>OY740784.1:83268430-84594110 GCA_963514005.1 Raja brachyura
ATGGCAGCATTCCCCCACCCACGGCCCCTGACAGGCCCCGCCTGAAGCCGTCCCCCTCCCCCGGGCTGCAGGACGCTCCCCGCCGGTCCCCACCTGAAGCCATCCCCCGTTCCCGACTCCAGGACGCTCCCACCGGCACACGCCTGAAGCCGTGCCCCTCTCCTGTCTGCAGGCGCTCCTCCCCATTGGGCCCTGACAGACCCGCCTAAAGCCGTCTCACTCCCCTGGCTGCAGAATGCAAAAAGAGACGCAACAAGAAAGAATGGACTGAATAAATCTCATCTTTAACGCTCAAATTGTTGTTATATTTTAAGAATTATTCACATTTTAATCTTTAATAAATCCCTTTTCCAATTGCTGTGCCCGTCAGCTGCACCTGTGCAGTAATACCTGTGTGTTCACAATGGGAACCCAATGGGCGGGAATGGCTGTGCCTCCGGAGAGCCGCTAGGAGTGGATGAGGGGTTGAGGGGGGATGGAGTGAGTGTGTGGGGGGGGGAGGGGGTAAGGGCAAGGGCCAGAGTTGGGGGGAGGGTGAGGGGAGTGGGTATGTGAGGGAAGTGGGGGGGGGGGGGGTGAGGGGAGGAGTAGGGATCAGGGGCGTCACAACGGGAACCCGTCAGCCGTGCCTGCACAGTTAGGGGCTATGGGTGAGTGGTGGAATATTGCACTGGGGGAACGGGTTGCATTGGGGGAACGGGTGAGTGGTGGAATATTGCGTTGGGGAATGGGTTGTGTTGGGGTACCAGGCCTCCTTTGTGACTGGGACCCAATGGGTCCCACTTAGTCTAGTTTCTTTAACATGATTTGAAGTGTGTTTTACACACTGTACCTTTCCATCCATACTTTTTGCTCTGATGGGAAAGGAATAGAATTTCACAACCTTTCCAGTTTGTCCTTTGTTACCCATAAACATCCTAAAGATCATAGTTAAATAAATGATTTTATCCACCTAAAACATGAAACTATTTTTTGAAAACTCTCAGAGTAAGATATAGCTTATGTGATGCCTTTGCCTATACTTTTTACAACATTCTTCCATATTTTCCAGCCAATGCAAAGTACCTAAAAAATATGGTCACAGTCGGTATATGGGAGATGCACTGGTCTGTACAAAGTAAGATCACACAAACAGCAACACAATCTACTTTATCAACAATCTATTCTTCAGCCTAGGAATCTGGAATCTCTGGTAGTGCAGCATGTGATCTGCTCATAAAGGTACCACTGTACCTTGCAATCACAGGGCTCCCATTGATAGAGGTTTAAACACTGGACAGGGCAGTCAGAGCACCCCTCTTCTTCAATGTGGTGCCACAGGAGTTGACAGACTGGCCCTTTGCTTCATATCATATTCCAAAGATGCACAATAGAGCCTAGACCTTTGATTCCAAGCACTTGGGATGGGAGTTGAATCCATAATCTTCTGACTCTAAGGCAAGAGTGTTGTCAACTGAGCCACAGCTGATGACATAGCAACCATGCAATCATAAAAGCTATTATATATAAGTATTTTACCAACGTAGTGCAGTCAACGAGTGTAATCAAATGTGAATTGCTCTTTGCTGTTCATTATGAAATACCTTGCTTGTCTTGAACAATGAACTTAAATCAGCCTCACACACAACCTTTCTGAAAATTTACACATGGTGACCACCATGAACCTTCGTTCAATCATTTCTGATTTCTGATATGCTAAAAACACTCATCACAAACTCTCGACAATTTAAATCCACAGTACTCAATTTTATTTGATGCTGATAAGGATTTTGGAAGCAAATATACACTTCATCATCAATGTTAAACATTCAGATAAAACCTTATTGCAGTCATAAAATATACATCACCTGGTCCAGGGTTAATTAACTTCATTGTTTTTAGAAGGGGGGGATGCTATATGTTCAGTTAATCCCAGATCTATAAAGTTCACTTCCAAAAGGTTGTGTTGTATTATTGCAACAGGGAGGGTTGAGATCAGCAAAGTGAAATACTAATCATTTTATGTTAATTCGGGTGTATAACTGAATTAAGTTCATAGATGTGAATTTGCATAGAAGTTAACATCAATGCATTATTTGAAGATACTTTGCCACTTAGCAAGCAAGACATTTTTCACTCGGAGCCCCAGCATATGTGCTAGCTACAGGAATAATCACACCACATATCTGGTGTTTGTTATTATCAGTGTGGCTAAACAGAAGGATGCTACACTCATGGGCATCCATGTGATAAAGCAGGGAGATTCGAATTTCAACAAACCAATGGAAGAAAGTTTGTTTTATTTTCTTCAACACTTGGCTGTTTCAAGACCTGTGGTCCTTGGAGATATATGATGCATAAATTTCTGGAATTGCAGGGTGGTGAAAAGATAAAGTTGCAAGATGATGTGTAGCTCGCTGTCTGTGTTAATTCTGGCCAAATTGGAGATGCCAGGACATTAAATTGAGTATTTAAGAAGGAAATGCAGATGCTGGAAAATTGAAGGTAGACAAAAGTGCTGGAGAAACTCAGTGGGTGCAGCAGCATCTATGGAGCAAAAGAAATAGGCAATTTTTTGGGCTGAAACCCTTCTTCAGACTGGTTGAGCAAATTGAGTAAAGGCTTCTGGGAAGTAAAGGATTTTTGGATGTTAGATAATTGAAGTAAAAGAGTGTTTGAATTAAATATTTGTATTTGTTTAAATCGGGATTGTAGTATTGTTAGAATCCAATGCGTGGTGTTTCAATCAGGGTCCATATTCTTTCGATCGCTGTGCCGGGGGAGGAGTCGTTTCATTGACCGAGTACGCCACGAGGAGGATTTATCAAAGTGTGATTTATCAGCATAAAAATGGATGCTTGTAGTTTACATTGGTGTGTGTCTGGGGTTACTTGTAATCGGGGGGATACTTGTTTGATTTTAGTCTTACTGGCGTGGTTTGGATTTGTTTGTCTGTGCAAACATAAAGTGGTTTGAGTGGGAGAGATTGCTGCTAGGGAGAGATTGTGATTAAGAGTTGGAGTCTTAGTTTTGGAAACCGGAGATTCTTTGTTTGAAGGCTGAGAGTTAAATTAAGTGATTGTGAGCTAGCTGATAAGAAAGTTGGGAGAGCGATTGAATACGAGCGATTGATTTGAATAATTTAACAGGAGCGATTGAGTGGGTGATGGAATAATGGTTCGAAGGGACCAATTATGTGAAAATTATGTGAACCTGGGAGACGATTAGTGTGTGGGAGTGTTTCCTGTGACCTTGGAGTCTGAAAAGGACAGAGTATTGAATAGGTGTGAGTGTCTGGAATTTTAATTTGTATTGTGTCTATTGTGCAGAAAAATGGGGAATGTTCAGAGAAGGACCTATCAAATAGACCCGAAAGCTCGATAAGAATAATTTGTGGGAAACTTCCGCATGAGGCAGAAAAATTAAGAGGATTATCGGGGAAATTAAATAGAGTTTTGGGGAATGAACTTTGGCCGATGGGTGGACTAAAATCTGTAGTAGGAATACCTACATAGATTATCTTCGACTCCACCCACTAAATTCAAATCCAAAGTGGAAAAATCGGGAACGGACTCTGTAGCTCCTATGATAGCTCCACCGGTGGAGGATAGTATGGGGGATCAAGGAGCTAGAGGGAAGGTTCCGCTGAAGTGGGTACCAAAATTAATTAGGAAATCAAGTGGGAAAGTGAAAGAATCCTTCCTGAAGTACAGAGATTCCGGTAGCAGAATGAGTAGCTTTTCTGAGTGTGATCCAGCAGGAGGATATGAAGTGGCTGATCCTGACATTGATAGTACTATTAGGTCGGAGCAAATTCCCGACGGTGTGGGTATAGAACAGATTCCCCGTGGGCAATTCCCTTGTCGGAAGCTGCCTACTCCACTTTTGGTATTAGATCCCGCAGTAGGTGTAAATGATCCGTGGGACACAGACGTCCAGACTTGAAGGCAACCTGGTTTGACGGCAGCTCAGAGACCCATGCTAAGAATCCAGCAACTGGAAATAACTTTGAAGGAATATAAGTAGGAGGAGGATCTTAAAGCTTGGATAGACATGCCATTCCGAGAGCCGACTTTTCCTTGGTTTGGTTGGAGAGGATATAGAGTTGTTAGACCTGATCAATGCTACAACTGTGGGGAATTAGGACATTGGAGCCGATCAAGCCCTGTGAGGGAATACCGAGAAGGAAGGGGTCAAAGAAGAGGGCCACAGGTTTAAAAAAATCAGTGGATCCCGAGAGGTTACAGGGACACTTGGGACCCCGAAGGTAGAGGAAGTTGACACTGGCCAGGAGATCAGGGGCAGGGACATTCTGGCAACCAAATCCATTCCGGTAGCCCTGACCTGCCAGCTAATACAAAATATGAAATCTGAGGGCATCCTCACATGGCCCAAAAATAATAATCAATTATAAGAATCAGAAAGAACATCACCCCCCTTCCAAATCCTCGGAGGAGAGACACAAAGAATCTAATTGGGATCAAGAAACCTCACTAAAAGGAAGGACTACAAAAAGGGAAACACAGTAACTGGTGACAGAAGGAATGGGAACTAGGGAGAACTGAAATGGCACTAGGAAGAGAAGAAATTAACTTATTGTGCAGGGGAGTGGGGAAAGGAGCTATTGTACTAAAGGGCCTGTCCTACCAGCATCCAACTCCATGCGATGAGCGCCATCAAACTAGAAGTGGGGGCCGCGCAGAGGTCGGGTGATCCCCTGTACAGGGCCGTTCCCACCAGCATGCGCGACCAAACCGGCAGCGAGGGCCGCGCGGAGGTCGGGTGAGTGGCGCAACGCGGCGCAAAGTGAGGCGAACTTGGAGCGAAGTCTTAAGGTAAATTCGCCAGGACCGAAAGGGGCATACAGAGAGGGGCACAGAGGCACACACACAGAGGGCCACGGAGCCACACACATAGAGGGTCACGAAGGCACCTACAGAGAGGGTCACGGAGGCACGACGTCGAGACGGTGTGTAATGCGCCGAGGCGACTGCGAGCCGACAAGCCGTTGCCGCGCGGAATTTTTAACATAGTCAGTTTTCCAGAGCCCCACGCGATGTCCGGACAAACTCTGCACAATTCCGCATGGCTCCGGCGATCAAAGTGGGACCGGCCGTGCGACGCCGGACGGCTCAAGCGACCACATTAGGTCACGCTCATCACATAGAGTTGCATGCTGGTGGGACAGGCCCTTAACTTGTTACTAAGTTTGTGTCTGCAGGACAGTATAATCGACAACATACTATCTGGGGAGTGAGGTAAAGAATATACAGATCCCTTGAGAATGGGCAGAAGGCAGCTCAGGTAATGCAGCTCCCCAGAAACAGGAACCAACTACAAGGAAGAAATTATTCTGTCCTGTCCCTTTAAGACAAATCTGGGAAGGCCAACAGGTAGAGAAGGCTGCTCCTCAGTATCCCTACTCCTTTGAAACTAACATCAAGGAAGAAGAAGAAGATACCTACCCTAGTGCCCAACTTTAACATCATCAAGCTTTTGACACCAGTGAAGGAAAGGAAAGTAACACTATCCAATCTTTCCTAAGAAACAACACAGTCTATGACGACTATTGGGGCGAGCTCTACTTTGAAGAACTGAATTTGAATTTGAAAATGGACATTCCTCTGTGGTCTGGGTCAAAACACCTACTTTGCATCTAAATTATGATTATTGGAAATAAATTGATAAAAATTTGAATTCGGTCTCTGAATTGTATGGTAATGAATTGGAGGAACTTTAAAGTTTTAGATTTGGAGCCGACTTGTGAAATTTGGCTTAGGAATACTTAACGTTTGATTATTAATTGGGTATTGTTATTGTCTCATCCCCAAACAGGCAGCCAAAGACGGGAAGGATTATTCAGAGAACATCAGGAAAGGATGGAACTTGGGAAGATCTGGTAACATGGAAATTATTCAGGGAACAGGAGAGTTGGAATTGGAAATAGTCAAAAGAGGAACTGTAAACAGCAAGACTTCCCTATAAGAGACCAGACTAGGAATTTACTCAGTGGTAAAAGGAAACTAGTTATAAGAAAGAACCCCTATGGACTGAGAGCTGAGCCAACATACTAAGGAAGAAGTACTGGAGGAGAAGTCTATTGAATTAGAAAAAGAAACTTAAACGGGGGCTGAGATACCAGAGTCGATGTATTTGACCGGTGGAACTAAATTGTTTAACCCTTGATAAGAAAGCGGCTTCTATTATCAAGGTGGAAAGAAATAGTAAGATTAAACGAGAACTTACCTGTTCAAAGTTTGATCTTTATTTTATGAGGAGTTACGATGAGGGATTACATGAAGAAGCCCCGCCTGGCGCTGGATCGACATACTTCAAAGCAGCGGCATGAAAAACACAGAACCAATAGCCGGAGTAAGATAGTAAGGCTCAAAAATAGACTAGAACTACCAGATGATCATTTATATTATGAGGGTTGGGAGTGGAGGGCACGTAATCCCTCATCAAATAAAGATCAAACTTCGAACAGGTAAGTTCTCATTTAATCTTACTATTTTACTTCGGAGTCACGTGAGTGACTATGTGAAGATTTTAAAGCTCTGTGTTTTTTATGTCGTAAATTCATTCCATACGACTCTCTGTTTAGTCAACACAGTAGTGAGTAAATAGTATTTTAAGACATTGTTACAATTTATGTAATAAGTCTTTTAGCCATAAAAAAGAACAACTTTTTAAAAAATAATAACCCCTCTATCCCAGGGGAAAATTACAAAAAGAAAATTGACAAATGATGTCAATGATAACATAAATCGATAATATAAATTGATAATATAAAACAAAGCAAGCATTTAAAGAGAACCCAGTACTGTGCGTCCAAATCCTGGCACCGTGACACAGGTTTATTGTAGAACTTTGAAAATGTTTCTACTCTACCCCACCCTGCGGCCTCTAAAATTTTATCGAGTGGTACATCCTGTACCTTCGCCGCGGACGCAGCTGCCGCCCTAGTGGAGTGAGATTTAAACACATCAGTGTCTATTCCTGCTAGACCCAAACCTGTTTTAACCATCTAGAAATGGTTTGAACTGAACTTTATATGTGGCTTTTTGTGTGTTATCAATAACGCTTTCTCAGAACCTCTGAGATTTTTGGTTACCTCAATGTATTGAGTTAAATGCTTAACTACACACAGTGTTTCATCAATAGGATACGCTTTAAACATTACCTTAATTCCAGTTCTCCCTGGTCTGCTTTGTTTGATCAGGTCATAAACATAAACACAATGTTATCTGTAGTCACATGCATGCAATCCAACCGTAACAATTGCAAAGTTTGTACTCTTTGAGCTGATACCAATGCCATTAACATAACCACCTAAATGTTAATTTCTGCAAAGACATTGAAGTAATTGGAGCCCATTGTTTCAGCAAAATGAGAACAATGCTAACATCCCAAATTTCTGTATATCTGGGCTTGGGAGGATTTTATTAAAATACCTTTCATGAATCGGGATACTAATGGGTGAGACCCTACTGAATCCCGATCAGAAATATGTCCTAAATAGGATGACAATGCACTGCAAGCACAATTAATGACACTCAGCGGGTGCAGCAGCATCTAAGGAGTGAAGGAGATAGGCGACGTTTCGGGTCGAGACCCTTCTTCAGTCTGAAGAAGGGTCTCGACCCGA
Source organism: Raja brachyura (assembly GCA_963514005.1). Next base: position 83,276,058 of record OY740784.1, read on the forward strand.
AACGTCGCCTATCTCCTTCACTCCTTAGATGCTGCTGCACCCGCTGAGTTTCTCCAGCTTTTTGTGTAACCCTCGATTCTCCAGCATCTGCAGTTCCTTCTTTAACACAATTAATGACACTATAGCTCAAATGCTCATCAAGTGTAGCCCAGCAAGGAACTCCAAAACATTTGAAATGTTTGCAGTATGATAAGATATCTTTGACTGTGTACAAAACTTCCCATTTTGTTACATGCAACAAAAATTGTTTTTTAGTGCTATTCCTCTAAGCTACATCTATATAACCATGGCCCTGTCCAACAGTTCAACTTTTGCAATGGTCTGGTCAGAACCTGCAGATAAACAAATTCATATGATCATGCAATGGACGAATTTCTTTTGTTACTGGTTGTGTCAACAGATTGTCGCAACTGGGAATTGTCATACATGGTTCAACAATCATTTTAAGCATCAATGGGAACCATGAATGCGTAGGCCCATTTTGGCACCACCAATAATGCCTTTGGCAGCGTCTTCCGCTATTTCTTTGGGACATTGCCCAATCAGACAGAATGGGGAAAAGCATAAAAATGTATTCCCCCAGTGTAGCGAGAAAGCATCCACCGCTACTGCCCCTGGATCGTATTCACAAGACACGTATTTGGGCAATTGGTGATTCAATCTAGATGCAAACAGATCAATGTACGGTACTCCATACCGACTGACAATATTTTGAAATTTGTGGATAACATCCATTCTGTATTGTCTTTAAATATTCATGATCTTTTGTCTGCTACAACATTGGCTCTTCCTGGGAGATAAATAGCTGAACCAAATATTTTTCCAATACACCATTGCCACATCTGGTTACCTGATGATCACATGATCTGACACCACCCATGTGATTGATATATGCCACAGTTATGGTATTGTATATTTGTGTATGGACATGTAAATCTTTAATGTAGAACAATAAGCTTTTAATCCATAAATGCTCCCAGTAGCTCCAAATAATTAATAGCATATGTTTGGAGCAAAAAATCCTCTTGGACAGCCCATCTGCCTCCACAGCTGGTCTCATTATCCGTAGCCCCCCATCCGAGAGAACTTGCCTCAGTTTGCAAAACACTAATGGCTGACGACCAAATGTTCTAAGCAGCTTGTGGAACATTCTCAATCCACCAATGTAATTCTGATAAATTTCCTTTGGCAATTGCATTGGCCTATCAAATGGCCTGCTCGCTGAATAAGCGCTTGAGTTTTTGCCCTTTGAAGATTTTGGTAATGTAGAGGGCCAAAATCCACTGCTGGAGATGCTGCTACTAACTTCCCAATAGCCTTGGCACTACTCGGATGGAGGGATAAGGTTTGTTAATCAGGTTCTGACACACATTTGTCAATCTATCACCTTATCCATTGGTAAAGTTACCAACATGGTAACTGAATAAATAACAAACCCCAGATATTCCATGGTTTGGGATGGCTGTAACTTAGATTTTGTTGGATAAATCAGGAACCCAACTTCTCAAACAGGCTTGTAGTTGCTGAGACTGATTTTCAGCTGACTCCTGATAAGCATAAACAATTAATGTCATCTAGATAAGCCATAACGATGTGTTTTGTGCCCTTAGCAGTGCAAGTGCTGGCTTCAACAATAAAGTGAACAATCTAGGTGCTGAATTAGCATCTAGTTGCCCAATTGACCCATTAGGTAATGCTTGTATTGCCACAGCTGTCCCATCCATAAAACTTTAATTACCTGCGAAACTATGGTGAATTGGGACCGAAAAATATGCATCCTTCAATCTATTGTAGCCATATAACAACCTGTTGATATCAGCTGCATTGCAGTGTTGAATGTGTCCATTTTAAATGTTTATACTGGACAAATGTATTAAATTGTGTGAGATCTAAAATGATTCTACAACCCCCATCTTTCTTTCCTGGGGAAAATATTTGATACAATTGTTGTGGATCCTCTCCTGTTTTCTCAATAACTCCTTTCTCACACAAATTCTTAACCTCTTTGTCAATTTGAATTCTTTCAAGACTGAAACATCAAAGAATGATTAGGCTTATTGTGTCCCAATGGATCCATACCTCCCTTTCATTATAAACATTCGGAGTCTACCACCAATCTGAGGTTCAACCAAACATCCTTCTTTAATAGGATAAAGTTTTTGTACCTCTCCAACTGGACAAAATGATCTCCTTTCCCAATAAATGGGTGTACATTCGGCTGTGCTGGCTGGTAATTCTTCCTTATCATACTCCTGCCTCGGCTCGCTCCAGCTCCAAAATCAAATCCCCTTCTCATATGACCAGCCTTTCTGGCCAAACTGAAGGGTTTCACAAGGCCAACAGTTTTTGCCTCTTCATCCATTTCTTTAATTTGTTTAGACAGATTTTCTCCGAACAAATAACCAAGAGCTTGAACATTGCTTGCCCTGCAAATCTTGGATGTAAAAGAGGCCGAATGGCAATCTTCCATTTTTATATAATTTATCTCAAAAATGAATTGCAGAATAAACCCAACATATGTTTATTCTGAACTTTGGTCATTCCACAACCTTCCAGCTTGTCTTCCAAAAGACAGTGATGCCAAAATTAGCTTGAGGATTCTTTGAATCGTAATTCCTGCGTCCGCATTATTGCTGACATTGGCGCTAAAACCCGGATTCACCATAGGTACCTTCTTTGAGGTACAATAAATAGGTGTTTAAATCCAAATCTGCTGTCTCAATCATAACAGCTTTTTTGAGGCAGGTGAGAGACCATATAATTAACATTGGCTGCCAGGTTTCCTTCCATAGCCTCACCGCCTCCTCCAGGTATAGTAACTTTGTGCCCCATCAGACACACCTGGATTTGTATTGTGGTGGGTACTTCTGACCACAAATAAATAGGTGTTTAAATCCAAATCTGCTGTCTCAACCATAACAGCTTTTTGAGGCAAGTGAGAGACCAAATAATTAATATTGGCCGCCAGGTTTCCTTCCATGGCCTCACCGCCTCCTCCAGGTATAGCAAACTTTGTGCCCCATTAGACACACCTGGATTTGTATTGTGGTGGGTACTTCTGACCACAACACCACTTTCAGGGTCAGTCTCATACAGCCCTGGTACTCCTGAAACTTGTTCAAGGAGACTTCCTCCAGTCCAATCCCAGGCACTGGAGTTTCAATTCCCAATTCAACTGGCACCATATTCATGATATGGAACCCCCTCAGGGGCTGCCTGGGAATATTCTGGGTACTTAGACCCTTGGTTGATATTGTTTGGAGTATTTTCTCCATTAGATCCATTCTTAGCCAAAGGCTTTCCTTCAGGATCTTTCAGAAACCTCAGGCCTTTCAAGCTTCCTTTTACATTTTAGGCACTGGGTTTTCAAAGTTTCTGTTTGTGGAGCAACCAAAGGCTCACTAACGGGTATTTCAACGGCCACCGGTATCGGAACCGGCTCCGCAGTAATCTGCTGTCCCGACTTTTCTACACCCCGGGACGCACGTTTTACCCGCGATTTTTTTAAACATTTTTATTTTTATTTTAACTCCTCCTGGTTTACCCACCAGCCTACGGAGTTTTTAGAAAACGCCCTGGAAGTAAAATAATTTTACTTACCTGCGGGCTGTTTCCTTACTGCTGTGTTGGAGCTGCGCTCTGCAGATCTTCCTCTACCGATAGCGTCGACGTAATGTCGATCCAGCGCCAGGTGGGGCTTCTTCACGTAGTCACTCACGTGACTCCGAAGTAAAATTGTCCCTAGATTCGGCATTCTTAATTGGATTTATGATGAAATTGACAACATATGTAAAGTGATTGATTAAATTTGTACAGCTGGGAATTCCACAGGAATAGTAAGATTGAACGAGAACTTACCAGTTCGAAGGTTGATCGTTATTTCATGAGGAGTCGCGGTGAGGGATTTCGTGAAGAGCCCGCCGGCGCGCATGCTCGACATTCTTCAAAGTAGCGGTGTGGAATCACAGAAACCAACAACAGAAATGACAGCATAGTAAGATGAAAGAGACTCAAATTACCAGGTGAAGGCGATTGAGGGTTGGGCGTGGAGGGCACGAAATCCCTCACCGCGGCTCCTCATGAAATAACGATCAACCTTCGAACTGGTAAGTTCTCGTTCAATCTTACTATTTCATTTCGGAGTCACGTGAGTGACTTCGTGAAGACTTCAAAGCTTCTGTGATTACACGCCCTGGACCACGTCCATGCTGACACACCACTAGCAGGGATGGATGGGAGGAACAAACTTGCTCAAATAGTTCATACTGCAAAACAAGAGCATATTTATTAACAACAAATCAAAAAAACCCTCATGCGGGGACACCTCCACGTTCTCGACCTGCATTCAGCACGGCTTCCGCGAACTGTAGAGGAGCAGCAACAGGCTTGTTATAAAATCGCTGAAACACAGCTTCATTAGCCCATCCTGCTGTGGCGAGAATATGGTCCATGGGCACCTCCATGACCCTCGCCGCCGACGTCGATGCAGCCCTGGTGGAATGAGACGTGAACACATTAGTGTCGATACCTGACTTACCCAAGACAACCCGGAGCCACCTGGATATCGTCTGGACTGTCACTCGATGATGAGGTCTTTTATGAGTGACAAGCAGGTATCTCTCCATTCCTCTGATGCCTGCCGTCACCTTGACGTAGTGACGGATATGGGAGGCTAAACACAGCCTAGCATCTGCGGGGTATGCCGGGAACTTCAGCTGCAGCCCTGTGCACCCAGGTTTATGCTGCTTTAGTAGCTCATCAACGAAGAAGACTACTTCTGTAGGGGTAGACATCATTCTGTCGACACGTAGTTTATGGAGTGTCTGTACCCTCTGTGCTGAAGTCAGCGCTAGCAACATCACCAGCTTCATGGTGAGTTAGTCCAGCTGGAGCCCTTCCATGGGGGACCACGTCCTGAGCAGGGTTAAAACGTCCCTGACATCCCAGGTGATATTGTAGCGTGGTGTAGGCGGATTCATATTGAATATACCCCGCATGAGTCTGGACACTAGCCTGTTGGATCCCACCTCAATCTTGAGGTAGAATGACAGCGCGCTCCTGGCGCTGTTGATGGCACTGTAACTTAAGTGTTCATCATGGTGCAACCCCGCGAGGAATTCCAGGACGTCGGTTATAGTCACGGCATCGTACGTGATGCGAGAGCGGCTGCAGAAGGTTCCCACTTCTTGATATGTGAGCGGCATCTTCGCCTTGTTGACTCTCGACACGACGCCGCAATGGTATCCATGGTCCGAGTTGAGAGGCCGTATTGGGCCAACGGCCTGTTCAAAACCTGCAAGCCAACAAATGCAAATAGCCATGGCAGGGATGTGGCTCCCCTGAGACAGGGTGAGTAACTAATTCTGGGCAACCCTTCAAAAGGACCCAAGGCTCACTGAGCATGTCAAAGACCACCGGATACCACGGCTGTGTAGGCCAGTCGGGTATAATAAGGATGCCCTTAGCCGCATCCATCTGAATCTTTCGTAATACCCGACTGATGAGGCAAAACGGGGGGAATGCATAGAAAAACCAATTCCCCCAGTCCAGCGAGAATGCATCTAGCGCCATAGCCCCAGGATCTGGTTCCCACGAAACGTAGGTTGGTACCTGATGGTTCAACCGGGACGCAAAAAGGTCAATATCCGGTTTCCCAAATTTGGCTGTGATTTTGGCAAAAATTTCAGGATGCAACATCCATTCAATATTGTCATTGAACTTGCGTGACCTGGTGTCCGCCACAGTATTAAGCTCACCTGGCAAATAGGTAGCTGAAATCCAAATGTCTCTCTGAGCACACCAGAGCCAAATTGAGTTAGCCAATTTATCACACGAAACTGACCATATGGTTTAAATATGCCACCGCAGTGGTGTTGTCTATTTGGAGACGGACATGTGCCCCAAAATACTTGGAACAATAAGCACGAAGTCCGTGGAATGCTGCAAGTAGCTCCAAATAGTTGATCCCGTGTGACAACAACATAGTAGCCTCAAGGGTATCCCATCTGCCCCCGCAACTAGAGGAATGATCCGCAGCTCCCCAGCCATAAGAGCTCGCATCAGTTTGCAAGTATACCACCGGATTAGCCTCAATGATAGGCTTAAACAAGTTACTAATGTGGCGCACCCACCATCGTAACTCATCCGTCGCTTCAGGCGGCAGCTGCATTGGTCGATCATAATGACCAGTGTGCTGTCTTAACGCAGCGATCTTGGCCCTTTGCAAATTCTGATAATGCAAAGGCCCATATCGGGCTGCCGGAAACAATGCTACAAGTTTGCCAATTACTGTAGCTGTATGACGAATCGATGGTGATTAAACCTTGACACACCTGGGTGACCTCCTCAACCTTATTAGGTGGTATGGTGACCCTCATGCGAATAGGGTCCACCGTAAACCCCAGATAATCAATTACCTGGGAGGGGCAGAACTTTGATTTGGCTGGATGAACAATGAATCCCAGCTGCTGAAATAAATTGACTGCAGCTGCAACACCCTGTTGAGCCAATTCCAGGGTGTGGCCCACAATTAAGATAACATCTAAATAGGCCATTACTATATGATGTCGTTGTCGTAAATAAGCCATAATTGGCTTCACCAATTTAGTGAATAATCGAGGGGCTGTGGTAAGCCCATTGGGGAAAGCCCTATATTGCCAGAGTTGACCCATCCAGATAAATTTCAGAAACCTCCTATAATATTTTTGAATGGATACAGTATAGTACGCATCTTGTAAATCAATGCATGCCATAAAGCAACCATGTGAAATCAATGATTTGGCTGTTTCAAAAGTGTCCATTTTGAAATGAGTATATGTTACAAAAGTATTTAAACTAGTCAGATCAATAATGACCCGACAGCCTCCATCCTTCTTAGGTCGAGTGAATATATTGGAAACAAATTCCACGGGCTCATGAACCGTTTTCTCTATCACTCCCTTCTGCTCTAGCCTCAAAATTTCCTTATAGCCTGCTGCCTGTTCTGCAGCAGACAATTTAAATGTACGACCAGGCCTGTGCTGGGATGGAGGAATGTCCCCATTAAGAAACTCAATGCTGTGACCCTGAACATTTCGTAACACATACTCATCACCAGTAATATCACCCCATGCACCCAAAAAGAACCGAAGGCGCCCACCAACATGTGAGGTTAAACAAAGAGAAAAAAGAGAACCAGACCGCCTCACCTCCGCGGTTACCGGCGGTCCCTGACACGTGTGGGTGGACGTGGAGGTGCTGGGTTGGCTTGAGGGCGCGGCGTCCTCATCTTCCACCAGGGTTTCTGTCGACCTTGTCCTAAAAAAGCCCCCTGGTGCTGGGGTGGTTGGTAACGAGGTGGAGCTGGAGGGTAGGTCCTTGTAGAGGTGCTGGCAGATCCTCGTGGTCGAACAAGCGGAGCTTTCGAGCCCGACGGCGTGGGGGCGCTGTGAGGGCGCATGAGTCCCACCGTTTTGGCTTGTTCGTCAAGCTCTTTGACCCTCTTAGAGAGATCTTCGCCAAAGAGCTGACGGGGCGGCGGCGGCGGTTTGCACAACCCTGCAAACTTAGGGTTGAGCGCCGGGCGGATGCTGTTTTTGCGGAACCCATTTATTTCATGCTGAGTTGCACACAGCAGAGCGAGAGCATCCTCCTGGTCCAAGTTTAACTCATCCCCATCAACCGACCGCACAAAGGCGGTAATACCGGCCGTGAGGAGCTTCAGGATCCGCTGAATTTTCAGCTCCTGTTGACGGATAGCCGCACTGATGTTGCCCCATATCGGCGTATTGACCACAGGCACGTTGAGGGAGTTGCAGTTGGCTGGAGCCTTGTGACGGCTCATGGCCTGCATGAGAACCTCCTCCTGTAGCTGATGGTTGTTGAGGAAGTCCACTGTGGCTGCCAATTTTGAGTTCAGGGGAAGACCAGATGAGTGTGGGGCCGCGAACTTAGTGGCCACATCGAGAAGGCCCTCTGCTGGTAAATCGGACGGAGGTGGGATGGGGTCGACCAATACCTCCTCTTCCTGCTGCTCCAGGTTGATGGTAGAAGTTGGTGAAACAGCCCTGTGCCTGTCGCTGCTGGACGCTTGCTGCTGTTGACCATGAAGCAGGAGCTCCAGCAGCCGCTCCATCCGGTCAATACGCCCTTCACCCTGAACACTCAGGTGGTCGGAGTCCTCCGGCTCTGAAAAATGGCCGGGGCCCCTATCATCGGCCCGCACCTCATCGAGGCCCACCCGGTGCCGGTAGTCGTCGCTAGCAGCCGCCGAAGCGAAACTGCGCGATTCCTGCGCGGGCATGTTCAACCGCCTCCGTTTAGCGGGAGCGGACGCCGCTGCCACTAAGGACACTTGCGGCGTGATGTTGGCACCAGCCGCAGCCTGGATACCCGAAGCCCGCGCAGGCTTGCCGGCAGCCCACGTCGTGGACCTCGCCGACGCATGGTCTCGCCCACCCATCCATGGGGGGCTCGGCGACCGCGACAAGACCCGACTCAACCGACCCGTCCTGGCGTCGAGAGTTGGGGGGCGTCGACCTCACAGCCGCCCCGGGTCCCGCCCTGGAACCTGACCGCTCCTCGGCGGCAGGTAAAGCCTTAGCCCCAACAGGGTTAGACTTCCGGGCTCCTGCCCTTCCCCTCCGCGGAGGGCTGGGTGAAAAGGGCCGTGCAGCCGCACGCACCCTGCTGCTCGAGGCCGCCAGCAAGCCTGCTGACGACCTGACTGCCATGGCAGGATCCTCCTGCTCTGGCGGCACACCACAGTCCTCCTCGTCGAACTTCTCCGAGCTGTGGTGTGCTGGCGGATCCGGACCTGTAAAACACAGGGCTCACCGACATTTCCGCCCCTGTCCCGGCCTGCGCTGCAGGTACCGCCAATATCACTGGCTCCGGGACTGTAGACCGGCGACCTCGTCCAGACGTTCTCCGGCCTTTAACGCTCCCATCCATGTCCTTGCTGTGAAAACAAACACAACAAGAACCACCAACTTAAGGTAGGATACTTACCTTAGTGGTTCCCTGATGAAGGGCTGGCGAGGAGCGCGCTCCACCGCCAGCCATCGCAGCAACGCGTTACGACGATATGTCGAGCATGCGCGCCGGCGGGCTCTTCACGAAGTCACTCACGTGACTCCGAAATGAAATTGGAATGGAATTGTGTTATCGACCACAAAGCTGTGGAATAACAAGGATGAGATGGACCCTGAAACTTAAAATAGTAAATTGAACGCTGAGAGTGAATTTGGTTACATTGAAATATTCTTCATGGTTTGCTGCATTGAAATATTCTTCATGAGTCATGCCTGTAGGGAAATCAGGACTGAACCCAGCTGAAATTTATATGAGAAACCATCATCAGATATACATATTATAGCATCGTGTGAATACGGAGAGGGCTGATTAGTGTTGATCGTAGGATATTATAGAGCAGAATAGTAATAGGAATACAGTGATAGAGCGATATATAGTAGAGATAGTTATAGTGAAATAGAAAAGGGAAAGTATTGCAGAATTACAGAAAATATATGGGAAAGCATTGGTGCATGAATGGTAACTTGCTTTGTCCCAAGTTTTTCCAGAATTATAGGTTATAGGTGCAACTATGGAAAAGGATGGAAGAATGGGCAACAACACAGGTGGAGGGAATTCGCGCCCATGAAGACTCATCAGATGGAAATTGTGAAGCTATGCCCACGAAAACCTGGGAAGCTTGACAAGATTCTGGGAAGAAACATCATTGTCTTATTGTTGTTAATAGATGGAGAATGTAGTAGAGACACATACGTATATCTGGTTATCTGATTATCTGATTACTTGGTTATCATAAATGATGGTTTATCATATATGGTAAAAGGAAGGAATGTTAATTCTGGCCAAATTGGAGATGCCAGGACACTAGAATTAAGTAAAGGCTTCTGGGCTACTACTCCATTTGGTCAATTTAAATGTGCCTTCTGCAGAAATGGAACAAGTTGCAGAATGGTGCCAGTTTGTCTAGGGCCTAGATAAGAGCTGCAGGAAGAGAATGGAACATCTGCAGATTCTGACAATTAGGTGCAAACTGCATGGAACGGTTTGGATGAATGCAAACTAAACATATACATGGTAAATAATGTTGTGAAGCTTTACGTTGCTAGATGTTGATTGGATTAAGTGTTGAGCCTTATCTGGGTTGCCTGACTATCAAGGCACATGTTGCAGAATTTATCTCTTTTCAGTTGCATCTGGAAACTATTATTGGTTTGGGGAAATGTCTATCATGTACTGTGTTAATCGATATCTGTTATTGGACTGTAAAGAGACCACCCTCATGTGGTTCGGCCCCTCAAGGTTCTATAAAAGGGCGATCCCCCGAGGTCCTGTGTCGATCTTCTGGGAGAACGCTTGGGACTGTGTGACCTTCTGTAGTGCTCTGCTTGAACGAGGCTAAGAGGGCTTGGCCAGGCAGATACGAGGATCGAACCCGCGGTGATTAGGTACAGTAGTGGGAACTGTTATTGTGTTTTTTCCAAAATAAAGTTTAGTTGCGCAGGTGCTTGGCTCAGTGATTTTTGACAGAAACTAGACTGAAGGGAAGATTAGAATGAGCTATTTACATCTGAATCCTAATTCTAATTGTCACCAATACAGAGACTCTCTTTAACACCGGTTGTTGCAAGTTTATTTTAGTTGCGATTACTTTAGAGAAACAGCTTGGAAACAGGCCCTTCAGCCCAGCAAGTCCGGACAAAATTTCCATCCTACATACTCGAGGCAATTTACAGAAGCCAATTAACCTACAAACCTGCACATCTTTGGAACATTGGAGGAAACCAGAGAACCCAGAGAAAACCCACGTGGTCACAGGGAGAACGTACAAACTGTACCCATGGTCAGTATCAAAACCGGGTCTCAGGTGTAGTAAGGCAGAAACTCTACTGCTGTCCCACAGTGCAACTGTAGGTAGATAGATTTTGCTTCAGTCCAGGAAGATCTTCAGGACTCTTTGGTAGAGCAGGCTTTGACTTTTTTTAACATTTTTTTTACAGATATACCGAATCCTTACAATCAAAGGACACCCATCCCATTCCTTATAATTTACCCACAATCTGGTAGCACCCACAATTCTCTGACTAAAACTTCCCCTGCCTATCTCCTTTATATTTTATCCCTCCGACAATAAAGCAATGGTCTCTTGTGTTCCACATTTCCTTCCTAGGTAAAAGGTTCTGACTGACTACCCTATCCATGTCTCTCATAACTAGAAATTTCTACAATGTTGCCTCCAGCACTCTAGAGTAAACAATCGAAGATCTTAACAGCGGATACATCACAATATTCCTTAGCAATACACTATTGCAAATAGAGTATTTTTGTTGATGCACAGGATGAGCTCAATCTCTTGGAGGCTCAGACTTTGATGCTTCTAGAATCTACAAAAATAATTATTTGACACTATCTCACTTTTTATAAGGCAAGTTCGTTTTCTATAAATTAGAAAGCCACAAAATGCTGGCGTAACTCAGTGGACCACACAGCATCTTTGAAGAATATGAATGGGTGAGGTTTTGGGTCATTTTGTGGCACAATATGTCTCTCGAATTTTGTGACTTTCTTTTATAAACTAGCTAAAACATTTTCTATAAATTAGTTGTTTCGCAACATTCCCCAATCCCCATCCCACTCCCACTTTCTCAAAAAAAAAGTTCTGCTTTAAGTAAGTCTTGTACATAAGAATTTGTAGTAAAGAGATTCGGGGCTATTTGTAAAGATTAATTAAGTTGTCTTGTGCAGGCAAAATGCTAAGCTCCGGGGATACCTTAATATACAGTGAGAAGGGGAAAGCTAAGATTTTGGTAAGATGCTTATAGTTGCTGGTGGAAACTATTTATTTTTTAATGCAATCAATTTTATGATAGGGTCATCCAGAGAAAGGAAAGGATAGTGATTTTGGTTTAAATTATGTACAGAATGAATCTATAAGATAAACCAGTTATGATCAATAATAAAATTGGCACTGTATTTTTTTCAGATGCAATTCTAAGCAGCAAATATAAAATCTGAGATTACTAATAGGGCAGTGGCTGTGAAATTATGGGTTGGATTATGTACACATGTGTGACCATTTATTGACAACTATTTCCCAGCAACTACAAGTTGGTAAATATTAACTTTTAACGTCTTCAAAGAATCAGTGAAATGTTTCGGCCATGGATCGTGGGAGCATGAGAAAACAGCTTAATAGATAATCAAGAAAAAAAGCAGATGATGAGCTGAAAGCACCAAAGTTTCTAAAATAATTTTTGTGGTTTAATTTATAATTAACAAATTACCGGTAGTTTTTATTGAACTCATTCAATTTAAGCTGTATGTTTTACCATTCACGGCATTTTTTTCTCCCCTGGCTCAGAATTCTTAGCCTCAGCTCAATAATATTTCAGGATTGTTTTGAATACAGGAATTAATGGTGATGCATGGCTCAGGAACAGGACAAGGTTAGTCACTTCAGAGCAAAAGCAACATTCCAGCAGGAAATCCATTTTCTGTTTAGGAAAGCTTTGAGTTAGAGGCGGTGAGAGAAAATTTACTGTTGAGCATCACAAATAGTTTTCCAGAGATTGATTTAGACACACCTGCAAATGTTATTGCTCAAATAGTTTTTATGGGTGATGCCACCCATATAGTTATGCAATCACATTTTATGTCTAATAGTGAAGCAAGTGTATACAGTATTAAAAAAGTTTTGCTTCCAGCAATGGATAATAATTAGAAACAGATTCTGGCTCCAAATGCAACACTGTAACTGCATTCAGGAGCAGCAAATTGTAAAACAAAACAACCATGTTATTTAAATGTTGTGGTTAATTTCATATTGACAGATATCAATGTCAGTGTGAAATAACATTAGGAATAGACAATTAACCCCTTAAGTTTTTTCTGATGCTCAAGAAGGTTTGGGCTGCTCTACCTTTGGGTTCCACTTTCAAACCTTATTCAGTTATACTTTGGAGACACAACGACTGCAGATGTTGGAATTTTGGGAAAAAAACACAAAGTGCGGAGTAACTCAGCGGGCTGGCCAACATCTGTGGAAGGAACAAATAGGTGATATATCAGTCTGAAAAAGATCCCGTTACAAAAACGTTGCCTAACCATACCTTCCACAGTTCCTACCTGACCTGCTGAGCTACTCCAGCGCTCCCTTATATATTTTATTGCCTGTACTGTATTCAAACATCTATCAGCCCCAATTTGAAATATGCAGGTGAACAGTCCTGGAGCGATGAGAGTTCCAATGATTCATCAACACATGCTTCCTCGTTTTCCACTTAAAATTACTGTTAGATGTTTCTACAATATTAATTTCCAGGTGAAATTCATTTGCCAGCAATGCAATCTTGAATCAATCCATCCTGGACCATTCTCAATTTCCTTTCTTCCAACCTTTATGTCATTGTGAGGCTTTGTTCTTAAGAGATTATTGTTATATTCCGGACGGCAGAATGAAGAATGAGACTGACACACTGATTACCTGGATCACGAGAGCGAGAGATTTATTACCCAGCATTCCCTACTTATATTGAACAACAACTTGTTAACATACACATGAATATGTATGAATACTTTACACTGCTCTCCTTTTTTTAAGTATTAAATCTAAGTAAGCTACAATTTTGTTGTTGTGATACTTGATTTAAACCAGTATTTATTTTACATATCTGCACATTTCTGTTTTACTTGTGCAGTGAGTTATTTAACTTACAAACCTAACCTGACTACTGATTTATGGATCCTGCCTGATCGTCTAACAGTAACAGGTGTAACAGGTTTAGGTTTTGACTCAACTGTTGGCTTGTTTGGCTCCGTTCTAGTACCCTGACTTTGACCAGACAAATCTGTTTCTTTGTCTGTACTAACTGAACTTTGTGGTTCAATCACAGTGGTCTCTTCCAACTCACTTTCAGATAAAAACTCAGGGATTAGGACTTCATTCTCAGTTTCGGGTTCATCATTGGCTGGAATCATTTGATCAACATGAACACTTTTGATCCTATTTCCAACTTCAACTTTTTGTTCCACACAATTCCACTATTTTCGCAACATCCCATTTGTCTCGACTGGACTGTTGGGAGGACTGAGAACACAAATTTGCTCATCTGGCTTGAAATACCTCTCCTTTTTGTGGGAGTCAAAATGGCATTTGGTGTCAAAACCTGTTTCTTGAGAGCATCGTTTACAACTCTAACAGACCTTTCCGCCGTTGGAGGTTGGATAGTATGGGGAATCAAGTGTGTGTTTTGCACCATTCCTCTGCATGAACTCTTTCAACCGTTCTGAACGAAACTTGCCTTATTTGCTTCAGTCACTCATAGAAACATAGAAACATAGAAATTAGGTGCAGGAGTAGGCCATTCGAGCCTGCACCACCATTCAATATGATCATGGCTGATCATCCAACTCAGTATCCCGTACCTGCCTTCTCTCCATACCCTCTGATCCCCCTAGCCACAAGGGCCACATCTAACTCCCTCTTAAATATAGCCAATGAACTGGCCTCAACTACCCTCTGTGGCAGAGAGTTCCAGAGACCCACCACTCTCTGTGTGAAAATATTTCTTCTCATCTCGGTCCTAAAGGATTTCCCCCTTATCCTTAAGCTGTGACCCCTTGTCCTGGACCTCCCCAACATCGGGAACAATCTTCCTGCATCTAGCCTGTCCAACCCCTTAAGAATCTTGTAAGTTTCTATAAGATCCCCTCTCAATCTCCTAAATTCTAGAGAGTATAAACCGAGTCTATGCAGTCTTTGTTCATAAGACAGTCCTGACATCCCAGGAATCAGTCTGATGAACCTTCGCTGCACTCCCTCTATGGCAATAATGTCCTTCCTCAGATTTGGAGACCAGAACTGTACGCAATACTCCAGGTGTGGCCTCACCAAGACCCTATACAACTGAAGTAGAACCTCCCTGCTCCTATACTCAAATCCTTTTGCTATGAAAGCTAACATACCATTGGCTTTCTTCACTGCCTGCTGTACCTGCATGCCTACTTTCAATGACTGGTGTACCATGACACCCAGGTCGCGCTGCATCTCCCCTTTTCCTAATCGGCCACCATTTAGATAGTAGTCGGTTTTCCTATTTTTGCCACCAAAGTGGATAACCTCATATTTATCCACATTATACTGCATCTGCCAAACATTTGCCCACTCACCCAGCCTATCCAAGTCACCTTGCATTCTCCTAGCATCCTCTTCACAGCTAACACTGCCCCCCAGCTTAGTGTCATCCGCAAACTTGGAGATATTGACTTCAATTCCCTCATCCAGATCATTTATGTATATTGTAAATAGCTGGGGTCCCAGCACTGAGCCTTGCGGTACCCCACTAGTCACTGCCTGCCATTGTGAAAACGACCTGTTTACTCCTACTCTTTGCTTCCTGTTTGCCAGCCAGTTCTCTATCCACATCAATACTGAACCCCCAATGCCATATGCTTTAAGTTTATATACTAATCGCTTATGTGGGACCTTGTCGAAAGCCTTCTGGAAGTCCAGATACACCACATCCACTGGTTCTCCCCCATCCATGCTACTAGTTACATCCTCAAAAAGTTCCACAAGATTCGTCAGACATGATTTACCTTTCGTAAATCCATGCTGACTTTGTCCAATGATTTCACCACTTTCCAAATGTGCTGTTATCCCATCTTTAATAACTGACTCTAGCAGTTTCCCCACTACCGATGTTAGACTAACTGGTCTGTAATTTCCCGTTTTCTCTCTCCCCCCCTTCTTAAAAAGAGGGGTTACGTTTGCTACCTGCCAATCCTCAGGATCTACTCCAGAATCTAAAGAGTTTTGAAAGATTATCACTAATGCATCCACTATTTCTGGAGGTACTTCCTTAAGTACTCTGGGATGCAGCCTATCTGGCCCTGGGGATTTTTCGGCCTTTAATCCATTCAATTTACCCAACACCACTTCCCGACTAACCTGGATTTCACTCAAGTACTCCTTTGACCCGCGGTCCCCTGCTATTTCCGGCAGATTATTTATGTCTTCCTTAGTGAAGACGGAACCAAAGTAGTTATTCAATTGGTCCACCATATCCTTGTTCCCCATGATCAACTCACCTGTTTCTGACTGCAAGGGACCTACATTTGTTTTAACTAATCTATTTCTCTTCACATATCTATAAAAACTTTTGCAGTCAGTTTTTATGTTCCCTGCCAGCTTTTTTTCATAATCTATTTTTCCTTTCCTAATCAAGCCCTTTGTCCTTCTCTGCTGGCCTCTGAATTTCTCCCAGTCCTCTGGTATGCTGCTTTTTCTGGCTACTTTGTACGCATCATCCTTTGCTTTGATACTATCCCTGATTTCCCTTGTTATCCACGGATGCACTACCTTCCCTGATCTATTCTTTTGCCAAATTGGGATAAACACTCCCTCTCCTTCACCACTAATCTCCATTATGTTCTTTGCCATGAAAAACATGTTCGCTCTCTCCATATAGGAGCTGAACGGCTCTCTACTCTTGTTGAAAATGCCAAGGTTTCCGATGTAGCCCGTGGATGCCGCCATCATGTTTTTTCCTTTTTTTTTTAATGCATTCAAAAAGCCCGATTTCCTGTCTGTTTTGGTGTAGCAATTCACCTAAAACTTAGTTGTACTAAGGTTATTCAGCTCGAGGAATTCGACAAAAAAGAAACTCAGTCTAAAATCCTATACAATCCCAAGGATGCCATGTGGACACCACATAGAGATAGCCTGACAAACTCTTGACCATTTGTACAGAAGCTGTTTTAAACTGCAGTCCCATGCATAGAAGAATCTGTGGCCTATCGTGTCCGGTTCGCAAACAAGTGCGGCACAACTCCGTATTTGCTGTTTAATTTTGTTACATTCTGGACAGCAGAAAGAAGAACAAGACTTACACACTGGTTGCCTGGATCACAAGAACGAGATTTAATACCCAGCATTCCCTGCTTATATTGAACACCAACTCATTAACATACATATGAATATGTATGAATACATTATGAATCTTATGAATTTAGATTGTTACATACTTATAGAATGAAATGTGAATGAAATACAGTGAAAAGCTTCTTATTTTTTGCTGCATGTAATCCAGTCAGAAGAAAGACTATATATGATTACAATCAAATTGTTCACTGTATAGACACAGGATAAATGGAATGACGTTTAGTGCAAGATTACGTCTGATTAAAGATAGTCCAAGAGTCTCCAATGAGGTAGCTGGCAGAATGGTTTACTACAAAATCCTGAGGTAACTGGGCAATCTGATATGAGACAAATATCTCTCCAAAAATTGTCGCTGTTGCTATGTTAGAAAGCTATCAATTGGACTGAGTTTCTTTCATTTTCTCCTTCAGATGCTACAATCAGATGATTATCTACAAAACAGGCTTTTTTCTCAATTGAGTCATGAGATTGGTTAATGGCCCCCTTTCCCCAACTCGTGATGTCCATGTCTGTTTTCTTGATGTTTACTTTTAGTTTAGTTTAGTTTAGTTTATTTTCATTCAGATACACCGCATGGAAACAGGTCCTTCGGCCCACCGAGTCCGCAACGCCAGCAATCCCCACACATCAACACACACTAGGGACAATTTACACTTATATCAGCCAATTTACCTACGTCTTTGGAGTGTGGGACGAAACCGAAAATCTCGGAGAAAACCCATGCGGTAATGGGGAGAATGTACATCCTCCGTACAGACAGCATCAATAGTCCATGTGGCGAGCACACAGTCTCCTGCACTTGCTCAAAACATTGCCTAAGTGGGACAGGCCCATTAAGGGCATGGACTTGGGTAAAAGGGACAGTTAGTTAAAGTTGAGAAGCAGAAGATTTTTTTTTTGCACTGGTCTTTAGAATTGCCTTCTCCAAATTCCAGGGGAGTTATGTCATCAACTATATACTTGCTTGAGATTTTGGAATAAAAACAAATCATCTATCTACCTCTGTCTAAAGGTTATATGGATTGAACATCAGCTATAAACATATTGAGAAGTAGAGCAGACTCAGAATCCCAGAACCTATTCCTGGTCCAAGTTTCAAATCAAATGTCAACCAAATCATGATGTGGCAGTTCAAGGCAGTTTTCTCTTGTGCACCTGCATGAACATTTTCCGATATACAAGAGATAGATCTAGACACATTTAGCAACAGTTCCTCTATCTTTCCATTATTTCCATTCGCTCAGCAGTGTTTCTCAAGTTGTGGCACATATTTAATTAATGCTCTTGAAATATTTTACTTCTCGTAAAATCCAAAGCTTTTACAAATTTGCTTATTTACTCTTTTTAAATTTATTTACAGAGAAGTAGCGAAATCTGATAATGATTATTATCCATCTTAATTATTCTTCAAATAAGTAGTTTGATCAGCACTTCAGAGGGCATTTAATAGTCATTCATCTTATTGTGGGCCAAAAATAACTGAAGCAGTTTTTTGTCTCTCAGAACAATGCAATTTTTTCAACAGCATTATATTTTATTAGATTTTTAATTACCGATTTAAACAACCACTTAAATCCCCTAAATGCCATGATGAGATTTAAGCTTATTCCTCTGTATCTTTAGTTCTACAATTTTAATTAGTATTGCTTTCCAGGAACTTTGCCAAATTGGGATCATACCTTTTGTCTTCCATGGACATTTGGTGTCTTTTAAATTTAAATAAGGCAATATTGACAGTTTATTTTCAGACATTGCCATAGGTTGAACATACCATCTGAGCAGAGATTTCATCTTTGATAAGTTGGTAGATGTAGCCACAGGAATACTTGGAACAATTGCACAGATTCCCAAATACCATCCCAGGACCACCAGGTTGTGTCGCGATGACAGCCTCGCCAACAGTCTCTCTGTCCGTTCGTCTTTATCTTTTATTTTTAGTGTGTTTTAAAAGTTTGTGTTAATGTTCTCTGGTTTGTTTTATGTGGGGGGTAGGGGAGGGGGTCGGGGGAAACTTTTTTCAATCGTTTACCTTGCTGGAGGTGCGATTGTTTTCTGGGTCGTATCTCTGGTCTCTCTGCGGCCAAACATCGTGGAGCTGGAGGCCTTGTTCGGGACTGACTTCGAGCCCCACCGCTGGTTATGGAATTACCATCGGAGCCGATTCTTTGCCTGGAATCAATGCTCCAACCGCAGCCTGTGGACTTCAACATCGAGGGCTCGCACCCTCGGGAGAGACTGGGTCGGGAACTCCAAAACGGCACGACGTTTGACAAGGCCCGACCCGGGATCCATTCGCCCCCTGATGCAGAAGCTTGATCGCCCCAATGCAGAGGTCCGCTGCCGGCTATGGGAGTCAAGGCCGTCCCTTCAACAGAAAGCTCGAGGCCCCCGACCGCGGGAGATATTGTCTATGGCAAATTGGTTTTTGCAACACATACTTGGCTAATAAAGTAAGTATGATTATGAGTATGAGTATGAGGACAGATGGACAAGTCCCAAGAATTCCATTGTAAGTGAGCAGGCTTCTTCTGAGATTATGTTTGGATTGACATGGCACTGGACATAATGATGTATAAATAGGATGTTGTAGAGGAAGTTATTGGACAGGATTTTTTTCCCACTTGTGAAGGAAGCTTGTCAAACTCAGTTGTAGCTTGTCTTGTTAACCAGTGTGTTCAACATCTTTATTTGCGTCCAAGCTTATAATGAGTCATATACATCAGGAGGCTTTTCATGATTGGAAGAAGTGCCTGGTTTGGTGTATCCTGGGATAGACCAAACCAGGCAAAGGTGGATAGAGAAGAAGATTGAAATCCGGAGATGAACACCGTAATCCAACATCGCTGGAGTTCTATTTGATCAATGGTCCAGTCTGCTGTGCAAAGGTGTTCCCTTTGTGGATTTTTTCCCTTGAATAGAGGGGCTTTACTCTCACCAGGCCTCTGCTAACATACCAATTCTATCGAACGACAGATAATATGTTAGACGGATCCCACTCATTCGCACCAATTCCTGTTTGAGGTGTCTGTTGCATTGTGAAGGGGCAGTAACAACTAGTATCCCATGCATAACTTTAATAGCACTGATTCACTCACGGAATAATCAACTTTAGCATGAGTGGACCATTATCTCCAGTGTTCTCAGCTCACACATTCATCTGCCCACCCAATTTTCTTCTGGCTTTCTTTGTCTTTTCCATTCTCATCCCCAACTGGTTCCAACTACCCATCATCCCCATCCAACCTGGTTCTGCTGACTACCCAACTGCCTCTATTTCCCACCCCCACCCATGCTCTCTTATACTGCTGTATATTGACAATCTTTCCTCCTCCTTCTCAGCCGTGATGTAGGGTCTCAACTCAAATGATGACTTACATCTTTTTGCCTTAATAGCTGCTGACTGACCCACTGAGTTATTCTGGTGTTTTATTTTTCAATTCAGCGCCTTGAGTCTGCCCTGCCATTTAGAAATATATTTTGCAGGTATATATCCTAATTCCATTGTTTGTTGTTGACCACATCTATCTATACTATTACTAAAACAATCATCTTGACCACTTCCTCTCTGCGTTGTAATTAAATTTGCTCAAAAACAATCCCCCATAGTGCCACGATTTTTCACCACTTACCTCACCATTCTCTGCTGCAAGTTTTGTTCTGATCGGTGTTCAAAAGTTATGAAGGTTTTGAAGATTTCCCCTCCCCGACACCCCCCTCCCCCACACACCCCCTCCCCTCCCATCCTCCTCCCCCCTCCCCCACACATCCCTCCCCCACACCTTCCCCCCCTCATCCACAACCCCCCACAAACACCCCCTCCCCCCCCTCACCCTCACCCCCCAATGGGTCCCACTTAGTCTAGTATTCTTTCATATCCTTGGATATTAAAAGTCTATCAACCTCAGACATGGAATGATTATCTAAGTGGCAAGTCACATCCTGGCAAGTGTTCCACACTTCTGCCACCTTTTATATAGAGACTGTACCAAGGAATTCTGTGCCAGCATCAGATTGTTTTGCTGCACTAAAGATGTGTTTCATGTAGCCTGAACACACAATCAAATCCCACTGGAAAAGATTAGCAAAATTAGGCCAACAACCCATTAAAAGAAAAACTCTCCCATCTGGCACACAGGTCTGTGCATTAAAACAGGTCCTCAGTAGTTCCTACATGCAAAGCTAGTATTGTTACTGCTATGAACTCTAGGAATTGAGCTGGAGCTCAATTCTCCACTCAATAGCAACAGGAAGAGCTGCGAATAAGATGAGGGGTGGATATGAGAGAGAGGGGCATGGCATTTTCCAGTATGTCTGATGAACCTCCATGATGAAGTGGGTTTATCAATGCCCCATGACACTACAACCTGAGGGCTGATTAAGGAGCTGGAAATTACAACATAGATTTAATTTTTAAGTGAAAGCTTACGATCGAAAAGGGAACTCCACTCTTACCGTCCCTCCCCCACCCTAGTTATCCCCCAGTTTCACAGTCTTCCTGATTAATGTTACTGTTTGTATGCCTCATTGTCACCTTCTCCTCATCCAACAATGAACCATTGTACATTTCCTTGATCAACTTCTGCTTTGATCTGTTCTTTTCACACCATACATGGTCTTTGTACCCTTCCATATCTTCAGTTTCCCTCTCCCCTGACTCTCAGTCTGAAGAAGGGTCTTGACAAAAAACATCATCTCTTCCTCCTCTCCGTAGATGCTGCCTGTTCACCTGATTCACTCCAGCATTTTATATTGTATAAGTTGTGTTCATAGATATATAGACAATAGGTGCAGAGGTAGGCCATTCAGCCCTTCGACCAGCACCGCCATTCAATGTGATCACTTAATGTGAAGCTTTAGAGGATTTTGTTATTGGTAATGATAATAGATTATTATTGTCATGTGTAATGAGATGGAGTGAACAACCTTGTTTTACATGCTACACAGATAAATCATCCATACATGATTACAATCAAACCATGCAGAACATATTGTTACAGCTACAGAGAAGTGCAGATAAAGGAAAGAGAGCGAGGACCTCAACAAGGTAGCTTGGTGGATTGGGAATGCAACCTTACCTCTTAAGAGATTGGTTCAAGAGTCTGAAAACACCAGGAAGAAAGCGGTTCTTGAATCTGGTGGGAAGTGCTTTAGTGTCTTTTTGCCAATGGGAAAGATAACAAGCATGAATGATCGGATGTGAGTGGCCCTTAATTATATTGGCTGCTTTCCAGAGGCAACAGGATTTTATAGTGTTATTTCTCATTCAAAAGGAGAATAAGGAAAATGCTTCCTTCTCCCCTCAACACCACCAACTCCTGCCACTGATGGAAGTGTCATAGACTAGAGAAACTGTCTTAAATCCAGAGCCAGCTCAACTGAGAGGAGAGGAAACATGTTCTCATAATTAGATTTATTTAAATATGTTTTTCATATAAAACCTATGTTTCCTATGTTATATTGTGCTAACAATCACTTCCAGGCAAATAGTTCTCATGAGGAAACTGATGAACAAATATACACGTAAGATTTTCATTGCAACTTTTATGAGGTTTATGAAATTCAGAAGGCGAATAGGGAAAATTCTGCCATCTCAACCCCTGTAGGAAACACCTGCAAGCTTCAAGAATTAGATCAGAACTTAGAGAAGATGAAGGAGCTAGTTATTGACTTCAGGAGGGGTGGTGGAGTACATGCCCCGATTAGTATCAATGGTGCCAATGTGGAAATGGTTGAGAGCTATAGGTTCTTTGGTATTAATATTACCAATGATGTAACGTGGATCAACCACAATGATGTGACAAAAAAGGCACACCAACGCCTTTACTTCCTGAGGAGACTGAGAAAATCTGGCATGTCTTACAAACCTCCACAGATGTACCATAGAAAACATACTGCTGGGTTGCATCACAGCATGGTTTGGGAAAAGCTCTGCCTATGACCACATGAAATTACAAACAACTGGAAATGTAGCCCAGTCCATCACACAGATCAGACTTCCCGCCACATTACGCTGCCTTGGAAAAGTAGCCAACATAATCAAAGACATAATCAAATCCCATTTCTACTTCTCCTTGCTCCGGACAAGTAGAAGGTACAGAAGCTTTAAAAGTGTGCATCAACAGACTCATGAACAGCTTCTTCCCCTCAGTTATCAGGCTATTGAACAGTCCTTTCATAAGCTAGGGTACTGTCCGATTCACATCTACTCCATTGCAGACATTGGTCTTTGTCTAAGGAACTGACGCATTACAATGCTGAGAACAATATTCTGCACTCTGTACCTCTTCCTATCTACTATCTAGTGTACTTGAGTTTAAAGGGGCTGTCCCACTTCGGTGACCTAATTGACGAGTTTAGGAGAGTTTGAAAAAATGTCATGTTGAAGACCTCCTTCGACCTCCTTCGACTATGTTGAAGACTAGCTTCGACTAGCTTCGACTAACTTCAGGAAAATTGGACACCAAATAGCGGAGAGTGAAGACGACCCTCTTCGATCGCCTTCGACCTCCCTTCGACTATGTTGAACACTATCTACAACTACCTTCGACTACCTTAGTTTACCTTAGACTACCCTCGATTACCTACGAATAACATGCCGACCTATTACGTCTACTTCGACTAAACCCACGAGTAAAAAATGTATCAATTTTTTCAATGGCAACTTTTTTTTACTCGCGGGCATTTTTCAACATGTTGAATAATACGCCGCGACCTAGCTGAGGCCTCGAGTATGTGGGAACTACTCTCAAGCATGAAGGAGAGTTATAAAGACCTCCAAGGACCTCGTGTCGACCATGCTGCGAGTATGAGTCAAAGGCAAACTCGTCTGAACTCGCAGATTAGGTCGCCGCAGTGGGACAGCCCCTTTACGGTTGTATTTATGCATAATATTACCTGATCTGTTTGGAAAGCACGGAAAACAAAGCTTTACCTCGTACCTCGATAGATGTGACGCATAGATAATTTAAATCGATACCTAAACCAGAGGATCTTTCCTGAAGAATATTAGTATACCTGGGTCATTATTTCCCTGATGATCAGCAATATTGATATAATTTTATTTTATTTATTTCCCGGCTGTTGAAATGGGACTCCAGGTCAATAGTCCACATCTTTGAATACTAGTGGATACCTCTGGGAAAGATTTAAGGGGCAACTATTTAGCCCAGAGAGTCTGTATCTGGAATGAGTTGGCAAAGGAAACTATAGAACTGGTTATAATTTTGAGTTTTAAAAGTCATTTGGATAGGAAAGGATAGGAATGGTTTAGAGGGAAATGGGCCAAATCCAGGCAAATGGGACTGTCCCAATATAATAATTTGGTTGGCATGAACTAGGTGGGTCAAAGGACTGTTTCCGTACTATACAGCTCTATGACTGTATCACTCCATGATTTTAGTCAATTAATTTAGCCATCAGTTGTTTATCAGTCAGGGCCTTGAGTATAAAACTTGGCAAGTCTATGTTTCAGCTGCATAAAACTGTGATTGGGCTACATTTGCATTATTGTGTGCAGTTCTAGTCGCAGCCTTGTAGGAAGTATATGGAGAGAGTGCATGAAAGGTTCACCAGGACCTCCCTGGCTAGGATAGTATTAGTATTAGGAAGAGTTGGAAAACCTGGATTGTTTTTTCTGCAGCATCGGAGGCTGAGGAGGTGACCCAAATGTTTTAAATAAAATTATGAGATACATAGTCAAAGTCAAAGCTAGATATTCAAACTCTTTCTCCTGTGGTAGAAATGTTGAGTACTAGAGGTAATTAAGGTGAGAGGGACAAGTTTATGTGATTTATGAGCCAAGATTTATACACAGAGCGTGGTCGGTATCTGGGCACTGTCAGTGGAGGTAGTGGAGGCAGATATGACAGACACATTCAAGGGCATTTAGACAGGCATGTGAACATGTAGAGAATAGAGGGATATAAACCATGAGTGGGCAGATATGGTTAATACAAATTGGCATCATATACAGCACAGGCATGATGGGCCAAAAGGCTTGTTCCTGTGCTGTTCTGTTTTATGCTCTATGTTCTTTGTTCGACTAAGAAGCAAAATATACCTGCAGATATTGTAAATCTAAAATACGAAAAAATATAGGAAATACTCAGCAGGTCAGGCAGCATCTGTGGAGAGAAATATATTCTTCTTGCACACGGTGGGTGGTAAAGTGGCGTAGCGGTAGAGCTACTGCCTTACAGTGCCAGAGATCCGGGTTCGATCGTGAATACGGGTGCTTGCCTGTACCGGGTTTGTACATTCTCCCCGTGACCTATGTGGGTTTTCTCAGAGATCTTCGGTTTCCTTCCACACTCCAAAGTCGTACAGGTTTGTAGGTTAATTGGCTTTGGTATTAATGTAAAATGTAAACTTGTCCCTAGTGTGTGTAGGATAATGTTAGTGTGCGGGAATCGCTGGTCTGTGTGGACTCGGTGGTCCGAAGGGCCTGTTTCCATGTTGTGTCTCTAAAAGAAAAAAAACTAAAAACTAAAACATGCTGACTTATCTGCTTAATTATCCACTACCTGCCACCACTTAGTCACAATATAACACCGATAATTATCCTAAAAAAGGCATCATCATGTCTCAGGTGTCACCATCCTGTCTTTGTTGTATTATCTGACACCTAACTATAGGTTTCCATCCTAATCTTGTCTAAGTTGTTACTTCCATTATGAAATATTTTTCATGTACTTCCATACAACATAGCAAACTGTTCAACACAGTGAATACATGCCAGTTCTCCACACAATCCCACTTACCGCTCCTCCTTATTTTCCATTTCTCTCTGACATACCTATTAACATCCCATCTATATATGAAAAGGGTAACTTACACTAGGCAATAACTCACCTATCTAACAAAACCATTTGTTAATCAACTCCCGTCCTAAATGTTTTATCTTGCTCTTCAGTGATTACTAAGCACTAAGATGGCTAAAATGAAATAGATTTGCATTTCCAAAGCAAATGTTGTGCTTTATAACCAATTAAACTATTTTGAAGTAACTGGTTAGTGTTATATTAAATGTAGTGATATATGGCAAACGCCCACATTCAGATTATTGCTTTCAGCTGTTTATGGCCAGAGGGATATCTCCTTCTCTTCTTTGAAATAGAGCCATGAGATCTACTATTTCCACCCAAGAGAGTTCATAGGACCTTAGTTTGCACTCTGTCCAAAAGACACCACCTCCAATGGAATAGCAACTGAACTCATTATGCTGAAGTATCTGCAGAGGGGCTTGAACGTTTGCTCAAACTGAGCCACACCTGGTACACCGTTCTAAACAGCACTGTATAAATACAAGCCTTACTTTCACTGTGGCATCCTTCTTTCAAGAATCAACAGGACAAGCAAGAAGGTGGGTAATTTTCACTTTCACTGTGGACAGAAAATAATGGATTATTCTTTATTTTTTCCATCATTTAACTTAACACGTAGGGCTCAATGAAAATGATTCACAAAATGTTACCTACAAAGTGGATTTGTTTCTCTGGTACAGGAAGCCACTACTGCAAGCCTTGTTTCATTTTCCTTGCAACATTTACCCTCTTCAATTGCCACCTTGTTCTATGTTGCCACTCTGGTGATCAGAACTACCCTTTACCATATTTGGAGAATTTTGTGCAGTTCTGGTTGCCTCATTACAGCATAGATGTAGAGCTTTTGGGAGTGGGTTTACCAGAATGCTGCCTAGATTAGAGGGTATAAGCAACAAGGGGAAGTTGTAAAAACAAAGATTGTTTTCTCCGGAACATCGGAGGTTTTGTGCACGCTTCAACAATATATATACAATGAAGATAGACAGAAATGTCAAAGACCGTGTGCGGACGTGGTGCCGATGGACGAGAAGCCGAAGCAAAGCAGTCAAAGCCAAATAACCTCATGGAAACAAAGCTGAAACGCCAAATAACCGAATGGAAACTAAGCCGAAATGCCAACTAACCGAAAGGGTGGGACGCCTAAATGCAAACTAACCGAAAGGGCGGAATGCCTAAAAGCCAACTAACCGAAAGGCTGTGTCGCCTAAAAGCAAACTCACTGAATGGCCGCTCTGCCAAAACGCCACCACCCAGAACGGTGGCGTTGCCTACAAGCCACGAACCGAATGACGCTCAACAGAAAAATTAAATAACGGACATGACGTTGCCAGGGGGCGGGACATGTCAGCGATTGGTCCAGACCCCCGCATCCATCACATCACTGTGGAGTGATGAACATTGTCCCACACCTCCGCTCCACCCGACCCACAGCCCTCGGAGAGTAGCCTTGAGAGAGTGGGCGCTGTCCCGAGGGATGCGCACCTTTAGCCGCTTACAACTTGATGCGTGGGTTCTGATTGCCCAGTCACCTATGACTTGTGTGGGAAAATGACCCCCAACCTCCCACTGGTGGAGACGGGAATGTGGGGTTTCGCTCCTTCGGCTGCTTATAACTTGGTGCTCAGGTTCAGATTGCTCAGTCCCCATGTTTTAAAAGCGATTTACTAAGCCTCGAGCCTTCTGTCCCCACAGCCAGGTGGGGGGTAAATCACCCAGTGTGGGTGTCAGGGTCCGGGGGTCGGGGGGGGGGGGTCGCCCTGGTGTGGGGGTTGGGGTCTGATGCACCGCGGTGCATCGCGGTCAATGACTCTGGGTGGTCGGAGGGACCAGCCTGTCCCACACCTCTGCTCCACCTGACACATAGCCCGTCACAGTGCATGGGAGAGAGTGGGGGCTGTCCCGAAGGTTGTGCTCCTTCAGCCCCCACATTCCCGTCTCCACCGGCGGGAGGTTGGGGGTCATTTTCCCACACAGGCCGTTGGTGACTGGGCAATCTGAACCCAAGCACCAAGTTGTAAGTGGCCGAAGGTGCACATCCCTCGGTTGGGGGGGGGGGGGGGGGGGGGGGAGTGGGAGGAGATAATATTTTTCATTGTCATTGACAACCCCCACTCTCCCACGGCCACTCTCCGCGGGCTGTGGGTCGGGTGGAGCGGAGGTGTGGGACAATGTTCATCCCTCCACAGTGATGTGATGGACGCGGGGGTCTGGCCCAATCACTAACAAGTCCCACCATCTGGCAACGTCATGTCCGTTATTTGACTTTCTGTTGAGCGGCATTCGATTCGTTGGCTTGTAGGCAACGCCATCTTGCGGGTAGGTGGAGTTTCGGCAGAGCGGCCATTGGGTGAGTTTGGTCTTAGGCGACGCAGCCTTTCAGTTAGTTGGCTTTTAGGCATCCCGCCCTTTCGGTTAGTTTGCATTTAGGCGTCCCACCCTTTTGGTTAGTTGGCATTTCGGCTTTTTTTCCATTCGGTTATTTGGCTTCCACTTCTTTGCTTCGGCTTCTCGTCCATCGGAGCCACGTCCGGGTACCGTCAAAGACTGGAGGTAATGTTTTAAGGTCTGAGGGCAAAATTTAAAGAAGATGTGTGGGGGAAGATTTTTACACAGAGTATGGGTGCCTGTAATGCGCTGCCTGGGCTGGTGGTAGAGTCAAATAACACAATTGCATTTAAGAGGCTTTTAGATAGGCACATAGATATGCAGGGAATGGAAGGATATGTATGAAATGCAGGCAGAGGAGATTGGTGCAATTTGTCATTGTGTTCAAGACAGACATTGTAGCCTGAAGGGTCTATTCCTATGCTGTACTGTTCCATGAATGTATGCTCCAGAAACACTACTCCCAAATATTTTTTGGGACAGGAGGATGTTTAGAAGTCACAGTTTACATGTGTCTCTCAGACTTGGATCCCTTAGATATATAATGTATGGGACATGCCTTATATTCTTTCATCGTGGTTTGGCCTTTTCTCCTGCAGAAACTATAGTCATGACTAGAAAAGTCTAACTTTAATTCATTGCCCTCCTAACTGCTTCAGTTCCAACACAGCCCATTTTGTTTTTTCCTGACCTTTTTCTTACCTCTTAGAACTTAATTCTGCCTGAAGCCAATTATTTACAATTTCAAGAAATATGATTATTCCCCAGTTGCATTGCTTGACTCATTTCTTTTTATAGCGATAAAGTTCCTTTAACAAAAGCCAATTTCTGTTTTCCTTTCCCTTTACCATTTAAAACACAACTCTGGCCTTTTTGTTTAATTAGAAACAGTTTAAGTTTAGTTCAGTAGCCAAATTTGAATTTATACTTGTCAGATGGCTTGGAGAGTGTCCAATTGATCTGATTCAGAAGTGGGAGTATTCTGTTGCTTAGTCACCAGTTTGGTTGGCAAAACAAAGCCCAAGGAGTGCAAGTATGGTGAAGCTAATCAGAATTTGTCTAGACAAAGTCAAATATATGTCTTTGAATAGCGTTATTATTATTTACTGCAAAATGCTGTTTTGGAAAACTAATATATTGGATGTGCTATCGTTGAGGAGCACAATTTCCCTGTTACTGTGTATAGTTTCTCATCTTAAAGACGGTTTGATGACTCAAACCAACTGTTGTTGATTAACCAAATAATTATTTTACAAAATTGGAATGAATTATCAAAGATTGTAAGATAATTTTAATAAATTATCAAAGGGCCGAGTTGGTTCAGCTCACGTAGCTTCTTAGGTAGTCCCAGGGGTCAAAGGTGATTTGTTTCTATTCCAGTTTTCAGAGTTCGGCAGTGACTGAGGAGAAAATGGGATCGATCCATAGATTCTGCTATATGAGACTAGTTTGATGGGGTGGGAAAATGGGGAGTCTGGCCAGTGATGGGCTCCTCCTGCTCTTTGGAGATATGAATATTCCCAATGAAACAATTAAGGTTCAAAGGGCTTGCCAGAATGTTCCTCAGCTGTTGCTGGCTTCTGTCGACTGCATGGAGAGCAGCCATCCGTATGCGGACCGAGGCTCAGCACAATCAAGCTTCCACTCCAGGTGCTCCGAACCTCCTTTCTCATCTCTGAATTCAAGATTCGCGGGAGACCAGGAAATGCAATACAACAGACTGTATATAGCCCATGGTTCTCCACAGGGCAGCTGATGTCAGGTAAGCAATCTGACATATTTGTAACCAGTGCCCAAATGCAACCATTCTCTATTTCCTGGGCAGCAATGAGCATATCAATCCCTAAAATGGAAACAACCACATATTTGTCATCAATAGTGGACCATCTACTGCAGTGAGCAAGAACAAAACAGTTTGTGTTTTTGTCAAAACCAGGATGGCTTTCAGACAGTCTGACATTTTTAAGATAAGTATTTGACATCTGCTTCACTGAATGGTGTCATGAGTTATAGGATGGAGGCAGGAAATGGTTCTGGAGAGAAGGAATGGGTGACATTTCGGGTCGAGACCATTCCTCGGAATGACATTGGGGGGTGGGAGATAGATAGGTAATAATGTGTGAAGGTGTGAAAACAGGGCAAAGGGAATGGAGATCAAGGAAAATGTAGACTAGCTCATTGTTAGCTGGGAGAAGGTACTGTAACAACAAAGTTAATAGAGATAAAATGTAGTTGGAGACAGTAAGACAGGTCAGAGAACTGGGAATGGGGAGAGAGGGAAAGCACGGGTTACTTGAAGTTAGAGAAGTCAATGTTCATACCGTTGGGGTGTAAGCTGCCCAAGCGTAATATGAGGTGCTGTTCATCCAATTTGCGCTGGGCCTCACTCTGACAATGGAGGCAGCCCAGGACTTAAAGGTCAGTGTGAGAATGGGAGAGGGAGTTAAATGGACACTTTATGCTCAAATTGCTGGTTGTGAGTGCGTATACGGACAAATTGAGTGCTGCTTCTCATATATTAAAGGCTCGTTACATAGAAACATAGAAAAATAGGTGCAGGAGTAGGCCATTCGGCCCTTCGAACCTGCACTGCCATTCAATATGATCATGGCTGATCATCCAACTCAGTATCCCGTACCTGCCTTCTCTCCATACCCCCTGATCCCTTTAGCCACAAGAGCCACATCCAACTCCCTCTTGAATATAGCCAATGAACTGGCCTCAACGACCTTCTGTGGCAGAGAATTCCAGAGACTAACCACTCTCTGTGTAAAGAATGTTTTCCTCATCTCGGTCCTAAAGGAATTCCCCCTTATCCTTAGACTGTGACCCCTTGTTCTGGATTCCCCCAACATCGGGAACAATCTTCCTGCCTCTAGCTTGTCCAACCCCTTAAGAATTTTGTAAGTTTCTATAAGATCCCCCCTCAATCTTGTAAATTCCAGTGAGTACAAGCCGAGTCTATCCAGTCCCTCTTCATATGAAAGTCCCAACATCCCAGGAATCAGTCTGGTTCCCAGGAATCAGACTGGATCTGTTGATAGTTGGAAAGGGCGGTGATCCATTTTAGATAGGCATTGACACAATGGGCCAAAAAGCCTTGTATACTGTAGTTGTTTTGTGAATCTGTGATAATGTCATTCAAATTAATACATCCACATCTATGTCTCTGGATGTCATTAAATTGTAATGGAGATCTGATCTGTCAAGTAGAAGAAAAGGCAGCAATATTAAAAGTAAGATCTTTGCATATTTTCAAGAGTAAAATAATTCACTTCCTGTTTATACAGAATTAGTTATTGAGGCAGGATTTGAGGACAGATGTTCAAGTAGATTTAACATTTAGCAAGCTACCAGAAATGACTGGTAACCTGGAAGTAGGTGGTGCCCTCAGGCTTTAGTGATCTCTGTGTAGTTAGATTTGATATCAAAATAAGAATGAAGGCCAAGAATAATAAGTGCGCTGTCCTTTGGATGGACAGATTCCAGGTTTGTGACGAGAGTTCAATAAAGGAATGTGTAAAATTGGAAAAACAAAGTGGATTTTCAAAATTATTATAGGGATCAGTCATTACGGTGTGTCTTTATCAGTGAAAATATCCTTACAAGAACGAAGATACCAAGAATATATATAAATAATTCCAGTCGTCATCTCTGATACTTGATTTTAATTCCAGATTTATCCAATTAAACAAGTTAAATTACTGGGCCAGTGACTTGGAGATAGGTTCACATCTCACTATGGCAAATTGAAATTTGAATTCAAGTAATTTCATGAATATGGAATAAAAATTTAGTATCGGTGATTACTAGAATGGTGTAAGAACAAAATAACATTTCACTACAGTCCTTTAAGAAAAGCAAGCTGATATCTTATCAAGTCTGGCCTATAAATGACTAAATTCAAAGCAATGTGTTTTATTTTCCTTCCTGATCTAGCAAATCACTTAGTTTGCGAGCAATTAATACTTGCCAAACCAACAATTCCTATATGCCCTGAAATAAATTAAAATAAAGATTTTAAATGATGGAAGGAGGCAAGATAATGGAAAATTCAATCTGTTGTGGGCAACTGCACTCCATTTTTTAAGACTTGGAGAACAATAGAAATATGAGCTTGAGATTAAAACAACATGTTCATTTTTTGTAATGTTGCAAATTTGACAATTATTAGGTTGATCAGAAAAGAATAAATGTAAAATGTGTTCAGACTGGGAAATGTCAACAACTGATAAATGGACATTAGTAAAGCAGTTGATTTGAAGATCTTTCAATAATTAACTGCATTTGGAGTGCAGAATATCAAAGGAAATGAATGAGGAAATCAGCTAGAAGGGGTCCATTACTGAAATAGTCAATGGGTTGTAGGTTCCATGACGCAAAGCCCAAAGAGCTGCACCATCAGATGATATCCTCTGAAGAGGGTGACCCACCCTCATAATACACCAAGGAGCTGGTCCACCCAAACTGATAACAAAATCAAGCGATGATGAAATCAAAACAGATATCAGCGGAAGTAGGGAAAGGAGTGGCTGTTAGCAAAGGGGGAAAAAAGGAAAGGACATAGTTATTTCACAAGACACCGTTATTTAACAACTAACTGAAACCAGTCAGAATGAAACTGATAATATAATTATACGGATTTGTAAAACATTATTAGAAAATTAAAGATTTGATCATAATTTAAAATTAAACACTTTTTTTGGAAAAATATGGGAGATGGAACAGGCCCTAAACAAAGAGTACACAGACAATTAGAACAAAGAAAAGTGCTGGAGAAACACAGCAGACAGGCAGTGTATCTAGAGAGAAAATAACATGGACATTTTGGGTCATCGTTTGTCCTTTTCCCTCCTATTTTAATGTCAAGTATGTATACAAATAATGTAAACGCTGTTAAATAAATGCAAAGATAGACTCAGCTCAATAATGGTTGAAGCTCAAAGATCCTTGGTGCACATGGTTAATGCTTTTATCTAAGCAAGTGGAGAGTATCCATCACACTTCTGACCTGTGGATGTGGCTGGTCTGGTTAAGATTCTGGTCAATGGTGACCTCTCACAACCACAGTCGCTTTCCTTTGTGTGTTCAGAAGTGGTAACTTGTGATATTGTGACGTTTGAAGCTCACTGTTGTTAAGCAGATTTTATTTTGTCACCAATTCCTTAGCCCATTCCACATATGAGGGAAGTAAAACAAGGTCACCATGCAGCTGAGTTATGGAGAGCTGCCATAAGTCACAGATTAAGGAGAGATTTCAATCTTTGCTATTGCTTTCTTTTTTGCTAAATCCATTTCATAATTAGAGTATGACAGATAGTTGGAATAGTGGTGATTGGAACAGTGATGGGGGATTATTGGGACAATGACTTCTCATTGATATACACAACCTGCAGTAAACCTGCAAAAAGTCAAGACACCAAAAATCATGGCCATCTGTCCTCTTGAAAAATAAATCAATTAATAATGTAATGATTTTTGGTGTTTTAATAAGTCCTTTTAATACTTGGTCAGTGAAATGTAAATTCAAAATTATAACACTGCCACCATCACTATCCAGAGAGTCATGCATTTTTGCATAAGTAGGTTTATTGTCTTTCAACATTCTTTGCTGTTTGCTAGCCAATATCCCAAATGCATTCAGGCACAGGAAAATAGGAGCAAGAGTAGGCCACCCAGCCCCTCAAGCTGACCCTGGCATTTAACATGATCTATGCTGGCCTCAAATCCTCTACTGTGTCAATTCCCTTTAACCCTCAATTCTTCGAACTTGCAAATGCTTATCCATCTCCACCTTAAATATATCTGAGCATCTAAGCACCATCACCCTCTTGGACAGAGAATTCTAGAGAATCTCCCTCTAGGTGAACAGATTCCCATGACTCTCCCACCAATGGGAGACGCTTGGACATGGAAATGGATAGGAAAGGTTTAGAGGGATAGGTGCCAAGCATGAGCAAATCTGGTTTAGATGGGCCATTGTGGTTGACATGGCTGAGTTGGGCTGAAGGGCCTGTTTCCATGCATAATGACTCTGTAACTATAACTCAAATATTATGCCTCATTAGATTGTACCCATTGGATGAGAAAGTTTACTTTAGAGTTGGCACTACCTCTCAGATTCAGATTCAGATTCAGATTCAATTTTAATTGTCATTGTCAGTGTACAGTACAGAGACAACGAAATGCATTTAGCATCTCTACTTCTAGCTGAGATGTATAATCCAGATATCTAAGCATCTGTATTCAGACAACCCCAACAATCATTTGTGAGCTTTCAACATATCTTTAGATGCTTGTGATTTTGAGGAGTTAAACTTGGATCAAGGCCAACGTTTGCAGACTGCTTAAACTCTCCAATGCTGTAAATACCACGTTAACCATGACAAGGTCAGTTCTGGTTATTGCAATAATTTGGCAGAACTAGAGCAATAATAATTTATATTTTATCCAAACCTATATTTTTTCTCCAGAGATTAATAATCGAGAAAGCTAACAGCTTGGATGAGTGCTAACCCATTGTAAGAGCTGTCAGTTTACCATTTATCTTTCCCTTATGAAAAATACTCAGCTCTTCTGCTGAAAACCACATCCTCATCTTTATTACCTTTAGGTCTGCCAATTCTAAAATTATTCTATTAACCCTCTGTCCAATTCAGTGCCACAGACTTAGACTCATCCAACACTATGCCATCTGTCCTTGTGTATTTTAAGTTCCATTCACCCACCAATCTGAATTCATTGACCAGCTCTGGCTCCTAGTTAAACTATGGCCCAACTTAAAAAGTCTCCCCTTCACTTTTAAATCACTCCAAGCCCTCGCCACTTCCTACATCACCTCTCACCCATTAATGGTTTGTGTTCTTTGCAGAATTCTAGTTCTGGCATTTTATTCATCTCTGAAATTAATCATTTCACCCTAAATAAATAAATGCAGGTTGTTGCTGAAAGTATTTTTCTTGGATTATTTTCTTTCATTCTACAACTAATAATCT
This sequence comes from Raja brachyura, assembly GCA_963514005.1. Next base: position 83,311,211 of record OY740784.1, read on the forward strand.
CCATTTTACACAGGTGTCTAATAAGTTTGCCGTTCTACATGTATATTATGTCACAGGTTATAAGTGATAGGAGTAGAATTAGGCCATTCTGCCCATCAAGTCTACTCCGCTATTCAATCATGGCTGATCTATCTCTCACTCCTAACCCCATTCTCCTGCCTTCTCCCCATAACCTCTGACACCTGTACTAATCAAGAATCCATCTATCTTCGCCTTAAAAATATCCACTGACCTGGCCTCCACAGCCTTCTGTGGCAAAGAATTCCACAGATTCGCCACCCTTTGACTAAAGAAATTCCTACTCATTTCCTTCCTAAAAGAACATCCTTTAATTCTGAGACTATGACCTCTAGACCTAGACTCTCCCACTAGTGGAAGCTTCCTCTCCACATCCACTCTATCCAAGCCTTTCTCTATTTTGTATGTTTCAATGTGGTCCCCCCTCATTCTTCTAAAGTTAAAGTTAGAGATTCACCGAGTCATAGAGTTACTTAGCGCAGAAACAGACCCTTTGAACCAATTTGCTCATGATGACCAAATTTCTTGACCGAGCTAGTCCCACTTGCCTGAGCTTTGTTTGTATCCCTCCAAACCTTTCCTATTCATGTACCTGTCCAGATGTCTTTTAAATGCCACAATTGTACCCACCTCTGGAGGCTCATTCCATATTTTCCCAACCCTTTGTGTGAAGATATTGACCCTCTGGTGCCTTTTAAAGCATACCCCATATTACCTTATACTTAGCCCTGTAGTTTTAGATTCTCCTGCCATGGAGAAAAGACTGGCTATTCACCTTACCTTGGTCATCAAATAATCATCATTTTATAAATCTCTGTAAGGTCACCCAACAAAGATAATTGTTCCTCTTTCCTTATTAAAATCATTTTAATCATTGCTTTTTATTAGCAAGTTACATCTTATCTGTTATCACACTATTGTTCTTAATTCTATTGTAACACATTCCATCACCACTGAGTATGTGGAATTCATATTAACCTCCTGAACTCTAGGGGTCTTTTACATTATCCACATGGCTATTTTTCCCCGCTCGACTCTTTGCAATTTCTCCCAAATGGCCTCTAATAATCTTCCCCAATCCTCCAGTCCCCAAATTGTATGATACTCCCAACACCCGCAACTCTGAGGCCAAATTCAGCGCAAACTCCATTGCTAATCAGGTTTGCAGATAACACCTCAATGGGGGTGCAGAGCACAAAGTAGGAAGCGACAGAGTACAAGAAGGTGATAGAGAACTTAGTAACACAATGTCAGGACAACGACCTCTCTCTCAATGTCAGCAAGACGAAGAAGCTGGCTATCAACTTTAGGAGGCATGGTAGAGTATATGCCCCAAATAGCATCAATGATACCAAAATGGAAATGATTAAGAGCTTCAAGTTCCTTGACATTAATATTACCAATGATCTTTTTCCCTTAACTTTACCTATTGTATGTGAATTTGGCTCGAGAACATTTATGTATATTTTTATCGGATTTGATTAGATACCATACAAAACAAAGCTTTTCACCCTATCTCGGCATGGGTGACCATAATAAACCTAAACGTAAACCTTGTTTAACGTAACAGCTAATCCCTTTGTTTCCTCCTCTGAAAGGCAGGAGCATTCCTTCATAATTGAAGTATGTCAGGTGAGAAATGCAACTTGAATTTATGGAACTATTTAGTAGCAATTGCATAGTATAATCTTTTGGAACTGAGTTTCATTAATGGTGTACAAAGCACTGTTCTATTTTGTGCACTGACAAATTCTGTATTTCTCAATATAACAACAGAAAATATGGAACTCTACAGTATAGGCAAACCTTGTCTGAGGTGATGTGATCAATGCCGAAAAGCTGCTTTCTCTAAATACAAGGTTGAGAATTCAAGGCCACATTCTCAAAATGACGAGGACTGAGACCATCGTCGACTTGGAAATAAATAATGTGGTTTTTTTAAAAGTTGTGGTTGTAAATTATTTGAAGCTGTCTGCCCAACAATGCTGTGGATGCTCAGCCATTCGTTAACTTCAAGGCTGAGATTGGAAACTAAATGGATCAAGGGATATGTTTATTGGTGGTGGAAGAGTGCTTGGTGGATCAGCTATGATCTGGCTGAATGGAGGAGAGGGCTAAATGAGCTACTTTATATTTTTTCTTTTTTTTTAATGCAACCAGTCTCAACAATTACCATTAACTTCAATCTTTGCAAGTTTGCTCCTTGGCGATAATGGTGTGACAGAGTTGTATCATCTTATTAACAATTAGTATTAACCTTAATCTTTGCAGGTTTCCTCCTCATTGTTAATGGTGTACTGCAGTCGGAGATGTTCTATCGTATTAACGATTAACATTATCCTCAATCTTTGCAAGTTTGCTCCTTGGTGTTAGTGGTGCATTGCTGGGAGTGTTGCGTCATCTTATCCTAGCAATCTGTTCCAGTAGCACACAAGCCCCGTGGGTAATCCATCATTTTACTGAAAGCCAGTTTAGGAATAAGTTAAAGCATTTTCCATGAATCTTAATGAAAATAATAATACTGTTATTAATGAAAGCAAGGTTCTATAACTGTATGTGCCAATCGCACAAAGCTTGGCCTGAATAATTTGCAATTGAACTTCAGTGAGTTGTATTAACGTCTCTTGACTTGAAGCTTGACAAAAATGCTGGAGAAACTCAGTGGGTGAGGCAGCATCTATGGAGTGAAGGAAATAGGCGACGTTTCGGGTCAAGACCCTTCTTCTATTGCACTGAAGTCCTCTCTAACCCACTCTCAGATAAAGGTGGATATACCTCCTCAAGTAAATATAAAATATCCCCCTCCATTATTTCAGAACACCAGTTAACACACCCATTTTAGCTGAAAAGTATCGATAAGCAACATTGAAAAAAACAAACATGGTGATTTCATTGCTGCTTGTGGGAGCAAGTTATACACAAATTGGTGGCAATGCTTCCTACATTGCAACAGTAACTGTGTGGCAGAATTCCTTAGCACCACAGATGGAGAAAGTGGTACTGTTGATCTTCCAGCAGTGGCATCTTGCTCGTCCTCTGTTAGCAATGCAGCTCATCTGGCATGTTAACCACATTCTCCGGCTTGTGGGCAGAAAGGGTTGGAGACACTACAGGAAGTATTCAGCAGGGTTGCCCAAAGCACTTGGCCTACAAAGTCACGAGATGAACATAAACCACAAATAACGCCACCCCAACATTGCAGTGTGCAGCACGTGATGTCTGTGGTTGATAGCGGCTTATGTGTCAGCATGGGGATGTTGGTAACAGGAATACAACTAGCATAATCCTGGTTTGAAAAAAAATATTTATGCCATCAAGCTCCCTGTTTTCCTTAAATCTGTGGAAAAGTCCTGACCCACAAATTTGTCTGTTCATTTCCCTCCTCAGATAATGCCTAAATCTACTGAGTTCCTCTAGCACTTTGTTTTTTTGCTCACAATTGCAGTTTCTGCATTTTCTCATGGCTTCATTTAATGATGATTGGCTTTTAGTCCCTTTCAATTCCTTCGCTGTTCATATTTATTTTCTTTCCTCTTCTGGTCAAGTTTTGCTAACTTTTTTATTAATCTACAGGATATGACCTTCGCAAGCAGCGAACATCCCCAACTGCCACTAAGAATGTTATGGTGAAACCCTTTCTTCAACTGTTGCAGCCCTATCGTGAAGGTGCAAGGTGGTTTCTAACATAATTTTGTGGCTGGCTCAGCCTATTGTGAGGACATTTGTGAATTAACCACGTTTCTGTGGGTTGCAGACCACTAAGGCTACATTGAGTAGGTCGAACAGCTTTCCCTCCCTGAAGCATGTGTAGCTACATCTACTACGTCAAGATTTCTGTAAGACCACAGTCGTACATTGCTACAAATTGCTGGTTATGTTAGGCTTTTGTTACTTACAGTGTTACATCCAATGGCTATCTCTGTGGCGCCACAGCTACATGAAACAAACCTCTAGCAAGACATGCAGTGAGTTGGTACAAGAAGAGTGGTGATTTCTGCATTATCTTGTGGCCCGAAAACTTTCCCCTGCTCGAGTTCTCAGAAATGCATTGATTGTGTTATTCTTGAGGAGGTTGCCCTACTTTCCTTTCCTTCCCCTGCGCTTAACAGAAGCATAGAGCAGAAGGAGACCATTTAGCCCATCATTTCCACGCTGCTGGAAATAGAACTACCCAAACCAATACCGCCTTCCAGCACGATGTCATGACTTCTCAAGCACATGTTCAAGTACTGCGGCACACAGTACTGCTTCGCAATTCCACAACTCGGGTTCAATCCTGACCGTGGATGTCGTCCACATGGAGTTAGCAAGTGACGACATATGTTTCCCCCCAGCACTCCAGTTTCCGCCTACATCCCAATGACATGCAGGTTGGTAGGTTAAATGGCAGCAATAAATTACCCCTTGTGAATTGGTGGGTGGTAGAATCAGGGGGATTTGAAAATGTGAAGGGAATAAAATGGGTTTGGCGTAAATGTGTTTTGTTATTGTTTTGTTATTTGTTTTGTTTTGGTTAAATTATGGGAAAACAAACTTTAGGAGTAACATCGAATACCACAAGAGCATACAAGGAATACTTTCTGGGCTATGGCCCAAATTACAGGGGACGAGATGGTTTATTGTTATCTGTTTCATTCCTCTCCATAATAATGCCAGGAACAAGTGTAATTTGACAGAATTGGCTAACTTTCTACACACATTCATCAGTTTTATCAGTCGTTGTGTCTATTTATTTATTTTCTATCAATGTAGTGTCTGTACCATTGCAGCTTGCTCCAAAGAACTTCACAAAAACGATTTGTAAACAAGCCACATTGCGAAGTTTTGAACAACAGACAACATTTGTGTAAAGAAGTGGATTGAGGATGCTCCAGAAACAGGACAAAGATAGGGAGGCAGAGAAATTCTGGAGCATAGGGCCTTAATTGGACTGAAGTGAAACATGAAGAAGACTTGCAGATTGGCAATCCGACTTAGCCCCCTTATACATCAACGGCGAGTGTGTGGAGAGGGTCCACACCTTCCGGTTTCTCGGCGTCCTCATCTCCGCTGACATCTCCTGGACAGACGCCATCACAGCGGTCATCAAGAAGGCTCAGCAGCGGCTGCACTTCCTGAGGGTCCTCAGGAAGCACAACCTAGACTCCAACCTGCTGCTGACCTTCTACCGCTCGTCCATTGAGAGCCTGTTGACATACTGCATTACAGCATGGTATGGCAGCTGCACCATGGCAGACAGGGAGAGGCTTCAGAGGGTAGTCAGGGCAGCACAGAAGATCATCGGCTGCCCTCTCCCCTCTCTGATGGACATTTACACCTCCTGCTGCCTCAGCAGGGCGAAGAACATTATCAAGGACAGCTCCCATCCTGCATTTGGCCTGTTCAACCTGCTACCCTCAGGGAGGCGCTATAGGTGCATTGGCACAAGGACAAATAGACTCAAGAACAGTTTCTTTCCAAAATCCATCATCTCCCTGAACTCACACATGCATTGACTTCACAGCCTAACCCCCGGACTTTCATCTATCCACCTACTGTAATTTGTACTGTAACTGTAACCCATACTGGATATAGGAATCCTATTATCCATTCTATTTATCCATTGTCTTTTTATAGATATGTATATAGTGCTGCAGAATCTGTGCACCTTACCCCCCCCCCCCTTTTTGTCTTGTTTTTACACTGAGTAGGAGCAGTTTTTAATCTCACTGTACATGTGTATAGTGACAATAAAAGGCATTCTGATTCTGATTCTGGTAGAGGTTTGAAAGAGTAGACAGAACCACAGAGGAATTTACAAATAAGAATGATAATTTTATAAGAAGATAGAAACTCACATTAATAAAACCTTTTATGTCCTTTTCAAGATGTCTAAAGTGTTTTAATGCCACTAAGGGGACATAGGTATAAGGCGAGAGGGGAAAGATTTACCAGGGACATGAGGGGCAACTTTATTCCACAATGGATGGTCAGTATATGGAATGAACTGCCGGAGGAGGTAGCTGAGAAAGGTACTATAACAACATTTAAACCACATTTGGACAGGTACATGGATAAGAAAGGGGAATAGTGGGATATGGGCCTAACATGGGCATGTAGGACTAGTTGGGGTGTCTTGGTCAGCTTCGGCAATTTTGGGTTTAAGGGCCTTTTTCCATGCTGTATGAATCTATGACATTGCTTATAAGTTAAATAAATGATAGGATATTTGCCATAACCAAATTTTCTCTTTCATCCATCTGGAAAGAACATCACACCTAAACGTCAATATGAGCAGCAGTACCTTTAGGTTGTCAAAGTGGCAGTTAGTGGAACCACTGCCTCACAGCGCCAGAGACCTCCGTTCTATCCTGTCCTGATTAGTACGGCACCATGGCACAGCTGGTAGTGGCACTGCCTCTCAGCGTCAGAGATCCTATCCTCGGGTGCTGATGTTTGGAGTTTGCACATTCACCCAGTGACCATGTGGGTTTCTTCCAGATAACATGGAACTAATGTGAATGGGTGATCAATGGTCGGCATGGGCTCTAGAGGCCAAAGGGCCTATTTCCCTGCTGTATTTTTTCAATCGATTAAAGTGCCTTGAGTACAGTCTCTATCAAGTTTACATGTTCTCCATTTGACTGAATGGAATTCCTCCTGGTGTTCTGGTTTCCTTCCAGATCCCAAGACAGGCATGTTGGTAGGATAATTAACCACAATAAAATGTGTCCAATGTGAACTGAGTGTTAGAACTTTATAAGACTGCAAAGAATAAAACATGGGATTAATATAGGATTAGTTTTTATTGTGGTTGATGGTCTGTGTGCACTCGATGGGTTGAAGGGCCTGCTTCTGTGCCATATCTCTCTCTATGAGTATGATTAATAAGGCATCTGAAATCAATGTATTTCCTGAATGATCAACGAGCCCAGAAGGAAGCATAGCAATGATACTCAACGCTTTAACAATAACAACTTATTTTCGCCAAGCAGTTCCAGCTGAGAAAGACCATTAATTTGGCATTCTTGGAGATGTATCTGAGTACAGGAAGCCTTGGTTGTAAATAATTTCTGCAGTACTAGTTAACTCATTGCAATGACTTCCTCAGTTTGGAACTAATCTTCATGAAAATAAAAGCTTTGACTAACAAAGGCTTCCTGTATTTCTTTATATCGGTGTCAAAACAAAAAAACTCTGTTCCTTTGATCTTAAGGACCAAAGAAAGCTAGATTGACAAGGTTTCTAGGTTCAACAGATTCACCCTGGGCGCAGTGAGACATTTCTGAAAATTGGTGCCCCATCAGATAGCAAGGTTATAATGATGTAGGAATACACACGTCATCAGATAGCATGTCTTTCTTTAGATGGACAAAGGTAGTGTTGTTTATATTCATTGGTTTATTCCCAGGCACAGAACAAGAAACATAGAATTACACTTACAGAACCAGGCCAAACCTCCCATTATGTTTGTGCTTGACCTAGGATGGAACAATTCAGTTCATCACTAAATACAAATGAGTGCTAGTGAAACAAGAGACTGGTTTGTGTGTGTTTCGGTAGTGAATGCATATGTGTGCATTAATAGTGTATGTAAGTACAAGTTGTCTGCTCAAGTGGCTGGCTATCTATATAAGTGGTGGAGGCAGGATCGTTTTTAACATTTAAAAGTAAAGTGGATAGGTATATGGACGGGAAGGGAATAGAGGGGTATGGTCTGAGTGCAGGTAGATGGGACTAGGGGAAAATAAATGGTCGGCACGGACTGGAAGGGCCAAGAAGGCCTGTTTCCGTGCTGTAATTGTTATATGGTTATGGTTATAACTAAAAGTCTCATCTTGACCACTTCCTGTGTGCGCTGTATATTGATTTTAGAAAAAACGCTACCCTATATCACTATGATTTTTGGCCATCTTACTCACAGTCCTCCCCGTTGAGGCAGCCCCGAGGATTTTTCCGACCGATCATAAAAAAGCTATGAGTGTTTAAAAAATCTTGAGATCAGCTGATTGGTCCTCTCGCCTATCAATCGCCACGATGAAGGAAACGCCCCTTCCGCGGGGGGGGGGGGGGGGGGGGTGGGGTCAGGACTATAAAACCCCGGATGCCTGGATGTGAGTCAATAACTCTGGAAGAGCGCAAGTGAGAGGCCACGACTGTGATTCTAAGCTGTGAATCAACTGAACTGTGAGTCTGCAATGTACTTGCAATAAATGATTTGTTAGCCCTTAATGAAAATGCAATGAGCTGTTGGGCCTGCCCTGTGCTTGAAACTGCAATGGAAATGGAAATTAAATGAAAATGCAATGAGCTGTTTGGCCTGCCCTGTGCTTGAAACTGCAATAGAAATGGAGATGAAATGAAAATGCAATGAGCTGTTTGGCCTGCCCTGTGCTTTAAACTGCAATGGAAATGGAAATGAAATGAAGCAATGAGCTGCAATGAGCTGTTTGGCCTGCCTTGTGCTTGAAACTGCAATGGAAATGGAAATAAAATGAAAATGCAATGAGCTGTTTGGCCTTCACTGTACTTGGAATTGTAATGGAAATGGAAATGAATTGAAAATGCAATGAGCTGTTTGGCCTGCCCTGTGCTTGAAACTGCAATGGAAATGGAAATGAAATGAAAATGCAATTAGATGTTTGGCCTGCCCTGTGCTTGAAACTGCAATGTAAATGGAAATGAAATGAAAATGCAATGAGCCTGCCGGGGGCTCTCCGACCATTCTTCCATTGAGAGTACAGGATTTGTTTAGAGAGACATTGTTGGACATGCGGATGACATGACTAGTCCATCGAAGTTGATGCTGCATTATTGTAGTGGTGATGCTGGTCATGTTGGCTTCCTCCAAAACGATGATGTTGGTGCATTTGTCCTCTGAGCTGATCCTCAGAATCTTTCGTAAGGATCTTTGATGGTATTGTTCCAGGGCTCTCAGGTGCCTACTGTAGGTGGTCCATGACTCGGCTCCATAGAACAGGGTGTAGAGGACAATGGCTCTGTAGACCAGCAGTTTTATTTGGGCCTTTAGATCTCGGTCTTCAAGACTCTTTTCCTGAGTCTGGCGTAGGCTCCGCTGGCACAACTCAGGTGATGGTTGATCTCAGAGTCGATGTCAGCTTTTGAGGAAAGAATGTTGCCAAGGTAAGGTAAGTGGTCAATGTTTTCAAGTGTGGTCTCGTCCACTTTTATAGGTAGACAGCTGGTTGGGTGGAGGTTGATGTAGGACCTGGGACCTGGATATTTAAGGCTAGGCCCATGGCTCTGAATGCCTTGGCAAAGGCATTCAGAATGCCCTGGAGGTCTTCTGCAGAGTGTGCTGCGATGGCGCAGTCGTCCGCGTACTGAAGCTCCATGATGGCAGTTTACTGACTTTGCTCTTGGCCTTCAACCTATTAAGGTTGAAGAGCTCACCGTCAGTTTTGTAGAGGATTGGGATCCCCTGTGGCAGCTCTTCACCAATGAGGTGAAGTATGGCAGCAATGAAGACAACAAACAGGGTGGGTGCGATGATGCATTCCTGTTTGACTCCCGTTTCCACAGTGAAGGGCTCGGACTCATAACCGCAGTTGCTGAGCACTGTACTTGTACCTTGGACAGCCGTACCTTGATAGTATGCTCCAAAGAGCCTGGCGTTCTACCAAGTCAAAAGCCTTTGTCAGGTCTATGAAGGACATGTACAAAGGCTGCCTTTGTTCATGGCATTTTTCCTGGAGTTGGCGTGCTGTTAATATCATGTCTGCTGTAACTCTGGATGGACGAAAGCCACGCTGTGATTCTGGAAGTACCTCCGCAGACAGTGGTAGAAGTCGGTTTGTGAGGACACGAGCTAGGAGCGAGATGCCACTGTCAGTGTTGACAGGAGCGAGATGCCCCTGTAGTTTCCACATTCAGCCTTGTACCCCTTCTTGAAAATTAGAGCATCCCTGCGTTCTGAGGGAAGTTATCTTTGTAGAGCGAAGATAGAGTGCAGAAAAAGGTTTTCAGCATTGTAGCACATCAGTTTCATAGACAAAGTCCAATATTTGCAAAAGGGTAGAGGTGAATCAGACAGTACTCTGGCTTGTAGAAGGAACATTCAGAAGTCTGATAACAGAGGGGAAGTAGATGTTCCTGAGTCTGGTGCTGTGTGTTTTCGAGCTTCTATACCTTCTGCTGGATGTGAGCAGGGAGAAGAAGGAATGAGTGAGGTGAGATGTCATTAATTATGTTGGCTGATTTTCTGAGGCAGCGTGCAGTGTTGATGGAATCAATGAGACGGTGTCAGTATTGCCTGGGACCGGGCTACATATATTACTCTCTGCATTGATTCGTGGTCTTGGGCAAAGCTGTTCCCAAACCAAGCTGTGAAGCAATCCGACCGTATTCTTTGTATGGTGCATCTGTAGATGTTTGTCGGAGTCACTAGGGGCATGCTGAAAATCCTCAGTCTTCTCAGGAAGCAGAGGTGTGCCTTCTTGGCTGTCACATCAATGTGGCTAGTCCACGGCAGATGGTCAGTAATATTAACGCCACTGAACAACTACCCAGTCAATTTGCAGACTTGAATTCCACCACCACAGCTGGGGATTTAACTTCACATGATTTAAAAAATCTGGGATTACTAATAACTGTGGAACTCACCTGGTTCTGTCTTACCCACCATCCTGCATTTAAGCTCTTAGTTGCCTTTGAAATGGTCTCAAAACTATGCCAATGCAGGTCGAATTAAGAATCCAATCAAGCCAATGCAATGTACATCCCATGAATGAACAATAAATAAATCATTTAACAAATTGATTTAACAGGTGAAAAGCGGTGATTTCTAATAGCACTTGGAATTAAATAATATACATGGAATTAAATTATTGTCAAAGGCAGTTTACTGTGAAGCATTCACATTGAACCTAGTTCCTGCAACTAATTTCCTGCGCCACACATTTAACAATTAGATCAGAAGGTGAATCTTGTCCCAAGACATTTCCTAACTCTTGGACTGCCTCAAGCAAATTCTAAATGGTCTCCAATTGCTACTCAACACTGCTGCCCCAAGCAGGTGGTGATTCATTTCATGAGAAGTGGAAATAGTGAGGGATGGGGCTGTGTTCACTAGATCCTAGTATAGAGAGCTCACTGAAAGCCATTCAACAAACATTTCCACAGGGAGAAAGTTTCCAGCTGGACCATCAACATATCACAACCTTCTGCTGGCCACCAGATAATCTGCTACTGCACATCATTTATCTTCCCTCTCCCCCTGGGCTCAGGGTTCCTTTAAACTTCCAGTTTATGTCTAAAAATTGAGATGATGGGTGGTCAGCCCAATGCCCCTCTACCCTCTTGTTATCTATTAGGACACTTCAAGCATTGGCCAGTGTACTCACAGTGAGACAAGAGTCAAGAGTGTTTAATTGTCATATGTACCAACCATAGAACAATGAATTTATTACGCACAACACAAAGTGCTGGAGGAACTCAGCGAGTCAGGCAATATATGTGGAGAAAATAGATAGGTAACTTTTGGGTCAGGATCCTTCCGATTGATCATAGTTGGGAAGAGAAAGCTGGAAAAGGGAGATGGGAGTGGGACAAAGTCTAGCAAGTCATAGATGGATAGTCTGGGTCAGAACATGGTCGAAGAGCAGCAGGAATCACAGAGGGGGGGCAGTGAGAGTGGGCCTCAAGGAACTCCTGTCGTGGAGAAGAATAGAGTTTTTTGGACGTAACCATATTTTGATATTGTGCAGTGGAACAATAAAATGGAGACACGAGGAACTGCAAATGCAGGAATCTTGATCAAAACATTAAGTGCTGGAGGAACTCAGTTGGTCAGGCCACATATGTGGAGGAATGGACAGGTGATATTTCAGGTTGGGACCCTTCTTCAGATTGATAGCAGTAGTGGGACAGAAAGCTGCAAAAAAGAGGTAGGGTGGAGCAAAGCCTGGCAGGTGAGAGGGGATAGTCTGGGTCAGAACACGACAGCAGAAGGAAGTTTTACTTTCTGTGGCTTAAATGCAATAAGACCAAGATAATATGTGGTAATCAAAAAATATAATAAATTCATAATCATAATACTACGTTACCATAATAGCACAAAAACTGAAGTCCATAATGCAACCAAAGACACAGTATACAGAGGATCACAGTTGCTGAGGTTAGTGTTCCAAAAATGCACTACCTTCCAAGCAGTTCGCCATCTCCTGACCCAGACTTCATGGGCATACTCTGGACATCAGCTCCATATTGTCTTCCCAGCATTCCCAATCTTATAATGCCTTGGTATTTTAAAACCTTCCACCTTCCCAGAAGACTTGCACAATTGCTGGAGAAATTTTAAACTGTGTAAAAATATGTCCCCAGTGCCCTGACTGCATAAAAAGAGAGGAAGTGTCTGCTTAGTATCTCATGACCTTTCCTCCAACATTATTACCTCTGCATTTGTTTACCTAGAACTGGAACTGAATGAAAAATGATGCCTCCCCATGTAAGTCATAGAAAAAAGGATTGCTATCACCAGAACTTCAAAAGGAACCCCTTGCTTATAACGTACTTGAAGAGAAGTTATAATCATCAGAAAATCATCTTCTTTTTTTGAAGAAAAATTGGCAAGTGTTGTACACTGGATCTGAGTTATTCATTAGTGTGGAGTTATTTGAGAAGCTGTTGTAATGGTTTTAGACCATAATTTATGGATATGTGCTTTGACTAGCTGGCTCTTTATAAGGATTAGACACAAAGGAAAGTGCATTGATACCAGCACAGAGTGAATATAAAAAAAGAGGGACCAATACTTCTGGAAAGTAGTGATGAGGAGGGAGTTGATGAAGGGATAAAGTAACAGTTATTTAGAAAGATCAACATTGCTGTAAAAATGAGGCCGTGGAACTCACTAGTGTACAGTTTGTGAATGGGTGATACATGAAGAGATTAGTCCTACATATTGGTGGTAGCAATAACACCACTCCTTGTGGCAATGTCACACACCTTTACAATTTTCTAGCATGTTTTCAGATCGCTCCCTGTTATTCCTTAGACTTTAGACTTTAGAGATACAATGTGGAAACAGGACCTTTAGCCCACCGAGTCCGCTCTGACAATCGATCAACCCTGTACACTAGCACACTAGAGACAATTTACAATGTTTTAACCAAAGCCAATTAACCTATAAACTTCCACGTCTTTGGAGTGTGGAACGAATGCAGAGCACCCGGAGAAAACCCATGTTGTTACAAAGAGAACGTACAAATTTGTTACAGACACCACCCATAGTCAAGATTGAACTCGGGTCTCTGGCATGGTAATTCAGCAACTCTACCACCGTGCCGCCCACAGTGTCTGTCATAATAATCTCTCCAACCTCAAATCCCTTTGGAGAAATTTGCACCCCTCCAATTTTGGCCTGTTTCTCAACCGCAAATTTAATCATTTTATCACTAAGAAACATTCCTTCAGCAGAATAGATTTGATAAATTGGAATTCTCTTGCTAACATTTTCTTCCCTCAGCCAAACTTACCACTTGCAAGTTTCAGTGCATACAAAACATTTACAACAACTGTTTTGGGCAAAACACAAAGTTCTGGAGGAACTCAGCAGATCAGGTGATATCTGTGGAGGAAATAGACAGGCAATGTTTTGGATTGGTACCCATCTTCAACTTGAATGTAGTAAGGGGGAGAATGCAGGAAAAGAGAGGTGGAGACATGACAATGCGATGGATGGGTGGATGCAGGGTTGGGGGGGGGGGGGGGGGGGTTAGATTGGCAGATGGGAGAAGCAAAAAAGGCTAGAGGTGAAAAGGAGACAAAGGGTGCCAGATAAGGAAAGAGGAGTGAAATATAACGCCAAAAGGAGGAATATAGGTGGAAGGGGAAACCCGAAAGAGGGAGAATAAAAGGGAACCTAAGAATGGGATAGAGTGGGAGAAATGGATGTGCAATGGGGTGAGAGAGGGGCACACACATGAAGAGAGAGGGGGTAGGGGAGGTATTACTTGAAATGGGATAAATAAATGTTCATGCCATTGTTTTGTAACATACCTTAGGAGTTGCAATGAGGTGCAATTCCTTCAGTTTACACATAGCTTCACTCTGGCAATGGAAGAGGCCAAGGACTGAAAGACCAGAATGGGAATGAGTAGGGGATTTAACATAGTTAGCAACCAGGAGATCCAGCAGGCCTTGGTGGACAGAGCGCAAGTGTTCGCCGAAATGGTCACCTAATCTACGCATTGCCTCAACAGTGTAAAGGAGTTCCAAGGCATTAAATGTAATAAAAAGAAACTGCAGATGCTGGCTTATAGAAACATAGAAACATAGAAATTAGGTACAGGAGTAGGCCATTCGGCCCTTTGAGCCTGCACCGCCATTCAATATGATCATAGCCAATTGAGAAGCCGCGTTCCTCCAGCGAAGACTGCGCAGAATCTGACCAGAACCAAGCAGTCGGACACCCCATTGAGGATTGAGGTTGAGGATAGTTGAGGATACCTCAACAGTTGAGGATAGAGAACTGGCTAGCAGACAGGAGGCAAAGGGTAGGAGTAAACGGGTCCTTTTCAGAATGGCAGGCAGTGACTAGTGGGGTGCCGCAAGGCTCAGTGCTGGGACCCCAGCTATTTACAATATATATTAATGATTTGGACGAGGGAATTCAATGCAACATCTCCAAATTTGCAGATGACACCAAGCTGGGGGGTATAGTTAGGTGTGAGGAGGATGCTTGGAGGCTGCAGGGTGATTTGGATAGGCTGAGTGAATGGGCAGATGCATGGCAGATGCAGTATAATGTGGATAAATGTGAGGTTATCCACTTTGGTGGCAAAAACATGAGGGTAGACTATTATCTGAATGGTGGCAGATTAGGAAAAGGGGAGATGCAACGAGACCTGGGTGTCATGGTACACCAGTCATTGAAAGTAGGCATGCAGGTGCAGCAGGCAGTGAAGAAAGCAAATGGTATGTTAGCATTCATAGCGAAAGGATTTGAGTATAGGAGCAGGGAGGTTCTACTGCAGTTGTACAGGGTTTTGGTGAAGCCACACCTGGAGTATTGTGTACAGTTTTGGTCTCCAAATCTGAGGAAAGACATCCTTGCCATAGAGGGGGTACAGAGAAGATTCACCAGACTGATTCCTGGGATGTCAGGACTTTCATATGAGGAAAGATTGGATAGACTCGGCTTGTACTCGCTGGAATTTAGAAGATTGAGGGGGGATCTTATAGAAACTTACAAAATTCTTAAGGGGTTGGACAAGCTAGATGCTGGAAGATTGTTCCCGATATTGGGGGAGTCCAGAACAAGGGGTCACAGTCTAAGGATAAGGGGGAATTCCTTTAGGACCGAGATGAGGAAAACATTCTTTACACAGAGAGTGGTGAGTCTCTGGAATTCTCTGCCACAGAAGGTAGTTGAGGCCAGTTCGTTGGCTATATTTAAGAGGGCGTTAGATGTGGCACTTGTGGCGAAAGGGATCAGGGGGTATGTAGAGAAGGCAGGTACGGGATACCGAGTTGGATGATCAGCCATGATCACATTGAATGGCGGTGCAGGCTCGAAGGGCCGAATGGCCTACTCCTGCACCTATTTTTCTATGTTTCTATGTTTCTATGGCTGATCATCCAACTCAGTATCCCGTACCTGCCTTCTCTCCATACCCTCTGATCCCCTTAGCCACAAGGGCCACATCTAACTCCCTCTTAAATATACCATCTGGTGGAACTTCGTTAAGCCAGGGGAGGGGCAAATCAGGCACTCCAGTAACCACACTATTCGGCACTGGGGTGTCCGACTGCTTGGTTCTGGTCAGGTTCTGCGTAGTCTTCGCTGGAGGAACGCGGCTTCTCAATTGGTCATCATGCCATCGGCATTGCCCTTCTTTTCCTTGGACGGTGTACATTTTGGTTCCAATGTGAGCCATGATCCTACCAGTGCACCATTTGCTTTCCTTGGCCATATAATTGTGGTAATATACGTAGTGACCATTGTAGAATTTGGACTTCTTCGACTTTGTTGGCTGGGTGTGCGCCATATAAGAGTTATGGGTCGGTTTCAAAACTGATAGGGGAGAGCGCACTTGACATCCGAGTATCTTCTCCACTGGAGTTCGACCGGTAGTGCAGTTTGGAACAGTTCGATATTGCTGTAAGAAATAGCGCAATGCCAATCGTTTTGATTTCTTTTTGATTCCCACAGCATGTTTCATGGGCTGCTTGAAAACGCCGAGAAGCCGCTCTGCCTCATCATTTGAGAGTGGATGAAAAGGTGCTGATGTCAGATGCACGATTGAGTGTTGTTTGCGCCAGTCACTGAACATTTGCGAGGCAAATTGGGGTCCATTGTCGCTTATGATCCACAAATGGCGAACAAATCATCGAGCGGAGAAGTTGTTGTTTCGGTGCTTGGATACTTATTCATTTGGATAATATGTGGCCATTTCGAATGGGTGTCCATGATGACCAGCCACTTGTCCTCCAGGAATGGTTTGGCAAAATCTATGTGGATTCACTGCCATGGTTGGTCGGGGATGGGCCATGTGAGGTATTTTCCAGCCAATTCGGCGCTGTTTCGGCACATACAGTCCTTGCAGTGGTCAGCTATTTCGGTCTCAATATTCAGCCACCACACATGTATGTGGGTGAGCGCCTTCATTTGCACAATTCCAATGTGTGTCTTGTGCAACATTTTCAGAATTAGCGATCACAGTTTCATCAGAATGATCACTCTACCATAGAGGAGCAGAATGCCATTCTTTGAGGAGATTTCCATTTGCGCATTCTGGAATGAGCAGAATTCCTTGTCAAGCTTAGGACTGTTCAGCCACCCCTGAGTGACAGAATGTCGTACCTTTGACAAAATGGGGTCTGTGCTCATATAGTTGGCGACCGTCCTGTAAGGGACGGTCTTGCAGAGCCGGGGAAATGGGCGATGACCCGCGTGTCGAGCACGTTCACGTCTGTCTCAATTTCTATAATTGCCTCCTCTTTATCGAATGTCAGGTCGGGTCCAATTGGTAGACGATCGGCAGTGGCATGCTCGGCAGACTGTCAGTAAATGATGTGGTAATCATATCCCATCATGATCAGGGCCCAACGTTGTAGACACTGCAACGTCATGACAGGCAAACTTTTTTCCGGACTAAAAATAGTCAGCAGCAGCTGGTGGTCGGTGATGAGCAAGAAACGGGTCCTCCCACCCCACACAGTCCACCTAACATCACAGTCACCCATTCCTTCTCCCCAGAGATGCTGCTGGTTACTCCAGCATTTTGTGTCTCCCTTATGCCTTGTTAGTAGTGGACACTTCTGTGAACCGTACCGTTTCTACCTTCTTTTTGTATACCTTGATCCCTATAATATTATGAAATATCTCTACCTCCTCCTTGAATATATTTGCTGAGTTGTTCTCCACTCCCTTCTGTGGGAGATAATTTTATAGACTTTGTCACCCTCTGGGTGAAGAATTTTCTTCTGAGGAACAAACAAGCTACTGGGCAACTTGCCTAAATCAGATTAGAGCTTCTTTGCTCAGACACTACCCCCACTTTTGGCAAATCTAGAGATGCAACATTAACACAGCCACTTTGACTATGCATTTACTGCATCTCAATGCACTCCACATATGAAGGCATGGAAATTGAAAAAAGATTAAACTCATCCAGCTCACTAATCCCACAAGCTTTTGACAGTTACTGAGATTACTTAGTACTCTTGTAATTCGTGATTCACAAAAACCGGGTACAACAAGTCATTACGAACATTAATAAAATGTTATCAGTTATTCTTAGGTGAAGTTAATAGAAAATTAGGAATATTATTATTTTATTAAAAAGAGCACTGATGAGAACACATCTGGAGAACTGTGTACACTGCTCTTATATAAAGAAAAATGTTAATATCTTGGAGGAGTTCAGAGATGGTTTACCTGGAAAGGGCAAGATTTTTATGAAAAATCTTACAATGAAAGGTTGGACAGATTAGGTTGGCATCTATTGCAGTTTACAACAATGAGAGTGGAGTTGTTTGAAACATATAAGATCTTGAAGTGTGTTGATTGTGACACTGGGAGAATGTTTCTTTTTGTGGGAGAATCTGGAACTAGGAGATCACTCCTTGGAAACAAGTGGGGGGTCACCAATTTTACAAAAATTGTTTTATCTCAGTGGTTCCATTTATTATTATTATTTTTTTTAATTTAATTCTTTATTTCAAACAGAATAACAGAATAAAAAGCAAGTGTGAAACAGCATACAAAAAAAACCAAAAAAAACAAAACAAGAATATTTATAAAGTGTCATAAACAATAATTGATAAATATTGATTTATATCAGAGATAAACAGAAAATGCTGGAGTAACTCAGCAGGCCAGGCAGTATCTCTAGAGAAAATGGATAGGTGGCGTTTTGGATCAGGACCCTTCAGGCTGATTGTAGTAGGGAGAGTGGGGGAGAAAACTGGAAGCAAAGAAATAACAGGACAAATCAAGGCCAGCAACCAATGACTGTGGATGATCAGCCATGATCACATTGAATGCCGGTGCCGGCTCGAAGGGCCGAATGGCCTACTCCTGCACCTATTGTCGATTATTACTGTGGGGAGGAGAGGGTGGTTGTTGCACTGGCAAAAGAGGATACTGGACACAGAAATAAGTTTCATAAATAACGTCAGACTGAGTAACTCAATGAAGCTGTTTCTAGGAATAGTCAGGACAAGTCAGATCAAGTCAAATTTATTTTCATATGCACAGAGTGAGGTGCAGTTACAATGAAAACCATGCTTGCAGCAGCATCACAAGCATATAGACTCAGATGTGTACATACAAAAAAAAGATGTATACATTGTATCAAAGCTGCACATTAAATGTTTAAAAGAAAGAAGGCATTTGGGCAAAAATTTATTTTGAAAAAGAAACAAGTCCATGTCAGTGCAAAAGGTGGGCTGTGATGTTTCATTGTCGACGTCAAAGTAGGGTTGTGCAGGTTGGTTCAAGAACCTGGTAGTTGTAGGAAAGTGGCTGTTCCTGAACCTGGTGGTGTTGGACTTTGAATTTCTGTTCCTCCTGCCTGTTGGTAGCAGTGGCAAGGCAGCATGATCCGGATGGTCAGGATCCTTGATGATAGATGCCGCCTTCTTGAGGCAACGCCACATGTAATTGCTCATATAAATGTAGTCCAGTCAAATGTCATGATTGACATTATTTTAGTCATACAATCAGTATTCGGATAGCACAGAAAGAGCCCATCATGTCCCTGCCAAATACACACCTGTACTTGGTTCATATCATTCTATTTTCAATGTGCTCAGAAATAGATTGTAGGTTAAATCAAATTGAAATCCAACAATAAAACAGTTCGTTGAAATCAAGTTTTGGCATATTTTTCTTTGACTTAGCTTATGGTCACTTGGATTTAAAATCTCAATACGCTGTTTGGATTTATCATTTTATTGATTATTGCTCCTGGGATGCACCTTCAGATGTATTTGATATGGCAACGATACTGGAGAAGAACAAGTGGTCGCGACTCTAGTTCACTAGATTTTCCAAACACTGGCTTCACCCTGTGGTCAGAATTGTTTGAAATGCAATTGGGAATCCTCTGCCTCAGAGGGTGGTGGAGGCCGGTTCCCTGGATACTTTCAAGAGAGAGCTAGATAGGGCTCTTAAAGATAGCTGAGTCAGGGGATATGGGGAGAAGGCAGGAACGGGGTGCTGATTGTGGATGATCAGCCATGATCACATTGAATGGTGGTGCTGGCTTGAAGGGCCAAATGGCCTACTCCTGCACCTATTGTCTATTGTAATCTATCGATGGGAGGTTCTGAGTTGGCACTGAGTCTAAAATGCTGCATCCTGGGGAGTTGGAGGAGATTGGATTGGGAAGGAACCGTCATTGTGGGTGCGGGGGGAGGGAGAGTACACTGGTTCAAAAGATTCACTGGTTCAGAAATGCTTGAAAGAAATCTGAGAACAGCCTCTTATGTCTGTGGACAGAAAGTCCCACGCAAGGGTGGATGTGACGTTTTTGGAGGGAGACGCAAGAGATTAACATTGCAGCCTCCATCCTTTCCACATGCTGCCATGCAGGGCAGGAAGAGATTTAATGATCACAAAAGAGCAGTTAAGGGAAATGAAAGGATTTTTATTTTCCGTTACAGCATTGTGCATGAATAAAAGAAATGCAATTTGCCTTGTTGGCTGTCATACCCTCGCTGTATATCGTTAATGTAATGACAGGAAATAGACTAAATTCAGCAGGATTAAATAGAAACAATATACCATGGTGTTAATTCTCATTGATACCATAGCTAAAGTGGGCTGGTCTTGAAGCATAAGTATTTAATAGGATACAGAACAGATACAGGCCTTCCAGCCTACATTGTCCATGCCAACCAAGATACCTACCTAAGATAATACCATTAGCCTGCATTTGACCCATTTTCCTCTAAACCTATCCTATTCATATGCCTGTTCAATTGCTTTTTAAAAATAACTAGACTATGTGGGACCCATTGGGTCCTAGTCACACGGGAGGTCTGGTCCCCCAACGCAACCCATTCCCCAATGCAATATTCCACAACTCACCTGTTTCCCCAACGCAACCTGTTCCCCCAAAGCAATATTCCACAACTCATCCTTAGCCCCTAACTGCGCAGGTGCGACTCATTTCCCCTCATCGCCTAGCACCCCCCTCCCCTTCCTCTTCATGAGTGGGAGGGGAGGAGGCTCTCGTACTCTGCTCACCCCACACCTTCAGCTTTCGGCCTCACGCATCAGCTCCCGGTCCCATTCCGACTTCACTCAGAGGCTCTCTGCCCACACGCTGCTCACGGACTCAGCCTCGCCTCCGGGGCTTTATTTTCTGCGGATGCCGGAAGGGCATTACCTTCATAGTGACAGACAGGCGAGAAGACCAATCTGCTGAACTCACGATTCTTTAAGCCTTCATAACTTTTCTATTATTTCACCGATCTGAACAAAACTTGGTGGCTTGGAGCGGCGGAGAACAGTGAGTAAGGTGGCGAAAAATCTTAGCGATTAAGGTTACCATTTGTGTGCAAAAAAACACAAACCGGAAGTGGACAAGATGAGAGTTTTAGTAATAGTATAGATAGATTGTAACTACTTGCTTCTAGTACCTCTTCTGTCCGCTTATTCCATAAAACCAGCACTATCTGTGTGAATTGTTTGCTCCTCAGACCTCCTTTAAATCTTCCCTCACACATTTTAAGTCTATACACTCGGGTTCTGTTCAGACAGTCGGGCCAGCCTGAAGCTCCACTTTCCAATCACTAACTAACTGTCCCACTCTCATCCTGCCTAACTTGTCTTCAGACCTCTGCATTGCCCCAACAATGCCCAGTGTAGGCTTAAGGTACAGCACCTCATTTTTGATTTGAGTACTGGAACTTAATATCAAATTTAGATGTTTCGGGTAAGCCCCTTTTTTTCTCTTTTGCTCCACGGATGTGGTTATACCTTCCTGTTTCAATTGGTTTCATTTTTCTTCTCTATTTACAACCGTCAGTCTTTAAATTAATTGTTACCTTGGTAACTTTAATCTTAGTCACATGCATTACCTCTATTCTCTTCACCATTGCGCTCATTTCAACATAACATGCTTGCCTTCTCATTTCTCCAATTTCGATGAAGGGTCCTTGATCCAAAATGGTGCCTCTGCTTCTCTCTCTTCAGATGCCGCCTGGCTTGCTGAGTATTTACACCAATATCTACTTTTGTTTTAGATTTCCTGCATGTGCAGCTTTTATTTGTACCAATTAGGTTTTTATTCTTTGAAGTTTGGAAGAATGATGGGTGATATTACTAAAACACATAACATCCCTCAAGGGCATGACAGTAATGTCAAGATCCATCCGCTGGTGAGAGAATCGCAAATAAGGGAATATAATTATTTAAATAAGAGGTATTAGGAATTTATTGTGCTAGAAGATGGCAAATCTCTCTATCCCAGAGGTGAGAACGTTGGTTTATTTCAAGAAAAAGTAGATCATTCTTTTAAGATCATGGAAATGTGAACTATGGGAGACTGGCACAGAAGAGAAGATGAGGCTTGAGGCAAATCAGCCATGATTATATTGAATTATTGGGCAGACTTGAGGGGATGAATGGCCTGTTCCTGTCCTATTTATTTATGTTCTGATAATTTCACAAGCAGTGACAAAACAATCAATTTGATCAGCATTCCATTTTCCTGATTACTCTAAACTGTTCAAATTCATAAATCCTGTTCTTCAGAAATATTTCCATATATCCCATCAACCATGTTGGGCTGACTGGCCTATAATGAAAGAATCTAACCTGACCTCCCAGTACAAACAATTATGCCACATTAGAAATTCTTATGCTCTGGCATTTCATATGTAACCATATACGTAGTATCAGAACTTCTGTTGCTTCCTCCTTTTCTTGAAGTTTATTGTCATATTCAAAAGTACAGTGAGGTACAGGTTCAATGAAAATATTGTTTGTAGCAGCACATAGATGCTTGGACAACACATGAGAAATCATAAATTACATATAAATTCTACGAGACAGTGAAGGAAATACTGCAAAATGAACAAAATACTGCAAAAGTACACAATTAAAAAATAAACCCATGGTAGTGCGAGCGGTGGTCTGTTGGGTTAGAGTCATAGAGCATGGAAATGGGCCCTTTAGCCCAACTCGTTCAATAAGCCACTTCTAAGCTAGTCCTGTTTGCCTGTGTTTAACCCATATGCCTCCAAACCTTTCCTATCCATGGTCCAAGGGTCCAAGGGTCTCGATCCAAAACGTCACCCATTCATTCTCTCCAGAGATGCTGCCTGTCCCGCTGAGTTACTCCAGCTATTGTGTCTATCTCAAGCATCTTATAAATGCTGTTATAGTACCTGTCTCAACTACCTCTTCTGGTAACTCGTTCCATATACCCACCACCCTCTGTTTAACAGTTGCCCCTCAGGTTCCTATGAAATCTTTCCTCTCTCACCATAAACCTATGTTCTTAATTCCCCTACTCTGGGTAAAAGGCTCACCTTATATATTTCTGTCATTATGTTATACATCTTTATAAGATCACTCCTCAGCCTCGTGCACACTGAGGAATAAAGTCCTTTGTGAATAGTGTTCCATTGCCAAGGGAGGATTATGATTGTGCAGGTCATTTCAAGAAATTGATGGTTGTAAGAAAGTAGCTGTTCCTGAACCTATTGGTGTGCTACATCAATCTTCAGTACCAACCGCCCAGCAGTTGTAGCAAGCAGGGGACACAGTCCGGATAGTATGGATCCTTGATGATAGATGTTACGTTCTTAAGGCAGTGCCTTATACAGATTCTTTAGATGGTGGGAAGGGCTGTACCTGATTGGACTGAGTCCAACACTCTCCCGTGATGGACAGGGCTGTGTCCACCACTCTATACAGCCATTTGCATTCCTGTGCTTTGAAATTGCCATACCAGGCCATTGCTTTAACCTTCTGGGATTTTGATTGTCAGAACTCTTCATTATTGATTCAAGATTCAAGATTCAAGAGAGTTTATTGTCATGTGTCCCAGATAGGACAATGAAATTCTTGCTTTGCTTCAGCACAACAGAATATGGTAGGCATGAGTACAGAACAGATCAGTGTGTCCATATACCATTATATAAGTATATACACACATGAATAAATAAACAGATAAAGTGCAAATAAACAGATAATGGGTTATTAATGTTCAGAGTTTTATTTGTTGAGTTTAATAGCCTGATGGCTGTGGGGCAGCAGCTATTCCTGAACCTGGACGCTGCAGTCTTCAGGCTCCTGTACGTTCTACCTGAAGGTAGCGGGGAGATGAGTGTGTGGCCAGGATGGTGTGGGTCCTTGATGATGCTGCCGCCTTTTTGAGGCAGTGACTGCTATAGATCACCTCGATGGTAGGGAGGTCAGAGCCGATGATGGACTGGGTAGTGTTTACTACTTTTTGTAGTCTTTTCTGCCCCAGGGCACTCAATTTGCTGAACCAAGCCACAATGCAACTGGTCAGCATGCTCTCTACTGTGCACCTGTAGAAGTTAGAAAGAGTCCTCCTTGACATACCGACTCTCTGTAATCTTCTCAGGAGGTAGAGGCGCTGATGTGCTTTCTTTATAATCGCATCAGTGTTTTCGGACCAGGAGAGATGTTCAGAGATGTGCACACCCAGGAATTTGAAGCTCTTGACCATTACCACCATCGACCCATTGATATAAACGGGACTGTGGGTCCCCATCCTACCCCTACCAAAGTCCACAATCAGTTCCTTGGTTTTGCTGATGTTGAGGGCCAGGTTATTGTGCTGGCACCATTTGGTCAGTCAGTCGATCTCTCTTCTATACTCTGACTCGTCCCCATCAGTGATACATCCTAAAACAGTGGTGTCATCAGCGAACTTGATGATGGCGTTCACACTATGACCGGTTACGCTGTCATGAGTATAGAGTGAGTACAGCAGGGGGCTGAGCACGCAGCCTTGAGGTGCTCCCCTCCCGATTGTTATCGAGCCTGACACCTTTCCACCAATTCGAACAGTCTGTGGTCTGTGAATGAGGAAGTCTGTGGAAGTCGAGGATCCAATTACAGAGGGATGCGCAGAGTCCCAGTTCTGTGAGTTTGGTACCCAGCTTGGAGGGGATGATTGTATTAAATGCCGAGCTGTAATAAATGAATAACAGCCTGACATATGAGTTTTTGTTGTCCAAGTGGTCCAGAGCGGAGTGGAGAGCCAGCAAGATCGCATGCACCGTTGATCTGTTGTGGCAGTTGGCGAACTGCAGTGGGTCCAGGTTTTTGTCGAGGTAGGAGTTGATTTGCACCATGATCAACTTCTCAAAGCACTTCATCACCACCGACGTTAGTGCCACTGGTCGATAGTCATTGAGGCACGTCACCTTGCTCTTCTTGGGCACCGGTATAATTGATGCTCTTTTAAAGCAGGTGTGTTGAAGGATTGTTAGATAGGAGTGTTAGATAGGAGACAGGCTTGAGCAAACTATAGATGTGCAGCTCAATGCAGGGATTTGGAATTTGAATGTTCACATTTTTCTGTTCCCAAAACGAGCTTTAGTACATGAGTGTTTAATTCATATTTAGAGAGGGTTTAAAATGATTGGGTATTAAACTCATTTGAATTAACATATCTTTTCCAGTGTAGACATTATTCTTAACAGTTACAGCTACATCACCAACATTTTTTTAATTTTGCACATATGGAAACTCGTAGCTTAACATGTTTATTATCAATGGATTCCTCTTTTAAAATATCAACTTTTGTGTTGATTATTTTTGTCTCTTATCACTTTTTCTGAATTCTTTCCCCTCTTTTTATATAACTTTCTGAGAATCATTCACCAATGAATTAACTGGGTCAGATGTAGTTGTTGGGGTTATGGACAATGCCCATTTCATGCTGCATTCATGCAATTTCTAGGTAATCTGTAGTGTTTCCTGTGGTAAAATGGCTTCCTAATGACAGCAAGTTCTATATACAAAATCCCAGTGTGTAAAGCTTAGCACCACTCTCACACAACAGACCACAAAATCTGGTCCAATGTGATTTTAAATGTAAGCACTGATGATTTGCAGTGTCTAGAAACTTCTAAGATCTTTAAAGTTACTTAACAGAAAAGATAACAAATAGTATTATTTATAAAAATATTGGGTACAGGAGAAGTTTCCTTCTGAAACAATATAATTGTACTTGTCTTTGTATCAGTACAACATATGTTACTGGAGTTTCTGTCAAGACAGAGTTGGTTGTTGGACAGAATTCAGTTTAATTTGTGGGATGTAGATACCTCAGCAATTAATCGATGCATCATGATTAGGGATGAGTTGCATCAAGCATGCTGAGAACTCAATTCTGGCTTAACTTTTCTTCCTGGCCTCAATACAGACATCACAGACAAAATGGTTTCATCCCTGTCATTGATAGATATGGTAACTCGTCGTGTCTCCAACATTTTCGTAGGAATGGAAGTGTCCCAAAAGCTGAAATATTTCTTGCCATCCACTGCTCTGCCAACATCTTACTTCCCGAAGGTAGACACAAAATGCTTGAGTAACTCAGCGGGTGAGGCAGCATCTCTGGAAAGAATCCCCTGACATCAGTCTGAAGAGAATTTCGACCCGAAACGTCGCCCATTCCTTCTCTCCAGAGATGCTGCCTCACCTGCCGAGTTACTCCAGAATTTTGTGTCTACCTTTGATTTAAACCAGCATCTGCAGTTCTTTCTTACACATCTTACCTCCTGAGATACAAACTTAGCTCCGTACATCTTAGACAGTACCCACCCAATTCTTCAATCAAAATTCATGCATGTAGCTTTACAGGCTCCATGGTATAATTTGTGGTTGATGACAGTGTTTGCTGCTGTTGCTGTTGTTCATAATAAATAATGGGATATAAGTACTGGAGAGAAATGGTCATAACTTACAAAATTCATAAAAGTAGACGGGTGATTCATAAAGTAGAATCAGTTGGGTGGTGCTGAGAAATAGCAAAAACCATAAAATGTTGGTGAGAGTTGTCTATTGTTCCCCAAACAGTTGGGCATTTGCACTAATTAGGTAAATGAACAGCACATTGATAAGTATAATACGTTAATCATGGAAGAGTTAAATAAATATATAAAGTAGGCAAACCACATTGGCAGAAAGATTGTGGAGAATTAACAGTGTAGAATATCAGTAAGTTGAGGAAGCAATGAGGGAACAGGCATTTTAGATCTAATGTTGTGCATTAAGAAAGGGTAAATTGGTAATCTTGCATTTCTGGGGGCTTTAGGGAAGAAAATCAAAGCAAATATTGAACATAGTTTAGTTAAATCCTAAATCTAAACAGAGAAAATATGGGGCATGAGTAAATTGGGAATGTTTTAAAAGGATGATGAATTGTAGGGAGCCATGAGCTCACCAAGGTTAGGTGAGATAGTGGGCATCCTACAAGAGAAGAGCTCATGTGATGATCACATCCAGTCCAATATGTGCTGCCATTCGCATAGGCACTGCATAGGGACTGCAACCTATTCGGCAAAATAGCATTTCCGCATACGAGCTTGAACTTTTATTACAGTAAAACTCCGATAATCCTGCAATTTGAGAATTTCAGACTGAAAAGGCTGGCCATATGGTACCACCAAATTGGATGTTATTTTTTTATTAAAACACCAACATACTTCAAACTTTTTTTTCAAATGACACGCTGTATTAAGAGAATGTCCATGGTAATGGAAGTGCTCTGCAGTGTTCTGCTGCTGTGGTAGGATTAGGGTTATGCAGGTTGGTTCAAGAACTGATAACTGTCGGAAGGTAGCTGCTCCTGAAGATGGTGGGTCTGTGGCTTCAGGTTTTAGCAAAAAGAGGGCAGGGCATCAAACCCGGGTCTCTGGCGCTGTAAGGCCGCAACTCTACTGCTGCGCCACCGCACCATCAGATGCTGAACCATTGTTATTTTCAATTAGTGAAGTAGTGGATTATTTGCATTTTGCTGCAATTTTAAAATAGGCAGGGAAGTATTTTGCTAACCATGTGATTTACCTGATATATAAAACCAGTGTAAGGAAGGCAGTGCTGCCACACATGGGTATTGATCGCCATCTGGTGGCTCCTTCCCATATGGCTTGATACTTCTGTAAGTATTAACCTTTCATTGAGCGACATTCATAAGAAGTGGTGCCATACAGTATAATCATTTTTAATGGGGGGTTTTTTGCTAAAAGAAAGACTAAGAGATGAGCTCTTGTAGATCGTTATGATTTTGGAAGTGTGTGGATGAACAATGACAAATTATTTTCATCACCAAAGAAATGTATGTACTATGTTTGCATAGTCACATATTCTGTTGTGCTGCAGCAAGTACAAATTTCATTGTCCCATTCGGGACATATGACAATAAAACACTCTTGACTCTTCTCTTGAAACCAAGACTCATTTAAGACAACTACAGATGAATCCAATAAAATAAATGTCTTAATGGAGAAAATGCAGGACTCACTGTCATGAGCAGTGGTTGACGCAATTACCACTGATGCCAAGAAGTAGATCTTGAATTAACCCTGAGAGGGAAAATAACAGTAAGGTGAACACAATGTGCTGGAGTAACTCAATGGGTATGGCAGCATCCCTGGAGAACTTGGATAGTTGTGTTTCAGGTTTGGGATCCAAGGATCCTGACCCAAAATGTCACCTATCCATGTTCTCCAAAGATGCTGCATGACCCGCTAAGTTATTCCAGCACTTTTGTAAACCAGCATCTGCTATTTTTTGTTTTAGCAGTAACTTGGATGTGACTGTAGCTCACCAGGGTCACAATGTGGAATGGTAGGTTGACACATATTATCAGATTCTCATAATTACATTTTCTTTATGATATAACAGTCGTATGCATAATGTTGATGTTTGTGTGCCTTCCTCCGATTATAGCTCAGAAACATCGTAAAAGTTACAAAGACAACAAATTTGGACATAATTTGGAACCTAAAACTGGAAGGAAACTCTTGCATTGGGTCCACGGTGGCTTGGCTGATCTGATCCCAGAATAAATGGTGAATTGGTCTATAATGGCGTTGATGCAAATACTTCCGCATCTAACCCTCTCAGTCCATCTATTCCATTTCCCCTTTATTATTGTCATGTGTAATTATTGACATGTGCACCGAAAAATGGTGAAAAGTTTTGTTTTGCATGCTTCCAAACAGATTAGAGTTGCTGTGCATAAATACAATCAAGTCAAATTCACATACAATAGATAAAACACAAAGGGAAAGATACGGAATAATGCAGAATATAGTTCTCAGCATTGTAGAGCATCAGCTTCACAGACAAAGTCCAAAGTCCACAATGGGGTCATGCTAAATCAGACAGAAGGGTCATTCAGAATCCTGAATACAGGGGAAGAAGCTGTCCCTGAATCTGGTGATGCATGTTTTCAAGCATCTGAACCTTTTGCCGGATGGGAGCAGGGAGAATAAGGTATGACCGTTTGGGGCACATCTTTGATTATGTTGGCTGCTTTTAGAGGCAGTGTGAATTGTCGGTGGAGTAGTCTGTGTGTAGGTGGGAAGTCTGGTCTGTGTGATCGACTGGGCTACATCGACATATCTCTGCAACTTCTTGTGGTCTTGGGCAGAGCTGTTCTCAAACCAAACTGTGACGCAACTCAAAAATATACTTTCTATGGTGCAACTATTCATCCCAACCATACTTACGTGATACGGAAAATCTAAGGTCAAACAAAAAATACCAGAGTGGGTTCAGCAGATCAGCCAGCATACATGGAGAGAAATACATTAATCTCAATGAATCTTCAAAGATCTCAAGAGAGAAAAAGTGAGCGAGGTGGGAGAAAGAAAGAAGGGTGAGACGGAATAAGAGTGGGGGAGAGAGGGAGAGAAAGGAGAAAGAGAAAGAGAGAGAGCGAAGGGGAGATACAGTATCAAAGGAGAGAGACACAGATACAGTATCTAGAGAGAATGAGAATGACAATGAAAATGAATCAGTGGCTAGACTGATAAAATACAATACCTATTGTTTCAAGCTATGAGTATTGTAACTATTTGCCAATAACAACTTCCTCTCCTCTTGTTTTGCAGGTAGATAGCATCTTAACAAAGCGTCAGTGTTTCATCAGTTCAGTTCCGTTGAGTTTATTGTCATGTGTACTGAGGTACAGTGAAAAGCTTTTGTTGCATACTCTCCTGTCAGCCGAAAGACAATGATCCAATCATTCATGATCCAATAACATGGAATGAAAAGTGGTGCTTACATCGGGACAATCCCCCATCATGATACAAATATCATGATTTTGAGATGCCTTTAGTAGGAAGAAAGAATTGTACTGTTCATTGAAACTCTTTCATACAGGCCTCTTGTTGTAAGTGCCCTTCTGGATAATATAAACATGAAGTGGTCAATAGAATACCGTCCACTGAAAGATTCCAAAGCTTCATAATTATTTACGTTGGTTGCACCTCTACCAAATGTTTGGGATTTGAATTTTACTTTGATGGCATCTTATTAAACTGGACGAATTTTAACTCTCAGGAATCATGAAATCACAGAAATAATGCTAAATAATATAGTCAAAATAAAAGAGTCATCAACAAAAAATTAAATAAACTTTCACTTGTGAAATGAGTTACTTTAGTAGGATATTTACATTCCAGATTGAATATACAGTATCTTTATGATATAGATAAATAATGTCATATCATTGAAAATATTAGTGATGCAGTGGTGCTGCAACAGGAACAGTAACGAACGTATTACACATCTCTGTCCTCAAGTTCCTGCGGACTTCCGCCGCTGGAAGTATAGGATTTTGGTGTGTGTGCTTCATCATCATTCCTTACAATGCTATGTACTACAGTGTTCACAACTTCTACTGAAGTGTGGATGGCTGTTGGCTCGATAAAAGCTCATCCACCCTTTGACAGGTCTTGCTGGTCAAGCGCCCTCCAAGAGGAGTTGAGTATAGGAGCAAGGAAGTCCTTCTGCAGTTGTACAGGGCCCTAGTGAGACCATACCTGGTGTAATGTGTGCAGTTATGGTCTCCAAATTTTAGGAAGGACATTCTTGCTATTCAGGGAGTGCAGCGTAGGCTTACATGGTTAATTCCCGGGATGGCAGGACTGTCATATGCTGAGAGAATGGAGCGGCTGGGTTTGTATACTCTGGAATTAGAAGTATGAGAGGGGATCTTATTGAAACATATTAGATTATTAAAGGTTTGGACACGAGAGAGGCAGGAAATATGTTCCCGATGTTGGTGGAGTCCAGGACCAGGGGCCACAGTTTAAGAATAAGGTGTAAGGCATTTAGAACGGAGAAGAAGAAACACTTTCACACACAGAGTTTGTGTCTGTGGAATTCTCTGCCTCAGAGGATGGTGGAGGCCGTTATCTGGATACTTTCAAGAGAGAACTTGATAGGGCTCTTAAAGATAGTGGAGTCAGGGGATATGGCGAGAAGGCAGGAACGGGGTACTGATTGCGGATGATCAGCCATGATCATATTGAATGGCGGTGTGAATGGCCTACTCCTGCACCTATTGTCTATTGTGAATTGTCGTCACCTGGCAAACCAGGTGGGGTGACGGTTTAGTCGCCGACTATCTGACCTTGGAGCAGATAGCATGGGATTACATGGTATCCGTGGCGGTGGGAATGGTCGACCTGACCATTATACCTACATAAATAATGTAGGTTTCTAAAGGCATTTGAAATTCCTTTCCAACTCCATTTACAGTTTTGCAGAAGGCGACACTGTAGTGGGCCGGGTCTCAAATAATGACGAGACAAAGTATTCTAAATACTTTGTTCTAAGCTTCCCCCCAGCCTCGTTTCAGTCACAAACCACTGAGTCAAGCTCTTGCGCATCTAAACTATTTTGGAAAATCACAATAACAGTTCCCCACTACACTAACTAACCATCGCGGGTTCGATCCTTGTATCTGATTGGCCAAGCCCTCCTAGCCTCGTGCAAGCAGAGACACTCCGGAAGGTCACACAGTCCTAAGTGTTCTCCCTGAAGATCGACACAGGACCTCGTGGGAGAGGCCTTTTATAAGTCCCCGAACCTTAAGCGGCCAAAACACATGGGGGTGGTTTCTATACAGTCCAATTACAGATATCGGTTAACACAGTACATAGACATTTCCCTAAACCAATAATACAGGAACCAATACATTGTATTTGAAAGAAAGTTTTAGAAGGAAGCAAACAAGAATAAACATTGAAACATGTGCCCTGAGATTCAAACAGTATCTCCAAGGCTCAAAAGGTCGGCCAATCATAAATTAACAGGATGACCGTCATGCAACATTATTTATACTATTTACAATGCCCTTGCAGCGACCCAATCAAAATAATGCATCTTGGGTTTGTTTGCAAAACTGCTATACAGTGGTTTGCAAAAGTATTCATACCCCTTG
This sequence comes from Raja brachyura, assembly GCA_963514005.1. The sequence goes on from OY740784.1 coordinate 83,343,130, forward strand.
AACTTTTCCATATTTTGTCACCTTACAACCACAAACGTAAATGTATTTTATTGGGATTTTATGTGATAGACCAACACAAAGTGGTGCATAATTGTGAAGTGGAAGGAAAATAATACATGGTTTCCAAATTTTATTACAAATAAAAAACTGAAAAGTGTGGCGTGCAGAAGTATTCAGCCCCCCTGAGTCAATACTTTGTAGAACCGCCTTTCGCTGCAATTACAGCTGCAAGTCTTTTGGGGTATGTATCTACCAACTTTGCACATCTAGAGACTGAAATTTTTGCCCATTCTTCTTTGCAAAATAGCTCAAGCTCAGTCAGATTGGATGGAGAGCGTCTGTGAACAGCAATTTTCAAGTCTTGCCAGAGATTCTCAATTGGATTTAGGTCTGGACTTTGACTGGGCCATTCTAACACATGAATATGCTTTGATCTAAACCATTCCATTGTAGCTCTGGCTGTATGTTTAGGGTCGTTGTCCTACTGGAAGGTGAACCTCCGCCCCAGTCTCAAGTCTTTTGCAGACTCTAACAGGTTTTCTTCTAAGATTGCCCTGTATTTGGCTCCATCCATCTCCCCATCAACTCTGACCAGCTTCCCTGTCCCTGCTGAAGAAAAGCATCCCCACAGCATGATGCTGCCACCACCATGTTTCACAGTGAGGATGGTGTGTTCAGGGTGATGTGCAGTGTTAGTTTACCGCCACACATAGCATTTTGCATTTAGGCCAAAAACTTCAATTTTGGTCTCATCAGACCAGAGCACCTTCCTCCACATGTTTGCTGTGTCCCCCACATGGCTTGTGGCAAACTGCAAACGGAACTTCTTATGGCTTTGTTTCAACAATGGCTTTCTTCTTGCCACTCTTCCATAAAGGCCCGATTTGTGGAGTGCACGACTAATAGTTGTCCTGTGGACAGATTCTCCCACCTGAGCTGTGGATCTCTGCAGCTCCTCCAGAGTTACCATGGGCCTCTTGGCTGCTTCTCTGATCAATGCTCTCCTTGCCCGGCCTGTCAGTTTAGGTGGACAGCCATGTCTTGGTAGGTTTGCAGTTGTGCCATACTCTTTCCATTTTCGGATGATGGATTGAACAGTGCTCCGTGAGATGTTCAAAGCTTGTTTTTTTTAATTTATAACCTAACCCTGCTTTAAACTTCTCCACAACTTTTTCCCTGACCTGTCTGGTGTGTTCCTTGGGCTTCATGATGCTGTTTGTTCACTAATGTTCTCTAACAAACCTCTGAGGCCTTCACAGAACAGCTGTATTTATACTGAGATTAGATTACACACAAGTGGACTCTATTTACTAATTAGGTGACTTCTGAAGGCAATTGGTTGCACTGGATTTTATTTAGGGGTATCAGAGCAAAGGGGGCTGAATACACGCCACACTTTTCAGTTTTTTATTTGTAAAAAAATTTGAAAACCATGTATCATTTTCCTTCCACTTCACAATTATGCGCCACTTTGTGTTGGTCTATCACAGAAAATCCCAATAAAATACATTTATGTTTGTGGTTGTAACGTGACAAAATGTGGAAAAGTTCAAGGGGTATGAATACTTTTGCAAGCCACTGTACATGTTATCAATTTAGGAGAAACCAGGAGAACACCTGGACCCCTCACCATCCTGCATACCAGTCTGAGCCTGGACTGGCCAGCGCCATCCAAAGCCTGTATATTTCAGCTGATAAGGGTTAAGCAATTCTGACAAGTGCAGGGATCCTCCATTTTATGGTGTCTGTAATTTGGCCATTATTAACAGTATAGGTAAGAAATAGTGACCTGAGTAACATGGTGTCAAGACAACAAGCTCCCCCTCATTTTCAGCAAAGCGAAGGAACAAGGCTAACAAAATTCTGCATGACTCCAAACATATGCCTATTTCTTTAGCTACAACATACAAAGCATCGTCCAAGGTTACACTTGGAAAAATAATAGCTAGATGTTCATTTATTTCTGATAGTGTATTTTTTCCCCTCTGTAACTGACCCCGACCTACAAAGAGTAACACAGATTTTAACAGGATGAGGATGTTAAATGGCCTCTAGGCCATTCTGTGCTCAGACTCCTGACCCATGCGTCTTTGTGTGCAGGGGAACTGGAACACATAGCAGAGCCCCATGTTGTCACAAAGAGGATTGAACCGGGGCATCGCTAACAGTCTGTCTTTCCCCTTTCCTTCTTTGTTGTTTTTTAGTATGTGTTAAATGTATGTTTCATTTCGGAGTCACGTGAGTGACTTCGTGAAGAACCCGCCAGGCACGCATGCGCGACATATCGTCGACGCGCGTGCGAGCGACGGGCAGGGAGGAGCGCTGCTCCTCCACTGCTGGGACCTGCAGGTAAGTGGAAAACTAACCCGCAGTCCGGTTTTTCTTACAGAGACTCTGTTTCCAGAGTGCTCCAGGCCGCTTCAACGCCGACTGCGGACCGCGATGCGGGCAGTCAGCGGCGGCTCTAACTCATGGAGTCGGGAGAGCCCGTTGACCCAGGTGGGTCCGGGTTCACACTCGCCGGCGGAGGACGGCAGAGGCAGCCGACTCTACGCCGCAGCCCGCAGACCGCGGGCTGGCGGCATTTACAAGTAAGTATGGGCTTGCAGACTCGCCGTGTGCAATAAGCAACGGCAGAGCATAAGCCCGATTTTACACCACAGCCCGCAAGGATACTGCGGGCTGTCGGCATTTATATTGTAATATGGGCTTGCAGACTCGCCGTATGCAGCAAGCAACGGCAGAGCACAGCCCGATTTTACACCGCAGCCCGCAAGGATACTGCGGACTGTCGGCATGTATATTGAACTAGGGGCTTGCAGGGGGTCAGTAATGGCAGAAATGCAGCCCGACTTACACCGCAGCCCACACGATACTGTGGGCTGTCGGCATTTACTCAGAGTAGGGGTTAGCCCCAACTCAACTCTACATAGCCTGTATTATCCCAGTACTGTAATTAAGAGGTAATGAAGTTGCAGCCATTATCATGTTGTTCTTAGCCCAACTTATTTTACAATGGGGCAGCTCGTTGACCCTGCGGGGTCCGGGCTCAACGCTCACCATTGCGCAGCAATGGCAGAACGACAGCTCACCGCCAGCCCTTCATTAGGGCCACTAAGGTAAGTACAGGCAACCTTGAGCTGGTTGTCCTTTCTGTTTTGAATTGTGTTTTCTCCAACAGGGACATGGATAATAAGGAGCACAGGCCGCAGGACTTCCAAAAGGAGTCGTCGGCCATTATTCCCGGAGCTCTCTACAACGACAGCACCCGCTAGACGGGCCGGGAAAAAGGCGCAAAAGTCGGGGAGCCCTGTGATTACAGGACCCGACCTACCGACACAGCTGTGTACAAGCAGGGTACCCGCAGAACAGGAAGTCGGTACGGCGCCGGAGCAGGTAGACCCTGACTCCATTTTTCACTATCTCCAACAGGGAGAGAATCGTTGGCTGATATGAGCAAACGGGTTTCACATGCTGTTGCACGACCCTTCTCCCCGTGCCCTCGTGAAAGAGCCAGGGATAGAGCTCAATAACAAAGCCCTTTTAGGGCAGGAATTTCACCAGAGACCGCTAGATTGCGGACTGGTGGTTTACTGAGACCCGAGTCCACTGGCAGACCAGGGAGGGCCAGTGTAGACTCACCACCTAGTTGGACCAGGTGGAGTCATACAGGTGGAGTCTCGCCACGGTCACTGCATCCCCCAAATGCGGCAGGACGGGACCGTACGCCGCCTGAGTCCAGGAGTAGGACAGGTGGCAAGCCCGCGCGGATGTCGGGTCACCGCGCCGCAGGCGTCAGGTGCCGACTTCACACCGCATATGCCCTTTGAGGCAGTCGGGCCTAGCTCATCCAAGGAGGCGAATGAGCAGATCCGCGCGGGAGTCGTACAGCTTCGCTGAGGCGGCTGGCAGCGACTTTTCGTCACGGCACCGAGATTACCACGATGAGGTACGGGCCGATGATAGGAGCCTCAGGAGTTCCTTCGGGCATGAGGGCTCTGACCTCCCATTTACGCACCATGAAGGGCGCATTGAACGGATGGAGAGGATGATGGAACGGATCCTGCAGCAAAATCAATGGCAGGAAATGTCCAGTTCCGGGGACTTTTGGATATATCCCCATCATCAATTGGTAGCATGAGGCAGCCAGGAGAAGAGGATATCTTGGTACACGAACCAGTGGCACCTGAGGTTCCTCAGGAAGAACTTTTGGACGTGGCAGCCAAGTTTGCGTTACCCGAATCATCGGGACAACCTCTCAAAACTAAACTGGCCACTACCATTGATTTCCTCACCAGCCACCATACAGGATCAGGTCCTTGCGGAGGCCATGAATGGGTACAAGGCACCGAGTAATTGGAACTCACTCAATGTACCTATTGTAAACATGCCTATTTGGAGCAATATAAGTCCGGGCATAAGAGCACAGGAAGTAAAAATTACAGAAAATCGTAAAACTGCTCACATCTGGGATTACCGCTTTTGCGAGGTCGGTGGACGGGATGGACTTGAAACACCGTACAGGAGGATGCTCTTGAATTATGTAACACGCTATACGAAATAATGCACTTCGAAAAAAGTGCCATCAAGCTCACGCTAAATCCCAAATTTGCAGGGCTATGCAGAGCATCTCCAACACCACCACCCAGACAACTATTCAGGGAAGACCTTCTGAAGCAGGTCAAGGATTTAGACGACCATGCCAAGACAGTGGGTATTATGAGGTCGCACACCTTGACCAGACAAACGGCCAGGAAAATTCCATATTCTAGGCCACGGGGTCAAACCGGAAGGGCAGCAAGGACCTACATACCGGCGCCTCCAGATGTGAGTCAACGCCCACCATTCCTGGAGCTGCCCGTTACGTCGGCAGCACCCGCTCTGCGGGTCGGGATAAAAACGCGGAAATCAGGGGAGCCCTGCGCAGTCAGGACCTGATTCTCCACCACAACTGATCATGGTGCCATAAGTGGTAACCGCACAGGAGCAGGGTAGGTAAGACCCTGACTCCCTACCTCTGTCACTTAACCATAGCGACAGTGGAGCAAAGGTGCGTAACGTGTTATATTCTTGGCACGTTCTCTCTCCCCAAATATGCAGGTCACCAGAGAGAGGACCAGGGGAAGTATCGCACAACAGTCGGTAAACCCGCCATAGAGCCGGGGTCGACTTCCACTGGAGCAGGCCACCAGATCGTGGACCGGTGAAGGATTGAGGCCTGGGTCTGGAGGACCACATGTGCGGCCGGCACAGACTCAGCACCGAGGGAGCCTACCTGGTTGCAGGTCGGAGTAGTCTCATCTCGGTCACTGCACCCCCTTTAGCGGCAGGACGTGACCGAACGACGCTTTGTCCCAAAGGAGGACACCGACTCAGCACCGAGGGAGCCTGCCTGGTTGCAGGTCGGTGTAGTCTCATCACGGTCACGCACCCCCTTTAGCGGCAGGACGTGACCGAACGACGCTTTGTCCCAAGGGAAGGACACAGACTCAGCACCGAGGGAGCCTGCCTGGTTGCAGGTCGGTGTAGTCTCATCTTGGTCACCACACCCCCTTGTAGTGGAGGACGTGACCGAACGTCGCCTTTGGAGGATAGGCGGCAAGCCCGCGCGGACGTCGGGGTACCACGCTTCAGCGGCCGGGACCGACTCATCACCGCTATCATGTCTTTTTAGACCAGCGGGCCGCCTCCGTCCGGAAGACGGCGGAGTAAGCAGCAGGTCCGCGCGGGAGTCGCTTAGCCACGCAGGAGCGGCAGGCAGCGACATCCTGTCTTGCACCCTTGTCATCACCTCGACGAGGTGTGGGGCAATGACAGAAGCCTCAGAGATTTTCCAGAACCTGAGGAAGTCGACTTATTGTCCGCATATGCGGCAGTGGTCGCATGGCTCGGATGGAGCGCATGATGGAGCATATCCTAGAGCACAGTTTCTGCAGCTGGACCAGATGTCCTCCAGTTCTGGAGGAACCTGTAGTACCTGAGGAACCCAGGAGAAACTGCAGTGAAATGTGGTCTCCAAGTGTGGCGATGGACGAGTTCTCGCTACATTGGGGGAAATGGATTTCGATGCTTTCCCCATTCTGCCTCATCGGACAGGTGTTGCAGAAAACATACCCAGGTCTGGAACATACAGGACCATGGACGTCATATAGATCGTGCAGAGAAAGTCCACTGGGAAGCACTACCTCACCTACACAGGATATGAGAGGTTTTTGTAGTCGGACCAAGACGACCTACATATCTGCTACGATCTCCAATGTGCTGGCATGCTCACTGGTCTTCATTATGATGAGCCTCAGTTACAGTGCTGCTTACAGTGCCTATAGTGCACTGTCATCCTAGCTCAACATTGGAGTGGGATCTCACCAGCTGGTATCCAAACTACGAGGGATATGTTCTATCCATCCCTTCCCGACCACGATATAATATCTGAGAGATTAGGGGGTGTTGACCCTACTCAGGAGGTGGTCGCTTATGACGGAGGTACCACTGGACTTACTCACCTTTAAAAGTGGTGATGGCAATAGCACTGAATACAGCACAACGGGTCCAGACTCTACAGGAATTAATCCTGGATAGAATGATCAACCCATAAAAAAGTAACTTCTTTATGGAAGAGTTACTTAAACTATACAGACCTGCGACTACAGGTCTGGAAATGGCCATCAGGAATATGGAGGCGGATCTGTTGTCAGCCATGGAAACCCACGTCACAGGGTAACGGTGCAGACTATCTCCAGATGGCTTAAGGTGGTATTCGATGCAGCAGGTAAGACACTAAACATATGAAATGTCATTCTACCAAGGCCGCATCCACATCAGGAACGAGGACCATGGAGGTGTTCATGGAGCATGTCCTCACGATAGCGGGCTGGGCCAATGAAACTACATTTCAATGGTTTCATAACAAACCCGTGGCCGTTTTTTCCCGCAACTTTACGTACGTTAAGTGCTGTCCCTAAACGTTTGTCCCCGAGTTCAGGGGTTTATTGTTGTACTAACTATAATGTTATTATTTTTCAGCTTGTTCAAGTCTGAAATACGTTAACATACTTCCTCCATCAGTATTACGGCAGTGTGTGAGCATGGACGTGGTCCAGGGCGTGTAATCACAGAGCTTTGAAGTCTTCACGAAGTCACTCACGTGACTCCGAAATGAAATAGTAAGATTAAACGAGAACTTACCAGTTTGAAGTTTGGTCTTTATTTTATGAGGAGTTGCGATGAGGGATTTCGTGCCCTCCGCTCCCAATCCTCTACCATAAGATCAACTGGTATATAGAGTCTCTTTAATCTTACTATAACAAGTCATTTCTCTGTTGTTGGTTCTGTGATTCCACACCGCTGCTTTGAAGAAATGTCGCGCATGCGTGCCTGGCGGGTTCTTCACGAAATCCCTCATCGCAACTCCTCATAAAATAAAGATCAAACTTCAAACTGGTAAGTTCTCGTTTAATCTTACTATTTTAGTGTTCTTTAGCTTTGTTTTATGTGTGTGTGTGGGGGGGGGGGGAACTTTGTTTAGTTGCTTACCTTGACGGAGATTTTTTTCTGTATCGTATCTCCGACCGCACTGCGGTCTAACATCGAGGAGTTGGCAGCCTTTGCTGGAGATCAACTTCGTGAACTCCACCGCGGGAGCCTGCAGGACTTATCATCCAGGCCGTCTTGGGGGCCTCAATCGCCGGCTGTGCGAGCTTTGTTGCCCCTACTGCGGATAGTTCGACTGCCCCGACCACAGGAGAATGAAAAATGAAGATTAGACTTTATTGCCTTCCATCAAAGTGAGGAATGTGGCTAATCCACTGTGGTGGATGTTTATGATAACTTTTATGTAGTTGTGTGTCTTGTTGCTTTTTATAGTATTGTAGGGACAGATTTTCTAGCCGCTTATGGACAGCATGGTTAAGGGGAATGTCTCCGTACGCATGCGAGCTCATCATCAGATACCTTCAGAGCTTCTTCACAGATAAGTCTTCAAAAACACAGTCTTTTGATTAATAAATTCTTTATTGTCGATGAAAACAATGGTACATCCAAACTTCTTCCGACTTGTTATTATAATCTTCATCGAACTCCAGCTTATTGCTTTAAACATTTTAAAACTCCTCGAGTCTCCGTTACACTTTGCATGGTCGAAGGGTAAACTTTCTCCATGCTCGTTCCAAACTAAACACTAAGCTTCTGCGCAAGATACATAGCCCCAAACACGCCCAAGAATATGTCATGAATCCCACCCACAATATAATGGGCAGACATAAAGACACATGCCATCATCAACAACATGCAAAACAAGCCAAATGGCCACTACATACCAGCCCCTAATTGTTCCAAGCATATAACGAGGCAATTATTAATAAACATCAAAAAAGTGGCCATGATAGCATGAAACGTCTTCCTCCATATTCGATCAACTCATGGATGTGTGTAACAGTTATGTTGAAGTGTGAAAATCCTTCAAAAGAATAACTGGATCTTTAACAATAAAATTCACCGTTAGATTTGATTTAGCTTCCGGATCATTACATGTACTGGTAAGATAGAAAAGTTACAAGCTTCAACCCTGGCCCCAATATGAGCAGTTACTTGAGGCGAGGTGATAGCATCACTAGTAATCGGTTCATCCTCTTCTATTTGCTCTGATAGCTCATCATCCGTTTGTTCCAGTTCTTTATCTTCTTCCCAATGCCCTGGTAGCTCTTCTTCAGTGTGAGGTGCTTCAGGATGATATTGCCTGCACTTATAACAAATGATAGGACTCTTACAGTCTCTCATCATATGTCCTTTTATCAAACATCCAAAACAGATTCCTCCTTCAAGAATCCATCTTATCTTCATATTCTTTCATCTTGAATCTGCGACACCATCTTATGGCGTGACCAACTTCATCACATAACAAACAAAATACTATTTGCTTGCTTGTAGACACATTTGCTTTCATTCCATCTATTGTTTCCACAGGTCTGGTTGTGATAGCAAAACTACTTCACATAGGTTATAATCTTTCTTCAGTTTTGGTAAAGGTATAACCTTTGTTAGTTGCAACCGGTTTGCAAACTTCAATAGTTCCGTAGTGTGGCTCCAACATGTACTGTACTTCCCTGTCCAAGAATTCCACCAGGTTTGGTAGCCTGGCTACTTGGTTCCTCTTATCCATTATTCCGCCTGCTTCGTATCTTTCTCTCAGTCTTCTGGGCAACTGACTAAGATGATTCTAGTATTGCTAGCAAGATTTATTTTCTCCATGTGGACGCGATTTCTCATTGAGCTGCAACAATCTCTCAGAAATATTGCATAATCACTCAATGCTTCCCTATCATCTGGCTTGATTTCTTTCCATGCATGGGCCTTCTCCATGTATGCGTTAGCAATCCTCTGTTCTTTAACAAACTTTGGTTAAGCAATCTTCTCACCTTTTTATAGCCATGGCTGCATGGCTTCTTTTGACAACTTTCTACAAGTACCTTAACTCTTCCATCTTGTGTACTTCACCAGAAATCGTAAGCGCTCCTTTACATCCGTAACTTTTGTTTCTACTACTTCTTCTAATGCCCTTACGAAAGCTTCATACTGAAAAGGATCTCCACCATACGTAGAAATTTCTGCTGGTGGTAGAATGAGAGAGGTATTTTGTTGAGCTATGATCTGGTTGAATTCAGTTTGCTTATTCAACAGTGCTAATAACTCATCCTAATAACCTTAGCTTGGCACCACCTTTTGATAAACAGGCCTTTATGATTCAAATTGGCTTGCTTGCGTCTGTGTACCAGGTCTCGGACAAGCGTGTTCCGGTATTGGTTTGTCTCGAGTATCCACAGATGCTCCAATAGTAGTTGTTTTCAATCTAGCACCCATTTGCTGAGATGACGTTTCACCCATCTTCCTCTGTTCCAATGGGTTTTCAAAGCCATGAAATCCAGTGGACCTCGATTGTGGAATGGATCCAACTGCTAAATCACTTCGAGCCATCTTTCTTCACAAATCGGAGTTCATCACCTTCGATGTTCTAGAACTGAATCTTGACCCCTCACTTTCCTGTAGCTCCTTCTTTGTTTTGGCCACTGCCATCTTTGTGTCTAATTCCAGTTGTTCCTTTCGTCGCCTCAGCTCTTCTTCTTCTTGTCTCATCTCTTCTTTCATCTTGTTCTTCTCGTTGTCTCATCTCTTCTTTTTGTCTTCTTATCTCTTCTTTTTGTCTTCCTATCTCTTCTTCCTTCTGCTCAATTTCATGTTTCATCTTCATGGCATCCGCTTCTATTGAGAGGTCAGCTAGATCAGCTTCAACTCCCAATCGAGCAGAAACTGTTGATACCGAACTGGCTGAAGAACCAGATTTATATCCTGAACTTTCTGTTGTTTTTTTTGGCCGCAGACTTTGCAGGCAGTGAAGAAGGCGTGGCCTTTACCATTCGTAGTTGGGCTCTGGGGTCTTCAACTGAGGCTCTTCGTTGCTTGAAGGTTCTTCAGTACTTCTGTCAGACTCGCTGTCCAAGCTGGTACTGGCCTTCTTGGCCGCAGGCTTCTGAGCGGCAGTAGCCGCTTTTGTCTGTGCAATTGTTGAAGCAGGTTTTAGGGGTGCCTCTTCATCACTACTGTCTGAGCTGTCATCTGACAAGTTACTGATTTTCATTTTACTCACTCCTGCGCTGGTTTCTTCTTGGTAACGCCTGCTTTTCCATTCTGAACTTTGGGAGATGATACAGCACTGTACGAACCTTGTTGTGCTTTGGTTTTCGTAGGAGACTCATCATCTGAACTTTCAGACTCTTCACTGCTTGAACTTTCATCTTCCATTCTGGCACCTAATGCTTCACACTTCCAGCTACTAGTCAAGTCAAGTCAAGTCAAGTCAAACAAACTTTACTAAGCTCGTAAGTTGTGGTATAATTTCAGATAACCACTCCTCTACCTTACCCATGAAACCATTGAATATCTTCAACCTTTCTTCTTCCCATTGGGTGTGTCGTCTGCGTTCTTCCCGAGATGGCTGTGAACACAGCAGTACATATTGTTTCTTGCCATCCTCCTGGCAGAAGTTCAATAGTTGGTACATATTTGATTTCACCTGTTTCTCAATTAATCTGGTAACCTGTTTCCATAATTAGTTTCTCTCCTTCTAGGTCTTTCAAACAGGCAGCTTGTGAATTATCTGTTTCTTCTCGATACATGAGTTTAAGTTGTCTAATTGGTCTTTCATTACCACCTCGTGGTCCTTCAGGCGTGGTTCTTTCTTCATCTTCTGGATCCATAATTTTAAAGCGGTCTGGGCAAATCGCCAAGTCTTTAAATTTTACGAACAAAGTATTGTCTGAATTCTGCTCCAGCCTTATGTAAACATCGAGCAGCTGTTTTGAAAACAATATCCTCAGAACCATAACATACTGATCTTGTAGAGAACATATCAGTATGTGCAATATCCATAGGCTAAAAGATGACTCGAAAATTCGATAATTCGAAAAGAATGCGTGTTTATCAAAAGATTCAAACAATCCAAGGTCGGTCTCGTTTCTCCAGATAGACTGGAAAAAACACCTTCTGGCTCTTCTAAAAGCCATTTAAAATTAAAGCTTGTGGCTTAAAATTCAAAGAATAATAATCGATTTTTACTCACAATTTCTGTGATGTGTCTTCAGAGAAGATTCGATGCTGTCGATAGACCTCAAGGCCTTCTCTGGCCGAGATCTATTTTCTTCAGTTCCTCGGCTGGAACCAGACTTCTGGCCAAAACCTCTCCAAGATCTTAGCCAAATCTTCTGTCCCAATCTCTGGGACTGGTATTTACCCCTTTGCTGGAGGTCTCCTTCGACTTAATGTAGTGGCAGATTTTTATATCGTTCAAGAGATTACTCTCTCTAGCCGCTAAATGGACTGCATGGTTAAGGGGAATGTCTCCGTACGCATGCAAGCTCACCATCAGAGACTTTCAGAGCTTCTTCACAGATAAGTCTTCAAAAACAGTCTTAATTAATAAATTCTTTATTATTGCTGAAAACAATAATATACATCCAAACTTCTTACAACTCGTTACTATAATCTTCATCGAACTCCAGCTTATTGCTTTAAACATTAGAAAACTCCTCGAGTCTCCGTTACACTTTGCATGGTCGAAGGGTAAACCTTCTCCGTGCTCATTCCAAACTAAACTAAAAACTAAGGTTCTGCGTAAGATACATAGCCTCAAACAAGCCCAAGAATACGTCATAAATCCCACCCATAATATAACGGGCAGTCTAAAATTTAAAGACACATTCCATCATTAATGTCACGCAAAACAAGCCAAATAGCCACTACAAGTATGACTGTATGGTAAATCGAGTTTCACTGTACCTTAATTGGTACACGTGACAATAAAATACCTTTGAACCTTTTATACCTTTGAACCCAAGCTTCTGAGAAGTGTTCCAGTTTCCACTCGCATCCCAAAGACGTGTGAGTCAGGGGGTTATTTGGCAGCTGATTGATCCGACTGTGCAGATGAGTGGTAGAATCTGGGAAGGGGGGTTTGATGGGAACATCGGGACAAGATCCTGTAAATTGGTGCTTGATGACCTGTTTCTGTGCATTATTACTGTGTTCTTTGACTGTATTCTAAGATTGCGAGAGGAGGTTATTTGACAGGAGGAATGCAAGAGAGAGTAAGAAACAATGTCTTAGTACAGGTTAAGGAGGATGGTGATGGAAGAAGTAAAGTACAAACAATGAGATTACAGCTATGCCCCACAACCTATGGCGCACGGACCACTGGGATAAATTGTGCCACAGACCACTAGGGGTTTGCAAGCCTTTAATAAAATTGAGATAATTTAGGTAGAAAGTTCACAATAAAACAAACAAAAAATAAATTTGGCACATTAATTGTTTTAAAATGAGCGACCCATGATGTCAATGGAGATTTATCGGCAAGGACAAGTATATTTGCCGACGTGAACAAAGGGGTGGGTTTTCCATCCAAAAGATCGAAACCTTCTGGTGTAGAGGAGGTGTGACTGAGAGAACAGCAGAACCCTCCATGCTGTTTGAGAGCCGCCTGCCACTTTTGCGGGCTGGAAGAGTCTGTGTACCACGTGAATATGGAGTGTGTGAGATTACAGCCCCTGTTCCATTATCTAAAACGGCTGCTCCTTGCCTTCTGGCTGCACTTCTCACCCACCATCCTCATCTTCGGACACCATGCGTGTAGGGGAGAGGGTAGGACCGATGATGTCCTGGTTGGGTTGCTCCTGCACCTGGCCAAGATGGCCATCCGCGAGTCACGGCACCAGGCGAAAGAGGGCTCTAACCGAGCTAGCGGGTGGTGTGAGAGAGGGTCTATGCATTGTCCACGGGGGGGGGGGGGGGGGGGGGGGTTGAATGCATCCTTATAATTAGTTTCCTTTTACCACTGAGTAACTCATTCTTAGGCGATTAACTTTTGTCTCTCAAAAGGAAGTCTTGCTATTCACATTTCCTCTTTCTTAAAGCCCTGTCTCACGGTGCAAGTCGACCGACGAGTGACCCAGAGTTTTCACTCGCAGTAATCACGTACAATCAACGTAGCGGGAACGTCGGAACTCGAGCGAGCAACTTAGCGACTCGTGGTGCTAATGGCAGGTACCCGTGAAACTTGTTAACTCGTGAAAAAAATTCAAACATGTTTACAGTTCAAGTTAAAAATGGAAACATTTAAACTCGTTGTAATAACGTAGTGGTCCGTGCGTTTACCTTAGTGACTCGTGAGTCTACCGTGTTAACCCGTGGGCACTCTGAACGCGGCAGCTGGACAGAGGGAAAAAAAGGTGAGTAAAAAAAAAAGGTGATTTCAACATCAGCACGTTATCTGGGTCAATCGAGGGCATTTCACCTCATTGCTGGTGAATCTTTTTGATAAGAAGCTTGCTGAAGATGACTCCAAGAAAAGTTCAACGAAAGGGAAGAGCAGAGCCTTACCAAAAAACTGCCAAGAAGACTTTGATCATACAGGAGGAGGAGGAGAGGGAACAGGAGATTCAACTGGAGATGCCATAGGAGGAGGCAACACAGCCTGTTTCCCTGGAGGAGGGGAACAGGGAGTTTGAAAATGTTCAGATTGACTCCTAGGTAGCTGTGTGTGAAACAGCCTCAGCCAAAGGAAGATGGAGTAAAGTGAGACCCTATCACTTCAACAGGCAGCAAGAGGGAGACCTGGTGGAGTGGTATCAGGCAAATGATATCCTCTACGATAAATCCAGAGAGGATTATCGTAATAGGGACAAGAAGCGTGCTCTCTATGAAAAAAAGGCAATTGAGTATCCTGGGTGTACATTATGATATATCATGGCATCAGCAGGTGAACCATTTTATTTAATCCATGATTAAAACATTTGCAGTGTTATTGATGTAAAATTTCTATATTTTCCGTAAAATTAAACTTCTCTAGTAGGTCTGTGCCCTGCAGCTGTAAAGTTATAAGTTGCAGACAACTTTAACAGGTTGTGTGTTTGAAGTTTGAACCCTGTCTCCAAAAGCCCATAAAATTAAATATGCGTGAGGACAGGCAATTAACACATGTAATGCTAGCCTTAAAAAAGGCTGTTTGTTTTGAACTGTGAATCCGGTCTCCAAGACATACCACATTAAATATGCGGAGGACAGGCTATTAAAACAGAGCAACAATTTTACAGGCCTTAATGGCTTTCAGGTACATGTCTGTGTACTCTCTGCAACTTTTCATCTCATGGAAGACATCCTATGCTAGAAGTTATTTTTAATCCCACCATTCTCCTGTAATGCAGATGAACAACTACAACAATGGTTTACGAACCAGAGGACAAACTACGGAAAAGTCACCGCCCTTGGAACAAAGACGGGGTCTGCTGGCAGCAGACTAACAGAGAGAAACAAGTGGATAGAGGAAAAGTTGCATTTCTTATCCAGCCATATTGTGCGTGTGGTGACCAGAAATAGCGCTGAAAAGGTACTTATTACGACAAAGTTTTACGGTCATGAGGCTCTGGACACACTGTCTAAATGTTTTAATTTAATTCCTCCAGCAACAACAGAACATTGAGCAGGTGTTGGATGATCCTCTGGAGGGGACATCTACGCCGCGACCATCCATCAGCCAAGAGCACTCCAGGAGGCAGATGTCGCAGGACATCAACATTGGCGGCACCACACCTGGAGGTGCTGAAGAAAGTAGACGTACAGAGAACATGAATGTTGTAAGTACATAGAGT
This sequence comes from Raja brachyura, assembly GCA_963514005.1. Next base: position 83,358,324 of record OY740784.1, read on the forward strand.
TTCTGCACATTTCAATTTCCATTGCACATTGCATCCATCCACCATTTTGGTCTTATCTAACATGGGTTCTTATGTTTCAGCTCAGGGACCTTGTAAGAGAAGGGGTTGATTTATTGAATGATGCACGCAGGGAAATGTCACCAACCGAGTATATGACTAAACTCTTGCAGTTTTGTCTCGCGATGATGACTGAAAATATTAAAGATGATGAGTGGGCATTAACATTGTCTTTGTTCAATATGGCAGTGAATTTCTGAGAGAATAGGGTAAATATGACCGTGACTTTCTTCACTTCTTTCATCATTTCTGTTAAAGATCTTTATTTCTCACATGAGACAATCACATTGATTTAATGTGTGTTGTTGTTTGTGCAGTTATCAAGGGCAGCACGTGCACCTGTGGCGCCGCATCCCATGCATGTACATCCTCGTCCGTTTCACGTCTTTGATCAGATATTAAAAAACATATGAACACTTTAATCAGTGTTGTTCTCTGCCACTGATGTCATCAGTGATTTTTGTTTAATGCATTAAGTTCGACTAATATATTGTTCTCTAATTAAAAAGCATTCAGCGAGGTAACAGGGAGGACAGTTTCCAATGGGGGCACAGCCACAATACCAGGCAGCACAGGTATACAAATATCTTGTGTCGGATTGGACTTTTAAAAATTGAGATTCGCAACAGTGTAAGGACATTAAATTAATCCACATCCATGAGCAATGTTAATGAGATGCAAGAAAAGCACATGATTCGTCCAAAAAGGCATAAGACATTATCATAAAGTTAACATTTAATTCTTAACTAACCCTATTGCACGTTTGTAATGGTCTGTGAAGAAGTTTTCACATGTACTTCATACTTATTTTTCAGAGACACACCCCATCACCACTCTGTTATATAGAGCTGCAGCCTGCTTCAAGAGCTGCAATCCTATCTGTATATGGAGAGGGCCGTCTAGAAACATAGAAAATAGGTGCAGGAGTAGGCCATTCGGCCCTTCGAGCCTGCACCGCCATTCAATGTGATCATGGCTGATCATCCAACTCAGTATCCCGTACCTGCCTTCTCTCCATACCCCCTGATCCCTTTAGCCACAAGTGCCACATCTAACGCCCTCTTAAATATAGCCAATGAACTGGCCTCAACTACCTTCTGTGGCAGAGAATTCCAGAGACTCACCACTCTCTGTGTAAAGAATGTTTTCCTCATTTCGGTCCTAAAGGAATTCCCCCTTATCCTTAGACTGTGACCCCTTGTTCTGGACTCCCCCAACATCGGGAACAATCTTCCAGCATCTAGCTTGTCCAACCCCTTAAGAATTTTGTAGGTTTCTATAAGATCCCCCCTCAATCTTCTAAATTCCAGCGAGTACAAGCCGAGTCTATCCAATCTTTCCTCATATGAAAGTCCTTTCCTCATATGAAAGTCTAAGTGGAGAAGAGTCACCATTTGATGAAGGGACAGAGGGGCGCAGTGAACTGGGAGATTAGTTCCGTTATCCCACTGATGTTGATTGTTATCTATATGTTTATGTTGTCTTTTGCCTGTTTGAGCATTTTTTAGTCTGTTTTGGATACTCCCACTTTTTCTAATAGCTTTAGGTGTTGAAAAGCGTTTTACTCATCCGTTTGATTGTCACTGTTTGTTTACTTCAATGCACAATAAAAGAGAGTTCTTTGTTGTCAAGAACAAATTGATGTCTGGAAGTCTTCATTTTAATATCACTACAAAGTCTCATGAATGTAATATTCCTTTCATCATAAAACACAAAATAGAGGAAGTGGCAAAACATATTCACACCTTGATTCTAAGGTGCCTCATATGCTGTGCTTTTTAAATGTTTGAAAGTGTCATCACTCAGTAGATCATAAAATAAGACAGACAGCACAGTGAATGTGAAACAAAGTCTTTATTCATCTTTTTCAATATAAAAAACGCTTTTTTGCACATATTGAGAAAAGGAGCACCACAACAAACAACACAGTGGTCTGAAAAAGGGCTTCTCAAACATGCAAATCAACAAATGAAGCACAAATATTTTGAGCATATACTCGATTCCAGCTGATAAATGGAGCACAAGCCTAAATTCAGGCAATAAAAGAGACAATGTAATGCACTATGGCAAGTTTTGAGATCTACCATCAGATAAGCAGATGCATGATAACCGCTTTTTAAAGGAAAGACAGATGCAATGAAATTACTTACACTAAAATGAAAAATTAAATCTACACTTAAAGTTAAATAAATAAAAGTCAGCAGGATTAAAACTAAACATGAAAATAACTGGATTTGTCTGCATGTGGGCTCTCCTCATGCAGTGGTGTACCTGTGGTCGGCTGCCCCTCAAAATAAGCTGTCCTGCCACGGCACACTGCCCAATTCTGAATTATAGTAAGAGCAGAGATGGCCTCTCTGCTCTTTTGCACTGTTGGTCCCCGTGTTACCTTGAAAACTCTGCAGTGGCACAAAAGTCACGTCGTTTCCATCACTCCTCCACGCACCTGCCGTTATTCTACCTGTTTGACTGTCCACTAAGTCACCGTCCTGCATGGCTGTTGCTGATCCTACAGCTGCACCTCTGATACGGATCAGGTTGTGCAGAACACATGCTGCAAATACAATAGTCTCGACGTTCTTCGGCTCCTGTTCCATAGTTTTGAGCAAGCATCTAAATCTGTTTGACAGCATGCCAAAAGCATTTTATAAAACCCTCCTAGCCCTGGACAGCCTGTAATTAAAGATCCTCGGGACCCTTGTCAAATGCCTGTGTGGGTAAAGGGCCTGTCACACTAGCGCGCGATTAGACGCGACAAGCGCGACCTACCGTGGTCGCTTTAGTCGTCCGGCCTCGCGTGACCCTGTCCCACTGCGATCGCCGGAGTCTCGTGGAGTTGCGCGGACTCGTGTGTAGCTGGTGTCGACATCGCGCGTAGTGTCCAAAAACCGACACTGCTTAAAAAGTACGCGCGGCAAAATCCTGTCGCGCGGAACGTGATGACGTTTTGACGTTGTGCGTCTTCAGCGTGGCGTTGCGTGATGACGTCACTGCCCGACGTCGTGCAACGCGCATGCTCATGCGCATCGTCACGTGATGAAAAATAACGTCCTTCCTTCGGACGTCGCGCGTGTAATCGCGCGCTAGTGTGACAGGCCCTTCACTCGCACCGGGATCGCCTGACCCCCACGCGACCCCCGCGTCCGAATTTGTCGCGCTTATCGCGTCTAATCGCGCGCTAGTGTGACAGGCCCTAAGGCTTTATCAACCAGGGCCTTAGTGCAAAGGCATCGTCAGCAACCATTGAATAAGGAATGTCCGGGCTGTCTTCACCAGGCAGAGGTTCTGGACCAGGCATGCCTGCTGTTCCATTTTCTGCCCAAGCCAGGTCTCTCTCCAAATCCTGCCATCAGCGACACTTCCAGGTGTGCCCACATCCACATACTGGAAGTTGTAGTTAGAATCCACCACAGCTAATAGCACAATAGAATGGAATTTTTTGTAATTATAATAATTTGTATGAGAGACTTTTGTAAGAATCACCTGAAGCCAAGTAGCGCAGGGTGATGGCTAGGCGCAGGCCTGGTTCCAGTGCCTTTCTCATAACCGTGTCATGAATCATCAGCCGAGGTCCCAAGCTAGTCTTCAGCTCATTAAAGAGCTCAGGTGAAATTCTGACAGCACATTAAGCAGCTTTTCATACTGTGCAAAGAGAGATCTCCTTTGAAAGAGGGGCTTCACCCACTCAGACCTCTTCTTAATTTTCCTCTTTACTCTCTCCCTTCTGCCTTCATTACACAAGTGTCCTTGCATCAAATCAAGGCTGCTGCATGCTGGATGTGTTATATCTAGACTTTCAGAAGGCTTTCGACAAGGTCCCGCATAAGAGATTAGCATACAAACTTAAAGCACACGGTATTGGGGGTTCAGTATTGATGTGGATAGAGAACTGGCTAGCAGACAGGAGGCAAAGGGTAGGAGTAAACGGGTCCTTTTCAGAATGGCAGGCAGTGACTAGTGGGGTGCCGCAAGGCTCAGTGCTGGGACCCCAGCTATTTACAATATATATTAATGATTTGGACGAGGGAATTCAATGCAACATCTCCAAATTTGCAGATGATACCAAGCTGGGGAGTATAGTTAGGTGTGAGGAGGATGCTTGGAGGCTGCAGGGTGATTTGGATAGGCTGAGTGAATGGGCAGATGCATGGCAGATGCAGTATAATGTGGATAAATATGAGGTTATCCACTTTGGTGGCAAAAACATGAGGGTAGACTATTATCTGAATGGTGGCAGATTAGGAAAGGGGGAGATGCAACGAGACCTGGGTGTCATGGTACACCAGTCATTGAAAGTAGGCATGCAGGTGCAGCAGGCAGTGAAGAAAGCAAATGGTATGTTAGCATTCATAGCGAAAGGATTTGAGTATAGGAGCAGGGAGGTTCTACTGCAGTTGTACAGGGTTTTGGTGAGGCCACACCTGGAGTACTGCGTACAGTTTTGGTCTCCAAATCTGAGGAAAGACATCCTTGCCATAGAGGGGGTACAGAGAAGATTCACCAGACTGATTCCTGGGATGTCAGGACTTTCATATGAGGAAAGATTGGATAGACTCGGCTTGTACTCGCTGGAATTTAGAAGATTGAGGGGGGATCTTATAGAAACTTACAAAATTCTTAAGGGGTTGGACAAGCTAGATGCTGGAAGATTGTTCCCGATGTTGGGGGAGTCCAGAACAAGGGGTCACAGTCTAAGGATAAGGGGGAATTCCTTTAGGACCGAAATGAGGAAAACATTCTTTACACAGAGAGTGGTGAGTCTCTGGAATTCTCTGCCACAGAAGGTAGTTGAGGCCAGTTCATTGGCTATATTTAAGAGGGCGTTAGATGTGGCACTTGTGGCTAAAGGGATCAGGGGGTATGGAGAGAAGGCAGGTACGGGATACTGAGTTGGATGATCAGCCATGATCACATTGAATGGCGGTGCAGGCTCGAAGGGCCGAATGGCCTACTCCTGCACCTATTTTCTATGTTTCTATGTTTCTATACAGCACTTGAACAAAAAACATCACCATCCTGGACTCCAATAGCTTCTTGCAGACATGTTTCCAAATGAGCCAATTTAAACAAGGGAGGCTTTTTTGCTTTTTTTCACGTGCTGATTTTTCAACACGTCGGCAGACGTTGTTGGCTCAAGAGTAACAGGAGAGGAACTTGGTAATTCTGGAGACGAACTTGGAACATCGCAGAAATAACAAGTAAACGGCAAACTTAGCGATACCCGTGGGAACTCGGTTAAACACTTGCACCTCAACTTGGAATCTCATACACAACCACGAGTCTGTCACTTGGGGTCACTCGTGGATCACTCGCACCGTGAGACAGGGCTTTTACTATTTCAATGCCAGCTCTCATGTTCCCTGAATAACTCTTCCATTTTGCCAGATCTTCCCAAGTTCCATCCTTCGCTGATGTTCTTTGAATAATCCTTCCCATCTTTGGCTGCCTATCTGGGGATGAGACAATAAAAATACCAAGTTAAAGCCCTGTCTGACGGTGCAAGTCCACCCACGAGTGACCCCATGTGAATGGAAAAAAAACAGACTCGTAGTTATGTACGAGATTCCAAGTTTATGTGCAAGAGTTTAACCAAGTTCCCACGGGTATGTCATTTCTGCGATGTTCCAAGTTCCTCACCCGAGTTACCAAGTTCTTCTCCCGTTACTCTTGAGCCATCCCGCAGCTTTGAGTTAAAGATAGAATTCAGCGCGACCGCATCTATTGATATGACCTACAAAGGGATAATGCGCACCGCCCAGTGCCAGAGCAGTTATACTTATGATTTGTTTGAAACACACATCACGTAGTTAGAAGACCAGCGGGCGGAGGTTTGTTATATTTTAATTGAATTTACTGCCAGGTCTACACACTGCGGGGAGACGGGAGATGAAATCTTTGAATGTCGACGGATGTCTCCGCGCCTGCTCGTTTTAAGCGGAATATATTTTTAGTTGCCTTTCAAGCCGGGCTTTGGTTTTATTCCTTGTTTTTGTTTATTTGCACACACTTTTCGTGTGCGAGGGTGTGAGAAGTCCATGCCGGGTGCCGGCCGGCCGCAGCCACTGTTCTTTCACATCAGTTGCACATCACATTGTTGGGAGATGGAGCTCAGGGTTCGCCTCCTGAGCTGCTTTGGTGCCCAGGCGCGAGTTGAGGTGGAGGGAGGGAGGTTGGTTGGGGGGGGGAGATGCGTGGGCGTCATTAATCTGTCTGGGGTGACAAGGCTCTTGGGTTAGGCTGGGATCATTCTCTGCGGGATGATCTTAGTGCGGGAGACAAGTGTAGGAGAGGTGTACTGACTGTGTGGGCTTTGGTAGTGATTGCCCACCAGTCTCAAAAGCAATTGTGTCTACCTGTCCCTGGGATAGCAGGTGGTGATCAAACAGCACAATCACCCGCCATAACGCTTCTGGTCTGCAGTGGGCAATAGTCACCAAAATACACTGCATCTTTAGAAAGGTAAAATACAAAATATGTCAATCCCACTGGATAGGCCTTAGTCATGGTGCTGTACAACACGGAAACAGGTCCTTCGGCCGAGCTCCGTTAATTGTACGTGATTACGAGTGAAATCTCGGGGTCACTCGTGGGTCGACTCGCACCGTGAGACAGGGGTTTCAATACTCCTAAGCCAGATCTCACAAGTCATTTCCAAATCTCAAACTTTAAAGTCTTTCCAATTCATCGCCATACAATTTAGAGATTGAATTCAAAATGTTGTCAATTTATTTCTAATGACTATAATTTAGGCGCAAAGTGTCTTGCCCTCGAACCACAGAGGAGTAGTTCATTTTCAAATTTCCAAATTCAATTTTTCAAAATGTTGGATGTTGTTCTTTTCTTTTCCGTTCATTGGTGTCAAATGTTATGTTATGTTAAATTTGGGCACTAGGGTAGGTAACTTCTTCTTCTTCGTCAATGTTCAAAGGAGTAGAAATACCTGGGAGCAGCCTTCTTTGTTTGTTGGCCTCTCCCAGATGTATCTTAAAGGGACAGGACAGTATAATTTCTTATTTGTTGTTGGTCTTTGCCTCTGGGAAGCTACCTGGATGGAGATAATAACTACACATCCTACCTGAGCTGAGTCTTCTGCCCATTCTTAATGGACCACATACTCTTTACCTCTACAATAGCTCCTTTCCCTACTCCCGTATCTCCTGCACAATAAATTCATTTCTTCTCTCCCTAGTGCCAGTTTAGTTCCCTTTAGTTCTTTTTTCTCTTTGACACCAGCTACTATGTTTCTCTTTTCGTATTCTTTTCTTTTAGTGAAGTTTCTCAATCCCAATCAGCTTCTTTGTAACTCTCTTCCTGGGATTCGGAAGGGGAGGTGTTCTTTCTTGTTCTTATAATTTATTATTATTTTTGGGCCATCTGAGGATACCCTCAGATTTCTTTTTTTAACTTTGTACTAGCTGGCAGTTCCGGGCTATCGGAATGGATTTGTCTGCCAGAATGTCCCTGCCCCCTGATCCTCTGGCCAGTGTTCTCTCCCTCGATCTTTAGGGTCCCAAGTGTCCCTATAATCTTGAGGAATCCACTGACTTCTTAGACTCCTTGGCCCTCTTCTTTGACCCCTTCCTCCTCTGTGTTCCTTCACAGGGCAAGATCTGCTTCAATGTCCTGTTTCTCCACAAACATAGCATTGGTCAAGTCTAACAGGTCTATAGCCTCTCCAACCAAACTGAGGGAAAGTTGGCTCTCGGATAATAAGGTAACCAGGAGGAATCTATGCTTTAAATTATTCCTCCTCCTTCGATGTTACTTCCCGTTTTTGGATTCTTAGTATGGGTCTCTGGAAGGATTTAGCTGCCATTGAACCAGGTTGCACTATACGAACCGGCAGTATTTTTCCTGTCGACTTCACCGCAAACCGCAACGTTCTAATCCACCGCATTCCACTAAAACCCACTCACAAGTTGATTTAAATGGCCATTAATTTACATGAATTAAACACTAAATTCCTTCAATTTGGCCTATAAATTCATGAAAATGAGATTTAAAAATCATGTTATATTGTGAATTATTGTGTGAATGTTATTTGGACACTTAAGCAACTTAAAAATGTTTATCTTTTCTTAAGAAATGGATTGATGTTTAGATCTAGTAATTGAATTTTGTAATTAGCTACAATTAGGTAACTAACTAATTATATGCTTTAATTTCTGGTCATCCAAGTAAGATTGTTTCATATTTGTTTCAGAATGCTTCAATCTATAATAACTGAAATTTTCATTGAGTTCTCTTAATTTTTAAGAAAGTTATGGGCTTGACTGTCCTAGATCACAGTTTTTGAGTTAAGTCAATGGAAAGGCAATGGGGAACGAGATGCTAATTTCTGAGTATGAAAATGGCCATAACTGTTTTAATACTGAAGATATGAAAGTAAATTAGGTGTTAAATTAAACTTCTTTTTATGCTTTATCTGATGGGATAAATTGCAGACTTGATTTTTAAAATCTCAAAATTTTGTAACATTGCTACTGCTATGGATTTGAATTTAGTGGGTGGAGTCGAATATACCGTTGACTCCACCCGAGCGCCCTGTTCGCAAGCTGCGCAAGGTGTTTTAGAACTAAGAACATGAGAGGGCTGAGAGGAATGCTGTGACTCTGGTCCAAAAAAGTCTGCCCATCCTTTTATATATTGGGCTTCTCTCCCTTCGAGATCCACGCTAACCGCTGCACTCTTACTACATTTGATGAGTTTAATTTTAGTCAGCACCTCCCCTTTAAGAGCCATCGTAGTAATTTCCCCTTTGAAAGTCGACAATCTCTCCTGCTCCTGCTGCTTACATCCAATATCTTTCTCTCCCTGTTCCGAAATACTTAGAGAAGGACCAGTTGTCTCTTCTTCCATTCTTACCCCTAACTTTGATGCTGCCATTCTCAAAGCAGAAAGCAGGATGGCTTCTTTAGTTATCTTCCGTTCAGTCAATAAGTTTGTTCCCTTCTTCACTGTTCCCATATCGTCTAATAATAGTAAGATTAAATGAGAACTTACCTGTTCGAAGTTTGATCTTTATTTTATGAGGAGTTACGATGAGGGATTATGTGAAGAAGCCCCGCCAGGCGCATGCTCGGCATAGTTCATAGCAGTGGCGTGAAATACACAGAACCAATTGCCGAAGTAAGATAGTAAGGTTCACACAAGACTAGAACTACCAGATGATCTTTTAGATTATGAGGGTTGGGAGCGGAGGGCACGTAATCCCTCATTGAAACTCCTCATAAAATAAAGATCAAACTTCGAACAGGTAAGCTCTCGTTTAATCTTACTATTTTACTTCCGAGTCACTTGAGTGACTACGTGAAGATTTTGAAGTTCTGTGATTTTCATGCCGTAGATTCATTCCATACGACGCACTGCTTCAGTTGACACAGTAGTGAGTAAATAATATTATTAAACATTGCTTGAATAATGCAATAAGTATTTTAATAATAATAATAAAAGGAAGAAAAGTAATACCCTTCTATCATAAGGGAAATTACAACAAAAGATATGAATCATTACATAAAAGAAAGCAAATAATCAAACAGAACCCAACACTACATGTCCAAACTCGTGATAATAGGTTTATTGTTAATTTGGAAACATTTTCTTCTTTACACCATCCTGCGGCCTCTAAAATTTGGTCGAGCGGCACGTCCTGTGTCATTGCCGCGTAATATAGTAGCCATGTAACATCCTATGGACAACAACTCCTTTGCAGTGTTGAAGGTGTCCATTTTGAAATGTCTATACTGGACATATGAATTCAATTTTGTGAGATCCAGAATGACTCTACAACCCCCATCTTTCTTTGCCCTGGGGAAAATATTTGACACAAATTGTTGCGGATGATTCACCGTACTTTCAATTACCCCTTTTTTAAATACATTTTTAACTTCTTCTTTTACCTGAGAATTTTCAGGTGCAGAAAACACCAAAACCCGATTAGGTTTATCCTGTATGGGTGGATCAACTCCTTCCATAAATTCTATAATAGCACCTGACACAGTATCTAATATAAACCGATCAGATGTTATACAGTGCCATTCATCATAAAACAATTGCAATCTACCACCAACCGGAGGTTCTACAACAGTTTCCTCTGTGATAGAATAAAGTTTTTGTACATCAGCAAATGACCGTGACGGTCTCCTTCTCCCAATATATGGATTAACATTGGGCTGTGATGGGTGATAATACCTATCATCAAACCCTACCGCTGCTTGTTCCTGCTCCTGAATCAAACCCCCTTCTCATCCAGCCAGATTGTCTCCTTTGACCAAATATAAAAAGTTTTATGAGGCTGATAGTCTTTGCCTCCTCATCAATATCTTTAATTTGTTTAGGCAGGTTTTCTCCGAATAAATAATCTGGAGCTTGAACATTGCTTGATTTACACAAACCAGCGATTTATCTCATACAATTAATCTCAATTAAGAGTTACAAACAATGCCAACATGTCTTTTTGGATTTTGGACATAGCATGCCCTTCCTACTGCCTCTCAAAAGCAGTAATGCCAGCTACAATGAGCTTGAGGACCCTCCTGTCCTCGCATTGTTAAAGTCATGGGTGTCAAATAGCTGGATTCACCATCGACACCCTCAGTGATGCACAATTAACAGGTGTTTTATAGAAGTCTGCTGTCTCCTGCCAGTCTCCACTGCCTACGTTGCACCAAGGTGTGTGGATCGCAGATCGGCCTCTAAGTACACGACCCTATGGAGAGGAGAGTTTGGATTGATTATTTTCTACTAACCAATTGTAGTGTTTGTTAGTAGTAGCTCCGCCTATATGCAATTTATATTACCAAGAGCTTCACTACGTAATTCAGTCTGAGTAGCTGCTAGTCACTGTAATGCCCTGCAGACCAATGCTATAAGTGAACTTTAATAAATATGTGTTGTATCTTGATGTGTGTATGACTAGACTCATTACATAGTGTCAAGAAGTGAGTCTTACCTACATCGTTCACGTTTATTGGGTTTTGTTTTTTATATTTGTTTTATGTACCTGTTATCTCTATCATGGCAAACTCGTCTCACCGTCCTAGTCCTCTGATCTTTGACTCTGCATTGCTGAACGCTGGCGCCTTTTCGACCGTGACTACATTCACTACTTTCCCATCGTTCATCGCACGATCCTCCAGATGTACGTGCTTCTGTGTTACTAAAAGTGGCTGATCCTGAGGCAATGAAACGTGCGGATCATTTTATTTTTGAGCCTGCTGTTTTAGACGCAAACGGACAGATCCTAGTGCCTGCAGAAATGATTGATGACCCTGCTGTCCTACTTGCAAAGTTTAGACAGTTGTGTGACCTCCCCTCAAACTATATCATCAAACGTACCAAGTTTTATGCTCGTCTGCAACAAGTTGGCAAGCCGATAGAATGTTTATTAGCGGCTTGAAACAAATGGCTGCACGCTGTCAATTTCGAGATTTATGCGATGAACTCTCCACGACAAACTAGTTGGAAGTATGCTTAATGACAAGTTAAGAGATGAATTGCTTTGTAACACTGGTCTGACTCTTAATCACGCCGAAGACGCCTGTCGGATTGCTGAGATAACGGCTTTTCACACTAAGCCTGGGATCCCTGGCAATGTTCCTTAAATTGAGCAGGTCCAGGTAAACGTCAGATTTAGCAAAGCAAGAACGCTCCATTAGTTGTTTTGCACTTGGGACGGCTAGTTCGGTGAGTCCGTTGGACTGCGGAAACTCAGGGCTGCTGGTGATATGTCTGAAGTCCCATCGTTGTGCAAAGATTTTGAAAAGCTGGCTGGTGAACTGACTGCCGTTGTTGGATAGAAGGCGTGCAGGGGAGCCGTGCATTGAGAAATGGCATTGCAATTTCTGGATAACTGCTTCAGATGTAATGGTTTGGAGTAGATCAATGTCAAACCAGCCCGAATAAGAGTCGACAAGAACCAGATAGTGTTTCCCATGCCATTCGAATATGTCGTTGGCTACCGTGGACCATGGTAGAGGAGGAACCGGGTGCGGCAGTAAGGGCTGCTTCTGCTGGTGTGGCGTCAGGCTTCTGCAGATGGCGCAGACTTCAGTTTTGTCACGTATGTACTTGGTCATACCAGGCCAGTAAAACATGTCCTGGGCCCGTTGTAAGGTTTCCTCCATGCCGGAGTGGCCCCTGTGGACGGCATCGACGAACTTGTCCCGGTGGACAGCTGGGACCACTGCCTTGTGGCCCTTGACTATAGTCACATCCTGTAACACCAGAATCGTGAGCGGGGTGCTTTATTCTTTATCCGGCCAGCCATGCCGGATGACTGCGGACAGCAATTGTAAAGTCTTGTCAGCAGCCGTGTGCTCTGCCAGGCTGCTTATTTAATGATTAGGAACATACGATACCTTAATTACTAAGAACTGGTCCTGTTCAGAAAGTTGTTGTTCGCTGGTTTTGCGTGGGGGCCCTTGATAGCGTGTCAGCTATGTGCATTTCCTTGCCTTTTTTATAGACAATTTTGAAATCAAACCGCTGCAGCTGCATCATCATCCGTTGCAGGCGAGCCGGAGCTGCGTGAATGGGTTTATTCAAGATGGTGACCAGCGGCTGGTGGTCTGTTTCTATAATCACAGACTTCCCAAAAATAAAGTCTCTGAATACAGGCGAAAACCACTGCAAGTAATTATTTTTCAATCTGGGCATATGAAACAGGCTTGCAGTCGCCATTAGCAGCGGTCTGCAGGCAAGTAACACCAAGTCCGTACTGGGACGCATCACATGTGAGCGTTACTGGTAGCTCCAAAGCAAAATAGGCGAGGGTAGGTGTGCTGGCCAGCTGCAACTTGAGGATATCAAAAGCTCTTTGGTGTTGCGGATACCAGGACCATGCAACGTCTTTGTGTGTCAGTTCCCGCAGGGGGGCAGATATGTCGCTGAAGTTGTGAATAACAGGTAGTTGTCCATTCCAAGGAACCTTTGTAGATTCGTAATGTCAGAAGGGACCGGCATCTCGTTGATAGCAGCAGTTTTTTATGGGTTTGTTCGGAGACCATCACTTGTGAAAACATGTCTGACGTAGGTAACTTCCGGGACTCAAAACTTGCGCTTCAGGGGAATGAGTTTGAGCTAAATGTCTTTGGCACGGTCCAGCACTTTCCTCAGCCAAGTGGCGCCCGTAGACGAGAATGTCATCAACAATGAATGCGCATGGATACCCCACAAACAGTTGTTCCATCGTGCGCTGGAAAACCTCGCTGGCAGAATTGATGCCGAAGAGCATTCTCAGGAATTTGTAACGGCCGAAGGGGGTGCCGAATGTAGTAAGGTTGGATGAGTCTGGGTCCAGCGGAATTTGCCAAAATGAGCTTTTGGCATCCAGAACGAAGAACACTGATGCGTTGCCTATTTGAAACTTCCTCTACCGTTCGCATTGGGTAGTGCGGGCATTTGATAGCTGTGTTGAGATCCCTGGGGTTTATGCAAATACGGATTTCCTTCTTGTTTTTCTTCGTTGCAACCACTATGGAGCAAACCCAGTCAGATGGGTCGGTAACTTCAGCAATAACACCCAGGGAGACCATCCGCTTGAGTTCATTTTGTACTCTGTCACGCATGACATGCAGAACACGATGTGGTGCTCGAACCACTGGAGTGACGTTGGGATCAACGGCAATTCGGTACTTGAGGGGCAGCTTGCCAAGCTCATCGTTAAATAGTTCTCTGCATTGCGAGAGTATTTGCTGAGTGGGACCCTCAGCGAGAAAGAGTTGATGGACAGCATGGCCAAACTATTATTAATACTTTGTAGTGCTTGTTAGTAGTTGCTCCGCCTATATGCGATTTATATTACCAAGAGCTTCCCTGCGTATTTCAGTCTGCGCAGCTGCTAGTCACTGTAATGCCATGCAGACCAATGCTGTAAGTGAACTTTACTAAATAACTGTTGTATCTTAAAGTGTGTATGAATCGACTCATTACATGGTGTCAGAAGTGGGATTCGAACCCACGCCTGCAATTGGAGACCACCTCCACCCGGTGGGTCCCCTGTCACATCCTTGGTTCCCTCCCTGGTCACTTCACCGGTGAAAGGAGGAAATGAGGATTCGTACCGCATACATGCTGGATGGCTCAGTCACCCACCCATTAGATACGGTGATCTTGTGTAACTATTTATACTTCCCCATATGCGTTATTAAAGTTCAGGCTATTATATTGTTTAGCCACCATGTTTCCACGTATCTATGCTTCATTTTGTTTCTACAAGGAAAGATGTAGATTGGTTATTTCCTACTAACCAATTGTACTGCGTGTTTTAGTTGCTCCGCCTATATGCGACTTTTAATTACCAAGAGCTTCCCTACGTAATTCAGTCTGAGTAGCTGCTAGTCACTGTAATGTCCTGCAGACCAACGCTGTAAGTGAACTTTAATAAATATGTGTTTTATCTTGATGTGTGTAAGACTCGATTCATTACAGAGAGGACAGTCATACTCGTTTCGAGTGACCGACAATGATGATGATGATGACTCTATGTGTTATATATAAACACAGGCCCTCTAGCCAGAGCGGCGAAGGTGAGAAAAGAAAAAGGAAGAAAAGAGTGGGAGACACAAAGTGGAGAGTCTCCCTGCTAGTGGTGTTCTCTTGTCACAGGATCAAGGAATACTAATGGGCCTGTCCCACTTAGGCGACTTTTTAGGCGACTACAGGAGACTATGCGGTCACCACGTGTTCGCAGGTGGTCGCATTTGTGGTTGTGAGTAGTTGCCACATTCTCGGAACTAGTCGTGGCTTCATTCTGGTCGGAATGAAGACGCCATGGAGAGTAGCAAGAATTCTCGTGCCGTAGGTGCAGAGGTAGTGGGTCGCCAGGAGGTCGAAGGTTGTCATAGGTTGTCGTAGGTTTTCACTGGTGCTGACCGGTGAATTTTATTGGCTCATTGCGGGAAAAAAACCATAAACAGTAGTTTTCAGAACCAAGGATAACCGACCGGTAATGTTAATGTCCGCCGAGCTGCACAGCCGTGTGTCTCTAGCTTCTTAAAAGTTGTCTCACCACTTCTCTTCCCTTCTTCCTTCTTCTTCCCCTCTCTTTTAAAGGGCTTAAATTACCCTTCCCGTACACTGTGCTTTCACCGTCTTAATTACATCGCCAACCTTCCTGTTCATTGTGGTGTGTGTCTGTATCACATAGGCTTTGCACCGTATGAATTTCACTCAGACAGCACTCCACTCCACTTTCCCTGTCCCCCGCCTGCACAACTGGCTGGTGAAGGAAGTGATGTGTGTGTTCTACTCTGACAGTTGCCATACCAGTCGTTCCAGTCGCCAGTTTTTCAGCGACCTGCTACGACTTGACAGACATCGGCAGTCACCTGAAAAATCGGCAAAGTGGGACATGCCCATTAGGCACTGAGACAAACCCAAGACAATCAGTGCCACTGTATGGTCAAGAGTAGGCTGCTGGGAAGAAGCCTAAGACAGCCAACGCTTGTACTGAGTTAAGACTGATCGGCTGGGGAAAACCTGAGACGACAGTGCCTCTTCCTGCCCATGAACAATAAGGGACTGCACCCACACACAGAGGCAAAAACTGACCCACTAGGATAATGCAGGGACTGGCAGTGCCGCTTCTTCAAGCACCAAAGCTGAGCTGCAAGGATATGCCTGAGACTGCCAGTGCCTCCTCTTGAAGAAAGGGTGAAAAGCAGGGAGAAGCCTGAGATCCCCATGCCTCCCCCTTTGAAGACATGGACTTTGAGCTGCCGGAAATAGCCTGAGATCACCAGTGGCACTGCACACGTGCCCTGACAGCAAGAGACTTGGGGTCCTGGACTTTATTACCACTGTACATAAAATATATCATATAAGTTCACCCTACCGCGAGTGTCGTTGTGGTTACTGCCAAACGCTGTTTCATACATGAAGCCCCACTACTCACAGACTGGAAGAACTTAGCTGTTTAACGTCATGTCATGTTGGTTGGAAATTTATGATCAATTCCTGAGGTTTCCATGTTCCTTTCTAAGTTGTCCAAAGACAAACCTCTGTTAAGATATGATCAGATGCAAGTTGATAACCGGCTTTGGCTTACATAAAATGGGTATGGTACGAATCCAGTGGCACAGCGTGTAGAGCTGCTGCCTCACAGCACCAGAGACGTAGGTTCAACCATGACCTTGGATGCTACCTGTGTGGGGTTTGCACATACTACCTGTGACCTTGTGGGTTTTGTCAGGGTTCTCTGGTTTCCTTCTGCATCCGCAAGATGGAGGTTTGTAGAATAATTAGCTGCTGCAAAATTGACCTAAGTATACAGATGGATACAAGAGCAAGTGCAGACCCGCTAGGTCTGCTCCCCCAATGCTCGTTTGTGGGGGGGGGGGGTGCTATGGCTTCACACATACACTAACCACCCGCCCCCATACACACACACACACTAACCACCCCCCCACACACTAACCACCTCCCCCCACACACATACTAACCACTCCCCCCACACATACACTAACCACCCCCCACACACACATACCGACCACCCCCCCCACACACACACACTAACCACCTCCCCACACACACACACACTAACCACCCTCCCACACACACACTAACCCCTCCCCCCCACACACACACTAACCACCCCCTTGATATTATATTACTATTATTCATTGGCTCCTTTTACCCCATCCCCACCCTATCTCGAGGGGCAAAGAGAGTGAGGCAGAAAAATAGAGAGAGGGAGAGTGGGTGGGAGGAAGATGAGGGGGGAAGGGAGATGAGGGGAGAGAGTGGGGGTGGAGGGAGGGGGGTAGATGGGATGGCGAGAGGGGGAGGAGAGGCAGGGAGAGGGGGAGATGGAGGGGGTGAAATGGAGAGAGGGAGGGGAGAGGGGGATGGGACACACACTAACCACTCCCCCCAACCACACACACTACCCCCCCCCCTCCCAAGCACACACCACTAACCAACATGAGGGGAGAGAGGGGAGGTGAGGGGAGAGGGGAGATGCTAAGATAAAATACTAGAGGGCCTAGGTTTAAGATGAGAGGGGCATTGTTTAAAATAGATGTGGGAGGCAACTGTTTTTCCCCATAGAGTAGGTATGTTACAAAACTTACCTTCTGCGGCGCTGCAGTTCTGCCACTGGCCGTGTGCGCGACTTTGGCGCCTTTGAGAGGGGGCGGGATTAAAATGCCGTTTTCTCCTGCCTGTTGGCGTCGATCTTTCTCAGGCTGTTCAGCTGCTGCAGAAAAATTGCTCCGACATCCGTTCTCTGAAGTTTTTGAAAAACATCGCTGGACAATTTAAATCGCAGGAGTAAAATAAAAATCTACATCTGACACCGTCAACGGGACCGATCTCCCATACGGGACAAAACATAAGGTACGCCGTTTATTTTACATATAAACTTGCTTCTTAGGATTAATTTAATCCAAATTTCATCGGCGTACAGGTGATTTAGGCCCCATACGAACCGGCAGTATTTTTCCTGCCGATATGGGGGTTTAAATTCACCGCAAACCGTAACATTCCAAACGATCGTGTTCCACAAAATCCCACTCACAAGACGATTTAATTGGCCATTAATTTACAGGAATTAAACACTAAATTCCTTCCATTTGGCCTATAAATTCATGACAATGAGATTTAAAAACCATGTTATATTGTGAATTTGTGTGTGAATGTTATTTGGACACTTATTTGGCTATTTAAAAATGTTAATCTTTTCTTAAGAAATGGATAGATGTTTAAATCTAGTAATTGAATTTTGTAATTAGCTACAATTAGGTAACTAACTAATTATATGCTTTAATTTCAGGTCATCCAAGTAAGATTATTTCATATTTGTTTCAGAATGCTTCAATATATAATAACTGGACATTTCTTTCAGTTCCCTTAATTTTTAAGAAAGTTATGGGCTTTTGACTGTTGTCGATCACAGTTTTTGTGTTAAGTCAATGGAAAAGCAATAGGGAACATGATGCTAGTTTCCGAGTATGAAAATGAATATTTAATACTGAAGATATGAAAGTAAATTAGGTGTCAAATTAAACTTCTTTTTATGCTTTATCTGATGGGATAAATTGCAGACTTGATTTTTAAAATCTCAAAATTTTGTAGCATTGCTACATAGAGGGTGGTGAAAGCATTGAATGAGCTGCCAGGGTTGGTGGTTGAAGCAGATGCGATAGTGGCATTTAAGAAGTTTTTGAACAGCATTTCATATTTCGCTAGGACAGCTTACAACCCAGTGGTATGACTATTGATTTTTCTTACTTCAAGCATCCCCTCTCTCTCCATGCCTCCTCCACCCCAAGTCGTACCAGCTTCAAAGTCGCCTTGTTGAGTGTCATTGTCTATAACTCGTTTTCACCTAGCACACAGTTAGCAATGGCCTGTTTCCTTTATCATCATTACTTTGTTGCATATCTTTCATTCATTTGTTCTATATCTCTTTACATCACCATCTATATCTCTCATTTCCCCCTCCCCTGACTCTCAGTCTGAAGAAGGGTGTCGACACAAAATGTCACCTATTCATTTTCTCTACAGATGCTGTCTGCCCGCTGGGTTACTCCAGCATTTGTGTCTATTTTTGGACAGGCATGCAGGGAATGGAGGGATATAGATTATGCACAGCTAGATAAGTAATTGACTTGGCATCAATATCAATAAATGGTTATACATTTTTGAAAAACTTCACTCCGTACTGCTGTGGCTGCTCATTAACATAATACACTTAAGCCTATGAGTCATGGATTATTGGGCACTAAGGAAATCAGGCTTATGAAAATCTAGCAAGAAAGTTGATGAGATAGACCTTGATTTTCCTGGCTTAAACCTCATCCTTGCCCATCATAGAAACATAGAACATAGAAAGTAGGTGCAGGAGTAGGCCACTTGGCCCTTCGAGCCTGCACCGCCATTCAATATGATCATGGCTGATCATTCAACTCAGTATCCTGTACCTGCCTTCTCTCCATACCACCTGATCGCTTTAGCCACAAGGGCCACATCTAACTCCCTCTTAAATATAGCCAATGAACTTTCTGTGGCAGATAATTCCAGAGACTCACCACTCTCTGTGTGAAAAATGTTTTTCTCATCTCGGTCCTAAAGGAATTCCCCCTTATCCTTAAACTGTGACCCCTTGTTCTGGACCTCCCCAACATCGGGAACAATCTTCCTGCATCTAGCCTGTCCAACCCCTTAAGAATTTTGTAAGTTTCTATAAGATCCCCCCTCAATCTTCTAAATTCTAGCGAGTACAAGCCAAGTCTGTCCAGTCTTTCCTCATATGAAAGTCCTGACATCCCAGGAATCAGTCTGGTGAACCTTCTCTGTACCCCCTCTATGGCAAGAATGTATTTCCTCAGATTTGGAGACCAAAACTGTACGCAATACTGCAGGTGTGGTCTCAACAAAACCCTGTACAACTGCAGTAGAACTCCCTGGTCCTATACTCAAATCCTTTTGCTATTAATGCTAATAAACCATTCGTTTTCTTCACTGCCTGCTGCACCTGCATGCTTACTTTCAATGACTGGTGTACCATGACACGCAGGTCTCGTTGCATCTCCCCTTTTCCTAATCGGCCACCATTCAGATAATAGTCTACCCTCCTGTTTTTGCCACCAAAGTGGATAACCTCACATTTATCCACATTATACTGCATCTGCCATGCATTTGCCCACTCACCCAACCTATCCAAGTCACCTTGCAGCCTCCTAGCATCCTCCTCACACCTAACACTGCCCCCCAGCTTCGTGTCATCCGCAAACTTGAAGATGTTGCATTAAATTCCCTCGTCCAAATCATTAATATATATTGTAAATAGCTGGGGTCTCAGCACTGAGCCTTGCGGTACCCCACTAGTCACTGCCTGTCATTCTGAAAAGGACCCATTTACTCCTACCCTTTGCTTCCTGTCTGCCAGTCAGTTCCCTATCCACATCAATACTAGACCCCTAATACCATGTTTGTATACTAATCTCTTATGTGGGACCTTGTTGAAAGCCTTCTGAAAGTCCAGATATAACACATCCACTGGTTCTCCCTTATCCACTCTACTAGATACATCCTCAAAATATTCTATAAGATTCGTCAGACATGATTTACCTTTTGTAAATTCATGCTGACTTTGTCCAAAGAATTCACCACTTTCTAAATGTGCTGCTATCCCATCTTTAATAACTGACTCTAGCAGTTTCCCCACTACTGATGTTAGACTAACTGGTCTTCAATTCCCTGTTTTCTCTCTCCCTCCTTTTTTTAAAAGTAGGGTTACATTAGCTACCCTCCAATCCTCAGGAACTACTCCAGAATCTAAAGAGTTTTGAAAAATTATCACTAATGCATCCACTATTTCTATGGCTACTTCCTTGAGTACTCTGGGATGCAGCCTATTGGCCCTGGGGATTTATCAGCCTTTAATCCATTCAATTTACCTAACACCACTTCCCGGATAACCTGGATTTCACTCAGTTCCTCCATCTTATTTGACCCCCGGTCCCCTGCTATTTCCAGCAGATTATTTTCCTTCCTTAGTGAAGACAGAACCAAAGTAGTTATTCAATTGGTCTGCCATGTCCTTGTTCCCTATGATCAATTCACCCGTTTCTGACTGCAAGGGACCTACATTTGTTTTAACCAATCGTTTTCTCTTCACATATCTATAAAAACGTTTGCAGTCAGTTTTTAGGTTCCCTGCCAGTTTTCTTTCATAATCTAGTTTCCCGTTCCATATTAAGCCGTTTGTCCTCCTCTGCTGGACTCTGAATTTCTCCCAGTCCTCTGGTAGGTTGCTTTTTCTGGCTAATTTGTACGCTTCATCTTTTGTTTTGATACTATCCCTGATTTCCCTTGTTATCCACGGATGCACCACCTATTATTTTGCCAAACTGGGATGCACAATTGTTGTAGTTCATCCATGCAGTGTTTAAGTGCCTTCCATTGCATATCCACCGTCAACCCTTTAAGAGTCACTTGCCAGTCTATCTTGGCCAATTCACGTCTCATACCCTCAAAGTTACCTTTCTTTAAGTTCAGAACCCTTGTTTCTGAATTAACAATGTCACTCTCCATCCTAATGAAGAACTCAACCATATTATGGTCACTCTTGCCCAAGGGGCCACTCACAACAAGACTGCTAACTAACCCTTCCTCATTACTCAATACCCAGTCTAGAATAGCCTGCTCTCTCGTTGGTTCCTCTACATGTTGGTTTAGAAAACTATCCTGCATACATTCCAAGAAATCCTCTTCCTCAGCACCCCTGCCAATTTGATTCACCCAATCTATATGTAGATTAAAGTCACCCATTATAACTGTTTTACCTTTGTTGCACGCATTTCTAATTTCATGTTTGATGCCATCCCCAACTCCACTACTACTGTTAGGTGGCCTGTACACAACTCCCACTAGTGTTTTCTGCCCCTTAGTGTTTCACAGCTCTACCCATATCAATTCCACATCCTCCAATCTAATGTAATTCCTTTCTATTGCGTTAATCTCCTCTCTAACCAGCAACGCTACCCCACCTCCTTTACCTTTAGGTTGTGTTGTTGGTTAGAGAGGTGATTAATGCAATAGAAAGGAAGGACATTAGCTTGGAGGACCCAATCAGTTTCTCCAACCCCTGCAGGATCCACCTGTCTCCTGGCACTGACTCAATGGTGAAAGTCAGGTCGTCCATGAAGGTGTCAAAGAAGTAACTGCAGATGATGGAGAATCAAGGGTACACAAAAGGCTGGAGAAACTCAGCGGGTGCAGCAGCATCTAAGGAGCGAAGGAGATAGGCGACGTCGCCTATCCCCTTCGCTCCTTAGATGCTGCTGCACCCGCTAAGTTTCTCCAGCCTTTTGTGTACCCTCGTCCATGAACGTGGTAGGCGCACTCCTGACTTGGTCCGAGGGCCCCGGCACTCTGGCTCAGCAGACTTGACGATCGTGTTAATCGTCAAGGCAAAAAGGATCACAGAGATGGTACAGCCTGTGATGATCCCAACCTCCAGTCTGTGCCACTCTGATGTTATTGACCCTGATGAGACTCTCATGCTGAACTGGTTGTAATAGTCCAGGATGAGATCTGCCACTTGGCCCGACACATGATGCTTGGCTATGACTGTCCGGATCAACTTGTGCGGGATGGAGCCGTAGGTGTTGGCCAGGTCAAGCCAGAGCACTGTCAGGTTTCCCTTGTTCTCCCTGGCTTCTCTGATGAGCTGGGTCACCACTCCCGTGTGCTCTAGACACCCCGGCACTCCAGACAATCCTCCCTTTTGCACTGAGCTGTGGATGTAGCCAGTGCTGGAGAGGAAGTAGGTCAGCCGCCTCGCCACTCTGCTGAAGATCTTGCCTTCAACGCTTAGCAAGGAGATGATACTGACCTGATCGATCTTCTTGGAATCTTCTTCCTTTGGGATCCAGACTCCTTCAGCGAATCGCCACTGCTGCACCACTTTCCCTCTCCTCCAGATGACTTTCAGGATCTTCCACAGCCGTTTCAGTAACAAGGGACAGTTCTTGTAGACCCTGTAGGGGACTCTGCTCGGGCCAGGGGCTGAGCCAGATCTTGCTCTGTTCAGAACATCCTGGACCTCTTTCAGGAGTGGCTCTCTACTCTCAAACTCCCTGATGGGTGGAGGTGGTTTTATCAGGATGTTGCACTGGCCCAGCTCCTGCTGCTATAATAAATATTATCTTCTATATTAAATGTATCTTATATAATCTGTATTTAAAAGTCTGATTAGGCAGAGGGCTGGGCCTCTTAGACCATTTGGTCATAGGTCAGTTGCTCTTTCACGATGTTACATTCTTGTGAAGCGTTGTAATTACATGACTCAAGATTTATGGACTGTTTACACATCCAAGACCACAAGGCTGGAATAATAATTGATTCTGTATTAAGTTTGATACGTTTAATACTCATGTTGGGATAAGAGGAAGGACATATGTGAAGGCCAGAAGGTGGTTGGGTGAGGAATATGTCACTTTTGTATGTTGGATTTCTTATGCTTATAAAAACTAAGGTGACTATGCTTTGAGACAGAGATGTGGGTCTGCAGATGTAACAATCCTTTGAGAAATGTTGTCAGTGTAAAAACAAAGCCATAAAGAGGCCCAAGGATGAGGCTGGAATCCCATTCCTTAGAGATAACAAGAAAGGGGGAGGGAGTGTGAGCTCACGAAGAAACCATTATCATTAATCAAGTGGACATTTATATGACCCTTGCGTGCTGGGAAGATAGGAGATAGGAGTTGCAAAGACAGAGTGAATTTATTTAAGTCTGTAATGTAAGATAATGTTAGTTAATAATATGAATTATAATGAGATCTGGGAAATATATTGTGTTTTAATTAGGAGTATAAACATTAGATCCCTGTGTTTAGATCTGTAGTTTAAGAAGTTACATTCTTTTCCAAGATGTATAGGTTTAATGGGAACAATGTCTTGTTAATATAAATTGAGTGATCACTGTATCTATTATATTTTGAGAAGTGACTTAGAGTTTGGGAATTATCTACTTTTCTGGGATTTCATTTTGTTGGAAAGAACCCTGAACAAATAAATTAAATGCACATGGCAAGGGGAGGGGCCACGAGGAGTCATGTGACACCTACACAGTTGCAAATGTGGAAAAGTACTGGGAAGGAGGGGATAAGTGGGAGCAAGTGATTGGCTGGTAATAAGGGAATGTTGACAAATGATTGGATATGGAAATGTAACAGGGGTGGGGCATGCTGATTTGAAAATGGTATAACATGAGACGATCCTTTGTTTGTAGTGGGAGAGAGCTCCATGTGATTTGATGATGTGGGGAAAACCAACTTTTGTTTGCAAATAAAAGTTTAAACTTCTTGAAGAGTTCTCCGCATGATCTGAATTAATTTGAGTATTGAAAACCACAACTCTGCCTGACGGGGTCACTGTAGGTTGTCTGGATGTGCCAACCGATCTCCTCCTTAGAGCAAGCCAAACTCCCACTGCGCTTCTGCTCTATCAGTTGTTTGGTGAAGCTGAAGGGGTTGGCCATGAAAGGTGCTCGCTTCCTGGCTCTTTCCTTCTGGTGTCTTTGGTGCCACTCAGCTCTACGGAGCGTCATCAGCTTCTTCCTCAGGATGGTTTTCAGCTCAGCCAAGGGGGGGGATGTTGCTCTTCACTGGCCTCTTTATACTGCTTCTTGAGGGACTTCAGCTCCTGCTGGATCTTGTGGGTCTTTGTTGCATTGGTTCATGGTGAAAGATGTTCTGGCCGGCTTCTTCTCCACTGCTCCAAACCTTTCCACAGCTAGGCTGATGATGATTGTCGTCATCGTCTGCAGCCTTCGGCCCATGTCTCCCTTTGCAGCTGCTTCTAGTACGTTGTCGACGTCCTTGTCGAACTGATGCCAAACTGCCGTCTTTCAGGCCTGAGGCCATTTGACTCGATATAAATATCACCAGCTTTATTGAAGCCATGGTCAAGAAACAACACCAATGCCTCTACTTTCTCAGAAGGAAATTCAGTATGTCTCCAATTAATCTTATCAATGTCCACAAATGTACTATGGAAAGCATCATATCCAGTGCCTTATGGGGCAATTGCTATGCCCAACACTGCAAGAAATTGCAGAGAGTTGTGCGTGCAGCCAATCCATCTATAAACTAGACCACCCCCTCCCAAATCCATCAACTTAATTTATAAGGAAAGCACATCAAACATAATCAAGGACCATTTACACCTTGGACATTCTCTCTTATCTCCTCTCCCGTTGGGTAGACAATACAAAAAAGCTTAACATGTACCACCTAATTCAAGAACAGCTTTTATTCCTTGAATGGACTTCTCATATGCTAAGTAGAAATTTCCAATCTCCTTTTCTTTTAGCTGCACTTTCTCTATAGTGTAAAACCATATTCTGCACTTGGTTCAGTTTATCTTTTTGCATCACCTGCTGTATGATTTGCCTCGGTTGCATACAATTTTTTTTCCACGTTATCTCAGTACATGTGATAATAATAAACCAATAACAATATGTCTTCTAAACAATGAGTTGCTCCTTTTCGATTGATCAGATCTTTGAAGTGACATTAAAGTCCCTAATACTACTTATAATTCCCATATCCCATATTTTGTGGGGAATGTTATTTTTTAGCTTAAAAGGCAAAATGACTGAAAATGCGAAAAAGGCCACCAAAATATTTTTTTTTCTGCAGGACACCTGCTTGAAGATAAATTGCATGCCATTCTCATTACCCTTCACTAAAATTAAAATTAACTTCTACTTCACTTTCCTCCCAACAGTTAAAACGAAGCACTGGGTATGTGAAAAGACAGTTTCGCTTGTCACCCGCGGTCAACGATTCTTACGGGGCTCACTGCTTGACCTCTCCCCTAATTGCCGTCCGACCTCAGACGAAGAAATAAATGCTTAGAGCACATTTTTAAGGCATTTGATGTCTTTGTTTCTTCATACATCGAGTTTGTTTTTCAGTCGTGGCTATAACTATCTTGCTTGTAAGAACAACGACATTAAACTGGAGTTTCGCCTGTTTTGGGACACCGTTATCCTTTACTGTTATCCTTTATAGCAGTGTAACTGTCCTTCCCGTAATACCGCATATCTGACAGTGCAGCACTCGCTCTCGAAATCCCACGGATGCCAGTCTGCATTTTTGCATTCTTGCTTCTCGGGTGGAGCTTTAACTCTCGAACTTGCTGCATCGCTGAGCCATAACTGTCACTGACCAAGTGGCAGCCTGACCCGGCTGCAATTTGACAACCACCCCCTTTTTGACCTTTAACTGATTCGGGCCTGACAATTGTCACCGTTTTCTTTCCTTTTTTTGCTTTGGCGAGGATTACTGTGCATTTGAAACCATCGGACCACCTCTCCCCGAATTGTACATCAAAGTTTGTATCATTATGCAGCGTGTCAAACCTATGTTGGTGAAAAAAACCCCTCTTCAATTGCATGGTCAGGCTGCAAATAAGAGTTTACACACACATGTCTGTGTGTATTTGAGCGCCGGGAGAGTGCGGTCGGAAGACGTGTTGTAAGATCCTTGCATGTGCACCGGAAGTTCCCTGTGCAGGCTCCGGGTGTATTATTTCCTGTTTACAGGCGGGAAGAGTGAACCTTTCCTTGCACTTTTGCCTCTGAGTGTTTCTCTGCTTGGAGCCCGAAGATCTTCAAAGCACAAAACGCCGAAAAATCATCTCTTCGTCCTTCTTCCCAGCGACGAGAAGATGGCGACGTTGGCGGACGCGGGGGAGTCGGACCGGGACCGAGAAGGACATCAAGACCGGGACCCGACGCCTGCAGCTCCAGCCGGGGCCGTGCTGGAAGTGTCGGCCCCGGGCACTGTGCCTTTGCGGCTGCTAGAATGGAGCGTGAAAGTCGGCTGCCCAGTGCAGATCGGCTCGGTGCTGGCTCACTGCCTCCCCGTGGAGCCGGACGGTGGCGCCGAAGGCGAAAGGCCCCGGCCGCGGCCGCAGGAGAAGCGGGTGAAGTCGGACCGGGCTGGGGTGGTGAAGGAGCTTTGCTGGCAACCGGGCCAAGTGGTGCCCAGCGGGTAAGGAGAGGAGCTGGAGCGCGTGACACAACGCGTTACATTGGGATGGAACGTGGTCCGGGAATTGAACACAGCGCGTTGGGACTGGGACTGGGACTGGAACGTGGCCCGGGAATGGAACACAGCGCGCGGGCTCAGTTGGGTTGCAAGTGGGGATGGAGTGGTGTGGAGTGCGCGGGGAAAGATAGAGAGAAAAAGACCCATTTACGGGACGCTTTGCAAGAAGCAAAATATTTTGACAAAAAACGCGTGTTGATTGCAGAGAGCTTCAGTGGGAGGGCTTGACTTGGTTTGTGGATGGGTGTGTATGTAACTCTAAACGATTAGTTCTGGATTTGATGACATGCATTTAGTTAAGATGCATCTCTGGTGAAACGGATGAAATGAAATTAACACGCATGACTATCCTTAGAATGGATCCTTACCTACATTTTTCTTCCAAAATTATTTAAAATATGCGATATCTGTAGATGCCGCTGTGCAGTCGCGGATGTTTCTACATGCGGTTAACACTGAAGGTGTTTGTAAATTTTCTCGGCTCTTTCAAGTTGTCAGCTTAATGCTCCAACTGTTGGGATATAACGTGCATATCAGCTACAAGTATTTGTTGCGAGCGTTTATTAGCGAAGTGATTTGCAAACTCGTGTTATTGAAAACTCGTGTTATTAAATGGAATTTAGATTT
This sequence comes from Raja brachyura, assembly GCA_963514005.1. Next base: position 83,385,575 of record OY740784.1, read on the forward strand.
AAGTTAAGAAAATAGAAACTGTTACAAACTTTGAACAAGTTAGGTAGCATCTATGATACGAGAAAGCTGACGTTTCAAGTCCGAAACATCATCAGAAGAATTTCCACTTGTTGTTTTGTCGCTTCACGGTACTGTCGTGAAAACTAAAGAAAAGTTTTGATTTAAAAACGTTCCTAGACAATTGAAAGTTGTAACCACTGCTCAGTCCATCATCGGCTCTGACCTCCCCACCATCGAAGGGATCGATCGCAGTTGCTGCCTCAAAAAGGCAGCCAACATCATCAAGGACCCACACCATCCTGGCCACGAACTCATCTCGAGCTAGCTTCGGGCAGAAGGTACAGGAGCCTGAAATCTGTTACATCCAGGTTCAGGAACAGCTCTTCCCCACAGCCGTCAGGCTATTAAACTCTCCAACAAACAGACTCTGAACTGTAACAGCCTATTGCACTTTATCTTTTTATTTATGTGTATATTAAACTGTTCTGCATTTTTGCTTACAATATTCTGTTGTGCTGCAGCAAGCAATAATTTCATTGTCCTATCTGGGACATATGACAATAAACTCTCTTGACTTGAATTGAATGACGAATAATCGTATTTATACCACCAGTGTCTGATACGCAACTTGGGACTGCCAACTCTTTGTGGATTAAAACAGTTGTGGTTGTGGCAGTAAAGTATGTTTCTCCCGTGGAGCCACTACTGGGTTTAGAGCGTTACAGATGAGGCTGGCAGAGTTGATGTAAACTTTTAAGTTCCTGTCACTCTCTTCAGGGAATTGAGTTTTTTGTAAGGGTGTGGTTGCTTCAGTTGTCAGCCAAGTGTTGAAAAAAGCTTCAGTGATTGGTGTCTCTCTTTAATGTCAAAATTAAACTTTATAAGCAGTTCTTTACCAGAGAATTGGACTCCTCAGAAGCATCTAAACTGTTGAATTGATTGGCATTACATACTGGTTGCTACATCACCAGTGTGGCATGAATTTGCTTTTTGTTGAACGTACACTCATTGATTAGCATGGTTTAGTGATACATCACACTTTTGATGGAGTGTTATTTGAGGGTTGTGGGTTTGTGTCCTAGAGATATTGGGGCACCAAGGCGCAAGGTACTGGGAAGTGCTGCATTCCATCAGTTGTTTAACTAGAGGCCATCTTGGTTGGTTATATAAAATAAATCCTCTGGCACTAGCCTGCATTTACCCCTGAATCGGTGTTTCGGTAGAAAGAGATCACCTGTGTATTTCGGTGGATTATGCACTGCCAGTTGGCTTCAGTGATTGGCCGCTGATTTCAGATGTACCACAAGTTCTTTGGGATATTTTGAAGGGATGTGAAGAAGTATGATATAAATGTAAGTCTTTCAGTCATTGTGAAGTTGGAAGTAGCATTTGGCACTATAAATGGAAAAAGAACCTTCAACTGCATTGTCTGGGCCAGTGCTTCTTAAACTGGTGAATGGTTTACCCAAGGGTGGATTCAGTTATTTTGGGGTGAATTATTTAATTTATTCAGATATTTTTCCACGAGGGAGAATATGACGAAAATTACCAAAAAAATAAGTACATTTAGCCGAGGGTGAATGACATTTTGTGATAAAGACTCAAGGGTGAATGACACTGAAATAGTTTAAGAAGCCCTGGTCTAGACAGTGGTAAAGGATATACCAAATGTTTATGAAATACATCGAAACAAAGAACTGCAGGTTAAGCCATAGAAGGATACAATAATTGGTTTGTAAATCAATTGGTTCAGTTTTACGCAATAAACTTGCGATTAGCCGATCTTCTGTGGAGTTACAAGTTGGATGATGTTTCGTTTTGCTATCAAGTTTAATATTCCACTTTATAAATTTATTCACAGCATTAAAGGTAACACACAAAACCTAGCCATCTCACTGGTCAATCTCTCTTCAAGTGGCATTGTAATGTTTCTTGCTGCCTCTCTGAGGAACAAAAGCAGCTGTAAAGCTACGTAGCACATTTTGCAGCCTCGGTAGATTTTGAAGTCAATGAGACATGCACATTGGAATAGTTCAGGAAATGCTGGAGATACAAGAGACTGCAGATACAAAAATTCTGAACAAACACAAACTGCGGAACGGAAATGGAGAGAAAGCATTTTGTGTTGGGGTCCTTCTTAAACTCATTCTCATTAGTTCTATTTCCCCCCCTTCAGTTCCCTTTTACTCATTGAACACCCTCCGTCTACAACCTCCTACCACTGACCTACACTCGGGATAATTTCAGTTACCAGATAACTTATCTGCACTTCTTTTGGGGTGTGGGGAGAAAAATCACAACACTGGACTCCAGTCCATTTGGTCCCAGGGAGAATATGCAGAATCTTCTATGAGAAGGCCCAGCGTCAGTTTTGAACCAGTGTTTCTCTGGTTGTAAGGGAGCAGCACTATCTGCTCAGCCACTGTGCAGTTCACTTGCATTGTTGAGAGCAGGAATTTTTACCAGGTCCGGTCTCTTTATGATGCCAAATTCACAGCAGCATGGTTAATCTTAACTGCCCTATGAATAGCTGGCATGAAATCAGCTCAAGGGCTGTTAGAGACAGGCAATCATCTCAGGCCTTGCTGTGAAAGCCACGACCTGACAATTCATTAAAGCAGCAAATAAAACACAGCCCCATTATTTTTCTTTATGAATTTTTTACAACTTGTTCTTTAAGTGGACACTACAGCTCTTTCAATGCATTGGTGCTTCCGTGTTATTTTGGGATGCGTGTGTGGTTTATGCAAGTTATGTCGTTCATACCATTTGGAAGCAATCAGTGTGTCGCTGGTGCAGTGTACTATCTCCTGTTGAACATATGAGCTAATATTATTGTTCCCAATTACTACATAATGCAGAAAAGTAAGCAGTTAGTGGCTTTGTACAGTATTTTATAACAAAGTTTAACTCCAACTGCTCTTACTTTATATGAACAGCAATTGTTTGGGCCCTTACATGCATCTTGCTAAAATTATCAAAATATTAGAATTTTCACTGAAGCCCATTTCAATCCTTTGTGTCTGGATTCTTTCAATCCCTCTTGCCCCTTTGTGCCCATGGCCCTCTCACACTGTCCCTATCTCAGTTCCAGGGGATATCCTAATGAATGCTGTGTTATATACAGGTCAACCACCAATTTCGGGTTTTTTGGTGCCGGAGCCTAGCCGGATTATCTGTTTTTCCAGACTGACAGAGGTCATGGCCTCTGAGAAGAGTCCAACGGTACTGGAATGTTCACCGTCGCGGGGTGTGGGTGGGGTTGGGGGTGGCTGAGATACTGGTCCGCCAAGTCGGCCACTGAAGTCGGCTACAGGAATAGATCCACTGGCTCCAGCTGGGATGGCGTTCCGGGGGGCACATTCGACCCACTGATCGGCTGCCAACGTCACGATGAGGTCGCGATCGGTCCTAGGCACCACATTTTTTAGGGGACTTTCAAGGGGATTTCAAGTATACTCTTGTTATTTCGTCCGGATTGAAGGAGGTGCTGGAAAATTAATGGTGAACTTGTATTACAAGATCTGACTTTACATACTTGTCCTTCAGAAACTGGAAGGTACAGTGGAATAACCAGCATTGTTTATTTGATAGTTATGTTAGCAGATGAGTTGACCCATAGTATGCAACATGACACAATTCGGAAGTAGAGTTTTAAAAAAGATGTCCTGTTGAATATTTGTATCTCAATGATAATGTAAATGAACTTTTGACATGAAGTGAATTTCAAGAATATTTCTCACAGCTATACTTTGAAACTGATGTTTATGTTGTGATCCAAGATATAAGCTGCATCTGTTAATTTTTCCTTCCATATAGTGCTAAATATATAAATTAAGTCAGAAGTGCTTTCTGATGGTATGTACAGATATGGAATTGTTATTGATTCAGCTCTGAGACTACTATATTCTTTATGCCGGTGCCAACTCTTTGGTTTCTGGTTAATTTGATGTGAAAATTCTCATTTTCATTTTAAATCCCTCTTTGTCTCTCCCCTCTCTACTTCTGTAAACTTTGCCAGTCCTACAACTATCTGGGATCTTTGTGCTGCCCCAACTTAGACCTCCTAGTCATTCCGATGAACGTCAAAGCTTTGGATTTTCCATCCCAAACCACTTCATTTAATCTGCTCTCTTTATTGACCAAAAATTTGGCCAACTGCCCTCATTCCCCTTTATGAGACGATGTCAGCATTTTCCTGATAATGCTTTTTAAAAACACTTTGCATATTTTTACTCTTTTGAATGTGTTACGGTTACTCTCTAATTATTCCAACTACATTTCTCTTTCCTTTGTTTCTATTTCAAGTTTATTTTTCACGTTCTGATTGAATCTGTTCTATCTATTGGTAATGTAGTGGGAAACTTCTTGGTTTTCCTTCTTGTTTCTGTCTTTGGTTACAGAGACCTAGAAAATTACACCAAAAACTAATTTACTCCATCACAGACCTTGTAGGATAAAAGTAGAGCCATACAGCAAAGAAAGAAGCCGTTTGATTCTGCATGGAATACTTGCCTATAAGAATCCCATTTTATTCCTGCCACAAGAGCTGATTACAGCAGCCAATTTACAGATGAACCTGCACTTGTTGGGAAGGGGGACGAAATGGGAGTACCTGGAGAAAATGCACATGGTCATGAGGAGGAAGTGCAAACTCCACTGGGACAGCACCTGAGAACAGCATTGAACCTGGATCTCTGGTGCTATGAGACAGCAGCTATAGATTTGCAGTGCGGAAATGGGCCCTTTGGAGTGTGGAAGGAAACTGGAGCACCCGGAGAAAACCCACATGGTCACAGGGAGAATTTACAAACTCCGTACAGACAGCACCCGTAGTCAGGACCGAACCCGGATCTCTGGCGCTGCAATGCAGCAGCTCTACCACTGTGCTCTACCAGTTGTGCCACACAACTACTGATGATATAAACAGTAATTTCTCCCTCCTGCAGGGGTTGGTGTGTGTGGATCAACTTGTGGGCCTGCATGTATGAACCTGCCACAGATGGTCCCTGAAGCAGTGCCAGGAGCTGTTCAATGGCATGTCTTCCAGTAGTTCTTGACCAATGGTTCTTGATGTATTCTACTGGATACCTCACGATGTAGTGAAATAGTGATGGAGGAACATAATTAGGTTGGAAATGAACTGGCAGGTGCAACTCCATGCAGCTATTTCCTATTGTATTGACTAAACTTAATTCTTATGGAAAATTTATTAGGCCCATTGTACTGAAAAAATACATGCACTTATTTTGTTGACAAGCAAAATAATTGCAAATGCTAGAAATCCAAAATAAGCATGGAAAATGACTGAAGCTCTTAGTGAGGCAACATCTGATGAGAGAGAATGGGTGTTAATATTTTGGGTCAGAACTGGTGTCTGATGAAATTTGATGGAGTAATTAACCCCAAGTGTCAACTTTGTTTCTTCCACCACAGATGCCTAACTTGATTGGTATTTTGGAGATTTTCTATTTTTTTTAAATTCACAAATTTCTTGAGAGTCTTTTGCACTTGGAGAATGCAGCAAAGGACTTTGCAGCATGTTGCACATATGAGATGTGGTTGCAGCTGTGATGTGCAAAATATAACAATTAATTTTTGCAGAGTAAGCTCCTGCTAATGGCTTTCTACCACCTTGTTAATGACGTTGGATTTTGCTTTTGTGTTCGACTGGCTCGATGTTTAGAGTGTATGCAGTCTACTGTTTTAAGTGCCCCATGGTTGAGTGTTTGAGGTTATTAGTGTTTGCTTGCTAATTTCTGGCCCTATGTACACAGAAATCAATGTGAATTGATTATCTTTCAAATAAAACTAGAAACCTGCCGAATATGTCAATGGGTGCAAAGTTATTCAGAGTTATAGAGTCATAAGACACAGAAACAGGCCATTCAGCCTAACCCGTCCATGCCGTAAACATGCTCCATCTAAGTCCCATTTGCCAGCATTTGGTCCATATCTCTCAATATTTTCTATCAATGTAGTTGTCTGAATATCTTTGTTATTGTACAGGCTTCAACTATTTCCTCCAGCAACTCATTCTATATACTCGCTACCCTCAGTGATGGTCCTGCCCTGGTTTTACTTCCCAAAATATAAAACTTCACTCGCCTGAATTAAACTCCACTAGTGTTCTCCCGACGCCAGAACTCCATCAGAGGGCCTGTAATATCGGGCCGCCGTTGAGGCAACTGCGGAGGCCTCAAATAGGCTCCGACCTCGGGTAAACACAGAGAAAGAGGACTGAACATTTTTGTGCCTTCCCTCTCAGTGGAAAATGCTAATTCTGCTGTGGGGGGACGTTCATGTTAAATTCTATTGTGTGTTATATCATTTCTCTTGGTTATTTTATACGGATGTATGGAAACCTAATTTCTTCTATGTAAAGCACTTTGGTTTCAACGCAAGTTGATTTAAATGTGCTATATAAATAAAATTTACTTACTTGCTTACTAGCCATTTCATGGCCCACTTGCCCAGCTAAACAAAATCATGCTGCAATTCATGCTAATGGTCTTCACTGTCTATGATACAAACTACTTTAGTGTCATCTGCACACTTACGAACCATGTCCCTGCACGACCAGAGGATATTTCTGAGAGACTTAACAGATACTGTTCTCCATTCAATAGAAAATAATTTAAATATTTTCCCAGAACATATTATCCAGTTTTTTAGTCAGTAAGTCACACCCAGAGAGTTGTGAATTTGTGGAATTCTCTGCCTCAGGAGGCAGTGGAGGCCAATTCACTGTTTGCTCTCAGGGCTAGCGGAATCAAGGGATATGTGGAGAAGGCAGGAACGGGGTACTGATTGTGGTTGATCAGCCACGATCACATTGAATGGCCAATTCCGGCACCTATTTTCTATGTATCTGTGATTGTTAGGGTTAGCAGCAGTAGTGGGAACTTGCGGAAGTAAAACAGAAAATGTCTTGGTCACAGCTTTCATTCAAGACATTTCATGAGTTGCATTTGCACAAGTATAATAGGGTGAGTTGACTATGCTGAGATTCAGCATGCCAAACCCTTTACATTAGGGTTCCCAATGAGTTTGGGCGAGGCCCAAGGAATTTGCCAACAATGTTTTTAAGTAGAGTCTTACCTTTTAATGGGGGTTACACAAAAAGCTGGTGAAACTCAGCGGGTGCAGCAGCATCTATGGAGCTCCTTAGATGCTGCTGCACCTGCTGAGTTTCTCCAGCTTTTTGTGTAACCCTCGATTCTCCAGCAGTTCCTTCTTTAACATCTTACCTTTTAATATTGTGCCTTACATCTCCCTTTCAAAGACATTCAAAAGTACTTTGTAGCCATTGAGGACCATTTGAAGGGCAGTCACTGTAGTCCTGGAGCAAATGCAGTAGCCTTTTGATACACAGCAATAACTCACAAGACATCACTGAGTTAATAACCATATCATCTGTTTTAATGATATCAAGAGTCTAGACTATTTTATTGACACATGTCCCAGATAGAACAATGAAATTCTTACTTGCAGCAGCAAAACAGAATATGTCCTGTAAATGTTAAAGTCATTGTGAGGTAATTATTGGCTGGGGACATTGGTGAGATTTTCCAAACTACATTAAAAAAAAATGGCATGACATATTTTGCTGAGAGAGCTCAATGTCTAATACAGTTAAAAACCTGTTAATGCAGCATGTTTGGGACTTTGGTGCTATTGGACAGGCCCATTTTTGGACTATTTTGTCCAGAGTGCTTGATTGTGTTATAAACTGGAACGGAACAATGGAGTTCTTGCTTGCAGAGACAGGTTTGGAAACACAATATAATAGTTTGGAATCACAATATGATAGTTTGCCAACAAAATATAATAGTTTGGAAACAGAATCTAATATATTATCAAAAGATAAGATAATAAACAGGTAAAAAAAAAATCCCATGTTAAAAAAACCCCCAATATAGTGCAAAAACAAAACAAAGCCCAAAGTTCCTAGTGCAACCCAGACAGTCATAGTTCGGTGCTGAGTTGGTGTTTTGATGTTATTGCAATCAATACTGCAAGAAACAATTAGTTCATTTGTTTTTAATACTCCAACACATTTAATTCACTTGTTTTAACTTTAAAGATGCTACATAGTTTTGGACTGGAAAGGTTTGGAAGGACATTGAGTTAGACGTAGGCAAATGGGACTAGCTTGGTCGATATGGACACGTTGCGCTGAAGTACCTGTTGCTGTGCTAAATGACATTGACTTTAAAGTGGTATTATACATTTTCCAGTGAACCTGTTAAATTTCAAGAAAGCCTGGGAAACTGAATCGGCTAGGTTTCAACAGTCAGAGTCCGGGGAGCAAGACTTGGTGAGCCAAATGCCAAACCATCTAAATTTATAAAGCATCAAATAATGAATCATAGGTAGACAAAAATTCTGGCGAAACTCAGCGGGCGGAGCGAAGGACTAGGCGACATTTTGGGTCGAGACCCTTCTTCAGACTGATGGGAGGGGGCGGGGGGGGGGGGGGGGGGTGGTAAAACCAAAGGAAGAGGCAAAGACAGTAGGCTTGTGGGAGAGCTCGGAAGTGGAGGGGAAGGAGGGAGAAAGCAAGGACTACCTGAAACTAGAGGTCAATGTTCATACCGCTGGGTCCCCTTGAGCAGGAGGTCATTCATCTCTGTTTTTCCCCCATTCAATGAGATCTTGTTTGTTGTAGACCTTGACTCCTATCACATGTCTTTGACTTTAGAAGAGTAAGGCTGAGGATCCACAAACCTATCTAGAATGGTGGTCTAAAACTTCAAATTCCTGGGCGTGCATATCTCTGAAAATCTGTCCTGGACCCAGCATATTGGTGCAATCATAAATAAAGCCCTTCAATGCCTCTAGGCACAGGAAGGAATGACACATGCTGGTTTAAATCGAAGGTAGACACAAAATGCTAGCGTAATTCAGCAGGTCAGGCAGCATCTCTGGAGAGAAGTGGGTGGCCTTTTCGGGTCGAGACTCTTCTTCAGACCTCTAGTTCAATGCCTCTACTTTTTTTAACAGACTGAGAAGATTTGGTATGTCAACAAATACTCTCTTGAGCTTCTATACATGTGCAGTAGAGAGCATATTGACTTGTTGCCTCATGGCCTGGTTCAGCAGCGCAAACGGCCAGGTACGACGAAGATTGCAAAAAGTGGTATACACTGCCTAGTCTGTCACGGATACTGACCTTCCCACCATCGAAGGGATCCACAGGAGTTACTGCCTTAAAAAGGAAGATAGTAACATCATAGACCCACATCCAGGCATGATCTTCCGATTTAAATCGGAATTCTGATTTTTTTTTTTAATTGCCTGCCAGTCAGTCACTGTTGCTAAGCGCATTGCATCCAATCACATAATGCGCTCTGTACTGGTCACTTGGCGGTCAATCAACCGCTGTCTCTAAGGGGGTTGCGTTCAATCACCGACCAGCTTTGCTTAAAATCCACTTTGGCCTATATTTCTCCAATTAGCCACTGCCTCCAAGGACGTTGCTTCCAATCACATAATGCGACGATCTCTCGGCGGCCAAACAGAAGCGGTCGCCGAGGAGCATTGCGGCCAATCACCTTCCCTTACTGAAGCAGAAGATGGTTGCAAAAGCCAAGAGAAAGGAACATGTTAGCAGCTCAACAGGCAAGAAAGAAGCACAGGGAAGCCACGTTGAGTAAGTTTACAAAAATAAAGTGACAGGCAAAGAGGAAGTCAAACTAAAGTTTAGGTAATGTTACTTACAGTTACAGCGCTAGACAGTGCGTTGCCCCCTGAATCCCCACTGGGGCGCTGCCCTTGACCCCTATCTGGGCCCCCATCTGGACCCCAGCCAATACTTCCTACTATTTTTCTGGAGGTGAATATCACGCCTGCGCATCACCCTGGCCACGCTCTCATTTCCCTGCTGCCATCAGAAAGAAGGTATAGAAACCTGAAAACTATAATGTCCAGGTTCAGGATCAGTTTCTTCCCAACAGCCATAATGCTATGAACCACAACACACTCTAAATAAGCTCTAAACTACATAGACTTGGGGGGCATTGTTTTTGTCTTTGTACTATTATTCTTTGAATTTTGTGGATATATACTGAACCTTTTTTGTTTTTCATGATGGTGTTTACAGAGTACCATGTTTACATATATCTATGGTGCTGCTGGAAATAAGAATTTTATTGTTCTGTTTCAGGCCATATGATAATAAAACATACTTTAACTCCTGACATTCAGGATCTTTGAGTTAAGAACACCCAATATTTGATTTAAAGGAATCATTAACTAGCTTCAAACATAGACAAAATGCTGGAATAACTCAATGCGCCAGGCAACATCTCTGGAGCCTTCTTCAGACTTTCTCCAGAGTTGCTGCCTGACCTGCCGAGTTACACCAACATTTTGTGTCTATCTTTGGTATAAACTGGAATCTGCAGTTCATTTTCACTAACGCTTCAGTTGTCTTATGAAATGGACGTCCACAACTTCACTCTTGAAATATTTGCCTTTAATTCTTGGACTTGTCTGAAACCCACTGACTCTGAGGCAGGAGTGCATTCATGTGAGCCACAGCTGCCACTGAGATCCATTGCTCAGTGAAGTGTTGTCTCCCCAGTGCCTGGATTGGTTCCAGCATCCTTGCTTTGTTGTAAGCTTCTCATCAGTGACTGCGGCTAATTGATTTGTATGATATGAAAGGTCACGCAGGGGGTAAGCGGGCTCAGTATCTTAAACTAACATCAATATTACTGTGCACTTGAAGGATGGCTTCTGCGCAGTTGTAAATGGTAGATTAAAAGCCATTATTTTCCAATCTTGCCTACAGTTACTGCACATAGTGACGGGGACAATGCAGCTCAAGGCCAGCTGTGGAAATATTGTGCTGTTACTCTCCTAATATGACATTTTTACCAGAACTCCAGTTTCCTGGCGGAACAAAGTAAATCTGATACAACATCAGTAGTTCCAGTCGTGTGGCACCGTGACGGCTCCGGTCATGTGACTGGGCCACGAGAACTTTTGTGTCAGCTTTTGTACCAGCTGCCAGTTCAAAAGTTGAACTCCGGAAGGGGAACTCTTGTGTGTGTGGAGATTTTTTTTTTCCACCAATATACCAGCTAGGCTGAGAGATGCAAACCCACAGGGACAAATCCCATTTTCAGCAACTGCTCACGGGATGATGGAGGAGGGGGGGTGTTTCATATAGTTTGGCAGATGTGAGCGTGCACATTTGGAACGGCAAGGGCTGAATAGGGAGATCCAGCATGGTTTTGCATATGGGAAATTATGTCTCCTGAACTTTCCTGAGTTTTTAAAAGAGGTGACCAAGAAGATTGAGGACAACATGGTGGAAGTTGTCTGCATGTCTTTGACAAGGTACCACAAGGTAGGCTCATCTGGAAGGTCAGATCACGAGACCTAGACAATCTAGCCAAGGCGAACTAGCCAATTGGATACAAAACTGACTCGAAGGAAGGAGACGGGGTGATGGAAGAGAATTGGTTTCATACTGGAGGCCTGTAACAAATGGTGTGCCATTAGGATCAATCCAGTGTCTACTGGTGTTTGTTATTTATATTAGTTAATTGGATGTGAATATTAGTGGTACAGTGGACAATAAAGTAGATTATTCACAGTTACAAAAGGATCTTAATCAGTTGGGGCTAGGAGATGGCAGAAAGAGCTTGATTCAGATAAATGCGAGGTGTTGCATTTTGGTAAGCCAAACCAGGACTAGACTTACACTGAAAATGGTAGGGCCTCGGAGAGTTTGTGGAACAGAGAGCCCCAGGGGTGTGGAAACGGAGAACCATGAAAGTGATGATGAGAAAGGTAGACTAGGTGATGAAGAAGCCGTTTGGCATGCTTGCCTTCATCAGTCAGGGTATTGAGTACAGTAGCTGGGCATCATTTTACGGCTGTACAGGATGTCGGCAAGCCACATTTGGAATACTGTGTATAGTTCTGGTCTCCCTGCTACAGTCATTAAACTGGAAAGGGTGTAAAAAAAAAATGTTACCAGCACTGGCGGTTTTGAGCTGTGAAGAGATAAGCTGGGTCTTTTTTCCTTGGAGCTCAGGGCTTTCCTTCCCTGGGGGAAAATGGAAATTGCTATAAGGTGGGAGGGGGAAAAAAAATTCACACAGAGGGTGTTGTGTATATGGAACGAGCTGCCAGTGGAAATGGTAGAAGGGAGTACAATTATGACATTTAAAAAAACACTCGACCGATATATGGAACACACGCACACACAGCCAATGAAATTCACCGGTCAGCACTGGCTACAACCTATGAGAACCTTCGACCTCCTGGCAACCCACTAGGACCTAGTCTATGGACCCACCTACGGCAGGAGATTTCTCGCTACTCTCCATGGCGGCTTCATTCTGGTCACCGCTAATTTTTCAACATGTTGAAAAATTTGTGGCTACCATAATGAGGCCGCGACTAGTTCCCTGAATGCGAGAACTCCTCACGACCATGAAGGCGAATCCCTGGCAACCACCCGCGAACATGTGACGACTGCATAGTCTCCTGCAGTCGCCTAGAAAGTTATAATGCAGATTAACTACTGAGTAATATTTTTTTTTTTACCCCTATAATTCAGGGACGGGAAGGCCAATGAAACACCTAACACTGTCCTGATTTTCTCTATATTACCACTGTGAGCACACTTGATTATCATATAATGTTTGTCTGCAACAAATTGCATCTTTTAATTGAGTTTGCTTGGGTAGCTTACAGCCCAACAGTACAAATGGTGAGTTCTTCAATTTTAGGTAACTAGCCCACATATTTCCCCTCCCGTTTCTGTGCCAGGACCTTGACCTAACCCCCTCCTTTCCCCCCCCCCCCACTCCCCTCTCTTGAATCCTGGCTGATGTTGCACCACTCCCTCCCCCTCTTCCAGTGGCTACACAATTTGCAACTTTTCTACCCTCAAGTTTCAGAATTCGCAGCTCTTTATCCTTTTTGGGCTTACTCCAGTCTTTTCACCTCTGGTCTTTGTCCAACAATTTGCCCATCAGAAAACCACCTTGTCTGCGTTCACCTAGTACTACCCATGTTCTGTCTTGCCCCTCATTTTTCTGCTTCCTTTCCTCCCCTACCCCTGAAATCCGTCTGAAGAAGGCTCTTGACCTGAAACATCACCTATCCATGTTCTCTGGAGATGATGTGTTACCTCAGCACTTTGTGTCCTTCTTTAATTGGGTGTGTTTTCCTCCAGTTGATCCAGTCGTCCCATGTTGTGAGTCAGTAGGTTAATTGGCCATGGTGTGTAAGTGGTTGGTGGAATGTTGGGATGTGGGAAGATTAATATACGTTAGCGTAGGATTAGTGTTAATGCAACCATTGGTGTTGACGGTTGGCAAAGACTCTGCAGGCCCTGCTGATGTGCTGTATTTCTCTGATTTCTAGGGAGCCGATTAACTGGCATCAAAATTGGAAGAGTTTTTATATCTTGTAGAAGGTTGGAGAGCGTGAGAGGGAGGGATCATAGTTGAATGAGAAGTTGAAAACCTGAGCTGTTGCTGAACTGGTGCCAGTGAGGGTCAGCACACAGGCAACTTGAAGACAATGATACTCACATATGGGAGCTTGGTAAGAATATCGTTGCTTTGGGGAGAGACAGCATTGCAGAGCAAAGAAGAAACAAATGGACTTGGGGAAAAGTCCTATTTCCATTTGGCTTTGTAAATCAGATATTCAGATCTTATTGGAAAAACAGGGAATAAAAATAGAAAATTCTGTAGAACATGAGGCAAGCCGGGTAGCATCTGGAAAAGCAGAAAGATAACATTTCAGATCATGCTTCTTCAACCTCAAACATCATTGACCATCTGAGTGTTTTCAGCTATTTGTATTTAAGATCTCCAGCAACTGCAGTTTTTAATGAAATAGAAAAGCTAATTGAAAAGCAATACAGTTAAGGATATTCCCTGGGCTTGAAAGATCTGGCTTTGAAGAAAGCCTGGTAAGTATGTCGTTTTCTTAGCGATAAAGAAAGCAGAAGGGAGATGTTAGACTTTAGTTTAGACGTGAGAGATACAGAGTGGAAACAGGCCCTTCAGCCCACCGAGACTGCGCCAATCGGCCATCGCCCTGTACACTATCACCATCCTACACACTAGGACAAATTAATTTTTTTTTAACTAAAACCAAAGGTTTCAACCTGTACATCTTTGGGGTGTTGGAGGTAACTGGAACATCTGGAGAAAACCCATGTGGTCACAGGGAGAATGTACAAATGCCATACAGACAGCATCCGTAGTCAGGATAGAACCCGGGTCTCTGGCACTGTAAGGCAGCAACTCTACCTCTGCGCCATTGTGCCGTCCAATGTAATCGAAGTTTATAAAAAAAGTATCTGCAGCCTTGACAAATTAAACATTGAGGATCTTTTTTCCTTAGCAGAGAGCACAGTAATAATAGGACGTACATGTAAGGGTGAATTTCCACTGCCCGAATTGCAGTAACACTGCATTCAAAAAGCAATAAAATGTTATTATAATTTGTAATCTGAATGGATTAAATGATTGATTTTAGACTGTTGAATCAGGAGGACGGGATGTCTTTTGCCTGCCACCTTCAGATTGTTTGAATGTAATGTTCTTGGTGAATATGATACCAAGAATAGATACCAACTGCTTCTGTTACCAACACAGTTGGCCTGTCTTTAAACACTGCCGTTCTGTGGCTGGAAAGAGTGGATTGGCTCTGTTTCTGGACAGAAAATCTGGGCCCACTGTTCCTTTGGAACATTTTTCTCAGGATTTGTTTATAAACCTAATCTGGGTGGGGCTGGAAGAGGGGTTGGCTGGGTGCCTTTTCATTTAAGTCAGATTTCTGAAGGCTATGGAAAATGTCCGAGCACTCAAGTGGGACTTGAATAATGGAGAAGGGTGAGATTGCATTTTCAGTTGGCACTTATCCACTCAGTTACACGTCTTGCGTATTTTTAAATTTGAAAGGGTTTTCCTCTCTCCAGAATGTTTATCATTATCGTTTTATAAATGTGGAATGCTGAATAATGTTCTTGGTTATGAGTTTGCGAATTTAAGTTTTTCCAATAGAATGAGTTTGCTTTAGAAAATATTATTCAACAAAAGCAATGCTTTGAGCCAGTCAAAATGCATAGGAAGTAGCTCTGGATGCTGGTTTAAACCAAAGATAGACACAAAAGGCTACAGTAAATCAGTGGGTCAGGCAGCATCATTGGAGAAAAGGAATAGGTGACGTTTCAGGTTGAGATCCTCCTTCAGACTGAGTCAGGAGAAAGGGAAATGAGAGATATAAACAGTCATATAGAAGCCCGTGCATTCCCTCTCTCGCTCTGTTCCTCCCCCACCCTAGTCATCCTACTAGTTTCACTGTCATCTTGTTAAGTTTCACTGTCTGTATAACTTAAAACCTAGCCCACAGCAAACAATGGACCATTGTGGGGTCTACCTTTCCTTGATCATTGTTACTTTTTGCATATTTTTAATTCATTTGTCCTATATCTCTCTGTATCACTGCCTATATATCTGTTATTTCCCTCTCCCCTGACTCTCAGTCTGATGAACGGTCTTGACCTAAATTGTCACCTATTCCTTTTCTCCAGAGATGCTGCCTGACCCACTGAGTTACTCCAGCTTTTTGTGTCTCTCTTCGAGCCAGTGGTGTAGCATAGCGTCATAGTATAGAAGGATGCCATTTTGCCTGTTGAGCTTGTGGTTGGTCTCTTTAAAAGCAATCCAGTCTATCCTAGCTCCTTCCTTTCCTGAGAACACTACTATACTTTATCCTTGTGTGTCCATCCAATTTCCACTTGGAGGCAACCATGCTTTCACCCAGGAAGTTTTGGATCATGGTTATTCATTACTTGAGGCTGATTTTCCTCATGAGCCTGATTTTTCTGCCCGTTGCTGTAACTCTGGGATTTGTCCCTTGCTCTGATGCAAATAATTTCTCCTTATTCACCTTAATTATTTGTAAAGGAACTTCCATCAAATCATCCCTTAACTACCACAAGGAGATTAATCCTAGTTTCTCCGGTCTATTAGTGTATCGGAATTGCCTCACTTCCATGACCATTCCACTAAATATGTTTTCTACCCTCTGCCTCTGGAAGATTAATGAGAGGGAGTGCAGAGAAGGTTCATCAAATTGATTCCTGGGCTCGGGCATCTGCCTAATGAGAAAAGATTGACTCTGTGTTCACTAAAATTAGAGTTTCTAATTGAAACATAATAAATTCTGACAGGACTAGACAGATTGGATGTTTTCTTTGACCAGGGTGTATTGTGAACAAGGGGCCAAAGTCTCAGTTTAATGGGCAAGGGATTTAGGACTGCGATGAGAGAGAATGAATGTGTGGAATTCACTACCATAGGATCTGGAGATCAAGTCGCTGAATATATTTAAGCTGGAAAAATACATTTTTTATACACTAAAGTGACATGGGTATGGAGAGAGACTAAGACTATGGGATTGAGATAAGGAATCATCTATGATTGGGTTGAATGATTAGGAAGGGTATCAAAGGTTCCAGGGAGAAGGCAAGAGAATGGGGTTGAACGGGAAATTGGATCAGCCACGATCGAATGGCGTAGTGCGCACAATGGGTCGAATTCTGCTCTTACATCTTATGATTATGTACGGTGGAACAGATTCAAACAGCTCAGTGACCAACTCCTGCACCTATTTTCTGATATTTCGACCAGAATTGAGTGCATGACTCCATTTGTGGCTAAACCAGTGTTTGATAGGTATTTATCCTATCACTTTGAATTCTGTGATTCTATTTATAAACCTCAGGCTTGATGTAAATCAGGTACCACACCATATTTGATTCCAGTAAATGGTTGAATAAAGGCTTCTTGTTGAGTGCTCAATTTATTTGATGAAGTAAAATATCAGATGTTATTTTAATTTGCTGGCATAATAATTACTGGCAAACCCGTGATCTTCAATGTTCGCGCCTTGTTTTAAAGGACTTGAGGTACAATTAAGGATAAAATTCACATTGTTCTGTTGGACGTAGACAAAAATGCTGGAGAAACTCAGCGGGTGAGGCAGCATCTATGGAGCAAAGGAATAGGCGATGTTTCGGGTCAAGACCCTTCTTCACACTGATGTGGGGGTGGGGGGGAAAGAAAGGAAGAGGCGGAGACAGTATGCTATGAGAGAGCTGGGAAGGGGAGGGGAAGGAGGGGTATAAACTACCCAAGCAAAATATGGGGTGCTTCTCCTCCAATTTGCGGTGGGACTCATTCTGGCCATGGAGGAGGCCCAGGACAAAAAGGTCGGTTCGGAATGGGAGGGGGAATTGAAGTGCTGAGCCACCGGGAGATCAGGTTGGTTATTGTGAAGTCAGCGGATATGTTGGGCGAAGCGATCGCCAAGCCTGCGCTTGATCTCACCGATGTAGAGCAGTTGGCACCTGGAACAGCAGATGCAGTTGGAGGAGGTGCAGGTGAACATCTGCCTCACCTGGAAAGACTGCTTGGGTCCTTGGATGGAGTCGAGGGGGAGGTAAAGCGACAAGTGTAGCATTTCCTGCGGTTGCAAGGAAAGTGCCAGGAGAAGGGGTGGTTTGGGTGGGAAGGGACGAATTGACCAGGGAGTTACGGAGAGAGCGGTCTCTGCGGAAAGCAGACGGGGGAGGAGATGGGAAGATGTGGCCAGTGGTGGGATCCCATTGGAGGTGGGTTATTTGTTGTATGTGACGGCTGGTAGGGTGGAAGATGAAGACAAGGGGGACGCTGCCCTTGTTACGAGTGGTGGGATGGGGAGTGAGAGCAGAGTTATGGGGTATAGAAGAGACCCTGGTGAGAACCTTATCTATAGTAGACAAGGGAAACTCCTGTTCTCTGAAGAATGAGGACATCTCCGATGTTCTGGTGTGGAACACCTCATCCTGGGTGCAGATGCGGTGTAGACGGAGGAATTGGGAGTTGGGGATAGAGCACTTACAGGAAGCGGGATGGGAAGAAGTGTAGTCCAGATAGCCATGGGAATCACTGGGTTTGTAGTAGATGTTGGTTTGTAGTCTGTTACCTAAGGGTTTCGACCCGAAACGTCGCCTATTCCTTCACTCCATAGATAATGTCTCATCCGCTGAATTTCTCCAGCATTTTTGTCTACCTTCAATTTTTCCAGCATCTGCAGTTTTTTCTTAAACATTTGTTCTGTTGGACAAATAAATCTCCTTATTGCTCTTTTAGGATGGTCCTCAAAACCTATTTCTTTGACCAAGGTTTGGGTTAAACCCTGGGTGGTATATTTTGTTTCCTGCCAATCCTGTGCAGCACTATAAATATTTGATGAGTAAAATATGCTTTGCAAATGCATTATTTGATCTGTCATTCTTGGTCTGGTCACCTTGGTGTTATATATTTTGTACTAATTGGTCAAATGTAAACCATGTTTCTGTGGTTTACACCTCCAGCCCAACAACCTATAATTTTCAAAAATATGCCCTTAAGGGCATCTCTCCATTGAGAATTGATACAGGGAAGTCTGGTTAATGGAGTGAATGGATTATTGTGCATTTACAAGTCACTTGCTTCAATAAACCTGCCTGTTTATGTTTCTGAAAACTTGATGAACATTTCAAAGATTGTGAAATCTACCTGCAGAATTGAAAAATGTGGATTTAACATTAAAGCTTGAGGTTCTGACTCAAAAGTGATGTGTATCTACAAATGAGGAGCTGAAAAACTTTTGTTGGCAAGTACAATTAGTTGCATGAAGTAACAAGTTTAAACGGAGAGAAAACATCCTACTGCCTATCCAAAAATGAAGGTCAACCCAATGTAAAAACACAAATATAAGCAAGAGTAGGCCATTCAGCCCCTATCCCTCCGTTTACTTAATATTCGGAAATGTCTAAAATCCTGGACAGTTTACCTTTGTTAACACCCATTTTCTCGGGTAGGAATAATAGATCTAAGAGCACTTTTTTAAAAATGACGGCCTGGGCATTTATTCTATTGCCCTCGGGCCAATGTTTTCATTGCTGCATCAGTAATCAGTATATACTGAAAGTGGGTAATGTGCTCATTAACACTTTGCTGTCTGAGTGCTGGTGTCAAATTGGCTGTTATCTTTTCCACATTAAAAGAGTACCTGTGCTTCAAGTGGAGGCTGTGAAGTGTTGAGGGGAAATTTTCAAATTGTGACAGTCCTTTTTGTAAATGCAAATTTTATCTTTACTTCATTGCTATTTATTTTATCCTGACGCCTGCCATCGATGCCTTCAGATCCTTGGCTGATCAATAAAACCGTCAGAGTGTGTTTTACAAAACTTTTTTACACAACTAAATTTGGAGTCTTATTTCCTTTAGAATTTGAAGGAGTAACTGCGTGAAGCTTGCTGCAAATTTAATTTGATTTGTAACTTGTTTGATTTCCATTGATAAGGACTTGATTTAATCTTTCATCATATGAAAGCAGTCCATCAGATTTATCATTTAAAGTACTCTGTGCTGTTCTATAGATATGTTTTCGTAGACTATGGTTTTTCTCCCTCTCCTTGCATTTCTCAGCACTCCAACATTTTAACTTTACCAAAACTAGCTTTTAGCATTCCAGATCATTGTTAAAAGAGAAACCTTTTAAAGTTCTACTCTGCAGTTTTTCAACTAAATTCTGTGCTTGCTCTGCAAATGCCTCCATTTTCTTCTTTTCCATCTGGAGGAGCTTGGAGCCGCAGGGCAACTTAACAACAGAGGCCACAGTTACCGATGGAAAAAAGGCCTGATGGCTGGGGTGCAGTTTTTATTTGAAATAAATTGGGTTTGTGAGGTTAGACAAAAATGCTGGAGACAGCATCTATGCAGCAAAGGAAATAGGCAACATTTCGGGTCGAGACCCTTCTTCAGACTGGTGTGTGGGGGGGGGGGGAAGAAAGGAAGACGCGGAGACAGTGGGCTGAAGGGGAGGAGAAAGCAGGGGCTACTTGAAATTAGAGAAGTCAATGTTCATACCGCTGGGGTGTAAACTGCCCAAGCGAAATATGGGGTGCTGCTCCTCCAATTTACGGTGGGCCTCACTCTGGCCGTGGAGGAGGCCCAGGACAGAAAAGTCGGATTCGGAATGGGAGGGGGAATTGAATTGCTGAGCCACCGGGAGATCAGGTTGATTATTGCGAATCAAGCGGATGTGTTGGGCGAAGTGATCGCCAAGTGTACGCATGGTCTCACCGATAAAGAGCAGCTGACACCTAGAGCAGCGGATGCAATAGATGAAGTTGGAGGAGGATCAGGTGTACCTCTGCCCCACCTGGAAAGACTGCTTGGGTCCTTGAATGA
Source organism: Raja brachyura (assembly GCA_963514005.1). The sequence goes on from OY740784.1 coordinate 83,405,845, forward strand.
AGTCAAGGGGGGAGGTAAAGCGACAAGTGTAGCATTCCCTGTAGTTGCCAGGGGAAATGCCAGGAGAAGTCTCTTTCGTCAAGTCACTTTTATTTATATAGCACATTTAAAACTCTCGTTGGTCAAAGTGCTTTACATTGGTGGAGATACTAACGTTATACAACAATGGTTCATAGATTTTGTACATACATAAATACACACATATAGCCCTCACTCAGAGGAAGTCAAGAAAGGAGAAGGGGTGGTTTGGGTGGGAAGGGACAAGTTGACCAGGGAGTTACGGAGGGAGTGGTCTCTGCGGAAAGCAGACGGGAGGAGATAGGAAGATGTGGCCAGTGGTGGGATCCCATTGGAGGGTAGTAGGGTGGAAGGCGAGGACAAGGGGGACTCTGCCCTTGTTGGGAATGGGGAGTGAGAGCATAGTTACGGGGTATAGAAGAGACCCTGGTGAGAACCTCATCTATAGTAGAAGAGGAGAACACACGTTCCCAGAAAAATGAGGACATCTCCGATGTCCTGGTGTGGAACACCTCATCCTGGGTGCAGATGCGCATAGACGGAGGAGTTGGGAGTAGGGGATGGAGTCCTTACAGGAAGCAGGGTGGGAAGAAGTGTAGTCCAGATAGCCATGGGAGTCACTGGGTTTATAATGGATGTCGGTCACTAGTCTATCACCTGCGATGGAGATAGTGAGGTCTAGATATGGTAGGGAAATGTTGGAAATGGTCCAGGTGTAGTTGAGTGCCGGATGGAAGTTAGTGGTGAAATGAATGAAGTCATGATGAAATGGATGATGTGGGTGCAGGAGGTAGCACCAATGCAGTCGTCGATGTAGCGGAGGTAGACCTCGAGGATGGGGCCCTGGTACGCCTCGAACAAAGATTGTTCGACGTACCCTACAAAGAGGCAGGCATAGCATGGGCCCATGCGGATGCCCATAGCTACGTCTTGGATTTTGAGGAAATGGGAGGAGTCAAACGAGAAGTTATCGAGGGTAAGGTCCAGCTCCGCTATGCTGAGTAGAGTATCAAAAGACCAGGATTGGTTGGTTCTGTGGTCAAGGAAGAAACGGAGGGTTTTAAGACTCTCCTGGTGGGGGATTGAGGTGTAGAGTTACTGGACATCTATGGTGAAGATGAGGAAATGGGGGTCTGGAAAATGGAAGTCATGGAGTAGACAAAGTGTGTGTGAGGCGTCTTGAACATTGGTAGGGAGGGATTTAACCAGGGGTTATAGAATGGTGTCTAGATATGTGGAAATAAGTTCGGTGGGACATGAATAGGCAGAAACAATGGGTCTGCCAGGACAGTCAGATTGGTGGATTTTGGGGTGAATGTAAAATCGGACCGCGCGGGGCTGGGGAACAGTGAGGTTGGAGGCTTGGTTAAATTACTGGAATCTATATCGTGGAGGGTGGAGACAAATTTCACTGTGACAGATGGAGCTTTTGATTGGTCATCTTTTATTGGTCATCTGGACTGTTAAGAGTTGGTTTTCGTTTTTAAAAAAACCCCAAAATCCTCTAGATCTGCTGACGTATGTAGGCAGAAGAGGAAAATCTTGAAAGCATTTAGAACAGTGATTTAGAGAGTTAATTAACACTGGGTAATAATAGTCTGAATGCTAATTTCTTCATGATCAGCAGTCAAACTCAAAATACGCTTCATCGCCGATTTTCAAATTTTACTAATTTTTTTACTTTTATTTTTACTTAAAATAACCTTAAAATAGTCATACAAAATAATTAGCCAAAATAAAAATAATTACCAAAATGATAAAAAAATAATATGTTTAATTTACTAATGTTTAATCTACTAACGTTTAAACTCGAATACTTATATTTGTACGATATTTGTCTTTATAAGCAGTTTGATTGCATTGGATCCATGGAGAGATAGCCGAATAGAATAAAAATGGCTTAATGAATGGAAGCAGAGGGTGATTGTGGAAGGTTGCTTATCAGACTGGAAGCCTGTGACTAATGGTGTGCTTTGGGGTTCGGAGCTGGGCCCATTACTGTTAGTCTTCTATATTTGTATGAGAACATACATGATAAGATTAGCAAGTTTGCTGATGATATAAACATGGGTAGTAGTGTAGATAGTGAAGATGGTTGTCAAAAATTGCAACAAGATCTTGATCATCTAGATGGGCTAAGGAATGGTTGATGTCATTTAATACAGAGAATAGTGAGGTGTGGCATTTTAGAAAGTCTAACATGGGTAGGGCCTACACAGTGAAAGTTTAGGGCTCTGGGGAATGATGTCGAGCAGAGGGATCTAAGAGTTCAGATGCATGGTTCCTTAAAGGTGACGTTACAGGCAGATAGGGTGTTCAAAAAGGCTTCTGCCACATTGGCTTTTATCAGTCAGAGTATTGAGTATAGAAGTTGGAAAGTCATGTTGCAGTTATATGAGACGTTGGTGAGGCCACATTTGGAGTATTGTGTTCAGTTCTGGAATCCATGTTATAGGAACAATGTTATCAAGTTGGAAAGGGTACAGAGAAGACTTACAAGGACGTTGCCAGGAGTCGAGTGTCTGAGCTATTTAATGGGAAAGGTTGAGCAGGCTGGGACTCTATTCCTTGGAGTGCAGGAGAATGAGGGGTGATCTTATAGAGGTGTACAAAATCATGAGATGCGTTTGAAGAAAAATGCCTTAACTTGGCCATAAAGACATTGTCCTGGCAACAGCACTGGGTCAGAGATGCAGTGGTCAGAGTGGTCAGACGATATATTGATGTACTCTACTGTTGCTCCATGTCACTGCAGGCTGCATCGTTCAGCACTGCTGGCCTCTTGGAGCAGCACCCAATTTAATGGAGCCCTGGGCTCCTTCAGGGCCTCCACCGTCCAAGCCCACTCAGGGTACCTCCGATTGCTTAGAAAGTGTAGGAGGTAAGCCTCCAACCTGCTTACCGGCATCGTTCTTTTCCTCCGCCCACCGCCATCCTGAAGGTTGATGGCAAAGATGGCGACAATCACCGCTCAGTTTTATCCCCAGATGCTCAAAATACAATGGAATGAATAAGTTTATTGGGCAAGTCTGTACACATACAAGGAATTTACCTTGGTGGTCCGCTCGCAAGTGACAACATAGTTCAAGTTCAAGTGAGTTTATTGTCATGTGCCCCTGATAGGACAATGAAATTCTTGCTTTGCTTCAGCACAACAGAACATAGTAGGCTAACTACAAAATAGATTAGTGTGTCCATATACATTATATATGTAAATACACACATGAATAAATAAACTGATAAAGTGCAAATAACAGACAATGAATTATTAATGTTTTGTCCGAGCCATGTTTAATAACCTGATGGCTGTGGGGAAGTAGCTATTCCTGAACCTGGTTTATGCAGTCTTCAGGCTCCTGTACCTTCTACCTGAAGGCAGCAGGGAGATGAGTGTGGGGCCTTGATGAAACTGCCAGCCTTTTTGAGGCAGCGACTGCGATAAATCCCCTCGATGGAAGGAAGGTCAGAGCCGATGATGGACTGGGCAGTGTTTACTACTTTTTGTAGCCTTTTCCTCTCCAGGGCGCTCAAGTTGCCGAACCAAGCCACGATGCAACCGGTCAGCAAGCTCTCTACTGTGCACCTGTAGAAGTTAGAGAGAGTCTTCCATGACAAACCGATTCTCCGTAATCTTCTCAGGAAGTAGAGGCACTGATGTGCTTTCTTGATAATTGCATCAGTGTTCTCGGACCAGGAAAGATCTTCAGAGATGTGCACGCCCTGGAATTTGAAGCTCTTGACCCTTTCCACCATCGGCCCATTGACATAAACAGGACTGTGGGTCCACATCCTACTCCTTCCAAAGTCCACAATCAGTTCCTTGCTTTTGCTGGTGTTGAGGGCCAAGTTAATGTGCTGGCACCATATGGACAGTTGCTCGATCTCTCTTCTGTACTCCGACTCATCCCCATCAATGATACGTCCCACAACAGTGGTGTTGTCAGAGAACTTGATGATGGAGTTCGCACTATGTCCGGCTAGCAGTCGTGAGTATAGAGTGAGTACAACAGGGGGCTGAGCACGCATCCTTGAGGTGCTCCCGTGCTGATTGTTATCGAGCCTGACACTTCCACCAATACGAACAGACTGTGGTCTGTGAATGAGGAAGTCGAGGATCCAATTGCAGAGGGATGCGCAGAGACCCAATTCTGTGAGTTTGGTAACCAGCTTGGAGGGATGATAGTATTAAATGCCAAGCTGTAATCGATGAATAACAGCCTGAGTTTTTGTTGTCCAAGTTGTCCAGAGCGGAGTGGAGAGCCAGCCACCGTTGATCTGTTGTGGCGGTAAGCGAACTGCAGTGGGTCCAGGTTTTTGTCGAGGTAGGAGTTCATTTAGGCCATGATCAACCTCTCGAAGCACTTCATCACCACAGGCGTTAGTGCCACAGGTCGATAGTCATTGAGGCACGTTACCTTGGGCACTGGTATAATTGATGCCCTTTTGAAGCAGGTGGGAACCTCAGACCTCAGAAGTGAGAGGTTGAAAATGTCCTAAAAACTCCAGCCAGTTGGTCCGCACAGGTTTTTAAAACACGACCAGGTATACCATCAGATCCAGGCGCTTTTCGAGGGTTCACCCCTCTGAAGGATTTCCTGACGTTGGCCTCTGTGACTGAGACTGAAATACCATCACAACGAATGGGGGCTCGGGAAGGCACATCGGTGTTCTCCCTATCAAAGCGTGCGTAAAACGCATTGAGCTCATCAGGGAGTGTTGTTTCGCCGACATTCGAGCTGCCTCTTGATTTCACCTTGTAGGAGGTGATTGCATCCAGGCCCCGCCACAGCTGCCGAGCATCCGTCTCATCCTCCAGCTTAGAGCAGAACTCCCTTTTGGCCTTTTTGATGGTCTTACCAAGGTCGTATCTGGACTTCTTGTAGACCACTGTATCATCAGACATGAATGCCCAGTGTCTGGTCTTCAGAAGATTGCGGATCTCAAAGTTCATCCAAGATTTCTGATTGGGAAACACTCGGAAGGTTTTTGTAGGGATGCAGTCCTCCACACATTTCTTAATGAAGTCTGTAACGACTGTGGCGTTTTCGTTCAAGTCCGTTGCCGAGTCCTTGAACATTGCCCAGTCAACAGACTCCAAACAGTCCTGAAGTTGTTCCTCTGCCCTCCCCCCGACCAGCTCTGTACAGTCCTCACTACTGGGGGTGCGCCCTTTAATTGCTGCCTGAAGGCAGGAAGAAGCAGCACCGTGGTATGGTCGGATTTACCGAAGTGAGGGTGAGGGATAGAATGATAGGCATTCTTGATGGTGGTGTAGCAGTGGTCGAGGAGGTTTGGTCCTCTGGTGCAGCAGGAGACATGTTGGTGGAAGTTGGGGAGTGATTTCGTTAGGTTTGCCCTATTGAAGTCCCCAGCAATGGTGGTAATTGCCTCGCGGTAAGATGTCTAGTGTTTGTTGACCATGGCGTGCAGCTCCTCCAGTGTCAGACGAACGTCTGCCTGGGGTGGGATGTAGACCGTGGTCAGGGTGATGGAGGTGAATTCCCTCAGAAGGTAGAAGGGACAGCACTTCACCGCCAGATGTTCCAGGTGTGGAGAGCAGGAGTTGGACAGGACTGCCACGTCTGAGCACCACGCAGAGTTGACCATGAGACCATTTGGAATCTTAATGTTCCTGTTCGGTTGAAAGGAACCAGTTAAAAATTGGAAAGAGCCCTGGTTTTCAAGGGAAATTGGACATCTTGTTCGGAAAAAGAGGGAGATCTACAATAATTATAGGCAGCATGAAGTAAATGAGGTGCTTGAGGAGTATAAGGAATGTAAAAAGAATCTTAAGAAAAATTAGAAAAGCTAAAAGAAGATATGAGGTTGCTTTGGCAAGTAAGGTGAAAGTAAATCCAAAGGGTTTCTACAGCTATATTAATAACAAAAGGATAACAAGGGATAAAATTGGTCCATTGGAAAGACCGAGTGGACAGCTATCTGCAGAGCCAAAAGAGACGGGGGAGATATTGAACAATTTCTTTTCTTCGGTATTCACCAAGGAGAAGGATATTGAATTATGTGAGGTAAGGGAAACTAGTAGAGTTGCTATGGATACTATGAGTTTCAAAGTAAAAGAAGTACTGACACTTGAAAAATATAAAAGTGGATAAGTCTCCAGGTCCTGACAGAATATTCCCTAGGACATTGAGGGAAGTTAGTGTAGAAATAGCCGGGGCTATGACAGAAATATTTCAAATGTCATTAGAAACGGGAATAGTCCCCGAGGATTGGCGTACTGCTCATGTTGTTCCATTGTTTAAAAAGGGTTCTAAGAGTAAACCTAGCAATTATAGACCGGTTAGTTCGACTTCAGTGGTGGGCAAATTAATGGAAAAGATACTTACAGATATATAAGCATCTGGATAAACAGGGTCTAATTAGGAACAGTCAACATGGATTTATGCCTGGAAGGTCATGTTTGACTAATCTTCTTGAATTTTTTGAAGAGGTTACTAGGGAAATTGACGAGGGTAAAGCAGTGGATGTTGTCTATATGGACTTCAGTAAGGCCTTTGACAAGGTTCCTCATGGAAGGTTGGTTAAGAAGATTCAACTGTTGGGTATAAATGCAGGAATAGCAAGATGGATTCAACAGTGGCTGAATGGGAGAAGCCAGAGGGTAATGGTGGATGGCTGTTTGTCGGGTTGGAGGCAGGTGACTAGTGTTGTTTGTCATGTACATCAATGATCTGGATGAAGGGGTGGTAAATTGGATTAGTAAGTATGCAGATGATACCAAGATAGGGGGTGTTGTGGATAATGAAGAGGATTTCCAAAGTCTACAGAGTGATTTAGGCCAGTTGGAAAAATGGGCTGAAAGATGGCAGATGGAGTTTAATGCTGATAAATGTGACGTGCTACACGTTGGCAGGACAAATCAAAATAGGACGTACATGGTAAATGGTAGGGAATTGAAGAATACAGTTGAACAGAGGGATCTGGGAATAACCGTGCATAGTTCCTTGAAGGTGGAATCTCATATACATAGGGTGGTAAAGAAAGCTTTTTGTATGCTAGCCTTTATAAATCAGAGCATTGAGTATAGAAGCTGGGATGTAATGTTAAAATTGTGCAAAGCATGGGTGAGACTAAATCTGGAGTATGGTGTACAATTTTGGTCGCCCAATTATAGGAAGGATGTCAACAAAATAGAGAGGGTACAGAGGAGATTTACTAGAATGTTGCCTGGGTTTCAACAGCTAAGTTACAGAGATAGGTTGAATAAGTTAGGTCTTTATTCTCTGGAGCGCAGAAGGTTAAGGGGGGACTTGATAGAGGTCTTTAAAATGATGAGAGGGATAGACAGTTGATGTGGACAAGCTTTTCCCTTTGAGAATAGGGAAGATTCAAACAAGAGGACATGACTTTAGAATTAAGGGACAGAAGTTTAGGGGTAAAAGGGGGAACTTCTTTACTCAGAGAGTGGTAGTGGTGTGGAATGAGCTTCCAGTGGAAGTGGTGGCGGCAGGTTCATTGGTATCATTTAAAAATAAATTGGATAGGCATATGGATGAGAAGGGTATGGAGGGTTATGGTATGAGTGCAGGCAGGTGGGACTAAGGGAAAAAAGTTGTTCGGCACGGCCTTGAAGGGCCGAGATGGCCTGTTTCCGTGCTGTAATTGTTATATGGTTATATAGTAAACCATTAAGAATGAACCCTTGAATACGGAGATATTATTGACCCATTTGTCATTTGCGCAGTGTGGGATCTAAAGCCTTTCCTCAAGTGATTCCAAAATCATAATTAATCTAGTAAACCATCTTGTGCACTTTCCATTTGTCCCTCATATTATATCTTTTCCATTACCCTACAGACTCACTGTAGATGAAATGCCTCCCTGACAACTACATTAATCTGGTTTTATTTTCCGATATCTGCTTTGCCTATTATAACAACTGTGATTTGGTGGCCAAACGGTAACCTCCAGCAAATGTTTGCTGCCCTTCTTATGTCTCTGCTCCACTCAAACTGATTCTAATTCTATATTATGATCTGCTGAGCCAAATTATTTCTCACCTCTGTACTGATCTCATCCCATACTAATAGCACTGCTCCACCTCCTTTAGCGTTTTGGTCTGACCTTCCTAAATGTCAAATACCCTTGAATATTCAGTGTTGAGCTCCAGTCACTTTGCAGCTATGTTTCTGTGTTGGCAATAAGATCACACCCTTTCACTTGTGCCATTAATTGATCTCTTGCGAATGCAACATGCATTTAAAATTAGTATATTTTAATTTTACCCGTTAAAGCTTTTCAATATTTATTTTGATGCTTGCTGTACTCTTCCCAGCCTATTTATTTTGTTTGTTATTTTTCTAGCATCCATTTCCAGTTATTTTCTCACCTTCCTGAATTCCAAGGTTCCATGACCGTTTAGCCTCCTTTCGCATTCCTTCTTGTGAGGATATTGGCCCCAGCCCTGTTGCAGTGTTACCTGTACAATTCATACACTGAGCCATCTAGGCAATAAATTGCCAGCTAATCTATGCTGGCATAGATTTGCTGCCTCCTCCTTTGCCATCCTCTCACTCTTTATTACATCTATACGTAATGTTCCGGATTGAGACACTTCTTCAAACGTTCTGAAAATGAGTCTGAAGAAGGGTCCTGACCTAAAACGTCGCCTATCCTTGCTCTCCGGAGATGCTGCTTGATCTGCAGAGTTGTTCCAGCATTTTGCATTATTTTGTGTAACACAGCATCTGCAGTTCCTTGCTTCTAGTCTCTCACTTTATACTTGCACACTAATGTCTCTCCCCAGGTGCACTTATTGTGGTTCAATATTCTTAAACAGACTCGAATGCAAATAAAATCTGTGATCAAGCATTACAATCTTTATGTCACCAGGCTGGTGTGGTAAAAACCTGAACAGTATGCAGATTACAGACTATATAGAGTTCTCATCCCCACACAAAGGGGCAGTGATCGAATTACATATATACACTCCAATAATCGACGATTCAGCAATACGTTTTCTATAAAGCTTAGCACAGCCTCTTGCTTCTTAAGATTGCCAGCTCCTAAAGATTGACAGCATAAGAAGATTGACAGGTTCTTCTGACAGAGGAAGAAGGTTATATTTCTGCAGAACAAGCATTTTGTTTTTTTCTACTTATGACGCGCATCATAATATTGTGGAACAAGGGTTAGTTCCTATGTTTATGTTAAAGAGGAGACATTTGTGAAAATTGTGCTTGTTATCTCGCTTATGGTATTGGAATGGGAACATCAATAGTCTGCTAGCTTTGTTAATGAACTGAAAGCAAAGGTTAGTGCATTTTGCTGGCCTTTCAATTTAATAGAAGAAGGTTAAAGCTTGTTGTAGTTTCATCGGAATCCATTTTGTATTTTTAAATCATTATTAACTTCCACACACTGCCTGTCAGAGCATTCATGTCACAAAGTAGTTTGCAGCCAGTGTAGTCACTGTTGCAATGCTAATGCAAACAGCTGTAATTAAGCGAGAAATATTGGCCAGTTCAGTGTAGAAAGCTCTGTAGCAGCTCTTCAATATAGTGCTATGGGATCTTTCACCAGAACAAGCCAAGGTCTGGCTTTAATGATCTATCGGAAGCATAGCACTTGCGACTCTGCGCTAACACTCAGTATTGAGCTGGTGTGTTAGCATGGACTGCAGACCCTCAATTGTTTTACCCATCCAGCCGCAGCTGACACCAGTCTCAACCAGCAGACAGAATCAATGTCCACAGTTGCAACATTGTCTCCGGATTATAAACACTATGATTTCTCTTGCATGCTGCAGGTGACTGGAGGATTGTCATACAATGCAAACTATGCCTAAAATCAATTGCAGTTATTTTGCAGTGTCCAGGTGAGAATAAGGGGAATAATCACAGAGTCATTTCACAGGACTAGTGGTATTGCTGTTTGCAGCTGGGCTATAAACCCACAGGCTTCTGATGGATGCCTGATCCCTAAGGAAGTCCCAACACCTTTAGAGAGGAAATACAGCTGTTGAAAGTTATGGATATCTAAGATAGTTATTTTTAAGCAGGAAGTTAGTTCATTGACCGCTCGTGGAGTTTATATGATCGACGATCCATGTCGGAAAGTGAGGCAGCTGGCTATCCGGGTCCCTGCAACTAGGGGAGCTGGAGGATTTCGGGATCCCTTTCAACCTCCCAGGCTTATTCTGTCATTCGATTACAGGAATAAAGGGGTCTCACTGCAGTCAGAGAAAGAACAGGTAAAACTGTGCTTGGAGTTTCGATTAACCAACTATTCATGCAGGAAGGGGGTAAAAGCAATGGAATGGGGGGGAGGCAGTGTATGTATTCGTTATCTAAACTTAACTCTACTTTTATATTAACTGTACTTCTCTTTCTACAATGCTGTCTGACCTGTGTGTTTGCCACATTTTTTCCTTTTTCATGTCCTTAAGTGATAGGAGCAGAATTAGGCCATTCGGCCCATCAAGTCTACTCTGCTTTCAATAATGGCTGATCTATCTTTCTCTCCTAACCTCATTGTCCTGCTTTCTCCCCATAACACTTCACACCCTTACTAATCAAGACTAAACTGCCTTCGTGTCTATTGCACTTGAGTGTTTTTTTTTCATCTGTCAATCCCATTTGTAGTTTCTGTTAAAGAAACCGCGAGCGTGGGTACTTGCTAATTGCTTTTTCTTGATCTTTTTCAGAGCTGTGTTGTTGCGACTGGAGGGGTGCAATCATCCTGTCATTATGAAGGGTCTCTGTGCAGCATGCGGTCAAGACTTGACTCAGTAAGTTCTTTATCCTTGCATCCACTTGCTCTTAATACTAAATGTACTCTGTAGTGAGATGAGAAGCAGATTGATGGAATCATCACTTTGCAGAGTAACCTTCCCTTCCAGAGGTTTGGACTTGCCTTACTGTTGTTTGTATACAGCATTTCCATAAGACAGAGGAGCAGAATTAGGCCATTCGACCTATTGAGTCTGCCTCGCCATTCCATCCAGGCTGATCTACTTTTCCCTCTCAACTCCATTCTCCTGTATTCTCCCCTTAACTTTTGATGCCCTTACTAATCAAGAACCGATCAGTCTCCCCTTTAAAAATACCCAAAGACGACCACCACAGCCGCCTGTGGCAATGAATTCCACAAAAATCACCACCCTCTGGCTAAAGAAATCCTCCTCATTTCCAATCTAAAGGTATGTCCTTTTATTCTAAGGCTGTGCCCGCTGGTCCTAGACTCTCTCACTACTGGAAGCATCCTCTCCACATCCACTCCATCTAGGTTTTCTGATGAAGGAAATACTTGCATTTTGCAACCATGTCGCAAAATTCTCTATTCCCAATGAAGTCACTTCAAACGTGTGCTGGACAAACAATAACATGTTGAGAGCCAAATTGTAATGTTAGGTGCTGACATGCAGAGAGTAAATGGTGACTCTATGCCATTGACACCTGGCAGCTCCTCTTCGAAATAACACAATGGGGTCTAGTTTTAAATTTAGCGATACATGGTGGAAACAGGCCCTTCAGCCCACCGTGTCTGCCCCGACCAGCGATCCCTGTACACTAGCACTATCCTACATACTAGGGACAATTTACATTCTTTACCCAAGCCAATTAACCTACAAACCTGTACGTGTTTGGAATGTGGGAGAAAACCGGAGCACCTGGGGAAACCCACGTGGTCATATGGAGAACGTACAAACTCCATAAGACAGCACCCTTGGTTATGATAGAACCTGGGTCTCTTGGGCTGTAAGGCAGCAACTCTCCAGCTGCGCCACCATGCCACCCCAGTCCTTCTCTTCCATCTGAGAGCAGGTGGAACCTTGGCTTAACACTTTGTATAAGATAGGGCCACTGATGAAACAATGCCGTATAAAATTGGGGCCATCAGCTTTCACTTATCCTAACCTAACCCATTTTATTCACCCCACATTCTAATCAAATCCCCCCTCCCCCCAGATTCTAACCTTCACTTGCACATTAGGGGCAGTTGACAGTGGCCAATTAATCTAACAGTCTGCACATCTTTGGGATATGAGGGAAAACTCGAGCACTTGGTGGAGACCTATGCATTCACAGGGAGAATGAACAATACATCACACAGATCCCACCAGAGGTTATGATTGAATCCAGGTCTTGGTAGCTTTGAAGTTCAAGCTATGCTATTTGGGCCATTCCCAAAATGCAGCATTAGATAGTCTAGAGTTTCTTTGTCTACACTGAGTCTTGCTCTCTGTAACCCTCTGACTCAAAGGTGAGTCTCAACTGACACAGATGTCATCAGATAGTTTTTCGAAGGAGGCATCGGGTATCACCACTGGCAGATTGCAAAGGAATCTGCCGCTTGGACAAAGAGAGCCAAACTGACATTACTGAAGCGGGTGAAAATGGGTAAACAATTGCTCCATGATTTCTCAGTTAGTTAGTTTTTCTCTTCCCTTTATTTGAAAGAGGGTACCAGTCCCCATTGCGCAATTCCTCTATAATGCTCTCTCTGCCTCAGCATGTCTAGTTATCTTTGTGGTGTTCATGGGATTGCAAGGAGTGTTGCAGATTGAATATACAGTACAACTCAGCCAATTTGTCATTCGATTGTCTGGAATCATTGTCGCCCAGCATTTGATTCGCTCAGTAGTCCACAATGTGAGCCAGGGGACTTGAGTGACAGAGGGGTATGAGGCCAGAGCCAGTAGACCAGGGTCCTGATTCTGGGCCGGATATTGGCTGGAGCCAAGGTTTGGACCCAGCCGTTAGAAATGTAGGTAAGACAGCGGCCAGAGGGGGCCAGAATGCAGTTATATTCCCTGCTCCGTTTAAACTTGCCAGGAAGCTTATTTACATTATTATTATATAAAAGGAGTGAAGTAAAACTTCATTGAGTAAAAAAGTATTGATGAGAATAGCATCCATTTGTCAAAAACATCTGCTGGTTCAGCAAATCAAAATCCTGAAAGTGCTGGGTTATTGGGACTTTACTGCATTATGGAGTTTTGGTTCCTCCAAATTGTTGGAATGACTTAACTCACATACAGTGATTAAGATCCAAATACTTTTATTAGCAATACAGCATAGGTACCTTCATCTTAACACATCTCAAGACTGGGGAAGAAAGGGAAAGAAGGCTTTCGATTAAACCAGTGGGCGGAGGCAAGTTTGACTCGACATGAGTGACACTGATCTACATCCTCTCTCTTAAAGAATAAAATGTCAGTACAAAACCATTGACTAAATAAGGCATGCATAGCAATTGATAATAAGCTGGAGGAAAGTCAAACATAGTCCGGGTACTTCACGGTGGGCTTGCAAACACGACCAGCGATGTGCGATTATAAACCATCTCAGTGTTTCGCCACCGTGGACAGAGTCAGTGGTATGGGGGGTACACAAAATGCTGGAGAAACTCAGCGGGTGCAGCAGCATCTATGGAGCGAAGGAGATGGGCAACGTTTCGGGCTGAATTAGAGTCAGTGGTATGACTGGTGGCAGAGATTGAAACAGCATTCCTGGTGATGAAACAGGGGATTTTGGCACAGGCAGTGGAGGCGTCGCCATTGGGGGAGTAGTCGTTTCAGAAGTGGGTTGTTGTGCTGTTACAAGTGGACCGATGCTGCTGGACGTGACGGAAGTACACTGTACGGTCTGGATAATACGGAGGTGGAGCCGACTCATTCACGGTCAGGATATGTTGTCTGTTACGTCTGTATGTGCCGCCATCAGCACTGACCAAATATGAGCATGGCTCAGAGGCAGTTTCAGAAATTACACCGATACGGTCATGACCTTTGTCAGTTTGCAAACAAACCACCTACCCCTTGGTTAATGGTGGCAGCGGCCTGCTTGTTTTGTCATTCCACTGTTTTTGAATGTCACGCTTTTGTTGCAGCCTGGATTGGACTTCCGATGGTGGGACCACCTGTGGGATCAATGCCTGATCCGCCACAGGCACCGTGTCTCGGGTCTCCCTTGACAATAAATGCTGAGCAGGTGAACCCAAGATGAGGTCGCGGGAGATATTGTGTAGGTTGAGCAGGTCCAGGTACACATCGGAATTAGCTCTGTGGGATCGTTCCATCAGCTGTTTGGCACTCTTGACAGCCCGTTCAGCCAGTCCATTCGACTGGATATTCAGGGCTGCTGGTGATGTTGCAAAAACCCCAGCGTGTAGCAAACTCTTTGAAGTGCTGGCTGGTAAATTGACTGCCGTTATCAGATAGCAGTATGCAAGGAGCTCCGTGGTCTGCAAAATAGCGAGCGAGTTTTAGAACTAGCCCGTGAGAAGTTCAGCTGCTAAAAAATCAATGTCAAACCAGCTGGAATACGAGTCGACAAGTACCAGGTACTGCTGGCCATCCCACTCAAATATGTCAGTTTGAGGCGTGATCAGGTGAGGGCGGTCCCTCGCAAGTCTATCGGGATGCACGCAAGAGAGTGTCAGCAGGTGCATATCCTTACCCCATTTGTAGGTCAGAACAATGTCATAGTTTTGAAGTTGCAGCAACATCCGCTGCAGGCATTCTGGAGAGGCATGAATCGGTTTGTTAAAGATGCTGGCCAGAGGTTGGTAGTCAGTTTCAATCATGACGATATGTCCGAAGATAAACTCGTTAAATTTGTTGCAGGCGAAAATGACTGCTAGCAGCTCCTTTTCAATTTGGGCATAACATTATTCTGTGTCAGTCATGGTTCGCGAGGCATAGGCGACAGGCTGGTTGACGCCACCGTCATTTTGAAGATGTGCTGCGCCAAGTCAGTGTTGTGAAGCATCACAAGTCTGCATGACTGGTCGTTTAGGATTAAAATAGGCGAGAGTAGGATCGAAAGACATCTGCTGCTTGAGAGTATCGAACGCCCTCTGCTGTTGCTCGTGCCAGGCCCAAACATCGTCTTTGTGGGTAAGCTGGCGCAGTGGGACTTATATTTCACTGAAGTTCAGAATAAATTTACTTGGGTAGTTAACCATGCCAAGGAATCTCTGCAGACTGAGCATGTCTGTGGGTGCTGGTAGCTCGTTGATGGCACTGGTTTTCGCCGGATCAGTTTTTAGGCTGTCCTTAGTGAACACGTGGCCTACGTAGTTCACCGCACTTAACCTGCATTTTACATTTTTGAGGGTTTAACTTGATGTTAACTTGTGGTCCAGGACCTTCGTCGGATTAGCATCATGTTCTTCGATAGTTCGTCCAGCAACAAGGATATCATCCACTACAACAGGGCTCGAAATTAGCGGTTGCCTGGGTGCCAAACTTTGACCACCCAAAGTGTCGCTGGGCACCCTAAACGGCGACTCATTTTGCCCGGCCTGGTACGCAAATACTGGTTTATACCGATAGACACAAAAAACTGGAGTAACTCCGCGGGTCAGGCAGCAACTCTGGAAAATAGGAACGTGACGTTTCGTGTCGGCGGCTGTATTCCTCTAGTATCTTTGATTGCGGGGTAAAGATACTAGGTGCACGGTGGCGAAGGGTTGGAGCGAATGATGGGCCCCGAACAGCGACTCCACCGCCTCCTCCTCCCGTACCCCGCCCTGCGGAAGGTTATTGCCGTTAGCGTATTTGCAAGCAGTGGCTGTTATCAGGGCGATAGCGGCGCTGCCTGCACCAACAACGATCCACCGACAACTCTTTAAAAACAACCCATCTCACACGCCGAGGAGGGAGAGGTAGGTCTCCTTCCACTGTCTGAAGCAGCTGCAAGACCCTTCTTCAGACTGGGTTTCTGCCTGAAACGTTGCCTATTTCCTTCGCTCCATAGATGTTGCTCCACCCGCTGAGTTTCTCCAGCACTTTTGTCTATCTTCGATTTTCTAGCATCTGCAGTTCTTTCTTGAACATAATATGTGAATGCTTCATTGAGCATAATTCCGACTGGTAACTACGCACTTCGTCCGAGCACATTATCGCACGCGTCATGCAAATCGTCTTAAATGACCACTTAAACTGTCATTTGGCAACCTAAAAAGTTGTCAAGGTTGCCCGGTTGATAACAGGGAAGAAAAGTTCAGTGAGAGCCCTGTACAATGGAGCCCTGTACATGGGTAACCTGCAAACAATTGCTCCATAGCTCGTTGAAATACTTCACTAGCAGAGTTAAGCCAAAAGGCAAGCGATGGAATCTGTATAGCCCGAATGGTGTGCTGAAGGTAGTTATCTTAGAGGAGTTGCGTTCCAGCGGAATCTGCCAGAATGAACTCTTGGCATCTAGCACTGTGAATACAGTCACTTCAGCCAGCTGCGCTGCAGTCTCGTCCACAGTGCGCATGGGATAGTGAGGTTGTTTAATGGCTGTGTTTAAGTTCTTGGGATTGATGCAAATCCGTATTTTGTCCTAATTCATTTTTGTTGCCACAACCATGGTCGAGACCCAATCGGAGGGGTCAGCAATGCGGGCAATTACACCTAGAGACACCGTTCTGTTGAGTTCACTTTGAACACGGTCCCCATAGGATGGGGAATCCTGTGTGCTGGACGGACAACTAGAAGTACCTCAGGGTTAATCGGAATTGTGTACTTAACAGGCAACCTGCCCAGCTTGTCGTCAAACAAAGGTTTGTATTGTTTCAGGATTTGTTGAGTAAAGTCACAGGTCGTAGTCATATGACAAACAGAAGCATTGAAAGAGACATGCCCCAGGACGTGACAAGCCTTGACACCCAGCGGAGATGACACATTCTCATGAACAACAAAGAAATTCAGGTTGTGGAAACATAGAAATATAGAAAATAGGTGCAGGTGGAGGCCATTCAGCCCTTTGAGCCAGCACCGCCATTCATTGTGATCATGGCTGATTGTCCTCAATCAATAACCCGTGCCCGCCTTCTCCCCACATCCCTTGATTCCACTAGCCCCTAGAGCTCTATCTAACTCTTAAATCCATCCAGTGATTTGGCCTCCACTGCCCTCTGTGGCAGGGAATTCCACAAATTCACAACTCTCTGGGTGAAAAAGTATTTTCTCACCTCAGTATTAAATGGCCTCCCCTTTATTCTAAGGCTGTGGCCCCTGGTTCCAGACTCACCCAACATTGGGAACATTCATCCTGCATCTAGCTTGTCCAGTCCTTTCATAATTTTATGTTTCTATAAGATCCTTCATCCCCCTCATAAGATCCCCCTCATCCTTCTAAACTCCAGTGAATACAAGCCTAGTCTTTTTAATCTTTCCTCATATGACAGTCCCGCCATCCCAGGGATCAATCTTGTGAACCTATGCTGTACTGCCTCAATCACAAGGATGTCCTTCCTCAAATTAGGAGACCAAAACTGTACACCTGATGTGGTCTTACCAGAGCCATATACAACTGCAGAAGAACCTCTCTACTCCCATACTGAAATCCTCTTGTTATGAAGGCCAACATTCCATTAGCTTTCTTCACTGCCTGTTGTACCTGCACGCCAACTTTCAGTGACCGGTGTACAAGGACACCCAGGTCTCGCTGTACCTCCCCCTTACCTAACCTAACCCCATTGAAATAATAATCTCCCCCCTTGTTTTTGCCACCAAAGTGGATAACCTCACAGACTGATTCCTGGGATGGCAGGACTTCCATATGTAGAAAGACTGGATAGATGCGGCTTGTACTCGCTGGAATTTAGGAGATTGAGGGGGGGATCTTATAGAGGCTTACAAAATTCTTAAGGGGTTGGACAGGCTAGATGCAGGAAGATTGTTCCCGATGTTGGGGAACTCCAGAACAAGGGGTCACAGTTTAAGGATAAGGGAGAAGTCTTTTAAGACCGAGATGAGAAGATCTTTTTTCACAGAGAGAGTGGTGAGTCTGTGGAATTCTCTGCCACAGAAGGTAGTTGAGGCCAGTTCATTGGCTATATTTAAGAGGGAGCTAGATGTGGCCCTTGTGGCTAAAGGGATTGGCGGGTATGGAGAGAAGGCAGGTACAGGATTCTGAGTTAGATGATCAGCATGATCATATTGAATGGCGGTGCTGGCTCGAAGGGCCAAATGGCCTACTCCTGCACCTATTTTCTATGATTATCTATATTATACTGCATCTGCCCACTCACTCAACCTGTCCAGGTCGCCCTGCTACTTCCTAACATCCTCTTTACAGTTCACACTGCCACCCAGCTTTTTGTCATCCGCAAACTTGCTAGTGTTGCTCCTAAATCCTTCTTCCAAATCATTAATATATATGGTAAGCAGTTGCGGCCCCAACACCCAGCCTTGCGGCACTCCACTCGCCACTGCCTGCCATTCGGAAAAGGACCCGTTCACTCCTACTCTTTGCTTCCTGTCGGTCAACCAATTTTCTATCCACGTCAACACCCTACCCCCAATACCATGTGCTCTAATTTTAGTCACCAGTCACTCGTGCGTGACCTTATCAAAGGCTTTCTGAAGGTCTAGATACACTACATCCACTGGCTCCCCTTCATCCATTTTACTTGTCAAATCCTCAAAAAATTCCAGAAGATTAGGCAAGCATGATTTTCCTTTCACAAATCCATGCTGACTTGGACTAATCATTTTACTGCTACTCAAATGCCCCATTATACCCTCTTTAATAATTGACTCCAGCATCTTTCCCACCACCGAAGTCAGGCTAACTGGTCTGTAATTCCCCGTTTTCTCTCTCGCTCCTTTCTTGAAAAGTGGGATAACATTAGCTATCCTCCAATCCACAGGAACTGATCCTGAATCTATTGAACATTGGAAAATGATCACCAATGCGTCCATTATTTCTAGAGCCACCTCCCTGAGGACCCTGGGATGCAGTCCATCAGGCCCAGGGGATTTATCATCCTTCAGTCCCATTAGCCTACCCAATACTATTTCTTGTCTAATGAAAATTTATTTCAGTTCCTTGACCTCCTTAGATCCTCTGTCCTCCAGTACTTCTGGGGGATTGTTTGTGTCCTCCTTAGTGAAGACAGATCCGAAGTACCTGTTCAACTCTTCTGCCATTTCCTTGTTCCCCATGATAATTTCACCTGTGTATGCCTTCAAGGGACCCACATTTGTCTTTGCTACTTTTTTTCCCATAACACATCTAAAGAAGCTTTTACTGTCCTTCTATATTTTCCTGGCCAGCTTTAATATGTGCCACCGTCTGTGAGGTCTTCATCAAACACCAAGATCTCTGGTTTTCTGAGAGCAGAAATCATAGTAGAACAAATATACTGGATAAAATAAAAAACAAAAATAAATGCAATATAATTAGGCAAGGAGTGAGTCCAAGTTTTCTGACACAACTCGTGTACAGTGATTAAGATCCAAAGACTTTTATTAGCAATACAGCATAGGTAACTTCATCTTAACACATAACTCAAGACTGGGGAAGATAGGGAAATAAGGCTTTCTATTAAACTAGTGGTCAGTCACAGTATGACTCATAACATGAGTGACACTGATCTATACACATTTGTTTCCAATTTACAGAAAGGACACCAGAACACACGCAAAAATGATTTTCAAGTAGGATCAAGCTTCCGGGAGAGACAAAGATCAGGGATTTTTCTCTAGAAAGGGAAAGACCATCACTCACAGAAGTTTATACTGAAGATCAACATAGTTAAATACTCCTTAATAATGAAAGAGACTGGTAACGTCTTTATTCACAGAGGATGTGGAAAATGGAAATAGTGTGTGTTCACATGAGAAAATAGGTTGCAGGAGCAGACCAGTTGGGCCATCAAGTCTGCCCAACAGTTTAGTATGATTGTGTCTGATCTACACTAGAGTTCATTTTCGCCATTGTGCTAGGTCCCCAAAATTCTTGATCTTTACTAAAATGTTTCTGTTTCATCATTAAATTAAATATCTCAAATGATCTAACCGCCACAATTTTCCAAGTGGAAAATTCCAGAAATGTCCCATCGGTTATAGGAAGATATCACTATATACATCCCTGCATCCCCAAAATCTGTTATTTATCCCACTTTATTTGAGATTCTTCCACTGGTGGAGACCAGTCACAGCCCCTCGGGATCTTTATGTTTCAATAAGACCATCCCTCTCAAATAAGGGGATCAAAACTATGCACATTAATAGTAAGATTAAACGAGAACTTACCAGTTTGAAGTTTGATCTTTATTTTATGAGGAGTTACGATGAGGGATTACGTGAAGACCCCGCCAGCACGCATGCGCGACATTCTTCAAAGCAGTGGTGTGAAATCACAGAACAAACAGTCACAATGACTAATATAGTAAGATAAAAAAGAGAACTTTCATACCAGGTGATCTTTATAATAGAGGGTTGGGAGCGGAGGGCACGTAATCCCTCATCGTAACTCCTCATAAAATAAAGATCAAACTTCAAACTGGTAAGTTCTCGTTTAATCTTACTATTTTACTTCGGAGTCACGTGAGTGACTACGTGAAGTTTTCAAAGCTCTGTGATTTCATGCCCTGGAAGCTCCATGCCCACACACCACTAAAGTTGGGATAAGAGGATGAACGTAATTCAGACAAGACACTGGCTGAAAAACAAAGAAGGTATTTAGTCATACCTAAAATGATATGCCCCACATTGGGTAAATCATGTAACAGAAACCCAACATATTCCCCGCAACGTCTCAGGAGCGGCCACGGGTTATAAAAGAAGTGCTGAAAATCCGTTCACTCTCCAACCCGCTGTAGCAAAGGATGTGGTCCATAGGAACTCCCATCATCCTAGCCGCTGACGTGGATGCAGCCTTAGCTATAAGACTGGACCCGTTGTGCTGTTACAAGTGCCATAAGCATAACCATATAATATGTAGTTATCCAGAGAGTGCCCCAATATTGGTGTCCATCCTCGAAGCATAGTAAATTTTATGCCTAGGTCCCATGTATGAGTGGATCTGGTCTAGGGGAAAATATTAATACCCCTCATCAGATTGATACCAGAGGGTGTGATCCTATACGCAGGTGATCACCCCCTCGGTCCAGGTTGGTAGGTAGGGCACTCATGCAATTTTAATGGCATTATAGCTCAAACCTTCATGGAAAGAAGGGTGGCCAGAACTCCTGCAATCCAGTGATGGTGGCCGAGTCATATGAAGTGTTTGTTCTGAAGAAGAAACACTCCCATCTGCTGACATATGTCAGTGCTGTCCCTGGTGGACTCCCTCACGACGAGTGATGACATTGATCGTCCTGTTGGAGTATCCGAAGTCCAGAATGGCCTGTTCAGAAACAGCATCAATAGGTTAATGCGATCATGGCACGGATAACTTACCCGTCACAGGGTGTGCCAACAGGCCCGGCCGTTTGAGGATCCGGAAGCAGTGTTCTGCGGCCATCTTTGTACTGCTGGGGACCATGGTTGGGTAGGCCAATCGGGAACCCGAAATACCAGTTGCGGAGTCTATTAAATTTTTGTAAGACCCGACTGATGAGGCAGAAGGGGGGAAATGCTTAGCAAACAATCCCCCCCCCAATGCAGCGAGAAACATCCATCGCTGCTGGCCCCGATCCCGATCCAACATCCATTCATTGTTGTCGTTGAATTGCGTGACCTGGTGTTCGCCACCGTATTTAGTTTACCTGAAAGGTAAGTGGCTGAGATCCAAATCTCTCTATCCAAACACCAGTGCTAGTTGTAAAAAAGGCAATTCATCACATGATATCGATTTTATTCCACACAAAAGATTAATATAGGCCACCACTGTGGTATTATAATTTGTAACCATACATGCAACTGGTGCATATCTAAGCAGTAGGCCCCCGGGTTCCACGAATGCTTCCAGTATTTCTAGATAATTAATCCCTAGTGCTCCCAACAGGGTTAAATCTTGTGCATTCCATCTGCCACCACAACAGTGGTGGTATTAGCTGCTCCCCACCTTTAACACTGGCATCAGTCTGTAATGTAACCGAGGGATTTATGATAGTGATGGATTTGGAACAGAATTGAGCATTTCCCATCCACCAATTTAATTCAACTCTTGCCTTTTCTAATAACTTCATAGGCCTGTTGAAATGGTATGACTTTTGAGAGCTATAATTTTAGCTCTTTGTAGGTTTTGATAATGTAGTGGTCCGAATTGCACTGCGGGAAAGCAGCCACTATCTTCCCAATACCATGGCCACCTACCGTATGGATGGATCCCTGATGCCAGTAAGGCTTCTGCAAGCTTCTACCAAGTCCACCATCTTGTTCGGTGGTAAGGTGGTAGACATTTGCACCGAGTCAATGGTGAACCCCAAGTAATCCATGGTAGTAGAGAGTTCCAACTTTGATTTATCTGGATGTATGATGAACCCCAGCTTTTGAAAGAGATGTTTTATGGCTAGAAACTGCCAATGTAGCCGTTTAGAAATAATCGCCGACAATGAGGATATCATCAAGATAGGCCATAACAGTATGATTTTGTTTCCTTAAATAGGCCAAAGCTGGTAATTTGTTGAACAGCCTGGGTGCTGATGATAACCCATTGGGTAAGGCTATATATTGCCATAATTGTCCCATCCAGATAAATTTAAGGTATTCCCTATGATCCTTGTGTATTAGTACTGAATAGTATGCATCTTGAGGTTAATGCATGCCATGTAGTACCCATAGCTATAAGCTGGCTACTGTGTCCATTTTGAAATGAACATACTGAACAGAAGTATTCAGTTCGGTCAGGTCTATGATTATGCGGCATCCGCCATCTTTTATTTTTGGTAAATATATTAGATACGAACTCCTGTGATTCTCTCAATAACCCCTCTTAATAGTTCAGCATGGCCCGCCGTTCTTTCTTTGTGAAAATATAACTTTCGGCTAGGCGAATGCTGGACCGGGGCAGGGAGTTCGTAAATGAATTAATTTTATAGCCCTGAATACTTCCGAATATGTAAGGATCAGAGGTAAAAGTGCAACCGGTCTCCCCCATAAGATGAATTTTAGACATATGATGTTCCTGGGGGAGGCAGACCCACCTACCTTCAAGGTATTGCCGGCGTAGTGTCCAATACCACCGTTATTTCTTCTGTTTGAGTTGATGCGTTGTAGGGGTGGCGCATTTTCCAAGAAGGCCGGGCTGGGCCATGGCCTAAAAAGGCTGTTGTGCAGGTGGGCCGGCCTTCGAGCTTTGGGTGTGTAGGGGTGCTGTAGCTGTTGGCAGTGCGCTTGGAGGTACTGGGTACCTTATCAGCCCTATGGCCTCTTTGTCCAGGTCTTTCACCTGTTTTGGGAGCTCCGCACAGCAGATATGGTGGTTGAGCGTACCTGGTTTGCATAACCCCGCAATTTGGGGTGAATTGCTCTTCCTGTAGTTATTTTCAAACTGTGTTCACAGTAAGGCCAGAGCATCCTTTTCCTACCGGTAGCTCTATACCCACCGCAGTACTGGCACTGCCGAAATACCGGCGGTCAAAAGCTTCAGGATCCTCTGAAGTTTGACTCCTTGCCCTCTAATCGTAGGGCTCATGATCCCCCAAATAGGGTATTTACCGCGGGAACAATAGCGAGTACAATTATCAGGAGCAAAGTACTTATCAGCTATAGCATAGATGGCTGCTCCTGAAGCTGGTTTGTAGTCATATAATTAAACTAGCTGCCAGCTTAGGGTGGATAGGTAACCTTTTTAGAAGGAACTGCATGTTACTTACCATATCCAGAACTCTTCACTGCACCCCTGACACTGTTGGTTTGTTCAGCCAACTCCCCCTCTTCGGGTCAGCCCAGTTCTGACCCCCAATGCTCCCCTCCGAAGAGGGTGAGACATTTAGGCAGTCCATAATAGGATCCTGCCGTGGGCCTGCGAAGAGGCCCACTGTGACCCTGCCCCTGCTAAAGCAGGTCACGCTGGAGCAATTGCTCCACCATCCGCTCCATGCGGGTAAGACGGCCTCCGTTGCTGCAGCGAACGGGGTGTCCTTGGGACTGGACCCAGCTGAGTCGACAGTCCCGATCGGCTTCCGGGTGGATTTACCGCCTGTCCGTGGCAAACCAGTCCCGGTGGATTTACCGCCTGTCCGTGGCGAACCAACCGCCCTCCCGGGCGGAAGTCGGGAGCTGCAGGTAGCACCTGCAGCTCGGGGAAAGATTCGGGTGGATTTACCGCCTGTCCATGGCGAACCAGCAGCCCTCCCGGGCGGAATTCGGGAGCTGCAGGTAGCACCTGCAGCTCGGGGAAAAAATCGGGTGGATTTATCGCCTGTCCATGGCGAACCAGCAGTCCTCCCGGGCTGAATTCGGGAGCTGCAGGTAGCACCTGCAGCTCGGAGAAAAAACGGCACGCTGCTGGCTGCGCTCTATAGCAGCAGCTCTTGCCGTTACTCTCGCCGCGCTCACCACTCTGGTGAGTCTTACCGTTCCATCACTGGAGGAGCCCCGCTCCTCCCGACTGTCGCTTCCGCATGCGAACGACGATATGTCGCGCATGCGTGCTGGCGGGGTCTTCACGTAGTCACTCACGTGACTCCGAAGTAAAATAGTACTCGCTAATGAAGCGATTGTGGAAACGTCCTTACACGGAGAGCGATTAGAATCAGCTTTCAAAGGAGTGTTTTGAGGCAATTAATAAAGATACACATAATAGAATGTGTTGGTAAAATCTGCAGATGGTGGTTTATATCGAAGGTAGACACAAAATGCTGGAATAACTCGGCAGGACAGTCTGAAGAAGGGTCTTAATCTGAATCGTCACCCATTCCTTCCCTCCAGAGATGCTGCCTGTCCCGCTGAGTTTTGGGTCAACCTCACACATAACAACATGTATAAGCACATGAGATGGGAAGGAAAAGAAGGAATTTGTGATGGTGAGGTGAAGAAAGGTGGGATTAAGCTGTTGTGGACCAGATGCACTAGCGCAAGCCAGGGATAATGCCCCTCCACCCTTTTAATAGGACCCATCCAGTGACGTGGTTGTCATGGTATTCATCAATAAGTGGAATCAATGCCCCAGGAATTGGATCTTGCAGTAACTATCACAAAGGAGGGCTGAGAACATTGGGGCAGAAAACAACATTTCTCCTCTGGTCCAAGTCGTCTTGATGGTGATTCTTACTTTGTTTCAAATTCTTACCTTTAGGTTACAGAAGAGGAATGGGAAGCAGATAGTACCAGTAGCCACAGCAACAGTTTCCATGGTTCACAGTGTTCCAGAGCTGATGGTGAGCTCTGAGGTAAGTCGAGCAGAATTAAAACTGTTTGGGTTGCATAACAGTGGTTCCCTCTCCCTGGTTTGTCTCCCTCCCAGGACATCCTCTTGGCCCTAGCTAACTGCCTGCCTCTTTTTGATCAGTCTCCAATTGCTTGATCTGCTATTCAATATATTGTGGAGATCATGGCAAATCTTATTTTTAGTTTAATTTAGAAATACAGCGCGGAAATAGGCCCTTCAGCCCACCATGCGCACCGACCAGCAATCCCCGCACACGAACACTATCCTGCACACTAGGGACATAGAAACATAGAAAATAGGTGCAGGAGTAGGCCATTCGGCCCTTCGAGCCTGCACCGCCATTCAATGTGATCATGGCTGATCATCCAACTCAGTATCCCGTACCTGCCTTCTCTCCATACCCCCTGATCCCTTTAGCCACAAGTGCCACATCTAACGCCCTCTTAAATATAGCCAATTAACTGGCCTCAACTACCTTCTGTGGCAGAGAATTCCAGAGACTCACCACTCTCTGTGTAAAGAATGTTTTCCTCATTTCGGTCCTAAAGGAATTCCCCCTTATCCTTAGACTGTGACCCCTTGTTCTGGACTCCCCCAACATCGGGAACAATCTTCCAGCATCTAGCCTGTCCAACCGCTTAAGAATTTTGTAGGTTTCTATAAGATCCCCCCTCAATCTTCTAAATTCCAGCAAGTACAAGCCGAGTCTATCCAATCTTTCCTCATATGAAAGTCCTGACATCCCAGGAATCAGTCTGGTGAATCTTCTCTGTACCCCCTCTATGGCAAGGATGTCTTTCCTCAGATTTGGAGACCAAAACTGTATGCAATACTCCAGGTGTGGCCTCACTAAAACCCTGTACAACTGCAGTAGAACCTCCCTGCTCCTATACTCAAATCCTTTCGCTATGAATGCTAACATACCATTTGCTTTCTTCACTGCCTGCTGCACCTGCATGCCTACTTTCAATGACTGGTGTACCATGACACCCAGGTCATAGAAACATAGAAACATAGAAAATAGGTGCAGGAGTAGGCCATTCGGCCCTTCGAGCCTGCACCGCCATTCAATGTGATCATGGCTGATCATCCAACTCAGTATCCCGTACCTGCCTTCTCTCCATACCCCCTGATCCCTTTAGCCACAAGTGCCACATCTAACGCCCTCTTAAATATAGCCAATGAACTGGCCTCAACTACCTTCTGTGGCAGAGAATTCCAGAGACTCACCACTCTCTGTGTAACATGCAACAGGTCTCGTTGCATGTCCCCCTTTCCTAATCTGCCACCATTCAGATAATAGTCTACCCTCATGTTTTTGCCACCAAAGTGGATAACCTCACATCTATCCACATTATACTGCATCTGCCATGCATCTGCCCATTCACTCAGCCTATCCAAATCACCCTGCAGCCTCCAAGCATCCTCCTCACACCTAACTATACCCCCCAGCTTGGTATCATCTGCAAATTTGGAGATGTTGCATTGAATTCCCTCGTCCAAATCATTAATATATATTGTAAATAGCTGGGGTCCCAGCACTGAGCCTTGCGGCACCCCACTAGTCACTGCCTGCCATTCTGAAAAGGACCCGTTTACTCCTACCCTTTGCCTCCTGTCTGCTAGCCAGTTCTCTATCCACATCAATACTGAACCCCCAATACCGTGTGCTTTAAGTTTGTATGCTAATCTCTCATGCGGGACCTTGTCGAAAGCCTTCTGAAAGTCTAGATATAACACATCCACTGGTTCTCCCTTATCCACTCTACTAGTTACATCCTCGAAAAATTCTATCAGATTTGTCAGACATGATTTACCTTTCGTAAATCCATGCTGACTTTGTCCAATGATTTCACCACTTTCCAAATGCGCTGCTATCCCATCTTTAATAACTGACTCTAGCAGTTTCCCCACTACCGATGTTAGACTAACTGGTCTGTAATTCCCTGCTTTCTCTCTCCCTCCTTTTTTAAAAAGTGGGGTTACATTGGCTATCCTCCAATCCTCAGGAACTACTCCAGAATCTAAGGAATTTTGAAAAATTATCACTAATGCATCCACTATTTCTGTGGCTACCTCCTTGAGTACTCTGGGATGCAGACTATCTGGCCCTGGGGATTTATCGGCCTTCAATCCGTTCAATTTACCCAACACCACCTCCCGGCTAACCTGGATTTCACTCAGTTCCTCCATCTTATTTGACCCCCGTTCCACTGCTATTTCCGGCAGATTCTTTATGTCTTCCTTAGTGAAGACAGAACCAAAGTAGTTATTCAATTGGTCTGCCATGTCCTTGTTCCCCATGATCAATTCACCTGTTTCTGACTGCAAGGGACCAACATTTGTTTTAACTAGTCTCTTTCTCTTCACATATCTATAAAAACTTTTGCAGTCAGTTTATGTTCCCTGCCAGTTTCCTTTCATAATCTATTTTCACTTTCCTAATTAAGCCCTTTGTCCTCCTCTGCTGGATTCTGAATTTCTCCCAGTCCTCCGGTAGGCTGCTTTTTCTGGCAAATTTGTATGCCTCATCTTTTGTTTTTATACTATCCCTGATTTCCCTTGTTATCCATGGATGCACCACCTTCCCCGATTTATTCTTTTGCCAAACTGGTATGAACAACTTTTGTACTTAATCCATGCAGTCTTTAAATACCTTCCATTGCACATCCACTGTCAACCCTTTAAGAATCACCTGCCAGTTTATCTTGGCCAATTCACATCTCATACCTTCAAAGTTACCTTTGTTCAAGTTCAGAACCCTCGTTTCTGACTTAATTTTGTCACTCTCCATCCTAATGGAGAACTCAACCATATTATGGTCACTCTTGCCCAAGGGGCCACGCACAACAAGACTGCTAACTAACCCTTCCTCATTACTCAATACCCAGTCTAGAATAGCCTGCTCTCTCGTTGGTTCCTCCACATGTTGGTTGAGAAAGCTATCCCGCATACATTCCAGGAAATCCTCTTCCTCAGCACCCCAGCCAATTTGATTCACCCAATCTACATGCAGATTGAAGTCACCCATTATAACCGTGTTACCCTTGTTGCATGCATTTCTAATTTCCTGTTTGATGCCATCCCCAACTCCAATACTACTGTTAGGTGGCCTGTACACAGCTTCCACTAGCGTTTTCTGCCCCTTAGAGTTTCGCAGGTCTACCCATATCGATTCCACATCCTCCACGCTAATGTCCTTCCTTTCTATTGCATTAATCTCCTCTCTCACCAGCAACGCTACCCCACCTCCTTTTCCTTTTCGTCTATCCCTCCTGAATATTGAATATCCCTGGATGTTCAGCTCCCAGCCTTGGTCATCCTGGAGCCATGTCTCCGTGATCCCAACTATAGCATAGTCATTAATCGCTATCTGCACCTTCAACTCATCCACCTTATTACGAATGCTCCTCGCATTGAGACACAAAGCCTTCAGGCTTGTTTTTACAACACTCTTACTCCTTATACAATTATGTTGACAAGTGGCCCCTTTCACATTGATCCCTATTACACTTGGCCATACTCTCCTATCCCTTTGTGAGCTTTCTTTCCCGTTAATTCTGGGGTCATTAACCATCCCTTTACTCTCTTTCCCTTTAACTCCGTTCTCGATTATCCCATTTGACACCCCACCCCCCTTATTCAGTTTAAAACCATCCGTGTAGCGGTGGCAAACCTGCCGGCCAGAATGCTGGTCCCCCACCTGTTAAGATGCAATCCGTCCCTTTTGTACAGTTCCCCCTTACTCCAAAACAGATCCCAGTGATCTAAGAATCTAAATCCCTGCCCCCTGCACCAGTTCCTCAGCCACACATTCAGGTCCCGTATTTCCCTGTTCCTGCTCTCGCCAGCACGTGGAACTGGAAGCAAACCGGAGATAACAACCCTGGAAGTCCTGCTTTTCAGCATTTTTTCAAGCTCTCTGAAGTCCCGCTGCAAAATATTCATCCCCTTCTGTCCAACATCATTTGTGCCAACATGCACGACCACTTCCGGCTGTTCACCTTCGCCCTTGAGGATTGTCTGCACTCTGTCCGTAACATCCTGGATCCTGGCACCAGGAAGGCAGCACACCATCCTCAAATCCCGTCTGTTGCCGCAAAAACCCCTGTCCGTACCTCTCACAATGGAGTCTCCAACTACAATGGCATTGTCCGACTTTGGCCTCTTTGGTTTTGGCTCATCAGCCCTTTTTGTTTTGCAAGCCAGTCCGCCGCTCAGTGAGATACCGTCTTCTGTCCCGGCAGCTTCCACGTGGGTGAACCTGTTCACAAGAGGTACAACACCCGGGGACCTTTGCATTCCATGTTTTCCTCCCTTTCTCACCGTCACCCACCTTCTCTCTTCTAGTGCCTTGGGTGTAACAATCTTACTGAAGGACTTGTCGAGGAACGACTCAGTTTCTCGGATGAACCTGAGGTCATCCACTTGTTTCTCCAGTTCCCCAACACGGTCCTTCAGGTGCTGTACCTGGATGCACTTCTCACATTTGTAGCATCCAGAGGCACCAGCAGTGTCCTTGACCTCCCACATACTGCAAGCATCACACTGCATCAGCTTGCTTGACATCTCCTTCTTTTGCCTCGGTCTCTCCCCATCCAGTGTTTTTCGCAGCCTCCTCTCCGAAGACTCTCGAGCCAAAGACTCACACTTTACTCACAGGGCACTTCCCTCACTGCCGCTCCCCAAGAGCTGCCTTGCTTATATTGATTGTTCAATTGCCTAATTTACAAACCAAATTCCTCAGTTTTCAACTGTTTTCCCCCTCTGACTCACTGAGAACTCTCCTCCCACTTGGGCTAGAGCCAATCAGTGCTTTCTCCTGCTTCTCTTTGTTGCTGTTGCTTCAAAATCCACGGGAACACTGAGTGAAGTCTGCCTGTGCTTTGTCTCTCCTTTTCAACTGTTTTCCCCCTCTGACTCACTGAGAACTCTCCTCCCACTTGGGCTAGAGCCAATCAGTGCTTTCTCCTGCTTCTCTTTGTTGCTGTTGCTTCAAAATCCACGGAAACACTGAGACAATTTACAATTTTACAAAGCCAATTAGCCGACAAACCTGTACGCTTTTGGAGTGAGGGAGGAAACCGGCTCACCCGGAGAAAACCCATGCAGGTCATGGGGACAACGTGCAAACTCCTTACAAATAGCACCCTTAGTCAGGATTGAATTCGGTGTCTGGCGCCCTAAGGCAGCTCCACACTGCTTTTCTGCACTAACTCGTACTCCATATCTCTCGATTTGCTTAATATTCAGAAATCACACAGATCCTGTATGGTCAAAAGTACTTTTATTAACGTTGCATTAACCATTCTCTTTCTCAGGTGAGTACAATTATTCTGGTAGCATTTTTCAAAGTTAGCAGGGGTTTTTGTTCCATTGTCTTGGCGCCAATGTTTTAATTCCTGAATCGGTATCACTAAAAGCAGGTAATGTGCTCGTTAACACTTTGTTGTCTGTGCATACTGCTTGTGCCAAGTTGGATGGCATCTTTTCCATGTTAAAGCATACCTGCACTTCAGTGTGTGGTGATTAAAGTGTTTTTGAAATATTGTTGCTGTTCCTGAGTCCAGCAGGTGGCGCTCACGAGTATCTGATCTATTATCGGTAGATGGCGCTGTCGCTTGATAATTGTAGAGTTTGGAATCTGTTCTGATTGTTGTTACTGCTTTTACATTTATTGCCATGTTTATTTCTCATGTCACTTTCAAACAATCTTTTTTTGCTTTTATGGTTTTTCAACATAATTTATGTTTAGTTGTATTATTGCTAATCATTGTAATTTTTTGTAACCACTGCTTCAAAATTTCTCGATGTGTTGTGACCTTGTGCCTTTCTTTCCTGCATCATTCTGCAGATGAATTTATTGGAAAGGGCACCTGGTGTTTAACAGGATATGTTATGAAGATCTGTAGCAAAACTTGGGTTGTATTCCCATGGATAGACATCATGGACACAGGCCCCTTGCCGATCAAGATCCCCCATCTACACTTGTTCCACCTGTCCACATTTGGTCCATATCCTTCTAAACCTTTTCTATACATGTACCTGTCCCAATGTTATTTAAATGTTTCTATAGTTTCATAGGCCTTTTATTGTCATGTGTACCAATTAAGCTGTAGTGATATCTGTATTACCATACAGCCATACTAAAAAAAAAAGTAACAAGACACACAACTATATAAAGGTTAACATAAACATTCACTGAAGCGGATTCCCCACATTCCTCACTGTGATGGAAGGCAATAAAGTCTAATCTTCTTCCTTCATTTTCCCTAATTACTGCCTCAACTACCTCCTCTGGCAGCTCGTTGCATATACCCACCGGCCCTTGTGTGAAAATGATGCTCTTCAGCTTTCTGTTAAATCTTTCCCCTCTCACCTCTAACCTTTGTCCTCTGTTTCTTGAATCCCCTAACAGATCTTGCTGAACTGTTGTGTGGGTTAAAAATGGTTGAAAGGCCTATCCTGATTCCTATTTTTCTAATATCACGTGGTTTAATTTGGTCTTAAATTCTTTCACATTTCATGTTTGACATGAAATATCTTCCTAGTCAGTCAGAGTTGATCTGTTTTGATCAACTTGGATTATTGTCTCTGGAGTGTCGCAGACTGTGACAAAATCGGATTGTTTTCTCTAGAGTGTTGGCGACTGAGGGGAGATGCGTTAGAAGTATGTAAAGTTATGAGAGGCATAGATGAGGTAGACAAGATGGAAATGTCAAAGATTAGAGGGAATAGGTTTAAGGCGAGAGGGCTAAAGTTTTTAAAGGAGATGTGCGGGTTAAGTTTTCCTTTTACACAGAGAGTGGTAGGTGCCTAGAACGTACTGCCAATGGCAGTGGTGGAGGCAGATATGTTGGTGTCATGTCATAAGCTTTTAGATAGGCATGTGGATATGCAGACAATGGAGGGATATGGATCACGTCCAGGTAAAGGAGACTAGATTCAGGTTTGGCATGGATACTGTGGTCTGAAGGATGTGTTCCTGTGATGTACTGTTCAATTTACTATACTTTGCTGGTTCTTCTGACACTTTCAAGCTCCCAACTATCACTTGATCTTGATCACACTGTGCTGGCCTCCTGAAAATAATATCGAGCTGACACAGGCCAAGTGATCTCATTCGGCACCATGGATATTTATAATTCAAAGAGTAGGAAAACTGCACTGAATTTTGCATGGATCGATCTGGGCAGTAAAAAAACAGAGTGCTGGAGGGATGTAGTGGGTCAGGCAGCATGTGTGCACACGAGGATTGCGGGGGGGGGGGGGGGGGGGGCAGGCTGGTATTACCTAAAATTGGAGAATTCAGCGTTCATACTGTTGGGTTGTAGGCTACCTAAGTGGAATGTGAAGTGATGTTCTTCCAGTCTGTGTGTGCTCATGCCTATCTAAATGCAATGGACTGGTTGGAAGAAGTGCAACATGCCTATCTAAATGCAATGGACTGGTTGGAAGAAGTGCAACTGAACCTCTATCTCACCTGGAAGGGCTGCTGAGGTCCCTGGATGCAAGGGCAAGAGGAGGTACAGGGGCAGGCATTACATATCCTATGTTTGCGGGGGAAAGTGTCTGAGGAGACAGTGGGTGGGTGTGGAGGCGCGAATGAATCAAGGAGGTGCAGAGAAAATTGTCTCTGAAATGCCCTTTTAAAATTATAAAGTAGTTGAGCAGGACAAACTATAGAAAATATGTCCACTAAGATACCCAGAGAATAATGAGAACCTGAATTTTGTAAATCCAGAGTGGTTGAGGGATTTCCCGAGTTCATTTAAAGTGAAAACCAGGTGGCCCTCGAAGGACACAGAATACAAGACAATGCTGGTGTAGTTGAATAGAGTTGGTGGAGACTTAAATTGAGGATTGAATCCGACAAGGATTCGAAGATTAGCCATTTTCTGTGTTGTAATGTTTCTCTGTACATGATAAATTGACAGATGTGTATGGATGTGTAATTTTATTTCTTTTATCTTCTCTCCCGCACTACAAACATACAGCAAGCTGAGCAATTGGGTCGAGAGGATCAGCAGTGGCTGCACAAGAACCGGAAGTTAGTGTTGATGGTGGACCTGGATCAGACTTTAATCCACACGACAGAGCAATTGTACCAAAGAGTACCCAACAAGGTGAGCTGCAGCTCTTGCTGCATACAAATTTATCACCTTCAGCAGAAAGGCTCCATGATCAAGGACCACTCTATCCCGGTCATTCTTCTCCCCTCTCCCGTCAGGCAGATGATACTAAAGTTTAGTTTAGAGATGCAGCATGGAAATGGGTGCTTTGGCCCACCGAATTCATGCGGCACTAGTTCTATGTTATCCTACTTTCTCATTTACTCCCTTAACAACCCGCGTTGTCATGGGAAGAATGTGCAAACTCCACATTCTGCACAGACATCGCCCCAAGGTCAGGATTGAACCCTGGTCCCTGTTCTCTGAGACTGCGGCTCTACCAGCTGTGTCACTGTGCTGCTCTTTAAAAGCATGTATCACCGGAATTAAGAACAGATTCCCCCCTGATGTGGTCAGACTTTCAAATGAACTTTTCAAATTCTATGTATATTCTGATCCTGATCTTCCAATCTACCTTGTTGTGGCCCTGGCGCTGTGAAGCAGCAGCACTACCAGCTGCACCACTGTGGAATATTAGGTGTTAGCTGGAGGCTTGAGTATAAAACTTTAGGCTGATGACAGTGTGGTACTGAGGGAGTGATAATAGACAATAGAGTGCTGCATCATTGGTGGGGTATTACCTCAGAATGCGTAGGAGGATGCCAAAGATTCTCTGGCACTTTGGGAAAGGGTGTAGCAGGGTATCCTGGCCAATATTTATTCCACATGCAAGGATGGAAAATATGGTCATAATCATGATGCAGGTTGTGAGAGCTTACTATGAGCAAATATGCCATGTTGGTTAATGCATTACAACAATTACCATACAGCCACCGTGCATTTTACGTGGCGGTTACGCATTTGAAAGGCAGCGAGTAAATCAAAAAGCTTGTAAATCAAGCATATGTTAGGCATCACACGCGACTATGCTGACATTTGGCGCCAGGCATAAATTTGAGCTTGGTATTCTGAAAATAGGAACACATAAATTATACTTTGGAAGTAATTAAACAAATGTGTTATTCTAAAAACATGTAAATCAAGCACACGTAAACTGCAAGGTGCCTGTTTTCCACTGGGTGTGATGTGTGCTTCAAGAGCCCTGTGTCACCTCTCATTGCTAGCGTTGCTGTGAAGTGCCCAACGTATGTTAATGTTTCTCTGTAAATCCATTGCTCATCACCTTGGCAAACCTCTTCATGGGCACCAAGCTAGTTAGAAGGATCGTCCTTTTTTCCCGCGCAGTTTTATGGGCTGCTTAGCAGGCATGATCAGTTTTGCGGTGCACATGATTCCTGATTTAGTGCTGTGATTTAGGCATGAATTGAAAATTGATGGTGGACTTGCCAGTTCTTTTGGAGTTGTAACTGTGCTGATTTTTATTATCGCCTGCAGGGAATATTTCACTTCCAGCTCGGCAGAGGAGAGCCAATGCTACACACGCGCCTGAGACCGCAATGTAAAGAGTTCCTGGAAAAAATAGCTAAACTCTACGAGCTGCATGTATTCACCTTTGGCAGCAGACTCTACGCTCACACCATTGCAGGTATGCAAGGCAAAGTAGTCAACGGCAGGTTAACCAACTTCCCAGAGCGGTCAACATTTTGAAATTCTTAAATTGTTCACAGGACATTGCCGACTGCCTTCTGAATTGGATTGGTTGCTGGGCCATATCCGAGGGTAGGGGAGGTTTGGGTCAGTTTGGTCAGACTAGTTGAGGAAGGCATATTTCCTCCACTGGTGGGCTTCAGTGAAACTGATGGATTTTTAGTCTTGCTGTCTGTACTAGATTGTAGCTAGATTCCATCTTTGCTGAGAACATAAATGTTCAGGGGGCCATTTATTTCCGTTGATTGGAGACACAAGGAACTGCAGATGCTGGTTTACAAAAAAGATACAAAGTGCTGGAGTAACTCAGTGGGTCAGACATTAAGCATCTCTGGAGAACATGGATAGGTGATGTTCAGTCTGAAGAAAGGTTCTGACCCGAAAAGTCACCTAACCGTGTTCTGCAGAGATGCTACCCGATCTGCTGAGTTACTGCAGCACTTTGTGTCTTCCCGTTGATTCTTTGTTTGATTCTTTATTGCCTTTCGCCACTCTTTGTTAGTTCATAAGGTCATAAGTGATAGGAGCAGAATTAGGCCATTAGGCCCATCAAGCCTACTCCACCATACAATAATGGCTGATCTATCTCTCCTGCTGTAATTATGCTCCTCGAGCTAACCCCCTTAGTCTAGTTCAGTAAAACACTGAGTCAAGCACTGGACCACTTAAGGGCCTGTCCCACTTTCACGACCTAATTCACA
Organism: Raja brachyura; assembly: GCA_963514005.1. The sequence continues at coordinate 83,441,308 of OY740784.1, forward strand.
ACCTTTTTTCTTCTTGGATATTTTTCATCAGGCTAGAAAAACGCCCCGACCTTCTTGATGCCATGAGTACCTACGACTAGCATCACGACCTACCATGACGACCATGCTGCGAGTATGAATCAAAGGCATACTTGGCAGAGGTCGTGAAAGTGGGACAGGCCCTTAAATGTTTTATTTTATGAAACATGCCGAATTCCTATACGATACCCTGCCACACCGCGGGATCAATCCTTGTCTCTGCTTGTCCAAGCCCTTCAGCCTCGTGCAAGCAGACACCTCCAAAAGGTTACGCAGTTACAAGCGTTCCTCCAGAAGATTGACAACGAACTTCGTGGGGGTTACTAGGCTGTAGGCCGAGGAGCTTTTTCGTTCAGGTTCGTGACCCAACTAACGGAACTACTTAAATTTTTAACATATTGTGTAAAAATATATAAATCATACCTGAAACTAGTCAAGACCATTTTTAAGAAATATGAGAAAAACCTCATTTTCTGAGTAGTAATTGCCCAATCAATGCACGTTTGACATTGAGGTCGGGCGCAAATTGACCAATCCCACACTTTGTTTTTATGGTCGCTAGACAGCGAGGACCCTGGGATCATGGTTGCCTCCTCATTACATCAAAACAATAGCAAGGTTTCCAAGGAATAAAGGTAATGCTCACGTTGCTGATCATTTTGTTTTTCAATTGAGTTATCTTTATAAAGTTATGATGTGAACTATTAAACAAAAATGATAAATAACAAATGTAAAGTTAGGATTAGGGTCGGTCAGTAAGTCTATCAGTCTGTCGGGCTTGTCGGTAGTCCGATGGATGCTGTGGAGGATCTGTCGGGCCTCTGCCGGGTTGGTGAGCGTCAGGCTGGGCCTCCGGTGGGTGCTGCGAGGGATCCGTTGGGCTATCAGGGTGCCGGTGCTGCAGCAAGCGTTCGAGCGGTCTGACGGAGCTGGTGCTATGGGGGTGCTGAAGGTGGCCCTGGGCGGAGTGCAGGCCAGTGCTGCTCCCCACCATCATCGCCAACAGAACGGCATGCTGGCAGAGATGGATGCGCTGCGGGGCCATACGTACGGAGCCCGCAGCCGGTCCCAAAGCGGCTCCAGCTCCAGCCGTGGGCAGCTATGGAAGGGGGGGCGAGTTAGGGTTAAGCATTTTCCTGTCAGTTGAAGATGCCTTAGCCTTCCCCCAGCCTGGCACTGCTCCAGTCCCACTTTAGCCATGACCCCCACTCTGCACACTGCGGCAGTCTCATTTAAAAAAAAACCTCTCAATTATATTCATTATATTATTTTTATATAACATAATTATACATAATTATATATGATTACAGTCATATTCACAAGTCATATATATATATGTATGTATATATTATATATTATACTATATATACTATACTACTATATATTATACTATATAAATAATATACCAATATATACACAGAAATAGGCTCCCCCATGGTGTAATATGGGCATTGGACACTAGATGCCGCTTACTTTTTCGATCTCACTTTCTAATTAGTTTAATTAATTAATGTGCAACTTTTGGCACAGACGAGTTATGACTTCCTTCTCAATTATATTTTATCTAAATCTGCAAAATTTCATGTAGTTCCGAGACATGGATCACAAAAGTTGATTTCTAGACACATTTTTGATGCTCGGCCCACAGCCTATTCCTTCTATAGGTCATCTATGGGCAGATCTACATGGGGTGGTACCCCTACAAACCAATCACAAATATTGATTACATTAAGCTGTTATTGACAGTTCCCCAACCCAATTACAAAGTATTAAAGAAGGAACTGCAGATGCTGGAGAATCGAGGGTTACACAAAAAGCTGGATAAACTCAGCGTGTGCAGCAGCATCTAAAGAGCGAAGGAGATGGGTGACGTTTCGGGCTGAGACCCTTCTTCAGACTGGTCATGGATCAGGGAAACGAGAGATATAGACAGTGATGTGGAGAGATAAAGATTAATGAATGAAAGATATGCAAAAAAGTATCGATGATAAAGGAAACAGGCCATTGTAAGCTGTTTGTAGTGTGAAAATGAGAAGCTAGTGCTACTTGGGTGGGGTGGGGGGGAGGTAGAGAGAGAGAGAGAGAGAGAGAGAAGGAATGCCAAGGCCCGAGGGCTGAGGGAGAGGTGGGAAGGGGAGGAGGCAGCCTGGGTTAACAGAATTGAGAAAATTCAACGTTTAAGCCCAGAGGATGCAGACTCCCCAAGCGGAATATGAGGTGCTGTTCCTCCAACTTGCGGTGTTGCTCACTCTGCCTCCAACTTGTGGTGTTGCCATTGTGCTACACTTGTCCCTTCACCTCCCCATCTCCCTCGTCAATTCTTCCCTTCCCTCCCGCTCCACACCTTCCCCGGGCACTTTCCCTTGCAACCGCAAGAGATGCTACACTTGTCCCTTCACCTCCCCCATCCACTCCTTTCAGGGACCCAAGCAGTCCTTCCAAGTCCGACAGAGGTTCACCTGCACCTCCTCCAACCTCATCTACTGCATCCGTTGCTCCAGATGCCAGCTGATCTACATCGGTGAGACCAAGCGGAGGCTGGGCGATCGTTTCGCCGAACACCTCCGCTCGGTCCGCAATAACCAACCCGACCTCCCGGTGGCTCAGCACTTCAACTGCCCCTCCCATTCTGTATCCGACCTCTCGGTCCTAGGCCTCCTCCACGGCCAGAGTGAGCAACACTGCAAGTTGGAGGAACAGCACCTCATATTCCGCTTGGGGAGTCTGCATCCTCTGGGCTTAAACATTGAATTTTCTCAATTCTGTTAACCCAGACTGCCTGCTCCCCTTCCCACCTCTCCCTCAGCGCTCGGGCCCTGGCATTCCTTCTCTCGCTATCCCCCCCCCCCCCCCCCCACCCAAGTCGCACTAGCTTCTCATTTTCACACTACAAACAGCTTACAATGGCCTGTTTCCTTTATCATCGATACTTTTTTGCATATCTTTCATTCATTGTTCTTTATCTCTCCACATCACTGTCTATATCTCTCGTTTCCCTGATTCCTGACCAGTCTGAAGAAGGGTCTCGACCCGAAACGTCACGTATCTCCTTCGCTCCTTAGATGCTGCTGCACCCGCTGAGTTTCTCCAGCTTTTTGTGTAACCCCCAATTACAAAGTATCCCTGTTACAACTCCCGAAGGCAGGTACCTCAGAGTCGCGTAACATAATCAAAAACCAGGTTCAAGTTTAAGAAAATAGTCTTTAATTTAGTTAAAAGAAGACAAAAACCCGAAACTGATTTAAACAACACAGTCAGGGACAAGAATCGACTGATGAACAAATATAACAGTGCTCCAGCCAGCCTTGCAATGGACCGTCGAACTGAAGTCTCTAATCCTGCCTAAATAGAGATAACCCTGCAACAAAATACATGAAAACCCTCAGGTCAGCCCTTATCCGTCCCAATACAACATTAAATGACAAATATAGGTAACAATACACAAAGTTCTACGCCATGCGGCCAGGCCTCCTGCAGCTCAGACCGGCAGCCTGTTCACTTGCCAGGGTCGGCAAAGAAGAGAGAATTCTGGGATCCTCTGCTGTTTAAGCTTCCGATGAGTCACCGGTCACCTGACGCAGCTTGGCCAATCGGGTACAGGAGCTCTTAACCTCTTGATTCCTAACTCCCAGCCACGGGGCTTGCACTCAGGAGAGAAACAGAAAAGGTAAGTACGTAGCATTCACCGGGGGGGGTAAGCACCTAACAATCCCATTACAATGTTTCTACAGCAGCTTCTGGAAGGAAGCCAATCAGTTATATAATGCAACATTCTCCTGGGGAGTATAAACAATTCAAACAAGGCTTCACACTTCAGCCAATCCTCAAACAGTAACATAAACACCGTGCATCATTATTAACAGTATTTACAATCCTTCTGCAGCCAGCCCATCATGTTAATGCCTTTGCAAAACCTTTGGATTTCTCTGCAAAGTGCTCATACATTTTAACGATAGTGAGGACAGCTGGACCTCACCTTATCTGATAGTTCAATCTAGGACCTAGACTTCCTGGCACCAATTTGCAGCTCTCAGCTTTGCACAGAAATTGACCAAACAGGTTTTGCAAATGCCCTGATACTCCATTTTATATATCTCTATTTTAGCCCTTCTCTCCATATTATTGAATTACTTAGCTCTCTCTATACCGTGCTTTAGATTTTTATCATCAGTTTGGCATCTTTTCTGTTGATGAACCTTCTGAATTTGTAGTCGGCAGGGCAGTACTCTGCATATCGCCAACTTGGATGTGTTGTGCATAATAATGTGCTGTTAGTGCCTCCTTAAAACCATCTCGTGAAGGTGATTTTACTATATTGATGTCCAGTTTATTCCATTCCCTTAAGGTTCTTACAAAGAATGAGTTCTTATAAATATCTGTCCTGGCGAATGGGGTTTCTATTTGCATATCATTTCTCTTTCTTGTTCTCCTTTCTGTTGAGTACGTTATATATCTATTTACAGTTATGCCCACGATTCCCTTTTGAATCTTGTACAACATGGCTAGTCTGTTCCTTGCCCTTCTTGTTTCCAGCGTTTCCCACTCCAGGTCGGACAGCACCTGGGTGACATTGCTACCTCTATTGTAGTTCCCGATGCAAAAGCGTGCTGCTTTCCTCTGTGCCCCTTCTAGTTTGTTGATATGACCAGTTTTATATGGGTCCCAGGCGCATGAAACGTATTCCAGTACGGGTCTAACCAATGTTGTATATGCTATGGTTTTCACTTCCTTTGGGCAGAACCAGAGGTTTCGTCTAAGGAATCCTAGTGTCCGGTTGGCTTTAGTAACCGGGTTCCCCCCACGAAAACTTGCTATCAAGATGAACTCCAAGGTATGGTTGTGAACTTGTTCGATGAAATATTTGTCCACAGAAGACGTAGTCTCGAGTAGGTGGTTTCTTCTTGTTTGAAATTACCATAATTGAGCATTTGGTTGGGTTAAAGCTCATCTTCCATGTGTTTTGCCATAATTCCAAAGACTTAAGGTCTTCTTATAAGGAGTTCATATCCTCTACATCAGTGACAGGTGTATATACAAGACAATCATCTGCGAAGAGTCTTGTTTTACAATTGATGTGTTCAGGTAGATCATTAATGTACGTCAGGAACAACAGTGGTCCAAGGACCGTGCCTCGCGGTACTCCTGACAGTATTTGTTCTTTTAAAGAAATGTTTCCTTCAGGTTTGTCGGGAAGTGGTATTGGGTAAATTGAATGGATTAAAGGCTGATAAATCCCCAAGGCCAGATAGGCTGCATCCCAGAGTCCTTAAGGAAGTACCTCCAGAAATAGTGGATGCATTAGTGATAATCTTTCAAAACTCTTTAGATTCTGGAGTAGTTCCTGAGGATTGGCGGGTAGCAAACGTAACCCCTCTTTTTAAGGAGGGAGAGAGAAAACAGGGAATTACAGACCAGTTAGTCTAACATCGGTAGTGGGGAAACTGCTAGTCAGTTATTAAAGATGGGATAGCAGCACATTTGGAAAGTGGTGAAATCATTGGACAAAGTCAGCATGGATTTACGAAAGGTAAATCATGTCTGACGAATCTTGTGGAATCTTTCGAGGATGTAACTAGTAGTGTGGATAGGAGGGAACCAGTGGATGTGGTGTATCTGGACTTCCAGAAGGCTTTCGACAAGGTCCCACATAAGAGATTAGTATACAAGCTTAAAGCATACGGCATTGGGGGTTCAGTATTGATGTGGATAGAGAACTCGCTGGCAAACAGGAAGCAAAGAGTAGGAGTAAACGGGTCCTTTTCACAATGGCAGGCAGTAACTAGTGGGGTATCGCAAGGCTCAGTGCTGGGACCCCAGCTATTTACAATATACATTAATGATCTGGATGAGGGAATTGAAGGCAATATCTCCAAGTTTGCAGGTGACACTAAGCTGGGGGGGCAGTGTTAGCTGTGAGGAGGATGCTAGGAGACTACAAGGTGACTTGGATAGGCTGGGTGAGTGGGCAAATGTTTGGCAGATGTAGTATAATGTGGATAAATGTGAGGTTATCCACTTTGGTGGCAAAAACAGAAAAGCAGACTATTATCTAAATGGTGGCCGATTAGGAAAAGGGGAGATGCAGCGCGACCTGGGTGTCACGGTACACCAGTCATTGAAAGTAGACATGCAGGTGCAGCAGGCAGTGAAGAAAGTGAATGGTATGTTAGCTTTCATAGCAAAAGGATTTGAGTATAGGAGCAGGGAGGTTCTACTTCAGTTGTTTTGGGTCTTGGTGAGACCACACCTGGAGTATTGCGTACAGTTCTGGTCTCCAAATCTGAGGAAGGACATTATTGCCCTAGAGGGAGTGCAGAGAAGGTTCACCAGACTGATTCCTGGGATGTCAGGACTGTCTTATGAAGAAAGACTGGATAGACTTGGTTTATACTCTCTAGAATTTAGGAGATTGAGAGGGGATCTTATAGAAACTTACAAAATTCTTAAGGGGTTGGACAGGCTAGAAGCAGGAAGATTGTTCCCGATGTTGGGGAGGTCCAGGACAAGGGGTCACAGCTTAAGGATAAGGGGGAAATCCTTTAGGACTGAAATGAGAAGGACTTTTTTCACACAGAGAGTGGTGGGTCTCTGGAACTCTCTGCCACAGAAGGTAGTTGAGGCCAGTTCATTGGCTATATTTAAGAGGGAGTTAGATATGGCCCTTGTGGCTAAGGGGATCAGAGGGTATGGAGAGAAGGCAGGTACGGGATACTGCGTTGGATGATCAGCCATGATCATATTGAATGGCGGTGCAGGCTCGAAGGGCCGAATGGCCTACTCCTGCACCTTATTTCTATGTTTCACAGGCCATCTACTTCATCCGGTTTGTGAGAAAGTCCCTAATCCAGTTACGTAGACTATTTCTGATGCCATAGTAATCCAGTTTTCCTAGGAGCCTTTCGTAAGGAGCTTTATCGAACGCTTTCGAAAAGTCCAGGATTGCCATATGTATATATTTCCCCTTATCTAATGCCCATGTGATGTAATCGATAGTGACAATAAGTTGTGTTTCCGTTGAACGTTTTGCTCTGAAGCCATGTTGTGAGTCCACCAGTATCCCATTCTTTTCTAAATGATCCATATTGTGAGAATATATGATGTGTTCCAAGGTCTTGCATGTAACACTGGTCAGTGAAACTGGTCTGTAATTCTCAGGCGCAGTCTTATTGCCCTTCTTAAATATTGCACAGATGTTTGCTTCCTTCCACTGTCGTGGTAGTGACCCACAATCAATTGAGGACTGGAATAAATCTGTGGGTATGGGTGCTATTTTCGATGCGAACATGTTTAGAAACCATGGTGGCAACTGATCTGGGCCCGCTGCTTTGTTTGGCATTGGGTTCTGTTGTTGTGTTAGTACTCCTGCCTCATGGATCACTAGTTCAGGGATATCCTGTATGTTACTGGTTCCCATCAATGGAATGTATGATTTCTTTTTCCTCGTAAATACACAGGTGAATTGAGCATTTAGTGATTCGGCCTTTCCTCACTCACAACTGTGTTGTTCACCATGATGTCTGCAACTCCTTCTCTCCGTTACCCAAATGTTTCATATAAACCAAAATTGTTTGACGTTTTCTTTCATTGATGTGGTAAGGTTGTTTGACACAAAGTCTTGATCGGGTTTATTCAGAACTTTCCTTAATTCCTTCTGGCAATTTACAAAGGAATCCAAATCTTCTTTGTCTTGTGTCTTCTTTGCTTTGTTGTATGGCCACTGTTTCTTACGTCTGAGTCTGTGGTGATGTCTGGTGAACCAGGGTATTTGGTTTGGCTGCTGTTTTTTTTTTTGGAATATGTCTCTCCATGATCTGCTTTATTTCGGTTTCAAAGGTGTCCCACTTCTCCTGAATAGAAGCATTTCCCATTGAGAGATAATGGTCCCGTAAAGCATCCAGGTCTGCATTGATCTGTTCCTCGTTTGCTTTCCGCCGTATGTAGTATTTCCTTCTAGGTTGTCGTTTCCACTTGGCTCTCCGATCCAGGTCAACAATAACTATGTCATGGTCGCTTCCACCTTAGTACCCTGAACAAGACTGTTGTTATTTGTGAATACCAAGTCTAAAATGTTACCTCTTCTTGTTGGTTTATTAACCTGTTGGTTAATTTAGTCCAAAACCCATTGCAGCCCCCAGTAGTAGTTCAGCTGTATCCTTGGATGCAGATTGATCCTGCATTATTGTTGAGTCTTCCCAATTATTATTGGGCTGATTAAGTTGCCTGAAAGTACTATATTGTATCCCTTGCCTTTATTGCATATTTTCTCAAATGAATTCTCAAGTTCACTTACAAACTGTTTATCATCGTGTCTGGGCTTATAAGCAATACCTATTAAAAGTGAGTGCTGTCCTTTCAATTCAATTTGGTTCCACATTAATTCACTATCTACTTCAAACTCTTTACGAATCATAATAATATCCTTTTTACATGCTATTAAGATGCCACCATTAATTCTGTCCCGTCTGTCCCTTCGATAGACATCATATGTATCCGGGAAAATCTCATTTCTATTGATGTCCTGTGAAAGATAAGTTCTGTCCCTTGTATAATATCAGGATTATACTGATCCAAAAGTACCTTTACTTCAAGAGGTTTTATTCCTAATGCTCTGAAAATTACCACCATAATTTTTAGTGAGTTCCTGCCTTTACATTTTGTTAACTTGTTTTTGACTGGTGTTTTTGATGTGTAGCGTTGTTTCCCAGCATTCCCTCTACAGTTTATTAAATTAGAATTGGGCTCTTGACTTGATACTAGGCTACTTAGGTTGTGGATTGTGATAGAATACATTTCTGCGGATGGTCCACAGTGATCTTGGATATCTGTCTTCTTTAGTACAACTGTAGTGGAAAGTATTGTGGGTGTGAAGACTGGACTTGGTTTAGTTTAGCTTGGAGTTACAATGTGGAAGCAGGCCCACAGTCTGCGCCGATCAATGGTTCCCACATACTAACACTATCCTACACACTGGAGACAATTTTACTTTGGAGTCACGTGAGTGACTTCGTGAAGACCCCGCCAAGACCCTGCTCTCCCCCAACGGCACCTTCAAAAGAGCTTTGAAGTAAGTTCTAACTAACCTTGAGCTGGTTGGTCCCTGTAAGGAAGTTATTTCTTACAGGTACGATGGAGTTGAAAGGGAAGGCGAAACAAGCCTCCATGGGCCGTAGGACTTCGGAGGGAAGTGCACTGTCCATGCGCTGTCTCAAACCCGTGTATCGGGGACTGACGTTAAGCCTGCGCGGATGTCGGGGAGCCCCGCTGCGGCGGCTGGCACCGACTCGTCACCGCTATTGTCATTCCAGACAAGCGGGCCACTACAGTCCGTAAGACGGCGGACTAGCGGCATGTCTGCACGGGAGTCGTGTAGCCCCGCAGGTTCGGCAGGCATCGACTACCTGCCAACATACCCTAGACATCACCTCGACGAGGTGCGGTATGTTGGTAGAAGCCCAGTAGTTCTGGAAAACCTGGGGAAGTCGACTTGCCGTCCGCAGATAGCGGCGTCGGTCGCCTGTCCCGGATGGAGCGTTTAATAGAGCAACTGCTCGAGCGAGACCTGGAATATCAAGAAAGAGGGTCCCTGCAATCTAGGAGCCATACTATGGGTCCACAGAGTATTTCTGCCTCATCCGTGGGCAGTGCTAAGAGTCAGTGGCTAGCTGACTTTGAAGAGGGGTTGGTGCAGGAACCAGCGGAGCCAGGAATCCCTGAGGAGTTAGGGCATTCAGGGCAGCCACTGGAGGCCAAACTAGCAGCGAGTATTAATTACCTCACAACCCACCAGCTGCAGGAACAGGTGTTGACGGAGGCTATGGAGAAATACAAAGCTCCAGGTAATTGTGTATCGCTCAATGTCCCGACGGTTAACATGCCCATCTGGGGGAGTCCCGGGATCAGGGCCCAGGAACTGAAGATGCAAAAGATCCTAAAGTTGTTGACATCAGGCATCACGGCTTTAGCCAGAATGCTGGACGGGACAGAGATGACGGAGGAGCAACAGGATGCTCTGGCTCTATTGTGTAATACACAATATGAGATAAACTCTTTCAGGAAAAGCTCCATCCGGCCCACACTCAACCCAAAATTTGCAGGGTTGTGTAAAGTCACTGCTTCTCCGCCACCAAGACAGTTGTCCGGGGAGGACCTGTCTAAACAAGTCAAAGACTTGGATGAGGAGGCCAAAGCAGTTGGGTTAAACCGCCGTCATCAACCAGGCCGCAAGCGTTTCGGAGGCCCCATCCATACGCAAATACCAGGCCTCGGGGACAACCCGACAGGGCACAGAGAACATATCCGCCGGCCTCACCCCATCAGCAGAAGCCTTTTTTAGGGCAGGGCCAACAGCGGCCAGCATGGAAGATGCGCCAACCCCCCACCCCAGCAACACAACGTCCACCAAAAGCCCAGAACATCAAGCCCCGCCAGTAACCATGGAGGTAAGGGGGTCTGGTTCTCTTGAGAGTGCCGCATGTATAACCTCACAAGTAGGAGGGAGGTTGTGTATGTTCTGGGATGCATAGGGTGCTATAACTTCGGATATCTTTATTTTACAAAGTATTCAGGGTTATGAGATTGAATTCATAAATGGACATCTTCCCCCAACTCCAACTCAACAGTGGATAGGTATATGGACGGGAAGGGAATGGAGGGGTATGGTCTGAGTGCAGGTAGAGGGGACTAGAGGAAAATAAATGGTCGGCACGGACTGGAAGGGCCGAGAAGGCCTGTTTCCGTGCTGCAATTGTTATATGGTTATATGATTATATAACATGTACCTGACCGGAAATTTGCACTTTCTCAAAAAGAGAAAGAGGAAGGACATGTAGAAACATAGAAACATAGAAAATAGGTGCAGGAGTAGGCCATTTGGCCCTTCGAGCCTGCACCGCCATTCAATGTGATCATGGCTGATCATCCAACTCAGTATCCTGTACCTGCCTTCTCTCCATACCCCCTGATCACTTTAGCCACAAGTGCCACATCTAACGCCCTCTTAAATATAGCCAATCAACTGGCCTCGACTACCTTCTGTGGCAGAGAATTCCAGACACTCACCACTCTCTGTGTAAAGAATGTTTTCCTCATTTCGGTCCTAAAGGAATTCCCCCTTATCCTTAGACTGTGACCCCTTGTTCTGGACTTCCCCCAACATCGGGAACAATCTTCCAGCATCTAGCTTGTCCAACCACTTAAGAATTTTGTAAGTTTCTATAAGATCCCCCCTCAATCTTCTAAATTCCATCGAGTACAAGCCGAGTCTATCCAATCTTTCCTCATATGAAAGTCCTGACATCCCAGGAATCAGTCTGGTGAATCTTCTCTGTACCCCCTCTATGGCAAGGATGTCTTTCCTCAGATTTGGAGACCAAAACTGTACGCAATACTCCAGGTGTGGCCTCACCAAAACCCTGTACAACTGCAGTAGAACCTCCGTGCTCCTATACTCAAATCCTTTCGCTATGAATGCTAACATACCATTTGCTTTCCTCACTGCCTGCATGCCTACTTTCAATGACTGGTGTACCATGACACCCAGGTCTCGTTGCATCTCCCTCTTTCCTAATCTGCCACCATTCAGATAATAGTCTACCCTCATGTTTTTGCCACCAAAGTGGATAACCTCACATTTATCTACATTATACTGCATCTGCCATGCATCTGCCCATTCACTCAGCCTATCCAAATCACCCTGCAGCCTCCAAGCATCCTCCTCACACCTAACTATACCCCCCAGCTTGGTATCATCTGCAAATTTGGAGATGTTGCATTGAATTCCCTCGTCCAAATCATTAATATATATTGTAAATAGCTGGGGTCCCAGCACTGAGCCTTGCGGCACCCCACTAGTCACTGCCTGCCATTCTGAAAAGGACCCGTTTACTCCTACCCTTTGCCTCCTGTCTGCTAGCCAGTTCTCTATCCACATCAATACTGAACCCCCAATACCGTGTGCTTTAAGTTTGTATGCTAATCTCTTATGCGGGACCTTGTCGAAAGCCTTCTGAAAGTCTAGATATAACACATCCACTGGTTCTCCCTTATCCACTCTACTAGTTACATCCTCGAAAAATTCTATCAGATTTGTCAGACATGATTTACCTTTCGTAAATCCATGCTGACTTTGTCCAATGATTTCACCACTTTCCAAATGCGCTGCTATCCCATCTTTAATAACTGACTCTAGCAGTTTCCCCACTACCGATGTTAGACTAACTGGTCTGTAATTCCCCGCTTTCTCTCCCTCCTTTTTTAAAAAGTGGGGTTACATTAGCTACCCTCCAATCCTCAGGAACTACTCCAGAATCTAAGGAATTTTGAAAAATTATCACTAATGCATCCACTATTTCTGTGGCTACCTCCTTGAGTACTCTGGGATGCAGACTATCTGGCCCTGGGGATTTATCGGCCTTCAATCCGTTCAATTTACCCAACACCACCTCCCGGCTAACCTGGTTTTCAGTCAGTTCCTCCATCTTATTTGACCCCCGTTCCACTGCTATTTCCGGCAGATTCTTTATGTCTTCCTTAGTGAAGACAGAACCAAAGTAGTTATTCAATTGGTCTGCCATGTCCTTGTTCCCCATGATCAATTCACCTGTTTCTGACTGCAAGGGACCAACATTTGTTTTAACTAGTCTCTTTCTCTTCACATATCTATAAAAACTTTTGCAGTCAGTTTTTATGTTCCCTGCCAGTTTCCTTTCATAATCTATTTTACCTTTCCTAATTAAGCCCTTTGTCCTCCTCTGCTGGATTCTGAATTTCTCCCAGTCCTCCGGTAGGCTGCTTTTTCTGGCAAATTTGTATGCCTCATCTTTTGTTTTTATACTAGCCCTGATTTCCCTTGTTATCCATGGATGCACCACCTTCCCCGATTTATTCTTTTGCCAAACTGGTATGAACAATTTTTGTACTTCATCCATGCAGTCTTTAAATACCTTCCATTGCACATCCACTGTCAACCGTTTAAGAATCACCTGTTTCTGACTTAATTTTGTCACTCTCCATCCTAATGAAGAACTCAACCATATTATGGTCACTCTTGCCCAAGGGGCCACGCACAACAAGACTGCTAACTAACCCTTCCTCATTACTCAATACCCAGTCTAGAATAGCCTGCTCTTTCGTTGGTTCCTCCACATGTTGGTTGAGAAAACTATCCCGCATACATTCCAAGAAATCCTCTTCCTCAGCACCCCTGCCAATTTGATTCACCCAATCTACATGCAGATTGAAGTCACCCATTATAACCGTGTTACCCTTGTTGCACGCATTTCTAATTTCCTGTTTGATGCCATCCCCAACTCCAATACTACTGTTAGGTGGCCTGTACACAGCTCCCACTAGCGTTTTCTGCCCCTTAGAGTTTCGCAGCTCTACCCATATCGATTCCACATCCTCCACGCTGATGTCCTTCCTTTCTGTTGCATTAATCTCCTCTCTCACCAGCAACGCTACCCCACCTCCTTTTCCTTTTTGTCTATCCCTCCTGAATATTGAATACCCCTGGATGTTCAGCTCCCAGCCTTGGTCACCCTGGAGCCATGTCTCTGTGATCCCAACTATAGCATAGTCATTAATCGCTATCTGCACCTTCAACTCATCCACCTTATTACAAATGCTCCTCGCATTGAGATGCAAAGCCTTCAGGCTTGTTTTTACAACACTCTTACTCCTTATACAATTATGTTGACAAGTGGTCCCTTTCACATCGATCCCTATGACACTTGGCCATACTCTCCTATCCCTTTGTGAGCTTTCTTTCCCGTTAATTTTGGGGTCATTAACCATCCCTTTACTCTCTTTCCCTTTAACTCCGTCCTCGACTATCCCATTTGACACCCCACCCCCCTTATTCAGTTTAAAACCATCCGTGTAGCAGTGGCAAACCTGCCGGCCAGAATGCTGGTCCCCCACCTGTTAAGATGCAATCTGTCCCTTTTGTACAGTTCCCCCTTACTCCAAAACAGATCCCAGTGATCTAAGAATCTAAATCCCTGCCCCCTGCACCAGTTCCTCAGCCACACATTCAGGTCCCGTGTCTCCCTGTTCCTGCTCTCGCCTGCACGAGGAACTGGAAGCAAACCGGAGATAACAACCCTGGAAGTCCTGCTTTTCAGCATTTTTCCGAGCTCTCTGAAGTCCCGCTGCAAAATTTTCATCCCCTTCTTTCCAACATCATTTGTGCCAACATGCACGACCACTTCTGGCTGTTCACCTTCGCCCTTGAGGATTGTCTGCACTCTGTCCATGACATCCTGGATCCTGGCACCAGGAAGGCAACACACCATCCTCAAATCCTGTCTGTTGCCGCAAAAACCCCTGTCCGTACCTCTCACAATGGAGTCTCCAACTACAATGGCGTTGCCCGACTTTGGCCTCTTTGGTTTTGGCTCAACAGCCCTTTTTGTTTTGCAAGCCATTCCGCTACTCAGTGAGATACCGTCTTCTGTCCCGGCAGCTTCCACTTGGGGGAACCTGTTCACAAGAGGTACAACACCCGGCGACCTTTGCATTCCATGTTTTCCTCCCTTTCTCACCGTCACCCACCTTCTCTCTTCTAGTGCCTTGGGTGTAACAATCTTACTGAAGGACTTGTCGAGGAACGACTTAGTTTCTCGGATGAACCTGAGGTCATCCACTTGTTTCTCCAGTTCCCCAACACGGTCCTTCAGGAGCTGTACCTGGATGCACTTCTCACATTTGTAGCAGCCAGAGGCACCAGCAGTGTCCTTGACCTCCCACATACTGCAAGCATCACACTGCATCAGCTTGCTTGACATCATTGATTTAACCCATTTGAATACCTTTGTACAATATTGTGGCGTCAGCCACTTAAGCTCGAACCCTCGTCAGGAGAGGGCGGGCACACGACGTCATGGGCAGAGGGAGTGTCCTGGTACATAAGCTCTCTCACCACGAGACCCACCAGGAGTTTCTACCGGTAGCTGAGCCCGAGGGCACAACCTCGCTCAGCTACAACAACTCTACATATAGTTAGCGCACCCACTATATGTGTGACAACAGAATAAAGAACCAGTTGCACCAACCTGATGTCTCCTCTTTATTCGCCACGTATGGTGCTGCTACATTGGTGACCCCCGACTGTCCAAATTTAAATTTGGGCTCACCTGAAGAAGCAGCCTCGGGAGACCTGATGTCTGCAGCCGGCTGCCCAGCCCTGCAGAACTACGCTGCCGTCAACCAGGCCCTGCAGTGAGGTATGTCGCCGCTGCCCCACCAGCTGCTGCAGGAGCTGCGAGCATTGCAGCCTCCTGCCCACGGCAGCCCCGACCCACGTCTCCAGGCCCCAGCACCGCTCCAGGCCTCACTGGGTCTCCAGGCCCCAGCACCGCTCCAGGCCTCACTGGGTCTCCAGGCCCAGCACGGCTCCAGGCCTCACCGCGTCCCCAGGCCCTGCACCGGACCCGGCTCCAGGCCTCACCGCGTCCCCAGGCCCTGCACCGGACCCGGCTCCCGGCCTCACCGCGTCTCCAGGCCCAGCACCGGACCCGGCTCCAGGCCTCACCATGTCTCCAGGCCCTGCACCACGCCTGGCCCCGCCGACCGCTGCACCTGAAAAAGTGGGCTTACCTGAGGCGGCCGCCGAAGCCGCCCTTCAGCTCCTCGCCGGCCTCCAGTCACCAGGTGATTCCTCTTCACCCGGCCGGCAAAATGGCCGCGGCGCCATCTTGAAACGGGCGGCTTCCGACTACAAACATGGCCGCCGCCGGCCGGAAGTGCACTACGAACTTACCTGGCCGCCGTCTACAGCGCCACCTTCTGGCCGGATGCCGTCCCTGCAGCTTCACTGCCAGCAACAGCGCCACCGTCAGTTCGGCTGCTGTCACTGCAGTCTCACCGTCATCCACAACGCCACCTTCCGGCCAGATGCCGTCACTGCAGCCTCACCACTGTCCACAGCGCCACCCTCCAGCTGGATGTTGTGGCTGCACGATGAACAATGGACAATTTGAAATTTAGACACTGGACACTAATTGTTTTTTTTTCACTGTTCATGTTTGTGTGCACTGCAATTGGTTTGTATATTGTATTTGGTTTACCCCCCATCGTTTTTGGGGGCCGTGTGTCACAGGACACTCTCCCTTAGCTGGTCAAGGAGATGCAACCGTGTTTCTTCAGTCTCGTCGCACCCCTCGGTACATCGGGATCTCACACGCAGAGCGTCAACTGCGCCCGTGTAGAGCACCGTCCCGACCCACGCCCGGGGTGTCCCAGACCTCTTCTGTCCGGCGGCTTCTACATCCGTCTCCTCGCACCCCTCGGTACATCGGGATCGCCCACGCAGAGCGTCAACTGCGCCCGTGGAGCCCTCCGTCCCGACCCACGCCCGGGGTGTCCCAGACCTCTTCTGTCCGGCGGCTTCTGCATCGGTCTCCTCGCACCCCTCGGTACATCGGGATCGCCCACGCAGAGCGTCAACTGCGCCCGTGGAGCCCTCCGTCCAGACCCACGTCCGGGGTGTCCCAGACCTACATGCAGGAGCTTCCCTTGACCAAGCTATTCCTTCCTCCTGTTCTGGGGGGGGGTCCTGTGGTGTCAGCCACTTAAGCTCGAACCCTCGTCAGGAGAGGGCGGGCACACGACGTCATGGGCAGAGGGAGTGTCCTGGTACATAAGCTCTCTCACCACGAGACCCACCAGGAGTTTCTACCGGTAGCTGAGCCCGAGGGCACAACCTCGCTCAGCTACAACAACTCTACATATAGTTAGCGCACCCACTATATGTGTGACAACAGAATAAAGAACCAGTTGCACCAACCTGATGTCTCCTCTTTATTCGCCACGTATGGTGCTGCTACAATATAGCCATTTCAAAATGGAGACATTTGAAACGGCTAAACAGCTGATTTCCCGAGGGTGCTTTATGGCCTGCATCGATTTAAAAGATGCATGCTATTCAGTACCTATAAAGGAACACCACTGGAAATTCTTAAAATTTGTCTGGATGGGGCAACTGGGGCAGTACAAAGCCCTACCGAATGGGCTTACTACAGCCCCAAGGTTATTTACAAAAATTCTAAAACCAATATTGGCATCTCTTAGACAACAAAATCTCATCGTCATGGCATATTTAGATGACATCTTAATTGTAGGGAAAACTCTGGGATTAGCTGAACTAGCAATAACAGCTACCAAAACGTTATTTGAGAAACTAGGGTTTATTATCCATCCAGACAAATCTAAGTTCAACCCATCTGTGGTTATGGACTATCTGGGTTTCACGATTAACACCAATCATATGATTGTCACTATTCCAGCCAGTAAGGCAACAGATATAATAGAGACATGTAACAGCCTTGCTTGCGCCAGGATACAGACTATCAGACACGCTGCTAAGGTAATTGGAAAGCTTGTAGCTACATTTCCAGCTGCGCAATTTGGACCATTGCATTATCAAAACTTGCAAAGAGAAAAAATCTCGGCATTAAAAACAAATGCTGGACATTTTGACAGGCTTATGCAGCTGACGATCAAGGCAAAAATTGAGCTACAATGGTGGGTTAGCAATATTAGTGATTGTTTTAATCCCATTATTATATCCAACCCATCAGTCATGTTACAAACCAACGCAAGCGCCCAAGGCTGGGGAGCTACCGACACCACTTCTAGTTGTGGCGGCAGATGGGATTCGCACGAATCAACACCTCTTCAGTCACAAGGTATAAACTATTTGGAAATGCTGGGAGCATTTCCCGGACTGCGGGCTTATTGCACGAATTTACATCATACGCATGTCCGTCTTCAAATAGATAATACCACTGTGGTGGCATATTTAAACCATATGGGTGGTATCAAGTCAATATCTTGTAATGAATTGGCAAATACAATCTTGCTCTGGTGCATTGAAAGAACTATTTGGATATCAGCTACTTACCTTCCGGGTAAGCTCAATACAGTGGCGGACACCAGGTCACGTGTATTCAATGACAACATCGAGTAGATGTTGAATCCCCAACTATTTGCTAACATTATAGCTGATTTTGGAACACTAGATATTTACCTTTTTGCGTCCAGGTTGAACCATCAGATACCAACATATGTATCTTGGGAACCAGATCCTGGGGCAGTGGGGATGGATGCATTCTCACTCCATTGGGGGAAATGGTTTTTCTATGCATATCCCCATTCTGCCTCATCAGTCGGGTATTGCAGAAAATTCAACTGGATTCTGCAACAGGCATTCTGATAATACCTGACTGGCCTACACAACCATGGTACCCGATGGTCCTCAATTTGCTAAAAGTTCCATGGGCACAAATTACCAAATCTCCAAATTTGGTCACCAACCCCATCACGGGGGAGAGTCATCCGTGCCATGGTCATCTGAACCCGTTGGCTTGCAGGTTCTGAAGAGGCCACTGCTGGAGTTCGGACTGTCATCAAGGGCCATGGACATCATAACGGCGTCGTGCGGAGAATCCACTAGGAAGCAGTACCCAACCCATATCAGGAAATGGGAAGCCTACTGTAGTCAGACGAAGACCACCTACAACTCTGCCACGATACCGAACGTATTGGAATGCCTAGCGGGCCTTCATTTTGATGAGGGTCTCAGCTACAGTGCCATAAATAGTGCTAGGAGCGCACTATCATCCTACCTCAATATAGGAGTGGGATCGCACCAGCTGGTTTCAAAACTAATGAGGGGTATTTTTAATACTAACCCTCCACGACCAAGGTACAACATTACCTGGGATGTCGGGGTCGTGTTGACCCTGCTCAGGAGTTGGTCGCCCATGATGGGGTTACCACTGGACAAACTCGCCTACAAAGTGGTGATGTTGATGGCACTGACATCTGCACAACGGGTCCAGACTTTGCAGAAACTGAGATTGGACAGTATGGTCTCGACCCCTGGGAAAGTAACCTTCTTTATGGAGGAGTTGCTGAAGCAGCACAGACCTGGATCTGCAGGGCTGCAATTGGAATTCCGAACGTACCCCGCTGATGCTACCCTCTGCATAGCCACCCATCTTTGGTATTACATCAAAGTGACACACACCATTAGGAAGATGGAGCAGGGTCTGTTCATCAGCCACAAGAACCCACATCACCGGGTGACAGTGCAGATTATCTCCAGGTGGCTCAGGGTGGTGTTTGGTGCAGCAGGTATCGATATTAATGTTTTTAAATCTCATTCTACCAGGGCTGCATCCACATCAGCGGCGAGGACCATGGAGGTTCCCATGGATCATGTCCTCGCAACCACGGGCTGGGCCAGTGAGGCAACCTTTCAGAGGTTTTATAAAGCCGGTGGCCGTTCCCGCAACGTTTGCGGAATCAGTTTTAAGCACTGTTCCATAAAAACGTTTATCCCCGAGTTAGGGGTTTATTGTTTGTATTTTAATAAATACATTATTATTTTCCAGCTTGTTCAAGTCTGAAATACATTAACATACTTCCTCCATCAGTAATTGCGGCAGTGTGGAGCATGGACGTTGTCCAGGGCATGGAATCACAGAGTTTTGAAATCTTCACGAAGTCACTCATGTGACTCCGAAGTAAAATAGTAAGATTAAACGAGAACTTACCAGTTTGAAGTTTGATCCTTATTTTATGAGCAGTTACGATGAGGGATTTCGTGCCCTCCGCTCCCAACCCTCTATCATAAGGTCAACTGGTATATTAGAGTCTCTTAAATCTTACTATCTTCAGTCATTGTTGATATCTGTGATTCCACACCGCTGCTTTGAAGAATGTCACGCATGCGTGCTGGCGGGGTCTTCACGAAATTCCTCATTGTAACTCATAAAATAAGGATCAAACTTCAAACTGGTAAGTTCTCGTTTAATCTTACTATTACATTTATACCAAGCCAATTAACCCACAAACCAGTACGTCTTTGGATTGTGGGAGGAAACTGGATTTTCCCGGAGAAAACCCATGCAGGTTGCAGGGAGAGCGTACAAACTCTGTACAGACAGCACCCATAGTCGGGATCGAACCCAGGTCTCTGGCGCTGTAATGCAGCAACTCTACAACTGCGCCACCATGCCACCCTCGTCTCCATGGGGACTGTGCCATGGTCACTCCTTCCATGGCCATCATGCACAGCTGCAATGGATAGATTGCTGAGGAAGTCATAAAGCACTTCTTGCACTACCTATCCCAACCCCAGTTTGGTAACTTTTATTTTTAGAGACTGCCCAGAAAGAACAGAATATAAATGACACATTAGACAACAGGCACATGTAGTATGGCTCCTTGCACTACAGCTCCTTTATTAATAATGTCCTTTGCAAACTAATACAAAAGCAGAAGCACTGCAGCAATAGTGTTTGCCTCTCCCTTATAAGAAACTTGTAAACTGCATTAATTTCATGTTCAATCAAGCATTTTTCTTTTATAGACAGACACTGAGAACTGATGTTGGATCAATGACATGACAAGTTAATCCTATTTCCCTTGTCACAGATGCTATCTGACCAGCTGAATATGTCCAGTAATTTTAATTTTCAATTCAGATTTTCAGCATCAGTCTAGGTATTTTGCCTTGCTTGTATTACGTATATATACATTTAATCTGATTAAGGGGATTTAGTTTTTGATGTTTGGAATTAATTGTGCTGCTGCAAATGAACACTGGACGGCAGTATCAACCTGGAACTTGTAACTCATCTAGCCATTCATTCCATGAAATAAAAATAAATGGCTGAGAACATGTTTCATTTCTTCCTTTTATAAACAACCTGAAGGAATCACAGCATGATTACAGCAGAGAAGGCCATTCAGCCCATTCAACCAGAACAGCTCTGTCACATCAGCCTAGCAGGTCTGATGAACCCATTCCCTTTTCATTGCCCTCCAATTTCTTTCCATTCAAATACTTGGAGTCAGAGGGGGATGCAGCACCGAGACAGGGCCGTCAGCCATCAAACACCCAATGACACAATTTCAACATAAATCTGATTTTTGATTCCCACATTCCCATCAACTGCCCCTGGATTCTCTCACTCCTCGATATGCGAAGGTTGGGGAGGGGACAATTTACAGCGGCCAATTAATTTATCCTTGGAATACGAGAGGAAATCTGTTCACCTGGGGAATGCCCACGTGGTCATGAAGAATGCATAGACTCCAGTACACAACACTTGAGGTAAACATTGAAGCTGGTCACTGTCACTGTGATACAGCGGCTCTACTAGCTGTTCCGTTCTGTTACCATGGCTTACAAATGGCTTATGTCCAGTTCTCTCTCAAGCACCATTGCTTGAATCTTTACTGCTATGTATTCACATTGATGTATTCCAGATCCTGCTATTTCTTTTCACTAAAAATGGTCTTGCTACCTCTTATTCTTTTGCCAGTCATCTTCATTCAGTCCTCTGTTTTTGAAATGTTTTTTTGTTTAAGCAACAGGGGCAGCACAGATGTAGCACTGTCGCCTTACAACACCAGAGACCCAAGTTTGATCCTCACTACGGGTGCTGTCTGTATGGTGTTTGTACATTATTCTTCTGAACATGTGGGTTTTCCACCCACACTCAAAACAGGATTATAGGTTAATTGGCTTCGGTAAAAATTGTAAATTGTCCCTAGTGTGTAGAATAGTGCTAGTGTAGGGCGTGATCGCTGGCCAGTGCAGACTCGATGGGCCGAAATACCCTTTTCTGTGCTGTCTGTCTAAAGTTTATTAATAAAGTCCAAATAGCATCAGATTAGCCGATACTCTTGTAATGCTATTTACATAATGGTTTGGCTGGGTATGAAACCTGATGGCAACAGGGAGTAGAATGTAGACAATTGTGGACATTGCCAACTGCAATTGACATCGGGTGAAATGCACCTCTTGCCATCTTCCCTGTGGCAGCTGTTTGATGGGAGGGATCACCCCTTTTCTTTAGATGGAATCTTTCTGCTACATGGGCGTTTGGGACCTAGGGGGTGAGGGCTGTGGGAAGGAGAATGGAATGAAAAATAAAGCTAGGTCTTTATGAGTGAAGTTAGAACATACTCCTTTCTTCAGAGGGTGATGGCGAATTGGAACTTATCTACCAGCTGCATTGAATGCTGGTTCATCTGCTAATTTCAAACTGAAGATTGTCAGATGTTTATAAACTGGGAGTATTAAGTATGATGGCCAAAAGACAGGATGATGGTCATCTGCTTTAATGATGGAGTAGTTTTAAGGGGCTGATTAGCCTCCATCTGTTTCTCTGCTTGGACTTTTGTGTGCTGGACTTGCCTGGCAGAAGAACTAGATTATGTTTATCCTGTCAAGACCTTTGGTAATAGAAACATAACAATGTGAGGTTATCCACTTTGGTAGCAAAAACAGGAAGGCAGATTACTATCTAAATGGCGTCAAGTTGGGAAAAGGGGAAGTACAGCGGGATCTGGGGGTCCTTGTACATCAGTCTATGAAAGTAAGCATGCAGGTACAGCAGGCAGTGAAGAAAGCGAATGGCATGTTGGCCTTCATAACAAGAGGAATCGAATATAGGAGCAAAGAGGTCCTGCAGTTGTACAGAGCTCCAGTGAGACCACACCTGGAGTATTGTGTGCAGTTTTTGTCCCCTAATTTGAGGAAGGACATTCTTGCTATTGAGGGAGTGCAGCGTAGGTTTACAAGATTAATTCCCGGGATGGCGGGACTGTCATATGCTGAGAGAATGGAGCAGCTGGGCTTGTACACTCTGGAGTTTAGAAGGATGAGAGGGAATCTCATGGAAACATATAAGATTGTTAAGGGCTTGTTAAACCAACCTGATTTTCCCAGTCTACCTGCAAATTGAAATCTCCCATAACCACAATGGCATTACCTTTGTTACATGCCAATTTTAACTCCCGATGTAACTATATCCAGGCAACTATTTGGGGGCCTGTAGATAACTCCCATTAGTGTCTTTGTACCTTTACAATTCCTCCATTCTATCCACAGTGACTCTACATCGTCAGTCCCTATGTCACCCCTCGCAAGGGACTGAATTTCTTCCCTCACCAACAAAGCTACACCACCTCCTTAATCTTAACTACCCGTTGGTTATTTACGCATGAGGCAACACAGGACCTGTGAAACCAGTCATTAGAATTTAACCCTTTTAGTGCTAATATCCAGCGAATTTCTTCTTCTTCGGCAGTGTTCCCACTTTGGATTTGTGGGTTCTGAGCTAGCTGATGAGGACAATGCAAACTCTTCCACTGGTGCGGCAGGAGGTACGCGGTGGGTCAGGCGGGTAGTATATGAAGGAAGGAACTGCAGTTGCTGGTTTAAACAGAAGATAGACACAAAAAGCTGGAATAACTCAGCGGGTCAGGTAGCATCTCTGGTGAAAAGGAATAGGTGACGTTTCAGGTCGAGACCTTTCTTCACGTCTTATCTGGATGCATCACAGCTTGGTATGGCAATGGCTCTGTCGCAGACCACAGGAAAGTAGTGGTCACAATCCAGTCCATCAGCTGCCTTCTATCCATTCTGGACAGCCCATTACAGGAAGGACATTGAGGCTTTGGAAAGAGTGCAGAGGAGGTTTGCCAGAATTATACCTGGGTTAGGGTGTATTAGCTACAGGCAGAGGTTGGAGAAACTTGGATTGTTTTCTCTGGAATGCTGGAGATTGATGGGAAAACTGATAGATCTATATATAATTATGAGAGGCATGGATGGTAGACAATTGGAACATTTTCCCCAGGGTCGAAATGTTAAAGACTAGAGGACATAGGTTTAAAGTGAAATGGGAGTTGTACGAAGCAAGTTTTTGTAACAGAAGTTGGTGAGTGCCTGGAAAGGCACATGGTTATGGAAACATAGAAACGTAGAAAATAGGTGCAGGAGTAGGCCATTCGGCCCTTCGAGTCTGCACCGCCATTCAGTATGATCATGGCTGATCATCCAACTCTGTATCCCGTACCTGCCTTCTCTCCATACCCCCTGATCCTCTTAGCCACAAGGGCCACATCTCACTCTCCCTTAAATATAGCCAATGAACTGGCCTCAACTACCTTCTGTGGCAGAGAATTCCAGAGATTCACCACTCTCTGTGTGAAAAATAATTTTCTCATCTCAGTCCTAACAGATTTCCCCCTCATCCTTAAACTGTGACCCCTTGTTCTGGACTTCCCCAACATCGGGAACAATCTTCCTGCATCTAGCCTGTCCAACCCCTTAAGAATTTTGTAAGTTTCTATAAGATCTCCCCTCAATCTTCTAAATTCTAGCGAGTACAAGCCGAGTCTATCCAGTCTTTCTTCATATGAAAGTCCTGACATCCCAGGAATCAGTCTAGTGAACCTTCTCTGTACTCCATCTATGGCAAGAAAGTTGTTCCTCAGATTAGGAGAGACTGCATCCCTGCATAGAATGGTGTGATATGGAATACATGGAGGCAGTTAAGAGTTGGTCTTGGCATCATATTTGGCACTACAATGTGGGGCGAAGGGCGGTTCCTGCACTATGCTGTTCTATGTTCATTTAGTATACACTCCGTCTATACATACTTCATGCTGCTCTGGAAGCAGCCAACTTGATCAAAGACCAAAGGCATACCGGTTCTCTCTCTTCTCCCCACCCCTGTCAGGCAGAAGATACAAAAGTTTATACTACCAGATTGAAGAGCATCTTCTTTTATTTTATCAAACCAGGTCATAGGGACAATGTGTAAACTCCACACATACAGCTCTGGAGATAAGAATTGCACTCGGGTTTCTGGCACTGTGAAGTTGGGCATCTGCATTCCCAGTCAGAGTGAGATAAAACTACCTAGGGCAGTGAAGTAGAACAGTGGTGTAGATCAGAAGGAAATGGAGAAAATATTTGTTTTTGTTTATCAGCACAAACTGCTTAGTAGTGTAGTCAGTATGTAATAGTAAAAGTGGCAGACAAACAATAGAGAACAGGCAGCACTTGTTGCTCCTCCGTAATTGTCCTTGCAGGTGAGGGTGAGCAGTTGCTTTTGTCCACTGCAGATTATTCTTGCAGTGCTGAAGAAGGATCTCGACCTGAAACGTCACCTACTCTTCTCCAGAGATGCTGTCTGACCTGCTGATTTACTCCAGCTTTTTGTGTCCATATGCTGCTCTATAGGTTATCTAGGATTAGATCCAATGATTGTGAAGAAGCAGCAAATATATCTCCAGGACAGGATGTCCATCCTATTTATGCCTATCATAATTTTATATACATCTATCAGGTTTCCCCTCACCTCTGACAATCCAAGTTGGTGTTCCTATGTACCTGCTGCCTTTGTCCTTAAGGGCCTGTCCCACTTGGCCGTCATTTACACGTCATATGTAAAATAGATCGACACGTCGTGATGCACGAAGCCGTGCGCAAATCACACGTCAGCACAGCTGTCTGGTGCGCTTGACGTCATTAGAATACCATGCGGCGCGCAGCAGGACGTTGACGCACGGTGACGTAACCATGCGTCACCACGCGATACACATGAGATGTCGGGATGCCAGCATACGACGCCAATGCGTCAGCGTGCATGCCCAATGCATCAGCGCGTGTACGTGATATGTCACGCAGGTGGCGCGCGAGGATTTCCTGTACTAAATCGTGGAGTGCTGCGTGATACCGCGTGCCACCTCCTACGATTCCACGCCTCCCCATGCGCAGCACATGCGCACCCCACACGTCATGACGCGTCAACCTAATTTACATATACCGCATAAATGAGGCGCAAATGACGGCCAAGTGGGACAGGCCCGTGAGTAACAGGTGTGCAGGGTGTTAAAGTAGCCTGGGGGGGGGATGGGGATGAAGGAAAGTACAGTGCATATTGAAGAAGGACAACAGGACAGTTACAATACCCCAGTGATGGAGGGAATGACTCGGGCAAGTAGGGGGAGTACTCCATCACACTCCAGACTTTTGCTTTGTGGATGATCCAAAAACTTGAGTTCCTCATCCCAGGACACAGCCTTCGATGGCTCCCGTTTGGGTGCCGATCTAATCCTGGACAGACCCAAACAGCACTGCAGGAATGGCTGGCAGTTGACAAAGGCCACCCCCACCTGCGAGGACAATTAGGGGTAGGCAACAAGTGCTGCCTGCACTGTTTGGATGTGGCTGGTGCTGAGAATAATCCTGCTGGTCATTAAAATGCTCTTTTTCCTTGCATGGCTAAGTTTGTCCTTCCTCCCCCCCGTCTCTTCCTTCTCCCCTCCTGGGATTAATGGGTCCTAAAAAATATTTTAAGGTTCTGATTAAAGGGCATGATCTTGATATAGAGGTGAAGTCTGACTGTTTATGCCACTCAATTCTGATATCTGTTGTATTTTGTTGGTTTTGTCTTCATGCTTTTATTTAATTTGTCAGAAAAGTATATATACCTTAAAAATATCTCCATTATCTTGTTTGCAGATATTACGCTGAGGCAATTAATCTGAGTTGCATTGCTCCTTCATTATTAGATCTCAAATTTTGCAATCCTCTAATGATTAATCACTAAGCAACTATTCATTACTAGGGTACATTTGACAGTCTTCAGCATTTTATGTTAATATAATTAACATTGTCTCTGCATTGTGCAGAGAATGGCCAATTTCTTTGATGTTATTTGGAATTTGTTTTTCATGTAACATTGCAGATGTTTCCTGTTCGCAAAGTCCTTGTAACACCAGCACTTGGACAATTTTTTCTATTTTAATGCACACGATTCTGAATTTACCACTGAATCTTGTGAAGGCTTAAAATTAAAATTTGGATCAATTGAAAATCTTTAATTCTCGGTTTCAGGAACACAGCAGCAAGCTGGGTTACTTTTTAGCATTAACCAAAAAAAGTGATTTGTAATCCCTTTTTCTTGTTTCTGATGCCACCCTTTCATTGAGCTTAATTTTGAGTTGTCCTATTATTGTTACATCCTGCTGCGCGCGTGTGTGCGTATGTTTGCGTGCGTGCACACGGGAAGCACAAGTTCTCCACCAGTGCAAAGCAAAATGCTGCAGACTCTGGGAATCCAAAAGTCAGGAAGTGGGAGTGTTGGTTAGCAGATCAGGCGCTATCCATGGAGGGAGAACCAGAGCTCTCTTTTTCAAATTGAGACCAAGTGGATACCACGGGGAATAAAGTAGTGATAAAATCAGTTATATGATGTGGGGAATGAGCTGAACAGAGGAGAGAACAAAAGGTCGGGTGTGCAATACAGTGGAAGAGGGTGTTAAATTATAAAGAGGATGCGGGTAGAAGGTAAAAGAGGATTGTAGGGAAATTAACTGTAGAATTGGTCATTTGAGAGGCATAGGAGAGTGTGACTGCATAAAGCTGGTATCTGATATTTTATTCTCTTACAACATAAGTCATTCATCCCATCGAATCCATGCAAACATTTAGGGAAACAATTCCATCAATCCCACTCCCATACATTTCCCTGCAACATGTTCTCCCTTGCACAACCATTACATTGTCACGTGTACTGAGTACAGTTAAAAGTTTTGTTTTTCATGCTATAAAATCAAATCGGATAATTCTATACATAAATGCAATCAAGCCAACCTAATGTATAATATGTTGAGCGAAGGAAAAGATATAGAGTGTGGAATATCATATAGTTTAGAACAGAGATACAGCATGGAAATAGACCCTTTGGCCCACTGAGTTCACGTCAACTATCAATCATCTGTTTGCACACTGGTTCTATGCCATCCTACTTTTGCGTCCTCATCGTACACACTATTTACAGAGGGTTAATTAACCTGCATGCCTTTGGGTTGTAGGAGGAAAGCGGAGCATCCAGAAGAAACCCAGGTGGTCACGGGGAGAACGTGAAAACTCCACACAAGCAGCTGCCAAGATCACAATTGAACTAGTGTCTCTGGCCCTGTGAGGCAGCAGCTCTACCAGTCATGTCACCGTACAGTCCTCCGCATTCTAACACAACATATCCAGAGACGAAATCCAATGTCCGAAGGGGGGTGGAGGAAATCTGACTGTACCCCAGCTTAAGGAACAGACGTTCAGAAGCTTGATCACAGAGAAGAAGCTGTTGCTGAGTCTGGTAGTGCGCACCTTTGAGCTTTGCATCTTGTGCCCGAGAGGAGCGGGGAGGAAAAGGAATGATTTGGGTTCAAAAGCTCTTTGATTTTGTTGGCTGCTTTCCTGAGGCAGTGTGAAGTGTAGAGAGAGGTAATTTAATGCAGCTAATTAACCTCCCATCAGCGCACTTTTGGGGAAAAGGCCAGAGCTCCCCGAAGAAACCGCCACAGTTATGAGGACAATGTGCAGATTGTACGCAGACAGCTCCAGTGACCAAGGTGATTCGGGTCACTGGAGCTGTGCTGAATAAGGATCTGAAAGGTAGCATTCAGGGGTCTCAGAGCTTTTGTCCATACATGCGAGGTTTTCGCAGTTTATGTGTTTAAGAGCAAAGACAGCAGGGTTGATAAGTGATCACGGCACTATGGAACTGGGACTATTCAAGTTGGAAATCAAAAATAAAGTTGTGAGAATAGGGAACGCAGTAGTTAGGAGAATGTTCTTGTTCTCTGTAGCTGAGTACGAAAGGCATGATGACCAATTTATTTCCTTCTCCACTGACCGTGCCTGATCTGATAATGCTGATAAATCTGCTGATTTAATATCTGGTCTCCTGCACCAGTAGCATTGTAATTTTATGATTGACTGCTTGGGGAACTTGAAACTTTGTTTCCTGTGATTTCACTTCCACCCATATTTACCTTAAATTTAATAACCAACCTTTTGTTTTGTTTTGCTTTATTTTTAACTGAAGGTTTTCTGGATCCAGAAAAGAAACTTTTTTCACATCGAATTTTGTCAAGAGATGAGTGCATCGATCCATATTCTAAGACCGGCAACTTGCGGTGAGTACTGTGCTGTGTCTTTAACTCTGTATGCACATGCACCTATTTGGTGCAGAATGCACAGCTGTTAGTTTACAGTCTGTGCAACAACCATATCTGTAGATGCAATTCTCGTTCCGGAGCATTTTCTACGAATTTTAACTTTTTGTAGAAATGAGCAAGTAGATTTGTCACAAATGAGCAAGTTCGGCTGCAGTATTGTTGACATGCTTTGTGAATGGGTTAGTGATTTTTGTCATGTTTCGAGGTCAGAATGTCACAGGTCTCATTGGCTAGAAACTGATTCAGAATTGCTCTTAGCACGGAAAATATAACGTTTAAGAAGGAATTGCAGATGCTGGAAAATCGAAAGTAGACAAAAATGCTGGAGAAACTCAGCGGGTGAGGCAGCATTTATGGAGCGAAGGAAATAGGCAACGTTTCGGGGTCGAGACCCTTCTTCAGACTCTTTAGAAGATAAGTTTCATACAAACACAAGGTAATTGGTTCTTGGAGATGGCACTAGTGGGATGTCATGTAGCCACAGTTGTGAGGAAGTCTGCTTTGCTCAACTTTAGTGCATAAACTTGCTTGCCTGGATTCGTCACATCTTCCCATTCCAACTCCAAGCGGGGACATTAACCATATTCGTATGATCAACTGCTCTGTTTCTCCAGGGGGGATTCCCATTGGGTGCATAAGATAGTGGCACAGTGTTCACACATAAAATGTCCAAAGTAAATGAGTTGAAATCTTGCAGAATTGAGTTTTTGGGGGATAAGCTTTTCACACACTGCCAGAGGAGGAAGAAGGGGCATAAGATGAACACACAAATAGGCGAGGCATTTAATGTGGGTAATTGAAATTGGCGCTGATGGTCATAAAGATCGATGTGGCATGTGAGGGACTTGTATCCATGCTGCGTGACATTATGGCTGTATAAAAATCTGCAGCTATATTTCAAAGCTCAACGTCAAACCTCAAGAAGGTAGAAGCAACTTGCATTGTTTATTCCTGTTCAGCTGGTCGCTGTAGGGTGTGGTTGCTGAGTGATGTCTTGTCAAGTACGATGTGTACAGCTCCTTTTATGAGTGCCTCGTGCCTCAAGCAGTTTGACAGTCAGCCCCTTGGCAATCATCCATTTATCATTAATGGCTTTGTCTCTGTTGGAATAGTAATAGTGTAGAAGGAGATTGTTTGTAGAAAATAGAAAGCAGAGCATTCTTTTTAAGAGAAAAAATATTGAAAGGTGCTTGTATTCGGAAAGAACTGGATGTGCTTGTACTAAAATAATTGAAAGGTGGTGTGTGGGTGCAACAAGGCAACACTTCCCATGTGTTGGAGCCATATAGTATGGAAACAGGTCATTCGGTCCACCTGACCAGTGGGCACCCAATTGTATCAATCCCATCTTCCAACACTTCAATCAATGTCCAGACAGTTTTCATGCTCATCCAGATACTATTTGAATGCTAGCAGCCACTCTGCTTCCACCACTCTCACAGGCAGTATATTCCTCCAATCCCCTCTATATCCTTAGTGTAGGAAGGAACTGCAGATGCTGGTTTAAACTAAAGATAGACACAAGAAGCTGGAGTAACTCAGTGGGATCGGCAGCATCTCTGGAGAAAGGAATGGGTGATGTTTTGGGTCGAGACACTTGACCTGAAACATCACCCATTCCTTCCCTCCAGAGATGCTGCCGGTCCCACTGAGTTACTCCAGCTTCTTGTGTCTATCTTCCCTCTAAATCTTTTATCCATTACTCTAATTGTATGTCTTTTAGTTTTATTTACCCTTGAAAAACGGAATAGTTATCTGCTGTCTACCTAATGTATATAGTTCAGAATTTTGTATAGCTCAATCACATCTCCACTTAACTACCTCCATTCCAGCAAAAAGAGACCTAGCCTCTCCATTGTCCCTTCATAACTGAGAAGCCAAATTAAAAAAAGCTGAAAGCTGAAAATATATAATTCGTGGTATGGCCGGTATAGAACTGTACAGCTCAGGAATAGGCTCTTGTGTTCACAATATCTGTGCTGAACATGATGCCTAGACCAGCTCTTATTGGCCTGCACATAAACCATACCCCTCCATTCCCTGCATATCCATGTCCCAATCGAAAACTCCCTAAAATGCCACTAGCATTCCACACACTCACCACCGTGTGTGTGTGTGTGTGTGTGTGTGTGTGTGTGTAAAAATAAAATAAATAAATAACTCTTTTTAAAAACTTGCCCTGCACATCTACTTTAAACGTTGCCCCTCTCACCTTAAAGCTATGTCCTCTTGTGTTTGATATTCCCATCCTAGAAAAAAAAAATGGTTTTGACTGTCTACCACAACCTATGCCTGCAAATCTGGTGTTCTCCGTTTTTAGAGTTCAGTTCCAGTTTAGGTTATTGTCACGCGTACCGAGGTATCATTTAAAAATAAATTGGATAGGCATATGGATGAGAAGGGTATGGAGGGTTATGGTATGAGTGCAGGCAGGTGGGACTAAGGGAAAAAAGTTGTTCGGCATGGACTTGAAGGGCCGAGATGGCCTGTTTCCGTGCTGTAATTGTTATATGGTTATACAGTGAAAAGCTTTTGATGCGTGCTCACCAGTCAGCGGAAAGACAATCCATGATTACAATTGAGTATTCGCCGTGTACAGATACATAATATGGGAATAACATTTAGTGCCAGATAAGGCCAGTAAAGTCCGATCAAAGATAGTCGAGGGTCACCAATGAGGTAGATAGTTGTTCACGACTGCTCTGTAGTTGTGGTAGGATGATTCAGTTGCCTTATAAAATCCCCTGGCTGGAGTGTCCAGAATCTGAGGTTGAAGTCTCAAATTATGGAGTTGGCTATTCAGCTCTGAGATGTGAAAACGTCTTCACGCAGAAGGAAGTGAGTCTTTGGAATTCCCCACAAAAGGGATGCTTTGGAGGCTCAGTTTCTGATTATATAATAGATTTGTATATATTAAGGAAATAAAAGGAAGCGCAGTTGGTGCTGAAAAGTCTTTCAGAGCTTAGAGCTCATCCATGAATTGCTGATAACACTGGCCATATCCATTTCAAAGCATCCCAAAGTGCTTGAGTACTTTTTGAGGATTAGTTACTGCTATTGTATAAGACACATGGCAGCCAATTGACAGCAAACGCACTTGCCCAAACAACAATGTGACAATTACCAGATCTGGGTGTTTTTTTTGTTAATATTGGTCAGGATAATTCCTCTGCTTCTTTGAAACTAGCTAGTTATTTATGGTCCTCTGTAAAGGTAGATGGGTGCTTTTGATTTGATGCCCCATCTGAAATATAGCTCCTCCAGAGCAAAGCACTCTTTCTATATGGTTTGGGCAAGTTGGCCCGAGTGGCCTGTGTCAGTGCTGTATGATTCAATGCACTGATGTTTATATTTAATTCGCTGGAGTGGAATCTGAAATCGAAAACCTCTAGTGAGTAATTGCCGCTGATTTTTAAAGCTGTGTGTAGAATGCAGTCATTTTGTATTCACTCATTGCAAGCATTGAGCTTCCAAGTGTTACAGAAAATATTAAGTAATGCCCCTCAAAATGTCAGTCAATTCTCAGTTGCCTACTTTAATTAACATTTTATAAAAGTGGATGAGGATGTCAGTGGAGGATTGAAACTTTTCAAATTACAAAGCAGCATTCATGCTTTGGTTGGAAATACTCACATTGTCTGGCAAAATCTATGGAGGGATAAACAGAGATCGCGCTTCAGCTTGTGTAGGAAGGAACTACAGATGCTGGTATAAATAGACACAAAATGCTGGAGTAACTCGTCAGGTCAGGCAGTATCTATGGCAAAAAGGAACAGGTGATGTTTCAGGTCTGAAGAAGGGTCTCGACCCGAAATGTCACCTATTTCTTTTCTCCAGAGATGCTGCCTGATCTGCTGAGTTACTAAATATGTGACTATATTTAGCGCTTCAGGTTGATGACTTTACATCAGCGCCATTCCAATTAAAGCCCGTTGACATGAAGCATTAGATCTGTTTCCCTTTCCCACAGATACGAACAGACCAGCAGACAATCTGAAGAAGGGTCTCGACCCGAAACGTCGCCTATCTCCTTCGCTCCTTAGATGCTGCTGCACCCGCTGAGTTTCTCCAGCTTTTTGTGTAACCCCAGAATCTTCTGTGCTTCATTTCACTTTGCCAGCATCTCCAGTCTTTGATTTATACTTTGGCTTTCTTTTTTTTTATTATTCGTCAATTTAGAAACCTCTTTCCATGTGGCGATTCGATGGTTTGCATCATTGATGATCGGGAAGATGTTTGGAAGTTTGCGCCAAACTTAATAGTGGTTAAAAAGTACACTTATTTTCAAGGAACAGGAGATATCAATGCTCCACCAGGATCAAAAGATGCACCAGTGAAAAAGAGGGGTGAGTCTTAATCAACGAATGTAGCAGGCTGCAATTGTAGCATATTAAAAAAAAATGGTCCCTTTAGGTAAACTAGGATTATAGTCAAGTTATTGGAATTTAAATTTCACAATGGAATTTTAAATCATAGAAACATAGAAAATAGGTGCAGGAGTAGGCCATTCGGCCCTTCGAGCCTGCACCGCCATTCAATATGATCATGGCTGATCATCCAACTCAGTATTCCGTACCTGCCTTCTCTCCATACCCCCTGATCCCTCTAGCCACAAGGGAGACATCTAACTCCCTCTTAAATATAGCCAATGAACTGGCCTCAACTACCTTTTCTGGCAGAGAATTCCAGAGACTCACCACTCTCTGTGTGAAAAATGTTTTTCTCATCTCGGTCCTAAAAGATTTCCCCCTTATCCTTAAACTGTGACCCCTTATTCTGGACTTCCCCAACATCGGGAACAATCTTCCTGCATCTAGCCTGTCCAACCCCTTAAGAATGTTGTAAGTTTCTATATGATCCCCCGTCAATCTTCTTATACTTAGTTTCTATAAGATCCCCCCTCAAATCATTTAATAAATTCTAGAATTTAAAAGCCACTATCAATCGTGATGAGCATTCTGGGTTGTTATAAAGACTCTCTTTAATATGCATTATGAAATTAAGTGGTTTTACTGGTGTGGCCTATATGTGTTTCTAGAGCCTCTGGAATTACTTGAGTCTTATCAGCCTTGAGAATGATACAATCTACTGGGTCCTCGGATACTTTGAGAATGGGTAATAAATGCTGGCCACGTTTGTAATGTTACATTCTCAAATTAATTAAAAAAAAAGGTCTTTACATCCATCTTTTCCAAGAGAAACATAATTAAAAAGTTTAAAAGTAATAACTAATAATAGATAGCCATAATAATAGTGTTAAAATCAAAGTCTGTAGTGCTGCCAAAAACACAACCCATAGAAGTTCATAGATGCAGAGGTTAGTGTTGTGTAATGTTTAAGAGCCTGATAGTTGTTGGGGAGAAGCTATTTTTGAACCTGATGGTCATGGTTTTCAGATACCTGTACCTTCTACCTGATGGGAGGACCAAAATAAGAGCATGGCCAAGGTGATGTGTCCTTGATGATTATGGCTGTCTCTGTATTTCCAACAGATTCTAGCATTTGTGGTCTCTTGCATTTCCAGTAGAACAGATTTGGTCGACGTTGGGTTGATTTGAAGCACAAAGTGTGTTTTTACTTTTGGTTTGGGCAATGCTTGTGGTAATCTGATAAGTGTTTCTAACTTTGTGGTAATCTGATAAGTGTTTCTTTTCATGCTCTGTTCTACAGTAAACCATTCTTCAAAACCCACAGAAGGATTGGAACAGCCGGTGACCATTTCAACTGAGGCTGTCAGTACAAGCAACAGGTGTGATGAGGGAACGGAGACAACAGAGGAGAGTAATGGTCTTCTGGAATGTTCCAAGAAGCAGAATGGCAGCAATAGTATTCTTAAGGATGAATCATCAAAATGCGCTGAATCTTTAGAATGTGATTCCAGTGCAAACGCTTTACATAAAAAAATACATGAAAGGATACCTTTATGTGACGCCAGCCTCTCCCACACAAACACTGATAGTACTGATGCTTTTGATAAAACAAAAGAGTCTGAACAGTCGTCAGAGTGTGGAGTTGCACCAGAAGAGAGCAGCTTGGGACAGTCTGCCAAGGAAGGCGAAAGTCTTTTAGCGGCAGTCAGCAGTGAGCTTGACTTTGACCTGTCTAGTGACAGTGAAAGTGAACCGGAGGAGGGTAAACAAGGCTCCACCTCTCCCTCGCCCACCCCCAGCTTGGACAGCGAGAAGAATGTGACAAAGAAGAAGACGAGGAAACAGCGAAAGGGGGGCGCAGAGGCAAAACGTAACCACTCGGAGAAGGAGAAGGTGCTTGATTTACAGGAGAGCGATACGCGGGGTAAGGGTGCCGATCAGGAGCCCGAGTCAGATGCTGGCCAAGACTTGCTTGGTGATGTGGGAAACGGGTGCACCGACAAGAAAGAAGCTGAGACTGAATCTCAGAACAGCGAACAGTCCGGTGTGACCATGGGTGAGTCCCTGGATCAAAGCATGGATGTGGAAGAGGAGGAGGACGAGGAGGACCAAGATGGGGATGACCATTTGATTCATTTGGAAATGATCCTCGTCCAAGTCCACACTGAGTATTATGCCCAGTATAAGAAGTACCTCGAAAAGGAAAGGCAAGTGCCTGATCTGAGGAAGATTGTTCCAGAACTGAAGAGCAAGGCACTTGAAGGCACGAGAATAATATTCAGTGGACTCTACCCAACAAACTACCCCATGGAAAAGACAAGAGAGTGGTATCATGCCACAGCCCTTGGAGCCAAGGTTAGCAAAACCTTATCTTTGAATCCCAAAGATCCCAACAGGACAACTCACTTAGTTGCTGCTCGTCCTGGTAAGTGCACTATGGTCTATCTTGTTGAGCTACATTTTTAATGGAGGAGGAATGAAGATTAGTTATTTTAAGCATTACATGTTGGGTTGGGCTGCTCTCTTCTAATTGTTAATAACATTAGGAATGCACTGCTTACTAGTTTCGGCTCTTAATTTTGCACCTTGTTACATGACAAGGCTCCTCATTTATGTGGGCTGCAAGTTTTGGAAATTAATTTCATTCCTGTCCTAACACTTCAGATTTTCAATGTGGTTTGTGTGTCTAAAGAAGCACCATCTGTTCCTGTCACTTACTTCACTGGTTAGTGTTTGCAAACTTACAATAGTGCGTTGTCTGTAATGCTTCAGCAAGAGAAAACCTTCCAATCCATTTCACAAGGGAGCAGTGAGAGAGAGAGAGAGAGAGAGAGAGGTTGAAGCAAAGCTCAAACAGAAAGATATGGGCGGGCTGGTCACTATGTCCGTTTTTTAAAGGGTGTCTGGTAAAAATGAGGAGATTGCAAAGCTTTAGGCCCAGCCAGTGGAAGGAATTGAAATAATTGGTGAGGATGTACAAGAGGATTTGAAGAATGTAGAGTGACAGGAAGATTGATGTTCTGGATGTCGCTGCAGAACTATGCGGGGTAAAAAGTTGGAATGGTTTGGGTGTTGTAATTTTGTAATGTTGTTTGACTCAAAGCTTGGCACAAGAAGAGATCATCAAGGTCATGCTCCATGCTGTGAGTTTGGAAACAGGCAGGAGAATTTGAAAGAAGTCAAGCTCATGGGTGCTGGAAATTGGCAAGCCAGCAAGGCTTTTTAAGGTCACACCTTACAGCCTTTTCTTTAAGAACAACAATAGACTAACTCAGCAGATAGATGGACGATTGAAAATGCTATGTATGTGTGTAAGAGTTTTGTTCGAGTGGGGACGAGCGTAGAGGTAAGAAACGTGATATGGGGGGGGGGGGGGGGGGAGAAGCACAGGATGAGAAACACAAGGAGAGAAACAGAACATCTTTGTCATTGTTCGAGACATTGGGAGAAGAGAAAGTTTGTGAAATAGCAGTTTAGGGGGAATAGTGGGAGAGTTTACACAAGAAAGGTTCAGGAAGCACAGGAGGAGCCAGAAGGACAAACAGAGTGGGCAAGGTGATTTTGAAGTACTTTAACTTTTGTGGAACACTAAATTTTGGACAGTGGGAAATTTGCAAAAGCTGTGTCAATACTTTGGGTAGCGATATTACACCAAAGTTTTCATGGCAATTCATTTGAGGCACTGTGTGAAAATAGATCCCTCGTCTTTGATCTGGAAATGCATTATTTTTACAATTAATTATTACTAAAATATCTTTTGAGATGCGCCATGTACAAACAGACCTGATGGCCCACTGGACATTCCTATTTGAAATTACAGTGCCACCAGGTCTCGATATCGACTCCAGGGTCTCCATTGTGGGCAAGTCTCGTGAGAACGCTGCAGTTCCAATATGTCTTCAGGAACGTGCAGAGTGAGTGGAGGTAAGAGCAGAGAACTGACGGGGGGCCTCTCTAACCCGCCTCCCCTCCCTCTCGCCATGCTCTGGCATCATCCCTTCATCCTCCTCACTGGGACAATGGGTTCTGCTGAGCATTTTGAATTGTAAAGAGAAATCTGTGTGCTTTTTTTTTCAAAAAGGATAAGGGTGAAAAATTAAATATCTCGTTACACTTAACCACATGCCTCAAAACTGTGAATTGATCGTATGCTATTAAATGAAACAAACATATTGTGCATTGATGCTTCTTTATCTAAAATACACAAGTTAGACGGCTAGAGTACGGTCTTCTATGAGTTGAAGAGCAAAAGCCTGAAAATAGTCAAGAAGACTTGGGAATGTAATGTGGGCAGCGTTCAGTGATATTAACTATTGCAAGGCACATGTACAGTCATACGGTGGTGAAGTTGTTTGATGTATGTTGAACATTATACTATTGATGCCAAGATGTGGGTTCAGTTCTCACCGAGGTTATTGGACATTTTAAAGTCAAGCCATTTAAGTAATTCTACAATCGGTAAAAGTGGAAATGAGATGGCAGAATTCCATCTGAAAGCATCTTTCAGGGAAGGATGACTGCTGCCTTTATCTGATCGACTTTATGTGTGCTGCCACCAATGTGGATGATCCACTGTCTTCTGCTATGACTCAACAAGCCAAAGGGTAATGAGGATTTGGTTATAAATGTTCATCTTCCCACTTACATCCACATCCAATGAATAAATACAATTGGCTGTAAAAATAATATAATGCTGTGTAAACTATCGACAATGGGGGCTGATGAGAATCAACCACATTAATACTGCGGTTCAAGAGCAGATCGGAGGCTGAGTAACCTGCAGTGAGTGATTTGTCTCCTGTCATCTCAAAGTTTTTCCACTGGCGTTCAACTCCATTCACCCTCAAAACTTGATATAATTGAGGTCAAAGCAGCCCACACGATTGGCATCTCAGTCATCATCCTAGGTGCTCATTCCTTCTATTGCACTCTAGCTGCAGTGAATAGGTTACCTAGCGACCTTCCCAGCACCTCACAAACCCATGACATCTACCACCAAGATGGCCAATGGCATCAGGCACAGAGAATCATTACCAGCTGCAGCTTCCCTTCCAAATCATGTGTTATTTTTATTTATTTTCTTTGAATATTTTTATTTAATAGAGGTAAATACATCAGTGTACATCACCTATATTGTTACAATCATTGTACCCCATAATTTTATGGCTTTTAAAGACAGAGAATAGAAACAAAGAGAGTGAAGTTGGTGAAAAGAGTTGTGAAAGTGAAAGAGTGTGTCTTTCACTTTCACAAGGAAGTGGAGAAAAAAAAAACCCTGGACAAAGAGTTAGAGAAAGGGGATTAAGAGATAGACCCTAGAAAAGAAAAAGAAAAAAGAGAGAGAAACAAAAAGCCAGTTACTATATTATATATATCACGCAAAAGGAATTTACCAACTCGATAGTTTTACATCCCCCTTTACTAAGGCCCGAGGTACTTTTGCACCCTATCTTTGTAGTAATTTTATAAATGCAGACCACGTCTGATAGAAACGATCTGATTTTCCTGCCAGGCGGAGTCTCATATCTTCCAGATATAGTGTTTCAAACATAGTTGAAATCCACATATTTAATGTTGGTATAGGGGCATTTTCCAGAATTTTAAGATTAGTTTTATTCCTATTATTGAGCCAAAATCAAATAGATTCTTTTGATACACATTTAATTCCGAGCTACCTTCTGTCATTCCGAAAATAATCCATTCTGGCTTTGGTGTCATTTTTATTTTAAAACTGTGTTGTGACAATTTCAAAGATTTCAGTCCAAAACCTTTGAATTGTTCTTCAAATTCTTCAATACAGTAGCTTCTTGAGACTGGCATTTATCACAAATTGGTGAGACGTTGGGGAAAAATGTATTTAATTTAGTTTTTGAGTGGTATAATCTGTGTAAGATTTTAAATTGTATTCAAGTGTGTCTTACGTTAATTGAGCATGTATGCACATTTAATAAGTACTCATTTAACCTTTCATTGGAAATTTTTATGCTTAATTCGTTTTCCCACTCTCCTCTGATACCTTCCGTTGTTGGTATTACTGCATTTAGTATAATATATATATCTATATGAAATTAAATTTGCTGATTCCACCATTGTATTCATTGCTTCATCTAGTAATCTGATGGCATTTTGTGAAATTCTTGTGCATGTTTTTTCAGATAATCACATATTTGGAAATATTTAAAATACTGATTGTTACCCAGGTTGTATTTTAGTTGTAATTGTTTAAATGATAGTAGGTTTCCCGTTTCATACAAATCTCCCAAAGTTTTAATTCCTGCTCTTTCCCATTGTATAAATGCTTTATCAATAATTGAGGGTTTAAACAGAGGGTTTTTAGCGATAGGAGATAGGAGAGATAAGTTTCTTAATTTTAAGTTGTATTTTATTTGTTTCCAAATTCTGATTGTGCTATGTATAATTGGATTTTTGTTGTAATTTTATTATTCACCGTCATTGGTGAGAGAAGGATTGTGGCAATATTAAAAGGGGAGCAGTCCTCTTTCTCCATAATGATCCACTCTGGTTGTTGAGGAGAGTTATCCAACAATTGAATCATATTTCTAATATTTGCAGACCAATAGTAATACATAAAATAAGGGAGTGCTAATTCCCCCTACTACTTTGGGTTTATTTGGGTCTTTGTATTCTATGGGACTTATAATCCCAAATAAAATTTGCGATATCCGAGTACAATTTATAAAAATAAAATAAATAAAAAAACTTTTTGGGTAGGTATATTGGGATTGATTGGAACAGGTATAGAATTTGTGGTTAAAAAAAATCATTTTTATAGCATTTATTCGGCCTATTAAGGAAACGTTTTCCAAAATTTAATTAATTTTTTGTAGTTTCTTAAGTACAGGGTTATAGTTTGCATTAAACATGTCTTGATATCTTCTGGTGATTTCAATACCCAAGTATTTAAATTTTTCCACAGCTATTTTAAAAGGAAATTGTACGAGATGTGTAGAATCTTTCGGTTTTATTGACATGATTTCACTTTTATTCCAGTTTATTCTGTAACCTGAAAATGAACCAAAATCCTCAATTAAGTTTAGAATATTGGGTATAGTGATATGAGGCTTTGTGATGTGCAAAAGTACATCAGCGTATAATGATATTTTATTGTTTGAATTTTTTGTATTATATCCGGATATTCGGATGAGTTATATTTCTTTCCGCTAGTGGTTCAATTATGAGGGCAAATAACAATGGTAATAATGAACAACCTTGTCTATTACCCCTTGACAGTTGAAATTTTGTGGACAAGATGTTATTAGTTAATATTCTGGCCGTTGGCTTATTATATATTAATTTAATCCATAGAATGAAGTTCTCTCCCAGTTGGAATTTTTGCAATACCTTAACCATATACTTCCATTCAACCTGATCGAATACTTTCTCTGCATCCAGCGAAATAATTGCGAGATTTGGATCTTTAGTTTGGTGTGAGTGCATTATGTTAAGCAGACGTCTCAAATTATTAAATGATTGTCTCCTAGGGATAAATCCCATTTGATCCGGATGTATTAAATTGCTGGCATACTTACTTAATCTTCCAGCTAATATTTTCGCTAATATTTTTTGATCTGTGTTTAACAACACAATAGCTCTGTATGATCCGGGTTCTTCCTCATCTTTGTCTTTCTTAAGTATTAATGTTATCGTAGATTCTGATAGTGTATCAGGTAATATTTGTTCTCTAAAGACATGTGTATACATTTTCTGTAGGCGAGGGGTAAATATGTCGTAAAAACCTTTATAGAATTCATTACTGAATCCGTTGGGACCTGGTGTTTTTCTATTTTTCAATGAGATTATTGTTTCTTCTATTTCCTTATTTGAGATTTGTGCTCCCAATTCCTCTTGTTCCTGCAATTCTAGTTTGGGAAGAATGCAATTATCAAAAAACTCAGTAACTTTGTTGGTGTCCGTTGTCGTTTTGGATGTATACAAATTCTCATAAAATTGCACAAATCTTTTATTAATTTTGTTCGGTAATGTTAATACTTCCCCTCTATCTGATTTAATCTTTGAAATCGTATGTTCCTTTTCTCGTTTTTTTAACTGGTGTGCCAGAAGTTTATGGGGCTTATCCCCAAATTCAAACTGTTCCTGTCTTGTGATTTGGAATAATCTTATAACTTTCTCTGATGGTAATTAATTTAATTTAAATTTTAGTATTAATATTTTATTATGCTTATCCATGGTCGGGTCTTTAGCATTATCTATGTCCAATTGTCTAATTTGTTCCTCTAGCTGCTATTCTTATTTCTTATTTTTTTTAATTCCGAAAGGCTTGTTATGAGATTATAACACCACGAATAAAAGCTTTGAAAAATTCCCATAATAATGTAGGTGATGTGTCTGGCGTGTCATTTATTTCGAAAAAATGATCCATTTGCAGTTTTAAATATATACTCCCATGCGGGTGTTTTAAAATTTGGGAGTTGTACCTCCAAAACGGTGTATTCTTAGACATTCCTTCTATTTAAAAAAAAAAAAAAAAAAGTTAGGGGGGAATGATCCGAAATCGTATTTGTATGGTATTTTGGATTCAGAGTATACGGAATTAATTTTGTGTCTACCAGGAAATAATCTATACGTGAGTAAGTCTTGTGTACCGATGAATAGAACGAGTATTCCTTGCCGGTCGGATTTGCAATCCTCCAAACATCTGTTATATTTGTATTTTTTATGTATGTGTTTAAAAGTTCACTAGTTTTAGATTTCGTATTCCCTCTCTATTTTTGACTAGATTTATCTAAGTAAGGGTCTAAAACACAGTTAAAGTCTCCACCAATTATAAAACATTCTGGTAATTATATTCTGCGATTATATTCAGAATTCTATTTTAAAAATGCGGATTATCAAAGTTAGATGCATATATATTTACCAATGTAATTGAGATGGCATGGATCTCACCGGTAACTATCAAATATCTCCCATCCTTATCTGTTAAGGTATTTTTCTGTTTAAATGGTATGCCTTTGCGAATAGTGATAGAGGTGCCTCTGGATTTCGACGTGTATGACGAATGAAAAGTTTGGCCTATCCAGTTCGCCCTCAATCTAGCTTGATCTTGAAATTTAAGATGCGTTTCTTGGAGGAAGGTAACATCTGTGTTGTATGCTTTCAGCTGAGCTAAAATCTTACCCCTTTTAATGCGTTCGTTAGCCCCCCTAATATTCCAACTGCAGAATGAGATTCCTCCCAGTTTATTTTGTTTAATGTCTTGCATTTTGGCTAGGTTTAGTACCTGTGTAAGTTGCGGTGCATCCATACCTCAGGTCGTTAAGTATTGGGGGAACATTTAACCTACCAAGTTCAATTTGTGGATTCCTTTTGCGATTCTCCTTGAATAAAAAATAACACATGTGATTGATTGTGATAATAAAAAAATTAGTAAAAGTGAAATTACAGTGACCGAGCTTATCGAAATTACAGTGACCTGTTGGTGGGAGAAAACATTATGTCGACTTCCGTTGTCGATATTAGCAAACAAAAAGCTCCGCTCCCTCAGTTAGTCATAACATATCCATACTAGAGTGGTGCCGGTTCAAAATCAGCTATATAGTACCCAATTGCAGTATATATATCCATTTCATATGTATTCCCAGATATATCTAACTGTTTTATCTGCAAAGTATTAAGCATCTGGTTTTACCTCGGTAATAATCAGCTATTGGTTGAAGGGGTTAACTACGGCAGGCTTCTGGTTCTGAGCCAGGAGCCCGTCTTTTCCCCCTCACACCACGGTTATAAATCTGCTTAAAACTTATTAAGTTATTAAGTTATACATGTTATTTTGTAAATCAACCCTTTACTACCATTCTGGTTAATATTCATTACAATTTCTATGTTAGTGTTCTATGTTTTAAGTGTTAAAGGTGTTAATTCTATAACATTAGGTTATTCATTTAAACTCTTAAACCACGATGATTGCTCTATTCACATTCTGTTTTCAAGCTCTGCATTCAGTGTTTATCTTTTTCTGCTTCACTTGGAACCCAGTATGTCCTTGAGTTAGCATTCCTCGATAAGCTGTCGAGTCAAAACGCAAGGAGAGTTCCACCTTCTGGTAAACACAATATCTTTCATGGTGAAATAATAAAGAGAAAGAATATCCATACAGTTCAGGTTTTCAAGTTGCTGATTCTCTTCCGCGATGGTTAAGGCATGTTTATATGCGTTCTCTGGGTTTGTAAACGATTTTTGCTGTTCCTTGTAAGCAATACGCATTTTCCGTTGGGTAGTAGACTCCATATCTGACTCCTTTCACGCCTTGGAGAGCTTGCTTTGCCTTAGAGAACTGATTTCGTTTCTGAACAATTTCATAGGGATAATCCCTGAATATTTTGAAAGATGTCAGCCCGTGTTTCAGTGGCACTCCATATTTAATATT
Source organism: Raja brachyura (assembly GCA_963514005.1). The sequence continues at coordinate 83,484,937 of OY740784.1, forward strand.
ACTCATAACCTCTTCCAAGCCAGAAATGTCCCGGAATTTCACAATAATCTGACGTGTGTATTCTGAGCCTGTTTGAGATTTTTGTTTATACCTCGGGACTCGATGTGCCGCTTCAATTTTCGGAAGGTTAGGAAGATTGAGAGCTTCTTTAATTAGATCCGCAGCGAACTCCTGAGGGTTATCTCCGTTGACTCCCTCGAGTACTCCTACTAATCTTAGATTAAAGCATCTCGAACGAGCTTCCAGATCCAGGCACTTGGCCGAAACATTTTCCAGCTGTTTTGCAGTGAGGTAGTGATGTATCTTCATTTTCTTCATAATCCTCGGCGATTCGTCCCATCTCTTCCTCCATCTCTTTCATTGTTTACACATATGAGGAGACAGTCTCATGCACTGCAACACACTTCTTAGTAGTGTCTTCTTCCCCCTTATCCATTCTCTCCAATAGTTCAGCTCTCACATCTTCAATTCTTATAATTACGGTGCCGATCGAATCCTGCACAGACTCAATCATTTTCAAATTGCCCGCGTTTGTATTCACCATCAGCTGTTCCATCATATCTCTCATCATTTTTTCCGCTTTCCATCAATTTCTTTCTCCTTTATCTGCCTTAGCTCTTGTAGCCATTTCGGAGGGCAGTTTTCCTTCAAGAGCCACTTCAAAAGTAGTTTCTTCAGGCTCCTTCTCGCTGCTCCAGTGACATTTTGAGATTGTTCTCTGAGGACTCTGAGCAGAAACTGGATTTTGCATTTAAAGGGTTAAATCCACAGCGCTTACTGATGACGTCATCAACGCGACGCCCAGAGTATCCGGTAAGATTTTTAAATCGGTCCCCATCTGTAGACCCAGTTTTAATGCAAAAAATCGCAAAGTTTTGGGAGCGGAGCTATGTGTGGCGACTGTTACTAAAACATGGCGCCACCGGAAGTGTGGTGTGTTATTCTGATGTGAAATATACAGTGGTTCATCATTGTCCTCATCCTGGAGCACTCTAACCCTCCAGCCCCTTCACCTTGTGGAATTTACAGATTGCTGAAAGCAGTTCTCCATCTCCAGAGCAGTTAGAGAGGGAAATAAATGCCTGTTTTGCCAGTGGTAACCACATCCCTACGCATAAATAGCAAACCCTCCTTTCTTTTTATTGAATTTCGTCTTGTTTTGTTTCTTACTTGCTGGCTTCTCTCCCTTATTTTCTTTGATTTTGTGCAGAAGTGGAGACAGAACTATGTGGCAGTAGAGTAAGTTAATTGTTGATAAAATAGGGAGAAAAATCAGGGTAGAAGCTGGTTTGAAGGTAGAGTGAGTTAGCACAAAGGATATTTGAAGAACCAGTTAGGGAAAAACTCAACAGATAGGGGACAAGAGGTTTTGTGATCCAGGATGAGATTAGGAGGGTGGGAAGAGTTGGTGTGGATTTAAAGGGCTGCTTCTGCAATTCGGGTATTTGGTTAATATTTTGGAGCTGGGGAGATATAGAGTGTTGGCTCTTACAGGCAGATGTTGAGGTGGATTGGATAAGGCTAGTGCATGGGGAATGTGTAGGAAGGAAGTGCAGATTCTGGTTTCCACTGAAGATAGACACAAAATTGTGGAATAGCTCAGCGGAACAGACAGCATCTCTGGATAGAAGGATTGGTTGATGTTTGGGTTGAGAAGGAGGGTTTGACAGAAAAGATCACCCATTCCTTCTATCCAGAGATGCTTGCTGCCTGTACTGCTGAGATACTCCAGCGGTGTGACTATCTCCACAGGCACAAGCTTAACTATGCCGACTGAAACTTTTACAAGAAACAAATGAATTAAGAAAATGTGAGAATTTCATTCATCTGCAGCAGATCTATCTAGTCATTTGGAATAGGTAGTCGGGGTTTGGTCGCAAAAGCAATTAAGGGGCAGTATTAGTTTCAAAGTAGTTTGTGAGTCAAAAAAAAATTCTATATGTTAGAATCCTTGGCAGTGCTTTCTTCGTCTGTCTCTTTCCCTTTATTCCAGGGCAGTTTGTCCCTTATGCAATAAAAAGGAATTGCAGATGATAGTACATACCAAAGATAGACACAAAATGCTGGATTCAGTGGATCAGGTAGTGTCTCTGGAGAAAATAGATGAGCGATGTTTGGGGTTGCGTCTGAAGAAGAGTCCCAACCCGAAACGTCACCTATCCATTTCCTCCAGAGATGGTGCCTGACCCGCTGTAACTCCAGCATATTGTGTCTATCTTCAGCTCTAACTTTTTTATTTGTGAGTGTTACTACTTTTCCCTTTGTGCGGTCCGTCATCCTCTCTCTTTGTGTGGCCTGACATCCTCGTAGAGTCATACAAAAGCATAGCTCTGAAATGGGTCCATTCAGCCCATCTTGACCACATTGTTCATGATGCCTATCTACGCCAATCCCATTTGCTGTATGCCTCTTATGCCGTTATTAGTCAATTACCTGTTCAAATGCCTTTTAAGAGATACAAACATTATAGTGCCCTGAAATGGGGGGACTATGTATAAACACTGGTGTAATTTCTACATCGTGAAACCAAAATGTACAAAAATGGCCTTCATTAACATCTGACAATTTGTTGATTGTCACACCACTTGTGATATTGTTTTTTCTATTACAAATCTCAAATTGTGGAGTACATGAGGCAAAAATGATAGGTCTCTGTCCCAAACATTATGGAGGGACATAATATAAGCTCATTCCAAATATAAGCACCTTCTGTATGAAAAAAATAACATTTCGATATCCTTTAAATGATTCACCTCTCACCTTAGCCTGTGCCCTCTAGTTCTAGACTCCCCTGATGTGGGGAAAAAACCTCCAACTGTCTTATCCTATCTATACCCCTCGTGGTTTTTATAAACTTCTGTCCAATATTTATTGCTTTGTTTTCTTTCTTACTCCATTGTGAGGTGTTGCACTTTGGTGGTTGAATGTAACGTGGAAAATATACAATTATTGCAAGACCCTTAACAACATTGATGTACGGAGGGATCTTGGGGTCCGTCCATAACTCCCTGAAAATGGCAACACGTAGATAGAGTGATAAAGTTGAGGTTGAGCGGAGAGATAGAAATAAATAACATTAGTAGAGGCATAGATAGGGCAAATAGTCAGAAGCTTTTCCCCTGGATGTATCAAATACTAGAGGGCATACATTGTATCAAATACTAGAGGGCATACAATAACTTCAGGTGAGAGGGGCAATATATAAAAGAAATGTGTAGGACATGTACGGTGCTGAGTGCCTGGAACATGCTGGGCAACCTTGGCAGCTTTTTAGGTTGCCAAATGACAGTTTAAGTGGTCATTTAAGACGGTTTGCATGACACGTGCGATAATGTGCTTGGACGAAGTGCGTAGTTACCAGTCGGAATTATTCGCAATGAATCATTCACATATTATGTTCAAGAAGGAACTGCAGATGCTGGAAAATTGAAGGTAGACAAAAGTGCTGGAGAAACTCAGCAGGTGCAGCAACATCTATGGAGCGAAGGAAATAGGGAAAGTCTCGGGCCGAAACCCATCACTCTGAAGAAGGGTTTCGGCCCGAAACGTTGCCTATTTCCTTCGCTCCATAGATGCTGCCGCATCCGCATCCGCTGAGTTTCTCCAGCACTTTTGTCTACATTCACATATTATTTCTGCTTCAAATAACTCACAAACTAAACATATTCACCAATCAAGACATGATATATACCACAATGACATGCAGCAAAATTATAATACAGTATCTCAACTCTTTTTACACATTGCAATTAATGCAATTTCTATTAGTTCTTTCCACTTCCAAAGAAAAATGTGGTTGGATTATTCAGCATCTGATCAACCTGTGTCAATAAATCCTGAACCATGGTAATATATATGCTTAACCATGCACACTACAGATTGATGCGAGCATGTTATCTGTGAAGGACCGAAAATTATCATGACATGGCCTTAGCATGGGCCGTTATTGCCATTGGTACAGAAATACTCTCGCTTCCCACATAATTTATCCATAACAAAATATACAGGTTGCAAGGAAATTTCTAAAGGCATAATAACTGATAAATATGATAATAGCTGTTAAAACCGACTATACCCATCTGACAGGTTAAACATTACACTAACTGACAAGAGATGGCTGAAGGACATAACTGCAGGAAATGTTCTTTTGGTAATATGTTTAAAGGTGTCAAAAATAATAATAACATTGGGAATTAAAACACATTTGATTGCATTCCGTTATCAAACATAGTCAATGTTCGCTCTGAAGACCATGAAGCACAATAGGGTCAGGGTGTGTGTGTGAATCAGGGCGGGGTGGATAGATTGGTGGGGTGGGGGGGGTTGCGAAGGCAATCGGTGCGGAATGGATGGATTGAGGCAGGTGAATTAGTACGTGTTGGTTGGAGTATGTAAAATTGTGAGGGGAGAGCACGGGGGATGTCAGTGGTGTTGAATGGGGGGGTTCAGTACGGGATGGATGGGGGGGGATCAGTACAGGATGAATGGGGGGTCAGTACAGATGAATGGGGGTAGACAAAAATGTTGGAGAAACTTGGCGGGTGAGGCAGAATCTATGGAGCGAAGGAAATGGGCAACGTTTTGGGTCGAGACTCTTCAGACTTTTTCCCCCATTTTTCTTGAATGGGGGGGGATCAGTACAGGATGAATGTGGGGGAGATCAGTTCAGGATGAATGGGGGGGGGGTCAACACAGCGTGGATCGGAGGGTCTGTGCAGGTTGAATGGGGGATCACTACAGGATGAATAAGGGATCAGTATAGGATGAATGGGGGATCAGTACGCGATGAATGAGGGGATCAGTATAGGATGAATGAGGGGATCAGTACAGGATGCATGAGGGGATCAGTACAGGATGAATGGGGTTTTAGTAAAAGATGAATGGGCAGATCACTACAGGATGGATGGGGGGGATTTGTGCAGGGTAAATGGAGGGTGGGTCAGTACGGGAAGAATGGGAGGATCAGTGCTGTATGAATGGGAGGAGAAGTGCAAGATGGATGGGAAGGGGGGTCAGTACAGTACAGGATGATTTGGGGGACCAGTGTAGGATGGATGGGGGGTAGCAGGAGAATCAATGCGAGGTGGGTAGGGTGATGAATAGATTGGAGGGGGTGGGGAGCACAGGGGATATCAGTTAGGACTGAATAGAGGAGGGAATGGGGATCAGTGTGGGATGGAGAGGAGGGGTCCCAGGATAAGAGGGGTGGACGGGAGCATACAAGAGAGAGAGAGAGAAAGAGGGGGGAGGTGGGGAGGAAAAAAGGTCAGCGCTCCTCAGACAACATCTCCTGCTGCCTTGGCCGTCCCAGTCCAATGCCAAGTGCCGCCACCAAAGGGGGAGGCGGTTGGGATCTCCTCGCCACCGACTCCCCTCCTCCGCCAGCCAACAGCAAGGTGCGGGGCCAAGCGGTGCAGCTCAAAGATCCTGTAGCTATAGGATCTTTGGTGCAGCTGCTTCAGACGGCGAAAGGAGGCCTCCGCCTCCCTCTCCCTCCCTCCCCCCTCCCGGCCTCGGCGAAAGCAGCGGCCGTTATCAGGGCGATAGCGGCCGCTGCTTGCAAATCCGCCAACGGCGCTTTCAAAACAACTCCTCTTGCACGCCGAGGCCGGGAGGAGGGAGGCCTCCTTCCGCCGGGCGGGATGCGGGAGGAGATGGAGCTGCTGTTGTGGCCGCCGCTGCCGCTGTGCGAGGCCCCTCATTCGCTCTGACCCTTCGTCACCCTGCTCCTAGTATCTTTGCCCTGCACTACAGCCATCGCCGACATGAAAAGTCACGTTCCTATTCGCCAGAGATGCTGCCTGACCCGCTGAGTTACTCCAGTTTTTTGTGTCTATCAGTATAAACCAGCATTTGCGCCCCAAGCCGGGCAAAATGACTCTGCGTTTAGGTTGCCTAGCGGCACTTTGGATGGTCAATGGCACCCGGGCAACCTGTAATTTCAAGCCCTGTTATTAGGTATTGCTATTATTTTTACCCCTGCACACTTTTATTTACATGATACAATCATGAGCTCTGAGTTTCAGCTTGTCGGAAGAAGATCCAAAACCCAAAGTGCATTTTGGCCCAGGCTCCGCCCTTTTGCCCCAACCCACCCCGGGTATGAGCCTCCTCACAATAGACAATAGGTGCAGGAGTAGGCCATTCGGCCCCTCGAGCCAGCACCGCCATTTAATGGAATCATGGCTGATCATCCACAATCAGTACCCTGTTCCCGCCTTCTCGCCATGTCCCCTAACTCCGCTATCGTAAAGAGCTCTATCTAACTATCTCTTGAAAGCATCCAGAGAATTCGCCTCCACTGCCTCCTGAGGCAGAGAATTCCACATATTCACAACTCTCTGGGTGAAAAAGTTTTTCCTCATCTCCGTTCTAAGTCGCCAACACTTTATTCTTAAACTGTGGCCCCTGGTTCTGGACTCCCCCAACATCAGGAACATGTTTCCTGCCTCTAGCATGTCCAATCCCTTAATAATCTTCTGTTTCAATAAGACCTCCTCAAATCCTTCCAGAGTGCACAAGCCCAGCCGCTCCATTCTATCAACATATGACAGCCCCGCCACCCCGGGAGTCTACTCTGCACTCCCTCAATAGCAAGAATGCCCTTCCTCAAATTTGGAGATCAACATTGCAGACAATACTCCAGGTCTGGTCTAACTAGGCCCCCATACTGTGTACTGTCAGTACATGGGTCACCTTCCTGACCCATTATTTTTTGGACGTTGACCCTATCTACTGCTACACTCCTGGAACTTATTCCCAGCAGTGCATATCTGCCATTAGGAAGACAAACACTATTTATTATTTATTGAAAGAAGATTTTATTATCAGAGTACGTTGGAAGGAACCGCAAATGCTGGAAAAGACTGAAGCCTCGATCTGAAATGTCGCCTATTTCCTTCGCTCCATAGATGCTGCCTCACCCGCTGAGTTTCTCCAGCATTTTAGCCTGCCTTATTATCAGAGTAAGTAAGTCTGACAGGAATTACATGGAGTCCTGGCAAAGCCGTACCTAGAGTGTTGTATACAGGTATGGTCTACATAAGGAAAAATGTACTTGAGGTTTAACAAATTGAAATATGATATGAGGGTTTTGATCCATGAAGAGAGAGTCAGGAAACTGGAGTATAAAACCTGCCGGAGGTACAGCGGGTCAGGCAGCCAGTGAAAAGATAGGCATAGCAAGGGGCCATAAGAATGCCTCTGGCTATACCTTTTTGATTTGTACAAAACAATACAAATTAAATGAGAAGGAGACGCGAGGAACTGCAAATGCTGGAATCTTGCACATAGTACAAGAGTAACTCAATGGGTCGGGCAGTTTCTCTGGTGACATTTTGGGCCCCTTTCTTCAGGCTCTAGAACACAAGTAGTGGAGTTTGAATCAAAAGATAAATTTTTGACGTTTTGCGAGGTGGTTGATTGACTTAGTGGAGGGGAACTGATTAGTTAGTAAAACTGAATCTGTACTCCCAGGAGCTTAGAAGAATGAGTGGCAATCTCATTGAGGGACCTCAAGTTTCTGTTTCCTATGTTGACAAAGTAGATGAAGTTGGAGATCTCGGGTAAGGGCCGTGTTATTCTTGATCCAGTCACTGCATCCACATCCTTGCAATGGGAGAGGCCTTGCCCCTCTCCAATGTTCTGGGAGCTTGTGTACTGGTGGAAGGCTCCGTGCTGGACGGAACAGTGTGGTCCAGGGTGCAGAGATGGGCAAACAAGGGATGGTGGAAGATCTGCCCCTACAGTGCACCTGCTTGGATAACCAAGTCTATCCAAGTAGTGGGGGAAATTTAACTGCAGCAAGTTCTCGCAACAACAGCAGTTGATTTGTCTGGAAAAAAATACAGTGAATAAAGTTTGGTCGCATACAAATCATGTGCATAAAATAAATCTTAATCACTTACAACAGGATGATTGCCAAGCTTGTTGACAATTAGCTAATCATCTTAATTCGGTCTGGCTATTGTGTTATCACTGCATGGAGCCTAATTGTGAATCTCTTTCATTACTAGTTCTCGTCTCACTCTTTCCATCTTTATGGTGGATATCTCCTGTCTGCGCTGTCAGTCCTAATGCAGATTTGTGGCCTAAAATGTCAAGAATTACTTTCCTCCACAGATGCTATTCAACCTGTTGAGTTCTTCCAGCAGATAGACACAAAAAGCTGGAGTAACTCAGCGGGACAGGCAGCATCTCTGGAGAGAAGGAATGCGTGGCGTTTCGGGTCGTGTCCCTTGTTCAGATCTGAAGATCTCTGGCTTTTTTTGTCTATCTTCGGTTTAAACCAGCATCTGCAGTTCCTTCTTACTGAGTTCTTCTAGCAGTTTGTTTTATTTTTGCTCCAAATTCTAGCATCTGCAGCTCTCTTGTTTCTATATCACCTTGTAATTGCTGGTCCACCTAATGTATGTTCCAAGCAACTGGCAGAATTTATATTTGTGGGAGACCGGAAATTCTTTCGTACATTTTTAATACTTCAATTCCAGCCCACAAACCTTTCTTGATATATAAATTAACATACATGATGGGAAGTCATTAGCTTTCTGGAGTGCAGGCAGGGCTAAAAGACGCATCAGATGCACCCATTTGCAGTTTAAAACGGCACGTTAATCTCATTGCAGAATCAAAAGGCCTCAATGGTTTCATCCCCATCGAGATAAAAGCTTTGTAAGAACTTGTATTCCTGTACATTACTGAATCAAACAGATAATTTAGCAGTTACCAGCAGCCGAGTTATGGACCGTTTTATCTCCCTAGCTCGGCTGTAGCTGTACCCTCTAAGCCATTCGGAGAGCTAATATGTTTAGCTGCAAGTTGCAGTTATAACCTGGGGCAAATACAGTGCCCTCCATAATGTTTGGGACAAATACAGTGCCCTCCATAATGTTTGGGACAAATAAATGATTTGTCATTTATTTATTTGCCTCTGTACTCCACAATTTGAGATGTAATAGAAAATAAATCGCATGTAGTTAAAGTGCACATTGTCAGATTTTATTAAAGGCCATTTTTATACATTTTGGTTTCACCATGTAGAAATTACAGCTGTGTTTATACATAGTCCCCCCCATTTCAGGCCACCATCATGTTTGGGACACATAACTTCACAGGCATTTGTAATTGCTCAGTTGTGTTTAAATGCCTCCTTAATGCAGGTACAAGAGAGCTCTCGGCACCTAGTCTTTCCTCCAGTGTTTCCTTTTTGAGCCGGGTGTGGATTTGTCAATGATCACTGGCCACAGAAGACTTCATGAACAGAAATACAGAGGCTACACTGCAAGATGCAAACCATTGGTTAGCCGCAAAAATAAGATGGCCGGGTTACAGTTTGCCAAGAAGTACTTCAAAGAGCAACCACAGTTCTGGAAAAGGGTCTTGTGGACAGATGAGAAGAAGATTAACATACCAGAGTGATCAAGAGCAAAATATGGAGGAGAGAATGAACTGCCCAAGATCCAAAGCATACCACCTCATCTGTGAAATACGGTGGTGGGGATGTTATGGCCTGGGCATATATGGCTGCTGAAGGTATTGGCTCACTTAACTTCATTGATGATGCAACTGCTGATGGTAGTTGCATAATGAATTCTGAAGTGTATAGACACATCCTATCTGCTCAAGTTCAAACAAATGCATCAAAACGCATTGTTCATTCTACAGCAAGACAATGTTGCCAAACATACTGCTAAAGCATCAAAGGAGATTTTCAGAACTAAAAAACGGTCAATTCTTGAGTGGCCAAGTCAATCACCCGATCTGAACCCAATTGAGCATAGCTTTTATATGCTGAAGAGAAAACTGAATGGGGACTAGCCCTCAAAAGAAGCTTAATCTAAAGATGGCTGCAATACATGCCTGGTAGAGCATTACCAGAGAAGACATCTAGCAACTGGTGATGTCCATGAATCGCAGACTTCAAGCAGTCATCACATGCAAAGGATATGCAGCAAAATACTAAACATGACTACTTTCATTTATATGACACTGCTGTGTCCCAAACATTATGGTGCCCTGAAATCAGGGGACTGTATAAACACTGCTGTAATTTCTACATAGTGAATCCAAAATGTATATAAATGGCCATTATTAAAATCTGACGAAGTGCACTTTAACCACATGTGATGTTCTTTATTACAAATGTCAAATTGTGGAGTACAGAGGCAAATAAATAAATGACGGTTCTTTGTCACAAACATTATGGAGGGCACTGTGTGTGTAGCAGCAACCAGTGGAACCAGCTCTCTCTTTGGATGACTGTCATCCATTCACTCTATATTATTGAATTTTGACACTTATGGAATACAGTCAGCACACATCCATCTGCAATAGAGAAGATTTTTTATATTCTGTGATATAGAAGCTTTTCTATGACTCTGAGAAGGCCAGACCACACAAAGGGAGGGGATGACAGATCACACAAAGGGAGAGGTAGTAACACTCACAAATAAAAATGTTGTAAGAGACAAGCTGAAGATAGACACAAAGTACTGGAGTAACACAGTGGGTCAGGCAGCATCTCTGGAGAAAAAGGATAGGTGAGGTTTGGAGTCGGGACCCTTCTTTAGACTCTGCTATTTATCATATATCCTGTGTATGATCAGTGCGTTCTGTTGAAAGTGGATGTGCAAAACAGGCCAGCATTTCCTTCACCCTTGGCTTCGATTCCAACAGGGGATAGTGAAGTGAAAAGGTAGACCAAGGACAGTGTACAGCAGGGTACAGGTCTAGGTACGTTTACTCTTAGATCCAAGCTTCATAGGGAATATTATCTATTCCCCAGGAACATAAATATCTGGTGTTCAATGTTATTTAAAAGAAAAATAACTTCATACCTTGTTAATTAAGATTGTGCCTTTACTAGGGTTTAAAACAATGTGAGATGATCTTGCTGAAACGTATCAGATTCTAAAGGTACCTCTAGGTGGATGCTGAGGATGTTTCCTCCAGTTCTGGGATTACAGAGCATAGTTACAGAATGAGTGGTCAGCTATGCCTTCCAATAAAAGCGTGGCTGATTCAACTGTAACCTCAACTCCACATTCCTACCTAGCCTCGGGAATCTTTCACCCCCACTTTGCTTATCAAGCATCCATTTATTTATGTTCTAAAATGTAGTCAAAGCCTCTACTCACACCGGCCTTTAGGAAGACAGTTCCAAAGTCTCACAACCCTAAAAGATGCAGTGAAAAATTTACATGGGCACCATCTTTTACCATGAAATAGCAGCAAAAAAAGTCGCAGGGCTGGAGTAACTCAGTGGGTCAAGCAACATCTCTGGAGAACACGGATAGGTGACGTTTTAAATCGCATGTAGTTAAAGTGCACATTGTCAGATTTTATCTCACCTATACATTTTCTCCAGAGATGCTGCCTGATGCCGCTGAGTTATTCCAGCACTTTTTGTATCTTTTTTGTAAAACAGCACCTGCAGTTCCTTGTTTTTAGCTTTTAAATAGTAGTCCCTTATTGTAGATAAAAGATGATAACCATTCCCCTTCCACCCTATTCGGACCCTCTGATTTAAAAAGAAGTCGGACTGACACAAGAAGAAAGTTATTTTCTCAGGATTGTGAAACTTTAAATTCCCCAACACCAGAGTTCTCAAGGCTAAGCAGTGAAGTATATTGGGAGCAAGTTCTCCATGATAAGTACTCTCTGGGTGGTAATTTTTCTGAATATTCTATTGCATTGATAAATTAATGGCCTCTAGTTTTAATCTCCTCCATCCTTTGGGGATAACTTACTTCTATGCCATTTGTCTGGGATCTAAGTTGTTGATGAATCCATTATGGGATTCTTGTTCTGCAAGATTACCGTCTCTACATCTGCACAGTTCACAATGGAAATTGTGCCCTCTTGTCAAAAGTCTGCTTTCACTTTTTAAGAAAATAAAATATAGCCCCTTGAGCGTTACCTCAATTTGACCATCATCCTTTATTGCTGCTTTTTTTTAATACAGTATGTGAACCAATGGAGACAAGAGAGACTGCAGATGCCATAGTATGGGGAAAACAAAACACTGGAGGAACTCAGCGGGTTGAAAAGCATCAGCAGAGGCAAAGGGAGAGTTGATGTTTCATTTTGAGACCCTGCATCAGCGCTCAATGGAGAGGGGAGATAGCTAGTACAAAGAGATAAGATGAAAGGGTATGAAAGGGGTAGGCAGATGATAATTCTTAGACATTTCTAATCTCTAGATTTCTTCAACTGCGGTAAGCAGAGAAAGCAGGAGTCATACACTTATTTGAGGCTACTTTCAAAAATGAGTTACAAGTTTGAACCAGCCTGCCTTTTAATTACCACTTTATTATCAACTATTGAATTACCATTTATAAAATATTAATATTCTAATGTGTGACATTTGTCAGACGAAGGATAAGCACTAGAGAAAGAATGCCACTAATTGTCATTTTCATATCGCCTGTTATGTTGGTAGAAAATGTTAAAGTTCTAATTAGTGAATCAAAAATATCTTGTGGTTGATGTGTTTAGTTTAGAGACACAGCGAGGAAACGGGTCCTTCGGCTCACTGAGTCCACACCGACCCATACACCAGCTCTAGTATATTCCACTTTCACATCCTACACACTGGGGGCAATTTGCAGAAGTCAATTAACCTACAAACCTGCACGTCTTTGGAAATGTGGGAGGAAATCATAGCAACTGGAAAACTCCCAAAGAGAACGTACAAGCTCTGTATAGACAGCACTCATAGTCAGGATCGAACCCGGGTGTCCAGCACACCGAGACAGCAGATTTACCATTGTGGCACTATGCCGCCCCTTTAATACAAAACAGGAAAATCTGGAAATATTTAGTAGGTCAGACATTGGCTATAGATAGTGGAATTGTGCTATATTTCAGACTCATGACCTCTTACCTGAATTGAGTTAGTTCTGAAGAAGGGTCTCGACCTGAAACATCACCCATTCCTTCTCTCCAAAGATGCTGCATGACCCTCTGAGGTAATCCAGCATTTTGTGCCTACCTTTGAGTTGGTTCTCATCAGTTCCAATGTGTCAGATAAGACCATAACACGACGTGGGGGCGAGAGACTGCAGGTGCTATAGTCAGGAGCAAAACTCGAAACACTGGAAGAATTCAGTCGGTTGAGCAGTATCTGTGGAGGCAAAAGGATAAACAAGGTTTCAGGTTGAGACTCTGCATCAACACTGAGGACCCTGCACTCAACACTGATAGATCTACAGAGGACGCTGTAGCCACAGCTCTCCATGCTGCACTGTCCCACCTGGAGCAGCGGGGAAGTTATGGACTTTGTGGACTACAGCTCTGCTTTTAATACTATCCTTCCCCACAAACTGGTGGACAAACTGGGGGACTTGGGACTTCCACAATCCACCTGCATGTGGATAAATAGCTTCCTGTCGGGCCGCAGCCAGAGAGTCAGAATGGGCCATCACACATCCACGCTCAGCCTCAGTACTGGCTCTCCACAGGGCTGCGTGCTGAGCCCCCTGCTCTACACCATCTACACACATGACTGAACCTCCGCCCATCACAGCAACACCATTGTCAAATTTGCAGATGACACTACGGTGGTGGGGCTCATCTCCGGGGGGGACGAGTACGCCTATCGGGATGAGGTGGAGCAGCTGACAGTGTGGTGTGGAGAAAATAACCTGCTCCTGAACACCTTAAAGACCAAGGAGATAATAATAGACTTCAGGAAGAACAAAACAGAACTGGTACCACTAATCATCAGAGGGGACTGTGTGGAGAGGGTGGCGGATTTCCGCTTCCTGGGAATCCATATTGAGGAGGACCTGACGTGGAGCGTGAACACCTCTGCGCTGCTGAAAAAGGTCCAGCAGAGACTGCACTTCTTGAGGGTGCTCAGGGAGAATAACATCACACAGAGACTGCTGCTGTCCTTTTATCGGTGCTCCATTGAGAGCATCCTAACATACTGTGTATGCGTGTGGTACACCAGCTGCACAGCAGCTCAGAGGAAAGTGCTCCAGAGGGCCATTGACAACGCCCAGAGGATTGTCAGCTGCCCTCTCCTTACCTTGGAAGACTTACACAGTTCCCGCTGCATCAAAAAGTCTCAGAATATTATAAAGGACATTTCCAACCCGGACACTCCCTGTTTGAACTGTTGCCATCAGGCAGACGGTACAGATCTACAAGGACAAGGACAAACAGACTTAAAAACAGTTTTTACCCCACTGCTATAAAGGCACTAAATGTAGCCGCCAAGGAACGCGGGGACTAAGGGACTGTGGTTGGTACACTGTGAAATCGACAGAAGGATGTAGGGTTGGGTGTTTATGCGTGCTATTTTCATATTTCATATTTATTTTAGTTGTTTATCTTTTTAAATATTTTACCGTGTATGTATCGTTAGCTTTTATGGTTTGAATGTTGCACTGACTGGTTGAGATTTTTAAATTTCATTGTACATGGTTCATGTTACAATGACAATAAATAAACTATTCTATTCTATATTCTATTCTATTCTATTCTAGGATGTAGAGAGGATATAGCTAGAATAAAAGAGTACGATGGAGGGGTATGGCTGGGGCAGACAGGTGATATGTGGAATCTGTCAAGGAGGAGAATTATGCACATCTTTGTATTTCTAATCTCTAGGTTTCATGCACTGGAGAAAGCAAGAGTCACGCTCTTATTTGAGGCTATCTTTCAAACAAAAGTTACAAGATCAAACAGCCTGCCTCTTAATTATCAACTTTTGAATTGCCTTTTATAAAAAATATTACCATCCCAATATGTGACATTTATTCGATGATCAGTAAGCAATAGGGAAACTTGTCACTATCACCCATTACCTTGATAGAAAAATGTCAATGTTGCAATTAGTGAATCATAACAAAATCTTGTTGATGAGTATCAAAAAGAAAAACAAAGTGCTGGAAAGTTTCAGTAGATCAGACATTGGCAGTAGATAGGGGATGTTACATTGCAGATCATGGCCTCTCTGAATCTTGTTGCTTCTCATCTCCAGTTCTAATGGGTAATACCATGATGCAACAACATGGGGGAACAAATATGAACATAGAGCACTACAGCACTGCATGGTGGTGCAGCAGTAGAGTTGCTGCCTTGCAGCGCTTACAGCTTTGGAGACTGTGGCTCAATCCCGACTATGGGTGCTGTCTCTACGGAGTTTGTACATTTACGTGACCACGCGGATTTTCTCCGAAATCTTTGGTTTCCTTCCACACTCCAAAGACGTACAGGTATGTTGGTTAATTGGACTGGTATAATTGTAAATTGTCCCTAGTGTGTGTAAGATAGAGTTCATGTGCGGGGATCACTGGTTGGCGCACTCGATGGGCCAAAGGGCCTGTTTCTGCACTGTATCTCTAAACTAAACTAAAACTAAACTGAAGCACACAATGTCTTTGTCAATAGACAATAGGTGCAGGAGTAGGCCATTCGGCCCTTCGAGGCCCTTTGTGTCGATCAGGTATGAAGGAACTGCAGATGCCGGTTTAAACCAAAGATAGACACAAAATGCTGGAGTAACTCATCGGGACAGGCAGCATCTCTGAAGATAAGTAATGGGTGACGTTTTGATTCGAGACCCTTCTTCAAGCTCAACCCCAAACATCACCCATTCCTTCTCTCCAGAGATGCTGCTTGTCCCGCTGAGTTACTCCAGCATTTTGTGTCTACCTAGGTAAACTAATTTCCTCTGCCTACACGTCATCCACATTCCTAGCATGTCCATGTGCTTAGCTCAAAGCCTCTTAACAACCACAATCTGTTTCCAGCACCACCCTGGTAGCATATTCCAGGCATATACCGAGCTCAGTTAAAAAAAAATGACCAGCACATCTCCATTAAACGTTTCCCCTCTCACTTTAAGGCTATGCCTTCTAGACATTTCCATCATTTGGGAAAAAAGGTTCTATCTAGCTTATCTATGCCTCCCATAATTATAAAATACTTCCATCAGGCCTCCCCTCAGCCTCTGACATGCCAGAGAAAGCAACCCAAGTCTCCTTATATTAATATTCTCTATTCCAGACAGTATTCTGGTAAACCTGTTCTGCACCCTTTTTGAAATCTCCATATCCTTCCTACAATGGGGAGACTGCACATGGTACTTCATTTGGCCTAAGCAAAGTTTTATAAAGCTGAGACATGCTTTCCTGATTCTTATACTCAATGCCCCAATCTTCTGCCTTTACTGCTTTACTTGTAAGTTATTGGGATCAATACCACAATCCTACTGCACATCAATGCTGTTAAGGGATAAGAAGGATAAGGGAGAGAAAATGTCTTTCCTCATAGATTTGCACTCTATGAAGCAGAATTTAGGAAATATTCTTCACTTTTGCTCATTTCCCTGTGATGGAGCACCATTTGGTCCACTCGGTCCATTTGATTCCATACCCACTGAGCAATCCTATTCCCCACTCATTTTTCCTTAAATTGTGTTCTCCACAAACTCACATCAATTCTACCATCTACCT
Organism: Raja brachyura; assembly: GCA_963514005.1. Next base: position 83,501,403 of record OY740784.1, read on the forward strand.
CCACAAGTTGCAATTTAGCATAGCCAATTAACCTACCAACTCATGTCTTGTTGGAATATTGGAGGAAACTGGAACAGCCAGAAGAAACCCAACAGCCCATCGAGATTGAGTCCAAGATTAAATGGGGGCCTTACATGGGTTTTCGAGACATCCCCCCTCAAATAGTGTACAATTTTGGTCTCCGTAACAAAAGATATGTGTGAAGGAGTGCGGCCAAACTTCAGTTGATTGACTGCTGGGATAAGAGTGTTGTTAAACAAGAAGCAAAAAGCAAAATCCTTGATGATCCCAAGAGGGGAGGTACTAGCTGGAGTAGGGAAACGAACAGTAGATGGTTTTGGGTTGAGGCTCTTCTCCTGGACTGAAAGAATAGAAGGGAGATAAAAGATGTGAGGGAGAGAGGAATGATCCAAGCTTGCAATCAACAGTTGGACCTGGGAACGAGGGATTGGTTGGTACATGGATCCACCTATCCCATGCAAGCGCTTGTTCCACCCCAACCTCTTTATTCCAATTGTATCTCCTCTAAATTTTCAGTCCACATGAAGGCTTGTCCTGAAACATCAACTGCTCATTCCCTTCCACAGAGGCTGCCTGATCCATTGAGTTCCTCAAACAGTTTTTTGTTTTGCTTGAATTCTACTGCCAACTTTGATTGTTGCTCAATAAAGTTTGTGCCCAATTCCAAATTGAAATTCTAACAAAGCACAGTTTGACAGAATGTTTTTTTGCATCTGCTCAATTTCTATACTAAAGGATTATATTCCTTTTGAAGAAAATCACAGATCTTCAAGAATGAGAGCAAAGCTCATCATCTCCTGAACTGTTCACTGTAGCTGTTAGGCTACAAAGAGCTTGTTGACAGTAACATGCGGTCTTCACCAGCAACAATACATTGAGCCATTCATAAGATTTAAAGCTCCCATTGCTCCTTGAAGAAATTAAGGTGACTGGAGCGAAGATTTGTGGCTCTAATTAAAGTTCAAATGCAAGAAGAGAAAAAGAGTGATATTTGGAGGTTGTCAGAGATCTAACATCACTTTACATTAGCAAGTACATCTAAGCTGGTTTGATTCAATTTGCACTTGTTATTTTTCTTTTCATGTTGCTCTAAAACATTAAAATATACAGAAGCCAGTTTTGAACTTTAAGAACACAGGAGAGGTGTTTTTTGTTATTGATCATTGTGGTAAATGCTTATTTGGAAGAAAGTGCACATTTTTATTTATGAGTGTGTGGCCAGGATGTTGTGGGTCTCTGATGATAGTGGCTGCCTTTATGAGGCAGTGACTCTGATAATCCCGTCGATGGTGGGGAGGTAAGAGCCTGTGATGGACTGGGCAGTGTTCACAACCCCTTCCAGTTTTTTTTTTGTTCCTTTACATTCAAGTTGCCGAACCAGGACATGATGCAACCAGTCATTATGCTCTCTACTGTTCACCTGTACAAGTTCAAGAGAATCCTCTCTGACATACCGAATCTCCGTAATCTTCTCAGGAAGTAGAGACGTTGATGTGCTTTATTTATAATTGCATCAGTGTGCTGGGTCCAGGAAAGATCTTCTGAAATATGCACACTCAGGAATTTGACGTATTTGGCTCCTTCCTCCATCGTCAACAGGATTGTGGATCCTCATCCTTCCTTTTCTAGTCCACAATCAGTTAATTGGTTTTACTCATATCGAGAGCCAGGTTGTTGTGCTGGAACCATTTAGTCAATCGGTCAATCCCACTTCGACACTCTGACTCATCATTTCTGTTGCCTTACCGCCAACCTCTAAAAAGCTTGTCCTTTTACAAATCTTTATATAATCAGACCCATTTTAAGTATACCACACACACTTAATTCCTTTAAAGTTCAAAGGTGATGACTGTTTTAACACGTGTGCATCACAAACCGATTATAAAACCAAGTTCTGCAAAGGTAAGTAAGTTTGAATCAAACACTTTTCTTCTGCACTAGTAGATCCAGATAGCCATGGGAGTCAGTGGGTTAACTATAAACCTACTGACTCCCATGGCTATCTGGACTTCACTTCTTCCAACCCTGCTTCCTGTAAGGACCATCCCCTACACCCTATTCCTCCGTCTGCGCCACATCTCCATCCAGATGAGGTGTTCCAAACCAGGGCATCGGAGATGTCCTCATTCTTTAGGGAACGGGGGTTCCCCTCTTCGACTATAGATGAGGCTGTCACCAGTGTATATTCCGGACGGCAGAATGAATAACAACTTACACGCAGGTTGCCTGGATCACGAGAGAGAGTTTTATTACCCAACATTCCTGCTTATTATATTAAACACCAACTCAATAACATATACATGAATATGTATGAATACATTACACTGCTCTCCTTTTTTTTTAAGTATTAAATCTCAGCACTCAGTTACAAATTTGTTGTTGTGATACTCGATTTAAACCAGTATTTATGAAATCTTAAATGATAAACAATATATTTATTTTACATATCTGCATATTTTCACTTTACCTATACAGTGAGTTACTCAATTTACAAACTTAATCTGACTACTGGTTTACAGATCCTCCCTGGTCGTCTAACAGTAACAGGTATAACAGGTTTAGGTGTAGGCTTGTTTGGCTCTGTTTTAGTATCCTGACTTTGACCAGAGGAATCTGTTTCTTTGTCTGTACTAACTGAACTTTGTGTTTCAATCACAGAGGTCTCTTCCAACTCACTTTCAGATGAAAACTCAGGCATTAGGACTTCATGCTCAGTTTTTGGTTCATCTTTGGCTGGAATCATTTGATCAACATGAACACTTTTGATCCTATCTCCAACTTCAACTATCTTTTTGTTCAACACACTTCCACTATTTTCCCAACATCCCATTTGTCTCGACTGGACTTGTTGGGAGGACTGAGAACACAAACCTGCTCATCTAGCTTGAAGTACCTCTCTTTTTTGTGGGAATTAAAAATGGCGTTTTTGACAACTGTTTTTGCACAACTCTCAAGGCCAAATTGGGTTGAACTAAACTTAGGCATATTCTTAGCCTTGTCTTCATCGACAGATCAGCAGGTGAGTAACCTGTTGTGTGGTTCTGTACTTCAGCAAGAAACTAGCCAAACGATGTTTCATGCTGAGCTTTGAACTACCCTGCAAAACCTGTTTCTTGAGAGTATCTTTGACAATTCTAACAGACATAGAAACATAGAAACATAGAAATTAGGTGCAGGAGTATGCCATTCGGCCCTTCGAGCCTGCACCGCCATTCAATATGATCATGGCTGATCATCCAACTCAGTATCCCGTACCTGCCTTCTCTCCATACCCTCTGATCCTCTTAACCACAAGGGCCACATCTAACTCTCTCTTAAATATAGCCAATGAACTGGCCTCAACTACCCTCTGTGGCAGAGAGTTCCAGACCTTTCCACCGCCCCATTGGAGGCTGGATGGTATGGGGGAACAAGTGTGTGTTTTACACCATTGCGCTGCATGAACTCTTTGAACCGTTCTGAACGAAACCGAGGCCCGTTATCAGAAACAAGTTCTTCCGGTAAACCATGGCATGCAGAAATTGATCTCAACTCATCTATGGTACTCTCAGTGGTAGTGCTTAACCTCAATCCATTTGGAATGACTATCTACTAGTACCAGAAAGTGATCATAACCCTATTCACAAATATCTACATGAATTCTCTGAAAAGGTCTAATTGGCCATGACCATGGGTAGCAGTGGTGTTTTCTGGTGGTTTACTTCAGCTATTTTGGCAGATGCTATATTTGTTCACCAGTGACTCGATGTCAATGACCAGGCCAATAAACAAAACGTCTGGCAATTGACTTTATGCTTACTATGCCAGGATGTTCGGCATGAAGTTCATTCATAATTTTGTTTTTCAAAGACTCTGGTACAACCACTCTGTAACCCCACTCAATACATCCCTGCTCACATGATAATTCATGGCGTCGATTATGGAAAAGCTTCAGCTCTGAATTCAGAACTCTGAGTTCAAACCACTATCGATTTCAGTCCAACCATTCAATGTCTGTTCATAGACCAACTTCAGCACAGTGCCTTTCTCTGTTTCTACTGCAATTTCTGTTGCAGTCATGGAAAGAAGGGAGGGGGCACCGGAGGAGGGAGATGACAGCCTTGCCGGCAGTCTGTTCGTTTTTTCATCCTTTTTATTTTTAGCGTTTGTTTAAAGTTTGTTTTAATGTTCTTCTGTTTGTTTTATGTGAGTTAGGCTACGCAAATTCCGATAACCAAGTGAGTTACAAATTAATGCGAGCATTGAACGACATAAATTTTTCTCAACGTGTCAAAAACAAGGAGAACCAGTCGAGCTCTATGTCAGTGCACGGAAGCATGTTGTTAGTTGATGCGATTTTAGAGAAATCAAATCTAGTTTGATAAGAGATCGATTCATACATGGCATATTGAATGATAAACTACGCGATGAATTGTTGCGTGAAGTGGGCCTGACCTTAGAAGCTGTTGAAAACCGCATAGCTGAGTGAACCAATGCCCACATTTAAAACGCTAGCATCTCCTGCTGCTCATGAAGTCAATGCAGCCAGCGTGTCTAATCAAATTACTACTCGACGGTTTCAGGGGCCAGTTAACAGCCCAAGATGTATTACTAATTGCTTTAATTGCGGAGCTTCACACACTGCAATTCGTGACCGGTGTCCGGCATTTGGAAAACTCTGCAGGCTCTGTAATAAATGAAACAATTTCGCGAAACGCTGCAAATTGGGAAACAACAGATTTCAAACGAGACAGTCTGTCAGCTTGTTAAACCAGGATGAATATCCTAGCTCCCAGTTCCCACAAACAGATGATGATAGCACAGAAATTAATGTGCATGCTTTGTCTGGTTCAGCATCCAAACTCGATCCCAAGGCTAAACTGCTCATTAGCGGCAAAACTCTCTATCTTAAGGTTGATAGCGGGGCTCGTTGTAATGCTATCTCTGTGGCTTTCTTCCAACAGCTACAAAACACAGAAGCTCTAACTCAGACAACTGCTTCACATATCTCTTTTGATGGTGCAGCACTATGTCCTAGCAATTATAGTCCTGTTAGTTTGACGTCAGTGGTGAGCAAATTAACGGAAAGGATACCTAGAGATAATATATATAAGCATCTGGATAAACAGGGTCTGATCAAGAACAGTCAACATGGATTTGTGCCTGGAAGGTCATGTTTGACAAACCTTCTTGAATTTTTTGAAGAGGTTACTAGGGAAATTGATGAGGGTAAAGCAGTGGATGTTGTCTATATGGATTTCAGTAAGGCCTTTGACAAGGTTCCCCATGGAAGGTTGGTTAAGAAGGTTCAATCTTTGGGTGTTAATGGCGGAGTAGCAAGATGGATTCAACAGTGGCTGAATGGGAGATGCCAGAGTGTAATGGTGGATGGCTGTTTGTCAGGTTGGAAGCCGGTGACCAATGGGGTGCCTCAGGGATCTGTGTTGGGTCCACTGTTGTTTGTCATGTACATCAATGATCTAGATGATGGGGTGGAAAATTGGATAAGTAAGTATGCAGATGATACTAAGATAGGTGGTGCTTTGGATAATGAGGTAGATTTTCAAAGTCTACAGAGAGATTTGGGCCATTTGGAAGAGTGGGCTGAAAGATGGCAGATGGAGTTTAATGCTGATAAGTGGGAGGTGCTACATCTTGGCAGGACAAATCAAAATAGGACGTACCATGGTAAATGGTAGGGAATTGAGGAATGCTGTGGAACAGACGGATCTAGGAATAACTGTGCATAGTTCCCCGAAGGTGGAATCGCATGTAGATAGGGTTGTAAAGAAAGCTTTTGGTGTGCTGGCCTTTATAAATCAGAGCATTGAATATAGGAGTAGGGAAGTAATGTTAAAATTGTACAAGGCATTGGTAAGATCAATTCTGGAGTATGGTGTACAATTTTGGTCGCCTAATTATAGGAAGGATGTCAACAAAATAGAAAGAGTACAGAGGAGATTTACTAGAATGTTGCCTGGGTTCCAGCAACTAAGTTACAGAGAAAGGTTGAACAAGTTAGGTCTTTATTCTTTCGAGTGCAGAAGGTTATGAGGGGACTTGATTGAGGTCTTTAAAATGATGAAAGGGATAGACAGAGTTGACGTGGATAAGCTTTTCCCATTGAGGGTAGGAAAGATTCAAACAAGCGGGCATGACATGAGAATTAAGGGACAGAAGTTTAGGGGTAACATGAGGGGGAACTTCTTTACTCAGAGAGTGGTGGCTGTGTGGAATGATCTTCCTGCAGAAGTGGTGGAGGCAGGATCGATTTTAACATTTAAATGTAAAGTGGATAGGTATATGGACGGGAAGGGAATGGAGGGGTGTGGTCTGAGTGCAGGTAGATGGGACTAGGGGAAAATAAATGGTCGGCACGGACTGGAAGGGCCGAGATGGCCTGTTTCCGTGCTGTAATTGTTATATGGTTATTATATGGTTATCTGTACTCCTAAAGTACAGTTACGTTGCCATCTCAACACACGTGACCACATCCTGGATTTTTATATGGTATGCGAGAAGGTACCATCCATACTGGGTGCCGATGCATGCCATGACATGGGATTGATTTCAGCCCTTCAGTCTGTCCACTGACTGTAGACTGTGATTTTACACATCACATTTTAACACAATACAAGGACTTGTTTAACGACGAGCTGGGCAGGTTGCCTGCCAGATGCACGATTACTATTGACCCTGGGGCAATCCCAGTTGTTCGTCCAGCTCACAGGATTCCCCATGCTATGCGGCATTGAGTACAAAGTGAACTTAACAGAATGGTGGCTCTTGGTGTGATTACTCCCGTAACTGAACCCTCAGACTGGGTCTCCTCAATGGTTGCCGCTACTAAGAAGCATAAAGATGAGATACAGATTTGTATTAACCACAAGGATTTAAATACAGCAATTAAGAGGCCATGTTATCCAATGCGTTCAGTGGACGAGATTGCAGCACAGATGGCCGATGCAACTGTAATCACAGTGCTAGATGAGAAGAATTAATTCTGGCAGATTCTACTGGAACATAAATCCTCCAAGCTGACAACTTTCAGTACACCGTTCGGATGATATAAATTTTTGAGAATGCCCTTTGGTATAAGTCCTGCCAGTGAAGTGTTTCAACAATCCATGGAGCGATTGTTTTCCGGATACCCTTGCTCCATCTTAGTGGACAATATCCTCATCACTGGGAAAACGATCGAGGAACACGACGCCAATCTGACAAACGTATTGAATCGTGCCGAGGCCATCCATCTCAAACTCAACCCCAAAAAACGCGAATTCAGAGTGAGCGATGTAAAATACCTAGGCCATGTATTTATCTAGGACGGCCTGAAAACTGATCCAGTGAAAACCAGTGCCATTAATTAACTCCCAGCACCCACTGACGTGCCCAGCTTGCAGATGTTCCTTGGCACGGCGAACTATTTGAGCAAATTCCTTACTGATTTCAGCGAAACATCAGCCTATTTACGCGTTCTCACACACAAAGACACTACTTGGACCTGGCATGAACAACAACAGACAGCATTTAACTCTCTTAAACAGCAGATGTCGGCCACCCCTACTCTAGTGTACTTTGATCATTGACTGCCTGTTACACTTACATGTGACGCCTCACAACATGGCCTGGGCGCTGCATGCCTTCAGAATGATGGCCATGGCAATAAATCTATCGCCTATGCCTCACGCACCGTGTCTGACACAGAACAACGATACGCCCAAATCGAAAAGGAATTACTAGCGTTTAAGAAGGAACTGCAGATACTGGAAAGTCGAAGGTAGACATAAGTGTGGTTGTTTTTGCCTGCAAAAAGTTCAAGAATTTCATATTTAGTCACATTGTTACAGTTGAAACCGACCACCAACCTCTTATCAACATTTTCAATAAACCTATTCATAACTCTTCAGCGCGCCTACAACGGATTTTACTACAACTTTAAAAATATGACATCGTCCACACCTACAAACGTGGAAAGGATATGCATCTGGCAGACACTCTTTCACGTGCACCTCGGAAGACCTGAGAGGATCTGCCCTCGCAGGATGATGACTATCGTGATGTCCGTCTCCTTCATCCCTTCATCATGGATGGAGGACGTAGTTGCCCACACTGCCACCGACAAGACCCTATGGTCCCTAACCTCTGTCATTAAGCGTAGCTGGCCAGTCAAGCACTACAACGTTCCTTTGCCAGTCTGACCATTCTTCCCTGTTCGGTACGAATTAGTGCTACAAGACGGGATTGTTTTAAAAGGACACAAGGCCATGGTTCCTGCTATTTCGACACTGTCCATGCAGGACACCCAGGTGCTGAAGCCATTGTTTCACGGGCGAAAAGCATGACTCATAACATGAGCCACTAATCTACATCTACAAGGACAGGTGGTCCGCTTACAGACTGACAAAGGCCATGACCTTGTTGGGGTGATTTCTGGTCCAGCTTCGGAGCCATGCTCGTACATTGTTAGAGTCGATGGCGGCACCTACCGACGAAACAGACAACATCTTCTGCCTGTGAAGGAGCCAATCCCTCCTCCTTATTATCCGGATCATACAAGTTCATTTCAATCTGCATCTGGTGACCCTCGCATGCTCTTGCCAGCACAACAATCCATGCCTGTGACAGTTCCTCTGTCTGTCCCATCTTCGCCTGTGCCACAGTCTTCTGCCTCGACCCCAGAGGCATTGATCCACTCCTCCACGGTGGTGAAATCACCAACTCTGTCCCCAGAGAAGCGGAATGGAGATGGCCTCTATCGTACACGTGCCGGTTGCGTAGCACGCCGGTCGTGAAGTATCCGGACTATGTTTGACTTTACATACGTCTGTCATCGGTTGTGATTTTTGCTTTGCTTAGTTATGGGTATACAGTGTTATTGATTCTTTAAGAAGGGGGATGTAGATTAGTGACTCGTATTATGAGTCATGCTTCTGTAGTTACGCCCACTAGCTTATTAGCGTCGCGGTCTGCTGCACTCCACAGTCTGAAGTTATCTCTCAAGTGAGAGCTTGTAGTTGTTTATTCTAAATAAACAGTGTATAACCTGACATGGTGTGAGGTCTTTATTATTACAAGGACTCCAAACCAACAGTCACTATCTCTCCTTCACCACTAATCTCCATTATGTTGTTTGCTGTGAAAAGCATGTTCGCTCTCTCCATATAGGAGCTGAACAGCTCTCTACTCTTGTCAAAAGTGCCAAGGTTTCCAATGTAGCCCATGGACGCTGCCATTGTGTTGTTCTCTTTTTTTTTTAAAGTCCGTTCAAAAAGCCCGATTCCCTGTCTGTTCTGGTGTAACACCTAGAACTTGGCTGTACAAAGGCTATTCAGCTTAAGGAAATTGACAAAACAAACTCAGTCTAAAATGTTATACAATCCCAAGGACGGCATCTTGCCACGTAGACACAACATAGAGATAGCCTGACAAACGCTCGCCGATTTGTACAGCTGCTGTTTTAAACTACAGTCTCCTGTTAGAAGGATCTGCGACCTATCATGTCCAGCTCGCAAACAACTGCGCGCAACTCCGTATTTACCGTTTAAAATGTTAAACAGTACTGCATGTTGCAAAACGGTCCTGCACTGCATATAAAGGATGAGTTCACAAACACTATCCCATCCTCGTCGCCAATTTTGCGGACGGCAGAATGAATAACAACTTACACGCTGGTTACCTGGATCACCAGAGAGAGTTTTGTTACCCACCATTCCCTGCTTATATTAAACACCAACTCATTAACATATAAATGAATATGTATGAATGCATTACAACCAGGGTCTCCTCTATATCTCGTAGCTTGGCTCTCACTCCCCATCCCCCCACTCGTAACAAGGACAGAGTCCCCCTTGTCCTCACGTTCCACCCCACCACCCTTCAGATACATTTTTGCCACCTCCAACGGGATCCCACTACTTGCCACATCTTCCCATCTCCTCCCCTTTCTGCTTTCCGCTGAGACTGCTCCCTCCATAACTCCCTGGTCAATTTGTCCCTTCCCACCCAAACCACCACCTCCCTGGTACTTTCCCTTGCAACCGCAGGAAATGTTACAGGAAATGTTGTCACTTTACCTCTGCCCTCGACTCAATCCAAGGACCCAAGCGGTCTTTCCAGGTGAGGCAGAGGTTCACCTGCACCTCATCCAAGCTCATCTATTGCATCCGCTGTTCTAGGTGACAACTGCTTTACATTGGTGAAACCAAGCGCAGGCTTGGCGATCACTTCGCCCAACACCTCCGCTCAGTTCGCAATAACCAACCTGATCTCCCGGTGGCTCAACACTTCAACTCCCCCTCCCATCCGGAATCCGACCTTTCTGTCCTGGGCGTCCTCCATGGCCAGAGTGAGTCCCACCGCAAATTGGAGGAGCAGCACCTCATATTTCACTGGCAGTTTACACCCCAGCGGTATGCAATTTCAGGTAGTCCTTGCTTTCTCCATCCTTCCCCTCCCCTTCCTAGCTCTCCCACAGCCTACTGTCTCCACATCTTCCTTTCTTCTTCCTGCCCCCCTCCTCCACCCCCACATCAGTCTGAAGAAGGGTCTCAACCCGAAACGTCACCTATTCCTTAGCCCCATAGATGTTGCCTCACCCGCTGAGTTTCTCCAGCATTTGTTTTTGGTTGGTTGGTTTTGTTGACAGGCCCAGTCATTTCTATACCCAACAGACTGCTGTGTTGTGGCAAAATATCAGCTGATGGACTGAGAAATATTCTTAAAAGCCTCCTTAGAGAAAATACCCACCCATCCATCTGATCAGATATCTATTCCATCTGTGTAAGACTGATTCCGTCACTGGCATGTAACTCACCTCAGAATGATAGAGCTAAAGTGGAAGCAAATCATCCTCAATCCCAAACGACTGTTGAAGAGTAGTCCAGTTTATTAATTGTGGCTGTTATATGGCTGTTGCAACATAATTCACTGCGAGAAAGGACTTGAATATCTGTTATTTTTTTAGTTTACTGTTTAAAACACGGGTCCGCAAACTTGCTCTGTAAAGGGACCAGGACACATGCCTGTGAGCGGATGGCGGGCCACATCTATCACGTGTTCACATAGATTCCGCCCCGGATGGCAGACATCAAATCAAGTGTTCACATGGAACCAGCCCCTTCGAGGATGCCACCCGGAGCACTGGCCCCTAGTTTCAGGCGCTCACGAACATGGTGTACCTACAGTTCAATGCCTTGGCTCTGTCCTGAAAGCGGTGGCTCAATTACTCGCACTCACTCGTTCCCGGCCTATTGACAACTCCAATCCCAACAGTGAAGCCCAGACACAAAAGGTGCAAAATCATGCTGGCGGCTTTGCGCAGGATGCGGGACAGCCAGAGCTCGGCGCTCGGGCCCACTCGGGTGCTCAGCGGCTCCACAGTTGCGGCCGTCAACGCAGGCCTTTCGTCCTTGCGTCACCACGCTTGGACGCCTCGAGCCCGGGAGATACCGGAGATGAAGGCAGTCTGTGGGCCGGATGACTACGTAAAAAAAAATGCCTGCGGGCCGGATTATTTCTGGTTACGGGCCGCATTCAGCCCGGGGGCCGTAGGTTGCCGACCCCTGGTTTAGAATGTCTCAAAGTACTTTTGCAGCTAATCAAGTACCCTCGAAGTGTATTCAGTAATGCAGAAAATATGGCATATGTAGAAATGTCAGTGTCATCATGTTCATTCAAATAATATGGTTTAGCAGAGCTATAGCCACACAACTTAGACAGCCCGGATTCAATGCTGACCTCGGCTTCCATCTGTCTGTAGGCTGCATATCTCTCCTGTTACTGCCTGCATTTCTGCCAGGTACTACAGTTTCCTCCAACATCTCAAAGGCTGGTTGAGGACTCACCTTCGGTCAAGACGTTGAAGATGGTTCCGTTGTTCCTCTTCAAAGTTAACATCCACGCATGAAAGTAGTCACAGCTGCAATTTATTGTCTGATCTGAGAGATAGCAGTTCTGAGAACTAGCATTCCCTCGGCACTGAACGAGAAAGTCAATTGGGAGTTTTGTGTTTGTGACAGTGGAGTGGGCACAACTCTCTGTTTTGAATGCATGGGTTGCAGAGAGAGTCAGCACAGAAACAGGCCCATCGACTCACCGAGAATGCACTATCAAACACCCATTTTTACACTGAAACTACCGTACCCCATTTTATTTTCACATTCTCAACTCCCCTCTGGATTTCACCACTCATCTACGCACGAGGGGCAATTCTCAGCAGACATTTTACTTACCTTCCCACTCATCTTTGGGTTGGGAAAGGAAAATGGACCTCGCAAAAAGGGAAACTCTCGCAATCACAGGGAGAACATGCAAACTCCACACAGACAGCAGCAGAGGTCAGAATTGAACCAGGGCTGCCTGAGCAGTGTGGTGACGGTTCTATTCGTGGCGCTTGCCATGGAACCACTGAGCCACTATTAATGCAGGATAGAATTTGTAATACTTCAGAGTAATGATGAGCTGGGGATGTCTGAATATCACTGACTGGATTGGTTTTAGTTTTAGGATGTTACATGTCTTTCTAAGTATCGCATATATCAGTTTTGACATTAGTGACTATCAGCCAAATGTGTTGCTATTTGAGTTATCCTCATGGCCTGATGTGTTGAATCTTTGGAGTGAAAGATTGAAATCATCTTCCAAACATCATAGAAGAAACGTTTAAGGAGAAACTTTGGCTGGTGTCACCGCTGACATCTAGTTTTGGGGTATATTTTACCCATCTCAGACGATGTAGGAGATCGCTACTTGTTTTGCAAAGGAAGGTTGTTGGGAGAATATTGATTTGTTTTTTGTTCACTGTTTTGTGAGTAATCTTACAGCAATGAATGAACAACTTGGCTGGTGAATTGGTGCTGGACATGCCGTAATTGGGATATCAATCTACCACTTACTGGAGATGCAATTTTAATTCATAGATGTTGTAATGACAGACTCAGGGGCGGAAATCGCCATCAAGACATGGGGGGGGGGGGGGGAGCACATTCTTGGCGGACGCACACACACACACACACGCACGCACGCACACACACACACACACACACACACACACACACACACACACACACACACACACACACACACACACACACACACACACACACACACACGGCTTCGGAGGCTTCAGCCGTGGGCCCTGTATACAGTAATTAGCTCAGGATTCTTCCAGTTTCCAGCCCCCGCGACGTGGTCGCTTCTACTATGGGGCCGTTAGAATGAGTTAACTAGTGCAGATCTGTACCACAGATTTAACATACACTGGACAACATAATATAGGACAGGATACTTTCAAGCTGTAGTATGGAAACCAAGCTATTAAAACCAAGCATTATGTAAATGATCTGCATTATCGGCAACCTAAAACTTTGTATGCATGGATGTATTAAGCATTTCTTTTCCCAATTGCAAGCTGTAAAATTAGAGGGTGACAATTAGTTAATAAAATTGCTTTATAATCTGAAGAAAGCATTTGGTCTCTGTAATATGTACCTGCATCAGACAGTTTTAAGAACTTCTCCCGTTAATTTTATTCAAAGGAATGCGTCATACTTGAAGCAAGGTCAGTTCACACAATTATATTTACTAAGGATTAAGGAATGCATATCGATGTAGCAGTTAACAGTGACAGTTAACATATCGTTTTTGTCTCAGACAGAGGAATTAAGTGATAAACGACTCGAATCGCTCTGCAGTACACTAATCATTGAACCAGACACAATACTTTACAAAGCTTGTGATGAATATGGAATGGATGAGCGTTTATCATTAACGAAGGATGACATTTCCAGTCTTTTCCTTCCAGAGTCTAATTCTTTTCAGATTCTGAGCCAGCTGACCATGCATGCGGCCACGACTCCGTAGAGCACGGTCAGATGGCTACTGATTGCAAAATACATACCTCTCAAAACATGGAGGGGACACGTCCCCAGGTCCCGATTCCTGCCCCCCCCCCCCACGTTAATCTCCATTATAATTTTGTTATTCTTCAATGACATCACCCAATACATGGATCACTAAACTGGTGGCATGTGAACTGTGAATAAAGCCATTGACTGCACAATAAAGTAAGTTGTGTCGTGATAAACATGTTCTAATGCCTTGTTCTTCTGAGTGAGAAGCAATGCTTCTCTGGTAATGAAAGAACAGGATATTGACAGAACATCAAATCGATGCTGTCTTCCTCAAATGCATCAGAAGAGAGTGATAACAAGGGAATAATCCAAGCTGGTGATCTTTCTAACTTTTACATCAGTCACGATTCATGCCTGGAAGACACATTTTACATTTTTCTTTCGTTCCTGACTCTTCAGTGTGATTAGTACCCGTTGTTAAAACAGAATATACTGGAAAACACTGCAGGCGAGACAAAGCAAGAAACAGACTGAAACATTAAAACAAACTGGACAAGAATCTGAAATAAGACAAAATGCTGGCAACAATTGTTTATGACTCTTATTACATGCCATATTCATCAGCGACTTTTAGGAGAATAAGGTTGGTAGATGACACAGAAATTGGCAGTGGTGTTGATAGTGAGGAGGCTGGTCCTGGGCTAGTGAACACATTTACCAGCTTGTAAATTGAATGGAGCAATGATAGATGGGATTTAATCCTGGCATGTGTGAGATGATGCACTTTGACAGATCCACTAAGGATATGGCATAGACCATGAATGGTGAAGCCCTAAGGAGTATTGAGGAGCAGGGAGACTGTGTACAAGTCTATAGATCTCTAAAGATGGCAGCACAGATAGATAAGGTGGTGAACAAGGCATACAGGGTCTTGGCTTTCATTAGCTAGGGCATGGAATATAAGGGCAGGGAGGTCATGGTACAGCTTTATAAAACGTTGCTGAGGCCATTGCTGGAATATTGTGTGCAATTCTTGTCACCACTTTATAAAAAGTACATTATCTTTTGGGAAATGATGCAGAGAAGATTTACCAGGCTATGACATGAGATGGAGCATTTGAGTGATGAGAACAGGGGGGTTGTTTCCCTCAGAGTAGAAGAATCTGAATGGAGACATACACTAAATGAGGGGTGTAGGGTGGATGATGCGAGACCTTTCTCGTAACAGAGACATCTAAAACCTGAAGGCATCAATTTATTGTAAGCTGAAGAGTAAAAAAGGTTTCAGGGTATTTGAGGAAAAATAATTTCACCCAGAGATGTGTTTAGGTCAAGACGTCACCTATCCATGTTCTCCAGTGATGTTGCCTGACCTGCTGAGTTACTCCAGCACTTTGTGCCTATTTTTGTATTAACCACCATCTGCAGTTCATTGTTTCTACATTTTAAATGACAGCATTTCAAAAGTTTATATTAGATTTTTTGCAGAGATAGGATTGTGCAATGTGGTTCAAGAGCCTGATGGTTGATGGGAAGAAGCTATCTTTGAACCTTGATGTCACGGTTCTCAGGCTCCTGTACCTCCCCCCTGATGGTAGCAGCAAAATGAGAGCATACCAGTGGTGGTATTGGTCCTTTATGATATTTGTTGTCATTTTGAGGCAGCAGCCTATAGATCCCTTTGATGGGGAGGTCAATACCAGTGATACCAGTGATGTCCACTACTTTCTGCAGCCTCCTTCGTTCTTGTGCATTCAAGTTAACAAACCAGGCCATGGAAATAGTGACGATTAAGGGGACCATTTTCAATTTGGATGGGTTGCACCTAGGAAGAGTCGCGCCGCCCACCAAAAAAATGGTGGGCGGCGCGACTCTGGTCGCAGCGGCCTCTGCAGTCCGTCTGTCTTTTTTTTAATTTTTTGTCTCGGTTGAGTGTTGTTAGTTAGTGTTTTTTTTAGTTGGATATGTGTGGGGGGCGGGGTGGGGAAACTTTTTAAATCTTTTCCCTGTACGGAGGACCCGACCTTTTCTCTGTCGGGTCTCCATTGTCGTTGGGGCCTAGCACCGTGGAGCGGCCTCCAACCGGACCTGGGGCTCCAGTCGCGGAGCAGTGGACTTACTTACCATCGTGGAGCTGGCCGAATTGGGAACGGGAGGAGCTGTGGTGGCGCGCTGCTGCTGCCCGACCCCGGAGATTTGGAGGCTCCAGCTGCAGGCCGGTGGACGGTAACATCGGGAGCTTGCGGATCCCTGGTGGGAGACCACTTTTCGGAGCTCCCGCGGCGGCAACTTCTCCCGCCCGAGTTGCGGGATTGAAGATGACCTGGAGCGGGGCCTTACATCGCCCGGCGCGGCTTTAATGGCCACGGGTCTTGCTAGGGCCCGCCGGGGGCTCCAACATCAAGACCCGGAGCGGGGCCTTGCATTGCCCGGCGCGGCACGAATGGGACATATACTATCACCCGCCAGGGGCTTTGACTCTGACCGGGAGAAGAATGGGGAGTGCAGGGGAGAGATACGACTTTGCCTTCCATCACAGTGAGGAGGATATTCACTGTGATGGATGTTTGTGTAAAATGTGTTGTGTCTTGGTTCTTTTTTTGTATGTATGACTGCAGAAACAAAATTTCGTTTGAATCTCAATGAGGTTTCAAATGACAATAAATGGTATTGTATTGTATTGTATTGTATTTGAAGGCCATGAGGGCACTATCTTCTAGCCTCATTTCTTCCCTTCTTTAACATCTCTGCTGAAACCCTGATCTGCAACAATGTCATGGTAAAACCTGAGTATTTCAATGGACTTTTGACTAGTCTCCCTCCCTCTATCCTGTTGGCATGAGGTTATCCAAACACTCGGTGGGTTATGCATTAACTATTGGTGCCCCATTGACTCCTCTGCTTTTTGATCTACACTATTGGTGCCCCATTGATCTCTGCCGCCATGTTCCCCATCTCTCTACGGGCTCATCTTTCTTCATCGGCCCCAGGATCTTCAGCACCATTTCCCAGTTCTATATTTTTGACTCCCACCCATTTTCATTGCCCTACATCAGCAGACATGTCTTCAGCTGCCAAGGCCTGAAGCTCTGGAATTCTCCCCCTAAACCCCTTTATCAATTTTTTTCCTCAAATTAAAATCAAATTTTAAATCGGAGGTGTTGAACGGTGTATGATAAAACTTGGTAATAAAAACTGCACAACAGTCCCCAGGGAGGGCGACGTAAGGATGTTCCATGGGGCTATGGACAAGACAGGCATGTGGGAAAGACCATGCCAAATGTAATATAATGTGGGAAAAATGTGCTACACATTGGTGCAAGGAGTAGAAGAGCAGAGTAATTTTAAAAGAAAGAGTAACAGAGTTATGCAGCTTGGAATCAGGCCCTTCAGCTTAATTTTGCCCTGCCGACCAAGATCTATGCTAGTTCTACCTGCCTGCATTTGGCCCATAACCCTCTAACCCATTCCAATCTATGTACCTATCCAGATGTATCTTAGATGTTGTTATGGTACTTGCCTCGAATCCCTAGGATACTAGGATAGACATAAAATGATGGAATAACTCAGCAAGACAGGCAGCATCTCTGGAGAGAAGGAATGGGTGACGTTTCGGGTTGAGACCCTTCTTCAAACTCGGACGCCTCAGGTCGGAAGAGGGGTCTCAACACGAAACATCACCCATTCCTTCTCTCCAGGGACCATGCCTGCACAATGCACAATGACAATTAAAGATTGAATTGAATTGAATGCATCTGGGGGTTATGCTGGTGGACAGTCAGCATAATCACTTCTCAGTTTAGCCTTTCTAGTTCAGGTGTTATTTTGGAAAATCTACGCTGTATTCCATCCAGGAACAATATGTTCGCCCAAAGATGTGATGTCTAGAGCTACAATCCAAAATAAACCAGGACATTATAAAGATGGAGCACTACCTCAACATCCTCGTAGTCCATTGATTTTCACTGACATATGGGCACATCCAGACGGACAAATGTTGAAAGAAAGTTTGAAAAGAGTTGGAAGGACTTATTCAAATGTAAAATTACAAAAGAAGCATGATACTAAAATCAGATGGCTTTAAGAAAATGGAAAACAATGTCACTTAGAATAACTTGTTTAGCCCTATTGATATAAAATGGCACATATTTTAGTAGCTTGATGAAGTTATTACAACTTTTCTACCTGTAGCTTTGGTGAGGTCTGGACCATCTTATATTTCTTTGGTATGGCTTGTAGAAGTTATCATATGATGGTGTCTGGGTTAATTAGCCCATGCCTTGCATTAGCAGTGAGCTGGTGGATGTCTCTTACACCCCCGGCACCACAACAAAAAGGACACTTCAAATTTACATGGTTACTGCTAAGAATGCAACATTTGTATTGCCTGCTTATGTTTAAGAAACTGTGTTCTTCTCACAGGAACTGAGAAAGTTCGACAAGCGTTAGCTTCGAAGCATCTTCATGTGGTAAACCCGGACTGGTTATGGTGCTCTCTGGAACGTTGGGAAAGAGTTGAGGAAAAGCTATTCCCACTAATAGAAGACTACGTCAAAACTCAAAGGTAAACAACAACAAGCATTTTACAAAGTACTTTTAATGGAGAAAAAAATTATGAGAATGCTTCACATGCCTCCAAGAGTTCAAGGAGGATGCTGAGCATGGGAGGTGTTGGAAAGGGCTGATGGTGAGTCTGGTTTCGGGGAGGGCAATTATTATGTTTTTGCAGGATCTTTGGGGATGGAGGTCGAGTTTGGACTCCAGTTGGATCAAGGTTTTGTGGTTGTTGGTGGTAATGGAAACAGAAAATAGTTTGAGTGAAGGAAGTGAGATAGGACAAGGGGTCATCGTTGGAAAAAGGCAAACATCTCCCAGAAATTACAAACTGCAGACCGAGAGAGAAAACAACACAGTGAAACACTTTGCATACAAGATTTAACTGGGGCAGTCAGGGGAATGATGGATTAGTAAAAATGATTGATTTATTGGTCGATTGATTGATTTGAAAGAAAGATACGGATTCTTCAGCCCACCGAGTCCATGCCAACCACCAATCACCTGTGAACACTAGTTCTATGTTATCCCACTTTAACCATATAATAACCATATAACAATTACAGCACGGAAACAGGCCTTCTCGGCCCTTCCAGTCCGTGCCGACCATTTATTTTGCTCTAGTCCCATCTACCTGCACTCAGACCATACCCCTCCATTCCCTTCCCGTCCATATACCTATCCACTTTACTTTTAAATGTTAAAATCGATCCTGCCTCCATCACTTCTGCAGGAAGATCATTCCACACAGCCACCACTCTCTGAGTAAAGAAGTTCCCCCTCATGTTACCCCTAAACTTCTGTCCCTTAATTCTCATGTCATGCCCGCTTGTTTGAATCTTTCCTACCCTCAATGGGAAAAGCTTATCCACGTCAACTCTGTCTATCCCTTTCATCATTTTAAAGACCTCAATCAAGTCCCCCCTTAACCTTCTGCGCTCCAAAGAATAAAGACCTAACTTGTTCAACCTTTCTCTGTAACTTAGTTGCTGGAACCCAGGCAACATTCTAGTAAATCTCCTCTGTACTCTCTCTATTTTGTTGACATCCTTCCTATAATTAGGCGACCAAAATTGTACACCATACTCCAGAATTGGTCTTACCAATGCCTTGTACAATTTTAACATTACTTCCCTACTCCTATATTCAATGCTCTGATCTATAAAGGCCAGCACACCAAAAGCTTTCTTTACCACACTATCTACATGCGATTCCACCTTCAGAGAACTATGCACAGTTATTCCTAGATCCCTCTGTTCCACAGCATTCCTCAATTCCCTACCATTTACCATGTACGTCCTATTTTGATTTGTCCTGCCAAGATGTAGCACCTCACACTTATCAGCATTAAACTCCATCTGCCATCTTT
Source organism: Raja brachyura (assembly GCA_963514005.1). The sequence goes on from OY740784.1 coordinate 83,521,179, forward strand.
CAGCCCACTCTTCCAAAAGGCCCAAATCTCTCTGTAGACTTTGAAAATCTACTTCATTATCCACAGCATCCCCTATCTTAGTATCATCTGCATACTTACTTATCCAATTTTCCACCCCATCATCTAGATCATTGATGTACATGACAAACAACAGTGGACCCAACACCGATCCCTGAGGCACCCCTCTGGTCACCGGCTTCCAACCTGACAAACAGCCATCCACCATTACTCTCTGGCATCTCCCATTCAGCCACTGTTGAATCCATCTTGCTACTCCGCCATTAACACCCAAAGATTGAACCTTCTTAACCAACCTTCCATGCGGAACCTTGTCAAAGGCCTTACTGAAATCCATATACTCAACATCCACTGCTTTACCCTCATCAATTTCCCTTGTAACCTCTTCAAAAAATTCAAGAAGGTTTGTCAAACATGACCTTCCAGGCACAAATCCATGTTGACTGTTCTTGATCAGACCCTGTTTATCCAGATGCTTATATATATATATTATCTCTAAGTATCCTTTCCATTAATTTGCCCACCACTGACGTCAAACTAACAGGTCTATAATTGCAAGGTTTATTCTTTGAACCCTTTTTAAACAATGGAACAACATGCGCAGTACGCCAATCCTCCGGCACTATTCCCGTTTCTAATGACATCTGAAATATTTCTGTCATAGCCCCTGCTATTTCTACACTAACTTCCCTCAATGTCTTAGGGAATATCCTGTCTGGACCTGGAGACTTATCCACTTTTATATTTTTCAAAAGTGTCAGTACTTCCTCCTCTTTGAATCTCATAGTTTCCATAGCTACTCTACTTTTTTCCCTTACCTCACAGAGTTCAATATCCTCCTTGGTGAATACCAAAGTAAAGAAATTGTTCAATATCTCCCCCATCTCTTTTTGCTCTGCATATAGCTGTCCATTCTGGCTCTCTAATGGTCCAATTTTATCCCTCGTTATCCTTTTGCTATTAATATAGCTGTGGAACCCCTTTGGATTTACTTTCACATTTCTTGCCAAAGCAACCTCATATCTTCTTTTAGCTTTTCTTATTTCTTTCTTAAGATTCTTTTTACATTCCTTATACTCATCTAGCACCTCATTTACTCCATGCCTCCTATAATTATTGTAGATATCTCTCTTTTTTTCGAACCAAGTGTCCAATTTCCCTTGAAAACCATGGCTCTTTCCGATTTTTACTATTTCCTTTCAACCGAACAGGGACATAAAGATTCTGTACTCTTACAATTTCCCCTTTAAATGTCCTCCATTTCTCTTCTACATCCTTCCCATCAAACAAAATGTCCCAGTTCACTCCTTTTAAATCATTACGCATTCCCTCAAAGTTAGCCTTTCTCCAATCAAAAATCTCAACCCTAGGTCCAGTTCTGACTCTCTCCATAATTATATTGAAACTAATGGTATTGTGAGCACTGGTCCCGAAGTGCTCACCAACGCATACCTCCGTTACCTGACCTGCCTCATTTCCTAACAGGTGGTCCAGCACTGCCCCTTCTCTGGTCGATACCTCTATGTATTGCTGCAAAAAACTATCCTGCACACATTTAACAAACTCCAAACCATCCAGCCCATTTACAGAATGGGTTTCCCAGTCTATTTTTGGAAAATTGAAATCTCCCACAATCACTACCTTGTGCTTACTACTAATATCTGCTCTCTCCTTACATATTAGCTCTTCCAATTCTCGCTCCCCATTTGGTGGTCTATAATACACCCCTAAAAGTGTTGCTACACCGTTCCCACTTCTCAGTTCCACCCAAATAGCCTCCCTAGAGGAGCCCTCTAATCTATCCTGCCAAAGCACTGCTGTAATATCTTCTCTGACAAGCAATGCAACCCCTCCACCTCTGGTCCCTCCAATTCTATCACACCTGAAGCAACGAAATCCTGGAATATTTAGTTTCCAATCACAACCCTCCCGCAACCATGTTTCACTGATTGCCACTACATCATATTTCCAGGTGTCAATCCAGGCTCTAAGTTCATCCACCTTTATTACAATGCTCCTAGCATTAAAATATACACATTTTAGAAACCCACCACCCCTTATTCTCTGTTTATTATCTTTTTCCTCTTTCTCGCCTATATTTTGGGTCCGAGTGCTTTCCTTCTCTGCCTTTTGCCCCTCACCCCGTCCCCTAGCCCCCTCTACCCGAGTCCCTCCCCCCAGACTTTCTAGTTTAAAGTCTCCTTTGCAAATCTCCCCGCCAGGATAGCATCTTGGCATCTGCTCCTGACACACTTGGGGTAATTTACAGAGGCCAATTAACCTAAAAAATTGTACTTCTTTGGGATGTGGGAGGAAAGCGGAGCAGCCAGAGAAAACCCATGTAGTCACAGGGAGAATGACCAAATTCCACACAGGCAGCACCCAAAGTCAAGGTCGTACCCAGGTCACTGATATTGTATTGCCCTTTATCTGGAGGAGATTAAAGCAGATGTGATATTATAGCACGAGCGTGGCTGATTTAGGAGCAAGGTATGTGTTTTATGAGTCTGGGACACAGGATGCAAGTTTTGAATAAAGTGTTAATATTAAAGATAATCTAGGTAAGTGATGACGGGAGGATATGAGTGAAGATGACACCTATCTTCCCAATTTATATCTAGATAAAATTGCAGCTAGTCCACGGCTGTTCATCGGACATAATGTTCGATATTGCAGGCCCTGGAGCAATTGAGAAAGATGACGATGCCGTCATGGCTCAGGAACGGATGGAAGTTGATAGCATAGGTGAATGCTAGCGATTTGAATGGATTTTTCATTTAAAGTATGGCGTCTAATAATACTTGATAGTAATTCAAAGGCTTCATACAGAATGGTGGGTGGGAAGAAAGCATTCATATCTATTAGAGATAAAATAATTGATAACTTTTGCCGCATATAACAACCTCAATTATGCTTCCTCAGATATGCTATTACTGTAGCCTTTTAAGTCCTTTAGCAAGTTCTTGAGCTCCAAATAGCATCTTCTGATATTAATGAGCTCTTTTTTTGACATGGTGTCAAATATTTCTAAGAGTACAGAAACATTGGAGGTATTATTCAAACCGAGCTCACAGCTTAGCTTTAATCATCTCAGTGAGGTGTGAATAAAATTTGAATTTAGATACATTGAACATTAACAGTACAGCACAGGAACAAGCACTTCAGCCCACTATGCCTGTGCCTGTACCACGTTAAAAGGATATGGGGTGAAGGCAGGAACGGGGTACTGATTGTGGATGAACATCCATGATCACAGTGAAAGGTGGTGCTGGCTCGAGCGGCAGAATGGCCTACTCCCACACCCATTGTCTAATCCCAATTGCCTGCACATGACCCAATTCCCTAGTTGTAGTTTTAGAGATACAACGTGTAAACAGACCTTTCGGACCAATGATCACCCAAACACTAGTTTTATCCTGCACATTTATTTACAGAAGCTAATTAACTGACAATATCTGCATGTCTTTGGAATGCGGAAGGAAAGCAAGCAATCACGGGGAGGATGTCCAAACTACATACAGACAGCACCCAAAGTCAGGATCGAACCTGGGTCTCTGGCATTGTAAGGCAGCAACTACTGCTGTGCCACTGTTGTTTACATTGCCAAATATTTATGTGCCTATCTAAACCTTCTTAATCACTGCTGTTGTATCAGTTTCCACCACCACCAAGTGCCTACTACTGTGCAAAAATAACGTGCCTTACCACCTTAAAACTATGTTCTCCTGTGTTGTCACTTCCACCCTGAGAAGAAGATTCAGGTACCCTACCTATTCCACTCATGTGAGGGGGAGTTTTGATAGGCAGGTGGTGGACAAAGGCCAGTGATGAAAAAACAGAATGTGTGAGACAAAGGATTGAAGAGCTGCGAATTGTGAAGCCAGAGGAATGAATGTAGGTGGAAGGGGAGGGCGAGGGGAGAAATAGGTGCCAGGTGGGCACAGGGTACACTGGGAGAGGTAGGAAAGTGGGCTGTGGGGGAGATAGGGGAGGGGAGTGAAAGATGTAAAGGGCCTGTCCCACTTGGGCGTCATTTGCGCGTCATTTACGCGACATCAATTCCGCGTCACGACGCATAACGCGTGCATGGTGCGCATTACGTGCGCATGGTGCATGGTGAAGAAGGCAGTGAAGCGTGGTCGCGCGCGGCGCCCCAGGAGTTTGGGATGTACAAAATCATTGTTCGCCATCTGCATGATGCGCAAATGACACCCAAGTGGGATAGGCTCTTTAGGGTTACGTAAAATAGTAAGATTAAACGAGAACTTACCAGTTTGAAGGTTGATCTTTATTTTATGAGGAGTTGCGATGAGGGATTTCGTGAGGAACCCGCCAGCATGCATGCGCGACATTCTTCAAAGCAGCGGTGTGGAATCACAGAACCAACAAACAAAGAAATGACTTGTTATAGTAAGATTGAAGAGACTCTAATTACCAGTTGACTTTATGATCGAGGGTTGGGAGCGGAGGGCACAAAATCCCTCATCGCAACTCCTCATAAAATAAAGATCAACCTTCAAACTGGTAAGTTCTCGTTTAATCTTACTATTTCATTTCGGAGTCACGTGAGTGACTTCGTGAAGACTTCAAAGCTGTGTGATTCCATGCCCTGGACAACGTCCATGCTGTCACACACCACTTATAAGGATGGATAGGAGTAATCAACTTTCCAGACTGCTTGTACTGAAAAAATAATAATATTTATTAATAACCACAAAGAAAAAACCCCTCACTGGGGGGAATCTGTATGCTCTTGACCCGCATTCAGCACGGCCTCTGCAAACAATACAGGAGCGGTAACAGGTTTATTATAAAACCGTTGAAAGGTGGCTTCTTTTGCCCATCCCGCTGTGGCAAGAATATGGTCCATGGGCACCTCCATGACCCTTGCCGCCGATGTCGATGCAGCCCTGGTGGAATGGGATTTAAAGACATTAGTGTCAATACCTGCTTCATTCAAGACGATCCTGAGCCATCTGGAGATCGTCTGTACCGTCAATCTATGGTGAGGTTTTTTTGTGGCTGATAAGTAGGTATTTCTCCATTCCCCTTAATTTCCGCGTCACTTTTATATAGTGGCGGATATGGGTGGCTAAACATAGCCTTGCATCAGCGGGGTATGCTGGAAACTTCAGCTGCAGCCCTGTGTATCCAGGTCTATGCTGCTTAAGTAATTCATCTATAAAGAAGATTATTTTGTCTGGGGTAGAGATCATTCTGTCAATCTTGACCTTGTGAAGTGTCTGTACCCTTTGCGCTGAAGTCAGTGCCAGTAACATCACCAGCTTCAGGGTGAGTTTGTCCAATTCAAGCCCTTCCATGGGCGACCACGTCCTGAGCAGGGTTAATACTTTCCCAATATCCCAGCTGATGTTGTAACGAGGTCTTGGCGGATTGGAATTAAATATTCCCCGCATGAGTTTGGACACCAGCTTGTTGGATCCTACCTGAGGTAGAATGATAGTGCACTCCTGGCGCTGTTGATGGCACTGTAGCTGAGGTGTTCGTCATGATGCAACCCCGCAAGGAATTCCAGCACATCGGTGATAGTAACGGAGTCATATGCAATGCTGGAGCGGCCGCAGTAGGTTTCCCATTTCCTGATATGCGTAAGATATTGCCGCCTTGTGGACTCCCTGCATGATGCTTCAATAGTATCCATTGTCCTTGATGAGAGACCATACAGCAGTAGTGGCCTGTTCAGAACCTGAAAGCCAATAACTTTAAGTGACTATGGCAGGGATGTAGTTCCCCTGAGACAGGGTTCGTCACCAGTTGTGGGCAACCCTCTAAGAGGACCCATGGTTGACTGATCATATCAAGGACCACCGGATACCATGGCTGCGTAGGCCAGTCGGGTATGATAAGAATGCCTTTAGCAGCATCTGACTGTATTTTCCGCAATATCTGACTGATGAGGCAAAATGGAGGAAATGCATAGAAAAACCATTTCCCCCAGTCTAGCGAGAACGCGTCCATCGCCATTGCCCCAGGATCTGGCTCCCATGATACGTATGTTGGTTCCTGATGGTTCAACCGTGACGCAAAAAGGTCAATATCCGGTTTACCAAATTTGGCTGTAATTTTTGTGAATATTTGGGGAATTAACATCCACTCGATGTTGTCATTAAATTTCCGTGATCTGGTATCCGCTACTGTATTGAGCTTACCTGGTAAATAGGTAGCTGAAATCCATATATTCCGTTGTATGCACCAGAGCCAAATTGTATTTGCCAATTCATCACATGAAATTGACCTGGTACCGCCCATATGATTTAGATATGCCACCGCAGTGGTATTATCTATTTGGAGATGGACATGAGTGTCAGTAAAGTTTGAACAATAAGCTCTAAGTCCGTGAAATGCTCCTAGCATCTCCAAATAATTTATCCCTTGTGATAACAACAGGGTAGATTCAAGGGTGTCCCATCTGCCTCCACAACTAGTGTAGTTGTCCGTGGCTCCCCAGCCATGGGAGCTTGCGTCTGTTTGTAAGTATACCATCGGATTGGGCACAATGATGGGCCTAAATGAGTCATGGATTTTATCAATTCACCATTGTAACTCAATTTTGCCTTGAGAGGCAGCTGCATTGGTCTATCGAAATGTCCAGCGTTCAATTTTAACGCTGAAATCTTGGCTCTTTGCAAATTTTGATAATGCAAAGGTCCGTATTGGGCAGCTGGAAAAACTGCTACGATTTTCCCAATCACCTTAGCAGTTTGTCTAATCGATGGTATACTGGCGCAGACCAGATTCTTACATGCTTGAATGACATCCCCAACTTTGTTAGCTGGTAAGGTGGCCATCATGCGATTGGAATCCACCGTGAATCCCAGATAATCCATGACCTGTGAAGGGCAGAACTTTGATTTATCTGGATGGATAATGAATCCCACTTTTTGAAAAATTTCCACAGTGGCTGAAACTGCCAGTTTTGCTGATTCCAGAGTGTTCCCAATAATTAGGATATCATCCAGATAAGCCATGAACATGTGATTTGGTCTCCTCAGTGTAGCCAACACTGGTTTGAGTAATTTAGTAAATAATCTGGGGGCTGTGGTAAGCCCATTTGGCAAAGCTTTGTATTGCCAGAGCTGATCCATCCAGGTAAACTTCAAGAACTTCCTGTGATGTTTCTGAATGGATACTGAATAGTATGCATCTTTTAAATCAATGCATGCCATGAAGCAGCCCTCAGAAATCAAAGATTTGGCTGTTTCGAACGTGTCCATTTTGAAATGGTTATATTTTACAAAAGTATTCAAATGGGTCAGATCAGCAATAACCCGACATCCTCCATCCTTCTTGGTTTTTGTGAATATGTTAGATACAAATTCAATTGGTTCGTGTATAGTTCTTTCTATCGCGCCTTTTTCTTGTAGCCTCAAGATTTCAGCATAGCCTACTGCCGTTTCCTTGCTGGACAGTGTAAATTTGCGATTTGGCATATGCTGGGGTGGAGGAATTTGACCATTGATGAATTCAATCTCATGGCCTTGAATACTTTGTAAGATAAACTTATCAGAAGTGATGGTTTCCCATGCCTCCTTAAAGAACCGTAGTCTACCACCAACATGTGAAGTTAGACATGCAAGTGCATGAAATCCAGACTGCCTTACCTTCATGGTTATCGGCGGTCCCTGACATGTTTGGTGGGATGTGGAGGTGCTGGGTTGTGCTGATAATGCGGAGTCCGCATTTTCCATGCTGGCCGCTGCGGGCCTAGCCCTAAAAAAGGCCTGGGCTGTTGAGGCTGCTGATATTGCGGCGGCGCTGGAGCGTAGGTCCTTGCTGGCCTAATGGCAGGACCTCGTGGTCTGAAGAATGGTACTTTCCTGGCCCGCTGTCTGGTCAAGGTATGTGACCTCATAAGACCCACCGTCTTTGCATGGTCATCCAACTCCTTGACCTGCTTCGGGAGGTCCTCCCCGAACAACTGTCTGGGTGGTGGCGTAGGGGGTGCTCTGCATAGCCCCGCGAATTTGGGGTTCAATGTGGGCTTGATAATGCTTTTCCTGAACGCATTAATTTCATACTGTGTATTACACAGCAGTGCCAGAGCATCCTCTTGCTCGGTGTTCAGATCCACACCGTCCACCGACCTCGCAAAAGCGGTAATCCCAGCAGTGAGCAATTTCAGGATCCTTTGTAACTTCATTTCCTGAGCTCTGATGCCTGGGCTAATATTGCCCCAAATCGGCATGTTTACGATAGGCACGTTGAGGGAGTTGCAATTACCTGGTGCCTTGTGCCTGTTCATGGCCTCCGCAAGGACCTGCTCTTGAAGTTGATGGTTCGTGAGGAAGTCAACGGTAGCAGCCAGTTTGGAGTTGAGGGGTTGTCCTGACGATTCAGGTAGTGCAAACTTGGCTGCCACATCCAGGAGCTCCTCCTGAGGGACCTCAGGTGCTGTTGGTGCGTGGACCAAGATCTCCTCATCTTCTGGCTGTCTCATGCTTTCCGTTGATGACGGGGATATATCCATGTGTCCCCTGGAACCAAATGTTTCCCGCCTTTAACTTTGCTGCAGGATAAGTTCCATCATCCTCTCCATCCTGTCAATTCACCCTTCGCTATGCGAGAACGGGCGGTCGGAGTCCTCATGCCCAAAGGAACTTCTGAGGCTCCTGTCATCGGCCCGTACCTCGTCGAGGTAATCTCGGTGCCGGAATGAAACGTCGCTACCAGCCGCCTCAGCGAAACTGAACGACTCCCGCGCGGACCTGCTCAAGCGCCTCCTCTTGGCTGAGCTAGGTCCCACTGCCTCCAAGGGCAAAAGCGGTGAGGAGTCGGCACCCAACGCCGCGGCGTGGTGACCCGACATCCGCACGGGCTTGCCGACTGTCTTTAATCTGGACCCAGACGGCGTACGGTCCCGTCCTGCCGCCAACGGGGGACACGGTGACCGTGGCGAGACTCCACCTGTGCGACTCTTCCTGGTCCTGCTGGGTGGTGAGTCTACACTGGCCCTCTCAGGTCTGCAAAGGACTTGAGTCTCGCCAATCCACCAGTCCGCAATCTAGCGGCCTCTGGTGAAACCTCCGCCCGCGAAGGGTTAGGTAGACGGGCTCTATCCCTGGCTCTTCCACGAGGGCTCAGGGAGAAGGGCCGTGCAGCAGCACGTGAACCCTGTTTGCCCGGGTCAACCAACGATCCCGTTGGTGACAATGAGATGGAGTCAGGGTCTGCCTGCTCTGGCGCTGTACCGATGTCCTGCTCTGCGGGACCCTCGCTAGAGCTTAGGTGTGTCGGTGGGTCGGGTCCTGTGAAAACAGGGCTCCCCGACTTACGCGCCTTTTTCCCGGCCCGACTAGCGGGTGCTGCCGTTGAAGAGGGCTCCGGGATAGGTGGCCGGCAACTCCTTACGGACGTCCTGCGGCCCTTACTCCTTCTATCCATGTTCCTGCTGGAGAGAAAAATATTCAATACAACAAGAACAACCAACTCAAGGTTGCCTGTACTTACCTGAGTGGCCCTAATGAAGGGCTCCACCTCCAGCCGTCGACTGCAATGCGTTGCGACGATATGTCGCGCATGCGTGCTGGCGGGTTCTTCACGAAGTCACTCACGTGACTCCGAAATGAAATTGGAGAATTTAATGTTTATTCGGTTGGTTGGAATATAAGGTGCTGTTCCTCCATTTTGCATGTGGCTTCATTCTGGCAATGGAGGAGGCTCAGGCCTGAAAGGTCAATATGGGAATGGAAAGGGGAATTAAATTAGTTAGCAACCGGGAGATCCAGTAAGCCTTGGTAGACTGAGCGCACGTGTCTTTAGCGAAATGTTAATTGTGGTTGTGCTTGGTCTCGCCGATGTACAGGAAGCCTCATCAGTAATATCAGAATCCGTAGATGAGGTTAGAGAAGTTGCAGGTGCATCTCTGTCTCACCTGGAAGGAGAGCTGAGGTCCCTGGATGGAGTCGAGGGAAGAGGTATAGGGACAGGTGTTACATCCTCTGTGGTTGCAGGGGAAAGTACCTGGGGAGGCAGTGGTTTGGGTGGCAGGGATAAATGAACCCAGAAGTTGTGGTGGGATCGGTCTCTGCTGATGCCAGAAAGAGGCAGAGATGGGAAGATGCGATTAGTAGTGGGATCACCTCCTCACCACCTTGGGTCCCACCTCGTCTTGCCCGATTTCTCCCCTCTCCCCTCCCTCAATCTACATTCCTCACTCTGGCTTCACAGTTCTCGACTCTTCAACTTCACACCTTTTTTCATCTCTGGCCTTTGCCTACCAAAACCCCCTCACCTGTGTTCACCTATCACCTGCCACAAATTGTCCTGACACTCCTCTCGTTCAGCTTTCCCCCCCTCCCTTCCCACAATCCGTCTGAAGAGGGGTCCGGACCCGAAGCGTCCCTTATATTTTTTCCAGGGATGCTGGTCGACGCCTTGAGTTATTCCAGCATTTTGTGTCTTTGTTTTAAACTTAAGGATTTGTGATCACTGTTCCTAAAATATTCTACCACTGAAATGTCAGTCACCCGGCCAGGCTTGTTTCCTGATACAAGATCCAGTAAGGTCTCTTCCCTAGTTGGACTATCCATATACTGTTTCAAACAACCCTCTTGGAAACACCTGCCCCATCCAAAGCTCTTGCACTCAGGTAGTCCCATGAATAATTGGGGAAATTAAAGTCAACAGACAATAGAGAATAGGTGCAGTAGTAGGCCATTTGGCCCTTCGAGCCAGCACCGCCATTCAATGCGATCATGGCTGATCATCCCCAATCAGTATCCCGTTCCTGCCTTCTCCCCATATCCCCGTTCCTGCCTTCTCCCCATATTTTTAAGAGCCCGATCTAGCTCTCTCTTGAAAGCATCCAGAGAACCTGCCTCCACCACCCTCTGAGGCAGAGAATTCCACAGACTCACCACTCTCTGTGAGAAAAAGTGTTTCCTCGTCTCCGTTCTAAATGGCTTACATCTTATTCTTAAACTGTGGCCCCTGGTCCTGGACTCGCAGAACATCGGGAACATGTTTCCTGCCTCTAGCGTGTCCAAGCCCTTAACAATCTTATATGTTTCAATGAGATCCCCTCATCCTTCTAAACTCCAGTGTGTACAAGCCCAGCTGCTCCATTCTCTCAGCATATGACAGTCCCGCCATCCCAGGAATTAACCTTGTAAACCTACGCTGCAATCCCTCAATAGCAAGAATGTCCTTCCTCAAATTAGTGGACCAAAATTGCAAACAATACTCCAGGTGTGGTCTCACTAGGGCTCTCTACAACTGCAGAAGGACCTCTTTGCTCCTATATTCGATTCCTCTTGTTATAAAGGCCAACAGGCCAGTTGCTTTCTTCACTGCCTGCTGTACCATGCTTACTTTCATAGACTGATGTACAAGGACCCCCAGATCCCGTTGAACTTCCCCTTTTCCCAACTTGACTCCAAGTTGCCCACAAAGACAGCCTTGTTGCTTTGCATCTTTAACATCTGTCTACATCTCTCTTCTAACTCCTGCTGGCTATTGTGAGGATTGTAGTACAAGCCCATCAGAATGATTGCACCTTCTTTACTTTTTAGCTCTATCCATATTCTATCAGTGGACGTACCCTTATAGTATGTCCTCTCTGAGAGCAGCTGACATACTTATGATTAGTAATGTAACTCCTCCCTCACCTGGAAACATCAAAACCCTGGAATGTTGGGCTGTCATTCCTGTCCCTCTCGCTACCAAGTCGTTGTCAGGGTCACACTTAATGCTTTCCCCCGAACCCTGAGCTATGTCTCAGAGGCGGTGCAGTGATAGAGTTACTTCTTTACAGCTCCAGAGATCCAAGTTTGATCCTGACTACGGGTGCTGCCTGTACAAAGTTGGTACGTTTGCCCCATGGCTACTTGGTTTTTCCCTGGGTTCACCAGTTTCCTCCCACACTCCAAAGATGTACAGGTTAGTAGGTTAATTGGCTTCGGTAAAGATTGTAAATTGTCCCTAGTGTGTAGGATAGTGCTGGTGTAGGGGATCGCTGGTCGGCACATACTCGGTGGGCCGAAGGGCCTATTTCCAGCTGATCTCTAAATAAACAAAATGAAAAAAATGGATGTAGTAGGTTTATCATCATTTATTAATACTCCTGTGTCTGCCTTTTCCACAGAGCCAACAGCCCTGCTAGTTTCCCTGAGCTACAAGGTGGTTTTCAAACGCCGCTGTTTCATCCAACTCCGATTCATCCGAAGGCACAGCCTGGGCCGGATGTCCGCATTTACGATCCTAACACTGGGAAACTAATCCGGAAGGACTCGCAGGGCAACAGGCAATCCACGTACATCCAACCCCCAGCAGCTCCTGTGAAGTTGCCAGTTCATGGAGAACAATCGTCGTTTAGGTAATTGTCCCAGAAAACTCCAGCTGACTCGGCTGTCCACACTGTTTAAATTGTACGTTGTTGTAAATGGCAAGGTCACAGTGCAAACAGAATTAGTGCTATCAGTTGCTGCCAGCACATCAGTGAAAGGAATAGAGGAGAGTTATTACGTTGATGGAACATTTTGTAAAGGAACGTTCTGGAGGGTTATTTCAAAGACTGAGGAGCAGACTGGTTTATGTTTTCCTCTCCTTAACGACAGCCAGCAAATCCTTACTGCCAATCTCACAAATATCATTTGTTGCATTGCGGTGTAATATTTCCTCTGAACATTTGTCCAAAATGAAGAAGTAGTCTTTGCAAAATGTTGCAGGATGTAATTGAAAAGTTGGAAGTGCTGTTCTCCATGTTGCGTTCTCAGTCTCAGCCATGCTGTGGTGAGGGTTTATAATGTGGAGAAAAATTGGCTTTGGACCAGAAAGTGAAACAGCGAAGCTTGATGACTTACTAGAAGGTTTGAAGCAAGTCTATTTGTCCATCTGCTCATCTGGGGTTAACCTGGAGTTCTCTGTGACCTTTTGAAGGATGAACGATGTTGTTAAAGAATCTGTTTTTACATGCAGAGATTTGGTTGAATACCAAATGGTTCGGAATTATAAATCTTTTTTTAAATGTTTTTTAAAAGATCACTGGAAAATGTGAATTTGAGCTGTATAACATTATTTGCAAACTATTGATATTCAGTTTGCATTTCCAATCACTAATTAGTGAATTAATTAAAGCAACTCTCTTTTGCTTCTTGAACTCCGAGTAAATTATTTTATTCATTGCAGCCAATTAATTAATTTGAATTGGATGCAAATGGCCTTTGTCCTCAAATGCTGAATGTTGTTGCCAGTAATGCTTTTATTTTGCAGAATCCTCAAATTGAGTGTCATTGGAGAGTTAGGAAAGAAACATTCACTTAACCGAGAGTAATTCCCTTTTGCTACAATGATACAATGATACAATTTATTTGTTGTCATTTGAACCTCATTGAAGTTCAAATGAAATTTGGTTTCTGCAGACATACAACAAGAAAAAGAACCAAGACACAACACAATTTACACAAACATCCATCACAGTGAATCTCCTCCTCACTGTGATGGAAGGCAAAGTCTTATCTCTCCCCTGCACTCCCAATTCTCCTCCGACGTCAAAGTCAAAGCCCCCGGCGGGCGATGGTAAATAAGTCCCACGTTCATTAAGGCTGCGCCGGGCAATGTAAGGCCCTGCTCCGGGTCTTAATATTGGAGCCCCCGGCGGGCGATGTAAGGCCCCGCTTCAGGTAATCTTCAACCCCGCAACTCGGGCGGGAGAAGTTGCCGTTGCGGAAGCTCCAAAAAGCCTGGGACCGCGAGCTCCCGGTGTTACCGTCCACAGGGCCTGCAGCTGGAGCATCCAAAGCTCCGGGGTCGGGCCGCAGCAGCGCGCCACCACAGCTCTTCCCGTTCCGAACACAGCCAGCTCCGCGATGGTGAGTAGTCCGCAGGCTCCGCGACTGGAGCCCCAGGTCGTTCCCCGTACAGGGAAAAGATTTTAAAAGTTTCCCCAACACCCCTCCTGCCCCCCCCCCCCCCCAGTTAAAAAAACACTATAAACGACACTCAAACAAGACAAGAAAATAAAAAAAGACAGACGGACTGCAGAGGCCGCTGCAACACGGGTCGCGCCGCCCACCCTATGTTTCCCTATTTATCGCAAGTATTATGACCTAGAGTGTTTAAGAAGGAACTGCAGATGCTGGAAAATCGAAGGAAGACAAAAATGCTGGAGAAACTAGAGGGTGAGGCAGCATCTATGGAGCAAAGGAAATAGGCAAGGCTTGGTGTAGAAACCCTTCTTCAGACTGATGTGATGGTGGGGGGGGCAGGAGGAAGAAAGGAAGAGTTGGAGCCAGAGGGCTGAGGGAGAGCTGGGAAGGGGAGGAGAAAGTAAGGACTACCTGAAAGTAGAGAAGTCAATGTTTGTACCACTGGGGTGCAAACTGCCAAAACGAAATATGAGGTGCTGCTCCTCCAATTTACGGTGGTCCTCACTCTGGCCATGGAGGAGGCCCAGGACAGAAAGGTCAGAATCGGAATGGGAGGGGGAGTTGAAGTGCTGAGCCATCAGGAGATCAGGTTGGTTATTGCAAACTGAGCGGAGGTGTTCGGCGAAGCGATCGCCAAGGCTGCGCTTGGTCTCACCGATGTAGAGCAACTGACATCGAGAGCAGCTTATGCAATAGATGAGGTTGGAGGAGGTGCAGGTGAACCTCTGCTGCACCTGGAAAGACTGCTTGGGTCCTTGAATGGAGTCAAGGGGGGAGGTAAAGCGACAATTTAGCATTTCTTGCGGTTGCAAGGGAAAGTGCCCGGAGAGGGGGTGGTTCTGGTGGGAAAGGACAAATTGACCAGGGAGTTACGGAGGGAGCGGTCTCTGCGGAAAGCAGACGGGAGGAGATGGGAAGATGTGGCCAGTGGTGGGATCACGTTGGAGGTGGCGAAAATGTTGAAGGATTATTTGTTGTATGTGACGACTGGTAGGGTGGAAGTTGAGGACAAGTGCGATTCTGCCCTTGGTACGAGTGGGGGGATGGGGAGTGAGAGCAGAGTCACAGGATATAGAAGAGACCCTGGTGAGAGCCTCATCTATGGTGGAAGAGGGGAACCCCCATTCCCTGAAGAATGAGGACATCTCCAATGCCCTGGTGTGGAACATCTCATCCTGGGTGCAGATGTGGCGTAGACGGATGAATTGGGAGTAGGGGATGGAGTCCTTACAGGAAGCAGGCTGGGAAGATCTAAAACTGATGTTGGCTTCTATATTAGCAAAGAGAATGATTTGTTGATGATGGAATGAGTTCTTTAACTTTTAGTTTCAGTTTCAGTTTAGTTTATTGTCACGTGTACCAGGGGTACAGGGAAAACCTTTTTGTTGCGTGCTAACCAGTCAGAAGAAAGGCAATACATGATTGAATAAATCCATTTATAGTGTAACCATATAACCATATAACAATTACAGCACGGAAACAGGCCCTCTCGGCCCTTCCAGTCCGTGCCGACCATTTATTTTCCCCTAGTCCCATCTACCTGCACTCAGACCATACCCCTCCATTCCCTTCCCGTCCATATACCTATCCAGTTTACTTTTAAATGTTAAAATCGATCCTGCCTCCACCACTTCTGCTGGAAGATCATTCCACACAGCCACCACTCTCTGAGTAAAGAAGTTCCACCGCATGTTACCCCTAAACTTCTGTCCCTTAACTCTCATGTCATGCCCTCTTGTTTGAATCTTTCCTACCCTCAATGGGAAAAGCTTATCCACATCAACTCTGTCTATCCCTTTCATCATTTTAAAGACCTCAATCAAGTCCCCCCCTTAACCTTCTGCGCTCCAAAGAATAAAGACCTAACTTGTTCAACCTTTCTCTGTAACTTAGTTGCTGGAACCCAGGCAACATTCTAGTAAATCTCCTCTATACTCTCTCTATTTTGTCGATATCCTCCCTATAATTAGGCGACCAAAATTGTACACCATACTCCAGAATTGGTCTTACCAATGCCTTGTACAATTTTAACATTACTTCCCTACTCCTATATTCAATGCTCTGATTTATAAAGGCCAGCACACCAAAAGCTTTCTTTACCACCCTATCTACATGCGATTCCACCTTCAGGGAACTATGCACAGTTATTCCTAGATCTCTCTGTTCCACAGCATTCTTCAATTCCCTACTATGGTGTATGATAAGGGAATAACGTTTAGTGCAAGGTAAAGCCAGCAAAGTCCAGAAGGATAGTCCGAGGGACATCAGAGGTAGATAGTGGTTCAACATGGCAGAGTCTGTTCTTGACTAAGGATCTGTATACAGATCAGCATGGGAGTAATATGGAAAGGGGAGCTCAAAGTCATTAATGATGTGCAGAAAAAATGTTCTCACACAGGAATAGGGCTAGTATTTTATATTAAACTAATCTGGATCACCAGTGATGGAAGAATCAATATTACTGCTGTTATTGCTATTTTGAGAGGTAACTTTGTATATTTGTAAACTGTTAGGTTGATTAATTGTGTGTTGTGACCTTATTTGTCGCAATGATTAGCGTATTGTTTGGAAGCACTTTTAATCTCTGAGAAATCCTGGCTCAAGAAGCATGATTACGGGGAAATAAATGAACTAATATGTGTTACTTATCTGGCAAGTTTCAACAGCCATTGTTTTGAAAGCATGCTCTTGTAGCTGCTTTAGCCCCCGTGGATTGGAATCAACCTTCTGCAGTAATCAATTTGTTCTGCTTCATCTTTTTTCCAAAGTGAAGTTGTCCAGCTTGTTCTCTTGCTTAACTTCAGTTAATTTTCTCTTTCAGTTTATCTATTTTTTCCCTTGTCACCTCTTTGCCAAATTGGGTCTTTAATATACAGCCGAATTACTGCATGGAATGGAGACCCATAACCGTCAGGAGAGATTGAAAAGATGAAAGGGCCTGATCCACTTTGGCGTCATTTGCGCAACGTCATTTACGTGACACGGCTCACGCCGCGCGCGGCGACCCAGGATTTTGGGATACACAAAATCTTCGCTTGCCACCTGGGTGACTCATAAATGATGCCCAAGTGGAAGAGGCCCTTAAGTTTATTCACACTGAAACATTTGAGGCTGAGGTTTATAACAATTTTGGTCACCATGTTATAGGAAACATATTATCAAGTTGGAAAGGATGCAGGATGTTGCCAGAACTTGAGGGTCTGATCTATAGGGAGAGGTTGAGTAGGCTAGGACTTTATTCATTTGGGCTCAGGAGGATGAGGAGTGATCTTATAGAGGTGTACAAAATCATGAAAGGAATAGTTCGGGTAAATGCACAGTCTTTTGCCCGGAATAGGGGAATTGAGAACCAGAGGATATATAAGGTGAGGGGGGAAATATTTAATGGGAACCTGAGGGTAACTTTTTTACAGGTGTATGGTTACAGGTGGTGGATGTATAGAATGAGCTGCCGGAGGAGGTAGTTGAGACAGGTACTATTGCGACATTTAAGAAACATTTAGGTCGGTAAATGGATAGGATAGGTTTAGAGGGATACGGTCCAAATGCATGCAGGTGGGACTAGTGTAGTTGGGGCATGTTGGTTGATGTGGGCAAGTTGGGCCTGTTTCCACGCTACATGAATCTATGATTATAAAATTGTGAGAAATATAGAAGGTGAGTATCTTTTTTCCAGAACTAGAGGGCATATGTTTAGGGTGTGAGGGGAGAAATTTAAAGGAGATTTGAGGGGGAGGTGTTTTGCACAGATAATTGTGAATATCTGGAATAGATTGCCAGTTGAAGTAGTGAAGACTGGCACAATTGCAATATTTAAAAGGTAGTTGTTTATGTAGTTAGATATGAAAGGTATGGAGGGATGTGGACTTAATGCAAGCAAATGGAATTACCTCAGATAAACATCATGGCAGGCATGGACGACGACCTACATCTGTGTTGTACATTTCCATGTTCCAGAAAGCTTGCTGGTCACTGGGTGATCTTGGCCAATACCTCACCTGTATCTGACCATTCCCTTTTAATTATTTCTGTAAACACAAAGTGCAAGAGAAACGGAGGGGATGTAGGTTAGCTGAACGTGGAAAATTCAAATTTAATACCTTTTGGGAATATGAAGTTGCTTTAGCAAAAGACAAAGTGCTTGCACAACTCGGCGGGTCAGACAGCGACTGTGAAGGGAATGGACGGATGATGTTTTCGAATGGTACTCTTCTATTTTGGCCTTGCCTTGAAAGTGGAGGAAACAGAGGACAGATGTGTCAGTGTAGGAATGGGGAGCCAAGTTGAAATGACTTGTAGCTTGAAGCTCACGATGGCCATCATGGACAGAGTGCAGGTGCTTCGCAAAGGGCTCGATCAATTTTGTTGATGAGATACAAAATAACTTGTTCGAATTGTCATTCGCCAAAGCACATTTCTTGCAGTAAGTATGAAGGTCACTGTATGCAGCAACTTAATCACATAGTAAGTTTCTGGCATGGAATATAGTTTATTTTGACGAGCCAATCATACAAAGCTGGATATATTTTTAATGGCCCTAATAAAACATGAGTGAATTTGTTCCGCTGAAATTACTATCTGTGACATCTGTAAGTTTAAATTCTCAGTGTCTGGTCCAATTGTTACTTCTCTACCCCTATAATAGATTTGACATTTAGTAGCTGTGCTGAGTAAATTTTAGTCTATTTTGGATGAATATAAGAAAACTTTTCTTGAAATTTTAGACCAATCTAATTTTGTTCACATTCAGTTGTGATATTTTTCTAACCTGGGGGAAGCATGAATTGCAGATGGGTCAGGATGTATTGCTTGTTCACATTTTCCCTTGAACCGCACTTGAAAAGGCCATTTCAAAGGTCGGCCTAAACTCTGTCGTATTCATGTGAGAAGGGCCAACTTTCTTAGTTAGAGGGAATTCATCAACTATGTGGCGTTTATGAAAATCTGGGAGCTAAACAAAATAACTTCCATCTATATAAAACATTCAATAGAATCAATCATATGACGCAGAAATAAACTGCTACCACAATGACCACGCCAATCTTTTTGCTCATCTGCACTAATCACATTTGCCTGCATTAGGTCTATATCTTTCTGTGCCTTTCCTATTTGCCTGTCTGAATACATATTAAACATAGTAATTATATCTGATTCCACCACCTCCTCTGGCAGCGTGTCCCAGTTAACCACTCTGTAAATAAACAATACAGCCCTCAGATCTCCTTTAAAATACCTACCTAAACATTTTTGCAAAACCTAATAGCGAATTGATTCTAAACCTTCACAGGAGCATTCTCAATCAAAACTTTGACCTCAGCCAACATAAAAAAGCTGATACAGACGCAAAGAACTGCTGATGTTAGTTTACAAAACCCCCACACAAAGAGCTGGAGTAATTCAGCAGTACAGGCAGCATCTCTGGAGAACACGGAGAACAACAGTCTGAAGAAAGGTCCTGACCCAAAACATGTTCTCTTGAGATGCTGCCTGACCTGCTGAGTAACTCCAGCATTTTGTCTTTTTAAGAACCTGATAAATTAGATGGTAAAATATTGGTCATAGAATTAGAGTTTAACTTCTCTTTTGAAGGAACAAAGAGAGATAGAGATTGAAAGGTTTCTCTGAGGGCCAACATGGTAGTGCAGCAGTTAGTGGTATGGGCAGCAAGTGTATTTGTTACCTCTGCATTCCGGAAACCTACAGAGTAATGAAAAGAATGGATTTGGAGAGGATGTTTGTAGTAGTGGCAGAGCCCAGGACCAGGGGTACAACCTCAGAATAAAATGACGTACCTTTAGAATGGAGGTGAGGAGTAATTTCTTCAGCCAAAGGATGGTAAATCTGGACTTCATTGCAACAGATGGCTATGGAAGCGAAATCATTGAATATTTTTAAAGCGGAGATTGATAGACTACTGACTTGTAAGAGTGTCAAAGGTTACATGGAGAAAGCAGGAAAATGGGGTTGAGAGGGGAATTAGAATAGCCATGATTGAATAGCAGAACAGACTTGATGGGTCAAATGGCCTAATTCTGCTCCTATGCCTTATGATCTCATGAAACAAATTTAATGCAAGCCCTAGCAGTTCAGATGTTATTTTATATTGATTCATCTGGTGTTATAAAATGGTTAAACACACAGTACTGCTTTGGCACGGCCAATGCATTATGAAAACAACTAGCAAAATGATTAGTTTAAATACTTCAAGCATCAAGACCATCTCCGAGTGCTTAATGTTTAAATATGGGTACGAACACTCTGAGGTGATAATTAAAAATTGCAACTTTACAATGTTAAGATTAACTAGCTTGTGCAGTTTTCGTAAATTGCACTGGTGCCAATATCTAAAATAAACTTATTGACAGCTTTTCCTTCGGTAATTATTAAAAACAAAGTCTAGTCAGTGGCTGTCTGATTCCTGAAGGGAAGAAAGGTGTGTAAAAATCATCATGATGCAGAGTATTAAAGATAATTTATTGGGACGAGGAATGTTTATATTAATCCTTTTAACTGAACAACAGTAGTAACTTAACATGTATTTTTATGGTTCAGCTCTATGTGACTTTACTATCCACTAACAAAATACAATTAGCAAACACTGATGGTTACTGTAATCATTAGAAACTTGTGTACGGCTTCAGTGCTTGACACCAAAAGTATTGCAATGCACATACGCAGTGTTCTTGGGCATAGTCTAATTCAACATGTCTGTCTTTCATTCGATTCATAAAGTCTTGCAGAGCCAAAGATAATGAGTACTATGTATGGATAAAACAGTGCTTGGAGGAGAAACAATGTGACGCACGTAACTTGGATGTTTTGGGGATATTTTAATCTGAGTATTTCAAGGGGGACTGATAGTGAGGGAGAATAGTTCCAGTGTTTGGAGAACCTGGGGCTAGTGAGGTGAGTGGGGATTTGGGGAAAGGGGGGTGGGGGTGGTGGGGGGGGGGGTGGAGCCGAGGCTACAAATATGAACTAGTTCCCTCATGAGTGGAGTTAGGGAACACTTCTTGACGTGGCAGGTGGTAGAAATCAGGAGTTGACTCACCTAAAATTGCCGCTGTTGCTGGTTCGCCCAGCATTTGTCACATCTCAATGGAGTCCCGACCATTTCTCTAATGAGACTGGTCAGTCCTTCCCCAGCTTCTCTTCAGCCCCATCAGCCTCACCACCCCACTCATGCAAGGATTTGTCCTGGTTTTTATTTTAATCCTTTCCAGGTGAGGTGTTAAGATACTTGACAAATAATTTGCCAGGTGACATTGCACAATAACAAGTTGGTATTGACTTTGGCTAGTTGGTATTTGTTTTTAAAGCCCCTTTTCCAATCTCAATTAATATCAATGCAGCCCAGTGCCCGAGAACCGATATGCCTGTATTCAAGTCAAGTGATTCTGCACTACAATGCAGATAGTGTAACTTGGAATGGTGGGGATCCATTTGATGGAGTTTTGTTGTAGGTCAATGATAATTTAAATGAATGGAAAAACAGGGATAAGAGGAAGAATTGGTTTCTAATCCTTTATCGTAAAACCAAATGATTGATCAGCTCAACATGATTCATCTGGAGTGACTGACAATAGACAATAGGTGCAGTCGGCCATTTGGCCCTTTGAGCCAGCACTGCCATTTAATGTGATCATGGCTGATCATTCTCAATCAGTACCCCGTTCCTGCCTTCCCTCCATATCCCTTAACTCCGCTATCCCTAAGAACTCTATCTAACTCTCTCTTGAAAGCAAGCAGAGAACCAGCCTCCACCGCCCTCTGAGGCAGAGAATTCCACACATTCACAACTCTGTGTGAAAAAAGTTATTTTCTCGTCTCCATTGTAAATGGCTTACCACTTATTCTTAAACTATGGCTCCTGGTTCTGCACTCCCCTGACATTGGGAACATGTTTCCTGCTTATGGTGTGCCCAAACCCTTAATAATCTTAAACGTTTCAATAAGATCCCCTCCCAGAGTATACAAGCCCAGCCACTCCATCCTCTCAGCATTTGACAGTCCCACCACCCCGGGAATTAATCTTGTGAATCTATGCTGCACTCCCTCAATAGCAAGAATGTCCTTCCTCAAGTTTGGAGACCAAAACTGCACACGATAGACTGGGCTTGTATTCATTGGAATTTAGAAGGATGACAGGGGATCTTTTGGAAACATACTAAATTATTAAGGGATCGGACACACTAGATGCAGGAAACATGTTCCCGATGTTGGGGGAGTCAAGAACCAGACGCCACAGTTTAATAGTAAGGGGTAGGCCATTTAGAACTGAGTTGAGGAAAAGCGTTTTCACACAGAGAGTTGTGAATTTGTGGAATTCTCCGCTCAGAAGGCAGTGGAGGCCGATTCGCT
The DNA here is from genome assembly GCA_963514005.1 of Raja brachyura. The sequence continues at coordinate 83,543,444 of OY740784.1, forward strand.
AGATGCATTCAAAAGAGAGTTAGATAGAGCTCTATGTATCCATATATCATTTTAAATGGAATGGATGTATTTCAATTACTTTTAAGTCTTTCCAACAGTGTGTTTTAGATTAATGTGGATGTATTGTTTTCAGCAGATGGTTCTCGTTTCTCTTGGAGCATAAGGGAATATTTTAAAACTGTTCGTACCAGCCACAATGCTCCAATATTCTAATCATAGAGTTCAATAATGTATATCAGTCGAAAGTTGCAGATTAAAGCAGTAAATGTGTCCTTAACTATGCAATATCATAAATGTAAAATTTATATGCACAGTTTTTACCCCATTGTATCTCTGTTGCTTTGACCAATATTACATAGAAACATAGAAAATAGGTGCAGGAGGTGGCCCTTCGAGCCAGCACTACTATTCATTGTGATCATGGCTGATGGTCCCCAATTAATAACCCGTGCCTGCCTTCTCCCCATATCGCTTGATTCCACTAGCCCCTAGAGCTCTCTCACTCTCTCTCAAATCCATCCAGTGATTTGGCCTCCACTGCCCTCTGTGGCAGGGAATTCCACAAATTCACAACTCTCTGGGTGAAAAAGTGTTTTCTCACCAGTCTTAAATGGCCTCCCCTTTATTCTAAGACTGTGGCCCTTGGTTCTGGACGTGCCCAACATTGGGAACATTTTCCCTGCATCTAGCTTGTCCAGTCCTTTTATAATTTTATATGTTTCTATAATATTCCCCCTCATGCTTCTAAACTCCAGTGAATACAAGCCTAGTCTTTTCAATTTTTCCTCATATGACAGTCCTGCCATCCCAGCGACCAATCTCGTGAACCTATGCTGCACTGCCTCAATCACAAGGATGTCCTTCCTCAAATTAGGAGACCTAAACTGTACGCAATACTCCAGATGTGGTCTTACCAGAGCCCTATACAACTGCAGAAGAACCTCTCTACTCCTATACTGAAATCCTCTTGTTATGAAGGCCAACATGCCTCTTTCTTCACTGCCTGCTGTACCTGCACGCCAACTTTCAGTGACCGGTGTACAAAGACACCCAGGTCTCGCTGTACCTACCCCTTACCTAACCTACCACACTTCATGGCGTACCACAGGGTGGCACAGTGGAGTTGCTGCCTCAAAGCGCCAGAGACCCGGGTTCGATCCTGACCTGGGTGCCATCTGTGTGGAGTTTGTTTGCCTTTCCCTGTGATCATGTGGGTTTCCTCCAGGTGTGTAGGAAGGGTCTGAAGGTGTTGGTTTATACGAAAGATAGACAGAAAGTGCCAGAGTAACTCAGTGGGTCAGGCAGCATCTCTGGAAAAAAAGGTGACCTTTCAGGTCTGAACCCTTCATCCTCCGGGTGCTCGGGTTTCCTCCCACCAAAGACGTGCAGGTTTGTAGGTTAATTGGTTGCTGTAAATTGCCCTTTGTGTGTAAGGGGTGAATGGGAAAGAATGGGATAACATAGAACTCGCGTGAACTGGTGATTGATGGTTGGCATGGTGGGCCGAAGGGTCTGTTTCCATGCTGTATCTTGAAAACTAAACTTGGCCAAACCCTGCCTCTTTCATCTATTGGGGTCTTTGCTTTCAGCCGATAAACCTCCTCAAACATCTGGAATTATCTCCCTGAGTTCTTCACCATCACTTTCTACCTTTAAGAACCCAGTGAAAGAACAATCTCCTTAACTGGAACTTGGTAACATCTTCCCCTTCACCACATCTCTTCTCTCGCGCAAGCAAGAACTTTAATGTAATCACTCAATCTCCGTGGAATCTTTTATCCCATGACCTGATTTGCATAGTACATTTGATGGCCATTTTCATTTTGTAAGATGGTCAGAAGATTTTCCAAAGAAGTTTGAATACCCTTTAAAGAACTTTTAGACTTAACATTATAGATTTCCAACAGTACATGTTAAATTGAGCTTTGTAGCCTTTACAGTAATATGTTTTGAATCTCTTGGCTCTGGGAGGATGAATCATTATTTCAAATAAATTCCCCAAACAAATGTTATGGACTTCAGCTTCTCTATATCCCCACTCAATTAAATCCCAATTAAGTTAGGTCCACGGTACTGTAAATTATTAAAGAAAATATATTGGGTCTTGTTAAATATTTCACGCCAGGATTTTAAAAAAGTTACTTTTGTGACTAAAATCATTAAAACTGGAAATGATCTTGTATTCAAAAAAAAATTGACCCTTGCTCTTACCACAACAAAGCAAATCAGGATCTTACTAAGCAGAATATGTGCCTTAAACGAGGTTGAGTTGGGTTGTGTGTTCTGTTTTGCGGCAGGGTTGTGCAGCCTCACCAGCACCACATCTTGGATGAAGATGAGCTTCCGAACTCCGGTCAGAGCGATGAAAAGCCTGGCCCATCGCGCCCCGCAGGGCGGAAACGCCAGCCCAGCATGTCCGAGACGATGCCTCTCTACACACTCTGCAAGGAGGATTTGGAAAGTATGGACAAAGAGGTGAGTCAAAACTGATCTTTGATTTCAACAGCCGCCCCTTTCTAATGAGACCCGGATTTGAACTCACACGTGAGTGCTCCCCTTGAGGCACAGCTGACACCATCACATTTTGCAGATGTTCTGCTTAAAAAAAAATTGTACTTAGGATCAATATCAATATGTGGTTAAAAAAGGAATTGATCTTGTAACAACGCTTGTAAAATTTGGGACCTTTTCAAAGGGAGTGATTAATTTTGCCTGGACTATCTTAGAACTGACACAAAACATCAAAGGCTAGAAGTACAAATATGTCACATTGCAAAATGGTCAATGGAATCAATGTAAGAGATAAGGAATAATGCACTGAAGGGGCAATGCTGTGTTCTTACCAAAACATGGATGAATTTCTGGGCCTCAGAAATCTATTGTAACTAAGTCCCTTGAGCTTAAGTTTCTGAGTGAATTGTGTTTAGATATTTCAGAGGTGGCCATGATGCTGTTCAGTGACAGATGGAGGCTCAGATCATGGTTCAAGTGAGCTACTTGGCTGGAGTCATCTCTCACCTCTCAAGTGCTGTCATAATAGATAACTCAGTAGACGAGGAATGCAGTAATTGAATGAGGAAAGTGGTTAAACCTAGGGAAGAACATTATGAGAAGCTGCAATCGTGAAAAGCATGAGGAATGAGCCAAATGCTATAAACAAGTTTGACTTTTGGCTGTCATTTTGATTTCACCACTCAATTTGTGCAGCTGTGGGCAGAGAAACAGAATTGCAAGATTTATAGGGAAGATAATTACATTTCAAACATTATATTTCTGGTACAAAACAAAGTGCTGTAGTAACTTGGCAGATCCGGCACATCTGTGGAGAGTAGGCACAAAACGCTGGAAAAACTCAGCGGGTCAGGCAGCATCTCCAGAAATGCTGCCTGACCTGCAGAGCTACTCCAGCTTTTTGTGTCTATCTTCGGTTTAAACCAGCTTCTGCAGTTCCTTTCTACATATCGGTGGAGGGAATGGATAGGCAATGATTCTTGTTGGGACTCTTTTTCAGAGTCTGAAGAAGGGCTCCTACCCGAAACGTCACCAATCCATTCCCTTGACAGATGCTGCCTGACCTCCCGAGTTACTCCAGCACTTTGAGTTGTGCTCAAGATTCTAGCATCTGCAGTTCCTTGCGTCTCCATTCTATTTCTGGTTTTGGATGGTCCAATTCTCTTTGCTGTCACCTTTAATGATAAGCCCAATTCTCAAACTTGCACTGGTTTTCTGTCTGTTGAGCAAGCTCTGAATCCAGTGTGCATTAAGGCCAATTACGTTAAGTTTTATTTAGCTTAGAGTTACAGTGTAGAAACGTGCCCTTCAGCCCACCGAGTCCGTGCCGATGTGTTGAACAACTTTGCAGCAGCACTTGAGCCAAGACCGTCTTCGTTGTCTGATGTGAAATGTCAACTCAGTTTCACTCGGTAAATGAAAATCGAAAAGACATTAGATGCTGGGAATCTGAAATAAAACTGAAAATGCTGGAAAAACTCAGCAGGCCAGACCGCATCCGTGGAACGAGAGATGGTCAACATTTTGGGAAAGGGTTGCAGATCCGAAACATTGACTGTTTCTCCTTCCACGGATAGAACATCAAACCGTGCAACACAGGAATAGGCCCAAAATGCTGGAGTAACTCAGCGGGTGAAGCAGATTCTCTGGAGAGAAGGAATGGGCAATGTTTCGGGTCGAGGCCCTTCTTCAGACTGATGTCAGGGGAGGGGGCGGGATAAAGATAGAATGTAGTCAGAGACAGTAAGACTAGTGGGCGAACTGGGAAGGAGATGGGGATGGAGAGAGATAGCTAGGGCTATCTGAAGTTAGAGAAGTCAATGTTCATACCGTTGGGGTGTAAACTACCCAAGCAAAATATGAGGTGCTGTTCATCCAATTTGTGCTGGGCTGGGCTGACAATGGAGGAGGACCAGGACAGAAGGGTCAGATTGGGTATGGGAGGGGGAGTTGAAATGCTGAGCCACTGGGAGATCAGGTAGGTTAAGACGGTTACTCCAGCATTTTGTGTCTACTTTCGATTTAAACCAGCATCTGGAGTGCTTACTTATACAGGAATAGGCCCTTCGGCCCGCGATGTCTGTGCTGACCTAGATGCCGACTTAAATTGCCCGTCTGCCCATCCCGCATCATCATCATCATCGGCGGTCACTCGAAACGAGTATGAGAGGACGCCTGTGCGTGACTTTGTTTAACGTGGGGAGACTGGTGCACAGACAGCCACCAGCCTGTTCCAGTGTCCTTGACTTTAGATATTGCCTTATCTGCTGAACATACCCTGCATTTTTCGTTTAATTTGCAATATTTATAGCATAAAAGGTTAAGGCCAGGGCAATGCATAGAGCCTTGTCAGAATTAAGAAAGAAGATTTCTCAGGTATAACAATTCTGTAAATGTTATATGTTACTCCAGTTTAACTTCCTTTTCAACTATCGTGTTTGTAATCCTTTCAGTCCCCTTATTATGAGTTTTGGAGGCTTTGAATTATTAGTCGTATAGCACAGAAACAGGCTCATCAATCCATGACACCATGCTGATCATCAAACACCCATTTACACTAATCCCCTTTTATTTAACCATATAACCATATAACCATATAACAATTACAGCACGGAAACAGGCCATCTCGGCCCTTCAAGTCCGTGCCGAACAACTGTCCACCAATTTCCACCAATGCCATCAACTCACCCTAGATTCTACGTCTTACCTATGTACTTGACAATTTACAGAACCAGTTAACCCATCAACCACTGCAATTACAGTAATTAAAATACATTTGGATAGGTTTATGGATTGGAAAAGTTTGGAGCAATATGGGGCAAATGTTAGCGTAGATTGGGACCATGTTTCTCATGGACGATGGGCAGATGGACCTACGTATTTTCAAGTTCAAGTTCAAGTGAGTTTATTGTCATGTGTCCCTGATAAGACAATGATAATTCTTGCTTTGCTTCAGCACAACAGAACATAGTAGGCGTTGACTACAAAACAGATCATTGTGTCCATATACCATTATATACATAAATACACACATGAATAAATAAACTGATAAAGTGCAAATAACAGACAATGGATTATTAATGTTCAGAGTTTTGTCCGAGCCAGGTTTAATAACCTGATGGCTGTGGGGAAGTAGCTATTCCTGAACCTGGTCGTTGCAGTCTTCAGGGTCCTGTACCATCTACCTGAAGACAGCAGGGAGATGAGAGTGTGGCCAGTATGGTATGGGTCCTTGATGATGCTGCCAGCCTTTTTGAGGCAGCGACTGCAATAAATCCCCTCGATGCTGTAAACACAATGAATCTACAAACCTGCACATCATTGGGTTCTGGGAGAAAACCAGAGTGGAAGAAACTCGCAAGAAGCTCGCAACTTTGCAATGGCCAAGAAAGCACACCAATGCCTCTTCTTTCTTAGAAGGCTTAGGAGATTTGGCATGTCCCCAACAACTTTAACCAACTTCGACAGATGTGCCATAGAAATAATTTTATTGGGATGCATCAGAGCATGATTTGGGAACAGCTCCACCCAAGACCGCACAAAATTGCAGAGTTGTGGACGCAACCCAGACCATCACTCAAACCAACCTACCTTCCTTTGACTCCATCTACATTTTACGCTTCCATGGCAGGACCACCAGCATAATCAAGGACCAGTCTCTCCTCTTCTCCCCTCTCCCATGAGGCAAGAGTTACAGAAGTTTGAAAATGCATACCTCCAGATTCAGCGACAGTTCCTTTCCAGCTGTTATCAGGCAACTGAACCATCCTATCATCAACTAGAGAGCAGTCCTGACCTACCATCTACCTCATTGAAGAGCCCCAGACTGTCTTTAATCTGACTTTACCGGACTTTATCTTGCATTAAACATTGTTCCATTTTTCCTCTGTATGTACACTGTGGACAGCTTGGTTGTAATCATGTATAGTCTTTTCACTGACTGGACATATAACAAAAAAGCTTTCCACTGTACATCTCTACACATGACAATAAACTAAACTAAACCAAACAGTAACTGGCATATTATATAAACTCCACACAGACAACACCAGAGGTCAGGTATGAACCCCGGTCTCTGAGCTGTGAGGCAGAAGCTCTGTTAGCTTCGCCACTGTGCGCCCACTCCACAGTTGTAAAGCTTGAGTTCAATAATTACTTCAGGCTCCTTGTGAAAGCAAAATATTTACTTTTGTATAATAGAATAGCTTCAACAGCTTAAATTGCACAGCTCGTGATTATAATGAATCATGCTACCAAAGTTGTGCTGCAGAAAATATATTTGCAAAGACTTCGATGCAGCACTCCCACGCGAATAAGGTTCTCATTCATTATTTTTAAATGATAGAACATTTCATCAACCATATAATTTTTAAATGGTGCTAGAAATGAAAGCTGTGATTCATCAAGGCTTCTTAACCATTGAAAGACAAAAGCCATTGTCCTGTACCCTCAACAAATACTGTACCCTCTCCATGGATTCTACTTCCATCCCTAACGGAAGAGATCTTGTACAAACTTTGACCCAGAGCTGAGCTTCTGACTATGCTTTACATAGCAGTTGTTGTTGAAATGGAGAACCACGCTTTTCCCACTTCCAGACTTCTTGGCCCTGTCAATTCAGATTAAGGTCCGTTTCTGGTTTTGTCCTGATTCATGTCCTCCATTCTCTAACTCCTGCAATGAGTATAATTTCCTCTTTCTTTGAACCTAAACCCTCACCATACTGTTTATGCCGTTTGATGACCCCCTCAGACTACCCACATTTATCCCTCATCTCGGAATTCCTCGCCCTCCTCCATAAAAGGTCCCTTGTACATGCAGGTTACTAGATTAATTTTACACCAAATCATGAGCGCAACATTAGTTTGTCAGAGGCTTCCTGTTCCCTCCAAAGCATCCACACTATTCTTGACAACAAAGCTGCCACCAGCACTCATTGTGGATTGTATCCTGTGTCTGTCACTTAATTTCACAAGGTGATGTGAATTGCATTGGATTTATTACTCATGATGTATCTCAGCATTCGAGCTATTAAAACAGTTGAATCTTGGCGTGTTTGTCAGTTAGATTAATGACATTTAGTTTCATGCAGGGCTGGTCTCCACTTCCAATGTTAGAGGGGATTGCTGCTCATCTCAAGTCTTACTAAGTTTAAGTGTAAGTGGCCTCTTAGGTTTTGATAGAATTCTACCCAAGAGTACATCATTAATTTGGGAATGATCATTAAATGGATAATTTGGACAGATGGGGGTGAAGATTATGTACTTAATTAATTATTAATTTGGGAAAACTAAAACCAAGCTGTGACCTATCACTTCACTGGTTTATTAAGAAATATGCTTGACATTAATTGAGATTAAAGTGGTATCAATGAGGAGAATCCTCTTGTTCTTACCATTCTGCCAATGTTTTTAAATTATATATACAAGAAAAGTACTATGTTGGAAAGGAACATTGAATTATCTGAAGGTGCGTAGGCCTGTTGTGTTCATCATCTTCACCCCCATCTGTCCAAGTTATCCATTTCATGCCTGAACCATTTAGGAGATTGGCAAAGCTGTTAGAAAGCCTGAGTGTAATTTTTCATTTTCCCCTGTTTCCTCATTTACCCAAGTGACCTCTTCATTATCTTTGATGATGATAAAAGGGAACGAATCTAGATTGGTAGAAACAAGGAACTGCAATGCTGGTGTACAAAAAAAGACACAGCATGTTGGATCCCTGGAGAACATGGAGAGGTGACGTTTTTGGTCTGAAACATTGCCTATCCATGTTCTCCAGAGATGCTACCTGACCCACTGTGTTACTCCAGCACTTTGAATCTAGATTGGTTTTTGAAGCAGGAAACAAAACCTGACACGTCCTTGCTGTTGGCTCCAAAGTGAAATGCCAACATTTTAGGTACTTTTAGTTACCAGTGGTAGAGTCTGTACATGCTGTGTTTCGCAGGCACTATGCGAAATCCACCTTTCCAATCCTACATTAGCCAGGTCTAGTGTACATTCTGCATCCCTATTCATTTAAATGGTGCTTGACAGATTGGTGATTAGCAGGAAAAAGGAAAGTTATTTATATTAATGTTTTTAATGATTTTGCTATGCATTTCCATTTTTTTAATTAACACCCTTATAATTATGTTACTTGTAACAGCTTTAATGTTTTTAAACATCTGTAAGAATCAGAGATGCTGTTTTGAATAAAAAGCCTCCCAGTTTTGACAGAAGGTACATCTCAACCAAAATACTTGCCTCCTGTCAGTCTTCAGGGCCCATTTTGTTTAATGGCTATGTAAAATTGTCTTGGCAAGCAGTCCACATATGGAGTAGGTGATTGCAGTTGTCAATGTACCAGATCGAGTTGGATCAAGTTCCAGTAAGCTACATATCCTTTTCCCCAATCTCAGGGACACCAAAGTAGCAATGTTACAACATTTTGAGATTTAAAAAATCAAGTCTGCAATTTATCCCATCAGATGAAGCATAAAAAGAAGTTTAATTTGACACCTAATTCACTTTCATATCTTCAGTATTAAAAAGGTTATGGCCATTTTCATACTCAGAAATTAGCATCTTGTTCTCCATTGACTTGACACAAAAACTGTGATCTAGGACAGTCAAAAGCCCATAACTTTCTTAAAAATTAAGAGCTCAATGAAATGTTCAGTTATTATAATATGAAACAATATTACTTGGATGACCTGAAATTAAAGCATATAATTAGTTAGTTACCTAATTGTAGCTAATTACAAAATTCAATTACTAGATCTAAACATCTATCCATTTCTTAAGAAAAGATAAACTTTTTTAAATTGCCTAAGTGTCCCAATAACATTCACACAATAATTTTAAAATCTCATTTTCATGAATTTATAGGCCAAATGGATGGAATTTAGTGTTTAATTCCTGTAAATTAATGGCCATTTAAATCAACTAGCGAGTGGGCTTTAATGGAATGCGGTGGATTAGAACATTGCGGTTTGCGGTGAAGTCGGCATGAAGAATACTGCCGGTTCATACATTTTTTTTTGTTCCCATTTCGCAACATGAAAATGTGATTAAAGCCTTCCGAAAAACCAAGTTTTAATGTAATGCACTTTATTTTCTCCCCTACGTAAAATCCTTCCCGTTGTCGGCGCTCACGGCTTTAGAAGATGGTTTTTAAATTACTCTAGTTAATAAATAATCTAGCGTGATTTAAAAATAACTTCATGAATGAAATGTTGGAGCGATTTTTCTTCAGCAACGAAATCGCCCGACATGGATCGATTTGCCCTGTCTGTGGAAAAACGGCACTTTAAACACGCTCCCCTCTGAAAGGCGCCAAAGTCACGCACACGGTGAGCGGCAGTACTGCAGCGCTGCTCAAGATAAGTTTTGTAACATACCTAACCAAAGTGCTATGTAACTAATGAAGTTATCGTGAAGCTTGGTCCTTATTGTAAAGTTTGACATTACAATTCTTAGAGGAATTATGCTTCAGGTACTATAGAATACTTTGTTCTATGAGTTCTGCAACAATTGAAAAATTGTCTTTTTATTAGACTTGACAAAAGTCACTAATTAAAATGTCGGGGCAACATCAGCTGCAATATTGGAAACTATTTTCAATTTGGAGGCTTTGTCAACATGCACATAAAGGAGTGATGCATTTTTAATAAAGGGGATGTTTAACACATACAGTGGCTTGCAAAAGTATTCATACCCCTTGAACTTTTCCACATTTTGTCACGTTACAACCACAAACGTAAATGTATTTTATTTGGATTTTATGTGATAGACCAACACAAAGTGGTGCATAATTGTGAAGTGGAAGGAAAATGATACATGGTTTCCAAATTTTATTACAAATAAAAAACTGAAAAGTGTGGCGTGCAAAGGCATTCAGCCCCTCTGAGTCAATACTTTATAGAACCACCTTTCTCTGCAATTGCAGCTGCAAGTCTTTTGGGGTATGTCTCTACCAGCTTTGCACATCTAGAGACTGAAAATTTTGCCCATTCTTCTTTGCAAAATAGCTCAAGCTCAGTCAGATTGGATGGAGAGCATATGTGAACAGCAATTTTCAAGTCTTGCAAGAGACTCTCAATTGGATTTAGGTCTGGACTTTGACTGGGCCATTCTAACACATGAATATGCTTTGATCTAAACCATTCCATTGTAGCTCTGGCTGTATGTTTAGGGTCGTTGTCCTGCTGGAAGGTGAACCTCCGCCCCAGTCTCAAGTCTTTTGCAGACTCTAACAGGTTTTCTTCCAAGATTGCCCTGTATTTGGCTCCATCCATCTTCTCATCAACTCTGACCAGCTTCCCTGTCCCTGCTGAAGAAAAGCATCCCCACAGCATGATGCTGCCTCCACCATGTTTCACAGTGGGGATGGTGTGTTCAGGGTGATGTGCAGTGTTAGTTTTCCACCACACATAGCGTTTTGCATTTAGGCCAAAAACTTCAATTTTGGTCTCATCAGACCAGAGCACCTTCCTCCACATGTTTGCTGTGTCCCCCACATGGCTTGTGGCAAACTGCAAACAGGACTTCTTATGGCTTGTTTCAACAATGGCTTTCTTCTTGCCACTCTTCCATAAAGGCCCGATTTGTGGAGTGCATGACTAATAGTTGTCCTGTGGACAGATTCTCCCACCTGAGCTGTGGATCTCTGCAGCTCCTCCAGAGTTACCATGGGCCTCTTGGCTGCTTCTCTGATCAATGCTCTCCTTGCCCGGCCTGCCAGTTTAGGTGGACGGCCATGTCTTGGTAGGTTTGCAGTTGTGCCATACTCTTTCCATTTTCGGATGATGGATTGAACAGTGCTCCGTGAAATGTTCAAAGCTTGGGATATTCTTTTATAACCTAACCCTGCTTTAAACTTCTCCACAACTTTATCCCTGACCTGTCTGGTGTGTTCCTTGGGCTTCATGATTATGTTTGTTCACTAATGTTCTCTAACAAACCTCTGAGGCCTTCACAGAACAGCTGTATTTATACTGAGATTAGATTACACACAAGTGGACTCTATCTACTAATTAGGTGACTTCTGAAGGCAATTGGTTGCATTGGATTTTATTTAGGGGTATCAGAGTAAAGGGGGCTGAATACTTTTGCACGCCACACTTTTCAGTTTTTTATTTGTAATAAAATTTGAAAACCATGTATTATTTTCCTTCCACTTCACAATTATGCGCCACTTTGTGTTGGTCTATCACAGAAAATCCCAATAAAATACATTTATGTTTGTGGTTGAAACGTGACAAAATGTGGAAAAGTTCAAGGTGTATGAAAACTTTTGCAAGCCACTGTATAGTCCCAGTCTGTCCTTCAGTTCCATAAAGCAGCGTTAGAAGATGTTGTCTGTGAAGCTTCTTAGTTATTGTGACCGTTCCCTGGAGGCAGTTACATATTACTGGTGATGAAATTGTGTGACATGCTAACTCATCCCTCACCCTCTGGCTCATAGATTTGGGGTGTGGGGTGCTAAATAGTCAGCATTGAGAACGGTGTTTGTCACCATTCTTTTAACAGGTACCCTCAGATTTAACCAACATTGGATCACAATGTTAAGTGTACCATTGTGAAAAGCTCAGTGTACCAATGTGAAAATTCTAACCGCTTAAGCAACTGTGTATTTGATTGTTAAAAGGGTGATTCTTTTTTGTTTGTTTACTGTGGTTTTATGCAATTGGCGCTGTATATAATATTGGAAAAATACTGGAAGTTTTGGAGCACAGACTTTCATACATTTGCCACTACCTGCCCAGACATTTCAAATTGATTTGCTTATTTTGCTAAATCACGCATAATTCATTGTGTCACATTGCAATGAGGAGAGACAACATGAGGTCTTCAGCTATTGTTTGTATCTCAGTATGCCTAATTCTTGTTTTCAAGATGTAGATTATTGCTCATTACTGCAGTCTAGTCATGAATGTATTTGTATATTTTCCATTTCTAAGGAATTGCTAATCAGGCATGTACCAAACAGTGCCCAATTATAGTTCTCGTACATATTCCAAGAGCTCCCACTTATTCATAATTTCTAGTTATTCTAACCTGTAAATTAATTGATAAAGCTTGTCTGGACATCCACGATTTCCTTAATGTTCCTGTTTTAAGCTAAGTGGTGATATTTCACGATTATCCATGCTTTTCTTTCATTTGCGTGCATATTTAGTTTTTTCATAGTATTGGACAAGTGTTGGGAGAGTGTAACAACATCTGTTCCCTTTAATAAATCATGTAGCTCTTAAATATTTCCCTTAATGGGCATGAAAGCCATTGCCAAATTTGTGCGAGCGAATGATGCCACTGTCTATCAGTATCTGTGGACTTGCATTTTGCATTTTATGTTGATTAGGAACAAGATTTTCCATTTTTGTGCCATTCGCTATCAAATTTGGCTTGATATTGCTCTAGTTTTAATGAGCTTTCTAGTTGTTCCAGTTTGAATGGAGCTTACATATACTCAAATTGTGTATAGAGGCTTACTCGCAGTCTCTTACAGCTGTGTGGTTACTGAACTTAATTGCCACTTCATCGCCAATTGTTTGGCCACTACATGATCACTTTATGAAGTCAGGTACCAAATAGAGCTCTCATAATGTGCACCGAGAACTTACAAAAACAACAGTGTAAAAATGATGGAGGTCCTGTTTTGTTTAAGAATACACTGCAGATGCTGGAAAAATCGAAGATAGACCAAACATGCTGGAGAAACGCAGCGGGTGCGGCAGCATCAAAGGAGCAAAAGAATGGGCGACATTTCGGGTCGAGACCCTTCTTCTGACTGATGTTGGGTGGGGTGGGGGGCGGAAAAAAGAAAGGAAGAGGTGGAGACAGTAGGCTGTGGGAGAGCTGGGAAGGGGAGGGGATGGAGGGAGAAAGCAAGGACTACCTGAAATTGAAGAAGTCAATGTTTATATCTTGGGGTGTAAACTAACCAAGCGAAATATGAGGCGCTGTTCCTCCAATTTGCGGTGGGACTTACTCTGGCTGTGGAGGAGGCCCGGGACAGAAAGACAGAATGTTTTAGTATGTTGATTAAGAAATAAATGTGGCTAAGGACATATTGAATGATGCTCCTGATCCTCTTTAAATGCTATCAGAATGTTTTTATATCCAGCTGAGAGAGCAGTTGGATCTTGGTTTAATACCTTATCCAAAAGATGATATGTCCAAATTACAGCACTGTTGGATAGTCAGCCTGGTTTATGAGTCTGTGTGGGATTGAATCCATGACCTTCTGACAGATAGGTGAATTCTGCCCACTGGGCCATGATAAAAATGAAGTTCGGATTTCTGGAATTGTCCGCTTTTTAAGGAAGAGTTAAAAGTTGAATAATTTGGACTGACTTGAGATATACACTCACAAAAGCAGTTGTGGAGCAGATAAAATGAGGAAGGCACTAGGTCCGAGAGCACGACAGCTTTATTGGAATGTGAGGGAACCAAAGATGTACAGGTTTGTAGGTTAATTGGCTTCTGTAAGTTGTAAATGGTCCCTAGTGTGCAGAATAGTGTTAGTGTATGGGTTGATCACTGGTTGGTGCTGACTCGGTGGGCTGAAAGGCCTGTTTCTACGCTGCACATCTAAAGTCTAAAGTCATATAAGCATTTGAATTCCCAATTTAATGTAATCTTTCAGTGTGAGTGAGGGTCAAACTAACTTGATTGGCGTAATAATAAACTGCTCTCAGATGCAGAAAAAAAGTACATAATGGGAAAAAATGTGTTTTTAATCTAGATTTGGGGAAGCAATTTTCTATTGTATGTATATCATGAATACAGGACATAGAGTGATGCAGTGTGGAAACAGGCCTTTCAGCCCCAGTTGCCCACACTGGCCAGCCCTCCCTGGTTACGAATGACCAATTTATGTACGGTCCTTAATACATCCAAATAAACGTTTTGGAGACAGGCGGGATGAATCCACTGGCTGCTGCGGGACTGCAGTCATCTTCTGCCATGTGGGAACTTGGTCGTTGGAATATCATTGCATTTTGCAAATAAATCAGAACGGTTGATTTAAATGCCTTTGGTTGGCCTAGGTTTTTAATTTAAATATATTGTAAGGCGATCTCATTTCTGACGTGAACTGTTTGGGTCACAATCAGTTCTCAGGAATGGAATCCAGTTGCAACCTGGCAACGACCTATCCATGATGTACATTAGCATGTTCCTTTTGTCATTCTGAACTTTTAATAGTATCTCTTTAAGTTACAACCCAAGATTTTTCATTGTTGCAAAATCTATGAAATTGTCTTTTCCTGTTTACGCGTTAGATTGGAGGGAGGTTGGTGAGACTTTTGTACACTTACACTGTGAAGAAATTGCAAATAAATTTCAGTATGACCGTTAAGTATATTGTAAAATCATCTAAACTCACTAAATAGAAAATTTTAAGGCAGAGATTGCTAGATTCTTGAGTAGAATGGTTATCAGAGGTTATGGGAAGAAGAATGGGGTTGAGGGGGAAAGAAAAATTAGGCATGATTGAATGGCGGAGTAGACTTGACAGAGCAAATGACCTAATTCTGCTCCTATTACTTACAGTATGAATCCACACACTCATGTGTTAGAGTGGTGATGAGGATCACCAGAGTGCACAGACTTTGTGAAGTTGATGTTTCCCATAATTATTTTTACCCATGCCCGATCATTGACCAAAGATATTTGTTGCTGCACTGGGTGTTGCAAGAGTGTTAAGAGTATTCATTGACCGATAGATACGGGTGATGCACAGCACACAGAGGCAGAAAAGCTGAAGTATCTGAAGTGTGAGCAGTGGAGTGTCACAGTGAGACTCCCTGCTGTCAAAGGAGGGGAAGAGCCTGATTTCATTCACACTCTGGATGCAGGCATATGAACAGTGTGCACTTGTAGATAACCTTGTCATTTAATGCTAGTAAACCTTCTGTTTGTTGGTGATATTTGTGTTGAAACATACAGCCTGTTGTTTCATACCCACCTCTGAAAAACATCAAGGAAAAACGGTCCGGTATTGACTTTGTAATTTGTACACTTAACTGAATGGAATAAAACAGTCCATAGGATGTTATATCACTAACCAAGATTTTGTAACCTTTTTGAGTAATTTGCTTGAGACCTCAGACAAATGGAGATCTACTTCAAGACTTTCTGATATTTCCTTGTGTTGGTTTGTGGCAAGCCTATAGTAAAGCATTTGAACAAAGATGGTAAGATTTTAGCTTTTTATAGCTATGACAGGTTATCCAAAGTGTCAAGGAATTCCATGGTTTTACTGGTTCACTAAAAAATGACAGTTAACATGCTTACCATATAATTACACAAACTAATCAGAGGTAATTGTATTGACGTGTTCAAGAGAGAGTTAGATATAGCTCTTAGAGCTAACCGAATCAAGGGATGTGGGGAGAAACCAGGAGGGGGGCACTGATTTTGGATGATCTGCCATAATCATATTGAATGGCGGTGCTGGCTCGAAGGGCCAATTGCCGTATTCCTGCACCTATTTTCTATGTTTCTAAGAGGGATTGGTTGGACTGGGGGATGACTAATATTCTGGTGGGAAATTGGCTGGAGCTACTCAGGTGGGTTTAAACCGTTTTTTTTAGTGGGGTACGGACCCATCGTAGTGATGTAGCAGATAAGAAAGTTGAGGCAAATATAGAAGTTAAAATGAGCAGGTCCTGCAGGCACGACAGGGAACGAGGAAAGATTAATAGGCTAAACTACATTTATTTTAATACACGGCTCCTGACAAGTACATCAGATGAACTCAGGACACGGATAGGTGCATGAAATATGACACCTATTACTGAAACATGGTTGAGAGGTGGCAGCATTGGCAGCTCAATGTTCTAGGATTCAGATAGTACAGGCGTGAGAGAGGTGGAGTTGACAGTTAATGCGGATAAATGTGAGGTTATCCACTTTGGTAGCAAAAACAGGAAGGCAGATTACTGTCTAAATGGCGTCAAGTTGGGAAAAGGGGAAGTACAAAGGGATCTGGGGGGCCTTGTTCATCAGTTTGTGGAAGCAAGCATGCAGGTACAGCAGGCAGTGAAGAAAGTGAATGGCATGTTGGCCTTTATAACAATAGGAGTCGAGTATAGGAGCAAAGAGGTCCTTCTGCAGTTGTACAGAGCCCTAGTGAGGCCACACCTGGAGTATTGTGTGCAGTTTTGGTCCCCTAATTTAAGGCAAGACATTCTTGCTATTGAGGGAGTGCAGCGTAGGTTTACAAGGTTAATTCCCGGGATCGCGGGACTGTCATATGCTGAGAGAATGAAGCAACTGGCTTGTACACTCTGGAGTTTAGAAGGATGAGAGGGTATCTCATCGAAACATATAAGATTGTTAAGGGCTTGGACACACTAGAGACAGGAAACATGTTCCCGATGTTGGGGAGTCCAGAACCAGGGGCCACAGTTTGAGAATAATGAGTAGGCCATTTAGAACGGAGACGAGGAAACACTTTTTCTCACAGAGAGTGGTGAGTCTGTGGAATTCTCTGCCTCAGAGGGTAGTAGAGGCAGGTTCTCTGGATGCTTTCAAGAGAGAGCTGGATAGAGCTCTTAAAGATAGCAGAGTCAGGGGATATGGGGAGACGGCAGGAATGAGGCACTGATTGGGGATGATCAGCCATGATCACATTGAATGGCGGTGCTGGCTCGAAGGGCCAAATGGTGTACTCCTGCACCTATTGTCTATTGTCTAACAGGAGGGGCAGTTGCAATGTTAATTAGAGGGAAACATCACAGCCGTACTGAGAGAGGATATTCCAGTGGGACCGTCCATGAGACTGCGTAGAATAAGTTTTTCAGCTCTCATTATCTGCACCAACAGGGATGCCAAATTAAGCTAATCCCAGTTAGCTGTGCTGGGTCTATACCCCTCCATTCCCTGCCTGTTCATGTGCCTGTCAATGCCAGGCAGGTAAACCAGCAGAGAGTGGTTAGAATTTGGAAATAACTGGACTAAGTGGGTGGGCTGGTCCCCCAATGCAATATTGCACATCTGCACCAATTCCAATATTGGTGGCCAGTAGGGGGGGGTGGGGGGGGGGCTTTCTGGATTGCTAGTATGGGTGTTGTGTGCTGAAGGGACTGATTTCCTGAGGGCTAGTATGGATATTGTGGGCTGAATGGATTCTTGGTCTAGTGGCTCAGTCACTCAAGCCTGTTCTGCTGGCAGCTCACTCACTCACGCTGGTGGGTTCTCAGTTGACTCACGGCTATTCCTTGAAAATCCATTTCAAGCAGGGTGCAAGGCCACCAAATGCACGTGCAGTTTCATACCACTTCAATCAGGGTGCAAGGCCACCAAATTCAAGTGCAGTTTCATACCATTTCAAGCAGGGTGCAAGGCCACTAAGGACAGCGAGTCGTGACCTCTCCCTCCCCCATCTTGCAGAGTGAGCCACGCCCACACGTCTGGGTTTTTAGTCCCTCCCCCTCCCACCAGAAGGGGTGTGGCCTTCATGGTGTGATTGACAGGAGAGAGAATCTCAACATTTTTAAAACACTAATAACTCCTTTATATTTCATCGATGGGAAAAATCCTCGGCACCTGATGAGCGGAGGGGGAGTCTGAGTAAGATGAGCAAAATCACTGCCGTACGTGGTCATGTTTTTTCTAAAATCAATATAAAACGCAAACAGGAAGTGGTCAAGATTAGACTTTTAATTATATTGAAGGCAAGGCAACTTTAATTAGGCAAGGCAACTTTAATTAGGCAAGGCAAGACAGCTTTAATTAGGCGAGGCATCTTTAATTAGGTGAGGCA
Source organism: Raja brachyura (assembly GCA_963514005.1). The sequence goes on from OY740784.1 coordinate 83,561,714, forward strand.
GCTTTAGCACTTTCAAACCAAAGGCAACACAACTTTAGCACTATCAAACCAAAGGGAACACACCTTTAGCACTTTCAAACAAAAGGCAACAGCTTTAGCACTTTCAAACCAAAGGCAACACAGCTTTAGCACTTTCAAACCAAAGGTAACACCGCTTTAGCACTTTCAAACCAAAGGCAACATAGCTTTAGCACTTTCAAGCCAAAGGCACCACAGCTTTAGCACTTTCAAACCAAAGGCAACACAGCTTTAGCACTTTCAAACCAAAGGCAACACAGCTTTAGCACTTTCAAACTAAAGGCAACACAGCTTTAGCACTTTCAAACCAAAGGCAACACAGCTTTAGCACTTTCAAACCAAAACACACTTTTGCATTTTCAAACTACATTTTCAAACCACATTAAGGGCACGGACAGGTCAGTAAAACCACTCACAGTTTAGTAGCCATGTGTTCAGTGTTATTCACAGCTCAGACTGAGAATTGTGACCTCTCATTCCCCCACCTCGCAGAGAACAGAGGCACCTCCACACTTCCGGGTTTTATAGTCCATCCGGAAGGGGCGTGGCCTTCAGGAGAGAGAATCTCAACATTTTTTAAACACTAATAACTCTTTTATTTTTCATCGGTGGGAAAAATCCTCTTGTCCTGCGCATTGGAGGGGGACTCTGAGTAAGATGGCCAAAAATCACACCGTAAGCGGCTGCGTTTTTTCTAAAATCAATATACAGTGCAACAGGAAGTGGTCAAGATGAGACTTTTAGTAATATAGATAAGTTTGTGCACACTTAGATAGGATTTCATTGTAGATCCCTCTATAGCCAGTGTGAATTTGGATCAAATATGTAGGGAGATCACAGATAGATTTAGGAATAATAGGGCTATAATATTAGGTGGTTTTAATTTCCCTAGAATCGGCTGGGACTAGATGCCACAGAATTTGTTAAGTGGGTCCAGGGAGGTTTTGCCAAACAATAAGAAGACACAGCACTGGAGAGGCAGCGATGCTCTGCCTCTTCTTAGGAAATGAGGCTCGACAGGTGGCCTAAGTGTCAGTGGGAAAGCACTTTGGGATCCGTGACTATTATTCTAATAATTTTTAAATAATTATAGAAATATAAAAACATGGAACTGGTTCTCTTTGCAAATCCTAAATTGGGACATGACTAAATAATGGTATTAGATTGGAATGTGTAGAGGTTGATTAGGAGAGGCTGTCAACAGGGTATAAGGATGTCTGGCTAGTGGGGAGGCTTTTAAAAGTGAGATAGGGAGATTTCAGGGACAACTTGTTCCTGTTGGAGTGAAGGGCAAGGCTGGTAGGATTAAGCAACCTGGTCAGGCAGCATCTCTGAAGAAAAGGAACAGGTGGCGTTTCAGTTCAGAGCCATCTTCAGAATGGTAATTTGTGCAGTCTGCAAATAAACTGCAGTCTGATAAAGGATTCCAACCCAAAACATCACCTGTTTGTCTCTATTTACTGTGGAGAAGATCATAGAAGCAAGAGTTCCGTGAATAGAAGTGGTCATTGTAATGTCCATATACCTGAAATATATGGACATTACAAAAGAGGATGTGTTAGCAATCTTGAGGCGTATAAAGATAATGAATCCCCGGAACTGGGTCAAGTGTATCCTGGGAGATTGTGGGAAACAAGGGAAACAATTGCTGTAAACCTGAGATTTTTCTGACCGCTGAGTTCCTCCAACACTTTTTGTTTGCTCAAGATTCCAGCAACTGCAGTTTCATGTATCTCCTTCAGAGATATTTCTCTCTTCATTAGCCACAAATGAGGTACCGGAAGACTGGAGAGTGACTATTGTTGTGGCTTTATTTAGGAAGGCCTGCAAGGATAAGCCAGGGAGCTGCAAATTGGTAAACGTAGCATCTATAGCGGAAATGTTACCAGAGGATATTCTGAGAGAGATGACCTATCTGCATTTGGAAAGAAAATTTCATTAAAAATAGCCAGCATGATTTTATCAGTGGTAAATCAAGTCTCACAAATGTTATTGAGTTTTTTTGGAGATGCTGGATGGTAGAGGTTGTCCTTGTGGATTTTAACGAGACCTTTGACAAGGTAGATCTTTGGTAGGCTGATTTGCAAGGTTAGATCACATGGGATCATGTTTGAATTAATCAAATTGGATACAAAATTGGCTTTGTGGAAGGAGTCAGAAGGTGGAAGTGGAGGGTTGTTTCTAAAATTTGAGGCCAGTGACCAATGATGTGCTGCAGGAATTGATGCTGGGTTCCTGTTGTTTCCCACGTATATTTACGGCTTGGATGAGAATGCAGGTGGCAGGATTAGTAAGTTTGTGAATTACACCAACTTTGGTAATGTAGTGGACACTGAAGAAGGTTGCAACAGGATCTAGATCAACTGAGAAAATGGGCAAATAAAAGGTAGATGGGAAGTTAAACCAGACCAGGACAGATAGTGACTCAAGGGATACGGGGTAGTGTTGCAGAACAGAGAGACCATGTAGTACAAGTGCATTGTAATGTATTCATACATATTCATGTATATGTTAATGAGTTGGTGCTCAATATATGTAGAGAATGTTGGGTAATAAACCTCTCTCGTGATCCAGGCAACCTGTGTGTAAGTTGTTATTCTTTCTGCCATCCGGAATATAACAAAATTGGCGATGAATATGGGATAGGATTTGTGAACATCCTTTAAATATAGTGCAGGGCTGTTTTGCTACATGCTGTATTGTTTAACATTTTAAACAGTAAATACGGACTTGTGTCAAAGTTGTTTGCAATCAGGACACGATAGGCCGCATATCCTTCTATGCAAGGGACTGTAGTTTAAAACAGCAGTTGTACAAATCGGCAAGAGTTTGTCAGGCTATCTCTATGTTATGTCTACGTGGCAAGATGCCGTCCTTGGGATTGTATAAGATTTTTTTTTGTCGAATTCCTCAAGCTGAATAGCTTTTGTATAGCTACGTTTTAGGTGAATTGTTACACCAGACAGACAGAAATTTGTGGTTTGTGAACAGACTTTAAAAAAAAAGAAAAGAATGACACGATGGAAGCATCCACAGGCTACATCGGAAACCTTGGCACTTTTGACAAGAGTAGAGAACGTTCAGCTCCTATTTGGAGAGAGCGAACATGTTTTTAACGGCAAACAACGTAATGGAGATTAGTGGTGAAGGAGAGATAGTGACTGAAACAAATAAGGCTGTTGGCGAACGCATGAAAGCGATTCTGCTCACGGTGATCGGTCCTGAAGTGTACGGCACACTCGTGAATCTCCTTGCGCCCATAAAGGCAAAAGACTTTATGACATTCAATGACATTATGAAGAAGTTGGAGGAGCACTTCAACCCAAAGCCTCTGGAAATTGCAGAAAGCTATAGATTTGGCACTAGAAACCAGCAGCAGAATAAGACAATCAATGAGTACATTGTTGCTTTGAAAAATTTAAGTTTGCATTGTAACTTTGAAACCTTTCTTGGACGCGCACTACGCGACAGATTTGTTTGTGGTCTAGTGGATGAACGAATTCAGTCCAAACTCATGAACACTCCAGATCTTACATTAAAAAAAGCATGCAAGATTGATACCACAATGGAGATGGCATCAAAGAATGCTCGCGGGTTTCGTCCACCACGGACTGCAGTGGCCGTTTACAGTCATAAGGTGCTTATCCAAAACCAAAGTATGGCGGGGAGCCGAGTTCAGCCAGTTGTTATCGTTGCAACGGTAATCACTCATCCCAATTTTGTCAGTTCAAAATAGCCAAGTGCTATAACTGCCAGAAGAACGGCCATATCGCCTCAGCATGTCGGGCCAAGCTTAAAACAGGAAACCAACAATCTGCGGGAATCAAGCGACAACACCAGAGAGGAGTTCATAACTTGGAGGTGAATCCAGATAGAAATGAACTTGGGTTGTACACCATTTATGCAACCAACATCGATAAGCCTACAACCAGCCAAGGATAGAACTTTCGAACGAAATTAATGATAACTGAACAGCTAATCGATATATGTATTGACAGGGCAGCAGATTGTTCGGTCATGAACAAAGACCTGTACGAAACAAAGTTCCCACAGATACCATTGTTTGAGAGCAAGGTCAAGCTGAGAACCTACTCGGGTGAGATTTTGGAGACCTGTGGACAAATGAACTGTAAAGTTCAGCATAATGGTCAGTCAGTAACACTGCCCATCACTGCCCGTCTGAAGAAGGGTTTTGGCCCAAAACGTTGCCTATCTCCTTCGCTCCATAGATGCGGCTGCACCCGCTGAGTTTCTCCAGCATTTTGTGTAAACACACTGCCATCATATTGGCCAACTACAGAAATAAACCAACCCTCCTTGGAAAGGATTGGCTGAGTAGAATAGAATTAGACTGGAAAACATTTTCAACGTCGATTTGTCCAAATCACGTCTTGAAAACGTCATAAGCAAACATGCAAACATTTTTGCTGACACACCGGAATAACAGGGTACTCTGCACACATTCGACTTAAGCAAGATGTGAAACCTGTGTGTTGTCGACCAAGACCTGTACCATATGCACTAAAGCAACAAGTGGAGGAAGAACTCGACAGGAATGGAATTCTCGTGTAGACAGACCAGAGTAACTGGGCAACGCCAATTGTGGCCGTACCCAAGGCCGAAAAAACTGTTAGCCTATGTGGTGACTACAAAGTTACTATCAACCAAGCCGTTGATGACGAACAATATCCGTTACCAACCTCGCATGATCTATACACAGAACTTAGCGGAGCAAGAGTCTTCACTAAACTGAATTTGTCTCACGCTTACGCCCAACTCAATGTCGACAAGGAAAGTCAGCAGTACTTGACTATCAACACACATAAGGGCTTGTATTCATATACAAAGCTGCCCTATGGTGTGAAATCCTCCCCGAAAATGTTTCAATCTGTCATGGACAAAATGTTACAAGGCATTCCTCACTGTGTGTGCAACCAGGATGGCCTACTGATATTCACAGAGGGCATGGTGGAATATCTGGAAATCCTCGAGCAAGTTCTCACATGACTGAACTGCCACAGTGTCAAACTGCGATAAAGTAAATGTGCATTTGCGCAGTCAGAGGTGGTCTACCTTGTACTCAAAATAGAAGCCAACGAACTTCGCTCTGTGAAGGCAAAAGTGGAAGCAATAGTGCTCCAAATGGAAGCAAATGCTCCAAAACCCGACAATGTGTCGGAGCTACGAGCATTCCTTGAGATGGTGCAGTTCTATGTATGATTCCTTCCAGATTTAGCAACCGTACTAAAGCCACTACATCATCTGCTGCAAAATGATATGAAATGGACGTGGGAAAGGAACAGCAACGTGCATGTGAAATCTTCAAGGAAAACTTGACAAGTGACAAACTCCTTGTTCACTACGATACGACATGCGAGATGAAACTTGCTTGTGATGCTTCAAGTTATGGTGTAGATCTCCCATGTAATGAATGACAGACAGGAAAAGCCTATTGCTTTTGCATCCCACACCCTATTACCGAGTGAGCGTAATTATGCACAGATAGAAAAGGAAGCACTCAGCATTGTGTTCGGAATCAAGAAATTCCATCAGTTTCTTCTCAGCAGACCATTCACCCTAGTGACTGATCACAAGCCACTACTAGTGACACTTGGTCCCAAGCCAGCTATACCTTCCATGGCAACATCAAGGACGCAGTGCTGGGCAATTTTGCTGTCCCAGTATGACTTCAAGGTTGAGTACAGAAGCTCCAAGTGCAACGCAATTGCAGATGCATTGTCCCGGTTGCCTCATGAGAACTCCGACGTGGGAAGTGAGAACTCAATCTACACACTGCAAGTTGTAGATGAAGACTTTCCAGTGACTGCAACAGAAATTGCAGCAGAAACAGAGAAAGACACTGTGCTGAAGTGGGTCTATGAACAGACATTGAATGGTTGGACCGAAATCGATAGTGGATTGAACTCAGTTCTGAACTCACAGAGCTGAAGCCTTTCCATAATCATCGCCATAATTATCATGTGAGCAGGGATGCATTAAGTGGGATTACAGAGTGGTTGTATCAGAGTCTTTGAGAAACAAAGTTATGAATGAACTTCATGCCGAACATCCTGGCAGAGTAAGCATGAAGTCAATTGCCAAAAGTTTTGTGTATTTGCCTGGTATTGACAGTGACATCGAGTCACTGGTGAGTAAATGTAGCGTCTGCCAAAATTGCCGGAGTAAACCACCAAAAACACCACTGCAACCCTGGTCATGGCCAAGTAGACCTTTTCAGAGAGTTCATGTAGATTTTTGTGAAAAGGGTAATGATCAATTTTTGCATGCCATGGATCTGTTAGAGTTGTCAAAGATGCTCTCAAGAAACAGGTTTTGCAGGGTAGTTCAAAGCACAGCATGAAACATCGTTTGGCTAGTTTCTTGCTGAAGTACAGAATCACACAACACACAACAACAGGTTACTCACCTGCAGAACTATTGATGAAGAGAAGGCTAAGAATTCGCCTACGTCTAGTTCAACCCAATTTGGCCTTGGCAGTTGAGCAAAAGCAGTTGTCAAAAACGAGATAGGATCGAAAGTGTTCATGTTAATCAATTGATTCCAGACAAAGATGAACCAAAAACTGAGCATGAAGTCCTAATCCCTGATTATTTATCTGAAAGTGAGTTGGAAGAGACCACTGTGATTTAAACACAAAATTCAGTTAGTACAGACAAAGGAGCAGATTTCTCTGGTCAAAGTCAGGGTAATAAAACAGAGCCAAACAAGCCTACAGTTCAGTCAACACCTAAACCTGTTACACCTGTTACTGTTAGACGATCAGGCGTGATCAGTAAATCAATAGTCAGGTTAGGTTTGTAAGTTAAATAAATCGCTGCACAAGTAAAACAAAAATGTGTAGATATAGTTCTCAAATTAGAGGCCAGTGACCAATGATGTGCTGTAGGGATTGATGCTGGGTCCCTGTTGTTTCCCACGTATATTTACGGCTTGGATGAGAATGCAGGTGGCAGGATTAGTAAATTTTGTGAATTACACCAAATTTGGTAATGTAGTGGACACTGAAGAAGGTTGCCACAGGATTTAGATCAAAGGAGGAATTGAGTGAAATCCAGGTTAGTCAGGAAGTGGTGTTGGGTAAATTGAATGGATTAAAGGCCGATAAATCCCCAGGGCCAGATAGGCTGCATCCCAGAGTACTTAAGGAAGTAGCTCCGGAAATAGTGGATGCATTAGTGATAATCTTTCAAAACTCTTTAGATTCTGGAGTAGTTCCTGAGGATTGGAGGGGGTAGCAAACATAACCCCTCTTTTTAAGAAGGGAGGGGGAGAGAAAATTACAGACCAGTTAGTCTAACATCAGTAGTGGGGAAACTGCTAGAGTCAGTTATTAAAGATGGGATAGCAGCACATTTGAAAAGTGGTGAAGTCATTGGACAAAGTCAGCATGGATTTACGAAAGGTAAATCATGTCTGACGAATCTTGTGAAATTTTTCGAGGATGTAACTAGTAGCGTGGATAAGGGAGAACCAGTGGATGTGGTGTATCTGGACTTCCAGAAGGCTTTCGACAAGCTCCCACATAAGAGATTAGTATACAAACTTAAAGCATACGGCATTGGGGGTTCAGTATTGATATGGATAGAGAACTGGCTGGCAAACAGGACGCAAAGAGTAGGAGTAAACGGGTCCTTTTCAGAATGGCAGGCAGTGACTAGTGGGTTACCGCAAGGCTCAGTGCTGGGACCCCAGCTATTTACAATATATATTAATTATCTGGATGAGGGAATTGAAGACAATATCTCCAAGTTTGCGGATGACACTAAGCTGGGGGGCAGTGTTAGCTGTGAGGAGGATGCTAGGAGACTGCAAGGTGACTTGGATAGGCTGGGTGAGTGGGCAAATGCATGGCAGATGCAGTATAATGTGGATAAATGTGAGGTTATCCACTTTGGTGGCAAAAACAGGAAAGCAGACTATTATCTAAATGGTGGCCGATTAGGAAAAGGGGAGATGCAGCGAGACCTGGGTGTCATGGTACACCAGTCATTGAAAGTAGGCATGCAGGTGCAGCAGGCAGTGAAGAAAGTGAATGGTATGTTAGCTTTCGTAGCAAAAGGATTTGAGTATAGGAGCAGGGAGGTTCTACTTCAGTTGTACAGGGTCTTGGTGAGACCACACCTGGAGTATTGCGTACAGTTTTGGTCTCCAAATTTGAGGAAGGACATTATTGCCATAGAGGGAGTGCTGAGAAGGTTCACCAGACTCCTGGGATGTCAGTGTTAAAGAAGGAACTGCAGTTGCTGGAGAATCGAGGGTTACACAAAAAGCTGGAGAAACTCAGCGGGTGCAGCAGCATCTAAGGAGCGAAGGAAATAGGCGACGTTTCGGGTCGAGACCCTTCTTCAGACTTCTGTAATCCTGGGATGTCAGGACTGTCTTATGAAGAAAGACTGGATAGACTCGGTTTATACTCTCTGGAATTTAGGAGATTGAGAGGGGATCTTATAGAAACTACCAAAATTCTTAAGGGGTTGGACAGGCTAGATGCAGGAAGATTGTTCCCGATAAGGGGGAAATCCTTTAACACCGAGATGAAAAAGACTTTTTTCACACAGAGAGTGGTGAGTCACTGGAACACTCTGCCACAGAGGGTAGTTGAGGCCAGTTCATTGGCTATATTTAAGCGGGAGTTAGGTGTGGCCCTTGTGGCTAAAGGGAATCAGAGGGTATGGAGAGAAGGCAGGTACGGGATACTGAGTTGGATGATCAGCCATGATCATATTGAATGGCGGTGCAGGCTCGAAGGGCCGAATAGCCTACTCCTGCACCTAATTTCTATGTTTCTAACTGAGAAAATGGGCAAAGAAAAGGTAAATGGGAAGTTAAACCAGACCAGGATGGATACAGTGATTCAAGGGATCCTGGGTAGTGTTGCAGAACAGAGAGACCAAGTAGTACAAGTGCGTAGTTCCCTCAAATTTGTGACACGTTTACATAGGATGGTAGGACACTTACCTTCATTGGTCAAAGCATTGAACACGTAAGGTGTGACGTCATATTCCATCTGTATAAGACCACAGTTGGAGTATTATGTGTACTTCTGGTCGCCGTATAATAGGCAGAATATGATTACGTTGAGAGAAAATTGAGGAGATTGTTGCCAGGACTGGAGAGTTTGATTATAAAGAGAAAATGGACGGGCTCGGACTGTATTCTCTGAAGCAAAGGAGATGAGGGGTATATAAAAGCACAGATAACTTGGATGATCACAGTCTTATCCTTCTTCTTTCGTGTGTCGTGCACAGCCTGAAGTTGTTGGACAACTTGTTCTATTTGATCTTCCGTTTGTGCACGTCGAGTTGATTGCATTAGTCGAAACAGGGCGGACCACGCGAAGGTTGCAATCTTCCACCCCACAGTCTTAGTCCCAAAGTAGGGGAGTCTAAAACTAGAAGGCAGAGGTGTAAGATGATTTAAAGGGGTGCTAAGGGGCAAATGTTTCACACACAGGGTGGTGGGTAGATGGAACTGTTCGATACATTTCGACAAGTACTGTACATGGATGGAAAATGTTTAGAGGATATGAACTAAACACTGGCAAATGGGATTAGCTCGGGCAGGCACCTTGTTCACCATGGACGGGATGAGCAACAGGGTATTTTTCCATGCTGTAAAACTCTGTGACCAAAAAGGCATAATTTATAGTTTCTCATAGGAAGGGGGAGAAGTGAGAGAGATGCTGACGCAGTATTTAGTGATGGGGACTTGGATTCAACTGTGATGTTAGATGCTACCTTTTTTGGCGTTTGCATGTTCTCTCCTTGAAGGCTTGCGTTTCCACCGGGTGTTGATGTTCCAAAAATGTGCTAAATATTAATTGTGGGACATTTGGACTGGTGCATGGATAGGAAAGGTTGAGATGACTATAGGCCAAATGCAAGCAAATGGGACATGCTCGTGCAGGCAGCTTGAAAACATCCAGCAGATCATGGAGCATCCATGGAAAGCAATACAGGTAACATTTCAAGTCCAGATTCCGCTATTGAACTGACAAAGGATCCCTGACATGTGTTTTCAGCACATTTCTGTGCAGTGATTTGTTTCAGAAGTTCTGAGCTAAGCAGTTGATGTCACAATTTAATTTGAGATTTGGGTTTCAAATCATGACAGGTTTAAGTGATCAACCATATATATATATTTTCTAATACTAAAACCGAAAGATTTATAATCTGTGTGTGCATGTGTTTTACATTTTAACTTGCAAGTGTCTAAAATGGAGTACCTGCAGTGGGATGCAAACTAATCAACTCCACTTTCAATTCCTTTAAAAAAAAATCGGGATTTCAATGTGAGTTTAAAAATATTCACAAAACTGATTTTAATATTGGTATTGGCTTATTGCTGTCGTGTATACCGAGATACAGTAAAAAGCTTTGTTTTTGTGTGTTATCCAATCAAATTATACCATACTTAGGTACAATAGGCAAGTACAACAGGTAGTGCAGAGAGAAAAATGACCAGAGTGCAGAATATAGTATTACAACCACAGTTTTGTTTTCATTAAGAAATATTAGTAGGGAAATATTAATGCAGTGGGTCTGTATATCTGTTTGCATTTAAATTTGAAGGCTAAGTACAGATTATTTAGCTCCCAACGTGGTTGACAATGTTGAGATATTCATGATCTTAAGGCATAAGAGAAGCTATACTTCCTTTCAAACCTGCTTCACGGTTGATTAAGATCATGGCAGATTTTCCACTTGAATTCCATTTCCCTGTCCTGCCCTGGTTCTCTTTAATCGCTTAGGTTTTTTTTTATAACTATTTTTACAATATATTATAATAACTAGTTGGCACCTCGACAGCACCAAACCTTGCTGCTGACTGCTATCTTCTATTCGCTGCAGGATCTGGAAATGTAATGCCACCAAGGAGGCTGTTAATCATTAGCAAATGGAGGCATTTGATTCCACATTCCCCAAATTTCAAAACTGATTTTTTCTTGTTGTTTGTCCTAGCCTCGTATTACTGCTTTACAATGCACGAATATATAATTTTTACAGAAACTTTAATTTTCTTTGGTGTGCAAAGTTGCTCGCATCTCTACTGTATTAAGGCTTTGTTGTTGTGGAAGATAGCAGTCTTCTAAAACCTTCTAGCTATCTGCTACTACTATCTAAAACCTATCAGCTACAGCTTCTGTCTCTATCCTTACCTTCCCCGCACGACCTCACCTGCCTAATCCTTATCCCCCTTACCTGTTTTCACCTGTCACCTACTTGCCTCTGTCTTAACATATCCCCACCTCCATCTGGCTCAATTTGTCCATCATCCCCCTCACACCCACTTTCACTCGCCATCTGCCATTTTGGCTTAACACCACCCCGGTCTGCCCTATACCCACCCCACCTGCCTGCATCTGCCCAACAGTTCCCTTCCTGTCCAATCTAGTTGCACCCATGACCTACTCTCTTCTGTCTCACCCTCCCTCTCATTTCTATACACTGGTTATCCTTCCTATACACTCTTAGCCCCAATGTAGGGTTTCACCCAGAAACATTGACCATCTTTTCTGATCTTTTCAAGATCCTGCTGAGTTCTTCCAGCAGTTTATTTATTTTTTACTCTTCAAACTTGCAACTTGATAGGCATCACATTTGTTTCGCCACGACAATTTCTTGTTTGGCATTGTGGCAACACTAAGCTGAAGTTTGTCCTCAAAGACAATTCAAGACGAAGGTCTTGCTGGTGTTGCGACAGATGTATGTGGGTACTTGCTCTGGATATCATTTGGCAATTGTGAATAGCTGACCATTTGCAACGACCTGACAGATGGAGTGCTAGAATCCTGAGATTTGTCGGCATTTTAGTGGGACGCCGAGAAAGTTATTTCTAATCTGCAAAAGAGAAAATGCAGCATCACAGCAATCCTTTAAGAACAAAGGATGGATTTGATCCTGAAACATTCATTGTCATGGGACCCAAGAATTAAACTGAAGCAAAAGTGTCTGTTATTTTGGAGCTGCTGGGAATTGCAGCATTTGAAATTTTCTTGTGACAGTGTGTGCATTTGCAAGTTAAATAATGATGCTTTTAAGGTGGTAAAATATGTTGGAGGGATTACCAGGCTGAACCCTGCCCCATGCCTTACTTTGGCCATTTATGGGAGGTGTGGTGTTGCACTAGCAAGCGTCCAAGTGTGCGGTCTCAATGAAATAGTGGTGTTGGTGTTGCGGCTGTTCACGCAGTGAAACTATCAAAGCGAGGTGACGGAGTGGCAGGCAATTAAGGCTCCAACCCCTTCTACTGTACCTCCCAGCCATTCTACTGACCCCTTGGTCTTTGTAAGCCTGGACTCTACCATTTTGTGTTTTAAAATATCTAGTAAAGCATCAAAAAATAATTAACGTTATATTATCCTCCTTGCAGTGACCACGCTGCACTCGGAAGTTGCTGCTGGTTGTGAATACACCTCTAGTGACCTAGCAAGCATCAAGTAGACATAAAATGCAACCTCAGTGAACCTACTGCTAGGCTACTGCATGAACCGTGAATGGCACTCCATGGCCAGGCCCAGGAGTAGACTGACTTGCAGTGGCCACGCTGCAGCCTCGGCAGTGGCTTCTGGATGTGAAAACAGACGACTTGTCAAGAGATGTTAAAGAAGGAACTGCAGATGCTGGAGAATCGAGGGTTACACAAAAAGCTGGAGAAACTCAGCGGGTGCAGCAGCATCTAAGGAGCGAAGGAGATAAGGATCTCCTTCGCTCCTTAGATGCTGCTGCACCCGCTGAGTTTCTCCAGCTTTTTGTGTAACCCCCAACTTGTCAAGAGAGGTCTCTTGACAGTTGTCCACCTCCATGTTGGGTGATCAAAGCTCAGTAGGGTGGGACTAACCTCACCAAAGCCCTTCTCTGTCTCAGAGACACTTCGGAGCAGCCGAAAAACATTAAAAAAAAATGTTTTAAACGATATTGTTTCAAAAAAAGTAATTACAAAATGTGATTAGTGTGGATTAATTAAAAACATTGATATTGGTTAACATAAAGTTTAAAAAACACCTTTAAAGGTCAGTGACCCCATTTGCATGCCTAGGCCTCAATAGTTGCAGCTGATGCAAAAGAGAGGGGCCAGGTATAAAGTGCATCCACCACCCTCCCTCCCCACTGCTCCTGCCCTTGGCTTTGCAAGTTATGGAGTGCCCTGGTCCTTGCTGAGTGCAAGAACACAATGGGTGTTTAGATGCATTCCGGTCAGACCTGCAGTGCATTTCATACTTCCATGCGTAGATGTAGAATTCTGACACATGAACTGCAGATTGGTTTAGTGCTGGTTTATTATTGTCGTGCGAGATACAGTGAAAAACTGTTTGCATGCTATCCAATCAAATCCTACTCGACATGGGTGCATTTTAGCCATATATGGGTACAACAGTATTACAAAGGGGAAAAATACCAGATTGCAGAATATTGTATTATAGAATTACAGTTGCAGGGCGGCATGGTGGTGCAGCCTTACGGCTGCCTTACTGCTGCCTTACGGAGCTGCTGCCTTACAGCAAATGCAGCACTAGAGACCAGCGTTCGATCCTGACTACGTCTGTACGGAATTTGTATGTTTTCCCTGTGACATGCGTGGGTTTTCTCCGAGATCTTCGGTTTCCTCCCACACTCCAAAGATGTAGACGTATGTAGCTTAATTGGCTTGGTAAGTGTAAATATTGTCTCTAGTGGGTGTAGGATATTGGTGATATGTGGGGATCGCTGGTCGGCGCGGTCCCAGTGGGCCGAAGGGCCTGTTTCCCCGCTGTATCTTTAAAATAAACTAAACAGTGGTTCCCCTGTTTCTATTAGAGCTTCCAGGCTCACCGTCAAACAAAGACTGATGCTCAGCCACAGAAGGAAGTGGGCGAAGAGGTGGCCACACATCACGGTGGGACATCCAGGTTGTAAGAGAGGAGAGGAGGGTGGAGTGATTTAACAAGAGAATTTAAGCGCTTTTAGGACTTTGAAATGTGAAGGAATGACCACCAGAGGTTGAGAGATTAATATTAGGATCCTCACATGACCACAGTAATTGCAACATTGACATCTATGTATTTGATCGTTCAATCGAAAAAGGAGGGTAATTTCTGTATAACCGTGTTTCCTTATAGTAAAGAATGGCTGCTTCGGCCCATCGAGTCTACACCTGTTCACAGAGGAACTCTCCCACTAATTTTCCTTGTATCACCCTGCATTCCCATCAACTCGCCCCAGATTCTATCATTCACCCACATACTGTAGGCAATTTACAGTGGAAAATTAATGTACCAATCTGCAGGTCTTTAGGACATGGAAGAAAACTGGAAAGCATTGCACGGTCACAGGGGGAGCTTGCAAACTCCAAACTGACAGCACTGGAGGTCAGCCGTGAAACCAGGTCGCTGGAGCTGTGAGGCAGCAGCTCCACCAGCTGCACCACTCCTGACCACTATGGAGTTGTAGCAACTTGTAACAAATGTATTGTCTTTCTGCTGACTGGCTGGCACGCAACAAAAGCTTTCCTCTGTACCTCGGTACACGTGACAATAAACTAAACTGAACTGAACTGAACGTCAAAATTGAGGCCTGCTTAACTTAATCTCCTCCTCATAAATGTACTCATGGATAAATAACATGTAGTTTCTGTAAACATTCAAGCCAATCACTTATGCTGCTTAAGGAGCAAATGCAAGACAGGATTGTTTTTTTAATTTGTTCATTATTGCACTAAAGGAACCATGTAATTCCATCTCAGCATAGAGTGGGCGATAATTACAGTTGAAAATGTAATATTTCAGATTAATTAATGAATATCTTGCGAATTATTGGTTAGCTTGCCAAGATCTTGTACAGCAGAGTTTCTAACTTTTCAGTAAGTATAGTTACAGAGTGGCAAAAAAAAAAGTCAAATGGGGCAAAGGGCCTTGTGCCTCAAGGCTGGTTACACCACTCGGCACAAGTGTTAGGTTTCACCCCTGCATCCCCAGAACAAGTTGGATAACCTATGAGGTCCTACCCCCACTCATAAGGTGCCAAAGCCAGTTCAGTTTAGTTTATTGTCACGTGAAAAGCTTTTGTTGCGTGCTAACCAGCCAGCAGAAAGACAATACATGATTACAATTGACCCATTTACAGTGTGTAGATACATGATAGGGGAATAACGTTTAGTGCAAGGTAAAGCCAGCAAAGTCCTTCTTCTTCTTGCGTATGGCGTGCACAGCCTAAAGTTGTAGGACAACTTGTTCTATTTGATCTTACTTGATTGTGCACGCCAGGTTGATTGCATTCGTCGAAACAGGGCGGACCACATGAAGGTTGTAATCTCACACCCCAGCAAAGTCCTATCAAGGATTGTCTGAGGGTCATCAAAGAAGTAGATGGTAGTTCAGCACCGTTCTCTGGTTGTGGTAGGATGATTCAGTTGCCTGGTAACAGCTGGGAAGAAACTGTCCCGTAATCTGGTGGTGTGCGTTTCAAATTGAATGTTTATGAACGATTATGCCATTTGCAGATGTTCAGAGACAATCAGCTACATTAAAATTAACTAAAAGTACGATTAGCATATATGTCTCTTCAGTAGGTTGCTGTTTCTTCCCACTGAGATAGATGGTCCCACCTCTCTTCCATGAGGATTAGTGGGCACAGTTCCCAGTCTGCGTGACCCCCATGAAGATTCTGGGTGCAAGTGGTAGCCATCTAAGGGGAGTACTGAACTGAGGAGAATCCTGGACTGTAGTCCACATCGCAGAGTCCAACACATGCACACAGATGTGTAAGAAGGAACTGCAGATGCTGGAGTAACTCAACGGGACAAGCAGCCTCTCTGGAGAGAAGGGTGACGTTTTGGGTCGAGACCCTTCGTCAGACTGGTTAAGGATAATAGGAACGAGAGATATAGACGGTGATGTGGAGAGATAAAGAACCATGAATGAAAGATATGCAAAAATGTGACAAAAATGTGATAAAGCATCACCCCATTGTAAGCTGTTTGTAGGGTGAAAATGAGAAGCTAGTGCAACTTGGGTGGAGGAGAGATAGAGAGAGAAGGGGAATGATGGGGCTACCTGAAGTGAGAGAAATCAATGTTCATACTACTAGGCTGTACGCTGCCCAAGTGAAATATGAGATGCTGTTCCTCCAATTTGCATTTAGCCTCACTCTGACAATGGAGGAGACCGAGGACAGAAAGGTCTGTGTAGGAATGGGAAGGAGAATTAAAGTGTCTAGCAACCGGGTGATCAGGTAGGTTCAGGCCGGCTGAGCGAATGTGTTCCGTGAAACGATCACCCAGTCTGCATTTGGTCTCCCTGATGTATAAGAGTCCACATCGTGAACAAATGATACAGTAGACGAGGTTGGAGGAGGTTCTGCCTAACCTGAAAGGACTGTCAGGATCCCTGGACAGTCAAGGGAGGAGGTATAGTGATAGGTGTTGCATCTTCTGCAGTTGCAAGGGAAGGCACCTAGGAAGGGTTGGTTTGGGTGGGAATGGGTGAGTTAACCAGAGAGTTGCGGTAGGGAACGGCCTCTGTGGAAGGCGGAAAGGGGTGGAGATGAGAAAATGTGGCCAGAGGTGAGATCCCGTTGGAGGTGGCAGAAATTTTGGAGGATTATGTGTTTTATGCCACGGCTGATGGGATGGATGGTAAGGACTAGGGAGACTCTGTCTCTGTCACGACTAAGGGGAGGGGGAGCGAGGGCAGACTTGAGTGGTACCGAGGTGATACGATGGGAGAGGGGAACCCCCATTCCCTAAAGAATGAGGAAATCTCAGATGTCCTAGTATGGAACACCTCATCCTGGACGCAGATGCGGCGTAGACAGAGGAATTGTGAGTAGGGGATAGAGTCTTTGCAGGAAACAGGGTGGGAAGAAGTGTAGTCGAGATAGTTGTGGGAGTCAGTGGGTTTGTAATAGACGTCAGTCATTAGTCTATTTCCCCTGATGGAGTAACGTGCACATAGTTACTGGGTAAGAGCGAAAGTAGACGATTGGGGTTGGTGTTTTTATGGTCGATTATACAAACTTTAATTGCGAGTGGAAGAATGTGGAGGTGTGAAAAAACATAAAGAAATTAGAACTAGACTGAAGCTTAAGTTTGACTATTAGATCCTAATCCAAATTAGATATGACAAATGCAGGAATTGAGTACATTGTGACATGATCACAGAAGCCAGTGCCACAGCTTATAAACGTAACTACGCCCAGCTATTGTGAGCAAGCCCATTATTGATGAGTCCTAGTACCGTGAATACCATTTCCATCAATTGTAAAATGAGCAATTTTTGCTTAATGTCTGGACAATGCATATTACAGCTATTTAAATGGGGGGGCAGATTTAGACAAGTGGGGGGCAGATTGGGGCAGATTTAGACAATTCGGCCCATCTAGTCTACTCTGCCATTCAATCATGGCTGATCTATATCTCCCTTATTCTCCAGCTTTCTCCCCATAACCCCTGACACCTATTTTGTAGATAACTTTACATTGTTCTGTATGGGAGCAGATTGTGAACAAATTAGCTGCAGGGTTATTGGTATTGGTTTATTATTGTCAGGAGTACTGAGATACAGTGAAGATCTTTGTTTTGCATACTATCCAGTCATAATATCCCATACATTCAACTGTGAGCACACTTGAAAAATATCACAGATTCCGGAGGCTGGGAAAGATTCTTTATCAATTGATGCCTTTCCTCACAATTCCCTTGTCCTGCTTTTCCATTTTCCTGCTTACAGAATTCTGCTTGGCCGTTTGCAATTTTACTGCACTTTTCTGTATTAAAGCTAGAAAGCTACAATTGAGTGCTTCTGCGAGGCAAAAGGTCAGGTTTGTATTTTCTGTTGGATTGTCTCAACCAGAAACCACAACATGCTTTTATTTTAATGGCATTGATGATGTTGAAAGCCTGGCTATGCTTTTTGCTTATTAGTGGTATAGTAGGATGTATGTACGCCAACATGAGGAGGCAGATCATAAAAGTTTGTTGAAGATTTGAATCAATTCACAAACTTGCATCATGTAGTCAATCACATGAGTATTGTGCTTGGCTTTCTTCAGTCCTTCTCTCCCCAGCTGCAGGTTAGAGTCACTCTACCCTTCAATGTACTGTGTCCATGTGCGCAATCTTACCACGCCCCCTCCACCCAATTCTCCTGTCACCCACCTGTTCAGTGGGGGCAATTTGTTGTTCAGTCTACATGCCTGTGCATCTTTAGAATGTGGGAGGATATCCATGCGATCAGAGGGAGAACGTGCAAACTCCACATGGACACCACTGGCAGTCAGGATTGAACTCAGCTTATCGGAGCTGGAGGCAGCCCCTTCTGCATGCTGCACCAGTATGCTACTCCAGTTATTTAAACATTCAGTATATTCGTTGGCCAGATAGGTGTATTCTCGAAGCTATTTATGAAATACGGCAATAGAGCATGAGTTAGACAAGTATAGAGCCATAAAGCGGGGAAGGAGGATGTTGCGTCTCTCAACCATCAAATTTTGAAAACAGGTCTAATTGGTTTCACTGCTCCACTTACAGCCCACTGCAAGTTTCTCTGCTTTCAAATATTTATCTTGTTCCTTTTTGAAGTGTCTATTGAGTCTGATTACATCAGCCGTTCAAACAGTACATTCCAGATTATCTGAAGGAAGGTCTCGACTGGAATCATCACCCCTTCCTTCTCTCTAGAGATGCTGCCTGTTCTGCTGAGTTACACCAACATTTTGTGTCTATCTTCGGTTTAAACTAGCATCTTCAGTTCCATTCTACACATTCCGTAGCCAGATTTCTGCATGTTTTACCCTTGGCATTTCCCCTCACAAACCTAAATATGAGACTGAAACTTCACCCTCATCCTTAATGTCCGGTCATGATTTAGTATTGAGAAGGATAAGCCTAATCTCAAAGATTTTGGCACTAAACCTGTGACTGACACTTGGTGCTGTGCCAATGGAGAGATGCACTATCAGAGCTATCATATTTCAGGTAAAATCTTAAGCCAAGGCTGTATTTGCACTCCAGGCTTACATTTCACTCCACCTCTTTTCTTATCTGACCCCCTTTTGTCTCCTTGTGTCCTCTAACGTTTGTCGCTATCTCCACCCATCTACCGTTCACTCTTTGCTCACCTGTAACCAGAATCATTTGCTAGGCTTTGCCCTGCTTTCACCTCCCTTCTCTAGCTTTCACCCCCTATACTCCATCAGTCTGAAGAATGGAAAGCCTCATCTCGGGAGCAGATGAGACGGAGAAATTGGGAGTAGGGGATAGCATCTTAGCAGGAGGCAGGGTGGAAGGAGGTGTAGTCTGGAAAACCATGGGGGTCGGTGGGTTTGTAGTTGATGTCAGTTGATAGTCTGTTCACTGATGTCGACAGAGATCAAGAAAAGGGAAAGAGGCGTTGGAGATGGTCCAGATTAATTTAAGGGGAGGGTAGAAGTTAGTGGTAAATTTAATGAAATCAACAAGTGCGTGGGTGCAGGAGGTAGCCCTGATTCAGTTGCCAATGTTGCAGAGAAAGTTGGGGATGGTGCCAGTGTACAAGGTTGGAACAAGGACTGTTCGAAGCAGCCAACAAAAAGGCAGGTGCAACTGGGACCATTTGAGGATATTTTGGAGTCAAGCAATGATATTTGTCTGGAGTCACACATCGGCCAGACCAGGTAAGGAGATCAGTCCTCCTTGCCTGAAGGATACTAGTGACCTTCACAAACATCTGATAATTGTTCTGGTTATCAAAGATTAGTTGTCATTTCACAAATTCCAGATAATTGAATTAGCATTTCATAGCTGCGATGGCAAAATTTCAACTCTGTTCTTCGGCTTATTAATCTATATTGTTAACCATTGTGCCACCATTGCACCGAGTTAGATGAAGCGCTGTATAAACTCGTTCCTTACTTTTGTCAATAGTTTCAGTGCCTGAGTATAACTTTGAACTGAAGGAGACAGCATAATTCGGGCACGAAGGTGGAAAGGCAAGGAGAAGGACGTCAGTTCGCAGGTCGATCCACAAGTCCAAGGCAGGCAATGGTTGGAGGCTTGCAGCAGCCTGTGGCTTGTCTGGATCAGAATCACTCATAGGAACAAGAGCGTGGACTTGAAAATGGCGCCAAAATATGGTGCATCTTCCATGTGGCTCAGTGGACTACTTTTGTACACTTTGCTAATCGGAATGTGCTAACGTATGGCGATATTCTACTGGACTGTTCGTAAGAAAATAATTTCATTGTGCATTTGCACATGTGACAATAAAGCGCCATTGATCCAAATCCAGGTACAAGCTATCCCACTCAGCAAAAAAAAAAAATCGAATTAACAATCTTCCACACAGAACAAGATTTTATGGGTTTCCCAAAATCAATCCGCAGGATCAGGAAGGTTATTAATGAGCGGTGATTGGAGCCATATATTATTCAAGGTGTTTTATATTTGGAAAAGAGGTTAAATTTAACATGGAAATTGTCGCTATTTTTATACACGTAGCTTGGAAGATTAATTGATACCTTCAAACGTAGTTGTATAAAGTTAATGAATCGCTACTGGTACAAATGTAGTGATGGAGAAACTGAGCTCAGCTTCGTACTTAGTATCAGGTTTTGAGCTGCTTGCTTAGGGATACTTGACACTGATGGGAGTTTAGTTACTTTTTTTTTGCACAAGTGCTTTGCATATTTCCTTACAACAGAGAAGGAGGCTATTTCAGCCCCTCAAGTCAATTCTAGCTCACAGAGCAATCCCACTCTACCTCTTAAATTTTCCTGTGACCTGTTCTCCCAGCATTCCATCAACACCCCACTCCAGATTCTACCACTCACCTGCACACCAAGGTAAATATATTGGCCCACCAACCAACGTCCTTGTTGATTAAAAACAGGAAATACTAGAAATGCTCCATGAAAAGGAAAACAGATGATATTTCAGGTCTGGGAGCCTTCATTAGAATTTATTACTTTTGTCATGTGTGTAGAAGCCAAAGCACCCGAGAGAAACCCACGTGATCACATAGAATATGCAAACACTACATTGGAGCAGAGAAACATAGACACCAGGATCAACAGATGCTGATTTACAAAAATAAACACAAAGTGCTAGACTTACTCAGTGGATCGGGCAGCATCTCTGGAGAACATGGAAACATCACCTATGCATGTTCTCCAAAGATGTTGCCTGACCCACTGCGTTACTCCAGCACCTTGTGTTCTTTTGTTATATGGGAACAGAAGCCAGGTCGATAAAACTTAGTTTTAGTTTAGTTTTTTTCTTGCCACATGTACCGACGTTCAGTGAAAGGTTTGTGTGCTATCCAAATAAAGTATGTGGTGCAGTGCTTTCTATCACACTCTCTCTTGTGTTTTGTCTTGCACCCTCTCTTGCACTATCTCTGCCTTCTTCTCTACACATTTTATTCTCTTGTTCTCTTTTGCATTGTGTTGGTGAAGCAGCTGGCCAGCTGTTTTCACTCCAGTACAAGGTTCTTGTCATATGCCAGGAGGAGCCTGTGGCAACTATCCACGTTTTCTAGCTATGGCAGAGAGCGAACGTTCCTCACTAATGATCAAGTTGTCAGAATCTAGCAATCAGTGCAAAGCCTCTCCTTGCCTCTGCGCTCTTGAGCAGATTTATTTGCATGATTTATGTTTGTGTTGAACCATTTGAACTGATGGATGATGGAAAATAAATCACAAGTCTATAAATAATTTGAGACCCAACCCATGAGATATTTTTGTTGGCCTTGTTGATCATTGGTCCCTCGTATTGAGCTGATACATAAAATGTATGTTTCAAGCTGACAATCAATAAAGTCTATTCTGTAAAGAAAGTCATGCTGTTTATTTTAATTTTTTATTTGCAGGAGAAACCGTTAAAGATTGCAATACACACAGTGACAGGATTTTATTAACCATGTCTGCGTCAGAGTTCTACTTTACATGAGTTGAAACAAAGAACTGCAGATACTGGTTAATAAACAAAAGGACTGGAGTAACTCTGACTAGTCTGAAGAAGGGTCTCTACCTGCAACGTCACCTGTCCATGTTCTCCAGAGATGCAGCCTGACCGGCTGAGTTACTCTCGCACCCTCCCCCACACACACCCCCTCCCCCACACACACCCCCTCCCCCACACACACACCCCCTCCCGCACACACACCCCCTCCCCCACACACACCCCCCCCCACACACACCCCCTCCCCCACACACACACCCCCTCCCCGACACACACCCCCTCCCCACACACACCCCCTCCCCCACACACACACCCTTCCCCACACACACCCCCTCCCCCACACACACCCCCTCCCCCACACACACACACACGCTCCCCCCCCCCCCCCCACATCCCCCACACAACCCCTCCCTCCCCTGGCTGCTGGACGCTCCCCGCCTGAAACCGTCCCCGTCCCCCGGCTACAGAACGCTCCCACCGTTGCGTTGGGGGAAACAGGTGACTGGTGGAATATTGCATTGGGGAATGTGTTGCCTTGGGGGACCAGTCCTCCCGTGTGACTGGGACCCAACGGGTCCCACTTAGTCTAGTATACACATAGTACTCTGCAAATCCCATAATAAACAACAACAAAAAATGTTCAGTATTGTAAATGACTTCCAGACTCAGTATACGATTCAACCACATCTTTAATCAGCACTAAAACTTAACAGCATGAAGGATGGTTAGTTATCAACACCTCCTGGCTGCCCCCAACTGTTGGTGCAGAGCAATAGTATTAGTATCAGTATTACAGTGGGGTGGAGTTAGAGATGCTGGCTGGTGTGTGATTGGTTAACATGCAACATCAATCTACATCCTTCCCCCCAAAGGTTAAGTAGGAAAGGGCACTCATGCGATGGGGTTAAACATACTCGCCATATCTGTCTGGTGGTCTACTAATGCGGCCCGAGAGCACGCAGACCAAACCCTCCCCTCCCTCACTTGAAAGATGAGACGGAGAGCCTGGAGGCGAGAATGACGTGATGGAGGCCTGTGGTGACCGATAGGGGAAACATTCGGTGGGAGAGGCCCCGTGGTTAGTAGAGACTGCGGGACGTGGAGGGGTGCAAGGCATGCAGGGACGGGTGGGAGACATTGCAAAAGGCGGCTGGAACTGGAGCATAGGGCAGTGGTTGCGGCTCTCTCACAGCAAGCAGGTGTTGTCGACTTCTCCGGTACACTGCTCCCTCACAGTCTACCAGGTACGACCGTGGCTCGTCAGGCGGGTTGATAACAGTGCCCAGACGGGAATGTCCAGATGAAGTTCGTAGACGGACGACCTGACCCGGAAGTAAAGGCCTGAGTGGTCTGCTGGAACTGTCGTATGACCGTTTCTGAATAACCTGAGGAACCAGTTGCTGTTGTGTGATGGGTACCGGAGGCCTCGTCAATCTCGACATCAGTGGCTGTGCCGGCGATCCCAGGGTTCCGTCCCTGGCAACATTTCTGAGGTTCAGGAGATCGAGATAAACGTCTGACTTTGAAATCTGTGCTCGATCCAGCAAGTGTTTGGCACTTCTGACAGCGCGTTCAGCAAGACCATTACTCTGTGGATACTCGGGGCTGCTCGTGACGTGCTGGAAATTCCATCGGTCTGCAAAAAGCTTGAACATGTGGCTGGTGAACTTCCGACTGTTGTCGGTTCTCAGATTGACGGGAGCGCCAAAGGTAGTGAAGTGTCTTTTCAGCTTCTGGATGACCATCTCCGATGTGAGGGAGATCAGTTGGTCTAGTTCAAACCAGTTAGAAAAGGAGTCGACTAGAACGAGGTAGTGCTTCCCGCACCATTCGAAAATGTCCGCCGTCAACGATGTCCAGGTCAGAGCTGGTGGAGGTTGTTGCAGAAGGGGCTGCTGCTGCTGATGAGGCGCAAGGCTGTTGCAAGCGGGGCAGGAGGCTACGCGGTCCCAGATGTAGCTGGCCATACCCGTCCAGTAGAACAGGCCACGGGCGCGTGCCAGTGTGTCGTTGGCTCTTGGGTGACCGCTGTGTGCCTCTTTAAAGTATACGTCTTGTGGTGATACAAGAGGGTATCACCACCTTGATGCCAACCCCATCCTGAACTGCCAGTTCATCACGAACCAGGAAGAAAGGCTGCACCCCTGTGGGCGTGTTGGATTGTCTGTCTGGCCAGCCTGTTTTGATGCTGGAGGAGAGGATTTGAAGCATATCATCTGTGGCGGTGTGCGAGGCCAAGGTGCGCAGTTGCTTGCTGGAAACGAAATCGACACCGAGAACGGTGAAATTTTCCTGTTCATAGGGATGTTGTTCGCAAGATGCCCGAGGTGCACGGGAGAGAGTGTCAGTGACGTGCATGTCCTTACCCTTAGTGTAGGTAATAGAGAAATCGTACCGCTGCAGCATCATACACTGCAAACGAGCTAGCGCGGCATGGATGGGCTTGTTCAGGATTGTCACCAGTGGTTGGTGATCTGTCTGGACCGTGAAGGTGTTGCCAAAGATGAAGTCGTGGAATTTGGAGCAAGCAAAAACAATGGTCAACAATTCCTTTCCGATTTTCGCGTAGTGCTGCTCCGTGTCGGTCATGGTGCGAGAGACATATGAGACAGGTAGTAGAGTGCCCTCGGCAGTTGGTTGCAAGCAGGCTGCGCCGAGCCTGAATTTCGAAGCATCGCAGGTGTTCGTCACCGGACGTTTCAGGTCGAAAAACATTAGAGTCGGTGCACTGGTCAGTTTGGACTTTAAGATATCGAAAGCAATCTGATGTTGCTGGGACCATGACCATGCTGTGTCCTTTTTTGTCAGCTTCCGCAGTGTGGAGCTTAGTTCGCTGAGGTTCGGTATGATCTTGCCGAGATAGTAAACCACGCCCAGAAAACGCTGCAGGCCTTTCACGTCTGTGGGGGCAGGCATTTCTGTGATGGTAGTAGCCTTCTTCGGATCATGTTTGTGACCCTTAGGAGTGAAGATGTGGCCGACGTAGGAAACCTCTGGAACCCGGAACTTGCACTTGTCAGGATTAAGCTTGAGGTTGATCTTGCGTGCGCGATCCAAGATGAGCCTGAGATTGTGGTCGTGGTCCGTTGCATCTTTGCCATACACTAGGATATCGTCGACAATGATGGCACAAGGTAGGTCCTCGAATAATAGCTCCATAGTTCTTTGGAAGGCTTCACTGGCAGAGTTGATTCCGAATGGCATTCTCAGAAACTTGTATCTGCCGAATGGGGTGGCAAATGTGGTGAGGTTTGATGATTCCTTGTCCAGCGGTATCTGCCAGAAAGAGTTCTTTGCATCGAGGACAGAAAATAAGGTGGCCGTTCCGACTTTTGCTGCAACATCCTCGACAGTCTTCGTAGGATGGTGTGGGCACTTAATGGCAGTATTCAGTTCTTTCGAGTTGATGCACAAACGGATTTCATTTTTTCCCTTCTTGACTGTGGCAATCATGGTTGAGACCTAGTCGGTGGGGTCGCTGACTGCTTCAATTATGCCTGTGGAGGCCATGTCCTTCAGCGCAGAGTGAACCCTGTCAGTCATGGCAAATGATAATCGGTGTGGAGGTCGGATGATGGGTGTCACTTTGGGGTCAATAATAATCTTGTAAGTCACAGGCAACTTGCCCAGGTTGTTGTCGAAAAGATCAGGGAATTCACTCAGCGGGTCCAGGGAAATTTGCAGCTTGTGGACCGTTTTGTGAAAGGAGATCAGCCCAGTTCCTGACAGGCCCAGTTGCCAAGCAGAGTAACTGAATTAAAGTTCAAGACAAAGAAGGTCAAATTCCTCATGGTTTTTTTCAGCGCACATTTCAAGTTGGTTTTTCCCAAAGGCCGCAGAACCTCCCCTCCAAACACGTGCAGAGTAGATTTGTCCTTGATCAGTGGCGCGTTAGTTCTTATCTTGTTGAAGAGGTTGATTGACATAGTATTTACTTTCGCTCCCGTGTCTAATTTTGCGCCAAAATGAACGTTGTTTACAGTTACTGTCACGGCAAGCTGTAATGAGTAAACAGTTGGGTTCTCTTGTGAGTTAATTGGAGTCTGTTCGTGGGCAGGTTTGAGCTGGAATTGGGGAGTGAGATTGTTGCTGTCTCGTAGCAAGAAGTTGAGATTAGACCTGGAGATGGGCGAATTCTTCCCATGGGCCAGACTTGCTGCCCAACATGCAGAGGCAAAGTGATTTCACTTTTTATAGTAATTGCATGATTTACCAAAAGCGGGTCTGCTGTGTGAGTAGTTGGAATTTGGGCATTTCTTCTGAGGATCACCAAGAGCCGCCTGACTGGCTTGGGTCATAAATCGCCTGTTATCTGTGTTGGTTCGCTGCCGAGTGAAGCCCGTCAGATTGATCGTTTTGGTTTCATGCGAACTGTCTATAGGGCCAATGAATTCCGCTGTCCTGCACGCGTGTGCTGCTTCCTCCTGTGTCAAATCTGGCCGTCTCAGAAGCTCTGATCTGAGCTTTAGGTCAGTAATGCCATTCACTGAAATGTCCCTTGTTAACTGATCAGTCAGCTGATCGACCGGCATATTTTGGAATCGGCTGCGCTGGGCTAAATACATTAAGTCTGAGATAAACGAGTCTATTCGTTCACCAGGGAGTTGACGGCGAGAGAAAAACCTAGCCCTGTCCAAAATGTGGTTTGAGGGCAGGTCACAGATCTGGCTAAATTTACGCATCAGAACATTGGGGTCCTCAGGAGATTCAGCTGGGGTTATTACCTGGTCGTTGGCATCGAGGACTGCCGGAGCATAACGGAATGTTCTGGATCGCCGAAGGGCATCTGGGCCCGCAAGGTTGAGTAGGAGAGAGGCCTTGACAGCATCAGGTTCATTTCGGTGTGCAATGTTCATGTAGTGTCAGTAATCAATTTCGAACGTGGCCCAGCGTTCGCTGATAACCGTATCAAAGACGAGAGGGTCAGGCTTTCGACAGGAAGAGGCCATCATAAAGCAAAAATAAAAACTCACTAAAGGGTAAAACAAAAAACTGTCGTACAGAAGGAGTGGATCCCACTTCTGACACCATGTAAATGATTTCCAGACTCGGTATACAATTCAAACACATCTTTAATCAGCACTAAAACTTAACAGCATGAAGGATGGTTAGTTATCAACACCTCCTGGCTGCCCCCAACTGTTGGTCCAGAGCAATAGTATGTAATAGCACTGTAATCAGTATTACAGTGGGGTGGAGTTAGAGATGCTGGCTGGTGTGTGATTGGTTAACATGCAACATCAATCTACAAGTATTTATATAGAGGAACAAGCAGACAAATAAATAGACAATAATAGTGCAAAAATAATGTCAGTTCGGAGTCTATTTGGAGGATGCAGTGTTTAATAGCCCGATGGTTGTAGGAAAGAAGCTGCTCCTGAATGCGATGTTACAATTTTCAGGCTCCTATTTCCCGATGGCTAACCTTTTTCCCGATGGCAGGAGTGAAATGGGAGTATAGCCAGGGTGGTGTGAGTCCGATAATGCTGGCTGCTGTTTTGAGGCAGCAACTTGTGGATCCACAAATGATGGTGAATTTGCACAGTATCAGTATGTACTGTGTAGTCCTTACGTATTTTCCATTGTGAAAACGAAAACCTTCTCATGTTGCACAGATGTTTACCCGATTGATGTATGACCTGAAATGAGTACCACTTTTCCCACAAGATGCTAGGGATAAATAGTTTATGCATCATTTATTTCCTTCAAAGACTGAAATTTCTGTCGCCAAATTAAATTCTAGTGTATCAAAGTGTTGTGCGTACAGCGTTTATGTTTTTTTTAATTATCCACTGAACTTTCTTCTGGGATCTTTGTTTTGTTTGAAAGACCTGGGGATATTTTCATGAACCAGATATTTTCATGCAGAGCTGAGTGAATAGGTGTGTCTAAATTTACTGGATGCAAAGGTAATATTAAGTGATAACGGCTGCAGAGGTCTTAAGTCAGAAGCTGTTAAAATTCTTCGAGTTGAGGAAAAGGGAAACATTTTAAATGCCTGTTCGGGTGAAGTTCAAGTTATATTTATTGTCACATGCACCAATTGGTACAGTGAGATTTCAGTTACCATACTGCCATACAAATAATAAAGAACATATTACACGATAGAGTTTAACATAAACATCCCCACACAGTTGAATCAACATTCCCATTGTGAGGGAAGGCAATAAAGTTCAGTCATCTTCCTCATTGTTCACCCGTGGTCGGGGCCTTTGAGCCCTCTGCAGTAACTGCTATGGACGGCCCGATGTTCAGGCCCTCTCGCCGGGATGATCGGAACTCCGACGTCGGAACGGAAGAACACTCTCAGCGGCTTGGAGTTTCCAAATCGTCCACTTCCTACCGGAGACCATGGCTCCCGAAGTCCACAGGCCGAGCTGGGTGAAGAGTCAGCACTGGCGATCCCGCGGCTAGAAGCGCCGCAAACCACAGCTCCACGATGTTAAAGCAGCAGGCCCACAATCTGGAGCCTCAACACGGTGATCCCCGGCAAGGCATCGCCCGCTCTGCGATGGTAATTCAGTGGTGCGCCGTTGCTGAAGCTCTGGCCGGTCTCCGGCAGGAAAGGCCACGCCAATCAGGTTGGTAGGCCGCGTGGGGGGAGGGGGGCGGGCGGGGGTGAAGATGCGACTTGGAGAAAAGACGCATCCTCGACCAGGAAGTGACTGGGAAACGGTTTCCCCTCTTCCCCCCCCCCCCCACCCCCCACATAAAAAAGACTAAGAAACCTTCAAAAATATACTTTTAGACGTACCAAAAATAACAAAAAGGGTGAAAGGATGGACAAACCGCTGGCGAGGCTGCCGCGCGTGACGCCACCCGAAGACGTTACATGTTGTATGAAATATATGTTGATGAAAATCAAATAGATTGTAAATGTTGGAAATCTGAAATAAAAATAGAAGATGCTGGAAACAATAATGCCAGGCAGCATTTGTGGAAAGAAACAGCTAATATTTCAGTTTGAAGGTCAGCATGGTACAAGGAGTTATTTGGGAAGAGAAGCCCTGTGTGACTTGGTGTCAACTTTGTGCAGTAACGCAGGTTTAGGCAGCTTCACTTTGGTAAGGGTATGGTGGAAACGTAGTGGTTAAATTAGCGATCATGTGGCCTGGACTAACTGTAGAGATGCTAGGTCAGATACCTTCATCATCAGTCAGTATGTTAAGTACAGGAGTTGGGTTGTCATGTTACAGCAAGACAAGACATTGGTAAGGCCAGTGACAATGATCAGGGGCTCAGATTGGTTCCGCAACCAATACTGCTACCTCATTGCCTCTGCAACCCAGCTTCAATCCGAAACTCCACATCTGACCGTGGAGTTTGCAAGTTCTCCCCATGATCGTCTGAATTTTCCCCAAGTGCTCTAGTTTCCACTTATATCCCAAAGATATACAAATTGTTTAAGTTTATGGTTCAGTTGAAAACCCATATGATTGAAGGAATGCTAATGACAGGGAAGTAAGTGACAAAGAAAGAACAGCTGAGTTACAAGGCTGGTGGAGCTGCTGCCTTGCAGTTCCAATCATCCAGGTTCAAACTTGATTTTGTGCTATCTAGGCAATCTTTGCTCTGTAACCAAGGGGGTTTCTTTTAAATGCTCTGGTTTCCTCCAACATGCCAAAGACGTATGGGTTGGTTGGTTAATTGTCCCCTGTAACTTGCCCCTGTATCATGCCCATGTAACTTGGGTGTCCGTGAGTGATAGAATCTGGGGACGTTGATAGGAATTAATTACAATACAATACAATGTGGAGGGAATAAAATATGATTAGTGTGGGACTCAGTGGGCCGGAGGGCCTGTTTCTGCATGTATCTCAAAAGTTTAAAGTATAGAGTCACTCGGAGCTAGTTCAGCCATGGCGATCAGCCATGATCACAATGAATGGTGGTGCTGGCTCTAAGGGCTGAATGGCCTCCGCCTGCACCTATTTTCTATGTTTCTATGCCCATCCCTGTATCTCCCCAGCCCCTGACTGTCAGTCTGAAGAAGGGTCTCGAGTCGAAACATCACCCAGAGATGCTGCCTGTCCCGTTGAGTTACTCCAGCATTTTGTGTCTATCATCTGTCTCTTTCTCCCTCCTTCTCTCTCCCTCTCTCCCTTTTTTTTCCCTTTCCAAGGACTTTATTCAGCAATTGCACATTACAGCGTACCAAAAACACATTTACGTTCAATGGTTACAATACATCAAGCTGTCATTATAATACAATGGTGCAATCAATATTAACAATGCTCTCGACCCCCCCGCGGCGACCAGTGTTCATGGAAGGTCTCCAGAATCCCTGTGGACACGGCGTGTTCCCTCTCCAGGGACATGCGAGCATGGACATAGGTCTGGAAGAGGCAGAGGCAGCCAACTCTGTTGTGACAATTGAGCGCCCGCTGCTTGGACCCACAAATGGCCATCTTTGTCAGGCCCAGGAGCAAACTGTATGTCTCTCCCCCTCCCCCTCCCCCTCCCCCTCCACCTCCCCCTCCCCCTCACCCTCCCCCTCCCCCTCCCCATCTCCTGCTCTCGCTCCCTCTCCCCTTCTCGCTCCCTCTCCTCCTCTCCTCTCTCTCTCTCTCTCTCACTCCTCTCTCTCTCTCTTTCTCCCTTTTCTCTCCCCCTCTCTCTCTCTCTCTCTCTCTCTCCCTCTCTCCACTCCCTCTCTCTCTCCACACCCTACCTCTCTCTCCTCTCTCTCCCCCCCCCCCCTCTCTCTCTCTCCACCACCCCCCTCTGTCTCTCTTTTTTTTTTTTTTTTCATTTCAAAAACTTTATTCAACACAAATCATAAAATACAACACATCAAAACACAATCAAAAATCACACTATAATGAACAGATCATTGTAGTACAGCAGTACATTCATTTATAATCGCCTCAACCCCACGCGGCGACCAGCGCTGACGGAAGGCCTCCAGAGTCCCCGTGAACACCGCGTGTTCCCTCTCCAGGGACACACGTGCACGGACGTAGGCCCGAAAGAGGGGCAGGCAGCCGACTCCCCTCTGTCTCTCTCTCTCTCTCTCTCTCTCTCTCTCTCTTTCTCTCCAAGAAAACTATGATGGCTAATCCTTTTCATATACTTAGACAAAAATAGGTTTGGGGATTTTTGGAGATTAAGGATCATGGTATCAATCATTAAAGTACTGACGTGGCTAAAATCTGATCTGCCATAATTTAACTTCAAGCCAGAGGGGTTCAAATGGACGAAAGCTGTTCCCACATGATTTTATTAAACACTATTTTTATTACCTTTCACATTTCCATCAGCCCATATTCTACAATTTACTTATACCATAGGATAAATTTGAAGCAAACGATTAACCAACCAACTCCCGTCTTTGAGATACGGGAAGAAACTGAGCATCTGAGGGAACCCGCATGTCACAGGGAGAATGTGCAAACTCCACACAGACAGTACCGGAGGTCAGGATTTAACTCAGGTTCCCGGGGACGTGCGATTCCACTATGGCATCCTAAATCTTATGTACAGCATTATTCTGAAAGATCAAACAAACGGTTTTGTTGACACAGGGAACTGCAGAGGCTGGTTTACGGAAAAATATGCAAAGTGCTGGAGTAATGCAGCAGGTCAGGCAGGCAGCATCTCTGGAGAACATACTGTAGATAGGTGACCTTTTGGGTCAGGGCCCTTGTTCAGATAGTCTTGTTGGTGCTGTTATTGTCAGCTACAAGTTTTAAAGTATTGTAGTTGTTAGTCTGGAGTGCCTATCTTGATGGACAATTCTCCTATTATCTCCCATATGCCATTAATTGACAAGATATCCTGCAATCTTTTCATGTGGTTACAACACTGTAAGTCTGCTCTCTTTATATGGCGTTGTTATACTAGATTCTGCACCTCTCTGACAGGATAGCATGCAAACATAAGCATTTCTAGCACTCGCTAGAATTTAGAAGATTGAGGGGCGATCTTATAGAAACTTACAAAATTCTTAAGGGGTTGGACAGGCTAGATGCAAGAAGATTGTTCCCGATGTTGGGGAAGTCCAGAACAAGGGGTCACAGTTTAAGGATAAGGGGGAAGTCTTGTAGGACCGAGATGAGAAAAACATTTTTTGCACAGAGAGTGGTGAATCTCTGCAATTCTCTGCCACAGAAGGTAGTTGAGGCCAGTTCATTGGCTATATTTAAGAGGGAGTAAGATGTGGACCTTGTGGCTAAGGGGATCGGGGGTATGGAGAGAAGGCAGGTACGGGATACTGAGATGGATGATCAGTCATGATCATATTGAATGGCGGTGCAGGCTCAAAGGGCCGAATGACCTGCTTTTGCACCTATTTTCTATGTTTCTATTTCATTGTACCTCGGTACACATGACAATAATAAACTAAGCTTAAACTAAACTAAACTGTTTATTATCTCTTTTGCCCGACCGGTTGTACTTATGTATGGTACAATATGTCTGGATAGCAAGTTTTTTACAGTGTCTCGATACAAGTGACAATAATAAATCACTACCAACACCATCTACCCCATATCCAGTGTAACCGTATCACACGCAACTTGTTAAACCCAACCTGCCACCAGATACTGTTTGGAATCGGCTCATGTAACTGTTTAATGTTGGCAGAAAGATATTGCCAATGGATCCTAATTGGAATAACAACGAGAGCTGTAGGTAGCATCCTGATACAGAATGAATTACTGGCACCCAACGAGGAAGCCTGACTCTTACACTATTTAATTACTCTGATTAGACGTTGTACTGGCTTGCGGGATTGCACTGTGTGTTTTAATTTTGATGATGTCAATAGCTCAGTGGTCATAGTTAATAATTTCCTTGTTTGATGTTGTAAATTAATTCCACTGTCATTCGATGGCAATTTATCATTCTCACATAAAATAAGCTTCCCAGTAATTTGCATAAATTAGACCTAAAATAAGACGTCAAGATGAATTGCTCATTGTTCTGGCAAGTTAGCAGATTTGTTGTGTTCCCTTGTTGCAATTTGAACTTTTAAAAATAAGTACAGTAAATAAGTAAATTAAAAATAGCATTACTAAAGTAAGAACCCAATTCCAGGTATTGTCTATTATCATTGTTACTTTTTTGCATTTCTTTCATTCATTGTTCTTCATCCCTGCACATCACTGTCTATATCTCTCGTTTCCCTTATCCCTAACCAGTCTGAAGAAGGGTCTCGACCCGAAACGTCATCTATTCTTTCTCTCCAGAGATGCTGCCTGTCCAGCCTCTCCAGCTTTTTGTGTCTATCTTCGGTTTAAACCAGGGTGTCCTAATTCTTTAGGAAACGGGGGTTCCCTTCTTCCATTATAGATGAGGCCCTCACTAGGGTCTACTCGATATCCCACAGCTCCGCTCTTACTCCCCCTCCTCCCCCATTCGTAAAAATACGACAAGAGTTATAACTTGTCCTTCCATCCCATCAGCCATCGAAAAATCATCCCTCTGCAGTTCCTTCTTATACAAGTTATAATATTTAATAGGCAAGCTCTTTCAGTATGTCTGCTTCTTGGTTACAAAGATTGTTGTAAATTGTTGTGTACCTAGGAGCTCCCCTTCAGATAGTATCAACTTCTGAGCTATCAAAACGATATGTTAAGAACCCAAAGCAGAGATTGCTGACTGGCAGGAACCTGCTTCTGATTTCCCTTTATTAGTCACTTACCCTGATGCTATTCCTTGGTGTGTTGCCCAGTTTTGTCTAAATGCACTCTCGCAGTATCCAAACTCGTTTTTCCACCTAAACTGCTCTGCGAACGGCAGATTGGCTTAACATAGAAACATAGAAATTAGGTGCAGAAGTAGGCCATTCGGCCCTTCGAGCCTGCACCGCCATTCAATATGATCATCGCTGATCATCCAACTCAGTATCCCGTACCTGCCTTCTCTCCATACCCTCTGATTCCCTTAGCCATGAGGGCCACATTTGACTCCCTCACAAGCCTTACTGAGTCAGAAATATCGCAGCTCCGTCATCAACTTTGGTTCACAATCACAAATGGGAGAACGATCATCATGAGGGCCAAATGTTGCCATTTTTAACGGGCAATTCTGAGGTCAAATTGTGTAAATCCAGTAATTTAAAAAGTAAGAGCGAAGAATTGATGGAGTAGGTGTTTGGGAGGATGGCATCCAATACGTAAAGCCAGGGCTTTCAAGATTGATGTTGCGAAGCATTTCCACCGATCTGGAGTAAAAATTCTCATATTCATCTCATGATATAAAAGGAGTGCCTAAGGTCCACCATGTCAATGCCAGCTCTCAGAGAATTCAATGCCATCCCTTTACTTATTTATTTGCAACATATCCCCATCAACAACCTGTGATGCTCCTACCACCCACCTACACAGGGGACCAATTACACTGGCTAATTAACCTACCAGCCAGTCCTTATTTGGAATATGGGTGGAAACCCCCGAACCGGGAGAAACTCACGGAGTTGCAAGGAGACTCCGCGCAAACAGCGCTGGAGTCAGCTGTTAATATGAAATCAAGTTTTTTTAAAGAAAGGCGTGAGCAACATTTAAGAAAAGGCAAGTTGAGTGCAGTTGACAACTATGATCTAATTGAATGGAAGAGTAGGCTTGAGGGCCTCAGTGGCCTCCTCCTATTCCGGTGATTGTATCTGAGATAAATTCCATTGTGAGTGTAATTCTATTTAAGTTGGCTGTCCTGTTCATCCCTGTTGATTATCAACATTTAAGTAATTTTAAATCTGTATTTGTCTTTTATTTGTGCATTGAGAAAATGATCCAGGCAGGGTAATGAACAGTTACGAGTCTGAGTATGTTATTTGATTTCTTGAACTGATGAGCCACAATGATAATTTGAATTTAGTTTCAGAAAGGAAAGCAGAGAGTAAAAACCATTAAAGTAATTGCAAATCTGCTGGATTGTTTTTGTAACCTAGCCCATTCCGAGAAGAAATTACATTTTCCTTACTTGATCTGTCCAACGTGTGATTCCAGGAACACGCCAAGGTGAGTGACTACTAATAGCCATCTAACTTGGCAAGCAATAGGGTCATATCCAACAGCTGGGGCTCAAGGGAGTGACCCACCACCATCTTCTCCGGATAATTAGGGATGGGTAATAAATGCCAGAGATGGTCTTCCGAGAAGATAATTTGAAGATCAACTTATGATATGCCCATGAATACAATTCTGTGAAAACTAGCTACCTATCTTCAGTGAACAGAAGTTCTTCAAGGGTTTTGCTTACAAAAGTCAAATGTATTCCTACCGGCCTTTTCATCATTGCCTGATCTTCATTATTTATATTAGATGTTCGGTGCCCTGAAGAATAGGAGATGAGGAACTTTGATGCCTCCTTGTTGAAAGATTGTTTTTTCTGAGTTTGGCTGCAGTAGAACATCAGAATGCCATGGAAATGAATGAAACTCTTGTTCTAAATCACCCGTGGGTTTATTGGAAAGTTCCCTCAAGGCATATCCGCATTCTTCTTTGTGGTGGGAGTGTTGCTCTCATTCCTGGTCATGACTATAGCGGCGTTGAGATGTTTGAAATGTTAATGTTGAAGATCAAAAGTTAATGAGCTGATGTAAAAAAAAAATATGCTTTAACGAGTTTTTGTTCCCCACTATGTGTTCCAACAGAAACAAAAGTAATCAGTTACAGACAAGTTATTTTCCAATAATGTATATTTGGAATAATATTATTAAGTGGGCAATTACTAAAGTTTAGCATTATTTTAAACTTTATTAATTGTTGTTATTGTTCAAGATACAGTGAAAGCCTTGGTATATTTATAATTAATCAAAGGGAACAAGAGGCGAGAAAAAGCTAGCACCGAGGGGGAGCACTGTGAGACAGAACTGTCGGAGAGAAGACGAGAACTTCTTCAATGAAAGCATTCCTTGAGGAAATTTGCCAATGGAGCAGACAAAATGTGTGTTTGAAGAAGGTTCCCAACTGGAAACTTGGTCTGCCCATTCCCCCCTCCCGCCTACAGATGCTGCTCAACTTGCTGAATTCCTGCAGCAGTTTGATTATTACTCGAAATTCCCACATCTGTCATCTCTTATGTCTGGGTTTATTTGTCGTCTGCTTTCACGTCTGACCAGTACCAACTCTATTTTATAATGTGTGGAATTTCCTGTTATTAGTAATTTGAAAATATATCAACAGGGCTCACTCTTTGAATAGAAGTTGGTACAGAGCAATGGAGAAAGGCCACAATTTAATGGAACTTAACGACAATAGTTAAGGCCGAGAAACCCTAAGGTGCTATTGGTGTTTGGGTTTAATCCCCTCAGCACATAGGAATGTAAAAGCCAATGGGTAAATGAAACTTTGAATGAACGTTGGATTAAATGCATCATGTGAAGTCAGCAAAGAAGGGTCTCGACCCGAAACGTCACCCATTGCTTCTCTCCAGAGATGCTGCCGGTCCCGCTGAGTTACTCCAGCATTTTGTGTATATCTTCAATTTTCTTGGCCCCGCTCTGGGAGTAGAAGTGGGGGTTGATCCAGACCGCAACGGCCGTGAGCCCCAGACCGAGTTCGACGATCATTTGCCTGCTTCTGCTGCTGTTGGAGGTGAGACGTTGCGCCGCGCCAGGGTCTTGGGCCTGTCCCACTTTGGCCGTCAGTTATGGGCTGTTGGCGCGCAAAGATTTTGTTCGCTACAAAAATTCCGGAGCCCCGCACGATGTCGCGCACAACTACATACCCCTCCGTGTTTCTCAGTGGGACGAGGTCACGTAATTTGTGTGCCAAGGACACGTAAGTGGGACAGGCCCTTAAGAGTCTCAAAATTCATGAATGTGTAATTGTCACCTGTACCGGCAATGAAAAAATGAATTTCTTACTTCCTGCAGCTTTAAGGCACATAACGCAAAAAAACAGAAAATAAATATACAATAATTAATAATACGAATAGAAGTTGGTACAGAGCAATGGAGAAAGGCCACAATTTAATGGAAGTTAACGACAATAGTTAAGGCCGAGAAACCCTAAGGTTCTATTGGCTTGTGTGGGGACCCTTCTTCAGGTTGAAGAAGGTCTTGCCCCAAAACGTCATTAATCCCTTTCTACCACAGATGCTGCCTGATCGGTTGAGTTTCTCCAACACTTAGTTTTGTGCCAAAGTAGAGATGGTTGAGAGCTTCAAGTTCCTGGACCAAGCACATAGAAACTATGGCCAAAAAAGTACATCCATGCCTTTACTTCCTCAGAAGATGAAGATTTGGCATGTCTTCACCAACTCTTACCAACTTCTATAGACATGCCATGAAAAGCATCTAATTGGGATGCATCACGACTTGGTTTGGCACAGCTCTACCCAAGACCACAAGAAATCACAGGGAGTTATAGATGTAGTCCAATCCATCACACAGATCATCCTACCCACCATCAGCTCCATCTACAACAGCAGCAACATACTCAAGGACCTTTTTCAACCTGAGTAATTCTCGCTTCTCCATTGGACAGAAGTTACAAAAGCTTGGAAGTACATATTCCCAGATTCAGAACAGCTATTTCCCCACTGTTATCAGACTACAGAACCATCCCACATAAACAAGGGTGTAGTCCTGATCTTCCAACCTACTTGCGAATGTTGGACTTTTTCTCTGTAACTGTAACACTTTAATGCTTTAACACTACTGTATATTCTGCACTATGGCTATTTTTCAGTTTGAACTACCTGTTGAACTTATGAATGGCTTGATTGTACTTGTGTATAGTATGATTTGACAGGATAGCACACAAACAAAGATTTTCATTGTATCTTGGTACACATGACAATAATGAAGTAATACCAATACTAATCTTAGTAAATCCACTTTAGCCACTCCTCTGTCTTACCTTAAGTGGTTAATCCTCTCAGCTGGTTTTCTGAATATGTTTTCATCTTGTGCCCTAATTCATTTGACCGACTGTCACCTCAGCACGATAGGGTGAACACTGCAAAGTAGCGTGAAACCGCCCACACAGCTTTTGGCAAGCTGGAAGTATGAACCGTCTGATTAATATCTCTGCGAATAAGTATTTATTCCGCAATGAGATCGACCAACGCTACTAGTGTGAGATTCATTTGCATTGCCTAAGTGATTGATCCTTGTGAGTTAGAAGTAGTCGATTTACTGACAGATATTAATGGGAAAAATCCAGTTTTAGCTTGTGAACTTAAAACAATCATAGACTTGGTTGAGGCTTGGTTGAGACTTACTTAGCTTCAGATTTCATACCTGCACAGAATAAATAGGCACTTCAAACCAGAGTAGAAATGTGGGTGTGTAGATTGGGATTGTGCTATAGGGCACAGGAGCTGTGGAAAGAGTAGCTGAAAATTGGTTCAGCGGGAGTGGGAAGTTGAATTGTTGGATGAGTGATGGCTGAGCTGAAAGATATGAAGATGGAATGAACACTTTGTTTTTCCAGGTACTGCAAGGAATCATGTTTCTTGCAACCAGGTATCGTTCTTCTACTCATGTCACTGAAAGTAGGTGCAGCAGGCAGTTTGAAGGCAAATGATATGTTGGCCTTTAGAGTAAGAGAGCTTTTGAGTACAAGAACATTGGTTTCTTATTGTCATGTGTACCAAGATACAATGGGAAATATTGTATGTGTGCTATCCAGTCAAATCATACTATACATGAGTACAATCAAGCCATTACACAAGTACAACAGATAGTGCAAAGGGTCAAGTGTGAGAGTGCAGAATATGGTGTTATAGCTTTACAATTATGGAGAAAGCACAAATAACAAATGTGCAAGGGCCGCAATGAGGTCGGTTGAGATATTGAGACAGCATCCTTAGCCTATGAGAAGACCTCTGGGACTGGGACCTCTTTTGGGGAAGACATGATCTGTATAAAAAGGACGGGTTGCACTTGAACCCGAGGGGAACCAATATCCTGCCGGGGAGATTTGCAAAGGAGACTTTAAACTAGAAAGGCTTGGGGGAAGAGGGGGCTAGGAGACAGGGTCAAAGACAAGAGGCAGTGAAGGGAAGCACTCGGACCCAAAATGTAGGCAAGAAAGAGGTAAAAGATAATAAACAAAGAATAAGGGATGGTGGGTTTCTGAAATGTGTATATTTTAATGCTAGGAGCATTGTAAGAAAGGTGGATGAACTTAGAGCCTGGATTGACACCTGGAAATATGATGTTGTGGCAATCAGTGAAACATGGTTGCGGGAGGGTTGTGATTGGAAACTAAATATTACAGGATTTTGTTGCTTCAGGTGTGATAGAATTGGAGGGACAAGAGGTGGAGGGGTTGCATTACTTGTCAGAGAAGATATTACAGCAGTGCTTTGGCAGGATAGATTAGAGGGCTCCTCTAGGGAGGCTATTTGGGTGGAACTGAGAAGTGGGAACGGTGTAGCAACACTTTTAGGGGTGTATTAAAGACCGCCAAATGGGGAGCGAGAATTGGAAGAGCTAATATGTAAGGAGAGAGCAGATATTAGTAGTAAGCACAAGGTAGTGATTGTGGGAGATTTCAATTTTCCAAAAATGACTGAGAAACCCATTCTGTAAATGGGCTGGATGGTTTGGAGTTCGTTAAATGTGTGCAGGATAGTTTTGTGCAGCAATATATAAAGGCATCGACCAGAGAAGGGGCAGTGCTGGACCTCCTGTTAGGAAATGAGGCACGTCAGGTGACGGAGGTATGCGTTGGTGAGCACTTCGAGACCAGTGATCACAATACCATTAGTTTCAATATAATTATGGAGAGAGTCAGAACTGGACCTAGGGTTGAGATTTTTGATTGGAGAAAGGCTAACTTTGAGGGAATGCGTAATGATTTAAAAGGAGTGAATTGGGACATTTTGTTTGATGGGAAGGATGTAGAAGAGAAATGGAGGACATTTAAAGGGGAAATTGTAAGAGTGCAGAATCTTTATGTCCCCGTTCGGT
This sequence comes from Raja brachyura, assembly GCA_963514005.1. The sequence goes on from OY740784.1 coordinate 83,601,532, forward strand.
TGAAAGGAAATAGTAAAAATCGGAAAGAGCCATGGTTTTCAAGGGAAATTGGACACGGTTTGAAAAAAGAGAGATGTCTACAATAATTATAGGAGACATAGAGTATATGAGGTGCTGGATGAGTATAAAGAATGTAAAAAGAATCTTAAAGAAATAAGAAAAGCTAAAAGAAGATATGAGGTTGCTTTGGCAAGAAAGGTGAAAGTACATCCAAAGGGTTTCTATATTAATAGCAAAAGGATAACGAGGGATAAAATTGGACCATTAGAGAGCCAGAATGGACAGCTATCTGCAGAGCCAAAAGAGATGGGGGAGATATTGAACAATTTATTTTCTTCGGTATTCACCAAGGAGAAGGATATTGTACTCTGTGAGATAAGGGAAAGAAGTAGAGTAGCTATGGAAACTATGAGATTGAAAGAGGAGGAAAAATATAAAAGTGGATAAGTCTCCAGGTCCTGACAGGATATTCCCTAGGGCATTGAGGGGAGTTAGTGTAGAAATAGCAGGGGCAAGGACAGAAATATTTCAAATGTCATTAGAAACGGGAATAGTGCCGGAGGATTGGCGTACTGCGCATGTTGTTCCATTGTTTAAAAAGGGTTCAAAGAATAAACCTAGAAATTATAGACCTGTTAGTTTGACGTCAGTGGTGGGCAAATTAATGGAAAGGATACTTAGAGATAATATATATAAGCATCTGGATAAACAGGGTCTGATCAAGAACAGTCAACATGGATTTGTGCCTGGAAGGTCATGTTTGCCAAACCTTCTTGAATTTTTTGAAGAGGTTACTAGGGAAATTGATGAGGGTAAAGCAGTGGATGTTGTCTATATGGATTTCAGTAATGCCTTTGACAAGGTTCCTCATGGAAGGTTGGTTAAGAAGGTTCAATCTTTGGGTGTTAATGGCGGAGTAGCAAGATGGATTCAACAGTGGCTGAATGGGAGATGCCAGAGAGTAATGGTGGATGGCTGTTTGTCAGGTTGGAAGCCGGTGACCAGTGGGGTGCCTCAGGGATCTGTGTTGGGTCCACTGTTGTTTGTCATGTACATCAGTGATCTAGATGATGGGGTGAAAAATTGGATAAGTAAGTACGCAGATGATACTAAGATAGGTGCTGCTGTGGATAATTAAGTAGATTTTCAAAGTCTACAGAGTGATTTGGGCCATTTGGAAGAGTGGGCTGAATGATGGTAGATGGAGTTTAATGCTGATAAGTGTGAGGTGCTACATCTTGGCAGGACAAATCAAAATAGGACGTACATGGTAAATGGTAGGGAATTGAGGAATGCTGTGGAACAGAGGGATCTAGGAAAAACTGTGCATAGTTCCCTGAAGGTGGAATCGCATGTAGATAGGGTGGTAAAGAAAGCTTTTGGTGTGCTGGCCTTTATAAATCAGAGCATTGAATATAGGAGTAGGGAAATAATGTTAAAATTGTACAAGGCATTGGTGAGACCAATTCTGGAGTATGGTGTACAATTTTGGTCGCCTAATTATAGGAAGGATGTCAACAAAATAGAGAGAGTACAGAGGAGATTTACTAGAATGTTGCCTGGGATCCAGCAAATAAGTTACAGAGAAAGGTTGAACAAGTTGGGTCTTTATTCTTTGGAGCGCAGAAGGTTAAGGGGGGACTTTGAAATGATGAAAGGGATAGACAGAGTTGACGCGGATAAGCTTTTCCCATTGAGGGTAGGGAAGATTCAAACAAGAGGGCATGACATGAGAATTGAGGGACAGAAATTTAGGGGTAACATGAGGGGGAACTTCTTTACTCAGAGAGTGGTGGCTGTGTGGAATGATCTTCCAGCAGAAGTGGTGGAGGCAGGATCGATTGTAACATTTAAAAGTAAAGTGGATAGGTATATGGACGGGAAGGGAATTGAGGGGTATGGTCTGAGTGCAGGTAGATGGGACTAGGGGAAAATAAATGGTCGGCACGGACTGGAAGGGCCGAGAAGGCCTGTTTCCATGCTGTAATTGTTATATATGGTTATATGGTTAATATGCAGTGAAGATGCACTGAACTTGTTCCAGGCCTGGTGCTGTAGTGTTTAGAAGAATGAGAGGTGATCTCGTTGAGACATAAAAACAAATTAAAATTGAAGGTTTAACATTACAGATACAAGAAGAATGCATCCCTGCCGCCACAATCGAGAATTTGAGCATTCAATATGTGGACTCTGCCATTTAAGATTAAGGTGCGGAGAAATCTCTTCACCTAAAGGGTAGCTTTTTGGAATTCTCTAACCCAGCGGATTGTAGCTGTTCAGTTCATGATTGCATTCAAAATAGATTGATCAGAGTGGAATCAAGGGATATCAGGAAAAAGCATGAAAATAGCACATGAGACAGAAAATCAACCCTCAACCTGTGTAATGGTGAAGGAGACTCAAGCGGCCAAATGGCCTACTCCTATTCCTGTTTCTTGTACTTTCATGTGAATGCAATACTAGATGGGCTCAACTTCTGTGGATTGTTGCCTGATATTAAATGTGGCCGCTAGCTGGGCAGCATGTTTCTTATTGCAAAAATATACATCAGCAAAAAGATCTATCGTTTGAACTGAAAAAATCAATGTTATTGAATACTTAGACTAAATTATTCTTTGCAACTCTTGTTATTCGAAGCAATGCTTCTTTGCATGGTAATAAATAAAATTATGTATCTTGGCATTCGAATGACCAAAGTGTCCTTGCAGGGAGGGAAGTTTCCATAGGTTCCTTGTCCCAGCCTATTACTATATTGTAGGCCATTCGGCTCATGAAGTGTATGCCTGCTTTCACAGGAAACCCATCAATCACTTGTAATTTACTCTCCCTCACATACCCACCAAATATCTGCCCTTCTTCTCCCACTACTCACCCTTCACCGTGGGTAATTTGCAGTGGCAATAAATTGTTGGAGGAAACCAGTGCACCAGGGGGACTAGCCTGTGGAACTAGGAATGAAAACAGCACCACAAGCCTTCTTGGAATGTTGCACCCAACCTGCAGTTCTTACCCAGGTTGAAATGCAGTTGACCCCAAACCAATGCCAGTTATGGGTGTCTTAAATGCTGACGTGCAATGGCTACATCCTAATAATCAGTTGCCATCCACATGGCAACACCCTGATAATCAGTTCTAACAATAATACGCCATCTCTTCCCCCTCTCCCCCTTCAATAATTTTCTGAGTAATCAGATGAGAACATTTCTTTCCTTCTGAGTGAAAATGATTTTTTTAAAGGCTCTGCTAACATTGCTTTCAATTGTAAGGTAAGAATGGTTTGGATTGAAATGGTATCTGTGGAAGATATCCAGTGATGATTTTGGCCTGGGAACAGTTGCCCTAATGCTTACAGCTTTATCTTATCACACGTGACGTTTTGCAACTCTCATGATGCCAACCATAATGAACTACATTACAAGTTGGTTTTAATTTTCCCTGTGCTAATAATGATTTGCAGGAAGTTCTCTTCCTTTTTTCCCCCTGCTCCAAATACATACTCCAAATTAGTCAACAAATGACATGCGTGGGATCTGCAGAACGTTATATTCCATTTCTCATTCCGCCTCTATTCAAGATTATGACAGATATAAACCAGGAAAGTTCAGCTGTCATTTAAAGCTCTGAGATTATATTTATTTTTATTGGCAAGTGTACATTTGCTTGCACATTTTCTTAGGATGCATTGCTTGTCTGAATACTGTGTGATTATATATTTTTGTTGTGATTCAAGTTGGGTTGAAGTTCATGAGGGACCATCATTCTTATTTCCACACGTTGGGGACTTTATCATTTTTGGCATATTCCAATTACATGCCAGTCCATAGTGTCTGCTCTTAGCAAAGTAGCCAGCAGGGATATAACTATAAGCTGAAGTTGGGCCTGCTCTGACAGGTGATATCGTTTCCTAACCATCAGATTAGAGTTGAATATGTATAGCCTTGTGAATAGTCTTATTTTTGACTGGACATCACAAAAACTGAAAGCTGTTCACTGTACCTCGGCGCATGTGACAATAATACACTAAACTAAAAAAATGAATGGAGGATATTAAAAAAGTCATTGGTTTTAGATATTTCTTGTTTCGAAGAAAGACTGTTGTTGCAGAAAATATACTGATTTCTGTCATGAAAATAGAGAATGCTGGAAGCACTCAGTAAGTCAGACAGCATCTGTGGAGAGTTCACATTTCAGGGCGATTACCTTGCTGATGAACTTTTCTTTTCCTTTCAGATTTTAGCCTCTAATATTTTGCTTTTGGATGATTTCTGGAATTACACAGTTGAGGTAAATACCTGTTTAGAAAGAATAGGTTTTTTGAAGAGGTTACTAGGGAAATTGACGAGGGTAAAGCAGTGGATGTTGTCTATATGGACTTCAGTAAGGCCTTTGACAAGGTTCCTCATGGAAGGTTGGTTAAGAAGGTTCAACTGTTGGGTATAAATGCAGGAATAGCAAGATGGATTCAACAGTGGCTGAATGGGAGAAGCCAGAGGGTAATGGTGGATGGCTGTTTGTCGGGTTGGAGGCAGGTGACTAGTGGGGTGCCTCAGGGATCTGTGTTGGGTCCTTTGTTGTTTGTCATGTACATCAATGATCTGGATGAAGGGGTGGTAAATTGGATTAGTAAGTATGCAGATGATACCAAGATAGGGGGTGTTGTGGATAATGAAGAGGATTTCCAAAGTCTACAGAGTGATTTAGGCCAGTTGGAAAAATGGGCTGAAAGATGGCAGATGGAGTTTAATGCTGATAAATGTGAGGTGCTACACCTTGGCAGGACAAATCAAAATAGGACGTACATGGTAAACGGTAGGGAATTGAAGAATACAGTTGAACAGAGGGATCTGGGAATAAACGTGCATAGTTCCTTGAAGGTAGAATCTCATATAGATAGGGTGGTAAAGAAAGCTTTTGGTATGCTAGCCTTTATAAATCAGAGCATTGAGTATAGAAGCTGGGATGTAATGTTAAAATTGTACAAGACGTTGGTGAGACCAAATCTGGAGTATGGTGTACAATTTTGGTCGCCCAATTATAGGAAGGATGTCAACAAAATAGAGAGGGTACAGAGGAGATTTACTAGAATGTTGCCTGGGTTTCAACAGCTAAGTTACAGAGATAGGTTGAATAAGTTAGGTCTTTATTCTCTGGAGCGCAGAAGGTTAAGGGGTGACTTGATAGAGGTCTTTAAAATGATGAGAGGGATAGACAGAGTTAATGTGGACAAGCTTTTCCCTTTGAGAATAGGGAAGATTCAAACAAGAGGACATGACTTTAGAATTAAGGGACAGAGGTTTAGGGGTAACATGAGGGGGAACTTCTTTACTCAGAGAGTGGTAGCGGTGTGGAATGAGCTTCCAGTGGAAGTGGTGGCGGCAGGTTCGTTGGTATCATTTAAAAATAAATTGGATAGGCATATGGATGAGAAGGGTATGGAGGGTTATGGTATGAGTGCAGGCAGGTGGGACTAAGGGAAAAAAGTTGTTCGGCACGGACTTGAAGGGCCGAGATGGCCTGTTTCCGTGCTGTAATTGTTATATGGTTATATGGTTAATACAGAGGTGTAAGTTAACATCCATTGCAGGAGATCCATCTTGCATTTATAGGGTGTGCACGCTTCATCAAACATGTTGTGTGGCCTTGTCTGTTGGATGGATCCAAAGTTGTTTCATTGTATTTTCTTAAGACTGAATATCTTTGCTTTCTGCAGGGTTTAATCATAAAAATATGTATTATTTTCAACTTTTGCTTAGAACCACTACCACAGTTAATCTTGCCAACACAAGCTGGATTTGTTTTTCTTCAGTGCTTTGTCTTTATGCAGTAATGTAGTCTTGATGCATGATGTATTGGAACTCATTGGTCTACTGCATGTTTTTTGTCCTATTTCTTGGTGATTAAACAGATAGATCGTCAAGCAGAAATTTAGCAAAATACGACACACAATCAGTGGTCGAAAGCTGAGCCAAAGAGCTCGCTTGAGAAGAATCTTAGAGGTGTAATAAGATGGAAGGAATTCTATATTTTTGGGTCATTGGAGTAAAAATGGCAGAAAGATGAAAAACAAAGATGATTGAGGCTAGAATTGGAAACCTTGGGAGGCAAACAGGCCTGGCATGGATGAAATGTTTAAGAAGGGCTGTACACTTCATCATCTCCAGCATTTTTATCTACCTGGCAGGGATGAAGGTGTGTTGGGGTGTACGGTCAGGGTCAGGCGGGAATGGGGGAAGACTTTAAAGCCAGGGTGATGTTTTTAAAGGAGCCAATGTTAGCATACAGAGATACAGAGGTGGGGGTGGTATTTATGGATTGGAGCAAGTTAATGCATATACAGCCAAGTCCTGGATGAGCATGTTTGCACAGAGTAATAGATAAAATCTCAGCCTTGGGCTTGATAGAATGATGAAGTGTACTGGTGACAGAGGCAAGGATGAACATTTCATCAGCTGATGGGCTGACCGCATCTACTGGTGTCATGACATTGGACTGTCTGCGCTAAAAATAGCATTCCAAGGTGAGGGAGGAAAGATTTAATAGGAACCTTAAGGACAATTCTCTCACACAGAGGGTGGAAAGAGTTGGCAGAGGAGATGGTTGATGTTGGTACAATAAAAACATTTAAGATATTTAGACAGGTACATGTGTCAGAAAGGTTTTTCAGGATGTGTGTAAAAAATGGGCATTTTGGTCAGCAGGGGCGAGTTAGGAAAAATAGTCTGTTTCTGTGCTGCATGATTCTATGACACTCCAAACAGAGATAGTGGGAATATGGGGTTAAGATGAATAAATGCCATGATCATATTGAACGTTGGAGCAGTGTAGAGTGGTCTGCTGCTGCTCCTATTTTCAATGTTTCCAAATTTGGGTTAGGTTTGTCAGTTCAAGTCCGAGTTGACTTGTGTCAGGTTAATTTTAATTTTACACCTGAGGGAATGTACAGTATCAATTGATTATGATTCCCAGGTTTTACATAACACCATTGATGAAGCTTTAAACATACTTGTTAGAACTTTCACCTCTTTTCCACAGAAAGCAGGATAAATGTGTCCTGTGCGGTTCCTGCACTCTTAGACTCTGCAACATCAGTGAAGTGATAAGCGATAGGCTACCAAAACTCAGCATGGCCCTATGTATTTTACAGCTTGTAAATTACTTTTGATGCATTGTTCCTGCTAATGAATATTCCAGACACAGAAGTATTGAGGTTCAAGACACAGAAGTTTGAAGAAAGGTCTCCACCTGAAACGTCACCCATTCCTTCTCTCCAGAGATGCTGCCTGTCCGGCAGAGTTACTCCAGCTTTTTGTGTCTATCTTCGGCTTAAATCAGCATCTGCAGTTCCTTCTTACACAGAAGTATTGATGTTGCTTTATAGTATAGAGAGGGCTGAGTTGGAAGAAGTATGAAGTTTCAACACTGGTGCATCTAAATTAAATGCTGACCAATTAAATAGTTCCATACATTTGCAAAAACAAAGGTGTGTGATATGCCAATCTGCAGCAGTGTCTTTTTATTTTGTGGTTGGTGTTCTGTCTGTTTTCAAGCGGTCATATAAGATGATGGTGAAGAAGAAGGCTCCTTTGCTCCTGTGGTGTTTTGAAAGCAGCAGTGGGCAAGGTGCTGATCTTTTTGTTTGAGCAGTTTTTAGTTGAACTCTCAGCAACTAAAGAGCCTTGGTGTTTCTGCGCAAAAAACAGAATGCTGCCCCATTAGATTTGCTCTGAAGGAGTGTTGCTGTTTACATGGCAAACAAATCTGCAGTTGTGGTCTGATATTACTACTTTTGAAGACTCCAAGCACATTTTTGGGTTGTTAATTTAGGACAATCTTATGTTTTAAATGACTCGTGATAACCACAGCTACCTTAAGAGTGAAAATTTATTTAGCAATAAGTTAAATAATTCAGTGAGTTGGTCAAAAGGGACTGGATACATGGTCTGGCCAATTAACTTGAGGGAAAATAACTTTCAGAGAAGGAGTGGGAGGACAGGATTTAGCAGATTATAGGGAGCCAACATGGACTTACTGGGTGGAGGAGCCTTCTATGTTACAATGATCTACTTCTTTTCGAGTCCACACACAGGATTAGAAGTAGTTCAGCCAGAATAATTCAAACTTCATGAATGTTATAGTCACCACATTTCTGGAAGCATATGGAGGTTTTGGAGAGAGTGCAGATGAGGTTAACCAGGTGTTGCCTAGATTAGATAGTCTATCCTTATTTCTATATACTTATAAAACTCTGTGTCTGTGTGTGTGTCTGTGTCTGTGTGTGTGTCTGTGTGTGTGTCTGTGTGTGTGTGTGATTTTGCCTTTGAAACGTATTTCCTCTAAAACCAAACGCAAAAACGCGGACATTTTTACATATTTCGGTAGGGATTTAACATGATTTCAGAAATGCACTCACTCTCTAAATTTGCTCAATTATTTCCCCAGATTTTGAATAAAATTGTTCACAAAACTCACTAGAAAAAAATAATCACCGCTTGCCAGCTGCTGACATCACAATGCTCACATGCCCACCAATCGAGGCCCACCTGCCTCCTGCCCATTTCCTCCCCCGCGCACTTATTCCAGCTGTGGGTTTCCAGGGAGTCAGAAGCCGCTTCTGTCTCCGATTGTCTGGGCTGTGTTCGCGGGCAGGGTGTCATGTTCGCGGGCGAGCCGGTAGCCGCGTTATCCGGCAAGCCGGGATCTGATGTGCGCAGCCGGGGCTGGGAGCTGTTCAGCGTGACAGGTGCCGGGGACGGGTGCCAATGAGTGCATCCAGAGCCAGATCCTGGAGCCGCTGAGCGCGGCCGGGGCCGGGAGCCACTGAGCCCACACACTCCCCCTCCCACACACACACCCCCCCCCCCCCCCCCCCCCACACACACAATTCCCCCCCCACCATCCCCCGACAGGCCCCGCCTGAAGCCATCCCCACCCCCGGCTACAGAATGCTTCCGCCGTTAGAATTGAAGTTTATAAAAGTTTATAAAGCTGATAGAAGTTTATAAAATTATGAGAGACGTAGATAGAGTAGATGGTCAGAGTACTTTTCCAGGCTGTAAATGTCAAAAAGCTAGAGGGTATATCATTAAGGTAAGAGGGGTAAAGTAGAAAGGTGATTTACGAGGCAAGTTGTTTTACACCGAGAGTGGTGGGTGCCTGGAACGTCCACCATGGGAGGTGGTGGAATGGTGGTGAAATGTGGATAGCAACATTTAAGAGGCCTTTATTCAGGCAAAGAACAGGAAGGGAATGGTAGTATTGTGGGCCATGTGTGGGCTGATGGGATTAGTTTAGTTTGGCGTCTCGGTTGGGACAGACATTGTGGGCCGCAGGGACTGTTCCTGCACTGTAGTGTTCTATGTCTCATTATTACTTCAGGATATGCTGGAAAGAGAATACTGCATCATGATTGTTCTTCCCAGCAAATTATTAAATCTAAACTTCTTTCCCCGGTGAATTTAGTCTAATTTAGAGGTTGGCTGCAGGAGATGTTGACCAAAATCCTATGGTGTCTACACACAATTACATTTTAAAGCTAGAGAAGCTATTATATAAATTATTCTGTGGTTTAAATGAACAAAGCCTTAATTATTTCATATTTGGCTTATTGATCATAATTATGATATTTGCATTCAGTGCTTTAATTTAAAAACTGATGTGACAGCTTTGAGAAAATGAGGTTAATTGCCTACCAACTTTGATGGTATTAGACAGGAATTTGCTAAAGTTGATGGTAGCAGGTGTTTGCGGGCAAAGGGACACCTGGAAAGACTATGGAACATGGGAAAGTTAATGGAGATGTCTTGCAGACAGGTTGTACTCCAGTCTAGGAGATGTTGGATCTCCCAAAATGTATAAATCTAGATAAATCTCCCAAGCCTAATCATATTTATTCACTGCACTGTGGGAGGCTAGATAGGAAATTGTAGGAGTACCGGTTGAGATATATGAATCATCGTTAGATGTAGGTGAGTTGCCATATAACCATATAACCATATAACAATTACAGCACGGAAACAGGCCTTCTCGGCCCCTCCAGTCTGTGCCGACCATTTATTTTCCCCTAGTCCCATCTACCTGCACTCAAACCATACCCCTCCATTCCCTTCCCGTCCATATACCTATCCACTTTACTTTTAGTTGCCAGGTGACTGGAGGGTGGTTATTGTTGTGTCTATCTTTAACAAGGGCTATAATGAAAAACCTGGGAACTAGAAACCAGTGAGTCTAACATCTATGCTAGGAAATTTACTGAGGAGGATTCTGAGGGATAAAATATACGTGCATTGGAAAGACCGGAGTTGATTAGGATGTGTTGGAAATAACTGTATGGTATTGTGCATGGGAGATCATGTCTCACAAATTTCCTTGAGTTTGTTTAAGAAGGCTGACCATGGCAGGCTAGTGGATATACTTTATGTGGACTTCAGCAAGGCTTTGATAAGGTTCCACTTGGTGGACCACATGGACTCCAAGAACAACCTGACTGGATACAGAAATAAGGAACCGTATATGCTGGTTTACAAAAGAAAAGACAAAAAGTGCTGGAGTAACTCAGAAGATCAGGCAGCATTTCTGGAAAACATGGATTGGTGACGTTTCAGGACGGGATTGTGCTTCTGACCAGAGAAGGGTTCAACCTGAATTGCCATCTATCCATACTGACCTGCTGAGTTACTCCAGCACTTTGTCTTTTTTTATTAATTGAATACAGAATTAGCTTCATGGTAGCAAGCAGACAGTGGTGCTGAAGGGTTATTTTCCAGATTGGAGGCCTATGAATTGTCTTCACATCCAATCAATTTTTTTTTTTTTGCACATTAATTTGAATGGTAGAAGCAATCCAATTCTCATTTCTCAATAAAGGTAACTTCTTTGTCAGTCGTTCAGCTGACAAATGAAAATTATTGGTCAAGCTATTGTTTCTTGTGGGCCATACAGCACTGCTTGACCCACAACAGGAATTAATTAAAAGCAAATAACTTAGAGCTTCTAAATATTCAGAGAAATAAATTAGCATCTCAACTGAGAGTTCAACTATTGTCTGTGCCTTTGATCTTGAGATCTTGCTAAAAAATGAATACTTCAAATGTGGAATTTACTCCTTGTTCATAAACTGGCAGAAGAATGCAGTTGGTCTCCTGATTTTCTCAGCAGTGATTCAGCAACTGTAACAGTGGGGTAATAGATCGCTTTTAACTCTGTGGGATTTGTAAGTGAAATTCTTGCATTTGTAATTTTATAGACAAAAATATAGCTGAACGGTGACACTTACATTTTGCCTTCATCTTGTGGAATGTGGAATATTATTCCTCATCTCAGAATTATAGAATTTGTACTTGTTACCCATATGGACAACCTGCTCTTATCGGACTTCAGATAATAGTATTTCTGTAAATATGAGATAACTAGCAATGTATTCATTCTACTATAATTTGAAAAAGAGAGCTCAAATAATTCTGAATGACTCTGAAGCAATATTTGACGAGGTGAGCCTCAAGGTTTAGCAGCATTGAAATTAATTTTCCTTTTATTTGTATGATTTTTCCTCGAAATGCCAAACCAATAAAGTTTGATCTAGCTGGCGAATTTGTGCGAGGGTAAACAGTTAGTTCACAATCAATGCCATAATTAATTAGACATGACTGCAAGTTCGAGAATTCTCTTTCATTCAACCTCTCCATCGTTCCACTTTTCCCTGCTCCCTTGAGTACTTTTAATCAAACTTTGTCTATGGCAGTGGTTCTTAACCTTTTTGGCACCAGTACGCACATACGCAAACAAAATACTGCACGTGGTATGTACCTTTGTTACTTTCCTAAACATGGGTGCAACAAATTGATGTTATTTGTGTCCCCTTCATGACCCCCAGCAAAGCCCCAAATGACCCCCATAGGGGGTCACGACCCCCAGGTTAAGAACCACTGGTCTATGGTTTGGTCTCAACTTCGTTCTTAACCATTCTGGATGATGTTTTTACTGCATTAAGAGTCTATATAAGTGCAAATCATTATTAGTGCGAGTGAAATAAGCAAGTCAAGAGCTGGGTTGTTTCAATGTATTATTAGTTTGATTGAAGGTAATCACAAAATGCTGGAGTAACTCAACGGGACCTGTCTCTGCAGCATCTCTGGAGAGAAGGAATGGGTGACGTTTCGGGTCGAGACCCTTCTTCAGATTGTTTTTGTTAGTTTGATTGTTTTGGCTTATCGAATTGCAGCCAGTTTTGCAGTTTAGAGATACAGCGCAGAAACAGGCCCTTCGGCCCACCGAGTCCGCACCGACCAACGATCCCCGCACATTAACACTATCCTACACACACTAGGGACAATTTACACTTATACCAAGCCAGATAACCTACGAGCCTGTGCGCTTCTGGAATGTGAGAGGAAACCAAAGATCTCGAAACAAACCAACGCATGTCACGGGGCGAAAGTACATACTCCGTACAGGCAGCAACCGTAGTCAGGATCGAACCCGGGTCTCTGGCGCAGCAAGTGCTGTAAGGCAGCAACTCTACCGCTACGCCACTGTGCCTCCCACCTATTCATTGTCTGGTAGACCAAATGCTTTTCAGTCCCTATAGAAACCTAATGTTGAATCTGCTTTCATCGCTCTTTCAGTCAGTGTAATGTAGAGCATCCATTCCAACTGCCTCCTCATATTTTTCCTTGTTATTTTATTAATTAACCAAAACATATCTATAAGCTTTATTAGATTTGGAGTTTAATGTTATGGAAATAATTAAATGCAATATGAACAAAATTGAAGCCAAGTATTAAATTATGATTTAATTTCAAATTATGAAGCCATTTATTGACTCAAGTGCAAAGATTATCTGCATTTCTTAAAAGCATACAAACTGATTTATTACAAAAGAGCATATTATTTATAGATCATTAAACTAAAGCTAAGAAACTAGACTTCTAAAGAAACGCCAGAGCAGATCACTTAATGGGCCAATTCATCAGGGCAATAATTTAAATAAATGAGAAGGTATTTTAATGTGTTTTTTTAAAGACACACTGGCTGAATGCTGGGTGACTGGAGTACAAGTGTTAATAGTGTTCTGGAAAGATTTTTTACTGCAAATTAGCAGAGTAAATCTTTGCATGGCCAGAATCATCAAATGTGTTTTAGAAGGCAGTGCAGCAGATCGTCAGCATAACAGTGGAGTGTCAGCATAGATTTGTGGTGTTCATAAGTGATAGGAGAAGAAGTAGGCCATTCGGCCCATCAAGTCTATGCCATTATCTATCTCTCCCTCCTAACCCCATTCTCCCACCTTCTCTCCATAACCCTTAACATACTAATAACCCTTAACCCATACTAATCAATAATCTATCGCTGCCTTAAAAATTGACATGGCCTCCACAACCTTCTGTTGCAAATAACTCCACAGATTCACCACTCTCTGACTCATGAAATTCCTCCTCATCTCCTTCCTAATGGAACATCCTTTAATTCTGAGGCCAAGACCTCTGGTCCTAGATTCTCCCACTAGTGGAAACATCCTCTCCACATCCACTCTATCCAAGCCTTTCACTATTTGGTAAGTTTCAATGAGGTGTCCCCCCCCCCCCCCCCCATCCTTCTAAGCTCCAGCAACTACAGGCCCATATGTTAGCCCACTCATTCCTGGGATCATTCTTGTAAACCTCCTCTGGTCTCTCTCCAGAGCCAGCACATCCTCCCCCTGGCATGGTGCACAAAGTTGCTAACAATGCACCAAATGCAGCCTGATCAGCACCTTATAGAGCCTCAGCATTCCATCCCTGTTTTTGTTTTCTAGCCCTCGTGAAATAAATGCTAACATTGCGTTTGCCTTCCTCACATCGACTTGCAGATTAACTTTCTGGGAATCCTGCACCAGCACTCCCAAGTCCATTTGCATCCCTGATTTCTGGCTAAGATTTGACTAAGATTTGAAAGTGCAGCCAAGTGAGCCATAGGCAACATCAGGTGGTACTACACTGATGGAAGCTGGCTGTAGATTGTAACTTCAGATACACATTGGTGGTAGGTTACAAAGGTTAGCAGTACTTTGCTGTATAACCAGATAGAGATGTGTTTTTATTGACCGTTTATTGTCAACCAGGGATAAACATGCATTTATAAATATTTACCTCAAGAGGTCAGAATCTCTACTCTTCCCCCCCCCCCCCCCAAAATGTCATTGGCCCATTTTGATCTCCATATCTTCTAACCAACTTCACCTCAGATTCTACCTCATCTACATACCAGGGGGAAATTATAGTAACCAATTAACCTACCAACCTCGTCACCTTTGGGATACAGGAGGAAACTGAAGCATTTCAAGTCAAGTCGATTTTATTGTCATCTGTACAACCACAGTGAGGTGCAGGTACAATGAAAATATTGCTTGCATCAGCAGCAGAAGGACATAGACCCACATAAAATATTTAAATAATAACTAAATTCGACAAGACAATAAAAGAATAAGACTGCAAAAAGCATTTTGATTTGAGCATTTTACAACGGCTGAAGATTGTGCTGATTAAACAGTGAAGATTTAACAGTTCTTTAAAAAGACCTTACATCACAGGGCTGCCATCTCTCACGCATTGAGCATGAGACTAATGCATTTGAGGAAATTCTCACGCTCTCACGCTGATGACAGAAGTTCTCACGCTCAAAAATTTTTTTTTTTAAATATATGAATAAATAAATAAATAAAGTCACACTTCACCACACTCACCAATGAGAATAGTTTTTTTGTCGGCAGGTTCCCTGTAAAGAACGAGGAATTTAATTAGCTTACACCCATCGTACACTATTTAAAATGACAATGTAGACAAAATGCTGGAGAAACTCAGCGGGTAAGGCAACATCTATGTCTGACTTTGACTCTTCTTCACACTCAAGCATTTCTCCAGCATTTTTCTCCACCGCTCTATAGATGCATCCTCACCCGCATTCACATTCCCGTGCAGATGGTGTGATAGGTGAGACACGGCGGTGGTCCCAGCACCGACACCCCTGCGGCACCGCTCACACTTCCCACCCTCACCTGCGGCGGCTCTGTGTCCGGTGGCTGCTCTGTCCTCACCCCATGGAGTTGCCAGGAGCGGACCGGGTGAGTGGGGGCGTCGGTGCCGGCTCCGGAGCCGCGGGGATGAATCTCGGGCTATAGCTCCGCTCCGATGCCCGACCCTCGGGTCACTGACCTTTACCTCCCCCGGACCCCCGGGTCACTGACCCTCACCTCCCCTGGACCCCAGCTGGACACAGAGCTCCTGGGCTGCCCGCATTCCCGGGAGGGGGGAAGAGAGGGAAATGCTCCCCGGACATCGCCAAGTCTCCGCTCACTGCGGATGTTGTCGCCGCTTCACTGACACACACTCTCACACACAACCTAACACACACTCTCACACACAACCTAACACACACTCTCACACACAACCTAACACACACCCTTACACACACACACAAGGTTTAAAGGGATATGGGCGAAATACGGATAAATGGGATTAGTTTAGATTGAGCATCTTGATCTGCATGGACAAGTTAGGATGAAGGGCCTGTTTCCATGCTGTAAGACTATGACACACTGTAGAAAGGATGCAATTGCTCTGGAGTGGATCCAGGGGCGATTTATGAACATATTGGCGGGGCTAGAATTTTCTTTTCACTTCGAAGAAATATTTGATAACTGGGATTGTATTCTCTGTAGCAATGGAGGTGAATAATATTATGAGAATAGGACCTGTTTCGCTTAACAAAGAGTGTAAGAAGGAACTGCAGATGGTGGTTTAAACTGAAGATAGACACTAAAAACTGGAATAACTCAGCAGGACATGCAACATCTCTGGAGAGAAAGAATAGGTGATGTTTTGGGTCGAGACCTTCAGACTGAAGAGGTTGAAAACCAGCCATAAAACACAATGACTGGAGATGTATCCTATCCAACTAAGGGCAGAAATTATAATCATGTGTTCATCTTTATTGACGTGACACCATAATAAATATATTACAGAAAAATAATTTAATGGGGTGGAACGGTGGCGCAGCGGTAGAGTTGATGACTTGCAGACCCAGATTTGATCCTGACTACGGGTGCTGTCTGTACAGTATTTGTACATTCTCCTTACGACCACATGGTTTTCTCTGGATATTCCGGTTTCTCCCACATCCAAAAGAAGTGCAGGTTTGTAGGTTAATTGGCTTCTGTAAATTGTCCGTGGCGTGTAGGATACAACTGGTGTAAGGTACATTGCTGGTCGGTGTGGACTTGGTGGGCCGAAGGGCCTGTTTCCATATATATGTTTTACATATATATCTTAATTTAATTGAACCATATACGGTTGAATATGTGGCATTATTTTTGTCTTGTTTCTATAGTCAAAAGGTAAGGTTGATTGATTTATTTGTGCAGAACAGTGATGGAAGTCCAACTCCTCTTGCCTTGTTTCTAGGTTTTTGTTTCGCTATATAAATGCATAACAGCATGAATGCTAATCTGATTTCCATACATGAATATACTAAGATCATTCATGTGCTGCACCTGTTGATCAGAGCCTGGCTCTACTGTGGAATGTAGTTAGGAATGTAATTTAGCCTAACCTTATTCATACCTAATCCAATTTGAAGCATAAATATTGCATTCAAGTGTAAGTTAAAAGACTTGCAACAGTATACACCAGATTGCACAATTTCAAGCTGAAAAATGCAAAGGCTCCCTACCTCCCCACCCCCACACCTCCACCTCCACCCCCCGCTCGGTCGCTATTCCTCGTACATCCTAAAGGTGTTCAGGTTGGTAGGTTAATCTGCTGTTGTAGTTGCCCTACGTATGCATATGAGATAGTATTTGAGAAGAGATTTTAGTAGGAATCTGATTATAATGGGGTTAATGTAGGATTTGTATAAATGGTAGTGTAGTAGATTGGGTAGTCTGGAGGACTTGTTTCTTCCATGCTTGAAGCATTACAGAAACAGTCTGTGTTTGAAGAAGGGTCTTTTTTTACAAGACCAGTTGTGCGTTTCCAGCAGGGAGAGGCAGATTTCCTGCATCTGCAGTTTTTTTATGAATTTCAATTGCCTTTAACATTCAAAATCCTGTAATGCCTTCTCTAACCTTCTTCATTTCTGCCTTTTTTCACAAAGTTTCACCTTAAAATCCAATCTTTGCCCAAATCATTGGTCAGCTGTTTTTTTAAGTATCCCAGTATCAATTATTTTTTGTTTGATACTGTTCCTCAGAAGCGCCTCAGGAAATGTTTGTTGCCTCAAAGGTGCTATATAAATGTATGTGATGTAATATTGACCATATTTAATTAGCCACAAGGCACATTGGGAATGCATGAAGGTGCTGGATAGATGCTGTGATTTAAAGAACTGTTAAATCTGCACTGTTTAATCTGCACAATCTTCAGCCCTTGTAAAATGCACAAATCAAAATGTTTTTTGCAGATAGATTTTTAATTTTTGCTTTATACTAGTGCATCTCAGAAGACAGGGCATGATATTTACAAGTAAAACGTAAAATGTATATCGTCCAATGGTGATGAAGCTGGGGAATCCTCTCCCACAGAAGGCTGTGGAGGCCTCGTCACAAAATATATTTAAGGAGATAGATTTCTAGATACAAAAAATATTACAGGGTATGGGGTAAGAGCTTGAATTTGGTATTGAGATAGAACATCAGCCATTATAAATGTTGACATAAAAAAGGGCTGAATGTCCTTCTCCTGAGCCTAATTTTCAGTGTTACTAACTATTAAACATATTATAACAGGCATTCAATCACAGATACAATCATCAATTGTAGAAAACTTTAGAAATAAAGCTGTTAAGACTGAGTCGGACTCCAGGGAGAAATCCAGTGACTGCACAACACGTCACCTTTGCTATTCCGAGAGATTCTCATAAAGCTTGCACATATCACAGGCTGGCTGTTTGAATGTCAAATTTGGATTGTAATAAAATCTAACAGACAACCAAATTGAATGGCAATGAGTGGGGAGAATAACAGAGTTGATTTTAGATTTGCAGTCAAAATTATTTTCCATTCATTTTTGCTGACTAGAATTATAAAAGATTTGCCTTGGTACAGATCACCTTGAAACGATTGGCGATATTTTTAAACACACGACTACGTCATTAATATCCTTCAAGGCAGTGGAAATGAATCCAGTCTAGGATAGTTGTGACTCCAATCCTGGACCGAAAATCATAGAAATGTACACCACTCATAAGTCTTAGATTAATCCCACCAGCTAGCTCTTGGTCTCTAGCCTTGCAGAAAATGCCTGTTTATGTGCTCCCTTCTGGGTACTTTTTTAGTATGATGGGAGATTCTGCCTCTACCATACAGTCACGTAATGAGTTCCCAGCTAGCGGGGCCAAGCCCTCCAGTAGTCGGGTAGGCCCAGCTCACCCAATGCGGACGTCAACGGGACCCGCGCCGCGAGAGCTAGGAGGGCCATCGAAGAACGAGGAGGGCCAGCGGAAAGAGAGAGACGGGCCATCAGAGAGAGAGTAGGGGCATTGGAGAGCGAGTAGGGGACTGTCGAGAGCCGTCAGAGAGCGAGGAAGGCCGTCGGAATGTGCGGAATGTCGCCAAGAACGAAGGGGGACCCAGTGGGGGGGGGGGGGGGGGGGGGCACTGAGGTTGAATGGGAACCAGCGGGGGGGAGTAGATAGGACTGGGTTGTATGTAAAACAACAAGAGGAGTTGAGTATAGGAGCAAAGAGATTCATAACAGGAATTGAGTATTTGGGCAAAGAGGTCCTCCTGCAGTTGGACAGGGCCTTACGGGCCTGTCCGACCAGCATGCGACTGCATGCGGTGAGCACGACCTACCGTGGTTGCTTGAACCCACTTCGATCGGCGGAGGCATATGGTTGTGCGGAGCTGGTCCCGACATCGCTCGGGCTCAGAACAAAATGACCGTATTCAAAATCCCGCGCGGCAATGGCCGACAGGCCCACAGCCGCATCGAGGCCGTACGCAACGTCTCGACGTCGTACACAGCGTCATGACGCCGTACGCAGCACGTGGCGTTGCACGTTTAAGTCACAGCGTTAATGGCATCACCGCCAGACACCGTGCAACGTCCAAATTCACGCGGCCCGCCTCCTGCCCAGCTGATTGGTGAGTATGATGTCGGGACCAGCCACGCACAACTCGAAGTGGAACCGGCCCCGCGAGGCCGTACGGCTCAAGCTACCACGTTTGGTCACGCTCGCCGCATGCAGTCGCATGCTGGTCGGACAGGCCCTTTAGTGTGACCACACCTGGAGTATTGTGTGCAGTTTGGTCTCCAAATTTGAGGAAGGACATTTGTGTGCCTCTGCTGCTCACAGTCAACCGGCCGGCCGCAGCCCAACCGCCCTCCCCCCCCCCCCTCCCCACCCCTTCTGGATTGAAGCCGCTGATGAGCACTCTGTTTAAGATGTTTCCTCTGGCTAAGAAGTCATAACTATGGATCACATTAAAAACAAGTGACAGGCCATTTAGGACTGAATCTTCTTAAGTGAGAGGGAAGACAGTGAATCTTTGGAATTCTGTGCCCTAGCAGGGAGGTGCAGGTGGGGGAAGTTGTTGAGGCTCAAATTTTGATTGCATTCAGAATGGAGGTTGATATAATTCTGGTTATTGATGTAATCAAATGAGACTCAAACGATACTTGAGATAGAAAATCAGAAGTTGAATGGCGGCGCAGATTTGAGGAGCCAAGTAGCTTACTTCTTTTATTACTTATGTTCTATAGTCATTAACTAATAGTTTATGCAATTCAAGCATAACATACAAGTGCTTAAAAAGAACTCTGGTCATGTTACTTTCTCAGGGGACATGCAAACATATTTATATTTCTCCCCAGCAGAAACAGTACCAATAGACTGGATGGCCATAAACTATCTTGCAGTGAGTAGGACATGGACAATACATTGCCCACTCCGCAACCTCCTCATCGGTTCCTACTCTCTGCTGTGTCAGATAGCCAGCTGTGAGGGTACTCCCTGTACTCGGAGGTTTACTGTAAACCTCTTTGCTCCTGTGTGAATCATGCCTGTTCCAAATGAAAAGATGACTGGTTATTTAGATCAGTACAAGTGTCAAAGGTTTCCAATGTAATTGCAGTATAATGTGGAACCTTAAGGAAGTATTGATGCTGGAGGCACTGAAATGTGTAAACCTAATATTGGGTATATCTAATTAACCATTCAATAATTAACTCCCTGCAGAGAACGCTTGGTTCTTGTGTGTGCCTGTGCTGCTGAAATCTGGATATTTGTGGTATTTTTCTGATTTGTATTATTTTGGCACCTTTCACTACTGCATGGACTTTCAAAGCAAAAAGTCAAAAGCCCTGTCAGAAACATAGCAGCCAAGAAGAAGACAGCATGATCCCAAAAGGAGCAACAACTAAACGAGCAAGTAATCTGTATGTCCAAGGATACTATGTAATAAAAATGAACTGCAGATGCTGGTTTATACCAAAGATCGACACAAAATGCTGGAGTAACTCAGCGGGTCAGACAGCATCTCTGGAGAAAATGGATAGGTGATGTTTTGGGTCGGGACCCTTCTTCAGACTGATTGCAGGGGGCTGGGGGGACTGGAGCAAGAAAAGTCAAGGACAAATCAGGGCTGGCAACAGATGACATCAGGCAGAGTAGTTTCCTGAAAGGCCAATTGTTGGCTGTGAACGATGTGATAGCAAGAGGGATACATCTGGTTAACCAACTTTTATTGGAGGAAGGGGTGAGGGGCGTGTTCATATAACTTACCTAAAATTACCCAACTTAGGTTCCTATAACTTACCTAAAACTCTGGCAATGGAAGAGGCCCAGGACAGTCTAGCAATGTCCTAGGATACTATTGTCCGAGGCACCTGGTTAAAATGTTGTATTCTTCAGAATGTTTTGGTGAGCTTGATTTCACAGTTCATTCAATAGATGGCACCTCAAGGCCAGTGCCACTCTTTCAGTACTATTCTGGCTGTTCAGCTTTGATTTTTTGCATTCAAATCTCAGGATTGGGAGTGCAGATGTGTCTTAATAGGGAAGGATGATACCTTTCCATTCTCTTCCCTGTTTACCAGCATGGTCTTGATAAAGATACCACAAAGGCAATAATCCATCTTGGCAATTGGTTTCATTTGCTGAAAAATGTTATTGGTGTTGGACAGATGTCCTTCATCATAGAGCTTTTTATTAAATTTGATTCATTTTGGGAGATCTGCACATCACTGGCACATCCTCCATTTATGACTCATCTGAGAAAGTGATGGTAATCCTGAGCCTTAAACCACTACTGTCCTTCTGGTGAAGGTGCTCCTACAGTGCTGTGCAGGAGGGATCTCCAGATCTAGACCCAGTGATGATGAAGATTGGTAATATTTCCAGGTCAAGATGGCGTACAATTTGGCGGGGAGCAAGCAGTTGGTGTTGTGTAGGAAGGAACTGCAGATGCTAGTTTAAACCGAAGATAGACACAAAATGCTAGAGAAACTCAGCGGGGCAGGCAGCATCTCCGGATAGAAGGAATGGGTGACGTTTCGGGTCGGGACCCTTTCTAAAGATTCTAAAGAAGGGTCTTGACTGGAAACGTCATCCATTTCCTCGATCCAGAGATGCTGCCTGTCCCTCTGAGTTACTCCAGCAATTTGTGTCTATATATAGTTGGTGGTCTTGTCATTACCCTTCGGCCAACTGAGTCCATGCCGGTCAGCATGGCAATTTTACCGGAGTCAATTACAAACTACAAACCTGTAATTCCTTGGCGTTTGGGAGGAGCACCCGAAGAAAACCCACGTGGTCACAGGGAGAACATACAAACTCCATAGAGACAGCATCCATAGTCAGGTTTGAACTCTGTCACTGGAAAGCAACAACTCTACCTCCTGCGCCACCATGCCGTCCAATTTTGATAGAGGTCACTGGTTTGGGAGCATTGTTTTAGATTGGGCGCACTGCAGCCGCTGAGTGTGTTGATAGAGGAAATGTATATTTAGGGAACAGGGATGAGGAGCCAGTCAGATGGCCGGATTTGCCCTGGATTGTTTTGTGCTTCTGGAATGTTGTTAGAACTGTACTCATTCAGGCAAGTAGAGGCTGTTCCATCCCACAACTCTTGAGTGTTTTGTAGATGATGGAAATAATTGGGAGTGGTAGAAGGCAAGTTACTCACCACAGCATACCCTGCTTCTGACTAGAAATAATGTGGCTGGACATTTCAGTTCCTGGTTAAAGATGTGACCTTCTAGGACACAGATGATATGAACTCAGCAGTTTGTAATGCCATTGAATGTCATGGCTAATTGGTTACTCTCTCTTGTGAAGAGCAACATTGCCTGGCAGCTTAGCAACCCCTATCTAATTGGAGACGTATCAGCCTATGCTTGACGGTTGTGTGGGTTTTGCTGCATGTTGGTACAGTATGTGTTCCTTCATTTGCTGAGGAGTTGCAAAATGGAATTGAACATTGTTCAATCGTGAGCGAAGGAAGGAGGGACATTGATGAAACAGTGAGGGTGGGCTGGACCCAGGACATGCAAAGCAGCCTCTTTTTTCCAGCTCTAGTGCACAGTCATTGCAGAATAAAGTAACATGGTAAAACTGGCCCATGTTGAAGATGGATTTACAGTGTTCTGACGGCAGAGCTTTGGAAGGCTTTGTCAGCTTCTGGGCTCACATAGGGTGACCTTAGCATGAATAAATGTAACTCGCAGTCAAACAATGCCTTTGAGGGTGTGTCATTGTTAGTTCTGCTGAAAAGAACATTTCAAACACACATAGGAAACTTGCAGATAACAGTGGGAATGCTCTGACAAGCAACAATATGATGATCACCAGATAATATGTTTTACTACTCTGGCTTTTTCCCCAATGTGTGACATTGTGGATTTCAATGGCACTAATTTCAGTAATAGTACAATTAAGGTACAATTGAGATTTCTATTATGTTTCTAAGAACAACTGGGATGGTGTGCTAGCTGATGCCCAGCTGGTTATTACAGAGTGTATTTGAAGAGCTAATTGGCATCACTGAGTTGGTAGATTTCACTGAGGCTCTTCTTGTCTATTCTGAGTTATAATGTAGAGGCAGTGTATAAATTAGTCAGTACATTTTAGTCTCAACTGTACTGGAAGGGATCAATATCCTGGGAGGGAGTTTGCTATCGTTACTCAGGAGGGACTACACAATATTCACGTGGAGGAGC
This sequence comes from Raja brachyura, assembly GCA_963514005.1. The sequence continues at coordinate 83,624,721 of OY740784.1, forward strand.
AGAAAGGAGACAGATAAGAGGTTGGGGTCAAATTCTGAGATCAAAGAGAACAAGATTAGCAGAGAGAACAGTCAGGTGTATGGTAAAGAGAGAGGAAAGACCACAGGTTTAAATTATTTATTTCAACGCTAGAGGCTTAACAAGTTTGGTGGATGAACTCAGGGCGCGGATTCGCTCAAGGGACCAGGATATTATATACAACAGAAAGCTGATTGAGAGAAGGGCGGAGCTGGCAGCCGAATATTTCATGGCATAGATGTTACAGGCATGATAATGATGCAGGTAAGAGGGGAGAGGCGAGGTTCCTTTATAATCAGGGAGGATATAAATTCAGTGCTCATTGAAGATCTACTCGGGGGATCTTCCAGTGAAGACACATGGGTAGAACTTGGAAATAGGAAAAGAATAGTGAGAGTTAGAGCAGATATGAAGGGAAATTGCCAATAACTACAAACATAAAAGGATGCTTAAGAAGGAACTGCAAATGCTGGAAAATCGAAGGTAGACAAAAATGCTGGAGATACTCAGCGTGTGAGGCAACATCTATGGAGCAAAGGAAATAGGCAATGTTTCGGGTCGAAACCCTTCTTCGGACTGATGTGAGGGTGGGGGGGGGGGGGCAGGAGGAAGAAACGAAGAGGTGCAGTCAGGGGGCTGAGGGAGAGCTGAGAATGGGAGGAGATAGTAAGGTTTACCTGAAATTAGAGAAGTCAGTGTCATACCATTGGGGTGCAAACTGCCAAGTGAAATATGAGGTGCTGCTCCTCCAATTTACAGTGGTCCTCACTCTGGCCATGGAAGAGGCCCAGGACAGAAAGGTTGGATTCGGAATGGGAGGGAGAGTTGAAGTGTTGAGCCACCGGGAGATTAGGTTGGTCATTGCAAACCGAGCGGAGGTGTTCTCACCGATGCAGATCAACTGACATTTAGAGCAGCGGATGCAATAAATGAGATTGGAGGAGGTGCAGGTGAACCTCTGCCGCACCTGGAAGGACTGCTAGGGTCCTTGAATGGAGTCAAGGGGGAAGGTAAAATAACAAGTGTAGCATTTCTTGCGGTTGCAAGGGAAAGTACACGGAGAGGGGGTGGTTCGGGCGGGAAGAGACGAATTGACCAGGGAGTTATGGAGGAAGCGGTCTCAGCGGAAAGCAGACAGGGGAGGAGATGGGAAGATGTGGCAAGTGGTGGGATCACATTAGAGGTGACGCAAACGTCGGAAGATTATTTGTTGTATGTGACGGCTGGTAGGGTGGAAGGTGAGGACAAGGGGGACTCTGCCCTTGTTATGAGTGGGGGGATGGAGAGTGAGAAAAGAGTTACGGGGTATAGAAGAGACCCTGGTGAGAGCCTCATCTATGGTAGAAGAGGGGAACCCCCATTCCCTGAGGAATGAGCACATCTCCGATGCCCTGGTGTGGAACACCTTATCCTGGGTACAGATGCGGCGTAGATGGAGGAATTGGGAGTAGGGGATGGAGTCGTTACAGGAAGCAGGGTGGGAAGAAGTGTAGTCGATATAGCCATGGGAGTCAGTGGGTTTATAGTGGTTGTCGGTCAGCAGTCTATCATCTGCGATGGAGATAGTGAGGTAAAGAAATGGTACGGAGATGTTGGAAATGGTCCAGGTGTATTTGAGTGCCGGATGGAAGTTAGTGGTGAAATTGATGAAGTCAGTGAGTTGTGTGTGGGTGCAGGAGGTAGCACCAATGCAGTCGTTGATGTAGCGGGGATAGGGCCATGGTACATTTCGAACAAGGATTGTTCGGCATACCCTACAAAGAAGCAGGCATAGCTAGGGACCATGCACGTGCCCATAGTTACGCCCATTATTTGGAAGAAATGGGAGGAGTCAAACGAAAAGTTATTAAGGGTAAGGACCAGCTCCGCTAGGTGGAGGAGAGTATCAATTGATGGGGATTGATTGGTTCTCCGGTCGAGGAAGAAATGGAGGGCTTTGAGACCCTCCTGGTGGGTATGGAGGTGTAGAGTGACAGGACATCCATGGTGAAGATGAGGGAGTGGGGGCCTAGAGAACAGAAGTCCTGGAGTCGACGAAGAGCATGTGAGATATCTTGAACATAGGTAGGGAGGGATTTAACCAGGGGGGAATAGGATGGAGTCGAGGTATGTGGAAATAAGTTTGGTTGGACACAAACAGGCAGAGACAATGGGTCTGCCAGGACAGTCAGGTTTGTGGATTTTGGGGGGAGGTAAAATCGGGCCATGCTGGGCTGGGAAACGATGAGGTTGGAGGTTTGGGAGGGCAGGGAGCCGGAATTGATGAAGCCCGTGATGGTGTTGGGGATAATAGCCTGTGGGGGTCATGATCCAAGGATAAGTAGGAGGAGGTGTTTGAGAGTTGGCGCGTGGCCTCAGCCTTGTAGAGGTCAGCGGGCCAAATAAAACATAGAAACATAGAAATTAGGTGCAGGAGTAGGCCATTCGGCCCTTCAAGCCTGCACCGCCATTCAATATGATCATGGCTGATCATCCAACTCAGTATCTCGTACCTGCCTTCTCTCCATACCCTCTGATCCCCTTAGCCACAAGGGCCACATCTAACTCCCTCTTAAATATAGCCAATGAACTGGCCTCAACTACCCTCTGTGGCAGAGAGTTCCAGAGACCCACCACTCTCTGTGTGAAAAAAGTCCTTCTCATCTCGGTCCTAAAGGATTTCCCCCTTATCCTTAAGCTGTGACCCCTTGTCCTGGACCTCCCCAACATCGGGAACAATCTTCCTGCATCTAGCCTGTCCAACCCCTTAAGAATTTTGTAAGTTTCTATAAGATCGCCTCTCAATCTCCTAAATTCTAGAGAGTATGATGTCTTTGAAAATTATGTATTTGAAGACATGATGTCTTTGAAAAAAAGCCCTTTAGTCCACAATGTCTATGCCAAACATGAAGCCAAGTTAAATAAATCTCCTCTGCCTACACATTATTACCAATTATCGTGGAGGAAGGAGCCAAAGGATAATTGTGGCCTGTTTCCACGCTGTATCTTTCATTCAATTCATTTAATCAATCGACAAATGTTACTGGATGTCAAAGATGTGCATTCTCAGACAGTTAGGTTAAGCAACAGCTTTGAGAGTCTGGGAGTACAGTTGGTAATGTGTTGAGAGCTCCTGTATTGCACCATGTAGCACCGGCCTTTCCTCCAGGAACAGACTGCCAGCAGAAGGCTGCATCACAGACCATGTATGAATGACAAGGTGGTCCAAAGCCAGCAAATTATAGGGGCAGCAAAAGATCTGCTCGATGTAATTTGACTGTAAGTGGGTCGATCGACATTGACGATTGTTTGGCAGCAAGGAAAGGGAAGATCAGGAAGAAATTAATTCCTCATTGAAAGCATTCAAATGATGTCAAACTATAAACAGCTCGATTCTTGGCTCTTGATTGCAATTGTGGAGATTTTATTTTAGTTTCGAGATACAGCATGGAAGCAGGACCTTCAGCCCACCTAGTCCGCACCGACCAACGATCCACGCACATTAACACACACTAGGAACAATTTACACTTATACCAAGCCAATTAACCTACAAACCTGTACGTCTTTAGAATGTGGGAGGAAACCGAAGATCTTGGAGAAAACCCACGTAGGTCAAGGGGAGAATGTACAAACTCCATGCAGACATCACCCGTAGTCTTGATCGATCCCAGGTCTCTGGTGCTGCAAGGGCTCTAAGGCAGCAACTCTACCACTGCACCACCATGCCGTGCAAATTGAATGCATTCTTCATTCAGAACAGGGAGGCCTGGTGCTTGACACTGCAGGCGCAACAACCCCTTTTAAGCAAGTTTCAGAAGGGACAGCTATGAGGAAAGGCTGTAGTAAGAGAGTTGACCTGATGAAGGTCTTTATAAATTCTGAAGCAGTTTGATTGGAAGTACATGGAGAAGTAGCTTGTAGCGCAGAGGAGAGTTTGGAAATAGTGGCCAAAAATATAAAAGGAATAGGATTAATAATCCTAATGGGGAATTAGAAGAATCAAATTATTTTCTCCCAGAGTGATGAGAGCACAGAATCCACTGCTCTAGTCGCTACAAAAGTATATTATCGTGTGCAAGATATCTTAGGACAGAGTGAAGGGATGAGAAGAGCTCCAATGACCTGTCACTATTTCCTTTTAACTTGGAGTGATTGAGGCGTGCATTGCAGATGGATACAAGGGTAAACCAGATGTGTAGCTAAAGGGAAAAGGAATATAAAAATATATCACGACAACTGGAGGTGGCTGGTGCATTAACACGTGCATCATTCTAACAAAGGGTCACAGACCCAAAATATTAACTCGAGTTCCCTTTCCACAGATACTGTCTGACCCGCTGAGTGTTTCCGGCATTTTCTGTGTTTATTTTAATCTCAGATTTCCAACATCTCCAGTTCGTCTGGAGAAGGGTCTATTCCCTCCACAGATGCTGCCTAACCTGCTGAGTTACTCCAGCACCTTTTTGCACACGATTCCAACATCTGCAGTTCCTCCAGCCTCTATGTGCAGCTATTTAAAGTGTGTGGATTTGCGGTTGACTTCATTTAACAATGCAACCCATTTGGCAGGTCGACGACATCTTGGGAGAAGATAGCGATAATGAAAGTGAGAGTGAGAAAGAAGAGAAGTTGAAGGAGCACCAGGAACCGCCCCAGGAGGAGGTGCAACAGCCACAGCAGCTGAGTGCCGAACACGGAGTGACAAAAAATCTGAAGATCGAAGTGGAAACAAGGCCCAAGTCATCGTCCAGTGAAGGAAGCTTGCCGGGCATAGCTGTCAGGTAGGCTGTGCCTTGTTCTTATATCTAGAAGCATATATTACCACTAATGCAACCATTCGCTAGAAGTTTAATTTTGCCTTTGTTCTGCTTTGGACTTCAATGCTTCCCATGAGTTTCTTAAAAGCTTCCACCAAACCTGCCACTCAAGCAATTCCCAGAGGTTTTGTTTCACTTTGACGTTGAAGGCTGTTGATTCCAGTCACTAATAGCTCCAAGGTTTTGTTCTGCAAATGTTTGCTCAGTGGAATTTCTGTGCACTACCTGAATTGTCAGGGCAGAAATTCATCCCCTGAGATACGTGCAATGCCACTGACAAGGTATCACTGGCCCACGGATCCCCTTTTCTTTAAAGTCAGTGGAAGTGAACTTTAGAATGCCATTGAACATACATGTATTACATCTTTGAGTGTTTTGTGCATACAAAATTGAAGCACACATGAGGAAGGGGGATTTGCTGAGTTGTGAACAAAGAGATGTGGGACTAATGGTCTCGCAGCTTCAGTGGCTGAGATTCAATCTTTTGACCTCCAATGCTGTGTGGAATTTACACATTCTCTCTTTGGCCAAGTGGTTTCTTTGGGAGCTCTGTTATTTGGCCAACTGTCAATTGCCCTTAGTTGTAGGTAATTAGTAGAATCTAGGAGAAAGTTAATGGGAAAGTGGGGGAATAGTGTAAAAGGAAAATTAGCGGGGGAATGCTTTGAGAGCTGGCCTAGACTTATGCCTCTTTCAATGTAATTTGGAAATTACAGTAGATAGTGCTTTCAACGGGTCAATAAAAACACAGTAGCCCAAGTGATGGCCTCCTGTGCTGTAACTTTCCAGGAGACTAAGATGGGAAGGAGCCATGAAGTAAAGGCATGCATGCCGACCAAACTGATGATGCAAAGTCTGTATTCAATTCATTAGAATTGGGGTGGGGCAACAGTTCTGGCTTTGACATCAAGACTTGAATCAGTAAATGAGTAAAACAAATCAATATGTTATGCTGCAGCTGGAATAAGAGTTCAGCTTTTATTTCATTCTTTCCTGGATTGCACAAAGATTAAGTATTATCAAAGTTTCTCGATGAAAGCTTCGCGTTTGAGGCCTATACTTAGCTGTTGCCTAGCAGATAGCAGAAAACCATGGCAACAGACTTCAGAGAATCCAGCAATCTTTCTTGGATGAGACTTTCTGGGAAACATATTTACTTTTAAAATTGCGTATATTTCCTGTCGTTAAATCTGCAGCTTGTTAAATCACTACTTCTGGAGTTCATAAACATCGAGTATCAGTTTTGAATGGATATTTTTAAGGGAGTAGTGGTTATCTGGATGGTGGGTAAATATTTGACATTTTTTAATATTGCACTAAAGTGAGTTTAAATGAAAAGCTCTTTCAGAATCCAAGCACAGAATGGCCTGCTTCTGTTGTTGTAAAGTCCAAGGCTGTAAAGTGCTTCATTTCTTCTCGAGATGAATGCACCTTCAAAATACGTTTGATCCATGGTTGCAGATGGGGAAGCCACACAGACCTGGACCAAATGGTTCAATGCTTCCTGCTTGTGTTTATTGATGTTGACTGGAAATAGCCGTTTTAATTGTTGTCCAATTATTATGTCTGCGTGACTAACACTAGGAGAATTTAGTAATACAATCGGTTAGCCTGTGTAACTAAAAGGCATTGCAGGCAGTTCTGCGATAAGGCATGTTTCCATACTGCAAATTGGATATAACGCGATTGATGGCATAGGCAACAAAATTTATAGCGTGTAGGCTGAATTGCTTATAATGCAATTTCAATTGGGAACTAGCATGGAAAACAAACCCCTTGCCATTGCCGATCAAGGTGTCTCATCTACACCAGTCCCAACTGCCCGTGTTTGGCACAAATCCATTTAAACCTTCCTATCCACATACCTGTACAAATGTGTTTTAAATGGTGTTGCAGTATCTGCCTCTTCTGGTAGGTCAATAAGATCAACCCCACACCACTATAAAATCACCCCTCAGTCTTCTGAACAAGGAACTCCCAAGTCTTAGATTACCCAACCCTCTCCTTATATCTCAGGCTCTCAAATCCTGGTAACATCCTTGTGAATCGTCTCTGCACTCCATCCCACTTAACGATATCCTTCCTATAGCAGAGTGACCAAAACTGAACACAATACTGTACTCCAAATGCAGCCTAACAAACGTCTTACACAACTTGTATAACATTATATCCAAACTTACATACGTGATATATTGACTGATGTAGGCCAATATACCAAACGCCTTCTTGACCACCCTGCCTACCTATGACGCTACTCTCAGGGAACTACGTACCTGCCCTCCTCAATTCTTCTGCTCCACAACAGGGCCCTACCATTCACTGTGAAGGTCCCTCCTGGATTGACTTCCCAAAATGCAACACCTCACACTTGTCTGCATTAAACTTCAATAACCTCAGCCCACTTATGCTCACTAAATGGCTTCAAGTTGGGAAAAGGGGAAGTACAATGGAATCTGGGGGTCCTTGTACATCAGTCTATGAAAGTAAGCATGCAGGTACAGCAGGCAGTGAAGAAATCCAATGGCATGTTGGCCTTTATAACAAGAGGAATCAAATATAGGAGCAAAGAGGTACTTCTGCAGTTGTACAGAGCACTAGTGAGACCACACCTGGAGTATTGTGTACAGTTGTGGTCCACTAATTTGAGGAAGGACATTGTTGCTGTGGAGGGAGTGCAGCATAGGTTTACAAGGTTAATTCCCGGGATGGCAGGACTGTCATATGCTGAGAGAATGGAGCAGCTGGGCTTGTACACTCTGGAATTTAGGATGAGAGAATATCTCATTGAAACATATGAGATTGTTAAGGGCTTGGACATATTCGAGGCAGGAAACATGTTCCCGATGTTGGGGGAGTCCAGAACCAAGGGCCACAGTTTAAGAATAAGGAGTAGGCCATTTAGAACGGAGACGAGGAAACACTTTTTCTCACAGAGAGTGGTGAGTCTGTGGAATTCTCTGCCTCAGAGGGTGGTGGAGGCAGGTTTTCTGGATGTTTTCAAGAGAGAGCTAGATAGGGCTCTTAAAAATAGCGGAGTCAGGGGATATGGGAAGAAGGCAGGAACAGGGTACTGATTGGGGATGTTCAGCCCTGATCACATTGAATGGCAGTGCTGGCTCGAATCGCCGAATGGCCTACTCCTGCACCTATTGTCTATTATCTATTGTCTATTATCCAGCTGATCGAAATCCTGCAGAAATATTTGATAAGCATCTTCACTATATGATACCAACCACTTTTCATTTGCAAATTTACTAATCATGCCTTGCACATTCCCATCAAACCACAAACAGCAATGGGCTCAGCGATCCCTGAGCCATGCCACTAGTCACAGGCCTCCAGTCTGAAAAACAACCTTCCACCATCACCCTCTACTTCCTACCATTAAGCCCATTACTGGTTTACAAAAACAAATACAGCGAGATTGTCAATGCTCCAGCAAAATATCCTTCTCTCATTTTCCTCCTTTCACTTTTCCCTCTCCCCAATTCACTTCCTCCTCCCCCAACCTGCTCCATCCTCCCCACAATGCTACCTCAGGCCCCACTTCCTTCCTCCTCTCCCCTACTCTCCCCTGCCCCAATCCCCACTCTCCTCACCCTCTCAGCTCACTCTTGCTCCACTCCCTCCCCCCCTGCTTCCTACTCCTCCATCCTCAATCTCTCCTCCCATAGCTTTCTCTTAATGCAGCTCGCTCCTATCCCCAGCTCTCTCCTAACCTCAGCTTCAACTACCCCCCCCACCGCCCCCCCCCCCCCCCCCCCCACAGCTCTTTCCAACTGAATCACCTCTGCACTTTCTCTCCCTCCCTCCCTCACATTCTTAGACATTCTCAGCATTTTCTTCTTTGATCTTGGTCCTGTGGGATGTTTCTAATTGTGCCGTAAGTGGCTTAGATTTAATAGTGCATGCAGAAAATATTGCTATCGTTTCAGGCATATTTGATAAAGTATTTGCATACGATATTTCCAATATTTTTGTTTGGTAAGAAACATGAATTGTGTTATATGGCAAATTGAATATTTTAAGTGCAAATATTATTTAAATGTTTACTAATGAAGTACTCTGACTATTTTAGATCTCATTTTCACTCATTATGACTCTTCTTAAATTGTACTATACTGACAATACTATACTTGTCTATACTAGACAAGGACAATGGAGGTTTATTGTCCCCAATTTCTCATTGTTAGTAACCGCCGTAAAGTTACATGTGCTCACAACATTCTTATCGCTGCGATGATAAAAGATTTTATGTTTTCTCTCTATCTTCACATTGAAATCTCTTTCATTTTTAAATTCAATCCAATAATCCGACTGCAATAATCAAACTCGTGGAGGAACTCCCAGTTATCGAGTTACCGTTTGTTTTTGCTCTGGTGTTCCTTCAGCTGTTTGTGTTTTGCTCAAGGTTCCTGCATCTGCAGCCTATTGTGTCTCCATAATCCAACTGTGTTTGTTTCTGGTAAAATATCTCACTGTTCATAATTAGGACTGAAAAAAAAAGATGTGTCAATTATTTTGTGTTCAGATTTTCAGATAAATAAATTTTTGTAGCAAAAAATGTGAACAGATGAGTTTTTTACCCATGTTTAATATTCATTGGCAGTTCTGTGTGCTGTTTTAACTAATTAACCTAGATTTTGCTTTCAGCAATGAAGTATCCACACTCTCTGCTTTCCTCAAACAATGGTGCCCATAGACGTCTTGTAATCTAGACAGAGATCGGTAGATATTTGGATATTAAAAGAATTTAAGGATGTATTGGTGGCAATTTATTATTATGATGTGCACTGAGCTTTAGTTTAAAATTTGTTTTGCATGCTCTCCAGACAAATAATGCCAGGGTATAATAATGTGCGATCAGTGGATATTTTTAAGGCAGCGATAGATTCTTGTTTAGTACGAGTGGCAGAGGTTATGGGGACAAGGCAGGAGAATGGGGTTAGGAGGGAGAGATACATCAGCCATGATTGAATGGTGAAGTAGACTTCACCATTCCCCTCTGTGATAATTGCAGTCTGAAGAAGGGTCTCGACCCGAAACGTCGCCTATCTCCTTCGCTCCTTAGATGCTGCTGCACCCGCTGAGTTTCTCCAGCTTTTTGTGTAACCCCCGGTGAAGTAGACTTGCTGGGCTGAACGGCCTAAGTCTACCCCTATTTCTTATGACCTTATTAGTGCAGGAATATGCTACTGAGGTAAAGATGGGCAGAGGTGCTGCCTGACCCGCTGAGTTACTCCAGCTCTTTGTATCCTTTCTTTGTAAGCCAGTGCCTGCAGTTTCTTGTTTCTACTAAAAGATAAACAAGCTCTTTTAGCATGGCAGAACAGACTCAAAGCGTCTGATGGCTGACTTCCAATTCCTCCACTTTCATGTATGTTCTTTGAAATTCTTTGAATTCTTCCACTTTGAAATGACAGCGAACTGACAGATATTCCATTTGTGTTGCAAGCATTTAATTGTTATGCACTTGTTCAGAATATATTGGCTTTACTTTAATGAACTACTGCCAATGAGCAACATTAATGAGGAGTCAATTAAGTTCTCTCAGAGAAGTGAATGTGAAAGTCTTTGTTTAGGGTTTCTTTTTTATTGTTTAATTGGAATGTAGTCAGTAACTAGTATAAAACAAATTGATGACAAAATTGAAACTTAGTTTAATGGAGAGTTTAAGGGGGTCAAAATCTGATGTCATCCATTTTTGGATGGAGGTGATGATTTGGTTGTGAATCTTCAGAATTCTGAATCTCAGAGTACAATCAAGGCAGAGACTGCTTCCTCCGTAACTCCCTGGTCAATTTGTCCCTTCCCACGCAAACCATCCCCTCTTCTGGCACTTTCCCTTGCAACCGCAGGAAATGCTACACTTGTCGCTTTACCTTCCCCCTTGACTGCACCCAAGGACCCAAGCAGTCGTTCCAGATGTGGCAGAGGTTCACCTGCACCTTCTCCAACCTCATCTATTGCATCCGCTGCTCTAGGTGTCAGCTGCTCTACATCGGTGAGACCAAGCGTAGGCTTGGCGATCGCTTCGCCGAACACCTCAGCTCGGTTCGCAATAACCAACCTGATCTCCCGGTGGCTCAACACTTCAACTTCCCCTCCCATTCCAAATCCGACCTTTCTGTCCTGGGCCTCCTCCATGGCCAGAGTGAGGCGCACCGTAAATTGGAGTAGCAGCACCTCATATTTCAATAGGGCAGTTTACTCCCCAACGGTATGAACATTGACTTCTCTAATAGCATGTAGTCTCTACTTTCTCCCTCTTTCCCCTCCCCTTCCCAGCTCTCCCACAGCCCACTGTCTCTGCCTCTTCCTTTCTTCTTCCCGCCCCCCAACCCCACATCAGTCTGAAAAAGGGTCTCGACCCGAAACGTCGCCTATTTCCTTCGCTCCATAGATGCTGCCTCACCCGCTGAGTTTCTCCAGCTTTTTGTCTGCTTTTCTACCTTCAGTGAAGGCTGATCAAGGTAGATTTGTGCTCAATAGGAATGTCAAGTGTTGTTTTGAACATGCAAGAAAGTGGAGCAGAGGCCAAGATCAGATCAGCCATTGCATCTCTTATTTCATATGCCCTTACTCCAGAAAGGTTTCAGATCATTGATAATGCCACCTCCACCGCTTTCTCCCCCAGACTCACCGACATACTTTACTTTGGAAGTTAGAGTAGGAAGCGGCAGAGTGAAGGCAGAAGCAGGAGGAGGCGACGGTGGAGGGGGTGTGGACAAAGTGACGGCCGGCAGAAAGAAGCAGCAGCTGGTGAGAGGGGAGGGAGCCCCACAGTGACCGATCGTGTCATGTCTGTGGTGACTGTTGAAGAAAGCGCTGTCGGTGGGGGCTACAACATGAGCCACAACAACAGCTGTGTCAAACTGTCCACGCAACAGCTGGTGAAGGGCTCGCTGGTGAGGCCAGTGCATCAGTGCCTATTTTTAAAGCAAAATGACACAAACAGCTGGAATAATTCAGCAGACTGAATCAATCTGAAGAAGGTTTCAGATCTGAAACATCATCTATCCATGTTCTCCAGAGATGCTGCCTGACCTGCCGAGTTACTCCAGCACTTTATGTCCTTATGTGTATTGATCAGCAATGCAGTTCAGTTATTTGTTTCTACTACATACAATGGTATTCCCTTACAGCGGACAGTCGGCAGTAATGGGCACTTGAGTCGATTGTTAAATCCCCCCTCCACCCCATTGTCCATTATAGTGAGAGTTTACTGTATATAAGACTTGAATGCAAATGTAAACAGACTAGTTAGTAGGTTTGCAGATGACAAGATTGCTGGGGTCGTGGACCGTGAGGAAGGCTATCAAGGTATACAGAGGTATATAGATCAGCTACAGAAATGGGTGGAGAAATAGCAGATGGCATTTAATCTGAGAACGTGTTAGGTGTTGCACTTAAAGAGGTCAAATGTAAGGGAAAATATACAATTAATGGCATGACCCTTAACAGCATTGTTGTACAGAGGGACCTTGGGGGTCATGAAAGAAAGCTTGCGGGGAATATAAAAACGGACTCTAAAAGCTTCTTTAGATATGTATAAGGGAAAAGACTGGTCAAATGTAGGTCCCTTACGATCAGAGACAGGTGAATTTATAATGGGAAACAAAGAAATGGGAGAACAGTTAAATGAGTACTTTGGTTCTGCCTTCACTAAGGAAGACAGAAACAATCTCCCAGAAATACTAGGAGACTGAGGATCTCGTGGGAGGGAGGAACTGAAGGGAATCCACATTAGTCAGGAAATGGTGTTGTGATTGAAGGCAGATAAATCCCCGTGGGTGCATTAGTGATCATTTTCCAATGTTCTCTTGACGATGAATCAGTTCCTGTGGACTGGAGGGCAGCCAATGTAACCCCACATTTTTAGAAAGGAGGGAGAGAGAAAACGGGGAATTATACACCAGTTAGTCTTACATTGGTAGTGGCGTAGATATAATAACCATATAACAATTACAGCACGGAAACAGGCCATCTCGGCCCTTCAAGTCCGTGCCGAACAACTTTTTTCCCTTAGTCCCACCTGCCTGCACTCATACCATAACCCTCCGTACCCTTCTCATCCATATGCCTATCCAATTTATTTTTAAATGATACCAACGAACCTGCCGCCACCACTTCCACTGGAAGCTCATTCCACACCGCTACCACTCTCTGAGTAAAGAAGTTCCCCCTCATGTTACCCCTAAACCTCTGTCCCTTAATTCTAAAGTCATGTCCTCTTGTTTGAATCTTCCCTATTCTCAAAGGGAAAAGCTTGTCCACATTAACTCTGTCTATCCCTCTCATCATTTTAAAGACCTCTATCAAGTCCCCCCTTAACCTTCTGCGCTCCAGAGAATAAAGACCTAACTTATTCAACCTATCTCTGTAACTTAGCTGTTGAAACCCAGGCAACATTCTAGTAAATCTCCTCTGTACCCTCTCTATTTTGTTGAGTCGCTTGATGCTTGAGTCGATTGTTAAATATGTTAAAGCAGTGCATTTGGAAAGCAGTGACAGGATCGGTCAAAGTCAGCATGGATTTATGAAGGGGAAATCATACCTGACCAATCTTCTGGAATTTTTTGAGGATGTAACAAGGAGAATGGATAAGGGAGAGCCAGTGGATGTGGTGTATCTGGACGTTCAAAAAGCCTTTGACAAGATCCTGCACAAGAGATTAGTGTACAAAATTAGAGTACATGGTATTGGGGGTAGGATATTGACATGGATAGAGAACTGGTTGGTAGCAAAGAGTAGGAATTAACGGGTCCTTTTCAGAATGGCAGGCAGTGACTAGTGGGGTGCCGCAAGGCTCAGTGCTGGGACTCCAGTTATTTACAATATATATTTACAACTTAGCCGAGGGAATTAAATGTGACAAATGTGTGTCGACGGTGCTGTATTCGCTGGAATTTATAAGGATGAGAGGTGATCTTATAGAAACATATAGAATTCTTCAAGGATTGGACAGGCTAGATGCAGGAAAAATGTTCCCAATGTTAGGGAGGTTCAAAACCAGGGGTCACTGTTTAAGAATAAGGGGTAGGCCATTTAGGACTGAGATGAGGAAATACTTCTTCACCCAGAGAGTTGTGAATGTGTGGAATTCGTTGCCACAGAAGGCAGTGGAGGCCAATTCACTGGATGTTTTCAGGAGAGAGTTAGATTTAGCTGTTAGGGCTAAATGAATCAAGGGATATGGGGGGGAAAGCAGGTACGGGATACTAATTTTAGATGATCAGCCATGACCTATTTTTCTATGGTTTTCAGTCCATAACTCCCTGAAAGTGTACCATGCTACAATGGTACTTTATTATCACATGTACCTAGATACAGAGTTGTTAAAAATGTTATAGTCTTAACTTGGCCATAAAGGCCTGTTGTCCAGATGACGGCGCTGGTGGGTTGGGAGTTGCAGGGGTCGGCCTGGCGTGACGATACGGCAGTTTCCTCCACTGCCGCTCTGCCGCTCCGTATCAGTCTCAATTTCTGGTGCTACTACCTCTGGACTGTTTCCATACCAAGTTTCCAAAAATTCTGTTTTGCAAAGTGGTTACCATGGGCAAAATTGTGCTCCTGTGTGCAGTATTCACCTTAACAGATAGGTACATGGGCTACACAATAATATCTGCATGTGGGTGTCTTGTTACTGTATATAGATCAACTATCAACATGATCCAACAATGCAATAGATTAGAGGAATTCATTTTTGAGCATTACTTATGCAATACTGTTGTGTTAAAGAAGGAACTGCAGATGCTGGAGAATCGAGGGTTACACAAAAAGCTGGAGAAACTCAGCGGGTGCAGCAGCATCTAAGGAGCGAAGGAGATAGGCGACGTTTCGGGCCGAGACCCTTCTTCAGACACTTATGCAATACTGTTTGGTTATATTTATTTACCTGTACTCAGGATGTCTGTATCAGCGCTTGAATTTATTGTTCATCTCTAGTTGCCCCTGAACCAGGAAGGCCGATCAGAGGCAAATCAGGTACCACTGAAGAAGGCAGAGGAACAAAGCGAGATTTTCCCTTTCTGTTTTTTTCTTTGCTTTCTTGAGGGACGTGACCAACCTACAGCTTTAAAGAAACCAAAGTGTAACTGTGGCCCAGCAGGGAAAGCTTCTGCCTCACAGCTCCAGCACCCCAGGTTCGATCCTTACCTCCGCCCGGCACTGTATGTGTGGAGTTTGCACTTTCTTTCTTTGACCCAATGGGTTTCCCAAGGTAGTCCAGTTTCCTCTCACAACCAGAGTCATTTGCATTCATGGGTTAATTGACCCAAAATTATTGTGTAAGTGAGTAGTAGCAGAATCAGGATGGAGCTGATAGAATAGTGAATAGGTTTTGGTCTCCAAATCTGAGGAAAGACATTCTTGCCATAGAGGGGGTACAGAGAAGGTTCACCAGACTGATTCCTGGGATGTCAGGACTTTCATATGACGAAAGACTGGAAATACTCGGCTTATACTCGCTAGAATTTAGAAGATTGAGGGGGATCTTATAGAAACTTACAACATTCTTAAGGGGTTGGACAAGCTAGATGCAGGTAGATGGTTCCTGATGTTGGGGAAGTCCAGAACAAGGGGTCACAGTTTAAGGATAAGGGGGAAATCTTTTAGGACCGAGAGGAGAAAAACATTTTTCACACAGAGAGTGGTGAATCTCTGGAATTCTCTGCCACAGAAGGTAGTTGAGGCCACTTAATTGGCTATATTTAAGAGGGAGTTGTGGCCCTTGGCTATATTTAAGAGGGAGATGTGGCCCTTGTGGCTAAAGGGATCATGGGGTATGGAGAGAAGGCAGGTGTGGGATACTGAGTTGGATGACCAGCCATGATCATATTGAATGGCGGTGCAGGCTCGAAGGGCCGAATGGCCTACTGCTGCACCTATTTTCTATTTTTCTATAAAGAAGTACGTAGTTTAATGGGATTGCATCAATGGTCCAAATGGCCTCTGTTTCTGATATAATAAAATACGAAACATATTCTGAAAAAGTGGCATAGCAGAATAATTGCCATCCCCTGCTGCCTAAAATAATGTGAGCAGTCGAATGATTTTGTCATAAGCAGTGAATTATATTGCTTTGATTAAAATTTGAATTAGAAGTAAAAATTCATCCAAATAATAAAAAGAATATCTTCCATGAGAGAACAAATTAAAAAGAAGTCCATGGCCTTTCAATGAAAAAGAAAATACTGAAATAACATATTTCATAACCTTGAAGTCTCAACGAGCTTTGCAGCCAATGAAATCCTATTGAATTGGAACCTCTGATTCAAATACAATCTTCCCTTTTCTCAGAAAACCTTCAAACACTTAATAAATTGCACTGAAATGCAGGAATGTATTGAAAGTGAATGTGCTGGCTGCTGAGATTAAAGATAGAATGTACAATGCCCTCCATAATGTTTGGGACAAAGACCCATCATTTATTTATTTGCCTCTGTACTCCGCAATTTGAGATTTGTAATGGAAAAAAAACACATGGGGTTAAAGTGCACATTGTCAGATTTTATTAAAGGGTATTTTTATACATTTTGGTTTCACCATGTAGGTATTACAGCTGTGTTTATAGAATCATAGAATCATAGCTTTCAGGAAAGAAATTCTCCTCATCTCTTTTCCAAATGGGTGACCCAACAAGAAGAACCAAACTCTCAGCATCTTTGTGAAACCTCTCCTCAGAATTTGCATGATCTTTCATGGCATCCATTCGGCAGAAGGAGGGATCTGCCACATTGCAACATTAATAGTTAAGTCCCACTTAATAACAGAAATATCATGATTGAGCCACTATCACAAATGTCTATCTTGCCCTTTGGATGCAGTTAATAACAATAGGACTGAGAAATGAAGTGCCCATTTGCTGAAGTTTCCATCTTTGTGTGCAATTCTCTTCATGCTTAAGTCAATCACAGAAGTGATAGCTTGTGAATAATCACAGTGCACTCACTACAACAATGGACAGTGGAATGAGTCAGTGCAAAGCAGTGTTTCATTTTCAAAACAAGTGCGGAATGATCTGACATGAATCATCTCACTTGCTTCAGGAGACCTTTTCCAACGTCTTTTAACAGTTTTTGCTGGAAAACATGATATTTCATTTGAAGGTAGACACAAAATGCTGGAGTGACTCAGAAGGACAGGCAGCATCTCTGGAGAGAAGGAATGGGTGACGTTTCGGGTCGAGTTCCTTCTTCAGACATTTCAGTTATTAAGTGGGACTTTTTTTTTCTTTTTTTTTAATTAGAAGCAATTGTACAGAGATAAAACATTCGGCATCTAAAATTATACAATTATTGTACACCTTCATTTTTAACCTTATAACCTAAACTATGAAAATTAAAAAAGAAAAGAAAAAGAAAACAAGAAAGAAAAAAATGGAAAGTGAAAAGATAGATCTAAAAAGAACAAAAGTTCCCTTAGCTACCAAAGTAGTGTGGCAGAAAGATATAGAAATGAGAAAAAGGAAAAAGAAAGGTGGAGATATACCTGCCCCTCGTCCCCCCCGCCCACCTCACCCAACCCAGCATCGGATTTAAATTTAAATTTGTGTTGCACCATGCTATTGTTATAAGAATTCGGTAAAGGATGTCCATGTCTTAAGAAATTGATCTGGTTTTTCCGCCAAGACAAACCTAATGTTTTCCAAATGTAGTGTCTCGGACATGTTTGTGATCCACATCTTCATTGTAGCGACTGTTGTCTGTTTCCAAATTTTAAGTATTTATTTTTTCGCCGTCATCAGGCCATTTTTAAGGAAACGTCTTTGAAATATTGTCAGCGCAGAACAGGCCTCAGACATACCTAGTGTGATCAATTTTATGTCGGATCCAATTTAGTTTTAAGTATTTTGGAAAAGATATCAAAAATTCCCCTCCAGAAGATTTGTAATTTTGTACAGGAAACAAAAGAATGGGTTATGGTTGCTTTTTGGAGGAGACATTTATCACAGATAGGAGAGACATTTGGGAAGATCTTGTTCAATTTAGACTTTGAATAATAGAGTCTATGCAGTATTTTAAATTGTATTAGTGAGTGCCTAACATTAAGAGAACAGTAATGTATATATAGAAGATTTTCCTCCCAACTATCCTTTGACATTGCTAAACCCAATTTGTCTTCCCAAGCTCGCCTAATTATTTTCGACGATGGGATATGTAGATTTAAAAGGGTATTATAGAATTACGATATTAACTTATTTGAATCCGCCTTTCTGTTCATGCATTCATCTAGTATATCTGGACCCATGGAGTGACAATCTGTGTGTATTTTCACATAGTCTCGTATTTGAAGATATCTGAAGTAATGACTACCTTTCAAATGATATTTCAACTGTAATTCTTGAAACGAGAGGAAGGTCCCCATCTCATAAAGGTCTCCCAGCTTTTTAATTCCTAAGCTTTCCCATTGTACAAACGCCTTGTCTAAAGTAGACGGTTTAAACAATGGATTATTGGCGATTGGGAAGAGGAGGGGTCCATTTTTCAGTTTAAGGGTTGATTTCAATTGTTTACAGATTCATAAGGTGCTATGGATTATCGGGTTTTTCTCATACGTTGATTTCTTCAGATGTATTGGAGAGAGAAGAATCGCGCCTCTATTGAAAGGCAATCAATCTTCCCTCTCCATTTTTAACCAGTTTACTTGTTGGCATGTATCGTCCATCCAGTAGATTAAATTTTCAATATTAGTTGCCCAGTAATAGAGAAGAAAATTAGGGAGAGCCAGTCTACCGATTTCTTTAGGTTTGCATAAATGTCGTTTGTGAATTCATGAATTTTATAATCCCAGATAAAGTTTGTATGCACAGTCAAGTTTAAAAAAAATGTTTTTAGGGATGAAAATCAGTATTGATTGAAATAGGGGGTTACACAAAAAGCTGGAGAAACTCAGCGGGTGCGGCAGCATCTAAGGAGCGAAGGAGATAGGCGACGTTTCGGGTCGAGACCCTTCTTCAGACTCTAATTCTTCAGTCTGAAGAAGGGTCTCGACCCGAAACGTCGCCTATCTCCTTCGCTCCTTAGATGCTGCTGCACCCGCTGAGTTTCTCCAGCTTTTTGTGTAACCCTCGATTCTCCAGCATCTGCAGTTCCTTCTTTAACACTTGATTGAAATAGGTACAGGAGTTGTGGAAAGAAAACCATCTTTATGGCATTTACTCTACCTATAAGGGAAATCGTAAGTGTTTTCCAAAATTGAATAAGGGCATTTAATTTTGTGATTTTGGTTGTAAATTTGCTTGAAATAAGGAAGGATATTTTCTAGTCACGTAGACTCCAAGATATTTAAATTTTTCCGTAGCAATTCTAAAGGGAAATTTTAGGAGGTGTGAAGGGTCTTGAGGTTTTATCAGCATAATTTCACTTTTGTTCCAGTTTATTCTATACCCTGAAAAAGAGCCAAATTGTTCTATGATATTTAGTATATTTGGGATACTGACTTGGGAATTGGTAATATATAATAGTACATCGTCTGCATATAACAAAATCTTATTATTAGTATATTTAGTATTATAGCCATAAATGTTTGGATGTACTCTTATACTTTCAGCTAAATTAAGTAGGACTTAACTATGAATGTTGAAACATGGCAGATCCCACCTTATGTCGAATGCATGACATGAAAGATGATCTTTTGGAATGTACAAATACTTCAGAGATGTTTCACAAAGATGCGGAGAAGTTGGTTTTCCTTGTTAGGTTACTCATTTGGGACAAAGATGAGGAGAATTTATTTCCTGAAAGCTACAATTCTGTGGAACAACCTTCCCGTGAGAAGCTGAATCATTGAATACCTTCAAGCCTAAACCAGATTTTCAAACTCGAGGCATCCAAGATTGCGGAAAATTGCATTTTGAAGTAAAGTATCATTAAATCAAGAGTTGCAGACGTATGTAAAGCCGTTTTAACGCTTTAATGGGCCTGTCCTACCTAGGCGACTTTTTAGGCGACTGCAGGAGACTATGCGGTCGCCACATGTTCGCGGGTGGTTGCTGGGTAGTCGCCTTCATATTCGTGAGGTGTTCCCGCATTCTGGGAACTAGTTGAGGCCTCATTATGGTCGCCGTAACTCCCCACGGCGGCAACCAGAATGAAGCCGCCGTGGGGAGTAACAAGAATTCTCGTGCTGTAGGTGCAGTGGTAATGGGTTGCCAGGAGGTCGAAGGTTGTCGTAGGTTCTTGTAAGTTGTAGCCGGTGCTGACCGGTGAATTTAATTGGCTCATTGGGGAAAAAAAACGTAAGGAGTAGTTTTCAGAACCAAGGATAACCGAACGGTAATGTTATTGTCCACCGTGCTTCACAGCCATGTATCTCTGGCTTCTTAAAAGTTGTCTCCACTCCTTCTCTCCTCCCTCTCACCCCCTCTTTTAAAGGACTTACGTAACCCTTCCCGTACACTGTGTTTTCACCGTCTTAATTACAGCGCCAACCTTCCTGTTCATCGCTGTGTTTGTCTTTATCATATTGGCTTTGCACCATGTGAATTTCACTCAAACAATGCTCCCCCCACTTGCCCTGTCCCCCACCTGCATAACGGGCTGGTGAAGGAAGTGATGCGTGTGTGTTCCACTCTGACAGTCGCCATTCCAGTCGCTGTTTTTTGACTCGCCTGAAAAATCGCCTAAGTGGGACAGGCCCATAAAGCATTCCAATGTCGTGTTGTGAAGCTGAGTCAAAGATATGATCAGCAAATATCTTATTGAATGGCAGACCTTATGGAAGATATTGAAGGGTCATCTTCTCCTCCTGCCCCTGTTTCTTATGTTTTCATATCTTTATTAATACCAGTTGTTTGTTCACTTGATCCCCTTTCTCAATTCAACCTGAACAAGACAAAAACAAACTACTTCGAACAAACAAATTAGAGATTGACATTTACACCAGCAAAGATTTGATCCAACAGGCATGTGTGTTAGATTTTCTATTGCCAATCAGTGTTCTGCAAAAGCATTCTCTTAAGGTAAGAAAGGTAGATGTGAATTCATATAGTGCCTTTAACAAACAGCATTTTCAGAGTTCTTTATTGAATCATTGTGCAGGAGAAGGCCATTTGTGTCATCTTGCCTTTGCTCTTCTTTGGGGGAATTGCCCCAGAGTGCTGTTCCTTTTGCTATTTCTGAAACTTCCTGGAAGATTCTCCTTTTGTAGAATACAAGCACCTATGTTGCCATTGTGGATCTTTTGAAATGTAGTCACTATTGAACTGCAGGAAACAAGGCAAACAATTTGAAAGCACAAAATCTCACTTCGGCCACAATGTATGTGATGTCAAGACCATCAAAAGGACGGCACAGTGGTGCAGCGGTAGAGTTGCTGCCTTACAACGGCAGAGATCCGGATTTGATCTTGACTACAGGTGCTGTCTGTGCAGAGTTTTTACATCCTCCCTGTGACTGTGTGGGTTTTCTCCGGGTGCTTTGCTTTCCTCCCACATTCCAGAGATGTGCACGTTTGTAGGTTAATTGCTTCTGTAAATTGTCCCTAGTGTGTACAATAGAACTAGCGTATGGGGAATCGCTGGTCTGTGCGAACTTGGTGGGCTGAAGGGCCTCTTTCCACACTGTAAATCAAACCAAACTCTACCTTCTCTTAGCATGCACCTATTCCCTCCATTCCCAGCATATCAATATACCTTTCTAAAAGTATTTTATGCCACTATTGTATAAGCCTCAACCACCACCCCGTCAACATGTTCCAGGCACTCACCACGCTCTGTGTAAATAACTTTCTCCGCACTCCTTTATACCTTGCCACTCTCCCCTTATAGCTATGCCATTTAGTATTTGATTTTTCCATCTTAGATAAATGTTCTGAATGTCATCCCTATTTACCCCTCATAATTTTATCTCTTATGATCTTCACTATATCATATGAAAAAAGTAAATGCTGGGAAAAGACTGATAGAAATAAAGCAACCCTGTTGGATGAGGTGTTCACTTTATTAAGATCAACATTAGAAATTCATTGCTTTCCTTTTATCTTTTCTGTCCCGTAGAACCCTGCAAAATCAGTGTTCTTCCCATTTGACTGTACATCTCCAATTTCTTTTGTTTCCATTTTTATTTCTACCTGTCTAGATCGAGATCTGTGGAAATCACAGTGACCTATTTTTTGTTCTGTCACACTTCCACTTGTCCTCTCTCACAGTCACTCTCTTTATCTTTCTCAGTTTCTCTCTCCCTCTCTCTCTCTTTTTCCCTTTCCAAGGACTTTATTCAAGAATTGCATATTACAGCGTACCAAAAGCACATTTACGTTTAATGGTTACGATACATCAAGCAGTCATTATAATACAATGGTGCAATCAATATTAACAATGCTCTCGACCCCCCGCGGTAACCAGCGTTCACGGGAAAGCCTCCAGAGGCCCCGTGGATACCGCGTGTGCCCACTCCAGGGTGTGCAGGAGTATTCTATACAGTATGCGTCTCTCCGCATCACGAAATGGCACGCTGGGCATCTCGAAATGGCGGCACATATTGTGTGTAGCCGGCGCACGGGAAATATCCTGGGAAATATCCCGGAGCCTGAGCTCTATGAGCAATCCCTGCAGAACGGCAGTAAGCTCTGAGAGAACCACTCCAAGCATACACCTCTCCTCGACACCCACCATGACAGGGTGAGGACCGGCCACTCTCGCAGCTCCCCCCCCCCGAGGAGCAACACGCTGGCTGAAGACGACCAGATTCCTCACTCTCAACACATTGTGATAGAAATTAGGCAGACCCCATATGGCGGGGCAATAGATGCCCCCCACTGGGAGCCATGAAATCCCCCATAGGCAACAGCCCCGGCAGATACGTGGCCAAAGTGTGCCATCTGGGAGGGTTCTCCGCACAGAACCTCCACAGAGTCCTGAGACGGAGAGGCGTCACCTAGGTACGAACGTACACCAAGGACTGGCCACCCTCCTCTAACGGGAGACTCAGGACCGCTGCGGAAACCCAGTGCTTCCCATCTCCCCGAAAGGAATCCACCAGCTTCTTCTATATTTAATTTGCAAAGATAGAGGGTGGGACAACAGGAGCCAGCCGGTACCATAACATGGAGGCCACCAGCTGGTTTATGACCAGCACCCTACCCTGGAAAGATAGAACTCTAAGCAGGCCTGACCAGCGACCCAGCCAGGCGACGACGTTCGTCTCCAGCTCCTGCCAGTTCGCCGGCCAAGCATCCTCAGTGGGACTCAGGTAGACCCCCAGGTAGAGGAGGTACGTGGTGCTCCACGCATACGATGTCATCTCCCCCGTCAGGGAATCCACCTGCCACTGGCCCACCAAAAGTCAAGAACACTTACTCCAGTTAATCCTGGTGGATGATGCAGCCGAGAAAATCTGCTGGCAATCAGGGTCAGTGAACATAAGGAATACATCGTCGGCATAGGCCGAGAGAACCACCTCCACCCCTGGTCCTGGTAGAGCCAGGCCTGTCAACCGCCTCCGAAGAAGACACAGGAACGAGTACAATTGACCAGACATGGGACACCCCTGGCATACTCTCCTCCCAAAGTGAATGGGAGCCAACAACACACCATTGACTTTCACGAGACACTCCTCTGCAGCATACAAAAGCCGTACCCGGGCCACAAAATGCGGTCCAAACCCGAATGCTTGCAGCGTCCCGAAGAGGTAGTCATGATCTACCCTGTCAAAAGCCTTCTCCTCATCAAATGACAGAAAAGCAGCTGACTGACCAGTTCCCTGAGATAGATGAATCAGGTCTTTAACCAGATGGATGTTATCCTGAATGGACCGGCTTGGGACTGTATACGACTGGTCCGGGTGGATCAGTTGGGACAGCACAGAGCCCAGGCGATTTGCCATTGCCCGTGCAAAAGCATTATACTCTGTACAGAGGAGAGTGACTGGGCGGCAGTCCTTGGGCAACAGGCGGAGTTCGCCCTTCTTGGGCAGCAGGACAACGACTATCCTAAGCCGCCAGAGGGTCATCTCCCCGGTCGCCAGTCTCTCCCCCAGGATCTTCATGTAGTCACCCCCCCCAGGACATCCCAGAAAGCTCTAACAAACTACCGCCAGCCCTGGTGCAGGGCACGAGTCAACTCCTCCAATGATAAGGGGTCATCAAGGAGTTCAAACACCTCTCTATCTACAATGGACCCTCCCACAGGACCCGCTAAGCCTCCCCGCTGAATCCATCTGCGGAGAACAGACCCATAAAAGGACCGACCTAGAGCACTGATCCTCTCTCTACCTCTCCCTCTCCCTCTTCCTCTCCCCCTCTCTCTCTCTCCCTCTCTCTCTCACCCCCCCCCCCCTCTCCCTCTCTCTCTCTTGCCCCCTCGCTATCTCTCGTTTCTGCTTTAATCTATCACTCTTAGTCTCTCTAAATCTCCCTCTCTCAGTCTCTCCTTAAAGACTCCATTGAAACCTATTATCTTACCTAAGCTTTTGTTCGCATCCAATAATAATATTTTTTTGGCCTCGCATTGTTTTTGTTCACTTATACGTAGGATGCTTTATTGTATTAAAGCTGCCATTGTAATGAATGTGGCTTTTTGATTTCAAAAGTAAAGAAGAACTTGTTTAAATAACATTAATTTCAAACCATTTGTTATCAAAGATTAAGTGATTTTTCAATATTGTCCTTTCAGCCGTTGAGAGAAAAAATGTTGCATTGCAAGTTTGAATGAATAATGTAGATATTAAAGCAGCTTTCCAGAATTGCTGATGGTTTATATTCTCTGAAGCCACAAGTATAAACCACAATTCTAATGATGCATTAGGCATAAAGTTATAGATTTGTGCCTGATCCCCAGATTATAACCTAGTTGATTTTATGAACTATTGGTGTTAGTGAGAAGTAGCTGAGATGTAAGAATGATCCCTCCCTTGATATGTTAAAATTGGGGATGTAATCTTTGTAACCTGAACTCAGCTTTGTTTTAAAAGCCTTCTCTTGTGAGGGAAGTCTTGCTTTACATCTTTGAGTGGAACTGCTGTGCGGAATCTTTTATGAAGTAAGGATTCAGGAATTGGGAATGCACAAAGCAATCTTATAGGATCATGGGGTCTTTTGATTTTTGATATCTGTTGGGAGCATAGTTGCTCACTGCCATCTTGAGAACTCTGTAACCTAAATTTGTTGGCATGTTACTACGTTTTTTTTGCAGAGATTAACAATCCGAGTTGTTGTCCATGCAGGAAAACCTAAGGGAACAAAGGTTTTGACAGAGTGAATAATGAGAAGTAGGTTTAGCTGCTGGGTAGCCCAGTTAGCAGGAGACACAGATGTAAAAATAATTGGTGAATGCAATTGAGGGTCATCAGGATAACGTGCTTAAGTAGCAAAATATGGAATGGAAAGAGAAAAAACAGTTGTCAGCCGGTCAGGTGGATTTTATAAAACAACTAAAAAACTAGTCCGCCTGAATTGTTAACACTATTTCTTTCTCCATAGATGTTGTATGACCTGTTGAGCGTTTTCAACATTTGGGGGTCACGGCATGCATTGCCTTAATCTACAGTGGAAGCAGATTCAGTTAATGACATTGAAAGGAGATAAGAGCTTGAAAATTGCAATGACTGAAACACATCTGAATGGGACCAGTTGGAGAATCCTTCGAAGAGTCAGGCCAGGCACAGTGCACCAAATGGTTTCCTTGCTGTATAACAGAGGTGCTTATTATGTCAGTAGTTTCAAATGTTATTTTCAGATGGTATGAGGATATATGGAGGACTGTGGGGAAGAGGAGGAATTGGGCCATCTGGCCCAAGACCAGTGGGTCCAAATTATCTTGAGTAGATTTGGTTTAGGTCAAATTTCAAAAGGTGTATGTGTTTGTGTTGGGTCCGGGTGCAATATAAATATCATGCTGGAGCAGAGGAGTAACATGCTGGAGCAGAGGTCATTAACTTTGACTGGGTGCAGTGTTGTGAGCAGAAAACAATTAAGCAGTGGATATTTGTAGAAGACACCTAAATACTTGCAAAGGACCTTGGGGTTTGTACTGGGTGACACCAGTACTACAGATTTTTCCTTCTTCGGCAGCTATTTGGGATTGAATGTTTTGCTTCTACTCCATATTATTAGTTCCAAGGTGATAGATGAGGCCAATGTGGGAACTGGGTTGTTCATTTGTGACTACATCTATCACTTACGTAGGGCCTCTGTGTTCTGGTACAAGGGCTTCTCAATACCTTTAGAAAAACTCAATTTTCTCATTGAGAAGTCATCGGTCAGGGATTTCCACGAGTCAGTGGAAATGTCGCAATTTTTCAAGGATTTGAGCACATCCTTGTAGACTATTTGGTTACTATCATCGCTGGCGTGCCATCTTGGAGCAGGTATAAGATGGAAGTGAATTTATCTGAATATTTGAGGAATACTCAACTGCTCATCCCAGTTGATGGCTAAATGTTTTTGTGAAGGTCAGCGTGCCACTTGGAGTCATTGGTCCTGGGACTACATTTTCCTCAGAGTTATTACATGGTGAAGATCATGTCCATTGTGACCCTAGATGGGCGGAGTCTACACTATAGCAAAGGCTGCAGCTCTTTAAGCGGTCAAGGTGGACTCTGGCAATTACTTTTCTGTGACAGACACTCTCTCTGGTTACCACAGTCGGACTGGTCACTTCTCCAGTGATAGCATCTATGAGGTCCACAGGTCTTCAGAGATGTTTTCCTCTTCGCAGATATCTCCCTCTTCCCAGATGTAGACTATGTGATTGGGGAATCGTGACTGAAATTCTGCGTTGCCAATTTGTAGAATTTCAGCAGGAAAGCCGTTTGCTCTCATTTGTATTTTTAATTGTAACATGGTCTTTTTGAGGACCAGAAATGGCAGCAAGACTGAACCAAAAAGGCTGCTGTGAGTTGGAGTCATGAATGGTCAGATTAAGGACAGCATTGCACTAGAGGTCTTCAAATTGACCCTATCCAGCAACCAAATACTGTCTTTGGCAAGCAAATACTGTCTTTGGCATGTGTCCTTGGCACGAAAGTTACGCGACCACATCGTCGCGTTGAGGCACACGGGCATCTTATGGCCGTGCGGGGCCGGTGCCACTGAGAAGCGCGGAGGGGTATGTAGCTGTGCGCGACATCGCGCGGGGCTCCAAATTTTTTGTAGCGAACGAAATCAACGGCCTGTTGCGTAACCCAGTTTAAGAATAGCTACTTCCCCACAGCCATCAGGCTATTAAACCTGGCTCGGAACTCTAATCATTAATATCCCTCCATCTGTTATTTGCACTTTATTAATTTATTAAGTCATGGGTGTATTTATGTATAGAATTGTAGTCAATGCCTTCTATGTCCTGTTGTGCTATGCAAAGAAAGATTTTCATTGTCCTGTCAGGGACACATGACAATAAACTCTTTTGACTTTGACTTTTGACTAACTGACGGCCAAAGTGGGACAGGCCCAAGACCCTAGCGTGACGCAACGTCTCACCTCCAACAGCAGCAGAATACGTTCGCCGAACTCAGCCTGGGGCTCACGGCCGTTGCGGTCCATCATCCATTCCTTCTCTCCAGAGATGCTGCTGGTCCCACAGAGTTACTCCGGCATTTTGTGTCCCTCATCAAATGGCGCCACGTGCTCCAGACGGCTGTGCGGGCGCATGAAATCGCGCGGGACCATCGTGCCTCAACGCGACCATGAGGTCGCGTAATCAGCGTGCCGAGGACACGTAAGTGAGACAGGGGCTTTATTTCTCAGGGGCTTCATTTTTCAGTCTCCCAGTCATTCTCACCAATCTAATCCTGGTTCTTGGTCGTGAAACCTGGAGCCTTGTCACGTGTGGCATGGTGGACTGTTGGCTAGGTGTCAATAGGATGAGAAGGATCTCAATCCTTTGTGGTGCTGATTCGGAGCAGAAATGGATTGTGAACTGGAAATCAGTCTGTTTGGCGTCAAATGCTATCCACTAATATTCCTTTAAAGTGCCTTGGAATGCTTTACTAAATTGTAGTTTGCATTGTCTCATCTTAGGAACATTCAAATTCTGAATATATCGTAAGCTGGTCGCATTGATGCTTCTTATTAATATTAATTGCAGGAATTGTTCCCTTTATGACTCTCCCTTTCTGAGTTGTTACTGGGCTTCTCTGCTTATGTACTGTAGATTGTTTGATTGAAGCTCCACAATCATTCTAAATTACTTTTTGGTAATCATAGGAAAAGGGATGACAGCGGTAGTCCAAACCCATCATTCTCTACCAGCGCTGTCAGCTTTTGTGATGGCATTGAAATCAACAATATTTAAAGAGAGAGGTGACAAATAAGAATATGTAAAAATAGTTCAAATGTTACTCAAATAAATGAAACCATGTGATGAGAGCTCGCACTTATTGCATTCCTTCCTTCATCTACAATGTCCTCAGGTGATTTCCAGCCAGTTTGATTATGTCCTGAACTTAGGCGTGAGTTCAAAATGCATCTACACCTTTAATAGCGCACTGAGAAGTTGGTGCACACTCCACTCACAGCCATTTCCCTCTTGAACCATCACTGTGCAATTCAGGTGTGTCAGAGGCCACAGGTATCATGCTTATTTCTTGTATTCTCTTTCAACACATGAAGAAGTAATTTGGTTCATTGAGTCTCGACTGGCCGTCAGAGCAATCGCTTGAATACCACTCCGAGGCAATTGAATCACTCAAACATTCTTATCAACTCCCCCCCCCCCCCCCCCCATTCGACGAGCCAGGTATAAATCAGCACACGTTTGGGCTTTGTGAGGTGTTGGGGAAGTGCTACGCTATTTTGCTGCTGTTTTATGGCTGGGGTCCCAGCTCTGGGCTGAGTGCTGCCCCAGAAAACTGCTTTTGAAAACATTTACGGAAATAGAAATGCTGGAAGAATTATATCCTGTCAAGCAGCATGTGTGAAATGAATATTGCGTTGGGTCCCGTTCTCCCAATGCAATATTCCACCAAACTGTGCATGCATGGCTGACGGGACCACACAGCGCAGGCACGAAGCCGCATTCAAAGTTGTGCCATTGATGGCAGAAATGAAGTTAAAGTGAATAGAGAACCCGTGGAGCCGTTTGTAAAATAGAACAAAGTTTACCCCTGGAGCCGTTGGGTCCCCGTTGTGAGGCCAGGCAACTACAGCGAAAACAAAAAAAAATGGCGATCTAAAAATCGGCAAAGGCCCTAACTACGCTCGCAAGGATAGCAGGCCCACTGCGCACATGCGGTGAGATGGCTTCATGTTGCATTACTACTGCGTCATTTTGAATTGTGACACGGCTGACGGGCCTCCACCAACTGCACAGGTGTGGCCGGCAAGTGGGTGTGCTGTACAAAGTTAATTTAAGTTTTAATTGTAAATAACTTGTAAAATATAACATCAATCTGAATGAAAGTTTGCTAATGCACATCGCAGGATAATAGTGAATAAGCTGGGTCTAAAATTGTCGCGCTATCGTATACAGTTTTTGTGGATTTTTGGGAACAAACATTTGTACAAACAAACAAATAAACAAACAAACAAACAAGATGAGAGCTTTATGGATAGATAGATAGATAGATAGATAGATAGATAGATAGATAGATAGATAGATAGATAGATAGATAGATAGATAGATAGATAGATAGATAGATAGATAGATAGATAGATAGATAGATAGATCGATCGATCGATCGATCTTATCTATTACTAAAAGTCTAATCTTGTTTGTTTATAGATAGATGGATGGATGGATGGATGGATGGATAGATAGTTTTTGCAGCATTAACTCAGCAGGTCAGGCAACATGGATAGGTGAAGTTTCGGTTTGGGACTCTTCTTTACACTCAGTCTAAAGAAGATTCCCAACCCTAAACGTCGTCTTTCCATCTACTCCAGAGATGCTGCTTGATCCCAAGCAATGCACAGCTCGAGTCAAGGTTATTGACAAGTTCACAAGTATGGTGAGGTATACAGTGTAAATCGAATTACAAACTATTGCCATTATTAGATCCCATTTGGATTACAGCAAGATTCAACAAACATTTTGAACATTTTGAAGGATGCGGTTGGAAGCATTTTACCAGGAGACTCTTTGTCCCTTTGTGCCATTGCTGGCTCTTTGCAAGAACTCTTCAACTACTGCCGCTCCGCTTGTTCTCTCCCCAACGTATTTCCCTCACGAAGAGCTGCGGGTCTTGAGTGAAATGCAAAGTGCCGGAGTAATTCAGTGACATAGGCAGCATCTGCGGAAGTCTGAAGAAGTGTCCCAACCTAAAATATCATCTATCCATTCCTTCCACAGAGGCTGCTGGATCCAGTGCGTTCCTCTGGCACTTTGTGGTCCTTTTAAAGTTACCTTGGAATCTCCTCCACTGACTTTGAAAGTACAGTCATTGTTGCATTTCCAAGAACGGTAGCATCCTTGTTAAAAATCACATGACACCTTTAAGGTGTTTTAAAGACTGTCTTTATGGATAAATTAAGTTTTCTCTCTAGATGTGGCAAATTATAGAGTTTGAAGTGTTCTTGCCAAGTAGACTGATTTGAGTGAGATAAAAAAAATAAGTCAAGAAGGTAAGAATTGTGGCGGATGATGGATTTGATGCTGTTAGATTTGAAGAACATGGTGATTGTCTGGTCGTTTAGTCGTTGCTTGCTGCTGAGTGCTGGTAAATGGAAATGGAAGCCTTTTTTTGCATTTAGTCAGTGGGATATTTTTGTCAATCCCAATAATGAATTCTACTCTAGTTTTTCAATCAGTCGTTTGTTATTTATTTTCCTTTACTGAGCTTTCCGTTAATGTGATGCTCTGTGAACATAACTGGATTATTAATTACTTGTGAAAGGATCTATCACCAAAGATGGTGATAGAACCTGTTAGTTCCTGTTTTTATATCCCTGATAACTGATTCCATTCATTTAAGACACCCCTGTTCAACCCTTCATTTGAGCAAATTGAATCCCTGTTCAAATTGAGCATATTTGTGTCACAACTTGCACAAGCTCTATTCACCCACCAGCCCTGCATTCATTGATCTACACTGGCCACTGGGTGAGCAATGGCATGATCATAAAATTGTGATCTTTGTTTTCAAGTTCTCCACAGCCTGCCCCTCTCTATCTCTGTAACATTGGTGCCCCGGTACTTGTACCTTTCTGGTTTTGTCCTTGTGCTCACCTCCAAACTGAATCGCCCCATAATTGCCTTCAGCTATCAACCACCTAAACCCTGTAATTCCCTCCCTAAATCTCTTGGCATTACTGATGCTGTCTTGTTACTACCTCATGTTGCTTAGTGTTAGAGTTTGATCCACGACCTTCCTGAGAAGTGCCATAAATAGTTTACCTCTGTTACAAGTGCTATACAACTACAGCTAATTATAGTAGTGTAATCGCTAGTCCTATGGATAAATCCCCTCTTATTTAAAGTGGGTTTCCCCTGCATGCTCCAGTCTTCCACATCCCAAAAACGTGTGGGTTGATAGGTTAATTGATTGCTGTATATTGCCCCTAGACTGTGGATGAGTGGTAGAATCTAGAGGGAGTTGATGAGAAGGTGAGGAAAATAAAATAGAATTTGTGTGAAATTAATATAAATGGGTGAGTGAGAGTTGGTGCAGACTTGATGGTTCGAAGTGCAATTTTCCATGCAGTATGACTCCATGATGTGTGGGTTGGTTGGTTAATTGGCCATTGTAAATTGCCCCAAAATTGTAGGAGTGTAGATGAGGGGTAGAATTGGTGATGGGGGTGGATTTGAGGGTTGGAGGGAATACAATGGGTGAAAATAAATGGGTGCTCGATGTGGTTGGTGTGTACACGGTGGGCTGAAGAGCCTGTTTCCAAGCTGTATGTTTCATGCTTTTAATTTCCTTTTATACCGGACAGTGCAGAGATGGGTTTGGACATTTTTCATACATTAAATATAATCACGAGGAATGCATGTGCTCCTTGACTTGTACATCCATCAGATTTGAATATTGAGCAATCAAGTAATTCTTTCTTTGGAATGGGTTTGCCAAAATAATTTGTTTCCTCGCCAACAACCAATCCGTATCGCACTGAGACAACTACATGAATGCAAACAGTTTTAACAGCTCTGTTTAATCATTTCTCACACATTTTGGTGGAGGTGGAAAATATTTTGAGCATAGTCCTCATTTGATTTTCAGTAATTCAACCATAATCCTTTCTGTAAAAGAAAGCAATGCAGTGCAGCTATGATTCTCGTCTGTTGACAAGCATGCAATGATGCTTCATTTTGAAGTTCACAGCTGTTGCATGGAAATTAATTTTAGTGGTGAATTAACATGAAGAAATCAGAGTATCCTGTTGTAATATCTTGCCACTTGAATGCCCATTATATAATTTCCTGATAGATATTTGCAGCCTGTTCACGTTGGAGCGTACTCAGATATACCTTCATGTCAATTTAACTTTAACTTTTAACTAAACTGAATATTTATTTCTTAAATCCTAAAAATAATTATATCCTGACAAATTTCTCCAAACTCCAATGGTATTCTTGACCTGCATGGTGATTTCCTGCTTACCCATTCCATAATGTTATACATTTTCAGCACTTAAACCAGGCAAATAATGCAATCAGAGTTACACCTGAAATGAGGACATCATTATTTCCTGACGGATTTGTTGTGAGAGTGGTGCAGAATATTAGACTCCAGCCAACTCCAGGGAGAATTTAAAAAAGGGACTAATGCAGAATGAGTGTAAAGGGATGGCTGATGGTTGGCATGGACTGAAAGGCATGTTTCCATGGTATATTTCTCCATGACTAAATAGAAGATCATGCGTTTTGTGGTTGGACTTCACCTGAAGGACTGTAGCCTTTCAAAAAGGTGGCTCACCACTAAGGGATGGGTAATAAATGATGCCCTTGCTAGCAATGTCCAGATCCTGCAGAAAAGATAAAATTAAAATCTTTGTCCCCTTCTCTGGGACTATTGGTGTGATTGGTAGTAGCAAAGATCGATGCACTCTCAGATCCATTACATGCAATCAGAAATCCTATAGCTTTGTTCTTGGCAAGTAGGATTTCATAGATTAGATACAAACTATTCCGTTGAAAATATACATTTTTATATATATTTAAAGACGATGCAGGTAAATAGCCGTGTTGTGATTAAAATTGCATGGTTATTTTCATGACATTATCTTATTTTCATGGCATTATGTTATTATCACGGCATTATTACTGACATGTTTGTTACAAGATAAAATTCCACCAAACCCATTAGAGGCAGTGCTTTACACCAAGGAAGTTTATTTGCCAGATACATTTACTCTGCAGAGCACAACATTGTTGTATGGAACAGTAGTCCATGCGCTTTTCCTGGGGAGCAATCCTACTTGTCCCATTTCTCCTCTTCTGACATAATTGCAGCCTACAATATATTCTCTAACACATATCATCAACTACCCCTTTTTTTGCTATTAATATACTCTGGGGCAATTTACAATGGTCACTAAGCCCACCAAACTCTCTGGAGATTGCCTGTCCCACTGAGTTACTCCAGCATTTTGCGTCTATGCTCACAGTTGGCACCTGAGGGCAGGAACGAAGGCGGGCGCCTGGTGGTGTAAGGCAACGCCACCAACTGCTGCACCACTGTTCACGCACTAGACATGTGTTCCCTCCCCTTAGTAAAACGCAAAGTGTGGAAATAACCTCAGTGGGTCAGGCAGCATCTCAGTGGGGGGAATGGACATGTGACACATGTCCTCCTCTCCCCTGCCAGAAACATCACTGAGATTATATTCATATGTTATAAGAGCAGATTAGGTCATTTGGCCCATCAAATCTATTCTGCCATTCATTCATGGCTTATCTATCGTTCCCTTTCAAACCCATTGTCCTGCTTTCTCCCTATAACCCCTGACACCCGTACATCACATGCCAGACTTAAGAGTTTTAGATTTCTTGGGGAGTGCAGGGAACCAGTGTGCTGAGCAGGCAGGTGCCGTCAGGGTAGGCAAGGTAGGCACTGCCTACTCTGACTAAAATTATAAAATGGTAATTATTAAATGTAAATAATAACGGCATTGGAGAATTATGCCTACATAAGAGATCGATCTCTTAGGTAGGCATAATTCTTCGTGCCTTTCATCCGCAGTATATGCAACACGCGAAGGTCTGTGCAGTCCACATGCCGTCGACGCTACTTCAAGCCGTCAATGACAAGGGGAGCTGAAGGCAGCTGAAATTCTGCCTTTGCAGTACTGCGCATGCGCACCGCAAGTTTCTTGGCGGGTTTTTCAAATATGGATTGTCATTATCCTAAGAATATCTTAAACAAAGAGAGAAGAATGGAGTTTGTGTACAAATGATGTGGTAGGTAAATCTCATGGTGCTATATGTTTTTAAATACTGTATTTCCCGGGCAGGGGGAGAGGGGGGGAGAGCGCTCATTTCACAGCGTTTGGGGAATCTGACCTGGGATAAAGTTGCGTGGAGGGCAGGAGCTTTGTGAAGGAGGGGATCGGGGATCATGCCAGTAACCCAATTGCGACCGCATTGTGGCCGCGGAGTGAATTAGCTTGGGTGGCTGTGAGCGGCCGCCGGGACCGGACAGTCCCTTCTGCCGGCCCCCGCTCACCTCTGGCAGTGCTCTCCATCTGAAAACCTGTCCTGCCGCTCGCCGGCCTCGCTCAAATCCGCCGCTTCCCGCAAATCCTTAAATTCCGACTATGCGATCAAGGGACCAACTGAGGTTACTCAGCTTTTGGAATGTAAGGATTTGCGGGAAGCGGCTGGCATGAGCGAAGCCGGCGAGCGGCAGGTGGGAGATGTTCAGACGGAGAGCGGGCCGCCAGAGGTGAGCGGCCGGCAGAAGGCACTGAGGTGGTGTCCAGTTCCGCTGTCCGGTCCTGAGGCTGCTCACACCCACCCGAGCTGCTTCCCTCGCCGGCCACAATGCGGTGGCTCCGTGCCCGGAGCGCCGCGACAGCAGTGAGTGAGTGGGCTACTGGCATGATTCCCGACCCCCTCCTTCTCAACACTCCTGCCCTCCCCGCACCTTTAACCCCTGGCCAGACTCCACACGCTGTGAAAGGAACTCTCCCCCCAATTGGTCCCTTGAACAAGTATTGTCAATCAATAAGATGACAACTGATTCAACTTGTCCCGGTGTGCTCCTGTTTTTCCCACCATCTCTCCACCTGCCATCATCCTCCATCCCCCACCCATTCAGTAATTCAAAATGAAGGAGATGTGGAAGCCTTGGGCAAATTGACTTGTTACTTATTTTTATGGAGAGACTAATCTGCGCCTGCGCGGTTTAAAGCCGATTGACTGCCTACGCTGAGTAATTACTCGTGGCATGTGCCTGGTGCTGAGTACATTTTATGTTTTCAACTTTTTTTTTTAATGAACTTTTAAATTAAATTTCCTTGATATAATTAAAGCCTGTAATTTATGGTGGCCAGTGAATAGGTCATCCTGTGCAACTTGAGATCCACTGGTATAAAAGATCCATCAGTGTAAGAGTAGTTTAGCAAATCCTACGGTCATTTATACACAGCTGCCAGTATTTACAGATTAAACCATCAACTCTGATGTTGGTAGCAAGGAAAGTCTTTCAACGGATAAAGAGAAAGGGCAAAGATGTCAGATCCTAAAAGCAAAGACTTCCACTTACTGCTGTGCATTAGTTCCTCAATACTGCCGAGCAATGAGAATGTGGACTTCTTGGGTCAGGTTGTGACATTCACCTTCTTGAGGGCAGTAAGGGACGGCGGATTAATGCTGTCCTTTCAGTGGCACAGACACCCATAACAATTGAGCGTCATGTTAACTACAGCGCATTTAGAAACTTGACCATGTTATTGCAGGCCGTACGCGGGGAAGATGTCTTCCCTAGCTGAGGAGTCCAGCTTCAGATGTCACAGTCTCAGAATGAAGGGTGGGTCATTTGGGACTGAGATTGGAAATGTTTCCTCACATGATGATTCCATGGAATTCCCCAATCTAGAATGCTGTAGGAGCTCAGCCATAGAGTTCATTAACGGAGATCACATGATGTCTAGATGTTCAGGGAATCAGGGGATATGGGAATAATGCAAGGAAATGACTGTGAGATGAAAGATCAGTGAAAATTATTCAAATTCTAGTATTCAGCAATGGTCTTCACAACTGCACCAGTATGGCGTTGTGTTTTTCTTCCTCATAATGTTCTTGCACGAATATCTTGTTTTTACACCATCTTTTTTTTAGAAGTAATGTACAATTTGTGTTTGTGTATTCACCAGTCCATATCCTGTGATGCTGCTGCAAGCAAGATTTTTTTTTCTACCTGTGCCTCACCGTACACCATATACAATGCATATGGCAATATACTTGAACAATTAGCAGAGCAGACTCAAATGTCTCTGCTCCCATTTCTTATTTTATGTTAAAAGTTTTTCATCTTCAAGGATACATACAGTCGACTTTCCACTAAATCTTTGCAATAATAACATGAAGTCATAAAGATCACATTTTAAGTAGTTCAGATGCAATATCAAATTTAAAGTACTAGTTCTTTATCCGGACTAATAATGGAACATTACTTCATAAAGGCAACATAAATGACCTGCATTTATAATGAAAGAACAATTTGGGGCAGAATATAATTTCTTCTTGAAATAATTCAGCAAGAAAACTGCTCTCCTTGGTTCTTCTGAGTGGCATGTTAGCATTACCGTTTCATTGCTATTACTTTATTCAGGGCTAAGACCCCCCCAAAGTTCTTCACAGAAGCACCATCAGACAAGTTAGAAGAAGACACACCAGGACTCGTGACCAAAAGATTGCTGAGTGATGAGTTTTAAGGAGCAGCCTAAATAAAGAAGCAAGGGGAAGTTGCTGACGGAAGGATTTTCAAAGATTAAAGAACATCCTAAAAGAAAAAACAAGGGAAAGTTGCTGAGGGAATGATTTTCAAAATAGGAGCACCAGCAGGGCACCAAGTCCCTGAAGCCTGCCTCACCATTCAATATGACCCTATCTGACCTATGCTGGCCTCACCTCTCTCTGCTAGTTGCAGATCTCCACCTTATGTAACAATCTGGCCTCCTTCACCCTCGGGCAAAAAATTCAGAGATTCACTATCCTCTGAGAGAATAATTTTTTATGCATCTCAGTATTAAGTGACCGACTCCTGGTATTGATTGTAGCTAAGTTTTCAAAGATTTCAAAGGTCAGATTATTGTCACATGTACCAATTAAGGTATAGTGAAACTCGAACAGGTTATGAATCTCACTCCAGAAAATATCTCAACATCTACGTGGTCAAGCCCCCTTGGGATCGTATATCTTTGAGCAAAGTCATCCCTTATTCTTCTGAAGACACCCTTTATTCTTTGACCTGTCACCTGTGATAGAATATTAGATTTTAGTGATGTGCAGAAGATCAGAATGGGAGAAAAATGTCCTTGGACATCCAAAGGACTAGAGGAGTTGCAAAGACAAAAAAAAAGTTTTTCTAATGAAACTAACAACATGAATATATCACATCAAAAATAATTAAACCTCTCATAGTTTGTGATATGGATTGAAATATTGTAGATTAATTTGCTTATATTTTGTTATTGTTGTTTTTCATGCATCCAGATCATCTGCACATTTTCAATTCATTATATTATACAATGTTTGGCAAGCAGTGTTATATTATTAATAAACACAAAAAGGTGGAGTAACTCAGCGGGACCCAAGAAATCTGAAGAAGGGTCTCGACCCGAAATGACACCCATTCCTTCTCTCCAGAGATGCTGCCTGACCCGCTGATTTATTCCAACTTTTTGTGTCTATCTTTGGTTTAAACCAGCATCTGCAGTTCCTTCCTACACCTTATATTATTTATATGCTGAGCATCCTTACCCATGAAACTTGGACTAGTAGAGTCTTACACCAATGTTAAGTCCCTCATGAACATGGGAACTCATAGCTCTTCAACCCTTTATTTTTCTGCCATTGTGATATCATAACTGATTGGGGCTCCATATCTATTCAAGAATTATGAGTGTATTCATATGTGGCAAAGCATAGAGTATAAAATAGAAATGTTTGTGCATACCATTGGCAGGTTGGATGAGCAATTCCTGTTTTAACCCTCTGGATATGGGTATAGCATGTGGACCATAGAGACAATTTAAAGATACAGCATGGAAACAGGCCCTTCGGACGACCAAGTCCACGGAAACTAACTAGTTGGATAACACTAGTTCTATGTTATCCCACTTTCTCATCCATTCCAACGCATAAGAGGCAATTTTACATAATAACCTACAACCTACAGCACATTTTTGGGGTGTGGGAGGAAACCAGAGTACCTGGAGGAAACATGCAAATTCCGAAAGGAGAGCACGCGAGGTCAAGATCGAACTCAGCTCTCTGGAGCTTTGAGGCAGTGGCTCCACCATTGATGCCACTGTAGATAGAGATGTTTTGTTGTCATGGATACAGTGAGTTCAATGGTAATGTTAGGGTTGGTAGAACCTTAGCAGTATGCAATGCAATGTGTGTGTGCTGATGTAATCTGTAATTCCTCTAGCCCTATAGATGTTCAATGTGTGTTGTTGATCATTTAATGCATCTATCATTTTAGGTGTAGGAAGGAGTTGCAGATTACTAGGAAGGAAAGTCAGGGGAGTGGGAAACACAGAAATAAGGAAGTATAAGATGTGAGAACGAGACATCAAAGGGGATGAAGCTGAAGTAATATGTAGAATAGTTGATTGTTATCAAGGAGAAGATGACAACAAAGCAAACAGAGGTGAAATGTAATCGGGGACAGTCAGACTGGTCGGAGAACCAGGAAACGGGAGGGATGGAGAGAGAGGGAAAGCAAAGATTACTTGAAGTTATAGAAGTCAATGGGGTGGGATGTAAGCTGCCCAAGCAAAATATGAGGTGCTGTTCTTTAATGGTTGATTTGCTGTTATTAAGAAATCTATCTTTAGAATCACACTATCTTTCCACTCACACCTTCAAATATTTCAGCCATTTGTCCCACATTTAATATTTAATTGTTAAAAGTCAGAAGTTCATTAAGAGATGTGAATAGTCATCCTGATTTCAATTGCTTCTCCTATGCCAGGATGGTGAGGCATTCGGTCGTGCCCAATCAAAGTCTCCTTAAGGCTTTTAAATTTTGAATTCCTCATGTAACACCTTGTCAGCAAGTTCCGAATATTGTACAGAAAATCCATTTATCCAAATAGGTATTTTAATTATATTATTCATGATGCAAGCAAATACCCAGTAGAGGTGAAAACAATTCAGTAGAGAGGAAAACTGTACTTCAGTGGAGATTAAAACAGTGCTTCGGTGGATGGGAAAACAGTGCTTCGGTAGAGGGGAAAACAGTGTTTCAGTGAAGGGAAAAACTGCTTCAGTGAAGGGGAAAACAGCATTAGTGGAGGGAAAACTGCTTCGGTGGAGATTAAACAAGCGCTTCAGTGGAGGGAACAACGATTCTTCAGTAGAGGTGTAAACAGTGCACAATGGAGGGGAAAACTGCACAGTGCAGGGGTAAACAGTGCTTTGATAGAAACAAAAACAGTGCTTCTTTGGAAGGAAAACAGGCCATCAGTGGAGAGGAAAACAGTGTTGTTCTGAAATGTGAACTTTGCCTCTTTCTTCACAGTTCTTTGATCTGCTGAGTTCAGCTTTTCTTTGTTTTTTTCAGTTTATAGCAAGTACAGTTTTTGTTCTTTGGGAGATGTAGAAACCTGTGAGGTTATCCCCTCCAAGTGAAGTTGAAACATAGAAACATAGAAATTAGGTGCAGGAGTAGGCCATTCGGCCCTTCGAGCCTGCACCACCATTCAATATGATCATGGCTGATCATCCAACACAGTATCCCGTACCTGCCTTCTCTCCATACCCTCTGATCCCCTTAGCCACAAGGGCCACATCTAACTCCCTCTTAAATATAGCCAATTAACTGGCCTCAACTACCCTCTGTGGCAGAGAGTTCCAGAGACTCACCACTCTCTGTGTGAAAAAAGTCTTTCTCATCTCGGTCTTAAAGGATTTTCCCCTTATCCTTAAGCTGTGACCCCTTGTCCTGGACCTCCCCAACATCGGGAACAATCTTCCTGCATCTAACCTGTCCAACCCCTTAAGAATTTTGTACGTTTCTATAAGATCCCTTCTCAATCTCCTAAATTCTAGAGAATATAAACCGAGTCTATCCAGTCTTTCTTCATAAGACAGTCCTGACAGTCCTGAAAGGGGAAGAAGGTACGTTCTCCCCGTGATCTGCGGGGGTTTTCTCCGAGATCTTCGGTTTCCTCCCACACTCCAAAGACGTACAGGTTTGTAGGTTAATTGGCTTGATAAAAATGTAAAATTGTCCAAGTTGGCGATATGCAGAGTGCTGCCCTGCCGACTACAAAATTCAGAAGGTTCAGAAGGAGGAATGAAATTTCTGATGAAAACAAATGAATCAGCAAAATTCATCCCTTTTGCCAAATGTCAATAGTTTTGGTCTACTCGATGAAAGGCCTAGCCCCTTTTAAATATTAAATTGCTGAAAACAAGTTTCAATGCAGAATCAGGACGATGATGAATGGTTAATGTAATATAATGGTAAATAATTTAACTCAATTGACCAATCTTGGCCTGCCTTTGTTACTTGGTTATTCAATGAAACTGGACGTATGCCTGTGTTTATGCTCCACAGAAACCTGCTCCAACTTATCCTGCCTAGACCTATCAGCATATCCAACTGTTCATTTCTCTCTCATGTTGTTTCCTCTTGACTGTGTTTATGCTAATCTCTTTAACTATTTTG
This sequence comes from Raja brachyura, assembly GCA_963514005.1. Next base: position 83,665,259 of record OY740784.1, read on the forward strand.
TGTGGGAGTGAGTTCCACATTCTCTGGGCAGAGCAGTCTGTTCTGAATTCCCTATTGGAGTTCTTTGTGATCGTTTCATATTCATGCCCCCCACCCCCTTCTATAGTACATGGTTTGAATTTATTTCCATTGCTGTTCCTTTGTATTTTAAACCAAGTTTTTCATTTATTACAACAGCGGAGGAAGCTAAAAGTCCGGTCGGTCCACGCAGTTCACTGTACAGAACAATCCTATCAGTCCTATTCTCTCTCCTTGTTTTCCCTGTATCTTGCTGCAGCTTTCTTTCCGACACACAACCCATCAACTTTCCATTGATTTTTTTACAAGAAGTTTTAATTAAGATGAGACACAAAATGCTGGAGTAATTCAGAGGGTAAGGCAGCATCTCTGGAGGAAAAGATTAGGAGATGTTTTGCGTCTGAACTGATTTCAAACTGATTATACCGAAGATAGGCACAAAATGCTGGAGTAACTCAGAGTAGACAAAAAATGCTGGAGAAGCTCAGCGTGTGAGGCAGCATCTAAGGAGAAAAGGAGTAGGTGACGTTTCGGGTCGAAATCCTTCTTCAGACTGGTGGGTCAGTCAGTAACTCAGAGGGTCAGGCTGCATCTCTGGAGAAAAATAAAAGGTGCGTTTCGGGTCGGAACCCTTTTTCAGACTAATTATACTGAAGATAGACACAAAATGCTGGAGTAACTCAGAGGGTCAGGCAGCATCTCTCGAGAAAAAGAATAGGTGACTTTTGGGTCAGAATCCTCCTTCAGATCAGTGTAAACAGCATCTGCAATTCCTTGCTACACATTTAGTTAAGATAAATTTTATTTAGTTTATTATTGTCACCTGTACTGAGGTACAGTGAAAAGCTTATCGTTTGTGTTCAGTCCAGTCAAAGAAAATATTATACATGGTTATAATCAAGCTGTCCGTGGTGCACAGAGACAGGATAGAGAGTACAACATTTGGTGCAAGATATAGTCCAATAAAGTCCGATTAAAGATAGTTCACAGGTCTCCAATGAGGTAACTGGATGGGCAGTACCGCTCTCATTCCTATTCTCTCCCCTGGTAAGAAGGTGACGCTAAATCTGGAGGAATGGTTTTTCAAACTTCTGTACATCTTGTCTGATGGGAAAGGGGAGAAGAGGGAGTGACCGGGGGTGGAGACTATCCCTTGATCATGTTGGTGGCTTTTCCGAGGCAGCGTGAAGTGTAGATAGAGTCAATGAAGGGAGGCTGGTTTGCGTGATTGTCTGAGCTACATGTGCAAGTCTCTGCAATTTCTTGTGGTCTTTGATGGGGTTGTTTCTAAACCAGGCTGTAATGCATCCTGATAAAATGCTTTAGACGGTGCATTAGTAGCCCATTAATCTATCTCTTTTGGATGTGGAAGGAAACTGGAACACCCTGGGGAAATCTATGCTATCGCAGGGAGATCATGCAAACTCCTCACAGACAGCACCCAAAGTCAGGGTTGAACCTATGTCTCTGAAGTTGTGAGGTAACAACACCAATCATTGTGCTACTATAACGGCCCAAAAACTGCTTCCAGTAACTTCTATAAACAATATGATTTTTGCCCACACGTCATGAACAAGAGGCATGCATATGGACAATGTTTTGCCTTAGTTCAGCCAAATGACCTGAAGCTCTGCCATTTCTAATAATCATGAAACCCTGGGATAATTTCATTGACATTTTTAAATATCTCATAAATTTTAATTCACCATTTATTAAATAGAAATTCTTAGGGTCAACAGTAACCTGAGGTAATGTGACCTAATCAGTTGAATTATTAAGCAATTATCTACCACAGCAGCATTATAAGAGCAGGAAAGATACCAACAATTGATAAAACACTTGTTCCAAAACAAAACTATTTGTAGTATGTTCCTTTCCACTGCAAACACCCAGGAGGTGGAAGAATTTTACCTGTCCAAGTTCCAAGTTCATTAGTTATATTAATGACAGACAAAGTGGCCTTCAAACTTCATGGCTAATTTTAAGTTGATACTTCCATAGTTCCTGACAATTGAATGGAGGATATGATTGGGTGCAAAGTGGCTGGAAATCAAGAATGTGCTGGGAATCAATTCAACTTTCCTGTTTGTGCTTTGGAGGCCAATGTACAATTGAGTGTGGATGGTGCAACTGAGCACGGGGTACAAAAGGTGTTGCATCCAACTTGCTCATTGTTCCATAAACCCAGGAGCGAAAAATTTTGTTTTCCATCAAAATCCATGTCCTGCAGATCATCCCAGGGGAATGATATAGTTCTTTCTGACCATGCAGGTTTCCTTTCTTTATCAAAATGAAGGTGCCTCCATATCGGCAGCATTTCCTCATGATGGCACTGAATTCTCAGCTGAAATCCCATCGGCTGTCTTATATAACCATATAACAATTACAGCACGGAAACAGGCCTTCTCGGCCCTTCCAGTCCGTGCCGATCATTCATTTTCCCCTAGTCCCATCTACCTTAAAGCAAATTACAGTATCTTACCCGTAAATAGCAGAGTAACCGGTGGGGAATTCGATGAGAATGCTTTCAGTTAGCTGGAGCTTCAATTTAGTTTAGTTTAGTTTAGAGATACAGCGCGGAAACAGGTCATCAGCCCACTGAGTCCTCACCGACCAGCGATCCCCACATATTAACACTATCCTACACACACTAGGGACAATTTTTACATTTACCAAGCCAGTTTACCTACATACCTGTATGTCTTTGGAGTGTGGAAGAAAACTGAAGACCTCATAGAAAACCCATGCAGGTCATGGGTAGAACGTACAAACTCCGTACAGGCACCACCCACAGTCAGGATCGAACCCAGGTCTCCGGCACTGCAAGTGTTGTTAGGTAGCAACTCTACCGCTGCGCCACCATGCCACTGGGCATTCAGCACTGGGATTCACTCCCTAAATCCTTCCCTATGTATTTTTCTTTGTCTTTAACTCCCCTTTCTTCTTCCTCCCACCCCCACCTCCTTATTTATCTCTATACTTTTGTTCTTCTCTGTTTCTCTCTCTGTCCTCAAAACCTACCTCGTTGACCAAGCACTGATAATCTGCTCTAACATCTCCTTACATTGTTCCCACTCAGTAATTTTATTAGATTATACCGTGTGAAATACCTTGGTATACTTTGCAGCATAGGAGGCATCATGTAAGAGGAAGGTATTGTATTGACTGTCAGTGCTGAAGGTGCCAGTATGAAACGTTTCATTCACAACTTTCTACTGCAAGAAAGAAAGATCATGCTGGTTTGCCTTTGGGATGAGGTGAACAGAAATGTATTTAACCATAAAGCAGAGGGCTGTAAATCATCAGTTGTTTCATTATCCTTATTGATGTGATCGATACATTTGTGGACTCTTGGAGAGTTACTGCCTACGGGTTTAAAGACAGGATGTGCTGGATATGTCCATCTGGTCAGAATGTATTGAACGAGCGAGAAACAGAGTTAATGTTTCTGGCAGATGCCCCCTGCACAAAGCTACCGGTTAAGGAGGACGTAGAGCAGGTTAGGAGAACAAAAGGGAATGTGAGGAATAGGACAAGTTTGGAGGGATATGGACCAAGAGCAGGCAGGTAGGACTAATATAGCTGGGACATGTTGGCTGGTGTGGGCAATTCGGGCCGGCCTGTTTCCCACACTGTATCACTCTATGACCCTATGAGTCTAATATGGAGAGACTTGCAGAAAGATGGATGTTTAATCCTATTGAATGGCAGAGCAGGCTTGACGGGACAGACATGTGACCCACTCCAGTACTTATTCCTTATGCTTTAATGTGGTCCAGTAAAAATAGATGTCATGTCATGTCAAATTTATTGTGAGGTATAAATACAATGAAAATCATACTTGTAGCGCCATCACATAGCAATGTTACAAAATTTTGAGATTTAAAAAATCAAGTCTGCAATTTATCCCATCAGATAAAGCATAAAAATAAGTTTAATTTGACACCTAATTCACTTTCATATCTTCAGTATTAAAAAAGTTTTGGCCATTTTCATACTCGGAAATTAGCATCTTGTTCCTTAGTGCTTTTCCATTGACTTAACACAAAAGCTGTGATGATCGAGGACAGTCAAAAGCCCATAACTTTCTTAAAAATTAAGAGAACTTAATGACATTTTCAATTATAGATTGAAGCATTCCGAACCAAATATAAAACATCTTACTTGGATGACCTGAAATTAATGCATATAATTAGTTAATTACCTAATTGTAGCTAATTACAAAATTGACTGAAATTGTCTTGAAAATTCAGACATGTGATATTCTCAAAATCAGAACGTTAATATTATTGTATTATATGCTGCAAGTCCATAACAGAGAGGTAAATAAAATTCAATTTCTAGACCAAGTCTGTATGGAGAAGATCAGTTGCTAGCTGGTATATTGGCATATCATAATCAGTAGCATCATCATACTCCTCACATTGTAACCAACAAGCCATGTACACCTTGTTTATCCACAAGTTTTCTATTTTAGCATAGTAAACTACACGTTTTTTCTCTTCAAACCACGCATGACGTGCCTTACTGCCCACTACTTTCCCATTAAGAATGTCCTGTAGATTCCATTTCTTAAGAAAAGGATAATTTTTAAAAATAGCCAAAGTATCCAAATAACAAACTAATCCCATTCACACTAAAATTCACAATATACATGATTTTTAAATCTCTCTGTCATGAATTTATATGCCAGATGGAAGGAATTTAATGTTTAATTCCCATAAATTAATCCAGACACATCCACTCAATATAATCAAAATTATTATTTTTTGCACAATACATGTGACTAAAACTGTTGTGAATATTTAGGTTAAAAATAATGATCATGGAGAGAGAATAACACAAAATATAGACAGTTTGGATGGCTTATGACGATTGTCCAAAGAAAATGAGCATTTTAATCATCTTGCTTCTGGAATGTGATCGATTGGAACGTTGCATTTGCGGTGAATTTGAACCCCATATAACATTTTCGCTATGTAAAATTAGATTAAAGCCATCCCAAGAAGCAAGATTATATGTAATATAGACGACTTACCCTTTGTTTTGTCCCGTTCTTGCGATCCGTCACGTTGTAGGCGTTAAGGGCATTAGAAGTCGCTTTTTCTTTTAATTCAATTATTAAATTGTCCAGCAAATTATTTAAAAAAACCACGAACGGAAGTCCGATCGATTTTTCTTCATCAGCTAGCTGCCCGATGAAATCGCCCTCCGACAAGCAGTACAAAACTGGATTTAATACCGCCTGCCCCCCCCTCTCAAAGGCGCCAAAGTTGCTCACACGGCCAGTGGCAGAACTGCAGCACCGCTGAAGGTAGATATTGTAACATCGCTACATCACAGGCCATATTAATTATACAAGACAGTCAAAAGAAAAAGACTGTTCAAAACAAAAATACATTCTTGCAAAAATACACCATTAGGAAACAAAGTCCATGGCAGTGCAAGAAGTGGTTTGTGGTGTTTGTTGTCAGGATAGGATTAGGTAGTGCAGGTCAGTTCAAGAGCCTGATGGTTGTAGGAAAGTAGCTGTTGGAAGGTCTGGCCTAAGTCCACCACTCTCTGTAGCCTAATTGGGTAGGAAGGAACTACCGATGCTGGATTAAACCAAAGATAGAAACAAAAAGCTGGAGTAACTCAGCAGGTCAGGCAACATCTCTGGAGAAGAATGGGGGACAAGACAATGAGACTCAACAAGAGCTCTCTGTAACCTCTTGGATAAGGTCTACAGTGCATCTGTAGAGATTTTAGAGTAGTTCATGGCATATTGAATCTCTTTAAACGTTCAAGAAAGTAGAGGCCCTGCGCACCTTACGGGCTCAGGATAGGTCATCCAAGATGTTGTTCCTTTTAATATTTCCACCTCCAATTTTGTAATGTAAATTCATTATTGGACATGTAATTAATTATAGATAGACACAAAATACTGGAGCAACTCAGTGGGACAGGCAGCATCTCTGGAGAGAAGGAATGGGTGAGGTTTCGGGTGGAGACCCTTCTTCAGTAAATTATTGCAGGCTCTCTACTGTAAAAAGAAAAATATCGCTAGTTATTTTCTGGTATTCAGATGTTATTTTTGTGAATACTTTCTTTGAAGAGACAGAACGTGTTAATGAACAGGCACATATCAGATATGATTCAAAAATTAAACAGAAAAGGTAAATTCAGACTTTCCATCTGCGAACACTGAGTCATGGGACAAATCATAAGCTTAATGTTCTGCATGAAATGGAATTTCTTCCAGTTGAAGCTGTTAATGTTTGCAGCAATTGTTTTTGAACCACATTGTTGGTCGAACATGGCGATTCCTAATTGAATATTTTTTTGGTTGAAGAAATCTTGGGTGCTGATTTTGGATATACTGTAAATATAAAATCGTTACTTCCCTGCTGGTATAAACTACTGTTTTATAAATGCCAGTTTATATTTCAACATACTGATATATATGCTACCAAAAAAGCTGCAGTTTGGCTCTGCACAAACAATCTGATTAAAACAACATCTGTCGACCTCTCTCAACCTGTATCCTATATTTATACAGTACATCTTAGACACCTCACATGCTCTTCAATACCTTTAAATTCCTGACCTCCATCTGTACCATAGTGACTTTACACCTAAATTTCCCACCAGGAAGCTCTCGGGGCCCTCCAGTTCTTCCTTAAACAGACCCCTAATCAGTTCCCCTCGACTAACACCCTCCTCTGCCTGGTGGAACTTGTCCTCTGTCACTTTCTTCAAGTTGAAGGTGTAGCCATGGACACCTGGATGGGTCCCAGCTCTGCCTGCCTTTTTGTTTGTTAGGTTGAACTGTCCTTGTGCCAAACATACCCCGTCGCCATCCCTCAACTCTCTCTCCACTACATCGACGACTGCCTCAAGGCTACCTCCAGCACCCACGCAGAACTTGTTGATTTCATCAACTTTACTGCTAACTTCCACCTTGCACTTAAATTCACTTGGACTATCTCTGACACCTCTCTCCATTTTCTTGTCCTCCCCCTGTCCACGAGACAAACTATTTACTGACGTCACCTGCAAACCTACAGACTCCCATAATCTAGACCTCCTCCCACCCTGCCTCGTGCATGAATGTACCTGCTCCAAAGATCAGGCTTAATCCATTTTATTTAATGCTGTTGTGAATGGATCCCTCACCCATGTCTCCTCTGTGTCCTGCAGTTCTCTTCTCACTCGCCCTTCCGTCAGATGGAACAAGGATAGAGTTCCCCTGGTCTTCACCAGTCACTCCATCAGCCTCCACATCCAACACTATTCTCCGACATTTCCACCAATTTCTGCTTTCCACAGAAACCATTTTCTCCGCAGCTCCTTGGTTCACTCACCGGTTCCCACACAAACCACCCTTTCCCTATGTACTTTCCTCTGCAATGTAACACCTCTTCCCTCACCACCGTACAAGAACCCAGCAACCCTTCCAGATGAGACAGACATTCACATGCATCTCTTCAAACCTCATCTACTGCATTTGGTGATTGCTTTGCCAAACACTTTTGCTCGGTCTGTCAAGGCCTGATGGATTTCCTGGTTGCTAACCATTTGTACACCCTTTCCCATTCCCATACTGGAATTTCTCTCCTAGACCTCCTCTGTTGCCTGAATGAAGCCACACGCCAACTGTTAGCTTCTAAGCCAACTATATAGTGCATTCAGAAAGTATTCAGACCCCTTCACTTTTTCCACATTTTGTTATATTACAGCCTTATTCTAAAATGGATTAAATTCATTTTTTTATCATCAATGTACACACAATACCCCAAAATAAAAAAAGTGAAAATAGGTGTTTGGAAATTTTTGCAAAGTAGTTCAAAAGAAATAACTGAAATCACATTTACATAAGTATTCAGACCCTTTAGTCAGTACTTTGTTGAGGCACCTTTGGCAGTGATTACAGCCTCAAGTCTTCTTGGGTATGATGCTACAAGCTTGGCACACCTGTCTTTGGGTAATTTCTCCCATTCTTCTCTGCAGATCCTCTCAAGCTCTGTCAGGTTGGATGGGGAGCATTGATGCACAGCTATTTTTAGGTCCCTCCAGAGATAATCAATCGGGTTCAAGTCCGGGCACTGGCTGGGCCACTCAAAGACATTCACAGATTTGTCACAAAGCCACTCCTGCGTTGTCTTGGCTGTGTGCTTAGGGTCATTGTCCTGTTGGAAGGTGAACCTCCACCCCAGTCTGAGGTCCAGAACACTGTGGAGAGATCTCTTCATCAAAGATCTCTCTGTAGTTTGCTCCGTTCATCTTTCCCTTGATCCTGACTAGTCTCCCAATTCCTGCCACTGAAAAACATCCGCACAGCATGATGCTGCCACCACCATGCTTCACCGTAGATCTGGTATTGGCCAGGTGATGAGCAGTGCCTGGTTTCCTCCAGACGTGACGCAGGGCATTCAGGCCAAATTCAATCTTGGTTTCATCGGACCAGAGAATCTTGTTTCTCATGCCTTTTGGCAAATTCCAAGTGGGTTGTCATGGGCCTTTTACTAAGGAGTGGCTTCCGTCTGGCCACTCTACCATAAAGGCCTGCTTGGTGGAGTGCTGCAGATATAGTTGTCCTTCTGGAAGGTTCACCCATCTCCACAAAGGAACTCTGGAGCTCTGTCAGAGTGACCATCGAGTTCTTGGTCACCTCCCTGACCAAGGCCCTTCTCCCCTGATTGCTCAGTTTGGCCAGGCTGCCAGCTCTATGAAGAGTCCTGGTGGTTCCAAAATTCTTCCATTTAAGAATGACGGAGGCCACTGTGCTCTTCGGGACCTGTAATGCTGCAGAAATTGTTTTATACCCTTCCCCAGATTGTGTCTCTACACAATCCTCTCGGTGGTCCTTTGTCTTCATGGCTTGGTTTTTGCTCTGACATGCACTGTCAATTATGGGACCTTATATAAACAGGTGTGTGCGCTCCCAAATCATGTCCAATCAATTTAATTTACCACTCGTGGACTCTAATCAAGTTGTAGAAACATTTCCAGTATAATCAATAGAAATAGGATGAACCTAAGCTCAATTTTGAGTGTCATAGCAAAGAGTCTGAATACTTACGTAAATGTGATATTTCAGTTATTTCTTTTTAATTACTTTTGCAAACATTTCTAAACACCTGTTTTCACTTCTTAATTCTGGGGTATTGTGTGCAGATTGATGATTAAAAAAAAGAATTTCATCAATTTTAAAATAAGGCTGTAACATAACAAAATGTGGAAAAATTGAAGGGGTCTGAATACTTTCTGAATGTGCTGTATGTGCATTAAATCCTCCAATTTTCTAACATCCCTTCATCACCTTCTCAAATTCCTGTGCTCCAAATCCCCCCCCCCAACCTTGTTGCACACCTATTTATCCCACTATCCCACGCCTCTTTCCCCCATTCCCTGTCCCCTTCCACCTACACCCTTCTCTCTGCTTTATAATTCACTGTTTCCATTACCTATTGTCTTCTTTTCATATCTAACCTTTGTCACCTTTTCCTCCCGTCTACCAATCAAACCCACCCCCCCTCACCTGTATCCACCTATCACATTAATATTCAGCATCAAGCTACTGTTAAAGCCAGATTTTCTGCCCACTCTCATAACCCCTCGATTTTCTTGAATATTAGAGGAAGTGACTGTTTCAAAAGGACATAAGACATGGAAGTTATCTGAAAACTTTTGAGTTATTTTTAGCTCATTCACTGAGCGAATTTATCTCCTAATGCCTGACCAATTGAACTAAGACTTAATGTAATGCTCAAGAGTTTAATTGAGTCAATTGAAGGCACATTTCCAACCTTGCTCTTTTCTAAATATTATATTTGACTAGTTTAAAAAATGCCAGCTCTAGAGGGTCAAAACATTTAGCTTGTTCTTCATAATTCCTCCTGGAGCAATGCACAATTTATTGTGTAAAACTACCTGGGTTTAAAATTGACTTTTTTCCTCTAAGTTTGTATTCAAATTCAAATAATTTCCAATAAAAAGTCCTGGTGTTTATTTTAGCCATACCTGAACTCAGAAAACTGTGTTGTTCAAATTTGGATTTGCTTTTATATTGCACCTTTAATAACCCCAAAGTATCTGATTAAGGGCTTCTGGAAAGTAGTCATTGACAAAAATCGGGAAAGAATTGTGGTCCAACTTCTGTTACTAAGTTCCCAATAGTAACAGAACATAGAAAAGTACAGCACACAAATAAGCCCGTCACCCAATAATGTCTGTGCTGAACATGATGCCAAGACCAAATCTTAGCTGCTGTACATATTCCATATCCCTCCATTCCCTGTAAATCCATCTACTTATCCATCTATAGACTCTTAAATACCACTATCATATCTGCCTCTACCACCACTCCCGGCAATGCCTTCCAGGCACTCACCACCCTCTGTGTAAAAAGACGCCGCGCACATCTCCTTTAAGCCTTGCCTCTTCAGCTTAAAACTATGCCCTCTAGTTTTTGATATTTCCATTCTGGAACAAGGTTCTATGTCTACCTTATCTACAGCACACATTTTATATACTTTCACCCTCAACCTTCGCTGTTCTGAGAAAACAATCCAAGTCTGCCCAACCTCTTCCTGTAGCTAATGTTCCTTAATCCAGACGTAATTTGATAAAATTCCTCTGCACCCTTTCCAAAGCATCTACATCCTTCCAGTATCGGACTGGATAATCATTTCTGCTGTTCCTGTTCCTGCTGTATGTTCAATCAGCACATGTATTTTCTGACATGTATTCGAAATAATAAGAAAATTGAGCTTTAAGTGTGGAAAAAAGTAGCATATTGAAAGATTAATCCCTTCACCGTTTCGAGTTTTATCTCGGCTCCATATTTTCAAGACCTCCTCAGCTCCAAAGTAAAATTCTCACAGGTCAAATAAGATTTTCATTTGTTCACCTTTTTCATCTTCTTTATCAAAGAGAATAGATTTGGATGATGATCATACGTATATCCATTTCTATCTTGGGAATAGAATCATGTTCATATTCGTAAACACTCAGGAATTTTATCAAGTCGGAGGATGCGCTGCCGGGAACAAAGGAGGACCTGGCTTGACGGGACCGGCGTGAGGGAGGCGGAGGGGGGAAGAACAAAGGAGAACCTGGCGAGGGGGAACAGTCAGGAGAAGGGGAGAACAAAGCAGGGTCCGACATAGGGGTAGAGAACAAGGGTGGACCTGGCGCCGGATACTTTGTAACTTGTCTGCACCCTTATGTGGCTACTATTGCATACCTTGGGTATGCAAGCAAAGAATTTCACTGTGACTTGGCATTAAAGTATTCAATTAATTTTATGATTTTTCTGGAAGAAGAGTTCTTTCCAAAATGTGTCTTTTCTGAAATCTCATTTTGTTAGATTTTTTACTGAAACAAGGGTGTTCTCCCACAAAGGTGAAGCTAAGGAAGATTGGTTTCTGCTCTCGAGATATTTAGAAGATTGAGAAGTGATACCATTGCAATGTATTAGATTCAAAGAGGGAATGACAGTGGGACTGGCTCTTCTACATCTACAAAGTCTATATCTAGGATGAAGCTGAAGACTGTGGGTGGTGGCACTATGCCATTAGTTTCAGGGTAACAGGTCAGTACTCAGTTAGTTATGAATCTTTGAAGTCTCTCTCCCAGAGGACTGTGGATGTTTAATTGTTCTACCTATCCCACACTTACAGTGATCCTTTAATGAGCACTGTAGTAATGGGATTACGTGAAAAACTACACCTGCGTTGGAGGATTGTCAGTAACTTTATTGAATAGTGTAGCAAACTAGTGGGGCTGAATGGCCAACTACGATCTATCTTCTTGCAAAGTACACAGTGCAGAATTGGCAAACAATTGTATTTCATGCCAATTGTATTTCCTCTAAATGTGCTCAGCACGAATGATTTTTTTATAGTTATTTTAGTGGAAGTTTTTGATGGTCTCCTCACACATTATTGAATCAGAGCATGCTCTGATTAGAATGGTTATCAATAAAGAACCGTGCAACATACCCACATAAAGATACTATTGACTTCTGCCATCTTGTAGCAACTCAACACATTAGTTAATTAAGAAACGTTAAGTTGAAAAATGAAAAGTCGTTAGAATAGTATCCGAGCGTTTGCAACTATTTCCCTGATTAGGACGGTTGTTACTGTGGAACTGTAAAAATTACTTACATGCGGTATTGACTCATGCATTTTGCAGCAATTTAATGCATTATTTGGTTAACATAAAATAATGGGAAGTGATTATAGTCTAGTTGCCTGTGTAAGTAAAGGGCCTGTCCCACTTAGGTGTCCTTGGCACGCAAATTACGCGACCACGTGGTCGCGTTGAGGTGCACGATAATCATATGGCCGCACGGGGCCAGTCCCACTGAGAAACACGGAGGGATATGGAGTTGTGCGCTACATCACGCGGGGCTCCGAAATTTTTGTAGCGAACAAAATCTTTGTGCACCAACCGCCTGTCGCGTAACTGACAGCCAAAGTAGGACAGGCCCAAGACCCTGGCGCGACGCAACGTCTCACCTCTAACAGCAGTAGAAGCAGGCAAACGATAGCCGAACTTGGCCTGGGGCTCACGGCCGTTGTGGTCCGGATCCGCCCCCACTTCTACTCCCAAAACGGGGCCAAGAAAATTGAAGATAGACAACAAAATGCTGGAGTAACTCAGCGGGACCGGCAGCATCTCTGGAGAGAAGGAATGGATGACGGTTTGGGTCAAGACCTTTCTTTCAGACTGAAGAACGGTCTCGACCCGAAACATCACCCATTGCCTCTCTCCAGAGATGCTGCCGGTCCCGCTGAGTTACTCCGGCATTTTGGTTGTATGGTTGAATGAAGTCGCGCGAGACCTTTGCGGGACCGTCGCGGCTCAACGCGATCACGTGGTTGCGCAATTTGCGTGCCAAGGACACGTAAGTGGGACAGGCCCTTAACTCTCTACAGACCCATTAACAATACCTGGCTAGAATTATGTATCAGTTATCCCACAGGTAAACTTGCCTGGGTTTGAGTAATTGAGCACTCTAACTGACAACACCTTTTGGAAGTAGTTTTCATGGAACCATGGAAAGACATCCTTGCCATAGAGAAGGTACAGAGAAGATTCACCAGACTGATTCCTGGGATGTCAGGACTTTCATATGAGGAAAGATTGGATAGACTCGGTTTGTACTCGATGGAATTTAGAAGATTGAGGGGGGATCTTATAGAAACCTACAAAATTCTTAAGGGGTTGGACAAGCTAGATGCTGGAAGATTGTTCCCGATGTTGGGGGAGTCCAGAACAAGGGGTCACAGTCTAAGGATAAGGGGGAATTCCTTTAGGACCGAAATGAGGAAAACATTCTTTACACAGAGAGTGGTGAGTCTCTGGAATTCTCTGCCACAGAAGGTAGTTGAGGCCAGTTCATTGGCTATATTTAAGAGGGCGTTAGATGTGGCACTTGTGGCTAAAGGGATCAGGGGGTATGGAGAGAAGGCAGGTACGGGATACTGAGTTGGATGATCAGCCATGATCACATTGAATGGCGGTGCAGGCTCGAAGGGCCGAATGGCCTACTCCTGCACCTATTTTCTATGTTTCTATGTTTCTATGTATTAAGCTAAAAATCCATATAGAAATTGTGCTCGCCGGCATTTTATTGGAAACAGATTAATAGATATCAATAGATAAAAGGAGAAGTATAAAGGAGGATCTTAGAAACTATAGAATGTGATTGAATTAAGAACATTTACTTCATTGGATCACACAGCATGAAAATTACCCTTCTGGCACTCTTTGTTCATGGTGCCCATATCCCCTAATTTGATTTGACTGCATTAGGTCCATATCTTCTATGCCTTTCCTATGTAAGTAGCTGTCCAAATGCCTTTTACACATTGTAATTATATCTGCCTACCATCACCACTCGTTGCTCATTCCAGATTATCACCACCACCTGTATAAATGTAATCACAAACATTTATTCAAAAGGTTGCAGGGATCATTTACGTTGGAGTAATGTGCAGACATGTTTGTGATCCCGGACATAATGCTAATATTAAATGACCTATACTATGATCCTTCAGCCATGATGAGGCAGGAATGTGATAGAACGTGTATGGTAGTGCTACACATTGTATCTTACAAAGTAGAATGGCAAACACCATCGTTTGAAGCAAGGGGAGCAACTTTCACATTATGGCTTTAAGATTTTCTTTCCTTGAAACAAACTACAATTATGAATTAGTTTTTCATGAAGGGTGGGAAGGAATGCTGATGAAAGTTGTATGATTCTTGGTGATTTCTAATAGTACGGCACTAAAATTATGAAAGTAAAGGTTTTAAAAAGCAAGGTGGATGCTCCAACAAAGGAACAACACCACCGTCCATCTCTTGCTTTACAACAGACTTGGGGTTTTTTCTAAATATATTTTTGCACTAATGTATGATTTTTGTGCACAGTCTCCTTCATTTCAAAATGGTATGTGTTATTTATGTATAATTTGTTTTTGTGTGTTTATGTGAGTCTATACATAGAAACATAGAAAATAGGTGCAGGAGGAGGCCCTTCAGCCCTTCGAGCCGGCACCGCCATTCATTGTGATCATGGCTGATCGTCCGCTATCAATAACCCGTGCCTGCCTTCTCCCCATATCCCTTGACTCCACTAGCCCCTAGAGCTCTATCCAACTCTCTCTTAAATCCATCCAGTGATTTGGCCTCTACTGCCCTCTGTGGAGGCCAAATACGCGTGTGATGCTGCTGCAAGCAAGATTTTCATTGTACCTGGACATCACCATACTTGTGCACATGACAATAAACTAGACATTACTTGATTTGACGTGATTTGCCTTGACTTGGCTGTGGGCTATACACAATATATTTGCATGTTAGGAAATGCAAATGGATTGCCTCCTCCCAAATGCATGACCTCTACCGCCAAGAAGAACAAGCACAATAAGTGAAAGGGAACCATCACCACATGCTCTCCAGGTTCAGCCTGAGTTGGAAATATCTTGCAATGTTTTATCATCACTGGATCTAAATCCCAGAACGCCCTCCCCAACAGCACTTTGTAAACACGTTCACAGGGAGCTTTGCAGTGGGACAAGATGGCGACTCATCGGCACCTTCTCAAAGGCAATTATTAAAGAGAAGCCATTACCAGTGGCACCCATATCCCATAATTTTTTTAAAACTGTGGCTTGTACATTAACCTTAAAAATAAGAATCCTTTCATCACATTGATATTTTGACTTCATGCCGAGTTTTTGGAGACAGTGAAGTTTTTACAATCTTATGGTTATGTTGGATCTGATAAAACTCCAGGTGTTCAATATTAATATTTTTTGCAATATTAATAAAGAACTGAATTACCTGGAGAATGAAGCTTCAGGTTTTTATTAGAAGACAAGCTCTCTAAAAAGCTGTTGATATTGGGTTTGGTCTGATAAATCAAGATGACACTGAAGTACAACAATTGACATAACCCTTTATTTAATTAACTGAATTCTCCAGCTGTTGGGTGAGATTTGAACTCATGTCTCTGGATCAATAGACCAGGGTTCCAGATGCCAGTCCAGTAACTTAACCACTGTGCTACCACACCATATTACACAAGTTTATTAAAGACAAGGTAATACCTCCTATTGTGCCTATGGTAGTTTATCTCAATATTGGTTTAGCACATCTAGTGCTATTAGAACTTTGCATAGTTAATTAAATGTGAAAGGAGTTGTCAAGAAAGAATAATTAATTTCATGTAATATTATAGTGGTATTTTGATATGAGAAAACATTGCATAACAATTTTGACAATGAATTGAAAGATTACTGTTACCATGAAGAAATTATTTCAGTATGATTTAGTTATGCATGTTCAGCAATAGAGAACTAGTTCCTGAGGCTTTATTTGTAATGCTAGATTTAAAACATGTAAAATTATCACACCTGTATTTTTGGCCAGTGAAAGTTATGTTTTCACCTTGCTATAAATAGGATTATCAATCTAGTATGAATGTGGTCACTCTAGAATATTTGTTGTCATTTTTGAGTTGCATCATTGACATAAATGTTAATACAAATTTTATAACATACATGGAGGTAAATTAGCAATACATGTTTTGCACATAAACTTCTCCTCTTTCTATTGCGTTGGGATCCAATTTACATTTTCAAAAAAATAGGGCGGTAGACTATCTTTTACATTTCAGCGCCCAAGCAAAGGACAACCTAACCTTTAATGGCAGCAAGAAGAAAGAATTGGTTGTTGACTCAAGGAAGCGAGGGGGTGAACGCAACCCTGTCGTCGTCAACAGAGCTACTATAGAGATGACAGAAAGCTTCACGTTCCTAGTCACCCATATCACGAGCAGGCTAAACTAGTCTCTTCACACCAATGCCGATCTAGAGAGCATATCAATATATTTACTTTTTTAGGCCTCTGAGAAGATTTGCCACATCTACGAGGATTCTCTTGAATCTTTACAGATGCACGATAGGAATTATTCTGACGGGATGCCTCTCTGTATGGCTCCTGCAATGCTCCTGACCATCTTAACTTGCAGAAAGTGGTAAACCAGTCCAATCCATCTTAAACTTGTCACAGCTTTCCATCAAGTCCATCTTCATAGTGCATTACATGAGGAAGGCTGGAAGTATTGTCAGGGATGCCTACCACCATGGCCACTTTTCTCTCTTCTACCTTTTGGGAGAAGATACAGGAACATAAGCTCGAATGTCCAGACTTAAGAACAGCTTCTTCCCCACTGTTATTAATCTCCTGCACCAATCACTTCTTTCACAACCCCTTCCCACCTCACTCGGTTATTGGGAAATTGTATGGCTTCAGATTGCATGTCAGTCAAACACCATTCTGCTGTTTCGCACTCATTGTTATATGATTACTGTATGTATGAGCTTCATGTGAACAATTGATTTCATTGCACGCTGTTGTAAATGATAATAAACTAATCTGAATATAAATTAAACAGAATCTGGTGTTGGGTCAAACATCAATTGTAAATTAAAACCCAATAGATATTGTGGATCTTTGAATCTTGGTACACATGACAATAATAAACCAAACTAAAACTAAACTGATCTAAATATTGTTAACTGATGGATGTTAGGTGAGTAAGGGGTAGAGCAGGGATTCCCAACCTTTTTCGTCCCGTTTACCCCTGGCAACTTTAATAACACATAACAATGTTATTTACTTATTTATGAACAACTAATGATGCGGTATACCAGAGCCAAACACAGTCAGTCAATGAGAAAAAATATGTACAAATTCAGAATCAACAAATGTACCCCCTGGGGGTAAATTTACCCCAGGTTAGGAACCTTTGGGGTACAGCGAAAACACGTATTTGAGCCACATGGATAATTATTTTACTGCTAATGTATTGTCTGTCTTTAAGATCACTAACCCCGTGGCTGTGAAGTAAACAAAGCGAGAGAATATTGAGTTTGACTCCTGCTTGTGGTACAGACAGCAACCTTGGGCCTGCTCCAGCCTTGTTTCAATGCAAGGCTACAGACGTCCAACCCCAAGTGGTTTTCCCTGTGCACATCCAGCAAATTACTTTGCTCTTTCTCATTTTTATCAAGACAAAAATGTAAGTGTACTTTAAAATACCCCACTGACTGGGTGTGTCGTTTTCAGATTCCACAGAGGAATTTGAAAAGAGGTTGAGTCATTTAAAATCAAGGCGCTTCATAACTGGGCCACCCTGCAAGTTGACAACCGTAGTAAAGACAGACAAACACTTGCCTCGAATTGCAGCAGGTTTGGAAATGAATGAATGAATGAACGCCTCAGCAGGGCGAAGAACATTATCAAGGACAGCTCCCATCCTGCATTTGGCCTGTTCAACCTGCTACCCTCAGGGAGGCGCTATAGGTGCATCAGCACAAGGACAAATAGACTCAAGAACAGTTTCTTCCCAAAATCCATCATCTCCCTGAACTCACACATGCATTGACTTCACCCCCGGACTTTCATCTATCCACCTACTGTAATTTGTACTGTAACTGTAACCCATACTGGATATAGGAATCCTATTATCCATTCTATTATCCATTGTCTTTTTATAGATATGTATATAGTGCTGCAGAAACTGTGCACCTTATCCCCCCCCCCCCTTTTTGTCTTGTTTTTGCACTGAGTAGGAGCAGTTTTTAATCTCACTGTACACGTGTATAGTGACAATAAAAGGCATTCTGATTCTGATTCTGATTCTGAATAAGTTTATTGGCCAAGTATGTACACATACAAGGAATTTGCCTTGGTGCTCCGCTCGCAAGTAACAACACGACATACAGTAAACCATTAAGAATAGAACATTAAAACATTAAGAATAGAACATTAAAACATTAAGAATAAAACATTATAGTTTAAACATGTGAATAAAATAAAATACCAAAGCTAAAGGAGGCTACAGACTTTTGGTTATTGAGTACAGCTACTACTCTTGGAAAAAAACTGTTTTCACGTCTGGCTGTGGCGGCTTTGACAGTCCGAAGTCGCCTTCCAGAGGTAAGTGATTCAAAGAGTTTGTGGCCAGGGTGACAGGGGTCAGAGATTATCTTACACGCTCACTTCCTGGCCCTTGCAGTTTATAGTTGGTCAATGGGGGGAAGGCTGCAGCCAACAACCTTCTCAGCTGATCGAACATTTCGCTGCAGCCTCCAGATGTCGTGCATGGTGGCTGAGTCAAACCAGACCATGGTGGAGAAGGTGAGGACAGACTCCACGTTGGCAGTGTAGAATTGGACCATCATTGCATGTAGCAGTTTGTGTTTCCTCAGCTGCCGCAGAAAGTAGATCGTTTGTTGGGCCTTTTTGACTTTGTAGTCGATGGTGGCCATGGAGATGATGGTTCCAGGAACTTAAAGGACTCCACAGATGTGACTGTGGTGTTGTTGATGGTGAGTGGGGGGAGGGGGAGCTCTCCTAAAGTCTACTATCAATTCCACCGTCTTAAGAGCATTGAGCACCAGGTTTTTACGAAGGCACCAGGATGCCAGCTGTGACACTTCCTGTCTGTGGGCAGATTCCTCCCCATCCTGGATCAATCCAATCAGGGTTGTGTCGTCCACAAACTTGAGAAGCTTGACAGAGGAGTCTGTGGAGGTGTAGCCGTTGGTGTAGAGAGAGTAAAGGAGAGGGGAGAGTACGTAGCCTTGCGGTGCTCCTATGTTGAGCGTTTGTGGGTCCAAGGTGTGCTTTCCCAGCCTCACCTGCTGCTTCCTGTCTGTCAAGAAGCTGGTGATCCACTGACAGAGGGGTTCAGGCACAGTCAACTTGGAGAGTTTGGAATGTAGTAGCTCTGGCACAATGGTGTTGAATGCAAAGGTAAAATCCACAAACAAAATCCTTGTGTAGGTCCCCTGGCGGTCCAGGTGCTGGAGGATGAAGTTCAGGCCTAGGTTGACTGCGTCGCAAACAGCAGAGGGTCCAGCAGGAGGTTTGTGATATTTTTCAGCTGGGCCAGCAGCCTTTCAAGGGTCTTCATGATTACAGATTTCAGTGCGACAGACCTGTAGTCATTAATCCTTGATCATTAACCAGTAATCCTTGTCTTTTTGGGTACCTGGACAATAGTGGAGACTTTGAAACAGGCAGGGACTGTACGGGTTTGCAGAGACTGGTTAAAAATGTCTGCTTAGACCGGTTGTTCAGCACAGAGCTTGAGAGTAGAGGGTCTTGGAGATTTACGGCTTTTCTGTCTTCTGAATAGCATCTCCACCTCCTCAATTTCTATTGTTGTTGATGGAGAAGTGGCCAGACTGATGTTGGGCAGCAAGGAGGAGGTGGGTAGTGGACGAGCACCCATTCTTTGCAGACTGGAGTCAGGCTGTAAGTGGGTGTTAAGTAGCGATTGGAGAGGGGTGGGTGGGAAAGGCCCAGTTTTTGCAGACTGGGGTCGGGCTGTGAGTAGATGTGAAGTGTTGGTTGAGGAGATGGGGAGGGCGTACCAGGGTTAAGTTTCTGTTTATCGAAGCTGCAGTAGAACACGTTCAGGTCGATGGTCAGCTGACGATTGTCCAAGGAGCGGGGAGGGAAGGTTCCTCTTGTAGCTGGTGATTTCTTGCAAGAAAAGCCATTAGCTGAGAACTTGCTCCTCAACTTCTCAGAGTACATTTCCTTGACAACTCTGATTCCTCTTCTCAGCTTGTACTTGGCCTGCCTGTAGAGGTCTGCATCCCCACTCTTGTAGGCCTCATCTTTAGACTGGCGGAGCTGTCTGAATTCTCCTGTAAACCAGGGCTTATCGTTGATGAACCAGATCCGGGTCCTAGTGGGAATGCAACCGTCCTCACAAAAGCTGACATATGTTGTCAAAATGTCTGTATATTCGTCGAGTTTTGTAGTTGCTTCCCTGAACACATTCCAATCAGTGCAGTCAAACCAGGACTGTAGGTTCTCAATGCCCTCGCTTGTCCACCTTTTCATTGTTCTGACCACAGGCTTAGCAGATTTTAGTTTCTGCCTGTAGGTCGGAAAGAGGTGAACTAACGATGATCAGAGAGACCCAGAACTGCCCAGGGAACAGAGCGATATGTGTTCTTGGTTGAAATGTAACAGTGATCGAGTGTTCTCTCCCCCCTGGTGGGGCAGGTAACACAAAGTCTACTTTGGAAGCTCTCGGTAACAGTCTTCCCAAATCAAGAACAAATATATAGCAAATCCTGCTGTAATGCATAGTTATTGGGAGTTTGAGTATTTGGTTAAGGCTCAAGATGTTCCACAATTGCTCATGGCCGACCAGTGCCTCAGTTTCAACATCTCATCTTTCAATCGCTTGATGGACCTGACCCTTCCAAACCTTTAGCCGAGGACTTTCACTTCATCTAACTGACCTTCCCCAGCAGCACTGGCGGGGGCGGGGGGGGGGGGGTGGGGGGGCACCTTCACTAGAATGATTATGACGACTCAAGTAGGCCATTAATTCACCACCATGATCTCTAGGGCAGTTTGGGGCAGGCAGTAAATGTGGGGCTTGTCAGTGACAGTCACTTCAGTTGAGACATTGTAGCTGGTTTCCATTGAACAATGAATAAGCCCTGCAGAACCTCATGGGCAGAAATCCCGGGGTAGGTGGGGGCACATACGTTCCTCCTATGTTTTCAGAGGTTGGGGGACAATCCCTCCCACCCTCCCGCCATGTTTGGTGGGGTTAAGCGCTTGTTAAATGTCTCTATTAATATCGCATTAACACGATGTGTCACCAATTGTGTTTTGACCTTCAAGTATTAGTGAAGGTATTCACAGAGAATTTCTTAAAACTGTATGATGCGGGTACAATTTATATTTGAACTAATTGGCTGTATCGGTGGATGGGAAAGATTTAATCGGGTCAGGTCATTAAGGGCTCCGGTCGAACTGGTTTCCTGGCTGGCTTGCCGGTAAGTCCCTCCTTCACAGTCACTCACATTGTTCAGTATTTTTTTCCCCATCTCTCCCTCTCTCTCCCTCTCTCTCTCTCTCTCCCCCATCCAAGGTTGGTTCTTCTGTTTGCCTTTATTTGCTTCAGTTTTGTTTGTTTAGGTGTTATTTATCACATTGTAGCTTTCAAGCGGGTATAAGACGCTTTCCAAGGGCTGAAACAGCCCGTTTGCGGGGCCTCTCTTTGCCCGGCGCGGCTTAAAATCGGCTGCAGAATCCTCCATTGCCCTGCGGTCAGACAGTCAAACTGCTGCGTCAAGGTGATTGAGACTTCCGATGTTGAAGCCCCCGCCGGGCGCTGGAAGAACCCGCGGCCAATTTTAAGCCGCGCCGGGCAATGAAAGGCCTCGCATACGGGCCGATTCAAGCACACGATTCGGGGTGGACGAAGCTGCTATTGCTGGAGTTGGAAGTTTGTTACCAACCAGGTCAGCTCCCGATGTTACCGTCCACAGGGCCCATGGCTCAAGCCTCGCGCACGTATATGTGTGCACTCGCGGCCACCAAGAAATTGTGTCCTTCCCCCGCCCCCCATGTTTTGATAGCGATTTCTGCCCCTGCGATAGACACAAAATACTGGAGTAGTTCAGCGGGTCAGTCAGCATCTCTGGAGAAAAGGAGTAGGTGACATTTCAGATCGAGATCCTTCTTAATACTGCGTGTCAGAGGAGAGGGAAACTAGATGTATGAAATGGTACGGAATAAATCAGATCATCAGTGCCAGCTCGGATTTGTTCAACACCTTTTCATACATCTAGTTTCCCTTTCCTCTGTCTCTCAGTCTGAAAAATGGTCATGCCCTGAAACGTTCCGCTGCGTTACTCCAACGTTTTTGTGTCTACGGTGTAAACCAGCATCTGCTGCTCCTTCCTACACATAAGTCCTGCAGCCTGGGTTTGACCCACTCCTAGCCTGTAACCAAATGGCCATGTTCCATTACGTAATACATTCTTGGCGTGCTGATGGAGGGATGTCAGTGATTGGAGCTTGCGTCAAATGCAACGGCAGCTGATTCCCCTGCTCCTCAGCGTTGCACTCCACATTTTCCTCTTGCCATCATGGGAGTTTGATAAAACACGCACACGCGTCCTTGAATTTGGCTCCCATTTGACCGAGTGCAGAATTTAAATTTAACTGCTACATTATTGACGACTTGATTTTGTTTTAATGTATGCTATTCTTCAGAGATAATTACAGCCATGTGTTTTCTAGCCTTTGCAGTTTGTATTATTCTTGTTGCTGTAGGCGTTAGTCCCAACATTATTCTGATGTGGGCATATCAAACAGCGCCCATTGGAATTAGTTCTGTTGTGGGTGTAATTAATATTCCGTTTTCTCTGCCTTCCTGCACCATTTCCATGCAAGCTGATGAAAAATTCTGCTGGGAGAGTTCTTTGGTAATTAAAGTTTGCATAGTGTAATTGTGTTTGGGGAAACTTAGTGCAGTAATGTGTAACTGTTTATTTTTATCGAACGCTTGCGCTAGTGTTGAATTTAGTTATTTTGCTTCTTTTAGTAAATACCTTTCTGTCATTTTTTGTGATCTAATATCACAATAATTAAAAATGTATCTAATATCAAAAATCTTGCTGATAAAAGGTTAAAGCTCGAAAATACAGCTCTTTAAAGATGCTACAATAATATTTATTGTAGTTCAGTCAGCTTGTATGGTGCAATCTTGATTTTCTGATCCTTGGGAGATTGTAGCGCAAAGTCTTGGATGTGTGTAATTTAATTTCAGAAGGGAAGAAAATATTCAAATGGGAGGCAGCATTTGTAGAGGGTGAAAATAGAGTTAACAATACTGGTTGATGATATGTCCCCCAATCAGATAATTTTGATACAAACCAGAAAGGCTGGTTTTGAATTATTGAATTTTGTGTTAAGTGCTGTGGCTGTAATGCATCTAGTTGGAAGATGAATTGCTGGAATATTGGGCTTGATTGGTACAGTAAATAGATCAGAATGGGTGCAGAATTAATGTGACAGGCAACAGGAAGCTCAGGGTCACTCCTGCAGACTATTCTGCAAAGCAAGTCATCCAATTTGCAAATGTGGATTTTGTTAGTGAACTAGGGAGTTGCTGAAGGGACTGTCCTTTTGTAATGCTTAATGGGACGAGGGGGGTGTATCTGGCAGTAGTGTCTTGTTGTAGGTGGCAGAAACTTGTTCAGTGTGGAGACGTGAGGTGGAAGGTGAGGACATAGGGAATCCTCTCCTTGCTGAGTGGGAAGAGAGAGTGTGAGCACGTGGGGGGAATGGAACAGACGTGACAGAGATCCCTTTCAGCTTTGATAGCAAAACTGTGGTTAAGGAAGACATCTTGGAAACAGCAATGTTGAAGGTGGTATCCTTTTAACTAATAGGACTGAGCCATAGACAATGGGAGAATTGAATGAAGTCCTTGTCAGAAGCAGATTTTGAGGAGGTATAGTCAAGGTAGATGTGACCTTTGGATGTTGGTTGCTAACCTAACCCCCGGGACAGGGATAAATTAGTAAAGAAAGTGAGTGGAAGAGTTAGGATGGAACTATGCGAAAGGGAGAGCATGTACTGATTTCTTATGGAGTTAGCTTCTTTGACTGGTGAAATTCAGTGAGGGAGACAAATTATGAAGATATGGACATAGCAACGCTGGAAGGGTTTAATTAACAAAGAGATGAGAGTACACCAATATCCAAAGTTAATTTGCTAAAGCGACCAAGTCTTTGATACTTCTGGAATGGGGGAAATGTAAGCAAATTGTCCTAATGGCTGACTGATTTACAAAAGCAATGCGGCATCCGAGAGAGCTGGGGTGAAGTTATGTGCAGACAGCTCAGCTGCCAAGAAGAATTCACAGCAATCATTGACAAAGAAGAGCTACAACAAGAACAGATTTGCAAAGAGGGTGAAATGAAATGGTTTTATAAATGTTTACTGATGTGGATCTTAGCAGTTAAATCTTACCCTCAAGTATGTCTTCCTTGCCTATTCTGTGGACCAAAGATTGATTGCATGCAATAGAAGATATTCTTGACATTTAAAAAAAGCATGTATATGAGTGGAACAAATTGAAAACTTTCCAGAAGAGGTTAACTGGGTATGGCTTACGAGGGGTCAAAGTACCATGGCCCAATGCACTGAATGTGGTGGTCATTACATAGACTAGAGGCCATAGTATTGTGTGCAGTGAAACCAGTCAAAAAGATGATGGACCAAAATCTCTCCAGAGGTGAGGACTGGGACATGGAAGAAAATTAGGCAGCAGAACCCGTAGAGGCCATGCAATAAGAGTCGGAGGTGTTAGTGCAGTAGCGTTGATGAATGGCTGCACAATAGTTGTCATCAGCGTTGATGCAAATTGTTTTCTGACAATGACATTGTAAAATATGTGCGTGGACAGAACATAGGGGTGAGCAATAATGGAGGAGAGAAGACCCGATACCATGGCACTGGTGTTAAAACTGTGCAACCGTAGTCTATGTTGGGACCCTGCTTGTTATGTGGAGCACCAAGATTCCATGTCAGCACTGATAAGAGTAGACTACAGGTGGATATTAGAAAAGAAAACAAGCCAGTCATTGAAACACGGAGACATGACAGAGTACTTTAATAGGCAGTTAACGTACTAAGCAACACCTCTGATAGTTCATTATCCACTGGGTCCTGATTCCCCCAGCCCTATGACGGCCCTGGATAATCGAATATCAACTATGCTGTCTCAGCACCTCCATTTAACATCTCGTTTGGAGGTCAGCACCTCACACTAAATTCCATTTAACAGCCAACCTATTTAACTGTGCATAGACCTCACCATAATATTGGTACAACTTCCAGCCAACTTGGTTACTTATTTTGGCACATTTCTCCTTTCTTTTGCTAAATTTACTGTGCAGTGTAAGTAGGACAGATTTGGCATGAGATAGGCAGGACCATTAAAGGGATACTTTAATAATAACACTTGTTACACATTTCTTCAGCGTTGCAAATTTAAATTTCTCCTTTGAGCATTACCCTTTGATCGTTATAAAGATATTACAAATTTCATGCTGAACAGCCACCAGAAGTAATATGAAAGTTGATATTATGCAATTTCATAATGATTCTGTTAAATATTTATATTGATTTGTACAGCTGTTAAAAATGTGTGTAATAGGCTGTTAGTTTCAAATAATTGAGCAACATTCATTTGTAGTACATCTAGATCAAATTATTTATCAACTTCACCAAACAAATTTGATATTCCACTGGATTCTAATCTCCAGAGCTGCATTAATGTAAAAATATAAGTAAAATTGATTCTAGCAGTAAGAGGAAATGTGTATTTAAATATACTAATTCATCAGTATTATTAACTCATTATGTTGCCAGACTGATTAGTGACTTATTCATGCATGGCCCATTTGTTAACCCTGATGCACCAAGCTAAGCTACTGCTTCAGAATATTACGTGTACTTTCATTGCAATTTTTCCCCAACGGCATCTAAGATTTACCCAGTGATGGAAGTTAAGTATATTTCTCACCAGTGATTGTACGCAGAATCCCCATGCACAGTGGTGACGCAGAGACAGTCCATTGCTTGGAAACTGGATCCATCAGATATAGTTGTCATACACAGATCACACATAAGAGCAACTGTGACCAGAGTAAATCATGCTCATGATTATTTTCTCAGGAAATTGCCTTGGTACTTGCGTTTACAAGTCACGTTAGTACTGGTGCCATTTCCTTGGTGTCAGTTGCGTATCTAATAATGTTCTACTATTTCTCCGTTGCCGCATAAGTCACAACCTTCATTGAGCGCCCACATAAAGCCTAAGTACACATTGCACAGAGCCTGGCAGGGTGGCATCCTACTAAGTAACGGGCTTGTCCCACTTATGTGTCCTTGGCACGCAAATTACGCGACCTTGTACGGGCATCGTATGGCCGCGCGGGGCCGGTCCCACTGAGAAGCACGGGGGGAGGGGGTATGTAGTTGTTCGCGACATCGCGCGGAACTCCGAAATTTTTGTAGCGGACAAAATCTTCGCACGCCACCGGCCTGTCGCGTAACTGATGGCCAAGTGGGACAGGCCCAAGACCCTGGCGGGGCGCAACGTCTCACCTCCAACAGCAGCAGAAGCAGGCAAATGATCGCCGATCTCGACCTGGGCCTCACGGCCGTTGCAGTCCGGATCCGCCCCCACTTCTACTCCCAGAGCGAGGCCAAGAAAATTGAAGATAGACACAAAATGCTGGAGTAACTCACCGGGACCGGCAGCATCTCTGGAGAGAAGGAATGGATGACGTTTCGGGTCATGGCCCTTCTTTCAGACTGAAGTGTCTACCTTCAATTTTGTGTCCATCTTCAAATGACGTCACGCGCTCCAGACAGCTGTGCGGACGCATGAAATCGCGCGCGACCTTCACGGGACTGTCGTGCCTCAACGCGACCACGAGGTCACGTAATTAGCGTGCCAAGGACACGTAAGTGGGACAGCGGCTTAAGGATCAGCATTGCCACATCGTCGCCCTTACAAAGCACTGGATCCCGTCAGTATGCAATTGTTAGGATAATGGAGTCAGCATCAGAGTCAGCAATATCCTGTATCATTTCCACTCTTTCCATACAAATCATCTCAGAGGTGGAATAATTGGTTTCTGAACTACAATTTTTTTTAAATTGTTAATCTAAATCTATGAATAAAAATCTTCATATACTCTAAACGTGAGGAAGATGTTTTTTCTTTAAATGTCCCGTAATGTATATATTGTTACAGTAAAGACACTGAATTAATATGG
This sequence comes from Raja brachyura, assembly GCA_963514005.1. The sequence continues at coordinate 83,692,465 of OY740784.1, forward strand.
TCATTGTGCATTGAACCAGTTTATATTGCTCACTTCAAAACCTTATATTTTACTATTACGTGAAACAGTTCCTCTTGAATTCTATTTACTCACAAATTTTAAGCGTTCCTTTCTCTTGGAACCTTCTGTCATTGTGAGCAATTTGTCTCGATTGCTTTATTAATTTCATTCAGAATTGATTTAAAAAAAGAAATTTCAATTAGCTTAATGGCACTTTTCTAATATAAGCAAGCCTTTCCTCATGACCTCATTCTTGTTGCCTTTTGCCTTACCATCTGAAGGATTAAAATATCCTTACGTTTCAGACAGGATCCGCATCGTATAACGTTAACTCTTTAACTCCCATGGAGCCTGATCTGCTGACCATTTCAGGCAAGGTCTGTTTAGATTCCCAACAACCAAAGTATGTTGCTCTTGCATATATCAGATGTTAGCATAAGAGTCCAACCAGTATCTTATTTACCATCAGTATTCCAGTTGACATCATTATTTTTTAATAATTCCCATTCAGAGGAACATATATTTTTACAGCTTATATTTGCACCAACCTGTCCTGCCCAAAATCTATCTCGATAATAGAACACTACAGTCCACCTCTTGCATGCCATGGATTTTTTTTAATTGTAGTTTCCACTAAAGCCTTGTTTCTTTTGCACACTTATTTATTTTAGGATTTGTAGGTATAATTTATTTATAATTTGTTTTTGTGTGTTTTCCTGAGTCTATGTGTCTACAATGCTGCTGCAAGGGCGGCATGGTGGCGCAACGATAGAGTTGCTGCCTTGCAGCGCCAGGGTCCCCGGTTCGATCCTGACTACGGGTGCTGTCTGTACATAGTTTGTACGTTCTCCCCATCACCTCTGAATAGCATCTATTTCATTCCCCACCATGCCGCTTGACCTGTTGAGTAGTTCCAGCATTTTCTGGTTTTGTTTTAGATGTCAAGCACCTATAGTTTTTTATTGCAGTTACTTCAACAGTTGCCACAGATAACTGGGAGTTCACAGCCATCATTTTGTACACATCTTTTTTCAAAACAAACACCAAATGGTCAAATGCAAGCTCTCTACTTGCAATGCTCTGCTGCCTTAAGGTTCCTAAACACCAAACAACAATGGTGTTTGTTTAAGATAAATATTACCAGTACACAAGGGATTATTCCTTGACTCACTTTCAGATTTACACCATTGCAGCATTTGCAAAAGCTTGAAAGTAAACTGCAGCATTTCACTGTACCTAAAATGGTTCTCTTATTTAATTATTAAAATGTGATACAATTAATCAGGGGAACTGTACACATTTTGCAATGCATTGCATATTGAAGAACTAGGGTGGCACTGTGGCATATCTGTACCTTACACCGCAAGTTCCGAGTTTGATCCTGACGATGGATGCTATCCATACGGAGCTTGTAAGTTCTCCCTGTGACCGCACGGGTTTTCTCCGGGTGCTCCAGTTTCCCCCCACACTCCAAAGACCTAAAGGTTTGTAGGTTAATTTTCTTTTAGATTTTCCCTAGTCTGTTGGATAGTGTTCAAGTGTTAGTATACAGGGTGATTGCTGGTCAGCAAAGACTCGATGAGTCGAATGGCCTGTTTCCGCGCTGTATCTCCAAAGCCTAAACCGGATTGCTGGAGGTTTTTTTCGAGCACGATAAAACTCAACTTGCATTTATTGCACTGCCCCACAATGTCAGACTGATTCACTCGTAAGAACCTCATCTCTGAATCAAAACGTTGTGGGTGTAAGCCGCATTCCAGACATTTGAGTACGTAATCTAGGCCGATGCCTCAGCGCACATCTGAGGGAGAGCTGTACCTACAGAGAGCCAACACTGAGATCGGCATCAGAACTCTGTCCCCTCTGATGCCCCAGGTGTGTGTAAAATACAATGTACAGTGCAACCCCAATAATCTGCCATCCATCCTTTTGGTATCTGGTTCACCAAGTGGCGTTTACCATGCTCCCCATCCACTTGCCAGAACGTCAGTTCCCACACACACTTTAAACTTGCCTGGTTCTGTGGACTGTGTTCCCAGATTTGCTGGAAAGGTACTCTGTAACATTTTTTTTTGATATGCCAAAAGTATGTTGGAATATCAGTAAATATCTCTAAACTAAACTAGAATCTCTAAACTAAAACTAAATGAAAATTACGTCCAATAGTCTGGAAAATTGTACGTTCTCCCCATGACCTCATGGGTTTTCCCCAGGCCCTCCGATTTCCTCCCACACTCCAAAGAGTGTGGTTAATTGGCTTCGGTAAAAATCGTAAATTGTTCCTATCGTGTAGTGTGCGCTAGAGTAACATGGATCACTGGTCGGCGCGGACTCGGTGAGCCTGTTTCCAAAGCTGTGTCTCTAGACTAAACTAAACTAAGCTAAACTGAAGCAAGGTCATCATTGTGCCTGTACCTCACTGTATGCGTGCATATGACAGTAAATTCAATTTGACTACTTCTGCCTGGTTCAGTGCTCATCTCTTCACGTTTCTATATTCAGTTTCTGATACGCCAATTCTTCAAAAGATCAAAATCCAAATACTATTTAGTTCATAAATAACATCATAAATACTGCATCTTTGCTGTTACATTCTTAATACAGTAAGTAATATGCATTTTGGATGATATACTATAAACTTTATACTGATTATTATGCTTAGATAGTTGGCATCAGCAATGAAAACCAATGAGCATTTTCCAATGCTGTGCAAGATGCCTGGCTCAGCTCAGACAAGGCCTGCAATTGAAAGTTGATTTCTCACGTGGAATGTGTTCTCAGACAAGGCTGGCAATTGGATGGTGACAGCTCGTGTGTAATCCTAAGTCCTTCCTCGAGCTAAAAACTGAAAATGTTGGGAACACTCAGCAGGTCAGGCAGCATCTGTGGACAGAGAAAGGTTCAATGTTTGATGTCCATGACCCTTTGTCAAAACTGGGAAAGAGAGAAAAACTATTTGGCTTTCATTAGGAGGGAAGCTTGGGGAGGAATGAGTAAAACGAAGAGATTACCTCTGATAGAGTGAGATCAGTGGGTTAGTGGATTAAATACTAGAACATTACGCTTTTTTGTCTGTGTTATGCTTAACTTAGTTTAGTTTAGAGATACGGTGTAAAATAGATCCACTGAGTCCATGCCGACCCCATACAGTAGCGCTATCTTACATACTAGGGACTAATTACAATTTATTTTTCCGAAGCCAAATTAACCTACAAACATGTATGTCTTTGGGATGTGGATGGAAACTGTAGCACCCGGGGAAACCCTACACGATCACGGGGAGAACGTACAGACAGCACCCGTAGTCAGGGTCTCTGGCAGTGTCAGGCAACTCTACCACTGTGCCACCATGCCGCCCTGGGTTGACATTGACAAAGCTGTGAGGAATTGCTGCAAAGGGCTTACTGTACAGCGTCAGTATAAGGAAAGCTGAAGCAAAATGAGGGCAGGCAGAAATGGCTGGTTATAATACAGACAAAAAGTGAGAGCGAGTTTTTGATATTCCTGCCTGGAGTTATGGATCACGGTTATGGATCCAAAGTCGTTGGAGGTTCGACTAGCCCCGACCTGGTGTCCAATCGGCCGGTGCAGGGAAGCTGAGATCCCCCCGATGCGGGAGCTTGATCGCCCCGACGTGGAGGGCCCGATCGCTGACTGCGGGAGCCAAGATCGCCCCGACCATGGAAAGCTGTGGTGGACATTGTGGTGGACATTTATGTTAAAATGTATTTTGTGTATTTTGTTGCATTTTAGTGGTATGGATGTATGGCAAATCAAATTCCTCATATGTTGTAAAACATACTTGGCTAATAAAGTATGATTATGATTGTGATTATGATAGGTTTCCTAATCTATAAGACCAGATTTCAGCCATGTTAGGCAGCGACCAACGAGATGCTGGTTTCCCAGAGCCCCAAGTGCATGCTGTGCTGATGAAATATAGCAGTAATCTTGGGAGAAAGTCACTGCCAACCATGAGGCTGAGAATAATAATAAAGGTAATGAACAGGGAGCCTGATTATTATAATGGTGTCCTCAAGCTAGATGCAACAAATATTTTTGTGATGGACAATTACCTACTTACAGAGTGTTTCAGTAGTCCACTGAAAGTTGAGTGGCTTGGGTTTTGGTTGAAATATTCGTGTTGCATAGCAACTTGACAAAATGAATATTGCAAGTCAGAGTAAGAGGAGTGAGAGTGTTCTAAAATGAGCCATCTGTCTAGCTTCTGTTTAATACTCCTGACCCCATAAACAAACATGCACTGTCTAATTATCTCCATTTCAACAACTTGACCTCACAAACAATCAGTTATTATCAGGTCAAAATCCATTCACTGCTTTCAGCATACAGTTCAGAGTTAATTGTGTCTCAAAACATTTTTCCTTATATTTTCTATGAATGTGCCTCCCATTCAGTGATATTTTTACCGTAATCTTTGTAAAGACAATATTAGAACTGTTTTGGGTCGGCCATTATAATGATATCCTTCAGAAAATTGCCTCCATCAAAAGACAGGCAGAGTTGGCATGCATTCAAGAGCTATGATAAAAAATAATGCATAAACTGCAGGTCTATGAAAAATGTAGTGGCAAATGCTGGTTTCAGACATCAGAAGCAGCACTAGTTTATTCTGTTGTATTTCATTTTCTAAGGGATTAAAGTAGTGCATGTTGTCTGCAATAATTAAAAACATTATGAAGCTGCAGCTTGTTTATACGAGATACTGCTGGCAGTTTTATGTGCTTTTTGGATACTAGACCTGTGGCATCTGCGAGTTATGTCAGACATACTGGATTGGGAACCTTAAGGCAACACAGCATTGTACAGTAGATTGCTTGCATTTGACCATTTATCTTGATGTGAGCTGTTCTACCTCACCATAAAACACATTCAGTCTACCGACTAATGCTGCATGTCCATTTGCCTCCACAGTTGCTGCCTGGTCTGGATTCCTATCGTTTCCAGCATCTGTAGTCTCTTATGTCAACAGCAGGGCTGTAAGATGGTAATCAAACAAGTCAAAAAGGGGAGACATGCTCAGCAGTCAAGCGGCATCTTTGAAGGATTCTTCATCAAAAACTAGCTGTTTAACTCATGGGTCACTGCATCACAGCTCCAGAGACCCAGGTGCTGTCCTGATATTGGGGTCTGTGGTGTGCACTTCCTTCTTTGACTATATATTTTTCTCTGGGTGCCCCAGTTTCCTCCCACATCCCAAAGAAATGCAAGTCGGTAAATTAATTGGGTGTTGTAAATTGTCGAGGTCGTGAGTGGCTGGTAGAGGAGTCATTAGAAATAACAGCAGAATAGAGAGTGATTATTATCAAAGAATGCTTAATTGTTGGCATGGATCCATTGAACTGAAGGGCTTGTTCCGGTGCTATATACTTCCATGCCTGGAGCATCTATTTCACTCCCCACCAAGGCTGCTTGACCTGTTGAGTAGTTCCAGCATTTTCTGTTTTTGTTTTAGATGTCAAGCACCTATAGCATTGGGCTGCAGTTACTTCAACAGTTGCCACAGATAACTGGGAGTTCCTAGCCATCATTTTGTACACATCCGTTTTTGAAAACAAATACCAAATGGTCAAATGCAAGCCCACTACTGTGCAATGCTCTGCTGCCTTAAAGTTCCCAAACACCAAATAACAATGGTCTTTGTTAAGGATAAATATTACCAGTACACAAGGGATTATTCCTTGACTCACTTTCAGATTTACACCATTGTCACATTTGCAAAATCTATAAAATAAACTGCAGCATATTAGAAAATGCTATTATTAGCATATATTAAATAAATAATAATAGAAATAAAGCAATAATAATAATTTTGGGAATCAAATGAAAGTTATTTTTGTTTTCCAAGATAAGATGGGTGCATTACAGTAATAGACTATGCCATGAGAATTCTAAATACTATTTTGTAGGTGAGCTTTACTAACTTCACTGTAACGAAAATGGTTCTTTTTATTTAATTATTAAAATGTGATACAATTAATCAGGGGAACTGTGCACATTTTGCAAGGCATTGCATTTTGAAGAACTAGGGTGGAACAGTGGCATATCGGTAGTGTTGCTACCTTACAGCGCAAGTTCCGAGTTCGATCCTGACGGTGATGGTGACCTGGACAGGCTGAGTGAGTGGGCAGATGCGTGGCAGATGCAGTATAATATAGATTAATGTGAGGTTATCCACTTTGGTAGCAAAAACAATCTGATATATAAGGGGGCAGATTATTATCTCAAAGGGGCTTAGGTTAGGTAAGGGGGATGTACAACAAGACCTGGGTGGCCTTGTACACCGGTCACTGAAAGTTGGCGTGCAGGTATAGCAGGCAGTGAAGAAAGCTAATGGAATGTTGGCCTTCATAACAAGAGGATTTCAGTATAGGAGTAAAGAGGTTCTTCTGCAGTTGTATAGGGCTCTGGTGAGACCGCATCTGGAGTATTGCATACAGTTTTGGTCTCCTAATTTGAGGAAGGACATCCTTGTGATTGAGGCAGTGCAGGGTAGGTTCACGAGATTGATCCCTGGGATGGCATGACTGTCATATGAGGAAAGATTGAAAAGACTTGTATTCAGTGGAGTTTATAAGGATGAGGGGGAATCTTATAGAAACATATAAAATTATAAAAGGACTGGACAAGCTAGATGCAGGAAAAATGTTCCCAATGTTGGGCGAGTCCAGAACCAGGGGCCACAGTCTTAGAATAAAGGGGATGCCATTTAAGACTGAGGTGAGAAAAAATGTTTCCACCCAGAGAGATGTGAATTTGTGGAATTCCCTGCCACAGAGGGCAGTGGAGGCCAAATCACTGGATGGATTTAAGAGAGAGTTAGATAGAGCTCTAAGGGCTAGTGGAATCAAGGGATATGGGGAGAAGGCAGGCACGGGTTATTGGTTGGAGACGATCAGCCATGATCGCGTTGAATGGCGGTGCTGGCTCAAAGGGCCGAATGGTCTCCTCCTACACCCATTTTCTGTGTTCTGTGCTATCTGTACGGAGTTTGTACGTTCTCCTTGTGACCGCATGGGTTTTCTCCGGGTGCTCCAGTTTCCTCCAACACTCCAAAGACCTAAAGGTTTGTAGGTTAATTTCCTTATAGATTTTCCCTTGTCCGTAGGATAGTGTTCAAGTGTTAGTATACAGGGTGATCACTGGTCAGCAAAGACTCGATGAGTCGAATGGCCTGTTTCCGCGCTGTATCTCCAAAGCCTAAACTGGATTGCTGGAGGTTTTTTTCGAGCACAATAAAACTCAACTTGTATTTATTGCACTGCCCCACAATGTCAGATTAAATCACTCGCAGGAACCACATCTCTGAATCAGAACGTTGTGGGTGCAAGCCGCATCCCAGAGATTTGAGTTGTACGGAGTTGTACAAACATGCTTGTTGGAGATATGCATTTCAGTTATGGAAGTAGATTTCTTCTGACGTCTGTCAAAGTTTGTCCAGGTACATCGTGCATGCTTTCATAGTTACTGTGCCCTTAAACATCACAGAGTTTCTGCCATTGATCAGCAGATTTGTGGCCAAGATGGACACAAAAAGCTGGAGTAACTCAGCGGGTCAGGCAGCACCTCTGGAGAGAAGGAATGGGTGACCTTTCGGGTCGAGACCCTTCTTCAATTAATAAAACACAAACAGAAAACCTCTGAAATCAAAACAGGAAGAAAATGTATCCCCAGCATTTTTAGTATTTATAGCTATTTTCTATTTTAGAAAATTGCCTCTCTTTTCAAAGCATTTATTTATTTATTTTTTCATTCTGAAGTATTTTGTACAAGGTGACATTTACATTTCACCCTCTTCTCAACCTACCTCGTCTGAATTATTTACAGGTAGTTCTGCTATGACGCTCCAAAGAAACCTCATGTTACAGGAAAATGGGGTTTTAAAGACAGTTGTATCAATGGGGGAAAGGGGGTTGCAGCCAGAAAGTTTCAGACTCACAATATTTCATGCAGGATTTTTAAAAATAACAATTTGTTCAATAGCATTAACTATTTTGCTATTGTAAGCCAAATATAACAAAGGCTATATGTTACATTTTTAATAGAGTATCATTGCACACGTGTCAATAGACATGATTTCTTGTCAGTTTCAACGGTTACTCGATGTTAAAGTAGCGGCTGTGTTCTAAAGAGACAAAGAGGTCAGATTACTGCGGGAGGTTACATGGAAACAGTTTTTTTCTCCCACATTTTCTGCTTGTCAATTTCCTACGTAACGTGGTTCTCTAGTTCTCAATTGAATTCGCATTGTAATCAATTCAGCCTGCCTAGTGCTGATAGCGTTCCCTAATTCATTTATATCCAATTCATGTTATGGCAACACGTATTATATCAGAACCACATTTACATGATCTTTCATCTACTTTTAAAGGAATTTAATGATAAAAAGCCACCAGAGTTTGTGAATGGTACAATGATTGACTCCTTTACGAATATGAGAATGTGAAACAGGAGGCCATTCAGCCTATAATGCCTGCTGCCATTAAGCAGGTGCCTGATCGTTTATCTCATGGCCATTTTCCTGCACTAACCCCATATCCCACTGATTTCCTGATTTTCCAAAAGTCTATCAATATCTGTCTTGAATATACACAGCGATTGAGTTTTGCATGGACCTCGTGGGGAGAGGAAATACCACAGATGTTGAAAATCTGAAATAAAATCAGAAAATATTAGAAATACTCAGCAGGTCGTGTAGTGTCTGTGGTGAGAGAAACAGACTAATGTTTTGAATCGATGACCTTTTGTCAGGACCAGGATAGGTAGAAATGAAAGTTGTAAGTTGCAAAGAGCAGGGAGGGGGGGAAGGGATCTCTGGCACATATTGTCTGTGAACTTTCATTCTTCAATCTTGTTTATTAATAGTAATTTTAAATAGTAATTGTACCCGCAAGACAGCATCTCTGAACAGAGCCAACTATAAAAACAATATTTTTTTTGCCTTCAGGCAATGAACCGACGATTAATAAAGCACAATAGATGCTTTGGAAAGGAAGAGTCGGTATGTCAAAGAGGACTCTCTCAAACTTCTACAGGTGTACAGTAGAGAGCATGCTGACGGGTTGCATCGGGGCTTGGTTCAGCAGCTTGAGCGTCATGGGGCGGAAAAGGATGCAGAAAGTTGTAACCACTGCCCAGTCCATCATCGGCTCTGACCTCCCCACCATTAAAGGGATCTATCGCAACCTCAAAAAGGCAGCCAACATCATCAAGGACCCACACCATCCTGGCCACGCACTCATCTCTCCGCTAACATCGGGCAGAAGGTACAGGAGCCTGAAATCTGTTACATCCAGGTTCAGGAACAGCTCTTCCCCACAGCCGTCAGGCTATTAAACTCGGCAACAAACAGACTCTGAACTGTAACAACCTATTGCACTTTATCTGCTTATTTATGTGTACATTGAACTGAACTGTTCTGTATTTTTGCTTACAATATTCTGTTGTGCTGAAGCAAAGCAAGAATGTTATTGTCCTATCTGGGACACATGACAATAAACTCTCTTGACTTGACTTGACTTGAAATAGATAAAGAAAGAATAAATGATAGAAAGGGTGGTGAAGAACACCTTTGACATGTTCGCCTTCATCGGTCAGGGATTTGAGTGTAAAAATTAGGACATTATGTTACAGTTGCACAAGATGTTAGTAAGGCTGCACCTGGAGAAATAGTGTTTAGTTTTGGTAACTCTGATCCACGAAATATGCCATTAAGCTGAAAAAGGGGCAGAGAAGACTTACTTTTTAGTTTTGTTTAGTTTAGAGTTACAGCGCGGAAACAGGCCCTTCGGCCCACTGAGTTCGCGCGAACCAGCGATCCCTGCACACTAACACTACCCTACACACACTGGAAACAATTTTACATTTTTTACCGTGCCAATTGACCTACACACCTGTACATCTTTGGAGTGTTGGAGGAAACCGATGATCTCAGAGGAAACCCACGCAGGTCACAGGGATAACATACAAACTCCATACAGACAGCACCCATATTCAGGATCGAACCCGGGTCTCCGGAGCTGCATTCTCTGTAAGGCAGCAACTCTACCACTGCGCCACCGTGCAACTTCTGGGGACTCTGGGGAATGTTGGGGACTCGGAGGCCTGAGCTACAGGGAGAGATTGGGCTCAATCCTTGGGACTGAATTCGTTGTAGTGTAGGAGTCTGAGGAGTGATATCAGAAGCATATGAAATCATGAAGAAAATATATAGAGTGAATACACAGAGTCTGTTCCCAGGGTGGGGTAATCAAGACCTGGAAGGCATAGACTTAAGGCGAGAGAGGAGAGGGTGGTGAGTATGTGCAACAAGCTGCCAGAGGAAGTAGTTGAGGCAGGTGGAAGAACGGCATTTAAAAGTCACTTGGACAGTTACATGGTTATGAGAGGTTTAAACAATAGACAATAGGTGCAGGAGTAGGCCATTTGGCCCTTCGAGCCAGCACCGTCATTCAATGTGATCATGGGTGATCATCCACAATCAGTACCCCGTTCCTGCCTTCTCCCCGTAACCCCTGACTCCGCTATCTTTAAGAGCCCTATCAAGCTCTCTCTTGAAAGTATCCAGAGAACCGGCCTCCACCACCCACTGAGGCTGAGAATTCCACAGACTCACAATTCTCTGTGTGAAAAAGTGTTTTCTTATCTCTGTTCTAAATGCCCTACCTCTTATTCTTAAATTGTGGACCCTGGTTCTGGACTTCTCCAGGTTTAGAGGGATATGGAGCAAGTGTGGTTAAATGGAAATAGTTAAGATGGGGGATCTTCATTGGAAAGGACAAATTGGGCCAAGGGCCCTGTTTCTGCGGTAGAAGATGCAATGTGTTTGCTTTCCCTCTCTCCATTCCTTCCAGGTGACCCAGTGATTCGGTTGTTCCCTCTTCCATGTGTACAGCAACTACTGTGCCGCTCTTACCCCTTAAGTGTGGAAGCCCTTTCTCCTTTCATCCTTGAGTGGCTAACCACATTTCTGAAACTAAATACAATGCTTGATTGTAGACCCTCTCCCCTCCCCTCCTCCACTCAAATAGGGTATCATCGAACCTGTCAAACCCTGATTAGGAACCAAAATGTTGGCCATACCTTTCCACCCACAGAGGAGGCTCGACATGCTAAGATCCTCCAGCATGTTATTTGTTGAAACCCTATTATAGATCTGAATGTTCCAATAAAATCACAACTTTAAAACTCTACTGAAGAAGGATCCCAACCTGTTGCATGTGCATTCCTTCCCCAGATGTTGCCAGACCTGTCGCACGTTATGTTTTGATCAAGATTACAACATCTGCACTTTTGTGTGCCTCTCAAGAGTATAGGCTGAGTCTGCTTAATCTTTCACAAATATTTCATAGATTGAGTGAATGTTAAATGTGTGAGGGATCCCACTTCCAACATAACAGCGATGGATCGTTTTTTACTTTCTAAATGGTGAAAAGCAAGCAGCAGTGATCCAAAGGGACTTTGGTCAGAGGTAGAGAAATAATCACAAATCATTGGGAAGGTGGACAAAAATGCTGGAGAAACTCAGCGGGTGAGGCAGCATCTATGGAGCCAAGGAAATAGGCGACATTTCGGGTCGAGACCCTTCTTCAGACTGATGTGAAGGTGGGGGGGGGGGGGGGGGGGGCGGGAAGAAAAAAGGAAGAGGCGGAGACTGTAGGCTGAGGGAGAGCTGGGAGGGGAAGGAGGGAGAAAGCAAGGACTACCTGAAATTGGGGAAGTCAATATTCATACGGCTGGGGTGTAAACTGCCAAAGCGAAATATGAGGTGCTGCTCCTCCAATTTGTGGTAGGACTCACTCTGGCCATGGGGGAGGCCCAGGACAGAAAGGTCAGATTCGGAATGGGAGGGGGAGTAGAAGTGCTGGGCCACTGGGAGATTAGGTTGGTTAGTGCGAACCGAGCGAAGGTGTTGGGCGAAGCGATCGCCAAGCCTGCGCTTGGTCTCACCGATGTAGAGCAGCTGACACCTAGAGCAGCGGATGCAATAGATGAGGTTGGAGAAGGTGCAGGTGAACCTCTGCCTCATCTGGAAAGACTGCTTGGGTCCTTGGATGGAGTCAAGGCGGGAGCTAAAAGTCCTTGGGAAGTGTTGGCCTTTATATCAAGAGGTCCAGATACAAAGAGATAAAGTTGCCAGCAAGATTAAACCACAGCTGGAGAACTGGGAGCACTTCTGGGTAGAGCTTGGGAACCAAATCAAGCCTGAGAGAATGCAGTGATTCATGTTGGGTTGAAGTCCAGTCTCAAACATACAAGTGCTTAGGCTCAGGAAGTATTCGGATACGTTTTACTTATATGTGGCAGAATAGGAAAAGGGGAGATGCAACGAGACCTGGATGTCATGGCACACCAGTCATTGAAAGTAGGCATGCAGGTGCAGCAGGCAGTGAAGAAAGCAAATGGTATGTTAGCATTCATAGTGAAAGGATTTGAGTATAGGAGCAGGGAGGTTCTACTGCAGTTGTACAGGGTTTTGGTGAGGCCACACCTGGAGTATTGCGTACAGTTTTGGTCTCCAAATCTGAGGAAAGACATTCTTGCCATAGAGGGGGTACAGAGAAGATTCACCAGACTGATTCCTGGGATGTCAGGACTTTCATATGAGGAAAGACTGGATAGACTCGGCTTGTACTTGCTGGAATTTAGAAGATTGAGGGGGGATCTTATAGAAACTTACAAAATTCTTAAGGGGTTGGACAAGCTAGATGCTGGAAGATTGTTCCCGATGTTGGGGGAGTCCAGAACAAGGGGTCACAGTCTAAGGATAAGAGGGAATTCCTTTAGGACTGAGATGAGGAAAACATTCTTTACACAGAGAGTGGTGAGTCTCTGGAATTCTCTGCCACAGAGGTAGTTGAGGCCAGTTCATTGGCTATATTTAAGAGGGCGTTAGATATGTCACTTGTGGCTAAAGGGATCAGGGGGTATGGAGAGAAGGCAGGTACGGGTACTGAGTTGGATGATCAGCCATGATCACATTGAATGGCGGTGCAGGCTCGAAGGGCCGAATGGCCTACTCCTGCACCTATTTTTCTATGTTTCTATGTTATATGCCCAAGGCATAAAATGATCTCACATTCCAGACCCACGGAAAAATACAGATTCCAAGAATTAACTTACAAGGAGTGATTACACAGACATAGACAGATAAAAAAATATTGGTTTAGAAGCTCGAATAGTGATTTGCTCAGTCTTCAAGGGATAATTTGAGGGAAATTTATTTTGGGACTGTGGAAATGGCGGTATTGTCAAGCTTTTTAGGAGTGAATGGTAAAACACTTCTACCTTGAGTAAAATGTTACAAAATTTTGAGATAAAAAAAATCAAGCCTGTAATTTATCCCATCAGATAAAGCATAAAAATAACTTTAATTTGATACCTAATTCACCTTCATGTCTTCAGTATTAAAAAAGTAATGGTCATTTTCATACGTAAATTAGTATCTTGTTCCCTATTGCTTTTCCATTAACATAAAAGCTAGGTGATCGAAGACAGTCAATTGACATAAAATCCCATAACTTTCTTAAAAATTAAGAGAACTGAATAAAATGTTCAGTTATTATTGATTGAAGCATTCTGAAACAAATATGATACATCTTACTTGGATGACCTGAAATTAAAGTATATAATTAGTTAATTTCCTAATTAAGTAGCTAATTACAAAATTAACCGTTGTGATGGAAATAGTAATAAACACCCAGACTGCCTTGAAAATTCAAAAATGTGATATTCTCAAGATCAGAACTTTAATATTATTGTAACGTTAAAACAAATAGTGAATACCCAACAAAAAATTCTTATCAGTGTCATCAAATCAATTAAATTAATCTAAATTCAATTACTAGATCTCAAGGGAGAGAGAGAGAGAGAAAGTCAAGTGAGAGTTTATTGTAAGCAAAAATACAGAATAGTTCAGTTCAATATACACATAAATATGCAGATAAAGTGCAATAGGCTGTTTCAGTTCAGAGTCTGTTTGTTGGCGAGTTTAATAGCCTGATGGCTGTGGGGAAGAAGCTGTTCTTGTACCTGAATGTAACAGATTTCAGGCTCCTGTACCTTCTGCCCGATGGTAGTGGAGAGATGAGTGCATGGCCAGGATGGTGTGGGTTCTTGATGATGTTGGCTGCCTTTTTGAGGCAGCGACTGCGATATGGTGGGGAGGTCAGAGCCGATGATGGACTGGGCAGTGGTTACAACTTTCTGCATCCTTTTCTGCTCCTGGACGCTCAAGTTGCCGAACCCGATGCAACCAGTCAGCATGCTATCTACTGTGCACCTATAGAAGTTCGAGAGAGTCCTCTTTGACATAGCGACTCTTCGTAGTCTTCTCAGGAAGTAGAGGCACTGATGTGCTTTCTTTATTATTGTGTGCTGGGACCAGGAAAGATCTCCGGAAATGTGCAAGCCCAGGAATTTGAAGTTCTTGGCCCTTTCCACCATTGTCCCGTTGATATAAATGGGATTGTGGATCTAATCATCTATCCCATTCTTAAGAAAAGGCTAACAGAGCTGCCAGGTAGTATGGATTTTCCATATGTTATACGGAAATGCGATTAGAATACGGATGTACGGTTTTGTGTTGTTAAATACGGATTTTAAATACAGTGTTCAGTTCAGTCTGAAGAAGGGTCTCGACCAGAAATGTCTCTCCTTCTTGCTGCCTGTCCCGCTCCAGGTTTAAACAGAGCGCTGTCAATTTAACGCGTGGGAATTTAAACGAAGTGCTGTCGGCTATAGCGCTATGGGTTCTAAAAATAGCGCTACCAGCTGGAGCGCTATGGACTTTAAACATAGTGCTGTGGGCTTAACACATAGCGCTAGGTCTAGTGGTGAAAGGTTACCAGTGGGATTGCAGTTAAATTGGGATTGGCCTTGATTTTACAGAACGGTGGGTGGGCTCAAGGGGGAGAGAGGGAGGAGTGGAGAGAGGGAGAGGATGGAGAGGGGAGGGAGAAAGAGATGGAGAGAGGGAGAGGGAGAGGGAGGGAGGAAGGGAGAAAAAAAGGAAGGAGGAGAGGGAGGAAGAGAGAGGGGTGGGAGGGAGGGAGAGAAAGAGAGAGGATGAGAGAGGGAGGGAGGGCGAGAGGGATGGAGAAAGGGATGGAGGGAGGGAGGGAGAGGAAGGATGGAGAAAGAAAGAGGGAGCGAGGGAGAGGGAGGCTTTGAAAATGGCTTCTACATCATCATCTGGTGCTAAAAGCAGGAAGCAGCCGTTCAAACAGCAGTATACAAAGAGATGGCAATGAATGCACTGTCAAGTAAGGTGCGTAGAAGTCATGTCAATTGGTAGCAAAGTTATGCATTCTTGTTCTTGTACTCTTACATGGCTATGACCGCATAAAAAATGGCAGCGCGTAAAATTACTGATTTCCTCAGCAAAATACTGATTCTCAGGAACTAGAATACTGGAATCCCTGACAAAACATGGCAGCTCTTGGCTAAAAATATATTTTTTAATAGCCAAAGTATCCATATAATAAACTGATCCCATTCACACAAGAATTCACAATATAACATGGTTTAAATCTCACTTTGTCATGAATTTCTATGCCAAATCAAAGGAATTGAACGTTTAATTCCCATAAATCTTACTCTGTTGGTTTATAACACTGCAGCAGGCAAGGGCCGTTTTGCACAGACATCCACTCTCAAGATAATCAAAATCATTATTTCTTGCAAAATCATGTCATAAGAACTAAATTATCTATATTTTGTGTAATTGTCTATCCACGATCAATATTTTCATACTAAATATCTGACTAAAAACTATGTACAGTGGAAGTTTTTAGTCAGATATTTAGTATGAAAATATTGATCATACTAAATTAATATTAATATTTATATTGATTAAAATTACATTACACCAAAAACTAGATAAGATGTTAAATAAACGTCCCACAGTACATACCTTTTGTTTTATCCTGAACTTGCGATCTGTGATTGTGAAGGTGTTAAAGATGGCCAGATTTTCATTCAGCGATTCAATAGTTCAGCAACGGTTTTTTTAAAAATCGTGAACAGGATGACATAACAAAATTTCCGCATAAGCTTGTTTTATGAGGAACTCCCTCCCTGACAACCAATAAAATCCTGCATTTTATTACCCCCCTCCCCCCTCCATAGCCTCTCGAGTCGCGCGCGCAGGGAGTGAGCATATCTAGAGCGCCACTGATGGCAGGAATTTTTAACAATGCTACATGAAGTGAGTAGGTGATGCTTGGATCTGTTCCAAATACAGCAACTGATATCTATACATACATAACTAAAACTCTGATCTCGTTATCTTCCGGTTTCACGGTCTTTCTATTTACACAAAAAACGGTTTGCGATAGTGCTACAATTATTCGCCAATGTCCTCATCGTTCTCCTATGCTGCGATTGCACCAAGTTTCATTCCGATTGGTTCAATGTCGCAAAAGTTAACAAGGTTTAAAAATCTTAAAAACCGCACGTGCGCAGATCGATCGCGTCTCCTGCCAGTCAGCGCCGCGCGGATTTGTCTCTTCCCCTGTCGCTCCCCGGGATGGTCTGCCCCTTCCTGCCCCATCGCGTCTTTACTGGAGCTGAGGATGGCCGGCGGAGGTTTCCAACCGGGCATTCGGAGGGACCCGATGCAGCCCCGCCCCAAGCTGTCCTGTCCCAAGCAGCAGCCTAGCCCCAAGCAGCAGCCCAGCCCCAAGCAGCAGTCCAGCCTCGCCCTAAGCAGCAGTCCAGCCCAGCCCAGCTTGGGAGACCCAGCCCAGCCCAGAGTCAGAGATGTTGCCATACGGAAAGCGGAGACTGATCCCAGCAGAGAACGACCAGCGACCAGCACCCGCTATGTGTCCCTATCACACTGCCAATCCCAGCCACTACGCCTATGGTTCCCCCTCGCTGGCTCCCCCCCCCCCCCCCCGCCATGATGCCCACCTCTCCCCATGGCTCTTCCCTCGTCGTTTCTCCGAGCTTACTCCCCCCCCCCGCCCACACACCCCTCTCTCCCCACAACTCCCCCCACCCACACACCCCTCTCCCCCCACACAACCCCCCCACACACACACCCCTTTAGGGGCTATGGGTGAGTGGTGGAATATTGCGTTGGGGGAACGGGTGAGTGGTGGAATATTGCGTTGGGGGAACGGGTTGCGTTGGGGGAACGGGTAAGTGGTGGAATATTGCGTTGGGGAATGTGACCGGGGTCCAATGGGTCCCACTTAGTCTATCATTTCTGAAATTGATGGACTTTTAATAACCAAGGATGTGAGAGGAGGTAACGAAAGATGGGTATTTGGACTCGAGTCACTAATCAGCCATGATCTCACTGGACAGCAGCAAAGCCCATGTCCATGCCCATTCCCCTAGTTATTAACCTGAGGCCACTTGCAAAATGTCAAAATAACAAAAATGGTATTTCCAAAATTGCAGGCATTTGACAGGTGATGTATTTCCGAGTTATGTGTTGTGGTTGAGGCTTTCTGATCTTTATTCTGTAAAACTTTTTGAATATTAAGTTTGCCATGTATGTATTGTGGTAGGCAGTAAAATCACTCCCGTATGCCAAAGAACTGCCAACATCACAAATTTCTCTATTTATTGAAGGATAGACTGGCCTTGTACTTACTAGATATCCTCAAGAATTCCTTTGGGCAGGACCAAACCTCTGAGGGCAGTGTTTGTTTTTTGACTGAGATTAATGAGTAGAATTTCAATGGCATCGTGATGCCAGCACAGTGCGCAGTGTTTGTTAACTCAAAGTAACGTTCCTCTTTCCAGGAAAAGTGGACAATATTTTATCCCCTTGGATTAGTACAGAAGAGTTGAGATACCAATCTATTCAGAAGTAGATTCTGATGTAGCTTATTATTGTCGTGCCAACATGCAATTAATAGTAGGATCTACTTTCTGTTTCCACTTCGCTACTGTTTATCAATGACGAAAGCTAACAAAGAAAGGATATTAAAGTAAAAAAAAACAAAGATGTTGCCAGGAATTGAGGGCCTGAGCTTTATGGGGCTGTACCACTGTACGAGCTAATTCAAGAGTACGAGCTAATTCTCCCGAGTTTCCCCTAATTCGAACTCGGAGAATTGCGGTAATAGCCGCTCGTAGGTACTCAGGGCTCTCGTGGACATTTTCAACATGTTGAAAAATTTTCACAAGTCTTCCTGAGCTTACTGCGTTTCCCGAGTACCTGCCGTTAGCGTTACGAACCGCTAAGAGACGTCCAGAGCTCCCACGTACCCGCTTCGTTCATTCTACGTGCTTACCATGAGTTTGATTTTTTATTTAAACTCGTGAGAGCTCTTGAATTAGCTCGTACAGTGGGACAGCCCCTTTAGGATGTGGCTGGGAAGGCTAGGACGTTATTCCTTGAAGTGGAGGAGGCTTGAGGGGTAATCTCATAGAAGTGTATAAAATCATGAGGGGAATAGATAGGATGAATATGCAGTCTTTTTTTCTAGGATGGGGGAATCAAGAACTAGAGGGTATACAGTACGTTTACAGTGAGAGGGGGAAAAAAAAATAATAGGGACCTGAGGGGCAGCATTTTCACACAGAATGTGGAGAGCATATATAATATAATGAGCTGCCAGAGAAAGTAATGAAGCAAGCACAATAACATTTTAAAAGACATTTGGATAGGTACATGGTTAGAAAATGTTGTGAGTAATATAGGCTAAACCTGGGCAAATAGGACTAGCTTTGATGCGACATCTTCGTCAGCATGAACAAATTGACTAGAAAAGCAGAACATTCTGGATTCACTCAGCAGGTCAAACAGGGTCTAAGGAAACAGGAATAGCCCTGGGCCTGGAAAGATAAACTCTGTTTTTCTTCCACTGATGCTTTTTTGACCTGCTGAGTGTTTCTGCTATTTTTGTCTTTAAAATCCAATTGAGCCAGAAACCGACTTTTCCAGATCTTTCAACAAGACCCCAGCATTCACTCCATCCATTGGCCGCCTTTCCTCATGGAAATCCCAGCTTCCATGGCGCCACAGTGGTGCAGCGGTAGAGCTTCTGCCTCAGCGCCAGTGACTCAGGTTCGATCCTGGCTATGGGTGATGTCTGTATGGAGTTTGGATGTTCTCCCTGTGACCTGCATGGGTTTTCTCTGGGTGCTCCGGTTTCCTCTCACACTAAAGATGTACAGGTTTGTAGGTTTATTGACTTGGGTATAATTATAAATTATCCTTAATGTTTGTAGGATAGTGTTAGTGTGTGGAGATCGCTGGTCTGCGTGGACTCGGTGCGGCATAGGGCCTGTTTCCACGCTGTATTTCTAAACCAGACTAAAGCTCGTCGGCTCTGCTGGTGAGTCTTAACAGGGCAACAAGAACTTCCACAGTTCTCAGGCAGGGCCTGTAGATTCTTTATGACGTTAAACAAGGCTGTTCAAGTGGATAGGAAACATTGATTCCCAGGAGAAAGTTTTTATTGGTTAAGTTGACTTTCATATTTTCCGTTAGCTTTTCATTGCCGAGTGACGCCTTCACAGTTTCTCTTCCCACAGATGTTGCCTGACATGCTGAATTTGCCAGTATATTGTTATTTATTTCAGATTTCCAGCATCTGAAATTAAAACATGCTAAATTGCGAGTCTGTTGTAGTGCTCAATGTAAACATTTTCTATTAAACAGATCATACCTGCTTATGAATGTCCAAGAGATGTGCAAGTAGTTACGCTGACAGCCAGTGAGACTGGTGGAATAGGGAACGAGGTCTCACCGCCTGTCAAAGCCATTCTATGAGTGCAGCAGGCTTTCTGCCATGACAGACCCTGCATCTAGCCGGCACACACTGGAATGCCAGCAGAGTTCAGTACCCGGAGACAAACGGGAAAATTTGACTCATTGTAAATCCAGCATTGGATAAAACACAAGAGAAAGACAGCAGGAGTAGGCCACTCGGCCCCTGAAACCTATCCCACCATTGAATATGAAGCATGAGGAATGCAGATCCTGGAATCTTGCATAGAACAGAAGATGCTGGAGTAACTCAGTGGGTTAGGAAACATCTTGGGAAGACATGAATAGGCAATGTTTCGGTCGGAACCCTTCTTCAGACTGACCCAAAATGTCGCCTATCCATGACCTCAGGAGATGCTGCCTGACCAGCTGAGTTATTCCAGCACTTCGTGTTCTACCACCATTCAGTATGATCTATGCCGGCCTCATTGTGCCAATTCCCCATAATGCTGAGTCCCCCAGTCTTTTAAATATTGATCTACCTCAGCCTGATCTATATATTAAATATATCTAATATATTTAAATGCATATTTATACAAGAAACATTTCTTTAAAAAACGTTTTGGTGTCTCCCCATTATGTGCTTCTGATTATTCAATTCGTTAACTGCTGCTTTGTTTTTCACAAAACTGTTTTACATTTATTGAGCACACAATTCATAAACACAGAATAATTAAATTTAGATTATACTGATGCTCTTTGAGGATTTTATAATGTACTTTCTGCATAGTATTCTCTTCTCCGCACTCTCTCTACGTCCCATCTTGTTATTTTACCCCTCTCACTCTCTTTCCCCCTCACACCCTCATTTGCCCTGTCTTCCCCCCTCCCCCTTTCTTCGCCCTCTTGCTCACTCATTCCCTCCACTCTCTCTTTCCCCACTCCCTCTTTCCCAAATCTTGCTCTTACCTCACAGGCTCTCTTCCCCCCGCCCCCGCCGCCTCTTGCTCTGTCTTTCTCCTTACACCCTTTCTTCTTCCTTTTTGCTTATTATCCCTCTGTAATTATTGAGCTATATTAAAAGTGCATAAGAGATGAAGAGAGAGTGCAGAGAAGAAAAAGCAATGCAGAAAGTAAATAATAAAATCCTCAAAGAGCATCAGTATAATCTACATTTAATTATTGTGTGTTTAAGATGAACTTTTGCATTTGTAATTATTGTTCAACAATTACAGGCTTTTCCAGTTTCTATTCCCTCTTCCTCCCTCTCTTCCACTTATTCTTACTTCTCCCCCCTTCATCATTCTTCCCCCTTTCCTTCTCCTTCCCTTTCTCTCACTTCTCTCTTTATCTCTCCCTTTCCTCCTTCCCTTTCTCTCTCCTCCCCTTTCACGCTTCAATTTCTCGCTTTCCCTTTTCTCTCTTCTCTTCCTCTTTTCCCTTTCTTTTTCTTTCCTCTGTATCTCTCTTCTCAGTTTCTCCCTCATCCCTTTTTCGCACATCCCCAGATTCTTCCCCTTCCACTCCCTCTCTTATTTCAAGAATCCATTGAAAATCGTGAAAGAATCGAGATTTTTTTTCCCCGAATTTGCAGAATTGCCCAGACCTGAAATGTCACCTATCCGTATCCTCTGGAGAAGCTGCCTGGCCCAACACCTTATGTTCTGTCTGTGAAAGAATCAGGTGTGATTTTATCTTGACGCTCTCAGTAATACGCTATTTTCTGTTGTTCAAGGGGCCGCAAACGTAAATTGGAGGAAGATGGAGCTGCCAGCGATTCCAGCAAGCTCTCCAGCAATGAAGACGATAGCAGTTCGGAAGCGGACGAGATGGCAGCAGCGCTTGAAGCGGAGCTGAACGATTTCATTTGAGGTTGCCGCTCTGGGCAGACAGTTTACTTAAAGCGCCACATCTTGGACTGAAGACCCTGGAATGTTGTACATTTTTTTGTTGCCACCCTTAAAAAAACTATGCCAGAACCAGTAACCAGATTTCAAAATTGAAACTTCATGCTTTTTACAAGGGAACAAGATTCTTAGTTTTTTTTCTTCATTTTAAATGTAAAAACGTTGGGTTGGGCTCAGATAGGAGGGAGGGCTGGTAAAGTGGTTTGGTGAGGAGGGGGAGGAATGTTTCTGGAATGTAGTACTATTACGGCGGGCTGGTGAAATAAGCCAAAGAATGTAGGGATCATCGAAGCCTCTGTACGAGAGTACAAACTGTGTGATCTTTTGACAGCGAGGAAATTCTTCATTGACCCTCTTGTGAAGGGTTGATCGACTTGCAACTATGGACGCGTGCTAACAATTTTCTGGGAGGGTGGGTAAGGGTTACCTACAATTCGATTCAGTAACTAGTTTGTTGCATTTCATGGTTTTGCAAGAGAAGTTGAGTTGCAGACTAGTTGGGTTCTTCAGAAGAACATTGTGTAGATTTTTATTCTAAGCCTCTGTGTAACGAGTGGTTCAGGTGCAGAATGTTACGCTGTCATCAATTACCGTAAGCTTTATTTTCCCCTCCATTCATTATCAGTTTCACGCAGAGAAGTGCAGCTAGGATTTCCTAGTTAAGGATTTTATTTTATTATTTCTTTGTTTGCAGAACCAATGTAAAGTTTTTGTATATTCAATTTCATATTTGACACACTGAAAAAATGTCTTTCATTAAATAAAGATTTAAAAAATTATTTTGTACATGTTGTGCAGGTGACTTTTCTTTCTTCAGGGATGATCTAGTAAATCTTCTGAGTTATTGTATATTCGGCCAGAGAGTACATTGATGATTGGATTATTCCACAGCTAATCGTGTTTGATAATCACACTACTACTGCAAGTGATTGAGAATGACTTTATGTCCAGAAATTATTCTCACTCCCATGTCCACACATTTCTTTGGAAATGATCCTGCTTTGATTCGGGGAGCTTGCTGCAGATTTTCTCCACTCTTTAGACTCAGTTTTCTGAGTAATTTGACTTTGTTTGCTGCACAATGGGCTGTTTGGCACATGACCTGCTTTCAACTCATTAGCTGATGTGGCGATGTC
Source organism: Raja brachyura (assembly GCA_963514005.1). The sequence goes on from OY740784.1 coordinate 83,715,201, forward strand.
ACTAAACACGTTATTAATTCCATAAAAGTTGAATATTAGGAGAAGCAAACATCCAACCAATATTCTCACTCGTTTGGTGAATGCAAATTACTCACACTGTTATAGAACCTACAGTACAGGCCTTGCAAGTCAAACGTCCATTGCCCGCGATAATTCTTTGCTCAAGCTCCCTTTAATACTCTTCATCTACTGGCCCAGAAGAGTAATTGAGACCAGACATGATCATATAGAATGGCAGGGCAGGCTTGAGGGGGCAAGTGGCCTCCAATTCCACGTGTTTTGGTAGAGTTGCTGCCTTACAGTGCCAGAGAACAGAATTTGATCCTGACTATGGGTGCTGTCTGAACGGAGTTTGAATATTCTGAGGCCACGTGCATTTTCTCTGGGTACTCCAGTTTTCTCACACATTCCAAAGACCTGAAGATTTGTAGGTTAATTGGGTTCTGGAAATTGCCCTGAGTGCATAGAATGCGAAAGTGTAATAACATAGAGCTAGTGTACGGGTGATTGTTGGTCGGCGTAGACTCGAAGAGCCGGTTTCCATACTATATCTCTAAAACTAAAACAACGCTATCAACTAACTTCTTAACCCTCTGCAGTTTGGGAATTTTGCGAGTAATGCTATAAAATGTAAAGATTATGAAGGGATAACTTTGCATGCCCCGCTCATTTAAGTATGGTGGCCCATTCATTTCTCGTAGTTATTTCACCGCCATTAGAAAAAATATTTTGGAAATACTTGCATCTATTGTTTCCCTCCCATTAGACTTTAGAGATACAATGCAGAAACAGACCCATTGGCCCACCGAGTCCGCGATCACCCCGTACACTAACATTATCCTACACCAGGGACAATTTATAATTTTTCCAAAGTCAATTAACCTACAAACCTGTACGGCTTTGGAGTGTAGGAGGAAACCGGAGCACCCGGAGAAAACCCATGCAGTCACAGGGAGAACATACTAACAGCACTCGTGGTCAGAATCGAACAGGGGTCTCAGGCACTGTAAGGCTGCAACTCTGCCACTGTGCTGCCCCAAAGTTACTCTCTATAAAGTTTTAACATTGTTCAATATTTTCCTTGTCTTTGTACTTAGGAGTGACAATTACTCTTGAACATGTTATCTTTTCCTCAGTATTTTATTTTTAATTTTCAGCTCGCTCCATTACAAAAGTCAAAGTCAAAAGAGTTTATTGTCATGTGTCCTTGACAGGACAATGAAATTATTTCTTTGCTTAGCACAACAGAACATAGTACGCATTGACTACAAAACAGATCAGTGTGCCCATATACCATTATATACGTAAATACACACATGAATGAATAAATTGATAAAGTGCAAATAACAGATAAAGGGGTATTAATGTTCAGAGTTTTGTCCGAGCCAGGTTTAATAGCCTGATGGCTGTGGGGAAGTAGCTATTCCTGAACCTGGTTGTTGCAGTCCTCAGGCTCCTGTACCTTCTACTCGAAGGTAGCAGGGAGATGAGTGTGTGGCCAGGATGCTGTGGATCCTTGATGATGCTGCCAGCCTTTTTGAGGCAGCGACTGTGATAAATCCCCTCGATGGATGGGAGGTCAGAGACGATGATGGACTGGGCAGTGTTTACTACTTTTTGTAGTCTTTTCCTCTCCAGGGCGCTCAAGTTGCCGAACCAAGCCACGATGCAACCGGTCAGCATGCTCTCTACTGTGCACCTGTATAAGTTAGAGAGAGTTCTCCATGACATACCGACTCTCTGTAATCTTCTCAGGAAGTAGAGGCGCTGATGAGCTTTCTTAATAATTGCATCTGTGTTCTCGGACCAGGAAAGATCTTCAGAGATGTGCACGCCCAGGAATTTAAAGCTCTTGACCCTTTCAACCATCGACCTGTTGATATAAACAGGACTGTGGGTTCGCATCCTACTCCTTCCAAAGTCCACAATCAGTTCCTTGGTTTTGCTGGTGTTGAGGGCCAGGTTATTGTGCTGTCACCATATGGACAGTCGCTTGATCTCTCTTCTATACTCTAACTCATCCCAATCAGTGATACGTCCCACAACAGTGGTGTCGTCAGCGAACTTGATGATGGAGTTCGCACTGTGACCGGCTACGCAGTCATGAGTATAGAATGAGTACAGCAGGGGGCTGAGCACGCAGCCTTGAGGTGCTCCCGTGCTGATTGTTATCGAGTCTGACACATTACCACCAATACGAACAGACTGTGGTCTGTGAATGAGGAAGTCGAGGATCCAATTGCAGAGGGATGCGCAGAGACCCAGTTCTGCGAGTTTGGTAAACAGCTTGGAGGGGATGATTGTGTTAAATGCCAAGCTGTAATCGATGAATAACAGCCTGACATATGAATTTTTGTTGACCAAGTGGTCCAGAGCGGAGTGGATGGCCAGCGAGATCGCATCCACCGTTGATCTGTTGTGGCGGTAAGCGAACTGCAGTGGGTCCAGGTTTTTGTCGAGGTGATTTTCGCCATGATCAACCCCTCAAAGCACTTCATCACCACAGGTGTTAGTGCCACTGGTCGATAGTCATTGAGGCACGTCACCTGCTCTTCTTGGGCACCGGCATTATTGATGCTCTTTTGAAGCATCGAGCATTACCCTTTGAAAGTCGTGTCATCTTGCCCCATGCATCCTTTTGGTTCAGACTCCCTCCAATAGTTTCTTGACCAAGTGGCTGTTATGTGAGTCCCGTCTTGAACAGGCTATTTTGCCATTAGAGGCAACAGAGATGCCCAATCAAATGCTTGCCGGATAGAGTGCACATTCGGACATCCAGTGAAGGAAACTGGAGCAGGAGGAAATGAGCAATTGTAATTGGTCTCGCAATCCAGCAACTGAACCAGCAATAAACCTGGCTCATGTGACTGAACAGCAGATGGATAAACATGATGACTTAACCAAAACTCATCCAGTTTCAACAGAAAGGAACCGAATGCAGACACAATTCATCCAGGAATATTATGTCTTAAATTAACCTTAAATTAGATATAATAGTCTTGCTAATGTTTTAATTGTTGTTTGGGTTCTAACAAACTATTTCAATGTGCTCAACTTATATTGAAGATATTTAACAAATACCAGGCACGGAATGCTTGTGGTATTTCTTTCCACAATATATTTTATAACAAGATCCATAATTCACAATGTCATCAGATGCTTCTTGTTGGCATTATTTATGGTAGCATCCTGGTAAATATGTTTTGAACCCTTTAAAGTTTGACAATATTGTGTTGTATTTTGTTTGTGTTTTCCCTTGGGCTGTTAATTTTACTTCAGAGTCACGTGAGTGACTACGTGAAGACCCCGCCAGCACGCATGCGCGACATATCGTTCAACGCATTGCGCAGCGACAGGCGGGAGGAGCATCGCTCCTGCAGCAATAGGTTCAAAACGGACCTGCAGGTAAGTTTTTACTATTCTGAGGTCATTTTTTGGCCGCTCTGTGTAATTTCTCTTACAGAGCAAACCAGTCCAAGACGAAGTCCAAATGGACCGCAGCGAAACTGACTGCGGAGGACCGCGGGAATGCGGGCAGTCAGCAGCGGCCGACTTCACCTGGGCTGCTAACCGTGCGATCAGCAGCACCTAACTTGGCACCGCTACAGCCCGTAGGTGCACCTCGGACTGACGGTAAGGCCACCCGAAAGTTGGATAAGCCCGTAGACTCGGACTGGTCCGGGCTGGAGGATTTACCGCCTGCGGATAACGACAGTGGCCATTTATCTCGCATGGAGCGGTTGATGGAGCAATTGCTCCAACGTGACATACTCCAACAAACGGAGTCTTGTCACCGTGGGTCTCCTCGGACACCCACGGCAGCACCTTTTACAGGGCTGCCAAATGCCTTCCTCTCCTCAGAGGGGAGCACAAGGAGTCACTTCTGGGCTGACTCTGAAGATGGCGGTTTGGCTGAAGACACTTCCAGCGTGCATGGGGTGAAGGAACAACAGGAGCTGCTTGGCATCATCTCCAAATTTGCGATGCCCTCGCAAAAGGGACAGCCATTACAGCCACAACTGGCAGCCAGCATCAACTATCTCACCACCAACCAGCTGCAGGAACAGGTCATGAGTGACACAGCTGCTAAATACTTAGCACCAGATCTGTGTTTCTCTCAATGTTCCTGCGGTCAACAACCCGATCTGGGGAAACATCGGAGTTGGCATCAGAACCCAAGAGATCAAGATACAAAAGATCCTCAAACTGCTGGCCTCGGGTATAATGGCATTTGCCACTTCAGTTGATGGCAAGGACATGTCGGAAGAACAACAAGACGCTCTGGCACTCTTCTGCAACGCACAGTTTGAAATAAAATGCTTCAGGAAGAGTGTGATCCGACCTGCCTTAAACCCCAAATTTGCAGGGTTGTGCAAGACCAACAGCGCACCGCCGCCTACTTTACTGTTCACAGACAACCTGCCGAAGCAGGTCAAAGACCTCGACGAGGAGGCAAAAGCTGTCGGGCTAATGAAAGCGCCGTCCACTGCCAAGACCTGGCATCTTCGGCGGCAGCACCCCTATGCATCCACCAGCAAGCCACAATACTACAACGAAAGAACTGCAGCTGGTGAAAGCTCAAAGGCCGTACGTTCAGTCTTTTTTCGACTAAGGCCCAGAACGGCCTTTGTTGGAGATGCGCCAACCCCACACCCCAGCGCCTCAACCCCCCAGGAGACAAGGACGGAAGACACAAACACAGCACCACCGGTAACCATGGAGGTAGGTGGGTCTGGTTTCTTCTGGAACATAGGGTGTGTAAGTTCTTCACAAGTTGGGGGAAGGTTACACTTATTTTGGAGTGCATGGAGTTCCATAACTTCTGATCCTTTTATACTGCATAGTATAAAGGGATACAAAATTGAATTCATCCACAAACTCCTCCCCCCAGGAGGAGTTAGAAGGTCATGTAGAACTTTTGAGGTTACATGCAAAAGGAGTAATTGAGGAATTCAAACACGAATATCTTGAATTTGTGTTAAATATTTTCACAAAAAACAAAAAAGATGGTGGATGTCGAATCATCATTGATTTGACACAGCTGAATACTTTTGTGCAGTATACACACTTCAAAATGGAAACTTTTGTTACTGCCAAACAATTAGTTTCCAAAAGATAAGTCATGGCTTGCATCGATCTAAAAGATGCATACTATTCAGTGCCAATAGAGAAGGATCACCGCAGATATCTGAAATTTAACTCGATGGGGCAGCTCTGGCAGTACAAAGCGCTGCCAAATGGATTAACATCAGCCCCCAGACTATTTACTAAAATATTAAAACCAGCCCTGGCGTTTCTCCAAAAACAGAAATATATTGCGATGGCATATGTGGATGACATCTGGAGTTGGCCAAATTGGGGTTTATCATCCATCCAGATAAACCCCAGTTAATGCCTTCTATGAAAATGGACTACTTGGGGTTCACAATTGACTCTGTTCACATGTCTGTGACTTTTCCAAAGGACAAAGCAACAGATAGAGGCATGCAACAGCCTTGTTTGCGTCAGTCAATCATCTATTCGACAAGTAGCCAGGGTAACTGGAAAACTCGTGGCTGCATTCCCAGCCACACAATTTGGACCTTTGCATTACCAAAATTTACAAAGGGCAAAGGTTGAAGCTCTCAAACATCATGCTGGCCATTTTGACAGGCCAATGCGGTTACCAGCCAAAGCAATTTTGAAGTTGCAATGGTGAATAAAGAACACTCGGCGTTGCTCTAATCCCATCATAATCAGCAATCCTTCAGTTGTGTTACAAACTGATGCCAGCGCTCACGACTGGGGAGCAACTAATACCGTCACCAGTTGGGGTGGTAGATGGGATGCACATGAGTTAACTTTATTTCAAGCACTGATGTTGGGAGCGTTTCTCGGCCTTCGGGCTTACTGTTTGGACATGCACCATCTGCATGTTCACCTACAAATTGATAATACCACCGTGGTGGCATATAGGAATCATATGGGTGGAATTAAGTCGATATCTTGTGATGAATTGGTCAATACAATCTGGCACTGGTGCATCAAAAGAAATATTTGGATATCAGCTACTTACCTTCCGGGTAAGCTCAAGACAGTGGCGGACACCAGGTCACTCAAATTCAATGACAACACCGAACGGATGTTGGACCACCAAGTATTTACTGACATTTTAACTCGGTATGGAACACCAGATGTCCATCCATTCGCATCCAGACTTAATCACCAGTTACCAACATATGTTGCATGGGAACCAGACCCTGGGGCAGTGGCGATGGACGCATTCTCGCTACCCTGGGGGGAATTGTTTTTCTATGCATTTCCCCCCTTCTGCCTCATCAGTCGGGTCTTGCGAAAAATTAAGACTCTGCGTCGGGTATCTTGGTAGTACCCGACTGGCCTACTCAGCCATGGTTTCCTGTGGTTCTCGACATGGTCTCAGAACCATGTATGCCCATCTCCAAACGCCCAAGTTTATTGGTTCATTCTGTGACAGACGAAAGTCACCCGTGCCATGACAGAATAAATCTGTTAATCTGTAGGATCTAAAAAGACCACTCATGGAATTTGGACTGTTGGACCGAACTATGGGCATTATCACGGCAGCTTGCAGAGAGTCCACCAGGAAACAATACCTATCATATATCAAAATGGGAAATATTCTGTACCAGGGCGAACGTCACATACCATACAGCCACTATAATGAATGTGCTGGAATTCCTGGCCAGCCTACATTTTGACGAAGGCTTGAGCTACAGTGCCATCAACTGTGCTAGGAGTGCCCTATCATCATACCTGGGGCAGGGTTTAGGACACCACGGGGTTGGATCACACCCTCTAGTCTCAAAACTAATGAAGGGTATTTTCAACTCTAATCCCCCCAGGCCTAGGTACTCCCAGACCTGGGATATTGGTATTATCTTAACCCTGCTCAGGGATTGGCCACCAGCAACGTCCCTGACACTAGCTAAATTAACATAGAAAATAGCAATGCTAATGGCACTAGTTACGGCACAGAGGGTCCAGTCACTGCACAAATTAAGACTGGACGCTATGGTAACATCCAAGAATAAAATAACGTTCTATATATTTGAGTTACTTAAACAGAACAGGCCTGGATCGTCTGGCCTCAAATTGGAGTTCCTAGCATACCCCATAGACCTCCGTCTATGCATAGTGACCCATCGATTACATTATTTAGAGGTCACCAAAAGCCTAAGAGGCACGGAAATGGCTTTATTAATTAGTCATAAATGTCCTCATAAAAGAGTGTTCGTGCAGACCATTTTGAGATGGCTTAGACAGGTATTAGGTGCAGCAGGGGTGGACACTGATGTTTTTAATCTCATTCCACCAGGGCTGCAGCTACATTGGCAACGAGAATGTTGGAAGTTCCCATGGACTACATCCTTGCAACGGCGGGATGGTCCAGCGAAAGAAGTTATAATAAACCCCTTTGCCAGACCTGAGACATTTGCAGGCACGATTTTAAGTTCTGTATTATGATTTTACCCCGAATGTTAGGGGTTATTATTATTTGGTAATAAATGCATCATTATTTTCAGTAACCGATTCATGTCTGAATAAGTTAACATATTTCCTCCATTGGTCATTATGGCAGTGTGTGGGAATCGACTCGTTCCACAGCATGAAATCACAGAGCTTTAGAATCTTCACGTAGTTACTCACGTGACTCCGAAGTAAAATAGTAAGATTAAATGAGAACTACCAGTTTGAAGTTTGATCTTTATTTTATGAGCATTTACACTGAGGGATTACGTGCCCTCCACGCCCAACCCTCTATCATAAAGGTCAACTGGTATTCTAGTTCTCTTATCTTACTATACTTAGTCAACTTCTGTTATCTGTGATTTCACACCGCTCCTTTGAAGAATTTCGCGTATGCGTGCTGGCGGGGTCTTCACGTAATCCCTCAACGTAACTCCTCATAAAATAAAGATCAAACTTCAAACTGTTAAGTTCTCATTTAATCTTACTATTTTATGTTCATTTACACATAAAAACGTTTTAATAATGCTCCCATTTGCTTCACTCTTCATTTTCTAGTAATTCATTAAATTAAAGCCACCACCAAGGCAGTAGTGCATCACCGCCAGAGTAGGAAAATAAAGATGCGGTGAGTAAAGATGTCAATTGACGAGAAAAGCGAGTCATTTCAAGCAATTGAATTATGAACCTTAGTTCTCTCATCACAGATGCTGCCTGACCTGCTGAGTGTTTTCAGGTTTCTGGCATCTGCAGCATTTACCTTTTGTTCTTCGTCACAGAGTGAACATGGTCCCTTTGATATGCCTCTTTGGAGTTATTTACAACCAATTATTTATCTGCATTATCTATGAAGATCTGCATATTCTGGATTTATCTGCGCAGAGAATTATTGAATGAAGCGCAGAGGAGGAGAGCAATCAACCCATTGTACTGATACCAATACTTTCAACGAGTCTTCCAAGTATAAGAGCTGCCATGCTGCATATTTCCTCCCACACCACAGTTGGCATGATGATATAGAAATTGTAAGTCCTTGACCCAGTGCTGGGCTCTCATGACACTGTGCATGAAACCAGGCCTTCCCCACACATGGAACATCGAACAGTGCAGCACATGCCCACAATGTTTCTGCCGAACATAATGTCAAATTAAACTGATCTCATCTGCCAGTATATGATCCCAATCCCTCTATTCCCTGCACTTCCATGTCCCCTGGCAATGCTTTACAGGCCCCAACCACTCTGTAGAAACCTTGCCCCGCGCCTTTCCATAACATTTTCCCCTTTCACCTTATAGCTATGCCCTCTAGTATTGGACATTTCCACACTGGGAAAAAGGTACTGACTGTCTCCCCTATCTATGCTTCTCATATTTTTCTATACTTTTATCAAGTCTCCCCTGAACCTCCCATGTTCCCGAGAAAACAATTCAGGGCTTTCCAACCTCTCCCTGTAGCTGAAACCCTCTAATCCAGCCAGAATTATGGTGAACTTCCTCTGCATTCTCTCCAAAGCTTCCACATCCTTCCTGTAATGGGGTGACCAGAACTGCATGCAATCTTCCAAATGCAGCCTAACCAAAGTACTATGAAGCTGAATCATGATGTCCTGATCTTACATCCAATGGAGTTACTAAATCTAAATTTATTGCCACATGCACAGCCTTGAGGGTTGGTTGAGGGTTGGTTGAGGTCAGATCATTGGTCAAAGATTAAAGATTGACAGCTCAGGATAGGCCTGCGGTTTGGATCCAGGCTCTGGCCTGGAGATGGAAGCCAGGCTCAAGTCTGGAGATCAGGCCTGGATGATGGGGCTGAGCACAAGCCAGGCGATTGGTAAAGTGGGGCTCATAGTGAAGAAACTGGGAACTCAGATGGAGGATTACCATAACAGATAGATACTTCATGTCATGAGGACCGACCTACTACCTTAATGGAGTTATATCATCTCAGTTTATAGTCACACACAATTGAAGGATTGGTTACTTGTCTGAGCTGCAGGTAAATATAGAAGGCAATGTTTTTGTATTGTTACTGCCCGAAAACGTGCAAATGTTTTTATTAATTTCAGGATCGCCTCCGATTATTCAAGTTAATTTCTATGAACCCTTTTCTTGCAATGTACTCATATGCTTTAGTAGGTCATGATTTGTCAAATAGAGAACAGCAGAGGAAGTTTGTGAAACCTACACCCCACATCACATGTAATCTTACAGTCTGTAAAACTCATTTCTGTTCTGCTTTAAATTTGATTTGTTTTAAAAGTATGCTGTGTCTGTCAGAGCAATATCACCTTAAGTATATGGGCTGCTGGAAGACTATGAGCCTCCATTTTATTGAATGACACAACAGGCATAAGGGGCCAAATGGCTTACTTCTGCTCCCATTTCTTCTATCCCTGGCTGTGAGCTTATCTCGAAAATCTAGCATTGCAAAATCACCTCCTGTTGGGCTTGCAGTCATGCCCAGTCACAAGATATAATTCCTCAATTTATAAACAAAGGTTCCTGGAAGGTTTGGTATGCGAGATTTAGTGAATGGAAAAAGACTGGGCAAAAAGGATTGTAATTATTTTGGTACAATATATTTCTCTTGGCAGAGAGAGAGATTTGTAAACCAAAGACATGTACCCCCATGGAGTCAATGGTGTTATAGCTACAATTCCCATGCATTTTAAATATTTAGGAATAGAAGAATGCCCGTACTAATTTGGTGTTGGACCATAGAGTGTCAAGCATAATAATATGGGTGAGGGAAGGAATTGACATTCTGGGTTTATGTGCCATCAAATGTCATCACGCAGATGGGAAGGAATTGCGACTGTGCCAATGCATAGCACCGCTGTGGACTGCAATGTCGCAGGAGATTAGAACTAATGAACAATGAAGAGGAAATCTAACCCTGGAAAAAATGCATTTCATGTGTTTTATTGGTGCACAGATGATGTTGCAATTAGTATATTAATGAGACAAATTCATCATTGCTAAATATGAAATATATATCACATTCAATTTCAAGGGCACACTTTCCAAGTATGTAAAACGATTCTGCCTCCTACCTGGTGACATTGTGTCTGTGTACATTCGCCACGCTCAACTGGATTCCACGTAGGCCGAGTTTTGTAAAGGTCCACAGGGCTTGCTATTCGCCTAAGGGGAAACCAGATTTGATGAGCTATTTAATCAGCATGAATTTAGTTCAGAACACACTGACGATTAGTAAGTTATATTTTATTGAAAAGTGAAAACATTGCAAAAGCTGCATATTTGAGATAATAATAGAAAATGCCGAAAACACTCAACAAATCAGACATAAAATATCAATTTATAAATTGAAAATGGATGGTAAAGAACAATAACACAATTATATCATGCATTTCACATTGTAAAAATAATCTGATCCTGAGGCTTGCAAAGAGATGTTAGCATGGGACAACACAAATTTGGTCAGAGGATTATAGTCAGTCTTAACAAGCAGATTTGAGAGATTTTAGGTGGGAATTCAGGCCTTTAATAACTGGATCACAGGGGCAATGCTGGGACAATGAAATTAAGATGTTGGCTGAGTACAGATACTTTGATGGGCTGTGGGCATGGTCCTGTGCGGGAGGGAGATCAGGCCTTAGAGACAGCTGAAAATGTGGACAAAATTGAGGCCTTGTCAAATGGAAACATTGTGCAGATCAGCAAGGCAGTGATAGCGGGTACAAGAGACTTGATGCTTTCAATTAGTTCAAAATAAGTCAACCAAAGAATCGCTTAATGATGAGGAATATTGACTCAATGTATTGAACTAACACACATTAAGTCTAATAACACTATTAATTATATTACTTGCCCTATGTGGTGGCATATCAAAAAACATCCAAGCTAACAGAATCTTCTCATTTAACTCCCTCTCCAACTTTCTCCTTGATTGGGCAAAAGTTGAGAATGAGTAGAATTCATAGAGTTCTTTCCACTGTGGCTACTTCGGCTACCAGTTCCTGCCATGCTCCAAAAAAAACTTGCCATAATTGACACACCCCTGCCTGCAAATCAATTGCTGCTGCTTCATATGTCCACTGCCATCTTGCCCGCACTCTTTTACAGACTGGACGTATATAAACTTCCAGGGATAAAGGATGGGCGATGTTTCGGGTCTGGACCCTTCTTCACATTGAAATTAGAGGGGAGGGAACTGGAGGTGAGAAAAGACCAGAACAAAGCAGGACCGGCAACAGATAACCAAGGAAGGGTGGACCCCATAATGAACCAGAGGATGACCTTCAACCATCCCTTACTTCAAGCAGCAGAGTTTTGATTGAAGTAGTGGTCCTCTCACATCCCCTTTGATAGTCAATGCAGTCTAAATAATGCTCTTAAACACCTATGACATCTGATCAACAGTGAGATGCCCTTACTATCAATGGAATCAATTAAATGCTTCTTAATCATATTTTTTAATCTCTGTTCAAAGTGCTTTTGGTCAATTGTGTCATTAATGATATCTAGTTTCTGGGTAAAACAATATGCAAATAATGGATGGTTATATATTAGCACTTTTTGCTTTATTGGTTGATTTTGATGAATATTAAGAGCAATGACTTGAATGTATATCTTGTTCTTGGCAAAAAAGCTGGAGGATTAGTATGTTCTCTCCCATATTATCCTTATCCAGATTAAGTATGGTTTTAGGCCCTATTGGCTGAATCCTTGGGGTGCAAATCCATGCACTAACATACCACACATCGGTCATGCTCTTGTCAGGCATTTCCCATTATTTCATCTTCTCTCTTTCTTCAGCTGCCTTAGAGTAGTGAAACTCATCAAAGTGTGAAAATTCCACATAGTTCCCATAGTGATTTGCTCATTCCTTGAACTTCCCAACTTATAAAATCAATCTAGTGTGTCTTCAGATAGGTGCTTTGCGGGTATAACATTTGTTTTGAACTTCAAATCTTCTTTTGCCTTCGTTGTGGTGGGAATAAAGATCTTGTTTTGGGAAGAGCTCATCTGACCTGTGGCCAAAATAATCTGCCCAGTGCAGTTGGTATTTAATATCCATGAACCCAACACTGCCTATGGACAGGACACCAGCAATTGTGCGTTGGTCTTCCCAGGTGACTCTAAGGATTCATTGAAGATGGCGCTGCTGCTAATGTTCCAACGCGCCGTGATGTCTTTCTTTCAAAGTCCAGGTTGGGGGTGTGAGCAGACCAGGGGATAGTTCATATACTGTATGGTGGGGGTGTGAGCAGACCAGGAGAGAGTTCATATACTGTATGGTGAGGGTGTGAGCGGACTAGGAGATAGTTCACATATGATGGTGTTGTGGTATAACCAGTAGATAGTTCATACATGATGGGGTTGGGAGACAACCAGGAGGTTGAAACCACATCTTTGTTTCCTCAGCATTGATAATAAGTCCCAGGCATTTGTAAACATGGTGTGTTTGACTTTATTTGTGCATGTTACAATGGTACAATCATCAGCATACTCAAGATTAGTGATGGATGTCCTGTTGGTTTTGAACTTGGGGCACAGATGGGCAAGATTGAATAGGTTTGCCTTTGTTTGATGGTAATTTGTGGTGGGAGGTAGTCACCAATGAAGACTAGGATGGGTAGAAGGAAGATGGTAAAATAAATGTTGGGCAATGATTTTGTGAAATTATCTTGTGTTGTGGGAACAATACAATGCCAGGTAGACACAACAGTTAGTTCATAATTCACATTCATAAGTTCTAGAAGCAGAGTTAGGCCATTCAGCACATCAAGTCTACACCATTCAATTAGGACTGATCTATCTATCCTTCTCATATAATTCTCCTGCCTTCTTCCCATAACCCTTGACAGCCTTACTAATGAAGAATCTGTCAATCTCAGTCTTAATAATACCCAATGACTTGGCGTCCACAACCTTCTGTGGCAATGAATTCCACAGATTCACCACTTTCTGACTGAAGAAATTCCTCATCATCTCCTTTCTAAAGATATGTCCTATGGATGTTGGTCCTAGACTCTGCCACTAGTGGAAACATTTTTTAAATATTTTATTTGAGAATAATATATCCAATACATGGTCCTTACAAAACTCCATCCGACATACTCGGAGGCTATACATACATACAATACAATGTCCCCAAATCGCAAATTTATCCCCCCACCCTTGCGACTCATGTGGCCTACTGGCGTGGAATCCCTTATTTTGAGGGGCGTCTCCACCACACCCTGCCCCTCATGTCAGTCAGCAGAAGGAACCTAGGCTGTTGTCCTCCCCCACCGAGCCTTGCCGTTGGCTGCACCGAGCTTCAGTGCGTCCCTCAGCACGTAGCCCTGCAGTCTGCAGCGGGCCAGTCAGCAACATTCCTCGACGGACATCTCACTCTGCTGGGTGGTCAACAATGCTCGGGCAGACCAAAGAGCATCTCTCACCGAGTTGATGACCTTAAAGCAGCACTCGATGTCAGCACTGAATGTCCAGATGTCAGTCCCTGGGAACAGTCCGTAAATCACAGAGTCCTCTGTGACGGAGCTGTTTGGAATAAACCGCAATAGGGACCCTTGCAGACCTCTCCAGACACCCGTTGCAAATCCACACTCAGCAAAGAGGTGGGCAACCATCTCCTCTCCATAGCAGTCGTCCCGAGGGCAGCGTGCGCTGGTAGTGAGGTTCCAACGGTGCAGGAAGGATCTGACTGGGAGGGCTCCCCTCACCGCCAGCCAAGCCAGGTCTTGGTGATTGTTGGTGAGTTCTGGCGATGAGGCATTTTGCTCGACAAGCTGGGCAGTCTGCTCTGGGAACCACACCACCGGATCCATGGAGTTCTTTCCTTGCAGTGCCTGCAGGACGTTCTGTGCTGACCACTGCCCAATGGATTTGTGGTCAAAGGTGTTGGTCCGGAAGAACCTTTCCACGAACAACAGATGGTGCGACAATGTCCAGCTGACTGGCACATTGCGTGGCATCTGCGCCTGGCCCATCCTTCGCAACACCGGGGACACGTAGAACCTCAGCAGGTAGTGACACTTGGTGCCCATGTGCCTTGGCTCTACGCTCCGCCTGATGCAGCTACACACGAAGATGGCCATCAGGGTGAGGGCGACGCTGGACATGCTTTTACCCCCTTTGTCTGCCGACTTGTGCATTGTGGCCCGTCGCACCCGATCTACCCTCGACCCCCAGATGAACTGGAAGAGGTCCTGGGTGATCCCTGTGGCATAGGAGGGAGGGACAGGCCACACTTAAACATAGAAACATAGAAACTTAGAAAATAGGTGCAGGAGGAGGCCATTCGGCTCTGCGAGCCAGCACCACCATTCATTGTGATCATGGCTGATCGTCCCCTATCAATAACCCATGCCTACCGTCTCCCCATATCCTTGACTCCACTAGCCCCTAGAGCTCTATCCAACTCTCTCTTAAATCCATCCAGTGAGTTGGCCTCCACTGCCCTCTGTGGCAGGGAATTCCATAAATTGACAACTCTCTGTGTAAAAAAGTGTTTTCTCACCTTAGTCTTAAATGACCTCCCCTTTATTCTAAGACTGTGGCCCCTGGTTCTGGACTCACCCAACATTGGGAACATTTTTCCTGCATCTAGCTTGTCCAGTCCTTTAATAATTTTATATGTTTCTATAAGATCCCTTAATAATCTGCCCCTTTGTTTTTGCCGGCAAATTGGATAACCTCACACTTATCTATATTATACTGCATCTGCCACGCATCTGCCCACTCACTCAACCTGTCCAGGTCCCCCTGCAACCTCCTAACATCCTCTTCACAGTTTACACTGCCACCCAGCTTTGTGTCATCCACAAACTTGCTGGTGTTGCTCCTAATTCCCTGTTCCAAATCATTAATATATATGGTAAACAGTTGCGGCCCCAACACCCAGCCTTGTGGCACTCCACTCGCCACTGCCTGCCATTCTGAAAAGGACCCGTTCACTCCTACACTTTGCTTCCGGTCTGCCAACCAATTTTCTATCCATGTCAACACCCTACCCCCAATACCATGTGCTCTAATTTTAGTCACCAGTCTCCCGTGTGGGACCTTATCAAAGGCTTTCTGAAAGTCTAGATACACTACATCCACTGGCACCCCTTCATCCATTTTACTTGTCACATCCTCAAAAAATTCCAGAAGATTAGTCAAGCATGATTTCCCTTTCATAAATCCACGTTGACTTGGACTAATCATTTTACTGCTATTCAAATGCCCCATTATTACCTCTTTAGTAATTGACTCCAGCATCTTTCCCACCACTGAAGTCAGGCTAACTGGTCTGTAATTCCCCGTTTTCTCTCTCTCGCTCCTTTCTTGAAAAGTGCGATATCATTAGCTATCCTCCAATCCACAGGAACTGATCCTGAATTTATTGATCATTGGAAAATGATCACCAATGCGTCCACAATTTCTAGAGCCACCTCCCTGAGGACCCTGGTATGCAGACCATCAGGCCCAGGGGATTTATCATCCTTCAGTCCCATTAGCCTACCCAATACTATTTATCGCCTAATGAACATTTCTTTCAGTTCCTCTACCCCCTTAGATACTCTGTCCTCCAGTACATCTGGGAGATTGTTTGTGTCCTCCTTAGTGAAGACAGATCTGAAGTACCTATTCAACTCTTCGGCCATTTCCTTGTTGCCTGTAATAATTTCACCCGTGTCTGCCTTCAAGGGACCCACATTTGACTTTGCTACTCTTTTTCCCTTAACATATTTAAAGAAGCTTGCACCAAGTACAGCTGCCCCGAGAGCACCTCACACCTGATGACCAAAATGTTTCCCCATTATGGAGAGGGAGCGTTGCTTCCACAGCTCCAGCTTCTTCCCCACTCTGGCTATCCGCTCCAGCCAATTCTTGTCACACGCCTCAGCCCGCCCCAAACCAGATCCCCAACACCTTCAAGAAGTCAGGCTTGTTGGTGAAGGGGACGGAAGCTTAGTCGGGCCAGTTGCCAAAGAACATGGCCTCGCTCTTCCGGCGGTTCACCCTGGCTCCCGTGACCGACTCAAACTGGTCACAGATACTGATCAATCTGCAGACCGACCCTGGATCGGAGCAGAAGATGGCGACATCGTCCATGTACAGGGAGGTTTTGACCTGAGCTTCCCCACTGCCTGGCAATGCCACTTCTCTTGTGCTCGTGTCTTTCCTGATGGACTCGGCAAAAAGCTCAATACAACAGATGAACAAGACAGGGGAGAGAGGGCAACCCTGCCTGACTCCAGACCTGACGGGGAAGCTGCCTGATTCCCACCCATTGATTTGGACGGCACTACAAATATCGGTGTAGAGCAGTTGGATCCAATTTCTGATTCCCTTCCCAAAGCCCATTTTGAAGAACACGTCCCTCATGTACATGTGCGATATCCTGTCGAAGGCCTTCTCCTGGTCCAAGCTGACTAGGCAGGCATCCACCTGTCTGTCCTGCACGTAGGCAATGGTATCTCTCAGCAGTGCCAGGCTGTCTGAGATTTTCCTGCCTGGTACAGCACAGGTTTGATGGTTGCCTGGTTACAGCACGGGTGGATCACCCGTCCCAGGGCAGACTTGACCCGTTTGGCAATGTCCTTAGACAGGATCTTGTAATCTACATTCAACAATGTGATGGGTCTCCAATTCCTTATATCCTTCATCTCCCCCTTCTACTTGTAGATTAGGGTGATGCTGCCCTTCCTCATAGTCTGACATGCTGCCGGCTAGAAGCATGTCGTTGTACACTTCCAGGCCCGGGCCCACCTAGTCCCACAGGGCCAAATACAACTTGGCCGGTAAGCCATCGCTTCTGGGAGTTTTACTCGAGTCAAAGGAACAGTTGGAGCCAGTCAACTCCTCTAGGGTCAGTGGTTCGTCCAGTCACCCGCTTGCTATCCTCCAAGACCTCCGTAATAGAGGACAGGAAATTCTGGGAGGCAGTGCTGTCTGTGGCCTTCAATTCTGTATAAAAGGATTTGCAGATCCTCAGCATATCCGTCTGCAAGGATGTTACCGAGCCGTCCTCCTACATAAGGCTGTTCATCACAGAACTCCCCATGTGAACATTATGGAAGAAGAAGCGTGAGCATGTCTCATCCTGCTCCACGTGGCGGACCCTGGATCGGAGGATGATCTTGGAGGATTCAGAGGTAAAGAGCTGAGCTTGCCAGTCCTTCACCTCTCTAAGTTCCTCCCTCACATCCACCGCTCTCGACTGCAAAAGGAGCAGTTGCTGCAAATCTGTCAGGAGTTGACACAATTCCCTCTTGCTCTCTGAACCCCATTAAATATGAAGAACCTCTTAATGTTCTCCTTGGTTGCTTCCCACCAGAGTGTCGGGGATTCAAAGAGGGGCCTCACCGTTCTCCAACATGCGTAGTCCCTCTTTAGCTCCTCAATGTTCTCTGGGGTCAACAGCTTCACATTTAACTTCGACGTCCCTCTGCCTGCCTTCTGGTCCCCCTGTAAGTGACTGGAAGCCTGAAGGAGGCAGAGAAGAACACAGGCGTGAGGTCGGTGTGTCTGACCGTGACGGCCTTCGACGTGAAGAGGAAGTGTATTCGGGACTGGACTGAACCGTCCGATCTCAACCAGGTGAACCGTGACTGGGACCCGCCTGCAGGGTCGCTGAAGGCGTCGTGCAGCTTTGCGTCTTTTACCGTCTCCATCAGGAACGTGCGTACGTGCTGTCCAGTCTGTTGTCGGCACTGCCGGATCGTCCAGCCGCAACAATGATGCAGTTGAAGTCACGGGCCAGAACGAGCGGCTGGGACATGGCCAGCAGCGGTGGGAGCTGCTGGAGAACGACCAGCCGCTCGCTCCGCACAGGTGAGGCGTACACATTAATCAGCCGGAGTGGAGAGCCCCGGTACATTCCATCCACCATGAGGAGACGCCCCCCAACCACCTCCCTGATCTCAGTGAGGGAGAAGCTCCCTCCCCCCAGCAAGATCCCCAGACCAGAAGCGCGACAGTCATTTCCCCCCCGACCACACCAACAGTCCGTGGGGCCACATCGCGACCACCTCCGATAGCCGCGGAGGTGTGACAGCCCGCACTCCTGCAGAAGTCACGTCCGCCTTGACCTTGTCCAGGTACTGCAAGGCGTTCGCACATCGCGCAGTGCTCTTCACACTGCGCACATTTAATGATGCCAGTTTAAGCTCCACTGCCCTTTAGAGTGACTGACCGTCATCTTGTCCCCTCAAGCCGACCCATTGCAGCACCGTTTCGGGGCTCAGGTACTGGGTGCCGACATCCTCAAGGAGGGTGGGTCTCCTCTGGCATAACTGCAGTTGTCGTCGATGGGACCTTCCTTGTTCCACCCCCATCTGGGCGCACCGCCCCCTCCATCTCCTGTAGCTGGGGTACGGTGGCTGATTCAGTGCTCCCGGTCTCCCGGAGCTAAAGCCAATCGGCCGCTACACTGCTCCCGGTCTCCTGGAGCTGGGGGACAATAGGCGTGGCCTTTCCCTTTTCCTCACCCGTTTTCCTCCTCTGTCTCCATCGTCGGGTCCTCGATGTCGCCTCATCCTCCGACGAGGAGAGGTTGCTGCCGTCTGTCTGGGAAAAACCTCTTTTCTTCGACTTTCCCTTCCCCTCCGGTCTTGGCTCTTTGGGCAGAACCCTCCTGTGTTTCTTCCTGTTCACCACCTGCCATTCCTCCTGCTGTTCCTCCTCTTCCATCGACTCCCTTCTGCACGGGGGGCTGGGGGTCTGTCTGGCGCTTGGGGGCTCGAGGTAGTCGGGCTATCCTCATCCCTGTTCTCCCTCTCTGCTGGGTTCTTTGGTAGTGGTGGGGGGTGTCTCGCCCACCTTGGGGGTGTTGGCAACAGCCCCTCTTGTCACCTGTGTGTAGGTGCAGGCTTTTTTTAGGGCAGGCCCTGTAGAGATGGCCCGCCTCCCCGCACAGGTTGCAGTTCTTGCTGACTTGGCAGTCCTTTGTCTCGTGACGCTCCAGCTTGCAGTTCTTGCAGACAACTGCACTGCATTGGGCCGCCACATGCCCAGGCTTGTTGCATTTCCCTCACACCCTGGGTTGCCCCACATAGCTCATGTACCCTTGGTTTTCTCCGATAGCGAACATCGAGGGAGGGTGGATGATGGCTCTGTTCTTGTCCACACTCAGCTTCACCGTTACTTGCCGTTTGCTCATCCAGATCCCGAGCAAGTCCTTCACATCCACACAGTTCCCTGCTCCCTTGACATAATGAGCCAGGAAGGTGAGGACATCCACGACGGCACATGTGGGTTGAACATGGGCACCGTGATCATCCGTTCCTTCTGGGTGGGGAGGGTGAAGAGCGGCTGCACCTTCAGCAGCGACGGCGGAGCTTCGTTCCCCTTCTCCCGGAAGTCTTGCATCAACTTCTGCCACCCCGTCGGATACTTGAAGGTAACGTCAAAGTATCCATTACCCGGGAAGTCCTGGAGGCAGAAGATATCCTTGGCCTCGAATTTGCAGGCCTCCAGCAAGACCTTCCTTACGAACAGGTCCCGTGAGAATGGAATCCCCTCGCTGAGGTCCTTCACATTCGTAGGGTATTTGGGATACCTTGTACTCCCGCTCCAGTTGCTGCTGCCATTGTGACTGGATGCGGAGTTAGGTTGGTTACCCGCCAGCATGGATCCACCTCTAAGCCAGCAACTGACAGACTCCTCGTCACCGACTTGACCTCCAACTTCGATCCGTGATCCAGGACCCTTGTCCCGGAAGGAATGCCAGAACTGTTCTGATAAGAACAGACAGTCTCTATTAGTCAAGTAGCAACAGATACTCCGTCCTGGGAGAACCGCCTTTTTGATCACGGTCTCTCCCCTGCCAGGTAAGTATTGTGGAAACATCCTCAATATGGCATGGAAAATAAGGCATGGGTTTCAGGTGAGAGGGGGAAAGTCTGTGAAAGATCTGTGAGGCAAGGTCACTTTACACTTAGGGTGGTGAGTATCAGGAGTGCACTGTTGGGGGAGGGGATAGAAGCAGATACATAGCAGCATTTGAGAGGCATTTGGACAGACATTTAAATGGGTGGAGGATGAAGAGATATGGACCATGTGCAACCAGATGGGATTGGTGGGTATTGGCATCAAGGTTGGCAAAGACATCGTGGGCAAAATAACTTATTCCTGTGCTGTGTTCTATCATCTAATATGATGAACGTGTCAAAATTATGTATTAGGCTTAGTATTAATGGCACTTGCCACATCCCTTTCCTCTTCGGATGCACTTTAAAGTTATGTTTCTTGACCCAGCTTTTTGTTAATTGCCCTGGCTCAGCATCAATATTTGTTCTTCTGTGCTGGTGTACTGCCTTTAACATAACCCAGGGCTAGTAACAGAGCAGACAACCAGATGCACCAGCATCTTGGCAACTGCTATCTTGGCTTGCCATCTTTCCCCACACATAAGTGCAAAATCGGAAATGTGATTCAGACCTCTATGCTCTTCTGGGCACGTTTTATTAGCTTTTGAGCTAATTGCAACTATGACAAGTTTACTCTCTAATAAACCATATCTTAACTTCCTGCTGGCAATGAATGGCAAGGCTTAATCAGCTGCAAT
This sequence comes from Raja brachyura, assembly GCA_963514005.1. The sequence continues at coordinate 83,736,217 of OY740784.1, forward strand.
TATTCAGATCATTGTTAGCATATATTATTTGGATGCTAATTTGTGCTAATGACACCAATATATCAAGGATTGCTGCTGGCAATGACGCAAAATGAAGGTCGGGTTGCATGCACTGGAATGACATATGGTGTTAGAAGGAATGATATTGAAATTGATCAAAAACCTCCACACGGAAGAATCTTTGCGACTTCAGTCTCAACAATCTAGGCACCCGAGGAAGTTGCATAGACAGGTTATTAAGAAGTACTAAAAAGCAGTTAAACAGCACTAACTCCTGCATAATATTCCCTGCATAAACTTCTCAGCTCCTGACATACCTCATTACGAATTGCATCCCATTTCCAGCATAGGTGCAGACACATAGAAACATAGAAAATAGGTGCAAGAGGAGGCCATTTGGTCCTTCGAGCCAGCACCGCCATTCATTATGATCATGGATGATCGTCCCCTATCATTAACCTGTGCCTGCCTTCTCCCAATATCCCTTGACTCCACTAGCCCCTAGAGCTCTATCTAACTCGCTCTTAAATCTATCCAGTGACTTGGTCCACTGCCATCTGTGGCAGGGAATTCCATAAATTCACAACTCTCTGGGTGAAAAAGTTTTTTCTCACCACAGTCTTAAATGACCTCCCATTTATTCTAAGACTGTGGCCCCTGGTTCTGGACTCACCCCACATTGGGAACATTTTTCCTCCATCTAGCTTGTCCTGTCCTTTTATAATTTTATATGTTTCTATAAGATCCCCCCCATCCTTCTACACTCCAGTGAATACCATATAACCATATAACAATTACAGCACGGAAACAGGCCTTCTCGGCCCTTCCAGTCCGCGCCGACCATTTATTTTCCCCTAGTCCCATCTACCTGCACTCAGACCATACCCCTCCATTCCCTTCCCATCCATATACCTATCCACTTGACTTTTAAATGTTAAAATCGATCCTGCCTCCACCACTTCTGCAGGAAGATCATTCCACACTCTCTGAGTAAAGAAGTTTCCCCTAATGTTACCCCTAAACTTCTGTCCCTTAATTCTCATGTCATGCCCTCTTGTTTGAATCTTTCCTACCCTCAATGGGAAAAGCTTATCCACGTCAACTCTGTCTATCCCTTTCATCATTTTAAAGACCTCAATCAAGTCCCCCCTTAACCTTCTGCGCTCCAAAGAATAAAGACCTAACTTGTTCAACCTTTCTCTGTAACTTAGTTGCTGGAACCCAGGCAACATTCTAATAAATCTCCTCTGTACTCTCTCTATTTTGTTGAGATCCTTCCTATAATTAGGCGACCAAAATTGTACACCATACTCCAGAATTGGTCTTACCAATGCCTTGTACAGTTTTAACATTACTTCCCTACTCCTATATTCAATGCTCTGATTTATAAAGGCCAGCACACCAAAAGCTTTCTTTACCACCCTTTCTACATGCAATGCCACCTTCAGGGAACTATGCACAGTTATTCCTAGATTCCTCTGTTCCACAGCATTCCTCAATTCCCTACCATTTACCATGTACGTCCTATTTTGATTTGTCCTGCCAAGATGTAGCACCTCACACTTATCAGCATTAAACTCCATCTGCCATCTTTCAGCCCACTCTTCCAAATGGCCCAAATCTCTCTGTAGACTTTGAAAATCTACTTCATTATCCACTGCACCCCCTATCTTAGTATCATCTGCATACTTACTTATCCAATTTTCCACCCCATCATCTAGATCATTGATGTACATGACAAACAACAGTGGACCCAAGACAGATCCCTGAGGCACCTCACTGGTCACCGGCTTCCAACCTGACAAACAGCCATCCACCATTACTCTCTGGCATCTCCCGTTCAGCCACTGTTGAATCCATCTTGCCATTCCGCCATTAACACCCAAAGATTGAACCTTCTTAACCAACCTTCCATGGGGAACCTTGTCAAAGGCCTTACTGAAATCCATATAGACAACAATACAAGCCTAGTCTTTTCAATCTTTCCTCATATGACAGTCCCGCCATCCCAGGGATCAATCTCGTGAACCTACGCTGCACTGCCTCAATCACAAGGATGTCCTTCCTCAAATTAGGAGACCAAAATTGTACACAATACTCCAGATGTGGTCTCAGCAGAGCCCTATACAACTGCAGAAGAACCTCTTTACTCCTGTACTGAAATCCTCTTGTTATAAAGGCCAACATTCTATTAGCTGTCTTCACTACCTGCTGTACCTGCACGCCAACTTTCAGTGACCGGTGTACAAGGACGCCAAGGTCTCTCTGCACCTCCCCCTTACCTAACGTAACCCCATTGAGATAATAATCTGCCCCCTTGTTTTTGCCACCAAAGTGGATAACCTCACATTTATCTATATTATACTGCATCTGCCACGCATCTGCCCACTCACTCAACCTGTCCAGGTCCCCCTGCAACCTCCTAACATCCTCTTCACAGTTCACACTGCCACCCAGCTTTGTGTCATCCGCAAACTTGCTAGTGTTGCTCCTAATTCCCTCTTCCAAATCATTGATATATATGGTAAACAGTTGCGGCCCCAACACCGAGCCTTGCGGCACTCCACTCGCCACTGCTTGCCATTCTGAAAATGACCCGTTCACTCCTACTCTTTGCTTCCGGTCTGCCAACCAATTTTCTATCCATGTCAACACCCTACCCCCAATACCGTTTGCTCTAATTTTAGTCACCAGTCTCCCGTGCCGGACCTTATCAAAGGCTTTCTGAAAATCTAGATACACTACATCCACTGGCACCCTTTCATCCATTTTACTTGTCACATCCTCACAAAATTCCAGAAGATTGGTCAAGCATGATTTCCCTTTCATAATTCCATGTTGACTTGGACTAATCCTTTTACTGCTATCCAAATGCTCCATTATTACCTCTTTAATAATTGACTCCAGCATCTTTCCCACCACCGAAGCCAGGCTAACTGGTCTGTAATACCCCGTATTCTCTCTCGCTCCATTCTTGATAAGTGGGATAACATTAGCTATACTCCAATCCACAGGAACTGATCCTGAATCTATTGAACATTGGAAAATGATCACCAATGCGTCCACTATTTCATAATCCTCTTTGTTCAACTGCATCACTGACACTTCCGATTTTACCTTCTCCTTCTCAAATTGCTGATTTCAACTAATCATATTATGATCACTACCTCCAAGCGGTTCCTTTACCTCGAGTTCTCTTATCATACATGGTTCATTGGACAACACTAAATCCAGAATTGCCTTTCCTCTGGTTGGCTCCATTACAAGCTGCTCTAAGAATCCATCTCAGAGTCATAGACTCTATATATCTTTGTTGAGTTGTTGAAGATTTTAATTACTCTTGGAGCATGCTTTTCAAATGCAAGAAGGCAAATCATTTTCAAATGAGAAAGAAATATAAACACCCAAGAAGCAAGGGCCAAGCAAGACGAGTTATTTTTTGTAACTTTGCCAATCTCTGGAGAAAAGGAATAGATGATGTTTTGGGTCGAGACCCTTCTTCAGACTGGAGTCAGCATCTGCTTCTAGAACTGAATCCTTGAATTACTGCATGCATGTATAGAACAGCAGAGAGGTGCAGTCAGGTAATACAATGGTAAAGCCATTCAGGTCCAGTGGCCTTGAATTGATCCTGACCTTTCTGTGTGGAGTTTGCATGTTCTCCTGTGACCACATGGATTTCTGTTGGATATTCTGTTTCTTCACAAATAGGTGCAGGTATATGCATCTATTGGCCACTGAAAATTGCTGTTAGTGTGCAGATAAGTGGTGGAATCTAAGGATGAGAATTGTTTGAAATGTGGGGAGAATAGAGTAAGATCAGTGTAAATGAGTGCTTGATTGTGGGCGAAAGTGTCTCTTTCTGAACATCACCCCACTTCCTGAAATCAATGACAAGCTCCTTCATTTTGCTGACATTGATAGGTTTTTGGCTGACAGCATGTTACTAAGCTCTCTATCTCCTTCCTGTACCCCATCTCATCATTGTCTGAGATCTGGTGCACTACAGATCATTGCAAACTTGTGAATGGAGTTAGAGCTGAATTTGGCCATATACAGTATACAGTGACTTGCAAAAGTTTTCATACCCCTTGAACTTTTCCACATTTTGTCACGTTACAACCACAAATGTCAATGTATTTTATTGGGATTTTATTTGATAGACCAACACATAATTGTGAAGTGGAAGAAAAATGATACATGGTTTTCAAATTTTTTTACAAATAAAAAACTGAAAAGTGTGGCGTGCAAAAGTATTCAGCCCCCTTTACTCTGATACCCCTAAATAAAATCCAGTACGACCAGTTGCATTCAGAAGTCACCTAATTAGTAAATAGAGTCCACTTGTGTGTAATCTAATCTCAGGATAAGTACAGCTGTTCTGTGAAGGCCTCAGAGGTTTGTTAGAGAACATTAGTGAACAAACAGCATCATGAAGCCCAAGGAACACACCAGACAGATCAGGGATAATGTTGTGGAGAAGTTTAAAGCAGGGTTAGGTCATAAAAAAATATCCCAAGCTTTGAACATCTCACGGAGCACTGTTCAATCCATCATCCGAAAATGGAAAGAGCAACTGCAAACCTACCAAGGCATAGCCATCCACCTAAACTGACAGGCCGGGCAAGGAGAGCATTGATCAGAGAAGCAGCCAAGAGGCCCACGGTAACTCTGGAGGAGCTGCAGAGATCCACAGGACAACTATTAGTTGTGCATTCCACAAATCGGGCCTTTATGGAAGAGTGGCAAGAAGAAACCCATTGTTGAAACAAAGCCATAAGAAGTCCCGTTTACAGTTTGCCACAAGCCATGTGGGGGACACAGCAAACATGTGGAGGCAGGTGCTCTGGTCTGATGAGACCAAAATTGAAGTTTTTGGCCTAAATGCAAAACGCTATGTGCGGCGGAAAACTAACACTGCACATCACCCTGAACACACCATCCCCACTGTGAAACATGGTGGTGCCAGCATCATGCTGTGGGGATGCTTTTCTTCAGCAGGGACAGGGATGCTGGTCAGAGTTGATGGGAAGATGGATGGAGCCAAATACAGGGCAATCTTGGAAGAAAACCTGTTAGAGTCTGCAAAAGACTTGAGACTGGGGCGGAGGTTCACCTTCCAGCAGGACAACAACCCTAAACATACAGCCAGAGCTACAATGGAATGGTTTAGATCAAAGCATATTCATGTGTTAGAATGATCCAGTCAAAGTCCAGACCTAAATCCAATTGAGAATCTTTGGCAAGACTTGACAATTGCTGTTCACAGACACTTTCCATCTAATCTGACTGAGCTTGAGCTATTTTGCAAAGAAGAATGGGCAAAAATTTAAGTCCCTAGATGTGCAAAGCTGGCAGAGACATACCCCAAAAGACTTGCAGGTGTAATTGCAGCGAAAGGTGGTTCTACAAAGTATTGACTCGGGGGCTGAATACTTTTGCACGCCACACTTTTCAGTTTTTTATTTGTAACATAATTTGAAAACCATGTATCATTTTCCTTCCTCTTCACAATTATGCACCACTTTGAGTTGGTCTATCACATAAAATCCCAATAAAATACATTTACGTTTGTGGTTGTAACGTGACAAAATGTGGAAAAGTTCAAGGGGTATGAAAGCTTATGCAAGCCACTGTATGTATCTGGAGTATAGTAAGGGGCTGAGTTGGCAGCCATGCGGGTCACCGTAGTTGAGTTATTTCGGAGGATGTTTCATCTCCAATGTTTGCTGATTGCAGTCTAGGGGACTGTAATTCAAGGATTCAGTTGTAGAGGCGGGTGCTGATTCCAGTCTGAAGAAGGATCTCATCCTGAAACGTCATCTTTTATCCAGAGATGCTGCCCGACCCGCTGTTACTCCAGCATGTTGTGTCTATCTTTGCTGACTCCCAAACCAGGAACAAGGATAAAGGGGATAACCAAGTCATTTTTCTTTAAATGTACCTCTAAGATAGTAAGATTAAATGAGAACTTACCAGTTTGAAGTTTGATCTTTATTTTATGAGGAGTTGCGATGAGGGACTACGTGAAAAACTCTGTACAGCCGTTGGTGCGTCAATCTTCAAAGCAGCGGAGTGAAATCACTGGTAACAATGACTGAAGCATAATGCTAAGATAACAAAGACTAGAACTACCAGATGAGATCTATGAGGGCTGGGAGCGGAGGGCACGTAGTCCCTCATCGCAATTCCTTATAAAATAAAAATCAAACTTCAAACTGGTAAGTTCTCGTTTAATCTTACTATTTTACTTTGGAGTCACGTGAGTGACTACGTGAAGACTTCAAAGCTCTGTGATTTCACGCCGTAGTCCCAAATCCGGCATTCACACTGCATCGATTGACTCAAAAGTCGTTGACAATCAGTAATGCATCAATAATAACATATGTTAAATGAATAACAGTTTATTTGCAAACGAAACCATAACAAACCCCTCTAACTCAGGGGGAAACTATAACAGAACTCAAAACAGAATCAGCAAACACCACCAGCCTTGAAATCGGCTTGTGATAAAACCCTTGAAAGGTCAGTTCACTGGACCATCCTGCAGCCTCGAGGTTATGGTCTATAGGCACGTCCATCGCCTTTGCTGCGGAAGTTGATGCCACCCTGGAGGAATTAGATTTGAATTTATCAGTATCAATCACAGCACTTCCCAGAACCTGCTTTAGCCACCTTGAGATTGTTTGCACAGACACCTTACTGTGTGGTTTTTTGTGGCTAATAAATAATGCAGACTCTGTTCCTCGTAGGGTGGCCTCAATGTAACGAGATAAATGTGGAACTACACACAGTGGGGTATCCCCACATCATCTGTGGGGTATGCTGAAAACACAATCTTAAATCCTGTCATGCCTATTGTACTATGTTTAAGCAAATCATAGATATAAAATATAATGGCATCTGCCGACATATGCATTCTGTCTAGCCGAAGCTTTTGCAATGCTTGCACACGTTGGGCTGAAACCAACGCCATAAGCATGACCACCTTCATGGTTAATTTGGCTAGAGATAGGCTTGCAACAGGAGCCCATTGGCGAAGAAGCATAAGAACTTCACTCACATTCCAAATACCGGCATACCTGGGTTTAGGAGGATTAGAATTGAAAACTCCCTTCATAAATCGAGAAATTAACGGATGTGTCCTTACTGAATGTAACTCTGAATTCATGGGTAAATAAGAAGACAAAGCACTTCTGGCTGTATTGATTACACTATAACTTAATTTTTGATCAAAATAAAGAGTGGACAAAAACTCCAATACATCGGTGATCCCTGCAGTTTGATATGAAATGTTCTGCTGTAGACAGAATTGCTTCCACTTCCTTATCGAGGTGATATACTGCTTCTGTGTACTATCCCTGCAGGCCGATGTGAGAACATCCACAGTACGATCAGACAGTCCTCTCCCCAGGTATGGCCTCCTTAAAATCTGCAAATTAACAGATCAATACGATCATGTAAAGGATGGTGATCCCCAGTTACTGGATTTACCAGTAGCTTTTTATGCTTGGGAATAATCATGTCAGGCTGACTAGCCATTTGTAATACGTAATTGGCCTGGTTGTGTAGGCCAATCCGGCACTACCAATACTCCTGAAGCAGAGTCCTGCTTGATCTTTTGCAAGCATCTACTGATGAGACAGATTGAAGGAAATGCATATACAAACATTCCACCCCAATGCAGCGAGAAAGCATCCACCGCTGTTGCACCAGGATCTGGTTCACATGAACTGATGGTTTAATCTAGATGCAAACAAGTCAATATCTGGCATTCCATACTGAGCAACCACTTGATTAAATGTCCTGATTTAACATCCATTCTATGTTATCATTGAACTGGCATGACCTGGTGTCAGCTACAGTGTTGAATCTACCTGGCAAATATATTGCTGAAAGCCAGATATTTTGGTCAATACCCCAGCTCCAAATTTGTTGCAATTTGTCCCTAGTCAAAGTTACCAACATGTGATTTGAATTGATGGTAAATCTCAAATAATCAATGATTTGAATGTGATAATTTGGATTTATCTGGATGAATGACGAACCCTAATTGTTCAAAAGTGAATTTAACAATTGAAACAGATGACTCAGCTTCAGCATGAGTCTTTCCAACAATTAAAATATCATCTAAATAGGCCATTACCACATACCCCTGAGCTCTGAGTAATGGTAACACAGGTTTTAACAATTTAGTAAATAATCTAGGAGCTGAAGTTAATCCATTAGGCAGTGCTTTGAATTGCCACAACTGAGTCATCCAGTTAAATTTCAAATACCTCCTATCATCACCATGAATAGACACTGATTAATATGCATCCTTTAAATCAATGCTTGCCATACAACACCCTTTGGAAACAAGATGTTTGGCCGTGGAAAAAGTTTCCATTTTGAAATACCTATAGCAAACAAATTTGTTCAAACTCGTTCAATCCAGGATAATTCTACATCCCCCAGTCTTTTTAGACCTTGGAAAAATACTTGACACAAACTGACAACTTTGAAAGACTGACTTCTCAATTACCCCTTTCTTGTGTAATGTGTTAATTTCTGCTTGTATGAGCACATTTTCTTCATCTGAAAATATAAGTTTCCGACTTGGAACATGTTGATTAGGTGGACTCATTAGAGTAAAATTCAATTTTTACCCCTTCAATATTGTTAAGTATAAATGAATCTGATGTTAACTCCTGCCATCGTGTGAGAAACAAATGTAACCTTCCCCCAATTTGAACATCAATGTTACTTACTTCATTCTCTCGAGCAGGCATTTTTCTCACCTGCATAAGTCCTTGCAGACCATGTTGGCCCCGGCCCCTTGTAGGAAAAGGCATCTTCCCCTTCACACCAGTGGCAGCCTGCCAGTTCCGGTATTGCAGACCTGTATAGCTGGTTCCTTCCCCTGCATCCAATCTGGTGCCCCGTCGGTAAGGATAAAACCTCTTCCCCTGTTTTCCAACTGGCTTAATGAGGCCCATAGTTTTTGCATCCTCATGGCATTCTTTAACTCGCTTAGCGAGATCAACTCCAAATAACAGATTGGGTGGCGGTACGCTGAGTGGCTTGCACAAAGCTGCCAGATTGGGATTTATAACCGGCCTTATAGCTGCTCTTCTAATGTTATTAATTTCAAAAAATGCACTACAAAGCAGTCCCAGTGCATCCTGATGGGCTTCAGACATATGCCCTGTATCCACTATCTTCACAAAAGCTGTAAGCCCTGCCAAAAGTAATTTGAGCACCTTCTGAAACTTCATTTCCTGAGCCCTGGCTGACACCCCCAACTGTGTCCAAATCTGATGGTTGACAATCGGCACCTTGAGTAAGCCACAATTTATAGGAGCTTCATATTTCTTGGCCGCCTCATCCATGGCCAACTCCTGTAGTTGGTGGGAGAGCATGTACTGTACTGCTGTAGCCAACTCTTCCCCAATCAGCTCTCCTGCCTCTCTAGGCACAGCAAACTTTTCTGCAATGTTAGGTATGATTTCTAATTGCACACCCTTATTGCTCTCTCCCACCACTGATTCTGTGTCAGCAAACTGCACCGTTTGAATTTCCTCCTCATAGGCAGGATATTCTGGCAGCCCTGTAAAAGGTGCTGCGAGCACAGGCTCTCCCATAGCCTGGCTTGGGCACCACTCCTCCTCACGGAGTTGGCCCCTGTCGAGCATTCTCTGCAATAGAATCTCGACTTGGGAGAGCCGTGAGCAAACGGTAGAGGCTAGAGCCTCCAGGCCCGACTCTGGGTCAACGGGCCTAACTGACTTCCCAGTGGCCTTATGCCCTACTGGCATGTCTACACTGCTCACAGGCAGTGGGCCCGCTATCGCTAGCTCTGTAGCCGGCATCGGACTAGGTGTGCTAGATGGGCCTCCACTCACAATACTCTCCTGGTCATCGACCTTTCTCCCTCCGGAGTGCCTCGCCGCCACCTTTTTCACCTTCTGCAACATTAGTAATGGAGCAACACCAACCGCTGTTACAGAAAATGAAGACTGAAAAAAGTTTAAAACTTAACTCCAGTTTTAAACTTACCGTTTGGAGGAGCGCTGCTGCTCCAACCGGCTGACTGCACCGGAGTCACGTGACTCTGAAGTAAAATCATTGTTATTGGAGTACTCTTACTCTGAAGTTCCCAATCATCTTCATCCTCCAGACTTTCAATCCAGTAATACAAATAATTAGATGTTCACCTTTCTATGCATTCTACCCCAATGTCTGGAATAGTCACGTCCTTCCGGGTTCCTTTCTCCTGCTATTGATTTTATAGATTGAAGTCAAAGTTATGCTGGCCTGTTCCAGATACACAGCTGTGAATAGTATGATTGCACTATTATTAAGTTAATAGCTGGTCTATCCATCTGCAGATGTGTTCAAATCCCACACATCCCCTAGGGAATTTAAATTCATTTAACTAAATAACTCTGCAACAATAGTATCAGTAACAGTGGCCAGGAAGCTACCAGATTGTCATAAAAGTCCCTCGTTCATCAGTGTTCTTTAGAAGAATAAATCAAATGTCTTTACTTGGTTTTGCTGTTATCTTCAGATCCATTACGTCTTATTAGCCTCTGAAAATAGCCAAGCAAGTCAGTCAGTTCAGGACCATTAGAAGTGGATAAAGTACAGTGGCCTTCCCAGTGACATACACTTCCTAAGGTAATTGCACTGTAATTTATATTTAAGTTTAAAAATTACTTTTCTTTTCCCCAATTCACATTAGAGCAATTGGAAAATATATGGCTTTGTTGATTATATTGGAATGATATTGATATAACTGCATATATCCTTCAAAAAGCCAGACATCGATGGCGGGCCAAATCGCCTCTTTTTGTTTGTTGTCTCAATTACCTAGTCAGTAGATTAAACCACCTCCCCCATTAGTTAAGTCCCATACCCATAGTCATAGTTTCATAGAGTCATACAGGGTGGAAATAGGCTCTTTGGCCCAACTTACCCACACCACAACATGTCCCACCTACACTAGTCCCACCTGTCCTGTCCTGTCCATGTACCTGTCTAATTGTTTTTTAAACATTGTGATGGTCCTTGCCTCCTCTGGAAGCTCATTCCATACACCCACCACCCTTTGTGTGAAAAAGTTCCCCTCAAATTCCTAATAAATCTTTTCCCCTTCATTTTAAACCTATGTCCTCTGGTTCTTTTATATTATTTTATACACCTCTATTAGATCACTCCTTATCCTCCTGCTCTCCAAGAAATAGAGTCCCAACCTGCTTCTTCTTCTTTCGTGTGGCGTTGGACAACTTGTTCTATTTGATCTTCCGTTTGTGCACGTCGAGTTGCATTAGTCGAAACAGGGCGGATCACATGAAGGTTGCAATCTTCCACCCCTCCCAACCTGCTCAACCTGCTCTATTGCTCAGACCCTTGAGTCCTGGCAACATTCTCGTAAGTCTTTTCTATACCCTTTCCAACTTGACAACATCTTTCCTATAACATGGTGCCCATAACTGAACACAATACTCTGAATGCGATCTCACCAACATCTTGTACAACTGCAACATGACCTCCCAACATCTATACACATCTATAATCTTTCTCTAGCCCCATCTCTTTAGACTTAGACTTTAAAGATACAGCGCGGAAACAGGCCCTTCAACCCATCGAATTCACACCGACCAGCAATCACCCCGTACACTAACCTACACACGCTCGGGACAAATTTTTTACAATTTACAGAAGCCAATTAGCCTACAAACCTGTACATCTTTTTAGTGTGGAAGGGAACAAAGTAGTTAGAGAAAACCCACATGGTCACTGGAGAATGTGCGAACTCCGTACAGACAGCACCCAAAATCTGTATCGAACCCATGTATTTCACGCTGTACGGCAGCAACTCTACCATTGTCCCACTGTACCATCCTTAACGCACACAGCAGTAATATATCTATGTTCCCACACCTACCAATATCGATCCCAATCCCCTACCCGGCAACTGTTCAACCCTTTGAATTTGCGCCCCTATAATCCATGAAGGCTTCCAATGAGGACCTCCATCCCTAAATAGTCCCCTTCCCTAGACCACTGTCACATTTCAACCCTAGCCCCAATGCCTCAGGCCCGTCCCCACTGACAATAACGTTAGCACCAGCTCTGATTCCTTTTCCCCCGATCCCCCATGTCCTCTGAGTCAAACATTAATCTCGATCCCTCTTCCCTCCCCCAACCAATCCTAGTTTCCCACCCTGCCCCAGCAACCCTGAAAGGAGCATTGGCCCAATAGCCCTTCCACCCATCACATCTCTAACAATTGAAATTCTCCCTCCCACTTAATTAAACTTTAACAGGCAATATTGCAACCTTGTTTTAGTACAAGGAAATTTGCCCCAGGGCAATTTAAAGGCCACTGACGAGTGCCGGCAAGTCGCCGAAAAAATCACGTAAGTGGGACAGGCCCTTTACAGGTCTATGACCATCTATGATAGATTCTAATGGGGTGGGAGATTGCAACCTTCACGTGGTGCACCCGGTTTCGATTAATGCAATCAACCCGACATGCACAAACAAATAGATGTAGTATTTTGTTAGGCTGTGTACGCCATACACAAGAAGAAGATGATAGATTCTAATGGATGGTCATCAACCTGAACTAGTTACCTATTTTCTTTCACAACAGATGCTAGTGTGAACTATTGAATGTTTACATAATCTACTGTATTTATCTCAGATTTCTGGCATCTGCCCTATTTGATTCCGCAGATCGAGAGAGCTCCAGGTTATGACCTTGCCTGGTTGAATTACAAGACAGGGATGAGAACATACAGAGTTCCCAGAGTTGGGATAGACAGAGTTGATGTGGACAAGCTTTTCCCTATGAGAATAGGGAAGATTCAAACAAGAGGACATGACTTTAGAATTAAGGGACAGAGGTTTAGGGGTAACATGAGGGGGAACTTCTTTACTCAGAGAGTGGTAGCGGTGTGGAATGAGCTTCCAGTGGAAGTGGTGGCGGCAGGTTCGTTGGTATCGTTTAAAAATAAATGGATGAGAAGGGTATGGAGGGTTATGGTATGAGTGCAGGCAGGTGGAACTAAGGGAAAAAAGTTGTTCGGCATGGACTTGAAGGGCTGAGATGGCCTGTTTCCGTGCTGTAATTGTTATATGGTTATATGTTATATGGTTATACAGGGCAAGATTACCAAGTTTGCTGATGATACAAAAGTTTGTGGTTTTGCAGATAGTGAATATGTTTGTGAACAAGTGCGGCAGGATCTGGATCGATTGGCCAAGTGGCCGGAGGAATGGTTGATGGAATTTAATACAGAGAAGGTGTGAGGTGTTGCATTTTGTGACGTCGAACTAGGGCAAGACCTTAACTGTAAATGGTAGGCCTCTGGGTAGTGTTATAGAGCTGAGGGATCTAGGAGTACAGGTGCATGGTTCCTTGAAGGTCGTGTTGCAGGTAGATAAGGTGGTCAAAAAGGATTTTGGCACTTTGGCCTTCATCAGTCAGAGTGTTGAGTATGGAAGTTGGGAGGTTATGTTGCAGTTGTATAAGACGTCGGTGAGACCGTATTTAGAATATTGTGTTCAGTTCTGGGCACCATGTTATTGGAAAGATATTGTCAAGCTTGAAAGGGTTTAGAAAAGATTAACGTGGATGTTGCCAGGACTAGAGGGTGTAAGCTATAAGGAGAGGTTGAGAAGGCTGGGTCTCTACTCCATGGAACACAGGAGAATGAGGGCAGATCTTATAGAGGTATACAAAATCATGAGAGGAATACATCGGGTAGATGCACAGTCTTTTGCCCAGAGTAAGAGAATCGAGGACCATAGGATATAGGTTCAAGGTGAAGGGGTAAAGATTTAATTGGAATCCGAGGGGTAACTTTTTCACACAGAGGGGGGTGGGTGTATGGAACAAACTGCAAGAGGAGGTAGTTGAGGCTGGGACTATCCCATCATTTAAGAAACAGTTTGACAGGTACATGGATAGGACAGGTTTGGAGGGATATGGACCAAAGGCAGGCAAGTGGGACTAGTGTAGCTGGGACATAGTTGGTCGGTGTGGGCGAGTTGGGCTGAAGGACCTGTTTCCACACTATTTTATTCCATAACTCTATGACAGGGATGGGAGTATTATATGTGTTGAAGGCCTCTGGAGTATGTCTTTGAATATCACCAGATGTACTGTGTACAGTTACCCTTCCATAAGAAGGATATCATTAAACTGAAAGGGGTGCAAATAAATTTTGCCCTGAATGTTGTACCTTTTATCTTTTATCAGTGTACTGTGGTCAGCTTGATTGTATTCATGCAGTCTTTCTTTGACTGCATGAAAAGGCTTTTCACTGATAAAGGATAAAGGGTGCAACATTTAGGGGAAGATTTGTTGCACCCTTTACAGTTTCATGACATCCTTCTTATGGCAGGGTAACCAGAACTGCCCACTTTAAATTATGACATTTGATAGACTCTTATATGGCTACATGGCTAGGAAACGTCTGGAGGGTTACGAGCCAGGTAAATGAGAATAGCTTGGTTACACAACTTGGTTGGCATGGATGACTTGGGCCGAATAACCCTTTAACTTTGGGGTCTTGGAGCCATGAAGATGGCTATATGGGAGAGAGATACAGAAATTAAGGCGAGAGGGAGAGGTTAATCTGGAGAGTAAATAGGCATTAGGAAGGTAATTTTGTTGTTCCAGAATTATCATTGGAAACTGGAACCGGATGAAGAAAGACGGTTAGCATTTATGAAGGGGGATATGCTGAGGTGGGCAGTTGGATCAGGAGGGGTTAAAGTTCAAGGGAGAGTAGAAGAGGAAATGGCAAATGAGAGGATATGAGGGAGAGATTGAATTGTCCCTGTTTTATAAATATGTTGTAAAGAGGGCAGACGATGTTCCTCCAACCACTACATTGTAGTAAGTAAATTCCTAAAACTGAACGTCATGAATGGGCCTGATTTCAGCTGGAATTTTGCCTGATTTCAGCTGGAATTGGCTGTCTTGGGCTAATCTAGGTGTACATTCAACTGAGATAGTAGCCATGTGCAGGGTGTACAAGGGTGTACTAGAGGGTGTGAGCTATAAGGAGAGGTTGAGAAGGCTGGGTCTCTACTCCTTACCCTTTTGTAGCCTGTACAAAAGGGACGGATTGCATCTTAACAGGTGGGGGACCAGCATTCTGGCCGGCAAGTTTGCCACTGCTACACGGATGGTTTTAAACTGAATAAGGGGGGTGGGGTGTCAAATGGGATAGTCGAGGACGGAGTTAAAGGGAAAGAGAGTAAAGGGATGGTTAATGACCCCAGAATTAACGTGAAAGAAAGCTCACAAAGGGATAGGAGAGTATGGCCAAGTGTAATAGGGATCGATGTGAAAGGGGCCACTTGTCAACATAATTGTATAAGGAGTAAGAGTGTTGTAAAAACAAGCCTGAAGGCTTTGTGTCTCAATGCGAGGAGCATTCGTAATAAGGTGGATGAGTTGAAGGTGCAGATAGCGATTAATGACTATGCTATAGTTGGGATCACGGAGACATGGCTCCAGGGTGACCAAGGCTGGGAGCTGAACATCCAGGGATTTTCAATATTCAGGAGGGATAGGCGAAAAGGAAAAGGAGGTGGGGTAGCGTTGCTGGTGAGAGAGGAGATTAATGCAATAGAAAGGAAGGACATTAGCGTGGAGGATGTGGAATCGATATGGGTAGAGCTGCGAAACTCTAAGGGGCAGAAAACGCTAGTGGGAGCTGTGTACAGGCCACCTAACAGTAGTATTGGAGTTGGGGATGGCATCAAACAGGAAATTAGAAATGCGTGCAACAAGGGTAACACGGTTATAATGGGTGACTTCAATCTGCATGTAGATTGGGTGAATCAAATTGGCTGGGGTGCTGAGGAAGAGGATTTCTTGGAATGTATGCGGGATAGTTTTCTCAACCAACATGTGGAGGAACCAACGAGAGAGCAGGCTATTCTAGACTGGGTATTGAGTAATGAGGAAGGGTTAGTTAGCAGTCTTGTTGTGCGTGCCCCTTGGGCAAGAGTGACCATAATATGGTTGAGTTCTTCATTAGGATGGAGAGTGACAAAATTAAGTCAGAAACAAGGGTTCTGAACTTGAACCAAGGTAACTTTGAAGGTATGAGATGTGAATTGGCCAAGATAGACTGGCAGGTGATTCTTAAAGGGTTGACAGTGGATGTGCAATGGAAGGTATTTAAAGACTGCATGGATGAAGTACAAAAATTGATCATACCAGTTTGGCAAAAGAATAAATCGGGGAAGGTGGTGCATCCATGGATAACAAGGGAAATCAGGGATAGTATAAAAACAAAAGATGAGGCATACAAATTTGCCAGAAAAAGCAGCCTACCGGAGGACTGGGAGAAATTCAGAATCCAGCAGAGGAGGACAAAGGGCTTAATTAGGAAAGGGAAAATAGATTATGAAAGGAAACTGGCAGGGAACATAAAAACTGACTGCAAATGTTTTTATAGATATGTGAAGAGAAAGAGACTAGTTAAAACAAATGTTGGTCCCTTGCAGTCAGAAACAGGTGAATTGATCATGGGGAACAAGGACATGGCAGACCAATTGAATAACTACTTTGGTTCTGTCTTCACTAAGGAAGACATAAATAATCTGCCGGAAATAGCAGTGGAACGAGGGTCAAATAAGATGGAGGAACTGAGTGAAATCCAGGTTAGCCGGGAGGTGGTGTTGGGTAAATTGAACGGATTGAAGGCCGATAAATCCCCAGGGCCAGATAGTCTGCATCCCAGAGTACTCAAGGAGGTAGCCACAGAAATAGTGGATGCATTAGTGATAATTTTTCAAAATTCCTTAGATTCTGGAGTAGTTCCTGAGGATTGGAGGGTAGCTAATGTAACCCCACTTTTTAAAAAAGGAGGGAGAGAGAAAGCGGGGAATTACAGACCAGTTAGTCTAACATCGGTAGTGGGGAAACTGCTAGAGTCAGTTATTAAAGATGGGATAGCAGCGCATTTGGAAAGTGGTGAAATCATTGGACAAAGTCAGCATGGATTTACGAAAGGTAAATCATGTCTGACAAATCTGATAGAATTTTTCGAGGATGTAACTAGTAGAGTGGATAAGGGAGAACCAGTGGATGTGTTATATCTAGACTTTCAGAAGGCTTTCGACAAGGTCCCGCATAAGAGAATAGCGTACAAACTTAAAGCACACGGTATTGGGGGTTCAGTATTGATGTGGATAGAGAACTGGCTAGCAGACAGGAGGCAAAGGGTAGGAGTAAACGGGTCCTTTTCAGAATGGCAGGCAGTGACTAGTGGGGTGCCGCAAGGCTCAGTGCTGGGACCCCAGCTATTTACAATATATATTAATGATTTGGACGAGGGAATTCAATGCAACATCTCCAAATTTGCAGATGACACCAAGCTGGGGGGTATAGTTAGGTGTGAGGAGGATGCCTGGAGGCTGCAGGGTGATTTGGATAGGCTGAGTGAATGGGCAGATGCATGGCAGATGCAGTATAATGTGGATAAATGTGAGGTTATCCACTTTGGTGGCAAAAACATGAGGGTAGACTATTATCTGAATGGTGGCAGATTAGGAAAAGGGGAGATGCAACGAGACCTGGGTGTCATGGTACACCAGTCATTGAAAATAGGCATGCAGGTGCAGCAGGCAGTGAAGAAAGCAAATGGTATGTTAGCATTCATAGCGAAAGGATTTCAGTATAGGAGCAGGGAGGTTCTACTGCAGTTGTACAGGGTTTTGGTGAGGCCACACCTGGAGTATTGCGTACAGTTTTGGTCTCCAAATCTGAGGAAAGACATCCTTGCCATTGAGGGAGTACAGAGAAGATTCACCAGACTGATTCCTGGGATGTCAGGACTTTCATATGAGGAAAGATTGGATAGACTCGGCTTGTACTCGCTGGAATTTAGAAGATTGAGGGGGGATCTTATAGAAACTTACAAAATTCTTAAGGGATTGGACAAACTAGATGCTGGAAGATTGTTCCCGATGTTGGGGGAGTCCAGAACAAGGGGTCACAGTCTAAGGATAAGGGGGAATTCCTTTAGGACCGAGATGAGGAAAACATTCTTTACACAGAGAGTGGTGAGTCTCTGGAATTCTCTGCCACAGAAGATAGTTGAGGCCAGTTCATTGGCTATATTTAAGAGGGCGTTAGATGTGGCACTTGTGGCTAAAGGGATCAGGGGGTATGGAGAGAAGGCAGGTACGGGATACTGAGTTGGATGATCAGCCATGATCACATTGAATGGCGGTGCAGGCTCGAAGGGCCGAATGGCCTACTCCTGCACCTATTTTTCTATGTTTCAATGTACCTGTTATCTTCTTATATCCTGACCACAATTACACCAACAACCTATGAAGCAAGAATTAAACATTCAACTGGACCTCTCAATGTGATCTGGAAAAGACCTAGCAATTACTCCAGACAGTGTCTAAGTTCAAGTTCAAGTTCACGTTTATTGTCACATGCACCAATTAAGGTACAGTGATATCTGAGTTACCATACAACCATACAAGTAAAAAAGAACACAATGCACAATAACATTTAACATAAACATCCACTACAGTGGAACCAACATTCCTCACTGTGATGGAAGGTTCAGTTATCTTCCTCCTTTGTTCACCCGTGGTCGGGGCTTTTGAACTCTCAGCACTGCCTCTGCAGTGGGTGTCATTTGAAATTCCAATTATGAAGGGTCTTGGATTTCTGTCTAGAAATTATTCTATGTTGTCTGTCCTTGAAACTGGGACTGAGGTAACATTTCTGGGTGTGGGGAGTTTATTGCATGGCAGCATCAACGACCACATTGTTAAGATGTGACTTGGTTTGCTAACGTAAATATTCTGCAATGAGTTTAATGTAAAGTTACTGTGCAAATCTGACAAATTCTTAAAATATGAGGGTGGGGGAGGAGAATGGTAAACTGGAGTTTTCCCTGGATTTATGATAAGGCAGTGGCTATCATCCAAAACATGCCAATTCATGGCTCACTGCGTAATACTTCCTCCACAGATGGTTGGTGCCATTGTGGACAAGGCAGTTAAGCAGATAGGTGTTACATGACTGACTCATAGAATAATGAAAATAGACACCAAAAGCTGGAGTAACTCAACGGGTCAGACAGCATCTCTGCAGAAAAGGAATAGGTGATGTTTCGGGTCGAGACACTTCTTCGGATTGAGACCCTTCTCGACCTGAAACATCACCTATTCCTTTTCTCCAGAGATGCTGACTGACCCGCTGAGTTATTCCAGTTTCCAGTTTTCTTGTGTCTATCTTCAGTTTAAAATGAAGGCAGTTCCTTCTTATTCATAGAATAATGATTTAGATACATAAGTTCAAATTCCATCAAGTGAAGTTCGGGTTAACTAAATAAAGTTGGAATTAAAATCCACTAACAGTAATGGTGACCTTGAAGGTAATGGATTGCTGAAAAATCCTATCTGTTTCACAAATGTTCTTCATGGAAATAAATCTGCTACCTTTACTTGGTCTGGCTATCACGGACTCCTGGCACAGCAATGTAATTGCCTCTCAAATACTCTCTTCTTTAAGTATGCTTATTCCTTAAACAAGGGGACAATCCTTAGATACATAGATACATAGAAAATAGGTGCAGGAGGAGGTCATTCGGCTCTTCGAGCCAGCACCGCCATTCATTGTGATCATGGCTGATCGTCCGCTATCAATAAGCTATGCCTGCCTTCTCCCCATATCCCTTGACTCCACTAGCCCCTAGAGCTCTATCCAACTCTCTCTTAAATCCATCCAGTGATTTGCCTCCACTGCCCTCTGTGGCAGGGAATTCCATAAATTCACAACTCTCTGGGTAAAAAAGTTTATTCTCAGCTCAGTCTTAAATGACCTCGCCTTTATTCTAAGACTGTGGACCCTGGTTCTGAACTCACCCAACATTGGGAACATTTTTCCTGCATCTAGCTTGTCCAGTTCTTTTATAATTTTATATGTTTCTATAAGATCCCCCCTCATCCTTCTAAACTCCAGTGAATACAAGCCTAGTCTTTTCAATCTTTCCTCATATGACAATCCCACCATCCCAGGGATCAATCTCGTGAACCTACACTGCACTGTTTCAATCACAAGGATGTCCTTCCTCAAATTAGGAGACCAAAACTGTACACAATACTCCAGTTGTGGTCTCACCAGAGCCCTATACAACTGCAGAAGAACCTCTTTACTCCTGTACTGAAATCCTCTTGTTATGAAGGCCAACATTCCATTAGCTTTCTTCACTGCCTGCTGTACCTGCACGCCAACTTTCAGTGACTGGTGTACAAGGACACCCAGGTCTCGTTCTACCTAACCTAACCCCATTGAGATAATAATCTCCCCCCTTGTTTTTGCCGCCAAAGTGGATACCTCACATTTATCTATATTATACTGCATCTGCCACACATCTGCCCACTCACTCAACCTGTCCAGGTCCCCCTGCAACCTCCTAACTTTCTTTTCACAGTTCACACTGCCACCCAGCTTTGTGTCATCCGCAAACTTGCTAGCGTTGCTCCTAATTCCCTCTTCCAAATCATTAATATATATGGTAAACAATTGCGGCCCCAACACCAAGCCTTGCGGCACTCCACTCGCTACTGCCTGCCATTCTGAAAAGAACCCGTTCACTCCTACTTTTTTCTTCCGGTCTGCCAACCAATTTTCTATCCATGTCAACACCCTACCCTCCAATACCATGTGCTCTAATTTTAGTCACCAGTCTCCCGTGCGGGACCTTATCAAAGGGTTTCTGAAAGTCTAGATATACTACATCCACTGGCACCCCTTCATCCATTTTACTTGTCACATGCACAAAAGATTCCAGAAGATTAGTCAAGCATGGTTTCCCTTTCATAAATCCATGTTGACTTGGACTAATCCTTTTACTGCTATCCAAATGCTCCATTATTACCTCTTTAATAATTGACTCCAGCATTTTTCCCACCACCGAAGTCAGGCTAACTGGTCTGTAATTCCACATTTTCCCTCTCGCTCCTTTCTTGAAAAGTGGGATAACATTAGCTATCCTCCAATCCACAGGAATTGATCCTGAATCTATTGAACATTGGAAAATTATCACCAATGCGTCCACTATTTCTAGAGCCACCTCCCTGAGGACCCTGGGGTGCAGACCATCAGCCCCATAGGATTTATCATCCTTCAGTCCCATTAGCCTACCCAATACTATTTCTCGCCTAATGAAAATTTCTTTCAGTTCCTCTACCCCCTTAGATCTTCTGTCCTCCAGTACATCTGGGAGATTGTTTGTGTTCTCCTTAGTGAAGACAGATCTGAAGTACCTATTCAACTCTTCTGCCATTTCCTTGTTGCCCATAATTATTTATTTCTTCGTTTTTGGAATGAAATGATCCTGCGTCTTCCGGATTATGCCCAGAAATTCCTGCCATTGCTGTTCCACCGTCATTCCTGCTAGTTTTCCTTTCCAGTCTAACTTGCCCAGCTCCCCTCTCATGCCTTCATAATCCCCTTTGTTCAACTGCATCACTGACACTTCCGATTTTACCTTCTTCTTCTCAAATTGCAGATTTAAACGTATCATATTATGATCACTACCTCCAAGTGGTTCCTTTACTTTGAGTTCTCTTATCATATCTGGCTCATTGGACAACACTAAATCCAGAATTGCCTTGGTCGGGCTCATTACATGCTGCTCTAAGAATCCATCTCGCAGACATTCTACAAACTCTCTTTCTTGGGCTCCTGAACCAACCTGATTTTCCCAGTCTACCTACGTATTGAAATCCCCCATCACCACAGTGGCATTACCTTTGTTACATGCAAGTTTTAACTCCTGCTGCAACTTACACCCTACATCCAGGCTACTATTTGGGGGTCTGTAAATAACAACAATTAGTGTCTTCTTGCCTTTACAATTCCCCAACTCAATCCACAGTGACTCTACCTCGTCAGTTCCTATGACTACCCTCGCAAGGGACTGAATTCCATCCCTCACCAGCAGAGCTACCCCCTCTCCTCTGCCCACCTGCCTGTCCTTTCTATGGGATGTATAACCCTGAATATTAAGTTCCCAGGCCAGATCCTCCTGCAGTCACGTCTCAGTAATCCCTGCAATGTCATATCTACCAACCTCTAACTAAGCCTCAAGCTCATCGTCTTTACTTCTTATACTTTGCGCATTCATATACAATACTTTTAATTCTTTACGCATCTCACCTTTCACATCGATCCCTATTACACTTGGCCATACTCTCCTATCCCTTTGTGAGATTCCTTTCCCATTAATTCTGGGGTAATTAACCATCCCTTTACTCTCTTTCCCTTTAACTCCATCGTCGACTATCTCATTTGACACCCCACCCCCCTTATTCAGTTTAAAACCACCCGTGTAGCAGTGGCAAACCTGCCTGCCAGAATGCTGGTCCCCCACCTGTTAACATGCAATCCGTCCCTTTTGTACAGTTCCCCCTTACTCCAAAACAGATCCCAGTGATCTAAGAATCTAAATCCCTGCCCCCTGCACCAGTTACTCAGCCACATATTCAGGTCCCGTATCTCCCTGTTCCTGCTCTCGTCAGCACGAGGAACTGGAAGCAAACCGGAGATAACAACCCTGGAGGTCCTGCTTTTCAGCATTTTTCCGAGCTCTCTAAAGTCACGCTGCAGAATATTCATCCCCTTCTTTCCGACATCATTTGTGCCAACATGCACTACCACTTCCGGCTGTTCACCTTCGCCCTTGAGGATTTTCTGCACTCTGCCCATGACATTCTGGATCCTGGCACCAGGAAGGCTGCACATCATCCTCGAATCCCGTCTGTTGTCGCAGAAACCCCTGTCCGTACCTCTCACAATGGAGTCTCCAACTACAATGGCATTGCCTGACGTTGGCCTCTTTGGTTTTGGCACAACAGCCCTTTTTGCATCGCAAGCCAGTTCGCCACTCATTGTTTTAATGTCTTCTGTCCCGACAGCTTCTAAGTGGGTGAACCTGTTCGATTCTCCGATTCTCCTGTCCGAGTCCGATTCTCCTCATCCGAGTCCGATATCTACCTCATTGCGGACATTGGACTTTGTATCTGGAACTGTTGTGCTATAATGCAGAGAACTACGGTATGTTCAGCACTTTGTATCTCTCCCTTTGATCTACCTATTGTGCTTGAGTTTAACTTGATTGTATTTATATATAATATTATCTGATTGGTTTGGATAACACGCGAAACAAAGCATTTCACTGTATCTCGGTACACTCGACAATAAAAAGCTTAAACCTGATCCTATGCCTACTCCAATCAGTCAATCCTTCCAAAAGCAACTAGGCTTGGACATTCAATGATTAGTTCTCCTGTAAGATCCCATCCTCAAATAATTAAATATGCTACCGACTGATTTATGCATTAACAACATCTAATGCCATTTAATTCACTGTTGCATTGATAGAAAGTTAAGTGACAGATTCATAAATTGAATGGAGAATTAAATTGAATGATTTAGCTGATGATCAACCTGTAATGTAAAGGAATTAGAATAAGAAAATTAACAGCAAGATAATATTTACACAGGGAGTGGTGAGTCTCTGGAATTCTCTGCCACAGAAGGTCATTGAGGCCAGTTCATTGGCTATATTCAAGAGGGAGTTGGATGTGGCTCTTGTGGCTAAAGGGATCAGAGGGTATGGAGAGAAGGCAGGTACGGGATACTGAGTTGGATGATCAGCCATGATCATATTGAATGGCGGTGCAGGCTCGAAGGGCCGAATGGCCTACTCCTGCACCTATTTTTCTATGTTTCTATGTTTCTATGAGAGAACTGAGAATTTCTGTGAGTATTTAAGAATATTTACACGATCAATATATTTATCTTCTGTTCTTGCAAAGAGGACAATTTGACTTGGCTCAGGGTAATGCGGCTGGACATCAAGGCAGCCTTAAAGAAGTGGAAGATTTAGTGTACAATGATTATAATATAATTAGATTCAGTTTAATAACAGAAAGGGGAAAAGAAAGGTCAAGGACGAGACTGGTTTAAAAAAACGAATCAAATTACAATGGGATAAAAAGAGACTTTGCCTTAATTTAGGGACAACTAAAATGGTCTACCGGAACCATATATCATTGTTCAGAACATATAACATAAGCATACAAATCAAACAAATTCCAATAAAAAAACAAAGTGGAGCAAAATGTGAAATTCTGTAAATTAGGAGAGCGGTTAGATCAAATTTAAAACTGACAAGGAACCAATTTTAAAGATTGAGGAAAATGTACAATGTTGAGATGGAAGAGGGACAGTGTTAAGATGAGAAAAGTTAAGAGAAGTGGTTGACAGGGTTAACAAAAGATGATAGGTATTTATGTAGCTACTTGAATAGTAAAGTAGCAGCAGAACTTCTGTCCACTAACATTCTCCTCCGCCTAGCGGAGCTGGTCCTTACCCATCAACAACATTTCCTTTGACTCCTCCCATTTCTTCCAAATCCAAGGCGTAGCTATGGGCACATGCATGGGCCCAAGCTATGCCTGCCTCTTTGTAGGGTACATCGAACAATCCCTGTTCGAGGCGTACCGTGGCCCTATCCTCAAACTCTAACTTTGCTACATATCCGACTGCATTGGCGGTACCTCCTGCACCCATACAGAACTCACTGACTTCATCCATTTCACCACTAATTTCCATCCGGCACTCAACTTCGCCTGGACTATTTCTGACATCTCCCTACCATTTCTAGATCTCATCATCTCCATCGCAGGTAATAGACTACTGACCGATATCTACTACAAACCCACTGACTCCCATAGCTATCTGGACTACACTTCTTCCCACCCTGCTTCCCGTAAGGAATCTATCCCCTACTCTAAATTCCTCCGTCTACGCGGCACCTGCACCTAGGATGAGGTGTTCCAAACCAGGGCATCGGAGATGTCCTCATTCTTTAGGGAACGGGGGTTCCCCTCTTCTATTATAGATGAAGCTCTGACCAGGGTCTCCTCTATATCCCACAGCTCCGCTCTTACTCCCCTTCCCCCCACTCATAACAAGGACAGAGCCCCCTTGCCTTCACCTTCCACCCCATCAGCCATCACATACAACATATAATCCTCCAACATTTTCCCCACGTCCAACGGGATACTACCACTGGCCACATCTTCCCATCTCCTCCCCTTTCTGCTTTCTGCAGAGACCATTCCCTCCGTAACTCCCTGGTCAATTCATCCCTTCCTACCCAAACCACCCCCTCCCCGGTACTTTCCCTTGCAACCGCAGGAAATGCTACACTTGTCACTTTACCTCCTCCCTCAACTCCATCCAAGGACCCAATCAGTCTTTCCAGGTGGGGCAGAGGTTCACTTGCACCTCCTCCAACCTAATCTACTGCATCCGCTGTTCCAGGTGTCAACTTCTCTACATCGGCGAGACCAAGCGCAGGCTTGGCGATCGCTTCGTCCAACACCTCCGCTCCGTTCGTACAAACCAACCTGATCTCTCGGTTGCTCAGCACTTCACTCTCCCTCCCATTCCCAATCTAACCTCTCTGTCCTGGGCTTCCTCCATTGCCCAAGTGAGGCCCAGTGCAAATTGGAGGAACATATTTTCTCATATTTTGCTTAGGTAGTTTACACCCCAGCAGTATGATCATTGAATTCTCTAATTTTAGATAGCCCTTGCTTTCTCTCTCCTTCCCCTCCCCTTCCCAGCTCTCCCACAAAGCCTACTATCTCCGCCTCTTCCTTTCTTTTTCCTGTCCCCCCTGACATCAGTCTGAAGAAGGGTCTCAACCCGAAACGTCGCCTATTCTTCCTCTCCACAGATGCTGCCTCACCCGTTGAGTTTCTCCAGCATGTATTGTCTACCCAGCATTGTACTGAAAATTACTTTTAGATAAAGGAGGGAGATGCAAGCCAATATTTGCTCTTTTGATCTTTCTGCAATTGTGGGGGCCACAATTGACGATGAAAGTACTTGACAAAAATGAAGCAGCGTCTTTTGAGTCCAGGTAGAATGTGGTAGCTGCTCACCACATGGAGCAGCTGAGACATTTAAGGAAAGGCCATTTAGGACCTGGGTGGAGGGTGAGAGACGTTTGTGTGGAATATGTTCACCCACAGTAACATGTGATTTGCTACTGTACTGTAAACTCTATACAATTTTACATAATATTTCAGATGGTGTGGATTGTATCAAATTCTGAATATGAAAAGAAATAATGAGTGATTATATATGTTTATATATTTTTTCAATCAGGTGCACAAAGTTCCAATGTTTCTTTTCCCTGCTCTTTTTCTGAACCTAATTCTATCATAGATATTGTTTCAGATTTTCCACTCATCGTTACCCCAAACAAAGCTGAGGAACTTCTTTGCATGTTGGACCAACAACATGCCAGGGCTGCTTCTGTAACCTTATGGAGAAAACCTACGTATGTGAGCACCATAACTTCATTTTATTTCAAGAAGGTGATAATTGGCAGCACATGTTTCATTTCCAGTTTATGGTAGAGAAATATCACCATCTCACCACTCTCTAAGAGGAATTTACCAGCTAATTAGTCTTGCACTAAGTGGATAGAATCTTTTCCTATCCACACTTTAATATGTTTGTGTGATCATCTTTAGTTGTGCCCTCTGATTGACCAATGAAAACTAATTTTAGAAACATAGACAATAGAAAATAGGTGCAGGAGTAGGCCATTCGGCCCTTCGAGCCAGCACCGCCATTCATTGTGATCATGGCTGATCATCCGTTATCAATAACCTGTGCCTGCCTTCTCCCCATATCCCTTGACTCCACTAGCCCCTAGAGCTCTATCCAACTCTCTCTTAAATCAATTTTCTTGCTGTACTCTTCATCACAGACAATCAAAGGCATAGTTTTATGTTTAGCATTATCAATATCCACAGGCATTGATACTTTAATAGCTTTTAATAGTAAGATTAAATGAGAACTTACCAGTTTGAAGTTTGATCTTTATTTTATGAGGAGTTACGATGAGGGATTACGTGAAGACCCCGCCAGCACGCATGCGCGACATTCTTCAAAGCAGTGGTGTGAAATCACAGACAGCAACGTAGACTAATATAGTAAGATAAGAGAGAACTTTCATACCAGTTGATCTTTATAATAGAGGGTTTGGGAGCGGAGGGCACGTAATCCCTCATCGTAACTCCTCATAAAATAAAGATCAAACTTCAAACTGGTAAGTTCTCATTTAATCTTACTATTTTACTTCGGAGTCACGTGAGTGACTACGTGAAGATTTCAAAGCTCTGTGATTTCATGCCCTGGAACACCCCATGCTCACACACTGCTATGATGGGATAAGAGGATGAACGTATTTCAGACATGACACTGGCTGAAAAACAAAAATAGGTATTTATTCATACCAAAACAAAATATATATCCCATATAGGGTAATTATTTAGCAGAACTCAAAATTCTTCCTGCAAAAGAGTCAGGAGAGGCCACGGGTTTGTTATAAAAGCGTTGAAACGTCTTCTCATTGCTCCAACCCGCTGTGGCCAGGATGTGGTCCATGGGTACTTCCATCATCCTAGCCGCCGAAGTGGATGCTGCCCTGGTGGAGTGAGATTTAAAAATATTAGTGTCCACCCCCGCCGCATCCAGTACCACCCTTAACCATCTAGATATGGTTTGCACCGCGACTTTGTGGTGGGGCTTTTTGTGGCTTATAAGCAAAGCTTTCTCCGTGCCCCTGAGAGACTTGGTGACTGAAATGTAACGTGATATCAAAGTGACGATGCAGAGTCGAGTATCTGCTGGATAGGCTAGAAACTCTAATGTATGTCCAGACGATCCGGGTCGATCTTGTTTTAACAGCCCCTGCATATGAAAAGTGATTTTGCCATTGGAGATAGTCATGGCATCCAGATTTAACTTGTGCAGGGACTGGACCCATTGTGCCGTGACAAGTGCCATAATCATTACCATTTTGTAGGTGAGTTTGTCCAAGGTGAGCCCCGAGTTTGGTGTCCATCCTCGCAACATAGTCAATACTATGCTGATATCCCACGTGTGGTTGTATCTGGGCCTGGGGGGATTGGAATTAAATATTCCTCTCATTAGCTTAGACACTAATGGATGTGATCCAATGCCTAGTTGATCACTCCCCTTGCCCAGATAGGTTGATAGGGCACTCCTGGCACAATTAATGGCACTGTAGCTTAATCCTTCATTGTAGTGAAGGGTAGCCAGGAATTCCAGAACTTCCGTGATGGTAGCCGATTCGTAGGTTGTGTTTGTTGTAGAGCAGAACACTTCCCACTTCCTGATGTAGGTCAGGTACTGTTTCCTAGTGGACTCCCTGCATGACGCTGAGATGGTATCTATTGTTCTGTTGGTGAGTCCGTATCCCAGAAGTGGCCGTTTCAGAATCTGCAAATCAACAGGTCCATGCGGTCATGACATGGGTGGTGTTCCCCTGTGACGGGATGTATTAATAGGCTAGGTCGTTTGTTGACCCGAATACAAGGTTCTGTGGCCATCTTCTGTACCGCTGGGAACCATGGTTGGGTAGGCCAGTCGGGCACAACCAAAATACCCGATGCGGAGTCTTGTCTGATTTTTTGCAAGACCCGACTGATGAGGCAGAAGGGGGGAAAAGCATAACAGAACAAATCCCCCCAACGTAGCGTGAAAGCGTCCATTGCTACTGCCCCTGGGTCTGGTTCCCAAGCAACATATGTTGGCAGCTGGTGATTTAATCTGGATGCAAAAAGGTCGATATCTGGTGTCCCATAACGTTCTACAATATCTGTGAACACTTTCCGATCCAACATTCATTTTATGTTGGCGTTGAATTTGCGTGACCTGGTGTCTGCCACTGTGTTTAGCTTACCTGGAAGGTAAGTGGCTGAAATCCAAATTTCCCTTTGCAGACACCAGTGCCAGATATTATTAGCCAATTCATCACATGATATCGACTTTATTCCACCCATATGATTAATATAAGCCACCACTGTGGTGTTGTCAATTTGTAATCTAACATGTACTTGGTGCATGTCTGAGCAGTATGCCCTAAGGCCATGAAATGCTCCCAGTATTTTTGAATAATTAATCCCCAATGTTTCGAATAGGGTTAGCTCTTGTGCACTCCATCTGCCTCCACAACCAATGGTGGTATTAGTTGCTCCCCAACCTTTGGCACTGGCATCAGTTTGTAAGATGACCGAGGGATTTATGATAGTGATGGGTTTGGAACAGAATTGAGCATTTCCCATCCACCAATTTAATTCAATTCTTGCCTTTTCTGGTAACTTCATAGGCCTGTCGAAATGGCCTGCATGACTTTTGAGAGCTATAATTTTAGCTCTTTGTAGGTTTTGATAATGTAGTGGTCCGAATTGTGCTGCGGGAAAAGCAGCCACTATCTTCCCAATTACCCTGGCCACCTGCCGTATGGATGGATCCCTGATGCCAGTAAGGCTCCTGCAAGCTTCTATCAAGTCCACCACCTTGTTCGGTGGTAAGGTGATAGACATTTGCACCGAGTCAATGGTGAACCCCAAGTAATCCATGGTAGTAGAGGGTTCCAACTTTGATTTATCTGGATGTATGATGAACCCCAGCTTTTGAAAGAGATGTTTTGTGGCTAGAACTGCCAATGTAGCCGTTTCCAAATTCTCCCCGACAATGAGGATATCATCAAGGTAGGCCATAACAGTATGGTTTTGTTTCCTTAGATAGGCCAAAGCTGGTTTCAATATTTTAGTGAACAGCCTGGGTGCTGATGATAACCCATTGGGTAAGGCTTTATATTGCCATAATTGTCCCATCCAGATAAATTTAAGGTATTTCCTATGATCCTTGTGTATTGGCACTGAATAGTATGCATCTTTAAGGTCAATGCATGCCATGTAGTACCCATTAGCTATTAGCTGTCTAGCTGTGTCAAAAGTGTCCATTTTGAAATGAACATACTGAACAGAAGTATTCAGTTCGGTCAGATCTATGATTATGCGGCACCCGCCATCTTTTTTATTTTTGGTAAATATATTAGATACGAACTCCTGAGATTCTCTGGTGGTTTTCTCAATTACCCCTTTACTAATTAGTCTTAATAGTTCAGCATGGCCTGCCGTTCTTTCTTTTTGTGAAAGTATAAACTTTCGGCTAGGCGAATGCTGGACCGGGGTAGGGAGTTCGTAAATGAATTCAATTTCATAGCCCTGAATACTTCCGAGTATGTAAGGATCAGAGGTAAAAGTGCGCCATACTTCATAAAACAAGTGCAACCGGCCTCCCACATAAGATGAATTTAGACAAGCAATGTTCCTGGGGGAGCCAGACCCACCTACCTCCAAGGTTATTGCCGGTGTTGCGGTCTTTGCCCTTGTTTCTTCTGTTGAGTTGCTGCGTTGTAGGGGTGGCGCATTTTCCAAGAAGGCCGGGCTGGGCCATGGCCTAAAAAAGACCGTTGTGCAGGTGGGCCGGCCTTCGAGCTTTCACCACCGGACGGTCTGTTGTGATATCGCTGTCCGGTGGGTGTGTAGGGGTGCTGCCGCTGTTGGTAGTGAGGTTTGGAGGTACTGGGTACCTTAATCAGGCCTATGGCCTTGGCCTCCTCATCCAGGTCTTTCACCTGTTTGGGGAGGTTATCCCCGAACAGCAGATTTGGTGGTTGAGCGTTACCTGGTCTGCATAACCCCGCAAACTTGGGGTTAAGTGCCGGTTTGATAATGCTCTTCCTGTAGTTATTTATCTCGTACTGTGTGTTACACAGTAAGGCCAGAGCATCCTGTAGTTCTTCCGGTAACTCTATTCCCACCGCAGTTCTGGCCACTGCCGTAATCCCGGCGGTCAAAAGTTTCAGGATCCTCTGAAGTTTGACTTCTTGCCCTCTAATCGTAGGGCTCATGTTCCCCCATATAGGGTTATTCACCGCAGGAACAGTCAGTGAGTTACAATTTTCAGGAGCAAGATACTTATCAGCTGTTACATTGATGGCTTGCTCCTGAAGCTGGTTTGTAGTCATATAATTGATACTAGCTGCCAGCTTTGGGTGGATAGGTAGGCGTTTTTGAGAAGGAACTGCATGCTTGTTTACCATCTCCAGTAACTCTTCTTGCACCCCTGACACTGTTGGTTGTTCAGCCAACTCCCCCTCTTCAGGGTCAGCCCAGTTCTGACCCCCAATGCTCCCCTGCGAAGAGGGCGAGACATTAGGCAGTCCATGATAGGATCCTGCCGTGGGCCTGCGAAGAGGCCCACAGTGACTCTGCCCCTGCAAAAGCAGGTCACGCTGGAACAATTGCTCCACCATCCGCTCCATGCGGGCAAGACGACCCCCATCGCTATCAGCGAACGGGGTGTCCTCGGGACTGGACCCAGCTGGGTCGGCGGCCCCGTCCGACTTTCGGGTGGATATACCGCCCGACCGTGGCGTATCTGCGGCCCTCATAGGCGAAAAGTCGGGAGCTGCAGGTAACACCTGCAGCTCAGGAGAAGCGGCACGCTGCTGGCTGCTCTCCATGGCAGCAGCTCTTGCCGCTGCTCTTTTCGATTTCCGCGACTCCATGTAGAATTCCTGAAAAACAAGTATACACTGAGTCGCCACGCTCACCACTCCGGTGAGACTTACCTTTCGTAAGTTTTTTAAACTTACGCTGGAGGAGCCCCGCTCCTCCCGACTGTCGCTTCCGCATGCGTACGACGATATGTCGCGCATGCGTGCTGGCGGGGTCTTCACGTAGTCACTCACGTGACTCTGAAGTAAAATTATCTTTAAGAAGATAATGTACATGTACATGTACAGCAAATGTCGCTGTCACACAGGAGGCCTGGTCCCCAAATGCAACCCAACCCCCCAACGCAATATTGCACCACTCACGCATAGCCCCAACTGTGCAGGCGCGGCTCATTTCCCCATATCCCCAGCACTCCCTCACCCTCCCTCTTCTTTCCCTTCTCCTTCTCCTCCTCCCCTCCCCCAATCCCACCTTCACCTCTCCCTCCCTCTCCTTTCCCTCTCCTTTCCTCTACCCTCAATCACTGTGAGGGAGTGGTGGTGTGGGGGAGGGGGTGTGTGTGGGAGGGGGGTATGGAGGGAGGTGTGTGTGAGAGGGGGTGGTGTGGGAGGAGGGGGTGGTGTGGTGGGAGTGATGGTGTGGGGGGGGTGTGGTGTGGGAGGAACGGGTAGTTTGAGGTGGAGGGGTTGGGGTGGAGGGGTTGGGGTGGAGGGATTGGTGTGGGAGGAGGGGGCGTTGTGGGGAGGGGTGGTGTGGGGGCTGGGGCCGTGTGGGAGGGTGGGGGGAAGGAACGGGGAAGGGGTATAGGGGGATATGTGTGTGTGGGGGAGGGGTTGTGTGGGGGGGGGGGAGGGGAAAGGGTGAAGGGGGAGGGGAAAGGGTGAAGGGGGAGGGGGGGGCAGGGGGGAGGGGGAGGGGCAGGGGGAGGGGGAGGAGGAGGGTGCGTGGGGGGGAGGGACTCCACTCAGCGGCCACTGGCCACGTCACCGCACAGCACGTCCCGACTCCACACAGCGGCTTTCCTGACTCGGGTGCCAGAAGGGGCATTACCTTCATGGTGACTTACAGGTGAGAAGACCAGTCAGCTGATCTCACAATTTTTTAAACCTTCATAGATTTTCTAATATTTCACCGATCGGAACAAAACTTGATGGCTTGGAGCAGAGGAGAATGGTGAGTAAGGTGGCGAAAAATCCTAGCGATATAGGGTAGCATTTATGCGCAAACTTAAATGCAATGCAGACCGGAAGTGGTCAAGATGAGAGTTTTAGTAATAGGATAGATTAGATAGATAGATAGATAGATAGATAGATAGATAGATAGATAGATAGATAGATAGATAGATAGATAGATAGATAGATAGATAGATAGATAGATAGATAGATAGATAGATAGATAGATAGATAGATAGATAGATAGATAGTTGGGTCTCTGTGTGAGTGGTGGAATATTGCGTTGGGGGAATGGCACCCAATCCGTCCCACTTGGTCTAGTATCTATCTATCTATCTATCTATCTATCTATCTATCTATCTATCTATCTATCTATCTATCTATCTATCTATCTATCTATCTATCTATCTATCTATCTATCTATCGCACAAATGGTACTCTATATCGCTAGGTTTTGTTCGCCACCTTACGGTTCTCCTCTGCTCCTAGCGCACCAAGTTTTGTTCTGATTGGTGGAATATTGCAAAATATATGAAGGTTTAAAAAATTGTAAGATCAGCAGATTGGTCTTCTCGCCTGTCTGTCACCATGAAGGTAACGCCCCTTCCGGCACTCGCTGTCAATCACCAGGGTGAGGAGAATAAAGCCCTGGAGGCAGGGCTGAGTCCACAAGCCGTGCTGATTGAGTCCACAAACCGAGCGGGGAGTGAGCAGAGTGTGGGCATAGAGCAGTGTGCGGGCTGCTTCTGCAGTGACCAGCACAACAAGCCCGGGGGTGTTAGGTTGAACCGGAAGCCTCCTTCCCTCACACCCCCCCCCCCTTCCCCCCCCCCCCCTTCCCCCCCCCCCCCCCCCCCCCCCGCCTTCCCCCACATCCCCCCTGGAGAAAAATGATGGGCGACCTTCCGGGACAGGATCTTTCTTCAGACTGACCTAAACATCTCCCATCCTTTTTCTCCAGAGATTTTGCCTGACCCATTGAGTTACTCCAACACTTTGTGTCTATCTTTGTTATATACCAGCAGGTCTTTGTTCCTTCATTTCATTTAAATCTTTCCTGAGCGATCCTTGCGCAATCTTTCCAAAATATTCTTAAATTGACAAGCACTTTCTTTTAACAACCACTATTAGCTGTACATTCATTAAAGAAGGGCAATAAATCCAAAGTAACACAAATCATGGATTAAATATTTATTACTACATTTAGTAATTTTAAGCTATTTTAATTGTCTCCATTTTCATACATATGAAGAATGCAGAGAAAAATATATTGTTTTATGACCTGCAGTGTTAGCTCAATAACATTGGAGTTATCATTCAAACAATCATTCAAACTTTTATACTTGTGAGATAATAAATGAGGTGCACCAACAGGGACCAACCAGAACTTAAATTTATTATTCTATGAGTTGCTTAACCAACAACATTAGCTATGCTTCAAAGATGATTCACTATTTGAGATTAATTGCTTTAATACATTTTCTTTCTTTGACCTTGACTTTCCTTTGGTCTTTGCAGAACTCCGTTGGCAAATGATTTCCATCCTCCTCAGGATAGTAGGCTTTCAACTCCAGGCAACAAAGGAAAACTCCTCTCCCTTCTCCTAATCAACTCTCATCATCTTTCATAATTTCCACTGCACCCCGTGTCGTTTACCAAATGAATCATTGCAATCAGTTTGGTGGGGTGCCTCGGCACAGTGATAATGCGCCTGAAGTATTTATGGATAAATTATGGAACAATCTGCCAGTATCAACAGGCCCCTTTCTTTCGCTCTTTCTCCCTTTACACCCCACTTCTCTTTCCCATTTATCTCAGCTGCCGTTCTTTTTTCCTACCTTCCTACACCAATCCCTTCTCCTTCCCCTCCTCCCTCCCACTCTTCATCCCTCCCCTTCTTCATCCCTTCCCTTCCCCTGCCTCTTCTCCATTCCTCCTCATTCCCTCTTCCTTTTATAACCACGCTCTCTTTCTCCCCATCTCCCCTCTTCCTCCCCCACTTCCCCATCTCTCCTCTCCTCCTTCCACTCCCCTTCAAATTGCCTTCCTTTTGGTCTTTCCTCATTCTCTCCCTCCTTTTCCCCACCAACCTCATCCCTGCCTCCCCCTCTCAGCCCATCTCTCACTTTCTGACTTTTTTCCTGTGACTTTCATCTAATTTTCTACTTCTATCCTGCCTGTCGCTCCTTCTCACTTCAATTTCTCCAATTTCCTCTCTGCCTGCCTTTCTCTGTCTCTCCTATCTCTCTTCCTGCCTCACACTCACTTCTTGTTGCAGGCATAAACGGGGCATCGTCCCCCAACTCTTTCTCCATTAAATCATTGAGGTTGCCTCCTGCACCTGTGAAGAACTCATTGATTTCATTAACTTCACCATTAACTTCCACCCTGGCCTGAAATTCACCTGGACTATCTCTGACACCTCTCTCCCCTTTCTTGATCTCTTTGTCTACATCATGGGGAATAGACTATCAACTGACATCTACTGAAAACCTATTGAATCACACAGTTATCGACACCTGCTTCTTGCAAAGGCGCTTTCCCCTACTCTCAATTCCTCTGTCACCGCCTCATGGGCTCCCAAGATGAGGTTTTCCATTCTAGCACATCTGAGCTGTCCTCTTTCTTTACCAAACATGATTGTCATAGATAGATCCCGTGCTTGTGTCACCTCTGTGTAAGATCATTAAAGAATTGGACATGCTAGATGCAGAAAACATCTTCCCGATGTTGGGGGTATTCAGAACCAGGGACCGCAGTTTAAGAATAAGGGGTAGGCCATTTAAAACTGAGATGAGGAAAAAAAAAATTCACCCAGAGGGTTGTGAATTTGTAGAATTCTCTGCCTCAGAAGATCGATTCATTGGATGCATTCAAAAGAGGGTTAGATAGAGCTCTTAGGACTAGCAGAATCAAGTCGTATGAGGAGAAGGCAGGAACGGGTACTGATTGTGGATGATCAGCCATGAGTGGTGAATCTGTGGAATTCTCTGCCACAGAAGGTAGTTGAGGCCAGTTCGTTGGCTATATTTAAGAGGGAGTTAGATGTGGCCCTTGTGGCTAATGGGATCAGGGGATATGGAGAGATGGCAGGTACAGGATACTGAGTTGGATGATCAGCCATGATCATATTGAATGGCGGTGCAGGCTCGAAGGGCCGAATGGCCTACTCCTGCACCTATTTTCTATGTTTCTATGTTTCTATCACATTGACTGGTGGTGTTGCCACAAAGGGCCAAATGGCCCACTCCTGCACCTATTGTTTATGAGTTAGGCAGCACAGAAACAGGCCCTATGGCAACCAAGATGCCCCATTACTTTGGTCCCACCTGCCCTCATTTGACCCATATCCCTCTAAACCCATCTCAACCATGTATCTATCCAAATGCCTTTCAGATGTTGTTATAGTATCTGCCCCAACTAACTCCTCTGATAGCTCGTCCATATACCTACCACCCTGAAAAAGAAGCTCCTCAAATTCTTATTCAATCTTTCCCCCCTCATCTTAAACCCATGACCTTAAGTTCCTGATTCCCATAAACTGGGTAAAAGAATCTGTGCATCTCAGTCATGATTCCTCTCACGATCTTATACAAGTCAAGTCAAGTCAAGAGAGTTTATTGTCAAGTCAAGTTAAGTCAAGAGAGTTTATTACACCTCCATAAGATCACCCCTCAACCCCCTGGATTGAAGGAATAAAGTCGTAATCGGTCCAATCTCTCCCTATATCTCATGCCCTCAAGTCTTGGCAACCTCCTCGCACGATACCATTAACCTGCTGGTTTGTCGGGCTATTGGCTGCTATAAATTGTCCTTAGTATAGGTAGATGGCAGGAGAATTGGAAGGTGGAAGTGAGGGGGGGGGGGGATTAGAGTTGATGAGGATTTGAGTATAAAAATGGGATTAGTGTAGGTGCATGCTTGATGAACCGCATAGAAATGAGATAGTTGCGGCTGGGACTATTCCAACGTTTAAGAAACGCTTTGGACAGGTTTGGAGGGATATGGACCAAGCGCAGGGAGCTGGGACACGTTGGCCGGTGTGGGCACGTTGGGCTGAAGGGCCTGTTTCCACACTGTGACTCTATGACTAAATGATGGGCTGAAAATGCCAGATTCTATAAAGCTCTATGACTATGTGGCAAGGCTATATAAGTACAGTGGACTGACAGAGTTAATGACATAAGTAAATACGATAGTGGCATTTAAGAGGCTTTTTCGATAGGCACATGGGCAGGGTAGCTCTGTTGGTGAGGAATGAAATTCAGTCCCTTGCAACAGGTGACATTGAAACAGGAGATGTGGAGAGTTTGGATAGAACTAAGGAATTGTAAGGGTAAAAATACCCTAATGGGACTTATCTACAGGTCCCCAAGACAGTAGCCTGGATATAGGGTTAAAAATCAAGAGTTAAAATTGGCATGTTGTAAAGGTAATTCTATGGTTGTTATGGGAGATTTCAACATGCAGGTAGACTGGGAAAATCAGGTTGGTGCTGACCCCAAGAAAGGGAGTTTGTGGAGTGTCTCCGTGATGGATTCTTAGAGCAGCTTGTACTGGATCCTGCCAGAGAGAAGGCAATTCTGGATTTAGTGTTGTACAATTCTATAGATTCAGGATCAGTTCCTGTGGATTGGAGGGTAGCTAATGTTATCCCACTTTTTAAGGAAGGCAGGAGAGAGAAAACGGAATTATAGCCTGACATCGGTGGTGGAGAAGATGCTGGAGTCAATTATAAAAGATGAAATAGCGGCACATCTGGATAGCAGTAGCTGGATCGTTCTGAGTCAGCATGGATTTACGAAGGGGAAATCCTGCTTGACTAATCCTCCGGAATTTTTTGAGGATTTAACTAGGAAAATGGACAAGGGAGAGTCAGTGTACCTGGACGTTCAAAAAGCATTTGATAAGGTCCCACACAGGAGATAGTGGGCAAAATTAGAGCACAAGGTATTGGGGGTAAGGTGCTGACATGGATAGAAAATTGTTTGGCAGACGGAAACAAAGAGTAGGAATAAACGGGTCCCTTTCAGAATGGCAGGCAGTGACTAGTGGGGTCCCGCAAGGCTCAGTGCTGGGACCGCAGCT
This sequence comes from Raja brachyura, assembly GCA_963514005.1. Next base: position 83,773,950 of record OY740784.1, read on the forward strand.
ATTTACAATATACATTACTGATTTAGATGAAGATATTATAAGTAACATTTAGCAAGTTTGCAGATGACACAAAGCTGGGTGGCAGTGTGAACTGTGAAGAGGATGCTATGAGGATGCAGGGTGACTTGGACAGGTTGGGTGAGTGGGCAGATGCATGGCAGATGCAGTGTATAAATGTGAGGTTGTCCACTTTTGTGGCAAAAACAGGAAGGCAGATTATTATCCAAATGGAGTCAAATTGGGAAAAGGGGAAATACAACGGGATCTGTGGGTCCTTGTTCATCAGTCAATGAAAGTAAGCATGCAGGTACAACAGGCAGTGAAGAAAGCAAATGGCATGTTGGCCTTCATAACAAGTGAAGTTGAGTATAGGAGCAAAGAGGTCCTTCTGCAGTTGTACAGGGCCCTAGTGAGACCACACCTGGAGTATTGTATACAGTTTTGGTCTCACAATTTGAGGAAGGACGTTCTTGCTATTGAGGGAGTGCAGCGTATGTTCACCAGGTTAATTCCCGGATGGCGGGACTGTCATATGTTGATAGAATAGAGCGGCTGGGATTGTATACGCTGGAATTTAGAAGGATGAGAGGCGATCATGGTTTGGACACGCCAGAGGCAGGAAACATGTTCCTGATGTTGGGCGAGTCCAGAACCAGGGGCCACAGTTTGGGAATAAGGGGTATGCCATTTAGAATGGAGATGAGGAAAAACTTTTTAACACAAACAGTTGTGAGTCTGTGGGATTCTCTGCCTCAGAGAGTGGTGGAGGCTGGTTCTCTGGATGCTTTCAAGAGAGTGCTAGACAGAGCTCTTGAAGAGCGGAGTCGAGGGATATGGGGAGAAGGCAGGAACAGGGTACTGATTGTGGATGATCAGCCATGATCACATCGAGGGGCTGAATGGCCTACTCCTGCACCTATTGTCTATTATCTATAAACAGAGTTTGTGTCGCAAATGGAAGACCTTTTGTCGTAACTTGGAACATTCAACAATGAAGCCAGCTTTAGGTTGTATAAAGGTGAAAAGACAAGTGGAGAGAAGGAGAAACTAGTCAAGTCAAGAGTGTTTTATCATCATCTGTCCCAGATGGGAGAATGAAATTCTTACTTGCTGCAGCACGACAGAATATGTGAAAATATAAACATTGTATATAACGGGGGGAAAAAAGAAAAAGTTCAATAAATAAAATATAGTGCAAATAACAAATAATAATATAATCTTGTGCAGATCGGGGAGAGCTTATTTGATGCTGTGTTTAATAGCCTGATGGCTGTGGGGAAGAAGCTGCTCCTGAACCTGGACATTACAGTTTTCAGGCTCCTGTACCTTCTTCCTGATGGCAATGGTGAGATGAGTGAGTGGCCAGGATGGTGTGGGTCCTTGATGATTTTGGCTGCTTTTTTGGGGCAGCGTCTATGATAGATCCCTCCGACGGTGGGGGGGGGGGGGGGGACAAAGCTGGTGATGGACTGGGCAGTGGTCACAACTTTTTGTAGTCTTTTTCGCTCCTGCCCGTTCAAGTTGCCGAACCAGGCCATGATGCAACCAGTCAGAATGCTTCTACCATGCACCTGTAGAAGTTTAGGAGAATCCTATTCGACATGCCGAATCTCCCTAATCGTCTCAGGAAGTAGAGTCGCTGACAATTGCATTGGTGCGCACGCCCAGGAATTTGAAGTTATTGACCATTTCCACCATCGGCCCGTTGATATAAACAGGATTGTGGGTCCACATCCTTCCCCTACCAAAGTCCACAATCAGTTCCTTGGTCTTACTGATGTTGAGAGCCAGGTTATTGTGCTGGCACCATTTGGTCAGTCGGTCGATCTCACTTCTATACTCTAGCTCGTCCCCATCTGTGATTTGTCCAACCACAGTGGCATAATCGGCGTACTTGATGATGGACTTCGCACTATGGCCGGCTACGCAGTCATGGATATAGAGTGAGTAAAGCAGGGGGCTGAGCACGCAGCCTTGAGGTGCTCCCGTACTAATTGTTACTGAGGATGAAGTGGTTCCTCCAATTAGAACAGACTGTGGTCTGTGGATGAGGAAGTCAAGGATCCCATTGCAGAGGGGTGCGCAGAGGCCCAGTTTGGTGAGCTTGGTAACCAGCTTGGAAGGAATGATGGTATTAAATATCGAGCTGTAGTCTATAAACAACAGCCTGACGTAGGTATTTTTATTGTCCAAGTGGTCCAATGCGGAGTGGAGAGCCAGTGAAATTGCATCCTCCGTTGACCTGTTGTGATGGTATGCAAACTGTAGTTGGTCAAGGTTCTTGTCGAGGTAGGAGTTGATGTGCACCATAACCAACCTCTCAAAGCACTTCACCTTTGAGAGATGTCAGTGCCACTGGTCGATAGTCATTGAGGCACGTCACCTTACTCTTCTTGGGCAGCGGTATTATTGATGCCCTCTTAAAGCAGGTGGGAACCTCAGACCTCAGAAGTGAGTGGTTGGAAATGTCTGCAACAACTCCCGCCAGTTGGTCTGCACAGATCTTGAGAACTCGACCGGGTATACCATCAGGTCCAGGCACTTGCCGAGGGTTTACCCCCCTGAAGGATCTTCTGATGGCGGCCTCTGTGACTATGACTATAACACCGTCAGGGCGAACAGGGGCTCGAACCGTGCGTAGAACGCATTGAGTTCGTCAGGGACAGTAGACAATAGACGAGCCAGCACCGCCATTCAATGTAATCATGGCTGATCATCCCCAATCAGTACCCCATTCCTGCCTTCTCCCTATATCCCCTGACTCCGCTATTTTCAAGAGGCCTATCTAGCTCTCTCTTGAAAGCATCCAGAGAACCTGCCTCCATGCCCTCTGAGGCAGATAATTCCACAGACTCACCACTCTCTGTGAGAAAAAGTGTTTCCTCGTCTCCGTTCTAAATGGCTTTCTCCTTATTTTTAAACTGTGGCCCCTGGTTCTGGACTCCCCCAACATCGCGAACATGTTTGCTGCCTCTAGTGTGTCCAAGCACTTAACAATCTTATATGTTTCAATGAGATGCCCTCTCATCCTTCTAAACTCCAGAGTGTACAAGCCCAGCTGCTCCATTCTCTCAGTGATGCTTCGCTGTCGTTTGAGCTACCTCCTGATTTCGCCTTTTAGGAGGTGATGGCATTCAAGCCCTGCCACAGTTGCCGAACATCCGTCTCATCCTCCAGCTTAGAGCAGGTCCCTTTTTGCCTTTTTGATGGCCTTACCAAGGTCGTATCTGGACTTCTTTTATACCACTATATCATCAGACATGGATCTGGATCTGGTCTTCAGATGAATGAGGATCTCATGGTTCATCCAAGGCTTCTGGTTAGGAAACACTTGGAAGGTTTTTGTTGGAACGCAGTCCTCCACATATTTCCTTACGAAGTCTGTGACGACTGTGGCATATTCATTCAGGTCCGTTGCCGAGTCCCTGAATATTGCCCAGTCCACAGACTTCAAGCAATCCTGGAGTTGTTCCTCTGCCTCCCCTCGACAAGCTCTGTACAGTCCTCACCTCAGGGGGTACTTTCTGCCTGTGTGCAGGAAGAAGCTGCAGCACTGAATGGTTGGATTTTCCGAAGTGAGGGCGAGGAATAGAGCGATAGGCGTCTATGATGGTAGTGTAGCAGTGGTCAAGGGTGTTTGATCCTCCGGTGCTGCAGGAGACATGTTGGTGGAAGTTAGGGAGCGATTTCTTCAGGTTAGCTTTGTTGAACTAAAAGGACGGTTTGTGATGCAGGAGAGATGTAAAGGAAATAAACTGTGATATTGCAAGAAGAAGGGGTCATTGCTGGGATAGGTAAAGGAATGAAAGATGGGTTGATGGAATAGGAAGAGGAACAATCGAATCATTGTTTGAAACCGTTGAACTCAGTGTTGAGTCTAGAAGATTGGAATGAGCCCTTCACATTGAAGGTGCTGTTTGTGCAGCTTGCACTTAAGATCAGAGTGATGAGAATAGAAGGTAATGGACAACCAACATGACAGGCAACCAGACAAACTCTGGGCCACATTCCTGTCCCTCCTTTAATAGGAACGCAAGGGTTAACTTTTTAACTCAAAGGGCCATAGGTGTATGGAACCATCTGCCGGAGGAGGCAGTTGAGGCAGGGACTATCGCAACATTTAAGAAACATTAATTTAGACAAGCACATGATCAGGATAGGTTTAGAGGAATATGGGCCACAAGTGAAGATTGGTCATGTTGATCGACGTGGGCAGGTTGAGCACGCTGTGTGGCTATGACTCGTGAATGGGTATCGGGTATATCATGTATGTTAGTCACTATGGCGACAAACAAGGTGCGCAGTAACGGACTCTGCAATTTAAATGTATTTAATTTAAACAATTGGACAGAAGAGCCATCACTTCCCCATGTTGTCTAAGGAATTGCAATGAATCCAGGGAGAGTTTCTGCAACCATGTGCGTTGCGAATCTTTCCAGGACAAGGGGGCTGAGACATCCGGCTGAGCTGACTGTGTGCTGTCCCACTGCGGCGACATAATCTGTGAGTTTAGAAGAGTTTGCCCTCGACTCAAACTCGCAGCATGGTCGACACGTGGTCCTAGGAGGTCCCATTAGGTCATTGGAACTCTCCTTCATGCTCGAGGGAAGTTCCCACAAACTTGCGGCCTCAGCTAGGTCACGGAAAATGTTTCAGCATGTTGAAACATTTTCCACCAGTAGAAATTGGTCAGCATGGTTCTTTTGAAGTCGTACTGCAGTGCAGTGGAGTCGCTATCTAGTTACAGGCAGCCGTAGGCAATCTCCTTCGCTGACCGGGCCATTTTAATTGGCTCATTGGAGTTATCAGGACCAAGGAAAACCGACCGGTAGGTAAAATGCCCACTAAACTTTATTATAAGTTGTCTGGCTTCTTAAAGGTGTCTCCACTCCTTCTCCCCCCCTTCTCCCCTCCTTTTCCCCCCCTTCTCTCCCCTTCTCTCCCCTTCCCTCCCCTTTAATCTCCTCTCCCCCTCTCTCCCCTCCTCTCCACCCCCCCCCCCCCCCCCGCGCTCTCTAAAGGACTTACCAAACACTGTGCTGCCGTCTTTTATCTTCCTCTTCATCGCGGGTGTGAATTTCAGACAGCGCTCCCCCCCCCCCCTTTCCTTGGCCCCCACTTTTGCGATGTGTTTGTGTGTGTGTTTGCAGTCGGTCAATCCAGCTCGCTGTTTTAACGCTGACGGTCGATCCAGCGTTGGTTTTCCAGGCGAGTGCCCTCGAGCTTGAAGGTCGAAGACACACTTCTGAACTCGCGGAATAGGTCACCGCAGTAAAGCCCGTGTCCCACTTTCACGACCTAAATCGCAACCTCTGACGACCTTAAATGACCTAGAAAAATCATGATCGCGGTAACCTACGACCTCCTACGACCTTCCACGACTATGTGTGCGACCTCCTACGACCTTCCACGATTATGTCTACGGCCTCCTATGACTTTGTTGAAGACCTCTCACGACTATGTTGAAGACCTCCTTCGACTATGTTGAAGACTGGCTTCGACCATGTACGTTTTACTGCCGTTTGCAGTAGCCCTTTTGCTTCAGCGGCCTTTTAAGAAAGGCAGAAGGGGAAGAGCAAGGGTGAAGAGGAAGCACAAGAAGAGGTCTCAATGGGTGAATGGAGATGATGTGATGGACTATCTCAGTGCACCAGATGACTGGGAGAGAGTGGCGCTGGGCTTTGACAAAAGATGGAACTTTAAGCACACATGTGGGGCAGTGGATGGCAAACATGCCATTCTTGTCCCCACGTTTTCCTTTTCGTACAGGAAGGCATTCTGCTGGAACCATCCCTCAAGGTCCCCCTCCTGCTGCCTGGTGAAGGTGTAGGGCATAGCCTTCCTTCAGCCCTCCCTCACCACCAATGGAGCATCTACTACCTCTGTTGCTGTGTAAGACACAGCAGAAAGGGCTGCTTTGCTGCCTTCAAATGAGGCAGTGAAGGATGGAGTGGTGGTGGGGAAATATACTACCACCCTGGTCTCCTCCTCCAGGGGTCTCTCATGCAGGGCTATCGCCTCCTGCACTATCACCTCCTATGGCATCACCTCCAGCGACTCCTCCTCTTAACCAGATAACCATATAACAATTACAGCATGGAAACAGGCCTTCTCGGCTTTCCAGTCCGTGCCGACCATTTATTTTCCCCTAGTCCCATCTACCTGCACTCAGACCATCCCCCTCCATTCCCTTCCCGTCCATATACCTACCCACTTTACTTTTAAATGTTAAAATCGATCCTGCCTCCACCACTTCTGCTGGAAGATCATTCCACACAGCCACCACTCTCTGAGTAAAGAAGTTCCCCCTCATGTTACCCCTAAACTTCTGTCCCTTAAATCTCATGTCATGTCCACTTGTTTGAATCTTTCCTACCCTCAATGGGAAAAGCTTATCCACGTCAACTCTGTCTATCCCTTTCATCATTTTAAAGACCTCAATCAAGTCCCCCCTTAACCTTCTGCACTCCAAAGAATAAAGACCTAACTTGTTCAACCTTTCCCTGTAACTTAGTTGCTGGAACCCAGACAACATTCTAGTAAATCTCCTCTGTACTCTCTCTATTTTGTTGACATCCTTCCTATAATTAGGCGACCAAAATTGTACACCATACTCCAGAATTGGTCTCACCAATCCCTTGTACAATTTTAACATTACTGCCCTAGTCCTGTATTCAGTGTTCTGATTTATAAAGGCCAGCACACCAAAAGCTTTCTTTACCACCCTATCTACATGTGATTCCACCTTCAGGGAACTATGCACAGTTATTCCTAGATCCCTCTGTTCCACAGCATTCCTCAATTCCCTACCATTTACCATGTATGTCCTATTTTGATTTGGCCTGCCAAGATGTAGCACCTCACACTTATCAGCATTAAACTCCATCTGTTATCTTTCAGCCCACTCTTCCAAATGGCCCAAATATCTCTGTAGACATTGAAAATCTCTTCATTATCCACAGCACCACCTATCTTAGTATCATCTGCATACTTACTTATCCAATTTTCCACCCAATCATCTAGATCATTGATGTACATGATCTCTTGGGTGGGCAACACCTGCATGACTGTTTTTTTTTAGGGTTGTGCCCTCACCCTGCTGCTGCCTTTTTGGTGCCATCTCTAAAACACAAATCTCCTCTCCATAAAAACTCCCCAGCTATGAATGAACATGCCTTGGAGGGACAGAGGTGATGTTCTGCTGTTTAAATAACCTTTTTTTTCTACTGACCTTTTTTTCACCCCGGAGCTATTACCTTCGACTGTCTCCGACCACCTACGACTACCTACGACTAGCATTACGACCTACTACTACTTACCTATAACCTACATAGACCTATCCACGAGTAAAAAGTGTCGATTTTTCCCATGCCGTGGACATTTTGTAATCAGGCTAGAAAAAACGCAGGGCGTCCTATTTGATGCCACGAGTACCTACGACTAGCATCACAACCAACCTACGGCCTCCTATGGCCTCGTGGCGCCCATGCTGTGAGTATGAGTTAAGGGCAAACTCGGCAGAGGTCGTGAATTAGGTCGCGAATGTGGGGCAAGGGTTGTTTAGAGTACAGGTGGAACAACCTCGCTCCACTCGTAAACTGACAGATTGAAAACTTCTCAAACTGTGGTTTGCGAAGCGATGGAGGGAGAAGACACGAATTCGCCCCACTCACATTTCAGAATCTTCCATGTGGAATAAGGAAGTGTGATCAAACCAACAGCAGGGATCTTGAAACCAGGCTGTAATGTTGGTTTGGAGGTCGGAAGGGGAATGTCTGCAGTTGCCATGGGGTTCACATCCATTCTGAGCTGCGGTAATTCGTCCTGCTTTCACTGGAGCGCTCTGTTCCAAACTCATCCAGCCTATACTCAAAGCTACTTGCAAACACTGCCGGTGTGCGTACCCTTATAATTTCACGGTGTAAAGGAGGCAGTAGGGTTAACATGGGCGAGAGTCGGTCCCCGTTATTTATTGATCTCTCTCTCGAAGAAATCTTTGGCGGTTATCTAATAACCTGCACGTTCAATTTAGTCACTTCTTGTTTGCAATGGTGTGGCCAAGATTTGTACATGGAGCCAGGACGGGTTAAAATATGATCTGAAGAGGGTCTCGATTATTCCTTTTCTGCGGAGATGCTGCCTGACGAGCTGAGTTACTCCAGCTTTTAGTGGGTTTTTTTACTGGAAATTGTAAGCACACCACTGCGCTTAATACCAGGAACAGCGAGCCTGTGGAAAAGGGAGCTCCCGCTCTCAGGGATAAATTATTTATTTGTGGAATTTGCACAGACCACTTTTCTTCGGGGAATTGCAAAGTGCCAGAAATGGAGTTTGCAATTAGTGAAGCCACTTCCTCCGGCACTTTGTGTTTTGCTTAATGAAGACACGAGTTTAAATACCGACGGTTTCAACGTACTGTCCGCGAAGAGACGAGTTCTTTCATCCGGAGCGAAGGCGACGGAACTCATTGAAACCTCTTTAAGAGGTAAGTACCTAGTGAAAGTGGTCTCACTTGGGCAGGGCGAGGATGGGAGTGGAATATCGGATCGGGGACCCTGCTGTAAGATAGCGAGATAGCGGGATATTCGCAGCATAAAGACTCGCACTAAATGACTGAGTGGATGTGGCACTCGTTACCACACGGCCGCTTGAGCACATAGGCACGGATTTATTTATTCAGTGCGTGTGAAAGTGAAAGAAACAGACAAGAATGGGTTGGTGGGTGGGAGTCTGTGAGGGGAGGAGAGAGGAAGGTAAGGCGACCTTTGAGCAGATGGGCTGAGCGGCCTGTCCGCCCCCTTTCTGCAAAACGCATTAAGTAAACGGCCTCTGGATTGGGGGATAGGTGGAGATAGCAGGTTGAGGAAGGTGAGTGGTGGACAGGCTGGCAGGGCCGAATGGCCTCATCCAGCTGTCATGTGTTACGTTCTCATTCAGCTGGTGAGTGGGGAAAGGGCGGCCGCTATGCGGAACGAGAGCGGACATCACATCAGCCTTCGCTGAGACCGATGCAACAGGTGAGATGTAGTGATGTCTGAGCACCGTGCTGGTGGGAAGGGCAAGAGAACAACTTCACTTTACCCAGAGAGAGGCACTGCAAGCATAGGAGGTGGACTAACGGGGGGGGGGGGGGGGGGGTGGGGGGGCTGTGCGTACCACTCTGTTACAGGCTAAAGAAAATAAAACGTCGGGATTGAAATTAATCCACAACATATCATCCTTCAGCAGGCGAAAGAAGAGCGAGTGCTTCAACAGACACGGGACTGCGAGCACTTGGAATTAACATTGCTGTGGAGAAATTACCTGAAGAAACATATGCACAAAGTAAGTCGCCCTTAACGATCATCTTAATAGCAGTTATTTCTTGAGAACCACTTTATTTGGGTTGGTTGCGTGATTTTCCTGATTTTATTTTTAACCTGAGTGTTATTGTACAGAAGTTATTTCAAACCGGGAATAGTTATCCGAAACCCTGTGTGTTCACATTCTGCATTCGAGGGGATGATGAACTCCGGGATCGAAACGTACCGTTATCTAAATAAGTCGGTCTCCACTACCTCAAAAGATATCGGACTCGGCGATCTGTGCTCACCGAAGCTCTCGGTTACAGACAAACCACTTGGACCGTTTCAATTAAAAGATTGGCAATGTAGTTTGCGCCGGACTTTATTTTTTAATGTGTCGTCTTCTAGGTGTGAGATTATGCCTGGACTTCCCCAGCAGATCAGAGCAGGCGGCGGTTCGTAAAATCAAGCAGAATTCAATCATATTAGTCAGCAAATGTGGCGTTTTGTTTCACTGACCGCACATGGCATGCAGTCACACCCATGCATTCTGTACATGATCCCTTCATATGTTTGTGCACTGGGATACATATATGGTGATTGTTGTATGCAATTTGTATAATGGCCTCCTACGATAGGATTCTACATAATGTTTTATGATTTTTATTGGTTGGGATTTTGAATTTTGCTTTTAGGATGGGTTTTGAGATTAGGGTTCCCCATATGATCTCTGCATTGAGATTTTGGCTGTGTGTTGTTTTTTTCCTTTGCGTGTTTTGGATTCCATATAGGAGTTTTCATTTTACTTTTATATCGGGGTTCTTCATTTTATCTTGCATTTGTTTCTGTGCCCAATCACTGTACCATTTAAATTCTGTAGAAGGTTTATCCAGGTAATCTGTTGCGACATTTTTACAAAATCAGATTTCCAATTACTTGGGATCTATAACCTTCAGTTAAAGAAATGTAAATTCAATTGAGCTGGCCAAGAATATAAAGAAGGTTAGCAAAAGCCTCTTTAGGTATGTTAAGAAAAAAAGATTAGTAAAGTCAAATGTGGGTCCCTTGAAGACAAAAACAGGTGAAATTATTATGGGCAACAAGGAAATGGCAGAAGAGTTCAATAAATACTTTGGTTCTGTCTTCACTAAGGAAGACACAAACAATCTCCCAGATGTACTGGGTCTAGGGAGAGAGAGAAACTGAAATAAATTTGCATTAGGTGAGAAATAGTATTGGGTAGACTGATGGGACCGAAGGATGATAAATCCCCTAGCCCTGATGGACTGCATCCCAGGGTCCTCAGGGAGGTGGCTCTAGTAGTGGATGCATTGGTGATTATTTTCCAATGTTCAATAGATTCAGTTCCTGGGGATTGTAGGTTAGCTAACTATTTACAATATATATTAATGATTTAGATGATGAAATTAAAAGTAACACTGGTGAATTTGCCGATGACACAAAGCTGGGTGGCAGTGTGAACTGCGAAGAGAATGCTAGGAGGTTGCAGGATGACTTGGACTGGTTGAGTGAGTGGGAAGATGCATGGCAGATGCAGTATAATGTAGATAAATGTGAAGTTATCCACTTTGGCAGCAAGCACTTGGAGGCAGATAATTATCCCAATGGTGTGAGATTGGGAAAAAGGGAAGTGCAATGAGACCTGACTATCCTTGTACATCAGTCAATGAAAGTAAGCATGCAGGTACAGCAGGCAGTGAAGCAGGCTAATGGCATGTTGGCCTTTATAACAAGAGGATTTGAGTATAGGAGTAAAGAGGTCCTTCTGTAGTTGTACAGGGCCCTGGCGAGACCACATCTGGAGTATTGTGTGCAGTTTTGGTCTCCTAATTTGAGAAAGGACATCCTTGCTATTGAGGCAGTGCAGCATAGGTTCATACGGTTAATCCTCGGGATGGCGTGACTGTCATATGAGGAAAGATTGGAAAAACTAGGCTTGTATTCACTGGAATTTAGAAGGATGGGAGGGAATCTTATAGAAACATATAAAATTATAAAAGGACTGGACAAGCTAGATGCGGGAAAAATGGTCCTAATGTTGGGGGCCCACAGTCTAAGAATAAAGGGGAGGCCATTTAAAACTGAGATGAGAAAGAAATGTTTTCACCCAGAGAGTTGTGAGTTTATGGAATTCTCTGCCAACTCACTGGATTAATTTAAAAGAGAATTAGATCGAGCTCTTGGGGTTAGGGGAATCAGGGGGTATAGGGAGACGGCAGGCACGGGGCACTGATTGTGGATGATCAGCCGTGATTACAATGAATGGCGATGCTGGCTCGAAGGGCCAAATGGCCGCCTCCTGCATTTATTTTCGATGTTTCTGTGTTTTAATAGGTGTCTTATAAATCTTTGTAAAATGCCAGTTTACCTATTGTACAAAAGTAGGGTTCCTGGTGTAATTGGGGAGATCATGGGGAGATCATGTGGAATGCAATATATTTTGCATCTCCACAACGTTGCATGCTTGTGCTCAAACGGTTACTGATGTGTAAATACAAGTTTTCCTTTCCACTGGCATGTGGTTTCGTACTGCCATGTCTCAGACAGTTTTCACTGATACATTAGTAGATTACACTTGATCCACCCTGGAAATATTTGCTTTGTTTTTGTGTGGTGGGAGTAAATTAATTGACCAGAAAACAATTTAATCAGTAATTGACTATATTAGACATTTTGTGACAACTCTGGGTTAATAAGTGCAGGAATTTAGATTAAGTAGCCACTGTAAGTATGGATCACAACCTTCCTGATCACAGAAATATTTACAGAATTTCACATTCCCAATAATCAATAAATACTTTATTGATCCCCCTCAGGGAAATTCAAATGTCCAGAAGCCCCCAACCAACAAACCCACACATTCAAAATGAACGCAGACAGAAAATACATAAAATACAATGTGGACACTACCTGAGAGCAATAAATACTTTAAAAGACCAATAATTAACAATTAAAAATTAAAAAATGCAAAAATGCATCCACCTACAGCCTAGTGGTCCGAATGATAAAATTTAATGGCTGCAGGGGTGAAGGATCTCCTGAACCGCTCTGTTCTGCAGGGCAGGGAGAGGAACCGGTTGTTGTTCCGAGTGCTCCTTTGACTCTCCAGAATTACATGGAGGGGATGTCCTTGCGCCTCATACGCCTCTCAAGCACATCCATCCCCAATCTCCAATTCCACTTTAAGCTGCTACTATGATAAAACTCGAAAGGACTAATTATTTCTAGCCCGAACCTGGGACATCCTCTTCCTCTTTACCCCGTATAGGGTAGAAATAATGGTTGAGCAAACAGCTAGAACTGAGGAATCATGCAACACAGTTATAGAGTTATACAGTATAAAACATGCCCTTTGGCCCAACTTTCCCACACTGTCCAACATGTCCCATCTACACAAATGCCTCTTGCCTGCATTTAGCCCATATCCCTCAAAACCTGTCCTATCCATGTACCTGTCTAATTGCTTCTTAAACATTGCAATAGTCCCTGTCTCAACTACTTCCTGGAAAGAGTGCATAAAAGATTTGAGAATGTTGCTAGGACATGAGGGACTGACTTATAGGAAACAGTTGTGCAGGGTAGGACTTTATCCCTTGGAATGTAGGAGTTTGAGGGGTTATTTTATGGAGCTATGTGAATCATGTGCGGCATAGCTAGGGTGAATTCACGCAGACTTTTTGCCATGGTTGGGGAATCGGGAACCAGAGAGCATAGAATTAAGGAGAGAGTAGGAACTCAAATTCAACTTATCCGTAAAGAGGGTGGTGTGTAAATGGAACGAGCTGCCAGAGGACATGCTTAAGGTAAGTACAATAACAACATTTAAAAGATGTTTGATCAGGTACTTAGATAGGAAAGGTCTAGCAGGATATGGTCTAACCCGGTCAAATGAATCTACCTTTGATGGGGAAAAGTGCTGGAGTAACTGAGCTGGTCAGGCAGCATTTCTGGAGAAAAAGGATGGGTGACATTTTGGGTTGGACCCTTCTTCAGACTGAAAGTAAGGGGAATCAAAGTTCAAAGTTCAAATTTAATTGTCACAGGCACCATAAGGTGCAGTGAAATGTAATTTACCATGCAGCGTTACAATTAAAACAGGACACAATACACAACATTATTCAACACAGACATCCACCACAGCATTCTTCACCGTGGTGAAAGGCAATACAGTTCGGACAGTCCTCAACCTCCCTTGTTCACCCGTGGTCGGGGCACTGACCCTCCGTAGTCGCCGCTACGGACGGCCCGATGTTCAAGCCCTCTGGTCGGGATGGTTGGAACGCCGATGTCGGGACAAGTCGAGTACACCCTGGAGTACACAGTCTGGAGCTCCCAAATCGGCCACCTCCTTACCGGAGACCGCGGCTTCCAGATGTTGTAGGCCGCAGGCCGGCGGTCGGAGCGCTTCTCCGGCGACCCCCGGCAAGGGGGCCCGCGATGTTACCGTCCCCGCTGAGCCTCTGTTGAAGCTCTGGGCCCGCGATGTTAAGGTCCCGCTGTGCCTCCGTTGAAGCTCTGGGCCCGCGATGTTAAGGTCCCGCTGTGCCGGCGCTGAAGCTCTGGGCCTGCGATGTTAAGTTCCCGCTGCGCCTCCATTGAAGCTCTGGGCCCGCGATGTTAAGTTCCCGCTGCGCCTCCATTGAAGCTCTGGGCCCGCGATGTTAAGTTTCCGCTGCGCCTCCGTTGAAGCTCTGGGCCCGCAATGTTAAGGTCCCCGCTGTGCTGGCGCTGAAGCTCTGGGCCGACTCCGGGAAAGGCCGCACCAAACCTGCTCTAAGGCCTTGAGGAAGGGGGGGGGGGGAGGCAAAGAAGTGACAAGGAAGAAAGTCACCTTCTCCGTGAGGTAGGTGCCTGAAAAAGGCAATTAACTTACAAGCCTGTACGTCTTTGGAGTGTGGGAGGAAACCGGAGCACCCAGAGGAAACCAATGCAATCACAGGGAGAATGTACAAATTCTGTGCAGACAGCGCCCATAGTCAAGATCGAACTGGGTTCTCTGATGCTGTAAGGCAGCAACTCTATTGCTGCGCCACTGTGCTGCCCTTGCGTCAAGGTCAACTTGATAAGTGAACAAAGGGTTGGCAGATGGATTTCAGCTCACATGTGTGTGGTGATGCATTTTGGGAAGTTCAATTGGGCAGAACCTACACAACAAATGATAGTGCCTTGGGGAATGTTATAGAAGAGTCCGAGGGATACAAGTACCTCGTTCTCTGAAAGTGGCAACACAGGTTAACAAACTGATGAAGTTGAGTTAGTTTAATATTATTGTAACATTGAATACAGTGAAAATCTTTGTATTGTGTGCTATCCAGTCATGTATACCATACATGAGTTTAGTTAAGCCAAACGCGAGTAATAGAGTGGATGATAGTAGACCCTCTTCTGGGACCAGCACACAAATTCCCAGTTGTCCATGACATTATTAAGACTACATGTGAAGTATTATGTACAGTTCTGGTTTTCAGATTATACAATGGATGTGATTAAGGTATAGAAGGTGCAAAAAGGATTGACAAGCATTTTGCCAGGATTAGATGGATTGAGTTATAAGGAAAGAAGGAGGATGAGGAGTGACCTTTATGGAGTTATATAAAATCATCAGTGGCATACGGTAGGTAAGGTGGATGGACACAGTCTTTTTCTCAGTGCAGGGAATTCTGAAACTAAAGGGTATAGATATAAGGTGAGAGGAGAAAACTTTAAAGGGGACGCGAGAAGCACATTTTGCACATTGGTTGGTGGATATGTGTGATGAGCTACCAGGAGAAGTGGTAGAGGCAGGTACAACTACGTTTAAGAGACATCTGGAAAGTTCGCAGATTGGAAAGGTTGGTTCAAAGAGCCTCTTTCCGTGCCGTATAAATCCGTGACTCAATCTTTCAAGGTTGTACATTTCTTGTCCTAACAAAGCTCAGTCTGAAGAAGGGTTTTGACCCAAAACGTCACCCATTCCATCTCTCCTGATGTCTCCCACTGTTCCTCCAGCATTTTGTGTCTATCTTCGGTGTATAGCCAGCATCTGCAGTTCCTTCCTACACACAGGTATATTCTGTCTGAATATGTCTAACTCTCTCCAATTATTTAGCCAACAATTTATGCCTCTAAACATTCTTCACCAATTCCTTGCCAGAGCAGTGTGACTCATTCCAGTTGCTCTATGAAAAGCCTTTATAATGTGAATTTTGTTTATAAGCATTGCCTGACCTTCTCTATTCAATGTGGAATAATCTAATTTCTTTAGTATCCAAACACAATTTAAAAGCATAATTATCAGGATGGAAATATCAATTACTAGAGGGCAAGGTGAGTGAGATAGAGTTTAAAAGAGATGTGTGGCGAATGTCTGGAACCTGCTGTCGGTGATGATTGTAGAGGCAGATATCATAGTGGCATTTAAGTCTTTTGGATAGGCACATGGATATGCAGGGAATGGTGGGATATAGATTATGTGCAGGAAGATAAGAGTTGGTTTTGGCATCATGTTTGGCACAGACATTGTGGGCTGAAGGGCCTGTTCCTCTGTTGTACTGTCCCATGTTCTATATTCCCAAGCTACTTTGAATCTGGTCAAGACTTTGATATCCTCTGCACATTGTACTCAGAATTAGAAAGACTGAGTTTGTACAGATTAAAGCTCTCTGGTCCAGCATTCCATGGTCTGGCATGTTTGAATCTGTAGTAGAGATTTGTACTAATTAACATGTCCTGGCTAAAATCTGTAGCTAAATGACCTCCTATTGCAACTTTCGCAATCTCGGACAAACAGTGTTTCCAATTTACGGGAGCTTGGATTACAGACACTTCTCAGAACCCTCCAGCTTCCATTTCCCATGACTGTCGGATGGTTCTTAAAAAGGGTCTCGACCCAAAACGTCACCCATTCCTTCCCTCCAGAGATGCTGCCTGTCCCGCTGAGTTACTCCAGCTTTTTGTGTCTATCTTCCTTATAAAGAACAGTTCTCTTGCTTACTAGAAGATGATTGTGGCCAATTTCTGTGGTCCGGCATTTTCTCTGGTCGACCACCAGTCAGGTTCCAAGAATGCTGGACGAGAGAGTTTCTATCTGTGTTGATGGTTCTATGTGAGCCACTGAGTTGGATTCACGGTGAGGCTTATATCCAGGCATGAGGCAAACATACTATAGCTAATCATACTTTCATATTTCCGTATGGCATTGAAGGCCTCTTTGGACGATGAGACCATGTTGGCTCACAGAGCAATCTGTTCCCCACTAATTTTCCCTGAAATCTACTCTCCCCACTTTTCTCATTAGCTACCCCAGATTCCACCATCGTAGGGACATTGTTACAGTGGCCAATTAACCTATCATTGCACGTGTCTTTGGGTTGAGGGAGGAAACTGGATCATCTGGAGGAATTGCACAAGATCATAGTCAGAAAGGGCAAAAATTCCACACAGACAGCACCCAAGGTCAGGGTGGAACCTGGATCACTGGAGCAATGAGACAGTGGCTCCACTTGCTCTATCACTGGTGGTACAGTGGCACAACTGGTAGAGCTACTGCCTCAGAACTCCAGAGACCCAGGTTCAATCCTGACCTCGGGTGTTGTCAGTGCGGAATTTGCATGTTCTCCTGGTGACTACGTGGGTTTCCTCCAGGTACTCTGGTTTCCTCCTACATCCCAAAGACATGCGGGTTTGTAAGTTAATCGGCCTCTGCAAATTGTTGCTTGTGTGCAAGGAATGGATAAAAAAGTGGGAGAACAGAACCAGTGTGAATGGGTGATTGATTCTCACAAGATGTTACTTTGTTGTTACTCTGACCAAACTGCATCACTATGGATTTGTCCATTTCACCTGCGTTGATATAGCAAGACATTTCACTTGTCTTTCAATATCTGTTACTATCCCTCAATTGTACTTCTTTCTTCTTGACCAGGTTAGTGGCTTTGTTAAACTCTCGGTAAGCAAGTACAGTCTATTTAGTCTTTCATCTTTAGGTTAAAGAGTAATTAGATGGTACTTGCCTAAAGGGAGTTTACATAAGGATTTATGTCTATTTACAAAAGGTTGACATTTATGTTCCTCAAACCAACCCTGGTAGACAGCCCACTGCATATTTAAGGGAAAAACACAGGCTTAGTTCACTGTCTACAACTAATCCTTAGCCAGGAATGTGTACAAACAGCCAACTTCCTTTTAACTTTATGGGGTTCCTGCAGGGAACATAGTGGAATCATAATACAGAATACATCAGCAACAAAAGTACTAATGGGATCACAGGAGATTGAAGATGCTGGAATCTTGAGCATAAAGCAAACAGCTGGAAGAATTTGGAGGGCTAGGCAGCATCTATGGAGGGAAATGGATAAACGACCGTTGGGATTGGGTGTTAAGTGTTCAAGTGAGTTTATTGTCATGTGTCCCTGATAGGACAATAAAATTCTTGCTTTGTTTCAGCACAACAGAACATAATAGGCATTGACTACAAAACAGATCAGTGTGTCCATATACCATTATAGAAATATATACACACATGAATAAATAAACTTATAAAGTGCAAATAACAGATAATGGGCTATTAATGTTCAGAGTTTTGTCCGAGCCAAGTTTAATAGCCTGATGGCTGTGGGGAAGTAGCTATTCCTGAACTTGGTCATTGCAGCCTTCAGGCTCCTGTACCTTCTACCTGAAGGTAGCAGGGAGATGAGTGTGTGGCCAGGATGGTGTGGGTCTTTGATGATACTGCCAGCCTTTTTGAGGCAGCGACTGTGGTAAATCCCCTCGATGGAAGGGAGGTCAGAGCCGATGATGGACTGGGCTGTGTTTACTACTTTTTGCAGTCTTTTCCTCTCCAGGGCGCTCAAGTTGCGGAAGCAAGCCACGATGCAACCGGTCAGCAAGCTCTCTACTGTGCTCCTGTAGAAGTTAGAGAGAGTCCTCCTTGACAAACCGACACTCCGTAATCTTCTTAGGAAGTAGAGGCGCTGATGTGCTTTCTTGATAATTGCATCAGTGTTCTCGGGCCAGGAAAGATCTTCAGAGATGTACACGCCCAGGAATTTGAAGCTCTAGACCCTTTCAACCTATAAATGGGACTGTGGGTCCCCATCCTACTCCTTTCAAAGTCCACAATCAGGTGGGGCTGAGCACGCAGCCTTGAGGTGCTCCCGTGCTGATTGTTATCGAGTCTGACACATTTCTACCAATACAAACAGACTGTGGTCTGTGAATGAGGAATTTGAGGATCCAATTGCAGAGGGATGCGCAGAGACCCAGTTCTGCGAGTTTGGTAACCAGCTTGGAGGAGATGATAGTGTTAAATGCCGAGCTGTAATCAATGAATAACAGCCTGACGCATATAACTGTTTCCCTTCATGGATGCTCAGTCCCACCTGCAGTTTGCTTTTGCGCAATCTAATGGGGAACTGGGTTTAAGAACCAAACAAAATACCCGTCAAGTGCCTTCTTCTCTTTCTTGCATATGGCGTGCACAGCCTAAAGTTGAAGGAAGGACAACTTGTTCTATTTGATCTTATTTGATTGTGCACGCCAGGTTGAATGCATTCGTCGAAACAGGGCGGACCACGTGAAGGTTGCAATCTCCCACCCCGTCAAGTGCCTGCATTTACTTTATATTCTGAATTGCAGAAGACATAAGACATAATTGCAGAGGATTCAACAACTGATATATAACCATAACAGCAGGAAATTATCTCCAACTGTGTTTTTAACTAATTAACACAATGATTCAAAGGTAACTTTTTATCCCTTTGTTACTTTCTCCTGGGTTCCTCTCGCAGTGTTAAAGAGATTTTCCTTCATCTAAGATTAGGATGAGAATGTACAAGGCATGGTAAGTTAGATGACACTAAAATAGGTAGACAGTTAATGTGTAGGAAGGAACTGTAGATGCTGGTTTACATCGAAGATAGACACAAAATGCTGGAGTGACTCAGCGTGACAGGCTGATCTTTCTATCCACAGATGTTGCCTGTCCCATTGAGTTACTCCAGCATTTTGTGCCTATCTTAGGCAGACAGTTGAGATGGCTATCAAGAATTCCAGTATGACTGGGTAAGTGGGCTGAGAAATGGCAAATGGAGTTTAACTCAGATAGGGGGTAGACGCAAAATGCTGGAGTAACTCAGCGGTTGAGGCAGCCTCTATGGAGAGGAGGAATGGGTGACGTTTCGGGATGAAATCCTTCTTCACACTTGATGATAATTCAGATAAGTGTGAGCTGTTACATATTTGTTAGTCAAACCAAGGCAGGAATTTCATTGTGATTTGTAGGGCCCTGGGGAGTGTTGTACAACAAACAAATCCAGGATTACTTTCCCTGAAAGTAACATCTCAGGTAGTTAGGGTAGTGAAGGCAGCTTTTGGAAAGACGCCATTAAGCTGGAAAGATCAAAGGATGTTGCCAGTACTTGAGGGACTGAGTTGTAGGGAGTGGTTCATCGTGCTGGGGCTTCATTCCTTTAAGAGTTGGAGACTGAGGGTGTTCGTATCGAGGTGTATAAAATCATGAAACAGCGGATGTACTATTTTTCCCAGGATAGGTGAATCTAGAGCTAGAGGGCACAGGTTTAAGAGGAGAGGGGGAAGATTTAATAGGAATCTTAGGAAATAATAGGAAAGGTTAATTGTAACCTGAGGAGCATCTTTTTCAAATCAGAGTGTGGCAGGTATATGGACTGAGCTGTCAGAGGAAGTAGTTGAAGCAAGGACAATAATATTTAAAAGTCATAGACTCTGAAGAAAGGGCCTGACCTGAATTTTTGCCTATTCATTTTCTCCAGCGATGCTGCCTGACCCTCCGAATTACTCCAGCACTTTGTGTCTTTTTTTGTAAAGCAGCATTATCAGTTCCTTCTGTCTACTTTTTAAAAGTCATTCGAATGGGTACATTGATGGGAAAGGTTTAGAGGGTTATGGGATAAATGTTGCTGTGATTAGCTTAGATGGAGAATCTTGGTCGGCATGGAAGAGTTGGGTTGAATGTTCTGTTTCCATCTGCATGATTCTATGCAGGAGACCCCCAGCCAATCCCAGTGAGATAGTGAGGTTACTCTTTAAGATAGAAGAAAAATTGGAACTTATTGGAAGTTTTTTCTTATGTCCAATTACCTATGGAGCCATGACTTTCCATTCCTGGGGGATATCGTACATTATTTTTCACCAGCATTAGCTCGAAAGGAAGGATGTTATAAGTGCGAGTCAACAACACAGTTCCGAATCTGCCTCCTGCATTAGAAGCACTTTCTGAAAATGTATGCAACAATAAGATGACCTTTGCAGGCAGCAATGGATGGTTAATGCATAAGGCATTTGCAGTAAGCTCATTACCTCCAGTTGGAAAAAGAAGTTAATGGACCTGACTGAGCTACTATATGTGGAACCGTCAAGGTTGATGGTTTTGTGGGGAGTTGCTCTTTACTTTTGCATTTAGGCTATGTAGTTGTAATACCACCATTAATTGTGGGGAGGAATCATTATAGGGAAGGAGAAGAATCGTTAATCGTTATTCGAGAGTTGTTAAGTAGATTTTTTTTTAGTGGAGAAGCAGTATTTGATTTCCCTTGCATTTATCAATGTCAACACTGTTGCAAATTTTATTAAATCCCCAAACAATTGAGAAGTCTGTGATAGGCTTTCTTCATTCTTCCTGCCCCCAGATTAAAGTTGCGGGTAATGTAATAACACTGTGCTTTGCATGCAATCTATCGTTGTACTTTGCAAATTCTGTATGAAATGACAGATCTCTTCTTTCCGCCTTATTTCACGATATAGGGAAGGATCAACAGGTTAATATAAAACCTTGTGCAACATAAATACAATCCATGCAAATTCAACAGGTCAGGCAATAACTGGTGAGAAATGGACAGATAATGTTTTGGGTTGGAATGTTAAAGAAGTTTGAAGAAGAGTTCCAACATAAAATATCCATTTCCATCCACAGATGCTGCCAGACCTGCTGAGTTCCTCCAGTAGTTTGGTCTTTGTTCCAGATTCCCACAGAGGCAGTCCAGTAAAATAATATCTCAAATTTGCACTATCCAGTTTCTCAGCATGCGGTGATATTTGGGTCTGTCATTGTTGGAATTATCAAGGGGATCCTAATCTTCCAAGTCTCAGACTTAATTTTAGAGAGCATCATTTTGCTTAACATGGGGACTGTTTCATGACAATTAACACACAGGATAAGGCAAAGGGATCCAAGATGATCAAAGTTTTGTTTAAGAAGGAACTGCAGATGCTGGAAAATCAAAAGTAGACAAAAATGCTGGTGAAACTCAGCGGGTGAGGCAGCATCTATGGAGCGAAGGAAATAGGCAATGTTTCGGGTCGAGATCCTTCTTCAGACTCGACCCGAAACGTTGCCTATTTCCTTCGCTCCATAGATGCTGCCTCACCCGCTGAGGTTCTCCAGCATTTTTGTCTACCCAAAATGATCAGGGTCCTGGCTTTGCTTCATGGTCTTAAGACACAACAAACACACTCACACTCATTCACACTGATTCACCTACCATGCAGAAGCAGAGGACACACATGGTGTTTGCCCACACCCTCTTCCTCATAAACCTCTTCCTGAGACCCTCTCATTCAGTTGTAAAGGGCCTGTCCCACCAGCATGCAACTCTACACGATTAGCGCGACCTAACGTGGTCGCTTGAGCCGTCCGGCGTCGCGGGGCCGGTCCCACATCGATCACCGGAGCCGCGCGGAATTGTGCGGAGTTCGTCCCGAGTTCGTCCCGACACCGCGCGGGGCTCCGAAAAACCGACTATGTCTAAAAATCCCGCGCGGCAACGGTTTGTCGGCTCGCAGTCGCCTCGACATTTACACACCGCCCGGACATCGTGCCTCCGTGAACTTATTTGTAAGTGCCTCCGTGACCCACTATGTGTGTGGCTCCGTGGCCCTGTATGTGTGTGTGTCTCGGTGCCCCTATCTGTGTACCCCTCTAAGTCCTGGCGAACTTACCTTGGACTTGCTTCAAGTTCGCCTCGCTTTGCGCCGCGTTGCGCCACTCACCCAACCTCCGCGCGGCCCTCGCTGCCGGTTTAGTTGCGCTTGCCGCATGCAGGCGCATGCTGGTGGGAACGGCCCTGTACAGGGGATCACCCGACCTCCGCGCGGCCCCCGCTGCCGGTTTGATCGCGTTCATCGCATAGAGTTGCATGCTGGTGGGATAGGCCCTTAACTCTGGCACTTCTTCCCACACTCTCAGTTGCCCCCCCCCCACCCCCGCCTCTCTAATCCCCTGTTTTAACTCTTTCACCCAACATACCTTGCTCTTGCACTCATTTCCTCAACTACCCTTACACTGATTCTTGCGTTCTGACCTGTCAGTCTTCCCTCTTTCCCTTATGCTTTCGTCTACCCAGTCCCTGAAGCCATGCCGAGTGAGGCTTGTGTGCTAATATGAGCACTCGGAGGCCAAATCCCAATCATCGGTGACTTCTTCGCGGAAGTATTTAGAAACATAGAAACATAGAAAATAGGTGCAAGAGGAGGCCATTCAGCCCTTCGAGCCAGCACCGCCATTCAATATGATCATGGCTGATCGTCCGCTATCAATAACCTGTGCCTGCCTTCTCCCCATATCCCTTGACTCCACTAGCCCCTAGAGCTCTATCTAACTCTCTCTTAAATCCATCCAGTGATTTAGCCTCCACTGCCCTCTGTGGCAGGGAATTCCATAAATTCACAACTCTCTGGCTAAAATAGTTTTTTCTCAGCTCAGTCTTAAATTACCTCACCTTTATTCTAAGACTGTGGCCCCTGGTTCTGGACTCACTCAACATTAGAAACATTTTTCCTGCATCTAGCTTGTCCAGTCCTTTTATAATTTTATATGTTTCTATAAGATCCCCCCTCATCCTTCTAAACTCCAGTGAATACAAGCCTAGTCTTTTCAATCTTTCCTCATATGACAGTCCCGCCATCCCAGGAATCAATCTTGTGAACCTACGCTGCACTGCCTCAATCACAAATATGTCCTTCCTGAAATTAGGAGACCAAAACTGTACACAATACCCCAGATGTGGTCTCACCAGAGCCCTATACAAATGCAGAAGAACCTCTTTACTCCTATACTGAAATCCTCTTGTTTTGAAGGCTATCATTCCATTAGCTTTCTTCACTGCCTGCTGTACCTGCACGCCAACTTTCAGTGACTGGTGTACAAGGACACCCAGGTCTCGCTGTACCTCCCCCTTACCTAACCTAACCCCATTGAGATAATAATCTCCCCCCTTGTTTTTGCCACCAAAGTGGATACCTCACATTTATCTATATTATACTGCATCTGCCACGCATCTGCCCACTCACTCAACCTGTCCAGGTCCCCCTGCAACCTCCTAACATCCTTTTCACAGTTCACACTGCCACCCAGCTTCGTGTCTTCTGCAAACTTGCTAGTGTTGCTCCTAATTCCCTCTTCCAAATCGTTAATATATATGGTAAACAATTGCGGCCCCAACACCGAGCCTTGCGGCACTCCACTCGCTACTGCCTGCCATTCTGAAAAGGACCCGTTCACTCCTACTCTTTGCTTCCAGTCTGCCAACCAATTTTCTATCCATGTCAACACCCTACCCCCAATACCATTTGCTCTAATTTTAGTCACCAGTCTCCCGTGCGGGACCTTATCAAAGGCATATTTTGTGACATATTTTACCTGAAATGTTTGGAAGCACCCTTGACAGTCAAGATACCTGAAGACCCAGGAAATTATGCCTCCTGACGTATTTTCTATATGTCAGGAGGCACTTCTCAATACTTCTCAACCCCTGCATGGGAGTTTCATGGTCTCAGGATAATGCTTACAGGATGTTCTCAATGTAAGGCCCTCACTATCTCAAGAAAGTCCCTGGCCCATGATTACTCAATACCTAGGAAAATACCCAGAGAGCCCTGTGTTTAGGTTGAGGAACCACATGGAGGCCTTAGCGGAAACAAGGATGGATTGGAAAACTACGCACCTACTCATTCCATCAAGAACCCTAGGTCCCGCCTGCAGCAGAGTTTACAGATCCCAAATAGGACTTTTCACCCACCTCAGAATCTGCAAAGCAATTCATGGGGCTGTCCTTCGAATCCAAGGAGTTGTCCAATAAGAATTTGTGTAGCACACAGTATATCAGCAGATAATTGTGTCAATGGATTCATAAGTTAATTGGGTGGCTGAGTTTAGCTTGCATTAGTTCTAACTGTGACTTGCCGACTGCTGAAAATGTTTCTGCATTGGCTTGAGAGAATTGGCAGCTTGCATTGCCCTGGTTGAAGGACGAGTGATATTTTGTGCGCATGTTTCAAGATGTGGTCCTATTGGATTAATCTCGTACGTCAGCAGTTTCCAGCCCAGTGTAGGTTGATTACAACAATGATTTAGCCACAAATGTCACAGAATATTAGATCATTTTAACAAGGTCTGGCATATGTTATTTTTTCCCTTTTGTAATTGATGACAATAAATCTCATCAAGTACAAAATGACTTTAATATTCCCTGAAATACTGTTCAGTTCGTCGTCCAAATCTGTCACAGTGCTGTCCGCAGATGATTTATTCAGCACATTGTAACCTTGCCTGTGCAGCTTCAACTTATTATCAGATATTTTGCAGTCAGAATTTGCTTTATGGACTTTATGCACTTTGTATTATTGCCCCATGGAAAGGAAGAGTGTGGACCAAGGCCAACGAACTACCAAATGCTTATTTTGATATTGGTTCATAATTGTCTGCGTACTGAGATACAATGAAAAGTTTGGGTCATATGCTATCCATCAAATCATACTATACATGTGTACAATCAAGCCAAGTACAAATACACCAGGAAGTGCAAAGATAAAAATACTAAAGTACAGAATATAGTCTTAAGTCACAGAAAAAGAACAGATGAAAAATATGCAAAGTCCATAATGGGGTACATTAGAAGACTGTGACTACACTATGGCTTAAGGAAGGACTATTCAGTAGTCTGATAACAGTAGTCTGAAAAAAAATGTTATTTAAAGGTCCAAGATCCTCATCGCATCGCTGGAGGTTGAATCTCCAAGTCGTCCTGTAAAGCTGTGTTGTTCTTGTCTGCCTCTTCTGGCTCTCTTGAGATTTCTCTGTGCTGAGCTGCTGATTGGCAAGAGGCCTCATCCTGGGTGAAACAAGGGTAGCACAGTAGCGCAGTGGTAAAGCTGCTGCCTTACAGTGCTGGAGACCTGGGTTTGAACCTGACTACAGGTGCTGTCTGTAAAGAGTGTGCACGTTCTCCCTGTGACCTCGTGGGTTTTCTCCAGGTGCTCCTGTTTCCACCCACGTTCCAAAAACCTACAGGTTTGTAGGTTAATTGGTTTTGGTAAAATTGTAAATTGTCCCTAGCATGTAGGATAGTACTAGCGTACGGGGAGATTGCTAGTCAACGTGGACTCAGTGGGGCCAAAGGGCCTGTTTCCATGCTGTATCTCTAAAGTCTAAAATAAAGAATGGGGACCTGTTCAATATGCGACGCGGGGTTGGGGAAGGGGGAGCAAGAAGGATAGGAGAGAGAGTAAAAGTCCTTTTTTTTTCTCACATAGGGATGTTGGATATGGATCTCTGAGCAATGGAAGGACAAAGATCAGAAAGATGGGACTTGGAAATCAGTTTTCAGTTGTCTAATGCAGTCTTTCATGGGCTCCAAAAGAAATGGGGTTAAAGTAGAAATGAAGGCCATGTGGGCCCATATGTTCCTAAACATAAAATATTTTTGTTCTATGATTTATCAAAAAAAATGTGCTTGTCAAATGCATACAGCCATATAAATAGATATGTTGCACTTGTTATTTTCAGCCAAAATGTGTATCCATCTATTTAAGAAATAAGATGACTATTTGTGCTTTAATTCTATACTCGAGTGCTTCAGCATTGAAGGTGTGGTACAGCTTGTTACTGACTGGGCATAGTTGGCAACATGGCTTCATGTTGACAACCACCACCTATCTCCATCATTAATCCATGCCCTTCTGACCACTTCTATTGTGATGCAGCTTCTTTTCAAAATACTATCGTGCCTATTGCAAAGCACTGCCAGATATAACATTCAATGTAATCAGGCAGCATTTGCTTCACAGATGGTAAGACTACGAGGGTTGATAGACATTGGCTGTTCTTATAGAAATAAAAGTGCTAATGAAATTTAGATGGAAATAAACTGCTGATTAATCTATTTGCAATATATTATAAATCCTAGAAAAAACACAATTAGAGCATATATTAAAAAAAAACAGCAATGACATATTTCGAGAAGGCTTGATTCCAGGAGTAAGGAAGGTTTGCTATAATCACACAGGGGCTTGGTAAGACCACACTTTGAATATTGGTTATAGTTTTGGTGCCTTTGCCAATGAAAAGTGTGTACTTGCCATAGAGGGAGCGCAGTAAAGATCTACCAGCTGGTTCCAGGCATGGTGATTCAGGGAAGAGATTCAGTGGGTTGAGATTTTACTCCGGATTTAAAAAGAAGAGGGATTTCATCAAAACATGGAGCATTAGAGAAGATACCAGAGATGTGTATTTCTCCTGAATGAGGAGTCAAGGACTAGAGGGTTCAACTTGTGAGGAAGAGGTAGGCCATATGGGACTGAGATGTGGAGAAATTTATTCACTTGTGTGTGTGGCGAATCTTGTAAAATTCTCTATTACAAAGGGCATGGAGGCTCATCATCTGTCCATTTTGCTCCTCAGATGCTGCCCTTGACATTGGTTGAAACATTTTAAAACATAATTAAACATTGTGCCTTGTATAAGTCTCTTTTAAAAAAATGAGTAGGGTCCTCTGTCATGTGGCGTGATTTGAACATTATTCACTAGACCTGAATCTAGTCCCAATCTGTCCCGATATCAGAGTTTCAATCATCCCGGTGAGAGGGCTTCAACAGTGGACCGCCGGCAACAGTCCCATTCAAAGGCCCTGACCACCACGGGTGAACAAAGTGGAAGATGACTTGAACTTTATTGCCTTCCATAACAGTGAGGAATGTTGATTCCACTGTGGTGGATGTTTATGTTAAATTTATTGTGTATTGCGTTATTTTTACTTGAATAACTGTATGGTAACTCAAATATCATTGTACCTTAATTGGCGCATGTGACAATAAATGTGAACTTGAACTTGAAAGATTTAAAACTTTACGGATCATCAGGTTTTGAACCTTTATGATGATGAGGCCAACACCAGTCGATTATAAGAGAAGATACTGGCCAAGATGTTAATCAAAGGCAAAATATGTCAGGGGGGTGGCAAATAATAAACATAGCAATGGACCCTATGTCTATCTCCGCTCTACTTCATCAGTCTGAAGAAGGGTTCCGATCTGAAACATAATCTGTCCATTTCGCTCCTCAGATGCTGCCTGACCTGCTGAGTTTGTCCAGTAGTTTGCTTCTAACACAAGATTCTAGAATTTGAAGTCTCTTTTGTCTTCTTGATAGTTAGATGTTGCTTTGCCAAGGTAGTTAGAATTTGAAAAGTGAAAGTGCAGAGAATGTCACAACCTCACCCATCTGGATTCTGTTCTACTTTTGATATTCGGTCCATTGAAGGCAGTAAAAGGTAATTTAGGATATTACAATCTGCTTGCGTGTTTCAAAACAAGTGTATGAGGATCCTGCCAAGTCGTTTAAGAGATTTATATAGCAACTTCAGAAAAATAGGTGACACAATGGTATTGCTACCTCATGGCTTCAGCAACCGTTTAATCAGGACCTCTGGTGCTATGTGCCTGGAGATTGCCTGCTCTCCTTACCAATGCATTAGTTACCCTGGCTACTCTGGTTTTCTTCCATAACTGGTGCTGATCTCCCCAACATCAAATGGATCTGTAGGTGCTGCCATCAAAAGGCAGCCAGCATCATGAAGAACCCAAACTACTCTGACCACTCTCTCATTTCACGCCTACCAATGGGAAGAAGGTATAGGAGTCTGAAATCATGACCCCCCCCCCCACCTGCATTCAAGTACAGCTTCTTCCCAACACCCATCAGGCTCTTGAACACCACAAATACTAACTAAACTATGAACCTCCTTGGTTGCGAATAAGGACTTTGGGCTTTTTGCATAATATCGGGGTTTTTGATTTATTGAATTTTATTTTGATGATGGTATTACCTATGAGTACTGTGTTTACTCGTCTGTTATGCTGCTGCAAGTAAGATTTCACTGTTTCGTTGTTGGTACAAATGAGAATTTAACACTCTTGACTCTTGGTCTAAAGATGTGGTGATCAATAGAATAATTGACTACTAACAATGACTTTGTAGCCAGTTTTTAGTAGCTAATAATGCTACTGATCAGCACCTCTTTGGGATCAATGTTTAATTGTTATATGTACCATCAACGGAACAATGAAGTGCTCAGTAAGAGGACTGGGGAGAGAATGGGTAGTAAGGCAGTAAGTGGGGGAATGTGAACGCCATGAGAGCCGAATGGCTTCCTGTACAGTGGAAAAATAAAACTATAAGCATGTGGAATTAAAGTGAAAGTGTGTTGTAAACTCATGGGCCATTGTCTATACTTGTTTTTTTGGTATCTATGATACATCATGGGAGTAGGAAAGTCATTATGTGAAGCATATGAAACAACAAACATTTGTTGAGTGTTATCTGGGTAGAAGCAAATACTACAAAGTCCCTACGACACAGCTGAGTTGACTATTGTTTCTAATTTATATCAACAGGTTGATTTATTAACTAAATACAAAATAGTCAGTAATGTATATGATAAAGATATGCTTACAGTACATTTTATGATGTCAGTATCAAAAGCATTTATCGCCAAAGGAGGATCTCGCCTGAAACGTCTCTCCAGAGATACTGCCTGTCTCGCTGAGTTACTCCAGCATTTTGATCTCTCCTCAGTAATGTCTGAGCAAACAGTTACATCATATTTAAATTAATATGGTAGGAATATAACAAGGGGCAAGTACAAGGCTCAGAAATTAGTGTGATCATTAGTTTTTATTAATATGAAAACATTATTTTTCTCTTCATAACAATGGAATTGAGGGAGATTATTCTGCATGTCTATCAACTCTTTGAAGGTAATCTTATCAATTCCATTGCCTCACTCATGCCCCACAGCATGATTCCATTGCCTCACTCATGCCCCTCATGATTCCATAGAGTGAATTTTCAGTTCCCTTTTGAATTATTACTTGAGATATTTTCCCAAGAGGGGAAGGGTTTGGGTCAAATCAAAGGTAATAAAACATCCGAGATCCACTCACTGCCACTTTTAAAGGGGAGGGTAAAGGGTGGGTTACCAATGCATCCACAAGATGACAGGAGAATGGAGTTAGAAACATAGAAACATAGAACATAGGTGCAGGAGTAGGCCATTCAGCCCTTCGAGCCTGCACCGCCATTCAATATGACCATGGCTGATCATCCAACTCAGTATCCTGTACCTGCCTTCTCTCCATACCCCTTGATCCCTTTAGCCACAAGGACCACATCTAACTCCCTCTTAAATATAGCCAATGAAATGGCCTCAACTACATTCTGTGGCAGAGAATTCCACAGATTCACCACACTCTGTGTGAAAAATGATTTTCTCCTCTCGGTCCTAAAAGACTTCCCCCTTATCCTTAAACTGTGACCCCTTGTTCTGGACTTCCCCAACATTGGGAACAATCTTCCTCTAGCCTGTCCAGCCCCTTAAGAATTTAGTAAGTCTCTATAAGATGCACCCTCAATCTTCTAAATTCCTGCGAGTACAAGCCGAGTCTATCCAGTCTTTCTTAATATGGAAGTCCTGCCATCCCAAGAATCAGTCTGGTGAAAATTTTCTGTATGGAAAGACTGGCTTTCCTCAGATCAGGAGACAAAAACTGTACGCAATGTGTAGTGTGGCCTCACCAAGACCCTGTACAACTGCAGTAGAACCACCCTGCTCTTGTTCTCAAATCCTTTTGCTATGAATGTCAACATACCATTCGCTTTCTTCACTGCCTGCTGCACCTGCATGCCTACTTGCAATGACTGGTGTACCATGACACCCAGGTCTCGTTGCATCTCCCCTTTTCCTAATCGGCCACCATTCAGATAATAGTCTACTTTCCTGTTTTTGCCACCAAAGTGGATAACCTCACATTTATCCACATTATACTGCATCTGCCATGCATTTGCCCACTCACCCAACGTATCCAAGTAACCTTGCAGCCTCCTAGCATCCTCCTCACAGTTAACACTACCCCCCAGCTTCGTATCATCCGCAAACTTGGAGATGTTGCATTCAATTCCCTCATCCAGATCATTAATATATATTATAAATAGCTGGGGTCCCAGCACTGAGCCTTGCGGTACCCGAAGTCACTGCCTGTCATTCTGAAAAGGACCCGTTTACTCCTCCTCCTTGCTTCCTGTCTGCCAGCCACTTCTCTATCCACATCAATACTGAACCCCCAATACCGTGTGCTTTAAGTTTGTATACTAATCTCTTATGTGGGACCTTGTCGAAAGCCTTCTGAAGGTCCAGATATAACACATCCACTGGTTTTCCCTTATCCACTCTACTAGTTACATCCTCGAAAATTCTATAAGATTCGTCAGACATGACTTACCTTTCATAAATCCATGCTGAGTTTGTCCAATGATTTCACCACTTTTCAAATGTGCTGCTATCCCATCTTTAATAACTGACTCTAGCATTTTTCCCGCTACCGATGTTAGACTAACTGGTCTGTAATTCCCCGTTTTCTCTCACCCTCCCTTTTTAAAAAGTGGGGTTACATTAGCTACCCTCCAATCCTCAGGAACTACTCCAGAATCTAAAGAGTTTTGAAAAATTATTACTAATGCATCCACTATTTCTGGGGCTACTTCCTTAAGTACTCTGGGATGCAGCCTATCTGGCCCTGGGGATTTATCGGCCTTTAATCCATTCAATTTACCTAACACCACTTCCCGGCTAACCTGGATTTCACTCAGTTCCTCCATCTCATTTGACCCCCCGTCCACTGGTATTTCCGGCAGATTATTTATGTCTTTCTTAGTGAACACAGAACCAAAGTAGTTATTCAATCGGTCTGCCATGTCCTTGTTCCCCATGATCAATTCACCAGTTTCTGACTGCAAGGGACCTATATTTGTTTTAACTAACCATTTTCTCTTCACATATCTATAAAAAATTTTAGTCAGTTTTTATGTTCCCTGCCAGTTTTCTTTCATAATCTATTTTCCCTTTCCTAATTAAGCCCTTTGTCCTCCTCTGCTGGACTCTGAATTTCTCCCAGTCCTCTGGTAGGCTGCTTTTTCAGGCTAATTTGTATGCTTCATCTTTTGTTTTGATACTATCCCTGATTTCCCTTGTTGTCCACAGATGCACTACCTCCCCTGATTTATTATTTT
Source organism: Raja brachyura (assembly GCA_963514005.1). The sequence continues at coordinate 83,805,609 of OY740784.1, forward strand.
GCCAAACTGGGATGAACAATTGTTGTAGTTCATCCATGCAGTCTTTAAATGCCTTCCATTGCATATCCACCGTCAACCCTTTAAGAATCAATTACCAGTCTATCTTGGCCAATTCACGTCTCATACCCTCAAAGTTACCTTTCTAATGATGAACTCAACCATATTATGGTCACTCTTGTCCAAGGGGCAACGCACTACAAGACTGATAACTAACCCTTCCTCATTACTCAATACCCAGTCTAGAATAGCCTGCTCTCTCGTTGGTTCCTCTACATGTTGGTTTAGAAAACTATCCCGCATACTTTCCAAGAAATCCTCTTCCTCAGCATCCCTGCCAATTTGATTCGCCCAATCTATATTTAGATTGAAGCCATTATAACTGTTTTACCTTTGTTGCACGCATTTCTAATTTCCTGTTTGATGCCATTCCCAACTCCACCCCTACTGTTACGTGGCCTGTACATAACTCCCACTAGTGTTTTCTGCCCCTTAGTGTTTCGCAGCTCTGCCCATATCGATTCCACATCCTCCAAGCTAATGTCCTTCCTTTCTATTGCGTTAATCTCCTCTCAAACCACCAACGCTACTCCACCTCCTTTTCCTTTCTGTCTATCCCTCCTGAATATTGAATATCCCTGGATGTTCAGCTCCCAGCCTTGGTCACCCTGGAGCCATGTCTCCGTGATCCCAACCATATCATATTCATTAATAACTATCTGCACATTCAACTCATCCACCTTATTATGAATGCTCCTTGCATTGAGACACAAAGCCTTCAGGCTTGTTTTTACAACACTCTTACCCCTTATACAATTATGTTGAAAAGTGTCCCTTTTTGATTTTTGCCCTGGATTTGTCTGCCTGCCACTTTTACTTTTCACCTTGCTACCTATTGCTTCTACCCTCATTTTACACCCCTCTGTCTCTCTGCTCATGCTCCCATCCCCTGCCACATTAGTTTAAATCCTCCCTGACAGCACTAGTAAACACTCCCCCAAAGACATTGGTTCCATTCCAGCCCAGGTGCAGACCATCCTGTTTGTACTGGTCCCACCTCTCCCAGAACTGGAGTTAGGTGGGAGAGTTAGATCAGCCATAATTGAATGGCGAAATAGACTAAATGGGCCAAATGCCCTAATTCTGCACCTATCGCATGATCTTATGATGAAACTTACAGTAAATATTGTAGAGCACATCTGTCTTTATTGTAACAGCCATACTTGAATGGTGAACTGTGCTTAATAGGGAAGCAGGAAACATGAGAACAATAAATGACAATAGTGCAAGTTGGTAGAGGAGGAGATTTATTGCAAATTATATGAATTTATTGTGTGATACATGAAAGGGAACAGTGTTCCTTTGACTGGAGTTTACATCTGAAGAAAAGGGAATTATTTCATACTTTAGAAACTTCCAGCGAATGTTTATATTGTTCAATATATAAATATTAGGGGTTTTAGCTTAAATAAAAGAAATATATCTCACCCCTATTCCTGCTGCAGCTGAGAAAACACAATCTACCACAGGCAATGATGGTCCAGCTTTATACTGCCATCATGAAGTCTGTCCTCACCTTCTTCATCGTGGTCTGGTTTGGCTCAGCCGGCAAGCACGACATCTGGAGGCTGCAGCGCATCATTCGATCAGCCGAGGTTGTTGGCTGCATCCTCCCCCCCCCCCCCCCCCCCATCGACGAACAGGGCATTGGAAGGGCCAGGAATAGAGCGGGTAAGATCATCTCTGATCCCTCTCACCCTGCCCACAAACTCTTTAAAGCACTTCAGTCTGGAAGGCGACTCCGGACTGTCAAAGCCGCCATAGCCAGACATAAAAAAAGCTTTGTACTCTGGTATGGAATGATTTGCTTGATAACACACAACTTTTTCTTTGTATCTTGGTACACATCACAATAATAAACCAGTACCAATATACAGTCATCTTTTTAAAATTGTTTCAATTTGTTTACTTAATTCATTGAATATCTTAACCTTTAGAGATACAGTGTAGAAACACCCTTCAGCCCACCAAGTCCACGACGACCAGCGATCACGATGTATACTAGCACTATCCTACAAATTAGGGACAATAAACAGAAGACAATTAACCTACAAACATGTATGTCATTAGAATGTGGGAGAAAACGTGAGCACCTGGAGACAACCCATGTGGTCACAGGGAGAATGTACAAACTCTGGACAGCACCTGTAGTCAGGTTCAATCCCGGGTCTCTGGCATTGTAAGGTGCAACTCTACCGCTGCGCCGCTGTGACAAGGACTGACAATTCAGTCCCCTCTCTCCAAGAGACCAATATAGACTGGGTGACCACCTCTGCTCAGTGATCCCAAGCTGATCACCTTTTCTAACACTCCCTTGCACTCCGACTTTAACCCCTGCGCTTAGCCTCCGATATACAATCAATGCACCACAACATAAACTCCATTCAACCATGATTTATGGACACAGCATTGATTTCAACAATATCGAACAACAATTCTCCTCCTCTGTTTACATTCCTTTCCATCCACTTTTGTCTTTAAATTGCTCCTAATCACCCTACAGCTTTTCTTATGTTCTTTAGATTCTGCCTCCTTTCTCAACATCTTAAAGCTAGTTTGATCTTTAACTTTTTCTCACTCAACTCTTACTATTCCGTCTAGCCCAGTTACTATTCTAGTTAGCCTGACATCGGTGGTGGAGAAGATGTTGGAGTCGATTAATAAAGAAGTAATAGTGGCACATTTGGATAGCAGTAACAGGATCGGTCCAAATCATGCTTGACTAATCTGAAATTTTTTGAAGATGTAACGAGTAAAATGGATAAGGGAGAGCCAGTGGATGTAGTGTACCTGGATTTTCAGAAAGCCTTTGATAATGTCCTACATAGGAGATTAGTGGGCATAATTATGGCACATGGTATTGGGGATAGGGTGTTGACATGGATAGAAAATTGGTTGCCAGACAGGAAACAAAGAGTAGGGATTAACGCGTCCTTTTCAGAATGGCAGGCAGTGACTAGTTTGGTGCCGCAAGGCTTGGTGCTGGGACCGCAGCTATTTACAATATACATTCATGATTTAGTTGAAGGAACATTAGCAAATTTGCGGATGACACAAAGCTGGGTGGCAGTGTGAACTGTGAAGAGGATGCTATCAGGATGCAGGGTGACTTGGACAGGTTGGGTCAGTGGGCAGATGCAGTATAATGTGCATAAATGTACGGTTATCCACTTTAGTGGCAAAAACAGGAAGGCAGATTATTATCTGAATGCAGGTTAGGAAAAGACGAAGTACACCAAGACCTGGGTGCCCAGTACATGAAAGTAAGTCACTGAAAGTAAGCATACAGGTGCAGCAGGCAGTGAATAAAGCTAATTGCATGTTGGCCATAATGAGAGAAGTTGAGTATAGGGACAAAGAGGTCCTTCTGCAGCTGTACAGGACCTTGGTGAGAACATACCTGGAGTATTGTGTGCAGTTTTGGTCTCCGAATTTGAGGAAGGACATTGTTGCTAAATAGGGAATGCAGCGTAGGTTCACGAGATTAATTCCCAGGATGGAGAGACTGTCATATGATGAAAGAATGGAGCGACTGGGCTTGTATTCACTGGAATTTAGGATGAGAGGGGATCTTATAGAAACATAAAATTATTAAGAGATTGGACACACTAGATGCAGGAAACATGATCCCAAAAGTGGGGGAGTCCAGAACCAGGGACCACAGTTAAAGAATAAGAGGTAGGCCATTTAGAATTGAGATGAGGAAAAACCTTTTCACCCAGAGAGTTGTGAATTTGTGGAATTCTCTGCCTCAGAAGGCAGTGGAGGCCATTTCACTAGATGCGTTCACAAGAGAGTTGGATAGAGCTCTTAGGGCTGGTGGGATCAAGGAATATGGGGAGATGGCAGGAATTGGATACTGATTGTGGATGATCAGCTATGATCACATTGAATGGCTCGAAGGTCTGAATAGCTACATCCTGCACCTATTGTCTACGTATCTGTATCAGTTTTTATTTCTCCTATCAGCTGCGATCACTGTGTCACAGTCAGCAAGGGCGGAACTGTCTGATTGCAGTATTTCTCAGACCAATAGCATATTTGAGCATTTGTCCTGCTCTCCGATCTGTGGTCCACCATCTTAGCTGGCCCAGGGACAGATCATTTTTTATTTTTAATTTTTAATTAAGACATTTATTGTCATATGCACCAATTGGTACAGTAAGATTTGAATTATCATGCAGTCATACGAATAAAAATAACACAATACATGATAGAATTTAACATGAACATCCCCACACAGCAGAATCAACGTTTCCCACTGTGAGGGAAGGCAATAAAGTTCAGTCCTCTTCTTCTTTGTTCACCCGTGGTCGGGGCCTTCAGGCTCACTCGCCAGGATGATCGGAGCTCCGTCGTCGGTACAGAGAACACTCTCAGCGGCTTGGAGTTTCCGAATCGGCCACTTCCTACTGGAGACCGCGGCTCCCGAAGTCCACAGGCCGAGCTGGGCGGAGATTCAACACTGGCGACCCCCGCAAGAGGCCCCCAGGACTCCGCGATGTTAAAGTCAGCGCCGCCCGCGGCTGGAAGATCTGCAGACCACAGCTCCACGATGTTAAACAGCAGTCACATCACTCCAGAGCTCCGGCGATGCCCAGTAAAGCATTGTCCCGCTCCGCGATGGAATCTGGTGCTGCACCTCTGCTGAAGCTTTGGCCGGTCTCCGGCAGGAAAGGCCGTGCCAAACCAGATGGTAGGCCGCGAGAGGGGGAAAGACACGGCTCAGAGAATATACGCATCCTCAACCAGGTAGTTATTGAGAAAACGTTTCCCCCTCCCGCACATAAAAAGACCTCCAGAAACATACTTTTAGATGAACTAAAAATAACAAAAAGGGTGAAAGGACAGACAGCTGCTGGCGGGGCTGCCGCAAGCGGCGCCACCCGATGGACACCCATTGGACATTGTTGGGTTTTACTGACTCAATTACTATAACAATTGTACTGAGTGAATTAAAATCAAACTCATTAGGTTGGATTGGTGTTCTGGTCATTAATTTTGTGTTTTATTCCTGATTTTGTCATTTCCGGATTTTGTTGTATTTACTGGGTTTCTGCTGCCTTGACCTTAAGATCTGAAATTCGCTTCTTATATTTCTCTACTGTCTTTATGCTTTATCACAACATTTATTACATCCCTCGCAAGCCAATCCTTTTGTTATCTGTTTGTGACTTGATTCTTAAATTTGGTTTCATAGAACTCCTGCTGCATGTCTTGGTACATTGTTTACATCTGAGATGCTATACAGTTGTAAATTTTTGTTGTTCAAGGCAGGATGGAACTCGTAAAATCCATTCAATCATAAAACAATCTGTGGAGTCTGTTTAAAAATCTGTACCACTGGTAGATCATGACCAAAAATACAACAGCTTTTTATTAAAACCAAGATGAGTTCTTCAGATACCGCAATTGCATGATAATTGGATAGTCCAACAAATGGGGACAGATTCTGTCAAAATCGTTGATAGATTCCAGATGTGATTGACAAGAGAAAATCACTTCATTCCTGATAATGTATTTCATTATTACTCTAAGTAACCATAGTACTCCATCACAGGAAATAGACTATTGACTGATGTCTATTACAAACCCACTGACTCCCACAACTAACTCGACTACACTTCTTCCCACCCTGCTTCCTGCAAAGACTCTATCCCCTACTCCCAATTCCTCCGTCTACGCCGCATCTGCGCCCCAAATGAGGTGTTCCATACTAAGACATCCGAGATGTCCTCATATGGAACGCCTCATCTTGGACGCAGATGTGGTGTAGACGGAGGAATTGGGAGTAGGGGATAGAGTATGTCCTCCGAGATGTCCTAATTCTATAGGAAACGGGGGTTTCCCGCTCCCACCATAGACCGATTTTATCGAATTTGTTCCGATTTTTAAGTTAAAAAAGTGTCAAAAATCAGAACAGTACGATTTTGAAATGAGGGGGGAAAAAATGGGCAATCAACCTCTGTCTCTAAGGGGGTTAGAAACATAGAAAATAGGTGCATGTGTAGGCCATTTGGCCCTTTGAGCCTGCAACGCCATTCAATATGATCATGGCTGATCATCCAACTCAGTATCCCGTACCTGCCTTCTCTCCATACCCCCTGATCCCCTTAGCCACAAGGGCCACATCTAACTCCCTCTTAAATATAGCCAATGAATTGGACTCAACTACCTTCTGTGGCAGAGAATTCCAGACATTCACCACTCTCTGTGTGAAAAATGTTTTTCTCATCTCGGTCCTACAAGACTTCCCCCTTATCCTTAAACTGTGACCCCTTGTTCTGGACTTCCTCAACATCGGGAACAATCTTCCTGCGTCCAACCCTTTAAGAATTTTGTAAGTTTCCATAAGATCCCCCCTCAATCTTCTAAATTCTAGTGAGTACATGCCGAGTCTATCCAGTCTTTCTTCATATGAAAGTCCTAGCATCCCAGGAATCAGTCTGGTGAACCTTCTCTGTACTCCCTCTATGGCAAGAATGTCTTTCCTCAGATTAGGAGACCAAAACTGTATCGATACTCCAGGTGTGGTCTCACCAAGACCCTGTACAACTGCAGTAGAGCCTCCCTGCTCCTATACTCAAATCCTTTTGCTATGAATGCTAACATACCATTCGCTTTATTAACTGCCTGCTGCACCTGCATGCCTACTTTCAATGACTGGTGTACCATGACACCCAGGTCTCGTTGCATCTCCCCTTTTCCTATTCGGCCACCATTCAAATAATAGTCTACTTTCCTGTTTTTGCCACCAAAGTGGATAACCTCACATTTATCCACATTATACTGCATCTGCCATGCATTTGCCCACTCACTCAACCTATTCAAGTCACTTGCAGCCTCCTAGCATCCTCCTCACAACTAACACTGCCCCCCAGCTTCGTGTCATCCGCAAACTTGGAGATGTTGCATTCAATTCCCGCGTCCAAATCATTAATATATATTTGTTGCGCCCGATCACCGACCAGCTTCCCCTAAAATTCCCATCCAATTAGCCGCTGTCTCCAAGGGCATTGTGTCCAATCACATAATGCGCTGATCATTCGGCGGCCAATCAGGCGCTGTCTCCGAGTGGTGTTGCAGCCAATCACCGACCAGCTTCCCTTACTGAAGCAGGAGATGGCTGCCCCCAACACCTTTTCTCAGCTGTTTGCACATAGTGCTACGCAAAGAGACATTTCAGGTAACATTCTTTGTAACGATTTTTTTTTGCTGTTTGAAGTCATTTATCTTTTGGGGGTTATTTTACTGGTTGTGTGTTAGAAAAATTCTAAGCTTCTGTTATGTAGACTACCAGCAGAAAGCTTGGGAATCACTTTCAATTTATTGAAATTGCAGGAGCACCCACGGGGGGGGGGGGGGGGGGGGGGGGGCCTAACCGGGCTCCTGGACCTCTAGCCAATACTTCCTACTTTTGTCCGGAGGTGAATATCATGCCTGTAGGAGTTGTTTCGGGCCAGGGTTCTTCTTCAAAAGGAAGGAACTGCAGATGCAGTTGGTTTTGCAAAACGCCGAATGATTCCAGCCCCCTAATGTTTACCCAGGCCATTGGGAAACGTTGCTACCAAACGACTTTCAATTATAAACCTCTGAACAAATGCAAGAAAGCAGCTATGACATATAATACACAATAAACTGTATTACAAATACACAAAAACAAGTTATGCATTCTTGCACTCTTACATGGGTATGATTGTGTATATATTTTAAAAAAATCAGCAAATGGAAATGGAACCGCGTAAAAACACTGATTTCCTCAGCAAAATACTGATTTTCAGGTACTAGACTACTGAAATGATCTGAAAAAACTTGGCAGCTCTGAATATATCGTGATATCGGCAAACTACTTAAAATATCCTTAAAATCCAGGAGCCAAGGCGGGCCCCTGGACCCGCCTTCTGCGCTCACACTCCGTCAACCCACACATTCAGTGTAAGATTTTTCATTTTCAAATGTTGGCAGGTATGCATAGATGAGACCCTCACTTGTCTCTCCTCGGTACCCCACAGCTCTGCCCTTGCTCCTCCTCCCCTAGTCTCAACAGAGGCAGAGTCCACCTACTCCTTACCTTCTACCCCATCAGCCGTTGCATACAACACATAATTCTCCGAACTTTCCGCCAACTCCAACGGGATCCCACCACTAGCCACATTTTCCCATCTCCATCCCTTTCTGCCTTCTGCAGAGACTGTTCCTTCCACAACTCCCAGGTTAACTCATCCCTTCCCACCCAAAACACCCCCTCCCCAGGTACCTTCCCCTGCAACCGCAGAAGATGCAACACCTGTCGCTGTACCTTCTCCCTCGTCTCTGTTCAAGGACCCCAACAGTCCTTTCAGGTTAGGCAGAGGCTCACTTGCTCCTCCTCCAACCTCATCTACTGTATCCGTTGTACAAGATGTGGACTGTTATACATGTGGACCCTCCCATTCCTACATAGACCTTTCTGTCCTTGGTCTCCTCCATTGTCAGTGGGATGCTAAATGGAAATTGGAGGAACAGCATCTTAAGCCCCTGTCCCACTTACGTGTCCTTGGCACGCTAATTACGCAACCTCGTTGTCGCGTTGAGGCGCTATGGTCCCGCGAGAGTCGCGCACATCTTCATGCGCCAGCACAGCCATCTGGAGAACGTGACGTCATTTGAAGATGAACACAAAATGCTGGAGTAACTCAGCGGGACCTGCAGCATCTCTAGCTGTTTCGGGTCGAGACACTTCTTCAGCCTGAAAGAAGGTGTCTTGACCCGAAATGTCATCCATTCCTTCTCTCCAGAGATGCTGCCGGTCCCGCTGAGTTACTCCTGCATTTTGTGTCTTCAATTTTCTTGGCCCCACTCTGGGAGTAGAAGTGGGGGCGGATCCAGATCTGCAACGGCCATGAGCCCCAGGCTGAGTTCGACGATCGTTTGCCTGCTTCTGCTGCTGTTGGAGGCGAGACATTGCGTCGCGCCAGGGTCTTGGTCCTGTCCCACTTTGGCTGCCAGTTACGCAACAGGCCGGAGGCTTGCAAAGATTTCGCTCGGTACAAAATCCTGGAGCGCCGCGCGATGTCGCGCACAACTCCATACCCCTCCGCGCTTCTCAGTGGGACCAGCCCCACGCTGCCATACGATGCCCATGCACCTCAATGTGACGACGAGTTCACGTAATTTGCGTGCCAAGGACACGTAAGTGGGATAGGGCCTTAACATTTCATTTGGGGAGCTTACAGCCCAGTGGTATGAATTTTGAGCTCTCACTTCAGGTATCCCCGGCATTCCCTCTCTCTCTATCCCTCCTCCACCCAAGTCGCACTAACTTCTCAATTTCACCCTACAAACAGCTAACAATGGCTTGTTTCCTTTATCATCATTACTTCTTTGCATATATTTCATTCATTGTTCTTTATCCCACCACATCACCGTCTATCTCCCTTGTTTCCCTTATCCCTAACCAGTCTGAAGAAAGGTCTTGACCCGAAACGTCACCCATTCCTTCTTTCCAGAGATGCTGCCTGCCCCGCTGAGTTACTCCAGCTTTTTGTATCTATCTTCAGTCATAATACTTGATGTATTTCATCCACGAAACAATTTGATGATGCATTATTGACAGTTAAAGAAAAGGTTCCTAAATTACACATGATTTCTGGAAATTCTAGTTCCCATTTTTTTTTTCATTTATAGCCACTAGACTTACTAATTATGTAATGATGACATCTTAGCAAACATTTTAAACAATATTTTAATCTCCTGTTTTAATTTGTTTTAAAATTGTTATCCATGTTAATTTAGAAGCCTCAATTCTTGAGGGAAGTATAATTAACTTGTGCATTATTGCTTCATTTGCTTATTTGTAAGTGCTTATGTAGGTGATTTGTAATGTATGTAATCCACTGATAATATAAAATCATCAAAACTGAAACTAACTATAAATGTTTTTCCCTCCCAAGAGACAATAACCTTTGAATGCATCCTTGACAAGGATTGGAATATAGATATATAGCAGTTTATTTAGTAGATTTGTTTGTCTTGTATTATGGTGGTGGGTTCTGTTTTGTGTTATTGTATTGTAAATATTATTTTTAATAATTGAATAAATATTTTAATTAAAAAAGAGAGATAATAACCAAACTAGAGCATGTATCTATTTGCTTGGAATTTTCAGATTGATAGTAAAATAAATCAAGGTACTTGCATTTTAATGTATAACTAAATATCTTACAAAATCTATATATGCTGCCCAAAGGTTTTATGCCAGCTATTTCAAAATCTGCTCACACTTTTGTTGAATATTGGCATTTGAAAATATAATGTCAATATGTCACATTCAGTCTTACAATGTCATCCATCCAAATTATTATAGAAATAGGTGGATCCCCAGAACCAGTCTCTTTCATCTGTCCACTACCATCTTCTGCATATAAGGTAGTCAGCTGATGTTCACCAACAATATACACACATGCTTACACTATGCAACACGCACACATTTTCAAAGGGATGGAAGGCTAGTTATCATTGAACTTTGGTCATGCAGATTTAGAACAGGAATCATCACTATTTTCTATTTAATACACAACTTGTAGATCTGTCAATATTATTTGTGAGAGGAATCTAGGGATTGTGGAGGGTAAATTATTGTTTTGGTTTATTAGTCTTAAGTGCATGCAAGTGATTAGTTACCATTTGTTCTCATCACTATACCTTCCATTCCATTGAATAAAGAGATGTAAGAAGATAGTCTGTCCATTTAGCCCCTCTAACCTGCCATATGAGGAATTTGGATTGTAACAATCAAATATATTTTGGTGCTTATTTAAAGGTGGGGCGTTTGACTTGAAACATTTAACAGTTTCGCTTTATGTGCTTGACTTTACTTTAGACTTTAGAGATACTGCATAGAAATAGGCCCTTGGGCCCACAGAGTCTGTGCTGACCAGCGATCACCTCGTATATTAACACTATCCTACACACTAGGGACAATTTACAATTTTACAAAACCAATTAACATTTAACGTCTTCAGAGTGTGGGAGGAAACCGGAGCAAATTGAGAAAACCCATGCGGTTACCGGGGGAACATACAAACTCTGTACAGACAGCACCTGTTGTTTGGATCAAACCCGGGTCTCTGGTGCTGTCAGGTGGCAGCTCGACAGCTGCACTGCTATGCCACACTACAAAAGAGCAGTATAAATCTCATTGGTAGACAAAAATGCTGGAGAAACTCAGCGGGTGAGGCAGCATCTATGGAGAGAATAGGCGACGTTTCGGGTCGAGACCCTTCTTCAGACTGATGTCGGGGGGGGGGGGGGGGCGGGGAAAAGGAAAGGGAGAGGCGGAGATAGTAGACTCGGTGTAGAGCTGGGAAGGGGAGAGGAAGGAGGGAGAAAGCAAGGACTACCTGAAATTGGAGAAGTCAATGTTCCAGCAGTGGGGGTGTAAACTACCAAAGCGAAATATGAGGTGCTGTTCCTCCAATTTGTGCTGGCCCTTACTCTGGCAATGGCGGAGGCCCAGGACAGAAAGGTCGGATTCAGAATGGGAGGGGGAGTTGAAGTGCTGAGCCACCAGGAGATCAGGTTGGTTACTGCAAACTGAGCGGAGGTGTTGGGCGAAGCGATCGCCAAGCCTAGGCTTGGTCTCACTGATGTAGAGAAATTGACGCCTGGAACAGCGGATCGAGTAAATAAGGTTGGAGGAGGTGCATATGAACCCCTGCCTCACTTGGAAAGACTGCTTGGGTCCTTGGATGGAGTCGAGGGGGGATGTAAAGCGAAAAGTGTAGCATTTCCTGCTGTTGCAAGGGAAAGTACCAGGGGAGGGGGTGGTTTGGGTGGAATGGACGAATTGACCAGGGAGTTACGTAGGGAACTTATTCCTGGGTGATTGCAGCATTCGGTTTATGTTTAAGAATATTACTGAAATTCAATATCTGCCAAAAAAAGTTGAAGCTACAACTTCATGGGCCAGAAGGCAAGGTTACAAATGCATACCATCTTTGTAATGTAATCTCATCAACATTTTTTCATGACCACATACTGCTGACCAATGTATTTTAACTTTTGACTGACATCTCCAACCAAGACGAATGAAACAAGATTTTATGCCCAATTTGTTTTGGATTTTGTAAATGCCATGGCTTCTTTTTAATAATCTAATCTGACCTTTTTATGTCCACCCTTTTTGCCTACTGATTAAAGTAAGACTAAAAGCAGACAAGCTCTTTCACAGCTGAGCAAGAACAGGCAGTCATCATCTGAGTTAATAGCAAAGCTTTAACAAAGCAGAAATATCCTAAGTTAACTTTAAAAAATCAAAAACTTCATCAAATAGGCAGATTTTAAAGACCTCTTTAAAGACTCGGTAAAGAGGAATGGGAAGTCAAAACAGAGAGAGGTTCTGGGAAATAATTCTGGAAGTAAAAGCATGAGCACCAGAGAATTTTTATCACCCTAATCTTGGCCTTTTAGTATCTCTTTCCATTCCCCATTTTTATTTTTGCATGGCATCTAATTTCTTATTCAATACATACATTTTGCCTTATTCATTTCATGTGGCAATTTTCACATTCCATCTACTAACAAACCTAAGACTTTTTTCCGTACTCATATTTATTTGGAACATATTTACGAATTCTAGTTTATTTGTCTTCCACATCTAGAAGCTATTCAAACATTAATCATTAATCTAATTCTATCATTTAAAATAATTTTTTATCAAGAAAATAGTTGCCAGGATTTCTCAGTTGCTAGACAATCCTTGTAAAACATCTGTATACTTTCTCCAGAGTTTGACTCCAATTTGCAGTAAAGCCACCAGAATTGTGTACAACTTTGCAATTAATTGCATTATAATGTTTGTGGCTGAGTTCCCAACTTCAATGGGTTTCCCTTTGGAATTTCTGACCCATCTGTGACAGAACCTGTTTGAATGCGATTTCCCTCTTCTGTCATAAATGGGTCCCTCACTTGTGTGCGTGATCACAGTCTTCCACTGCATACAGGGATCTAAAACTAGAGATGTAAGGTGAGAGGAGAAAGATTTAAAAGGGACCCGTGGGCAACTTTTCCATGCAGGGCAGTGGCCATATGGAATGAACTTTCAGAGGCAGCTACAGAGGCAAGAATAATTACAATGTTTAAAAAATAGGTTTAAGGCGAGGGAGGAAAGATTTAATAGGCGCCCAAGGGGTCACCTTTTTACACAAAGGGTAGTGGCTATATGAAACCAGCTGCCAGAGGAGGTAGTTGAAGCAGGTACTATTGCAACTTTTAAAGAACATTTACACAGGTACATGGGTAGGTTAACTTTAAAAGGGCAAAACGCAGTCAGATGGGATAGTGTAGATTGGGCATATTGGTCGGCGTGGGCAAGTTGGGCCGAAGGGCCTGTTTCCATGCTGTATGACTATGATATTTGTATAGGTACACGGAGAGGAAAGGTTTAGAGGAATATAGGCCAAACGTGAGAAAATGGAACTTGCTCAGATAGACCTCTGATGAATAGAGCCGTAGGGCCTATTTCTATGCCGGATGACTGGCTCTATAACCTGGCATCCAATTATTCAGAAATCCTAATAGCCCAACTGTCTGTCTGGAACGCAGGTCAGGGATCTAAACTTAAAAATGGATGACCTGCCAAAGCTGGGGGTCTGTAGAGTGGTTGGGGCAAGTGTTCCGACTGTCGACTGAGTGTGCGGCTGGACCCGGAGTCAAAGTCTGGACACCAAGGGTCAGGTTTGTGGTCGAACTGGGGTCTGAAATACTTGTAAATTTTTGGCTTCCTTTAAACTCCTCGTTCATCAGAAAATGTATTGCACCATTATGTGATGTGTTTTACAAAAGGAGTAAAATAAGTATATGTTTGGGTATTATTGGGAGCAACATCCAGCAGATGAGAAAATCCGCTAGTCCAGTGCCATCAAAGTCCAAATGCTAAAAACAAGGAACTGCAGGCAGCATCCCTGGAGAACACGGATATGTAACATTTAGATTGGAACCCTTCTTCAGACTGATTGCAAAGGTGGGGGGGGGAAGAAACCAAGATCATTCGAGGGGCAGGACAAAGCACGACAGGCCAATTGCTGCTGAAGTATTGAGGTTTTATTGGGGGTTTTTAACTCCTTATTTTGTTTTGCTTCTTGCAGATGCAGCAGTTTTACTTCATTGGGTCTCTTTCCGTGACAGTGGCCAACTGACCACTAGCCCTCCCGCAGTAAATCACATTGCAATGGCTCTGCTGGCCGACGGCAGGCCTGAGCGACAGCTCGGAAACTGCGCTTGCCCCTGGGAGAAGGCGGAAAGCTGTGCCAGGAAGGGAATTTTCTACCAAAAGGCCAGGCGGCTTCAACCCAACGAGGATGCATATAGCATTGCCCAACTCAATGACAGAACCTCTGTTATTGTCAACGTCGGAGGCAATAAGTATCAGATTCCATGGACTACACTGGACCAGATCCCTTTAACACGCCTGGGCAGGCTTAAAGCGTGCAGCAATTATGAGGAAATCATGGATATCTGTGACGATTACGATGTAAACCACAACGAGTTTTTCTTTGACCGAAATCCTTGTGCCTTCAGAACCATCATGACGTTCCTGACAGCTGGAAAGCTGAGGCTCCTCCGAGAAATGTGTGCTCTCTCCTTCCAGGAGGAGCTGGTTTACTGGGGCATTGAAGACGAAAATCTGGAGTGGTGTTGTCGCCGGAAACTTTACCAGAAAGTGGAGGATCTAGAAGAAATCAAGAGGAGATTTGAAGTGCTCCTTACTGAAGAACCACCGGGTGCCTTTGATGAGATGACTCGGCTCGGTCATTGCATGAAGAAGCTCAGGGACATGGTAGAGAATCCTGATTCGGGGATCCCAGGCAAGATCTTTGCATGCCTCTCAGTTCTGTTTGTGACGATCACTACAGTAAGCCTCTGTGTCAGCACCATGCCCGATCTGAGGCAGGAAGAGGAGAGGGTAAGTATCTGTTTATTAAACATATCGTTTCCAAATGTTTAGTACACTAGACATAATCTGCACTTACATCTGTGCTTATGGCTCCTTAAATAGCGAAATCTAACTTAGGCTATTTACTTTACATAATCAAAAAAAACATTTATGTTAATTCCCAATAGTATATTACATGTGGCTATATGAGTGCAGCAATAGTCATATGTGAGCATGTATTGTGAGCATCTTTATCATCGATTTCTTACTTATTTTCATCACTCCACCATCAGTGCCTCTTTAATTGCATAACCTTTCAGCATTCTCATGTTATGTCCCTGGAGGACTGGGGGAAATTTGAGGATGCACAGTGACTTGGACAGGTTGAGTGAGTGGGCAGATGCAATATAATGTGGATAAATGTGAAGTTATCCACTTTGGTGGCAAGAACAATACGGCAGATTATTATCTGAATGGTATCAGATTAGGAAAAGGTGAGGTGGAGGGTAGGTAATGTAACCCCACATTTTAAGAAAGGAGGGAGAGAGAAAGCAGGGAATAGTAAGATTGAACGAGAACTTACCAGTTCGAAGGTTGATCTTTATTTCATGAGGAGTCGAAGTGAGGGATTTCGTGAAGAGCCCGCCGGCGCGCATGCTCGACATACTTCAAAGTAGCGGCGTGGAATCACAGAACCAACAATAGAAATGACTTCGCATAGTATGATTGAATTGACTAAGATTACCAGATGAAGGTGATTGAGGGTTGGGCGAGGAGGGCACGAAATCCCTCACTTCGACTCCTCATGAAATAAAGATCAACCTTCGAACTGGTAAGTTCTCGTTCAATCTTACTATTTCATTTCGGAGTCACGTGAGTGACTTCGTGAAGACTTCAAAGCTTCTGTGATTACACGCCCTGGACCACGTCCATGCTGACACACCACTACCAGGGATGGATGGGAGGAACAAAGTTGCTCAATAGTTCATACTGCAAAACAAGAGCAGAGTTATTAACAACAAAACAAAACCCCTCATGCGGGGACATCTCCACGTTCGTGACCTGCATTCAGCACGGCTTCTGCGAACCGTAGAGGAGCAGCAACAGGCTTGTTATAAAAACGCTGGAACACAGCTTCATTAGCCCATCCTGCTGTGGCGAGAATTTGGTCCATGGGCACCTCCATGACCCTCGCCCTTGACGTCGATGCAGCCCTGGTGGAAAGAGACTTGAACACATTAGTGTCGATACCTGACTTACCCAAGACGACTGGAAGCCACATGGATATCGTCTGGACTGTCACTCGATGATGAGGTCTCTTATGAGTGACAAGCAGGTATCTCTCCATTCCTCTGATGCGTGCCGTCACCTTGACATAGTGGCGGATATGTGAGACTAAACATAGCCTAGCATCTGCGGGGTATGCCGGGAACTTCAGCTGCAGCCCTGTGCACCCAGGTCTATGCTGCTTTAGTAGCTCGACAACGAAAAAGACTACTTCTGTAGGGGTAGCTGTCATTTTGTCGACACGCAGTTTGTGTAGTGTCTGTACCCTCTGAGCTGAAGTCAGCGCTAGTAACATCACCAGCTTCATGGTGAGTTGGTCCAGTTGGAGCCCTTCCATGGGAGACCACGTCCTGAGCAGGGTTAATACGTCCCTGACATCCCAGGTGATATTATAGCGTGGTATAGGCGGATTCATATTGAATATACCCCGCATGAGTCTGGACACTAGCCTGTTGGATCCTACCTCCAACTGAGGTAGAACGATAGCGCACTTCTGGCGCTGTTGATGGCACTGTAACTTAAGTGTTCATCATGGTGCAACCCCGCGAGGAATTCCAGGACGTCGGTTGTTGTCACGTCATCGTACGTGATGCGAGAGCGGCTGCAGTAGGCTTCCCACTTCTTAATATGCAAGCGGTATCTTCGCCTTGTAGACTCTCGACACGACGCCCTGGTGGTATCCATGGTCCGAGCCGAGAGGCCGTATTGGACTAACGGCCTGTTCAGAACCTGCAAGCCAACAAATTTAAATAGCCATGGCAGGGATGCGGCTCCCCTGAGACAGGGTGAGTAACCAATTGTGGGCAACCCTTCAAAAGGACCCAAGGTTCGTTGAGCATGTCAAAGACCACCGGATACCAAGGCTGTGTGGGCCAGTCGGGTATAATAAGGATGCCCTTGGCAGCATCTGCCTGAATCTTTCCCAATACCCGACTGATGAGGCAAAACGGAGGGAAGGCATAGAAAACCCAATTCCCCCAGTCCAGCGAGAATGCATCTAGCGCTATTGCCCCAGGATCTGGTTCCCATGAAACGTAGGCTGGTACCTGATGGTTTAACCGTGACGCAAAAAGGTCAATGTCCGGTTTACCAAATTTGGCTGTGACTTTAGAAAAAATCTCAGGATGCAACATCCATTCAATGTTGTCATTAAATTTGCGTGACCTGGTGTCCGCCACAGTATTAAGCTCACCTGGCAAATAGGTAGCTGAAATCCAAATGTCTCTTTGAACACACCAGAGCCAAATTGAGTTAGCCAATTTGTCACACGAAACTGACCTGGTACCACCCATATGGTTTAAATATGCCACAGCTGTGGTGTTGTCTATTTGGAGACGGACGTGTGCTCCAACAAGCTTGGAACAATATGCACGAAGTCCGTGGAATGCTGCCAGCAACTCCAAATAGTTAATCCCTTGAGTCAACAACATCGATGCCTCAAGGGTGTCCCATCTGCCCCCACAACTAGAGCAATTATCAGTAGCTCCCCAGCCATTGGAGCTTGCATCAGTCTGTAAATATACCACCGGATTAGCCTCCCTAACAGGCTTAAATGAGTTGCTAATGTGACACACCCACCATTGCAACTCAGTTATCGCTTCGGACGGCAGCTGCATTGATCGATCGTAATGACCAGCGTTCCGTTTTAACGCAATAATTTTAGCTCTTTGCAAATTCTGATAATGCAAAGGCCCATATCGTGCTGCCGGAAACAAAGCCACTAGCTTGCCAATTACTGTGGCTGTATGCCGAATCGATGGTATATTGGTGCCAATTAAATCTCTGCACACCTGAGTGACTTCCTCAATTTTGTTAATTGGTATAGTTATTCTCATACTCATTGAGTTCACCGTGAACCCTAGGTAATTAATTACCTGGGCAGGGCAGAACTTCGATTTCTCTGGATGGACAATGAATCCTAATTGTTGAAATATATTGACAGCAGCTGCAACACCCTGTTCAGCCAAATGCAGGGTGTGGCCCACAATAAAGACATCATCTAAATAGGCCATAACTATATGATGTCTTTGTCTCAAATAAGCCATGATTGGCTTCACCAATTTAGTGAACAATCTAGGGGCTGTAGTGAGCCCATTAGGCAAAGCCTTATACTGCCAAAGTTGCCCCATCCAGATAAATTTCAAAAACCTTCTATCATATTTCTGGATGGATACTGAATAATATGCATCCCTTAAATCAATGCATGCCATAAAGCAGCCATGAGAAATCAATGATTTGGCTGTTTCAAACGTATCCATTTTAAAATGAGTATATGTTACAAACGTATTCAAACGGGTTAGATCAATGATGACACGACAGCCTCCATCCTTCTTAGGTCTAGTAAATATGTTCGAAACAAATTCAATTGGCTCATGCACCGTTTTCTCAATCACACCCTTCTGTTCCAGACTTAAAATTTCCTTATAACCTGCTGCCTGTTCTGCAGCAGACAATTTGAACGTACGACCAGGCATGTGCTGGGATGGAGGAATGTCGCCATTAATAAACTCAATTTTATGCCCCTGAATATTCCGCAACACATACTCATCACCAGTAAAATTACCCCATGCATCCTAAAACAACCGTAAACGACCACCAACATGGGAAGTGAAACAGAGAGAAAAGAGAGAACCAGACCCCCTCACCTCCGTGGTTACCGGCGGTCCTTGACACGTGTGTGTGGCCGTGGAGGTGCTGGGTTGGCTTGAGGGCGCGGCGTCTTCGATTTCCAAAAAGGTCTCTGCCGACCCTGTCCTAAAAAAGACCCTTGGTGCTGGTTCTGGTGTTGTTGTCATTGTGGAGCTAGAGGGTGAGTCCTCGTCGAGGCCCTGGCCGACCCTCGTGAGCGAATGTATGGAGCTTTTGAACCGGACGGTGTGGGGGCACTCTTAGAGCGCATGATCCCCGCCGTTTTGGCTTGTTCGTCAAGCTCTTTGACTCTCTTCGAGAGGTCCTCACCAAAGAGCTGACGGGGCGGCGGCGGCGGCGGTGGTTTGCACAATCCTGCAAACTTCGGGTTGAGTGCTGGGCGGATGCTGTTTTTGCGAAACCCGTTGATTTCGTGCTGGGTCGCGCACAATAAGGCCAGAGCATCTTCCTGGTCCAAATTCAGCTCGTCCTCGTCCACCGACCGCGCAAAGGCGGTAATACCGGCCGTGAGGAGTTTCAGGATCCGCTGCAATTGTAGCTCTAGTTGACGGATAGCCGCACTGATGTTGCCCCATATTGGCGTATTGACCACAGGCACGTTGAGGGAGTTGCAGTTTGATGGAGCCTTGTGACGGCTCATAGCCTGGATAAGGACTTCTTCCTGCAGCACCTGATTATTAAGAAAGTCCACTGTGGCTGCCAGCTTTGAATTGAGAGGAAGACCAGCCGTATGTGGGGCCGCGAATTTGGTCGCCACATCCAAAAGTTCCTCCGCTGGCACCTCCACCGGAGGTGGTACGGGATCCACCAGAACCTCCTCCTCGTGCTGCTCCAGGCTGATAGTAGATGTTGGTGAAGACGCCCTGTGCCTGTTGCTGCCCTGCTGTTGTTGACGCTTTAGTAGCTCGTCATTGAAGCAGGAGCTCCAGCAGCCGCTCCATACGGTCAATACGCCCTTCACCCTGAACACTCAGGTGGTCGGAGTCCTCCGGCTCTGAAAAGAAAACCGGGCTCCTGTCATCGGCCCGCACCTCGTCGAGGCCCTGCCGGTGCCGGTAGTTGTCGCTAACAGCCGCCGAGGCGAAACTGCGCGATTCCTGCGCGGGCGTGTTCAATCGCCTCCGTTTAGCGAGAGCTGAAGCCGCTGCCACTAAGGGCACATGCGGCGAGGTGTCGGCACCAGCCGAAGCATGGCTGCCTGGGGCCCGCGCAGTCTTGCCGGCTGCCCACATCGTGGACGTTGCCGACGCATGGTGCCGCCCACCCATCCATGGGGGGCTCGGCGACCGCGACGAGACCCGACTCAACCGACCCGTCCCGGCGTCGAGAGTCGGGGTGTGCCGGCTGGACCTCACAGCCGCCCCGGGTCTCGCCCTGGAACCTGACCGCTCCTCCGCGACAGGCAATGCCTTAGCCCTAACAGGGTTAGGCTTCTGGGCTCCTCCCCTCCCCCTTCTCGGAGGGCTGAGTGGAACAGGCCGTGCAACGGCACGTGCCCTGCTCGAGGTCGCCAGCGAGCCCGCTGACAACCTGACTGCCATGGCAGGGTCCCCCTGCTCTGGCGGCACACCACACTCCTCCTCACCGAACTCCTCCGAGCTGTGGTGTGCTGGCGGATCTGGACCTGTGAACACAGGGCTTACCCACATCTCCGCCTGAGTCCCGGCCTGCGCTGCAGGTACTGCCAATGGAAAAGGCCCCGGAACTGTTGACCGGCGAACTCGTCCTGACGTCCTCCGGCCCTTCGAACTCCCATCCATGTCCTTGCTGCAAGACATAATCAGGCAACAAGGACCACCAACTAAAGGTGGAATACTCACCTCCGTGGCCCCTTCTGAAGGGCTGGCGAGGAGCGCGCTCCACCGCCAGCCGTCGCAGCAACGCGTTACGACGATATGTCGAGCATGCGCGCCGGCGGGCTCTTCACGAAGTCACTCACGTGACTCCGAAATGAAATTATAGACCAGCTCGCCTGACATCGGTAGTGGGGAAGATGTTTGAGTCAATTATTAAAGATGTAATAGAAGCACATTTGGAAAACAGTGACGGGATCGGCCAAAGTCAGCATAGATTTATGAAGGGGAAATCGTGCTTGACTAATCTTCTGGAATTTATTGAGGATGTAACAAGTAGAATGGATAAGGGAGAGCCAGTGGATGTGGTGTATCTGGACTTTCAAAAAGCTTTTGACAAGGACCCAGACAAGAGATTAGTGTGCAAAATTAGAGCACATGGTATTGGGGATAGGGTATTGACATGGATTGAGAACTGGTTGGCAGACAGGAAGCAAAGAGTAGGAATTAACAGGTCCTTTTCAGAATGGCAGGTAGTGATTAGTGGGGTGCCGCAAGGCTCAGTGCTGGGACCCCAGTCATTCACAATAATACATACAATATATATTTACGATTTAGTCAAAGGAATTTAATGTAACATCTCCAAGTTTGCGGATGACACAAAGCTGGGTGGCAGTGTGAGCTGCGAAGACGATGCTAGGAGGCTGCAGTGTGACTTGGATTGATTGGGTGAGTGGGCAGATGCACGGCAGGTGCAGTATAATGTGGATAAATGTGAGGTTATCTACTTTGGTGGCAAGAACAAGAAGGCAGATTATTATCTGAATCGTGTCAGATAAGGAGAAGGGGAGGTGCAATAAGACCTAGGTGCACTTGTACATCAGTAACTGAAAGTAAGCATGCAGGTGCAGCAGGCAGAGAAGAAAGCTATTCATAGCGAGAGGAGTTGTATGGGAGCAAGGAGATCCTACTGCAGTTGTACAGGGCCCTGGTGAGACCAGGCCTGGAGTATTGTGTGCAGTTTTGGTCTCCTAATTTGAGAAAGTACATTCTTGTGATTGAGAGAGTGCAGAGCAGGTTCACCAGGGTAATTCCCAGGATGGCTGGACTGACATATATGATAGAATGGATCGATTGGGCTTATATTCACTGGAATTTAGAAGGATGAAAGGGTATCTTATAGAAACATGTAACATTCTTAAGGGATTGGACAGGCTAGATGCAGGAAAAATGTTCCCCATGTTGAGGGAGTCCAGAACCAGGGGTCACAGTTTAAGAATTAAGGGGTGGGCCATTTAGGACTGAGATGAGGAAACACATTTTCAGCCTGAGAGTTGTGAATCTGTGGAATTCTCTGCATTGGCAGTGGAGGCCAATTCACTGGATATATTCAAGAGGGAGTTAGATATAGCTCTTTGGGTTAACAGAATCAAGGGATGTGGGGAGAAAGCAGGAACAGGGTACTGATTCTGGATATCCAGCCATGGTAATATTGAATGGCGGTGCTGGCTCGAACGGCCGAATGACCTTCTCCTGCACCTATTTTCTGTTTTTATATTTCTATTATATCTGTGAATATGTCTTAAAATAATTCAAGGATTCCAAAGAGGTTTGGGATGGCTTGAAATTGTGAAAGGCATTCTCTAAATGGAAATCTCTTTGTACTGGATTGCCTCTGCACTTCTCAGCCATTCTCTCTTCCATTAATACTATCCTTCAGACTGTCCATCAAGCCTTTGATCACCAGCTCTGTTATGTCCTTGGGGAAATCTAATCACATTTAATAAAAACAGAAGGTACACAAAATGCTGGAGAAACTCAGCGGGTGCAGCAGCATCTATGGAGCGAAGGACATAGGCAACGTTTTGGGCCGAAACCCTTCTTCAGACTGATGGGGGGTGGGGGGAGGCGGGGGGGAAGAAAGGAAAAAGGAGGAGGAGGAGCCCGAGGGCTGAGGGAGAGGTAGGAAGGGGAGGAGAGAACAAGGGTTAACAGAATTTAGATAATTCGATGTTCATGCCAAGAGGATGCAGACTCCCCAAGCGGAATATGAGGTGCTGTTCCTCCAATTTGCAGTGTTGTTCACTCTGGCCGTGGAGGAGGCCCAGGACAGAGAGGTCGGATATGGAATGGGAGGGGGAGTCGAAGTACTGAGCCACCGGGAGGTTGGGTTGGTTAATGCGGACCGAGCAGAGGTGCTCGGCGAAATGATCGCCAAGCCTCCGCCTGGTCACACCGATGTAGATCAGCTGACATCTAGAGCAGCGGATCCAATAGATGAGGTTGGAGGAGGTGCAGGTGAACCTCTGTCGGACCTGGAACGACTGCTTGGGGCCTTGAATGGAGGGGGGAGGCAAAGCGACAAGTGTAGCATCTCTTGCGGTTGCAAGGGAAAGTGCCCGGGGAAGGGGTGGAGCGGGAGGGAAGGGAAGAATTGACAAGGGTGTTGCGGAGGGAGCGGTCTTTGCGGAAGGCAGACGGGGGGGAGATGGGAAGATGTGCCGGCTGGTGGGGTGAAAGGTGAGGACCAGGGGGACTCTGCCCTTGTTGCGAGTGGGGGGATGGGGAAAGAGGGCAGTGTTACGGGATATGGAGGAGACCCTGGTGCTAGCCTCATCTATGGTGGGGGAGGGGAATCCCAGTTCCCTGAAGAACGAGGACATTTGTGATGGCCTGGTGTGGAACACCTCATCCTGGGAGCAGATGCGGCGTAGACAAAGGAATTGGGAATAGGGGATGGAGCCCTTACAGGAAGCAGGGTGGGAGGAAGAGTAGTCCAGATAGCCGTGGGAGTCAGTGGGGTTATAGTGGAAGCAGTCGTTCCAGGTCCGACAGAGGTTCACCTGCCCCTCCTCCAACCCCATCTACTGCATCCGCTGCTCTAGATGCCAGCTGATCTATATCGGTGAGACCAAGCGGAGGCTTGGCGATCGTTTCGTCGAGCACCTCCGCTCGGTCCGCATTAACCAACCCGACCTCCTGGTGCCTCAGCACTTCAACTCCCCCTCTCATTCCATATCCGATCTCTCTGTCCTGGGCCTCCTCCATGGCCAGAGTGAGCAACACCGCAAATTGGAGGAACAGCACCTCATATTCCGCTTGGGGAGTCTGCATCCTCTTGGCATGAACATCGAATTCTCTCAATTCTGTTAACCCTTGTTGTCTCCTCCCCTTCCCACCTCTCCCTCAGCCGTCGGGTTCCTCCTCCTCCTTTTTCCTTTCTTCCCCCCGCCTCCCCCCACCCCCCATCAGTCTGAAGAAGGCATTTTGGACTGAAACGTTGCCTATCTCCTTCGCTCCATAGATGCTGCTGCACCCGCTGAGTTTCTCCAGCATTTTGTGTACCCTCAATTTTGCAGCATCTGCAGTTCCTTCTTTAATAAAAACAGAAAATGCTCTGCTCACTCAGCAAGCCAACAGCATAAAAAGACAGATAAACGGAGTTAGCCTCAGTTTTAATGCAATTAGAC
This sequence comes from Raja brachyura, assembly GCA_963514005.1. The sequence goes on from OY740784.1 coordinate 83,829,779, forward strand.
ACATACAATATATAAAAATCAAAAATGCATTAAATTAATATTTTTTACTAGGTAAAAAATAGGTGATCATAATAGTGCAAAAAACAATATGCATAGTGCAACCAAAGATCACGGTTCTTGAGGTTAGTGTTGTGAGTGTTCAAGAGGCTGACTGCTGGGAAGAAGCAGCTCTTGAACCTGTTGGTTATATTTTTTAGCCTCCACGCTGACCAAGATGCCCCATCTAAGCTAGTCCCATGTACCTGTCCAAATGTCTTTTAAGCATTGTAATAGTATCTGTTTTAACTACAACCTCTAGCAGCTCAGTCCAGATACCCACCATCTTCTGAAAAAGTTGTCCTCTCAGGTCCCTATTAAATTTTTCCCTCTCACCTGAAAACGATGTCTTCTGGTTCTTGATACTCTTACCCTGGGGTAAAAGGCTTTGTGCATTCATCTAGCCAATTACCCTCACAACTGTATACATCCATATAGAATCATCCTTCAGCCTCTAGTGTTCCAAGGAATAAAGTCCTAGCCTGCCCAACCTTTCCCAATTAGCTCAGCCCCCCCCCCCCCCTCCCACACACACACCACCACAATCAGCTCCTTGGTGTTACTAACATCTTAGAGTAAGATTGTTCTGGCGCCAATCAGATTTTCAAATCTCCCTCCTGTACTCCAACTCATAATTAGGATTGAACTTGACCTGATCGAACTTGGAGGCAACAGCACTACTTTACTACACCTGGTTTCTCCTTTTGGCCTTGCACATAGGTGCTTACCACAGTCGATACCAACACTGATGCCTCTCTCTGCTAATCCCACATTAGCCATATCTCCCTCTACTCCTTCCCTACCCAAGTACTTATCGAACTGCCTTTTGAAATCAGGTAGGAGGCCCAATTGGCCCATTCAATTCATGCCAGTTCATGGCATTTCCTCACTGACTTTCCATGCAACCTGTTAGAGTCGTAGATAGAGTCATAGAGTTATACAGCGTGGAAACAGACCCTTCGGCCCAACTTGCCCACACTGGCCAAAATGTCCCAGCTACACTAGTCCCACCTGGCTGCGCTTGGTCTATATCACTCCAAACTTGTCCTATCCATGTACCTGTCTAACTGTTTCTTAAACATTGGGATAATCCCAGTCTTAACTACCTCCGCTGGCAGCTTGTTCCATACACCCACCACCCTTTGTGTGAAAAAGTTACCCCTCAGATTCCTATTAAATTCCCCTTCACCTTGTACTTATGTCCTCTGGTCCTCGATTCCCATACTCTGGGCAAGAGACTCTGTGCATTTACCCAATCTATTCCTCTCATGATTTTATACACCTCTATAAAACCACGCCTTATCCTCCTGCGCTCCAAAGAATAGACACCCAACCTATTCAATCTCTCCCTATAGCTCACACCCTCTAGTTTTGGTAACATCCTCGTAGATTTTTACTGAAACCTTTCAAGTTGGACAATATCTTTCCAATAACATGGTGCCCGGAACTGAACACAAGATTCTAAATGCAGTCTCACCAACTTCTGATACAACTGCTCCCAACTTCTATACTAAATACCCTGACTGATGAAGGCCTATGTGCCAAAAGCCTTTTTGACCACCTTATCAACCTGCAACTCGACCTTCAAGGAACCATGCACCCGCACTCCTAGATCCCTCTGCTCTACAACACTCCCCAGAGGTCTACCATTCACTGTGTAGGTCCTGCCCTTGTTAGGCATCCCAAAAAGCAACAGCTCACATTTCTCTGTATTCTTCTCACTTTTCTGTTAACTCCCCCAGATTCTAGCACTCACCTACACAAAGGACAATTTACAGTGGCCACCCAGCCTATCAAATTGCATGTCTTTGGAATGTGGGAAGACACTAGAGCACCCAGCGAAAAACCCACACAGTGTTAGGGTGAATGTGCAGACTCCACACAAACAGCACCCGAGGTCGGGATTGAATATGGGTTATGGGTGCTGTGAGACAGCAGCTCTACTAGATTTGCATGGGTGGAGGGATCACCATGCAGTAACCTACCCAGTAAATCAGAGGGCTCCTCTAATAAAACATATCAGGCAATTGTCACTGAAACAGTGAAGAGGATTTTTATGATTTTTAAAGAGCTTCTTACAAGAGATGGGTGGCACAGTGGTGCAGCTGATTGTGCCGCTGCCTCTGCTGTGCCAAAGACCTGGATTCGATCCTGACCTTTGGTGTTGTTTATGTGGAGTTTGCATGTTCTCCCTGTGACAACCTGGGTTTCCTCCGTGTCCTCCAGTTTCATCCCACATCCCAAAGACAGGCGGATTTGTAGGTGAATTGGCCTTTGTCAATTGCCCCAATTGTGATGGGAGTGGATGAGAAAGTGGGATAACATAGAACTAGTGTGACCAGGCGATCAATGGTCGGCACGGAGTCAGTGGGCAGAAGGGTCTATTTTGATGCTGCGTATTTTTGAAACAAAAAATGTCATAATAGGTGAGGTTTTGCTGGAGAATTTCAAAGCTTAGGGTGGAAGCACCTGCAGACAGTGAGTGATGGAGCAAATTAAATCAGAGCAAAGGCTCGACTAGGAGCAGCACAGACATTTTGGGTGTTTTGAGCTGCAAGGGTATAGAGATTGAAGAACAAGAATATATTGTTGAGGGTTCTCTTTTTTACCTCAGCATCATCTGATATTTATCAATTAAGTAGGAATGGTTTTATCTGTGGGCTCTTCAGTGTTGCTGGTTATAAAGGCAAATAGATGGAGATGGAGCAATCAACAGAGCATCCTTCAGTTGAGAACTACTATCTTCATTAAAAGCAATTACTGGGTCAATGATGCATAAAAAGTCATATCACACATCATACTCAGTTCTTAAAGGTTGCTCTTAGTTCTATATATATCCACAAGCTAATGGGCCACAACATTTTTATCCTGTATCAGCTAAGTATAGTGGTAGTATGGGAATACAAGAGAATAAAATGTTGGTGTGTACTGTTGTTCATAGGGGATAATAAATGTCATAAAACAGAGACTACAATGTTCTCATTATGTACTTAGCAAATATAGCTCTACAAATCCAGCCAAACAGCCTCCTCATTTGCAGAGTTCAGCATTGTTATACCACCCATATTTGTGAAACATTATAAGACATTATGTTGAGACTCAGATATGCAACCCTGCTTTTACCAGCCTGGCGCATGATCATTGATAGGTCTATTCTCCACCTGGGTGTGTAACTAAGGAAGTCTCAGCTAATTTGGAGAGTTTAATTGAACAGGTAAATTATTGCAGAATAATCTACCCAAATTGTTATCACAGGAATCAAAGTAAACCTAATTAACAAATTTGCTTCAGAAAAAAATCATAATTAGGTTAATCATTAGCATCAATTTCATTCAAAGATTACACCCATTAAGACAAACTGCAGCCATAAAATGAATTGCAAATATATTTAAATTGTAGAATTACCAAGTGCCTTCTGATTTAATGAAAATTCTACATTCTAAAAGAATTGTTCTTGGACTACAGATGGAAAAAATTATATCTCCAATCACTATCAACTTTGTAAGTGCGACTGAGCAAATCTCCCGTGGGTCCAATTAACTGCAAACAATTGCTTAATCTACTTACAATTCTGATAAGGCTCCAGCAACATTGTCTTAAAAATATTACATGAAAATGGGCCATTGGACAAAATGGTGGCAAAATAGAAACAACTTAATTTATACAGCAGTGAAACATTTACCTCTAACACAATTGGGTCATTCGAACTGAATGTCCTGGGAGGCATAGAGAGCTCCAAGCAATAACTAGGCTGCCAATGGTGCATTTTGTGAGTTTTCCCTTTAGCCACCTTTCCCAAGTGAGTGATTTCAGATGTCTCTGACCAAATAAAAATGGTTAAAGATTAAAATAATTGTTAAATTGTTTTAAATCCCTAAAAGTTAAAATATTAAATAAACCATTTACCTGCATTTGCCTTCGTACTCGAGGTCAGTGACTGCCTCTGCTTCATGTGTCTGTGCTCCATCGCTGGACTGCCTATGGCACCATCCAGTCTCCCACTTGTCTCCAATCTCCACATCCGTAAATGGATACAATGGGTCATGGCAGACAATGGGTTAAACTAGACAATGGGCTAACACATATGGTGAGATAATCCTCAGAAAAAGACACAAAGTGCGGGAGTAACTCAGCGGGTCAGGTAAAATCCCTGTAGCACACGGATAGGTGACAATCCGGGCCCAAGGATGCTTCTGAAACAGCATCTGCAGTTCCTTACTTCTACCCGATAACCCTCAAGGCTGGACAAGGGGCCTCACTGAAACCTTGATGAAATTGCATAATACCAGATTCAGTGACCAGTGCAAATAAAGTGACCTTAACTTAGCCCATGCCTAGATGCTGCCAACCACTGCACAGACTCCGGGGGGAATTTAGCATTGTACATATAGGGTAAAACAGAACTACTCACATCTTTTATAACACTGAGCTCACCAGAGTACACTGTGGTAAACATGAATTCCTTTATTTTATGTCCTTGTAGTGGAGATAATGAGGGAAATGTAGATAATAGGTAGTATAAGAAAACAATGTATGATTTGTATCTGTGGCCATCTGCCCTAGAATGGGTGTATCCCAAGTTGACCAATTTGTAATAAAGAAAAATTGTTCTGTAAGTGCAGCTCAGACTCTTCATGAATGTTTCCCATCTCACTGTGCAGGCATGGAAGTTAGAGATAAGCTGGACAACAAAATGTTGATGTCCAGTAATTCTCCACCAACCAGAGGTAACCACAATCTGGCCCATTGTCTGAATCGTGATATATATACCGTGTGAATTCTACATAGCTGGCCCTTAAAGGGCCTGTCCCACTTAGGTGACTTTTTTGGCAAGTGCAGGAGACTCTGCGCTCGCCACAAGATCGCCACATGGTCGGCACATGTTCGCTCGTTGTCTCTGGTGAGTATCCTTCACGGTCGCGAGGAGTTCCCGCATTCTGGGAACTAGTCGCGGCCTCAGTATGGTAGCCGAAAACTTTTCAACGTGTTAAAAAAAATTCTGCAGCCAGTGGGGTCGCCAGTTATCGTAGGTAATCATAGGTAGTCATGATAGTCGTAGGTAGTCTTAGTTAATCGCCTTTGCTGACCGATCATTTTCATTGGCTCATTGCGAAAAAAAAGGTATGTAAACAGCAGCACGTCATTCCAGTGTGCGGTCATTGCACAATTTTTCTTTCAGTGGATCAGACGGTGTGAGACATGTCTCCGAGGAGAAGGCTTCAACGCAGGAGGAGGGCACAACCCTCAACACCACCCACCAGGCTGTTATCAACATTTGTTTGTTTATAAGACTTTTGTATTTTTCATTACCAATAAAGGAAACCCCTGACTCTTTAACCTCAAAATGATGTATGAATATCATTCTTTTTCATAATAATCCCTCAAGTCATCACCTATATCTCATATTTCATATGTCATTTCTCATATATTTAGATCATTGAAACACACACAAAGGCAAGAAAGGAATGCATTGTATTTAAAGAACCACTTCATTTCAAACATAATTACTGTATGCTGTGCAGTTGTATTAGGAGGGACTGTCCTAATAAGCATTGTGCAGTAATTGTATATGGAATTAAACCCGTTCCTGGTGCATTAACAAATACTCATAGATCCGAGATCTGTGATCATGATCGTTACGAAACACATAATCATCTCATGGGAGCATCCATCAGGACCAAAAGAGTTACATACTTAAATTTTAGCAGCTGATCTACAGAAAGAAACCAGGCTTTTATCCAGAATTATAGTTCACCTTCCACTGAACCTTGCAATATAATTGGGTGGTCAGTCCCACTACCTGAAGTAACTGGTCTAATTATGCTGATTGCAGCATACATCATCAAAAATGCATCTTGAAAAGAATGACCCACACCAATAAATAAAGCAATTAACAAGTTTTGGTAATTATCCAAAGCAGTTCTATAGTTATGTGTGCAAAAGTTATCCCCAGATAATGAGCTTTAACGCACAAGCATATTTGTTTCAGAATACTGATTGTTTGAACGTTATTTTTAAAATGCAAATAGCAAGACACGGAGAATATAAGAGCACAAACAAAACCCTCTTTAGGTTACGGTTTAAAGAGATAATATAATTTTCTCCTGTGGCAAGTTAATGCGATGTGGGATGGACTGCCTGAAATTTGGGGTGGAGGGTTGGAAATTCAAAAGCAACTTTCAAATGGAAATTAGATAAAGGGGGGGGGGGGGGGTAATTTCAGAGTTAGGGAAAGGGATTAATTGATTAGCTCTTTCAAAGAGCCATTCAAGCACGATTTCCTCTGTGCTCTAAAAGACGGAATCCAAACTTCTATAAAATAGATTTTTTTTTACAAAGGCTGCTACTAATTAGCACCACAAATTGATCATTGTCAGAAGTCAATAGAATTCTTACACTACTTTGTGTACTTTCCAGTGCTTTGTGGGCAGTTTGCACGTTTTCTCTGTGACCACGTGGGTTTCCTCTCTGGTGCTGCAGTTTCATCCTGCATCACACAGACACATGTAGGGTTAATTGGACAATGTGAAACATATTGTGGTTTGGCTGGTGGCATTGATGGGAATGTGGGGGGAAGGAGATTCCTCTGCATTTGCATAGACTTGATGGCCCAAATGCCTTCGATATTGTGTAGAATTTGGAACAGAATTGAGTGAGATGACATGAAAGAATTTGATGATTTTAATGGGTTGTGATGTTTTTGAATGATTTTATGCTTGGTAACACAAGTGTTGTATGGGGTGTTAAGATCCGAGGGTAACCCGATGGCAGTCATTTTTAATGGCCACTATCTGGAATCCTGGAATGAAAATTAAATCATTACCAATATCAGACTGATTCCGTACAGCAAAACATCCTGTTCTTGTGTTTATGTTTTTCTGTTGGAATCTGCATCCTTTAGTTATGATCCTGTGTTTATTCCGTTGTGATTATAAAAGTATAATCTTGCCAAGAATGAATATAATTACTCTGTGGTGCTATTTTGCAAACTGGTTAGTGGTGTTTGTTATGAATTCCTATTTGCATTCATTAAGAATCCTTCTGTATCATTGGTGCACGGGTTGCTGCAATGGCCCTGTAGGAAAGTTGGTAGCTGTTGGTTATGCATCAAGGATAAAAAATTCTGCAAGTACTGACACGTGCAATATATTTTTTTAATACAACCAGTCAATGTACAATTAAATAGAAAGATGCAGAAATACATCCTGTTAAATGTACATTTAACCACTTCATAGCTTAGTTTCATAAACTTCTTAAGATCTAAATGCGCAATTGTCACTATGTTGTGTTTTTGGTTCAAAAAACAACAGTCCAATTTATGGGAGGGGGCGTGCAAAAACTGAGGAGGGGGAGGGAGAGTGGGTCGGGGAAGGCAGAATGGGGCTGGGGGGAGGAGAGGAGATGCACATTGCACATCGCACATCCTATCTTCTTCTTCTTCTTCTTGCAAATGAAACATAAACCAAAGGAATAGTTAGATCTCAAGCCAGTGCTGAGCAGCCAGGTTGTTGTCTCTACGTCAATGTCTGCCAGGCCCTGAGCTCCATTTACTGGGTGGTAGAGCAGGCACCCAGAGATGACATGGTTGGCTGTCTGTTGTTCTGATCCGCATTCACAGGCTGGGCTCTGGCGGAGCCCCCATCTCCACATGCTGGCATTGAAACGCCCAACTCTGTTGAGCTTCACCCATGCTCCTCTGGGGAGGTCAGACCCTGGACAGCTTTTATCTGGTGAAGAGATGTAGCTGTGTAATGGAGATGAGGTTGTCTTCCATTCCTGTGACCACTTGGTGACTATCCAGTGTGCTTTTGTCTCAGTTGGCTGGATGGATGCTAGGAGTCGTTTTCCATGTGGAGCAAATAGAGCATAGAGAATGTGCAGACGCCACACAGACAGCACTTAGAGGTGGTGGCGTTGGCTTAACAGCTGCGGCCCACCTGCAGTCCGTCAGTTTTGTCTTTTTTTTTTGTTACTGTGTCCTGTTTTCTTAGTTAATTTTGTTTTATTAAGTTGTGTATGTGTGTGGGTGGGGGGGAGAAATGTGTTTTTGGTCTCTTCCTTCGAGGGTTGCGACTTTTTTTGTCATATCCCCCGTCTCCATCTCCGTCTGCGCCGAGGCCTAATGGCGGAGCTGGCGGCCTCGTTGCTGTAGCGGCATTCCGGCAACTCGGCCTCGGAGCGTTCCGGCGGCAGCGGCAGCGGCGACCCGACTCGGCCGGAACTATGGCGGCGGCAGCAGCGACCCAACTTGGCCTCGGAGCTGTGGCGGCGGCGGCAGCGGCAGCAGCGACCCGACCCGGCCCCGGAGCTGTGGCGGCGGCAGCGGCGACCCGACTTGACCTCGGAGCTGTGGCGGCGGCAACCCTACCTCGGAGGCTCGGCCGCGGGCCCAGTGGCCGACATCGTCGGGAGCTTGCAGGTCATAGGTTGGTGACCTGTTTTATGGAGCTCCCGCAACAACAGCTTCGTCCACTGGTCTGGAGGGCAGCAGCTTCAACCACCCCGGGCCGCGGTGTTTGAACCGGCCCGTTCACGGAGCACGGTTGAGCCGCAGGACTTACTTACCATCACCCGGTGGGGTCTCAACATCTGAAGCCTGGATCGCCTCGGCGCAGAGGGAGAACAAAGAGCGAAGAGACAGAGACTTTAAGATTTTGCCTTCCATCACAGTGAGGAGGTGTTTGGTGAACTCACTGTGGTGGTTAAATTTGTGTTTACTGTGTCTTTTTGTCATTTTTATTATATGTATGACTGCAAGCAACCGAAAGGTCTGAATGACAAAAATAAAATAAAATTCAATTCAATTCAATTCAAAGGGGTGATGGGACTTCAGTCAGGGTGGCCTCTGCTCTAGCTGATAGCCTGATAGAAGAGGTGATCTGGGTCCATGGCATGACGAGATAGTGCCAGAGTTGCTGCTTGCCTTCGGATCCCTGCAGGCGGAATGCCTGCAAGTATAGGGAGCTGCTCAACTGGAGTAGGTTGAAGGCACCCAGTGATGGTTCGCAAGGTGCTGTTCAGGGTCATGTCTACCAGGCTAGTATGTCTACTTTTACTCCATGCTGCACAGTACTCAGCTGGGGCATACACAAGAGCTAAGGCAGAGGTGCGAAAAGTTGATTGACTGGCTCCGCAGCTTCTTCCTGATAGGCGTCGGATGAGGCCGCTACGTGCAATGACCTTGTCGCGGAGATCAGCCAGGTGTTGACAAAATGTAAGCGACCTGTCCAGCTTTACGCCAAGGTAAGTGGGTGTTTGTTGGAAGTCCAAGCGCCTGTTGTTAACGGAGACAGCTAGCTCTCGCTTAGTTTCCTATAATTATCCTATAATGTTAAGTCACTGGAAAAGATGTTCATTAAGATGATTCATTGAGCTGTAAATCCACCTGGTATTCTGCCTACAATTTCACATTGCGATGAGGGAAGTTAGAAGAGATTTAGGAACTTGTTCTGCAGAATAAGGCAATTCAGTTCACTGTTCATAACAAGCAATTGTGAAAAATCTCGGCATAAGTCAACACCATGGCAACAGAGGAGGGAGATGGACTATTTTCTATTAAATATTGTTCAATATAAATTGCATCTCAGAATCTATGGTTTGGATTTATTGCCCAGATTTCCATTATGCGCTTTTATAGCTATTTCCAGTCCAAAAGTCATACTGGAGAAATAAGGAACTGCAGATGCTGGTTTACAAAAAAAGACCAAATGCTGGAGTAACTCAGCAGGTCAGGGAGCATTTCTGGAGAATGTGAATAGGCTGAAGAAGGGTCCAGACCCGAAACATTACCTATCCATGTTCTCCGGGGCTACTGCCTGACTCACAGATTTACTCCAGCATTTGTGTCTTTTGTTCTACGCGTCAAATTGTTGGCTGTTTAATTACCAGGTACATCTGACCTGTGGAATCACATTAGCTGCTTTGTAGTGGAAAGGGCCTGTCCCACTTGGGTGCCATTTGCGTGTCACGCAGGTGGCGTGTGAAGATTTTGTGAATCCCAAAATCCTGGGGCGCGACCGCCATCATTGCCTGCGCCTTGCGCGCGTCGTGCATCGTGACGCGTAAATGATGTCGCGTAAATAACGTGCAAATGACGCCCAAGTGGGACAGGCCCTGAAGGAGATACAAAGAACTGCAGATGCTGGTTTACAAATGACAAAGTGCTGGAGTAACTCAAAAGGTCAGTACTATATGATCTGTTGAGTTACCCCTGCACTTTATGCTTTTTTTTAAGCTGTTTTCTAGTGTTCTATTGGACAGTATTCTTCATGAGTTTTGAGCATGTTTTCAATCAAGTTTACACACACTTCCTAGGTTCCTTGTGGGGTTATGGGATGGTATTTAATTCAAAGTCATAACCATTAACAAGTGAATGAGGCTATGGGAAAGGTTTACTGCTACAAAGGTCCAAACCAGTGTCTCCTATGATCAAAACTACTGTGAAAAGAATCAATGGAAGAAAATGAGGTATAACCATATAACCATATAACAATTACAGCACGGAAACAGGCCATCTCGGCCCTTCAAGTCCGTGCCGAACAACTTTTTTCCCTTAGTCCCACCTGCCTGCACTCATACCATAACCCTCCATACCCTTCTCATCCATATGCCTATCCAATTTATTTTTAAATGATACCAACGAACCTGCCGCCACCACTTCCACTGGAAGCTCATTCCACACCGCTACCACTCTCTGAGTAAAGAAGTTCCCCCTCATGTTACCCCTAAACCTCTGTCCCTTAATTCTAAAGTCATGTCCTCGTGTTTGAATCTTCCCTATTCTCAAAGGGAAAAGCTTGTCCACATTAACTCTGTCTATCCCTCTCATCATTTTAAAGACCTCTTTTCAACATGTTGGTACAAACATACAAACAAAGGTACAACATCAATATCCTTCAGTGGCAATGCCTCATTGGTCTTGGTGTTTTAAATGTCTCTCTATCTTCCACTCCATGTTAAAGTAGCGGTATGGGAGACTAGTTAATGAAAATAGTGGACATTACACTATCACAGTTTTCTCTTCTCTACTTTCGTCAAGGAACTAAATGTTGCTGAGATCAATTCCTTTGTTTTTTGCAGAAGACAAATGCAATGGCTGTTTTAAAGGTAATATAGAGTCATACAGCTCTGAAACAGACCTGTCAACTCACCTAACTCTTCATGGTCCCCTGAAATGGTTTAGCAAGCTGCTAAGGTCAAATATTTAGGTATGTGGAGTAAATGCTGGTTTTACGTGCAATACCCACATGCTGCAAGTGAAATACCGAGGACAAAACAATAAAGAGTTATGGGCCTATCCCACTTAGGCAACTTTTTAGGCGACTGCAAGAAACAATGCAGTCGCCACATGGTCACCACATGTTCACGGGTGGTTGCCGGGGAGTCGCCTTCATGGTCGTGAGGCGTTCCCGCATTCTAGGAACTAGTCGCGGCCTCATTATGGTCGCAGCAAATTTTTCAACATGTTGAAAAATTATGGCGACTAGAATGAAGCCGCCATGGAGCGTAGTGAGAATTCTCGTGCCATAAGTGGGTCGCCAGGAAGTCCTAGTGGGTTGCCAGGAGGTCTAAGGTTCTTGTAGGTTCTTGTAGGTTGTAGCCGGTGCTGACCGGTAAATTTCATTGGGGGATAAAAAACGTAAGCAGTAGTTTTCAGAACCAAGGATAACCGACCGGAAAAGTTAAATGTCCGCTGAGCTTCACAGCTTTGTATCTCTAGCTTCTTAAAAGTTGTCTGGCTTCTTAAAAGTTGTTTCCACTCCTTCTCTCCCCCTCCCCTCTTTTAAAGAACTCACCGTACAATGTGCTTTAGCCGTCTTAATTACAGCACCAACCTTCCTGTTCATCGCGGTGTGAGTCTGTTTCACAGCTGTGTATCTCTGGCTTCTCAAAAGTTGTCTCCATTCTGTCTCCCCCCCTTCCCCTTCCCCCCCTCTTTTAAAGGACTTACCATACGTAGTGCTTCATCGCGGTGCGTGTCCATATCACCTTAGCTTTGCACCGTGTGAATTTCACTGAGACAGCGCTCCCCGCTTACCCCGTCCCCCACCTGCATAACAGGCTGGTGAAGGAAGCGATGTGTGTGTGCATGTGCGTGGTCCACTCTGACAGTCGCTGTTCCAGTTGCCGTTTTTTTCTGGCGACTGCCGGCAACTTGACAGTAGCTGGCAGTCGCCTAAGTGGCACAGTCCCATTACAGTAAGCTTGTTCCACCTTAAAAAGATCATTGGTCTCCAGTCTAACCTTCTGACCTGATCCATCAATCCCTTAATTTTTTTATATCTATAAGTCCATCTCCATCTCCCTGACTAGTCACAACATGGCTATAGGAGAGAAACTTCCAAAGATTCATCGCCCCCTGATGAAATTCCTTTCAATCTCAATTACCCTTTATCCCAAGACAATACTCTCAGGTTTCACCACCAGAGTACTCACCACTCAGCAATTACCTTGTCAAATTCCATCAGGATCCTAAGCATTTCAATATGATTATCTTTTTCTTTTAAACACTCAGATTCAATCTGCTTAATCTTTCCTCGTTAGATAATCCTTCCTCTAAGGAATCAACTGCCTGTACGGAAATATCCTTCCCTAAATAAGGAGACAATTTCAAAGTTCTGCAATTCTATTCTATAAGGGCATCAAAGTTGGGCATGATCCTCTCTGATAGATCTTTGATCAAATCTATATAAACATTTCCTAAAATTATTAACTGGCTTGCAGTTAACAATTCTTTCAAATCTTTCAAATTTCTGATGTGACTGGTCTGAACAGTGCGGCGACCTAATTGGCGAGTTTAAAAGAGTTTGCCCTCGACTCATACTCCCAGCATGGTCGACACGAGGTCCTAGGAGGTCTTTGTAACTCTCCTTCATGCTCGAGAGTAGTCCCCGCGTATTCGAGGCCTCAGCTAGGTTGTGGCGTATTTTTCAACATGCTGAAAAATGCCCGCGAGTAAAAAAAGGTTGCCATGGAAAAAATCTATATTTTTTACTCGTAGGTTTAGTCGAAGTAGGTCGTAGTAGGTCGGCATGTTATTCGTAGGTAATTGAGGGTAGTCTAAGGTAATCTAAGGTAGTCGGAGATAGTCTTCAACATAGCCGAAGGGAGGACGAAGGAGGTCGTCTTCACTCTCCACTATTCGGTGTCCAATTTTCTCGAAACTAGTTTTCAACATAGTTGAAGGAGGTCGATGGAGCTCTTCTACATAGTCGAAGGAGGTCTTCAACATGACACTTTTTCAAACTCTCCTAACCTCTTCTAAACTCGCCAATTCAGTCGCCGCAGTGGGACAGCCCCTTAAAACTTTTCAGCTTTATGAAGACATTTGAAATCAGAGGGCACTGCGTTAAAGGTGAGGGGGAAGATTAGAGAAGGGGAGAAAATGTTACAGGATGGTTAAAATCTGAAACAATGCCTGAGGTGATGGTAGAGGCAGGTATTCTCACAACATTTAAAGTATCTGGACAGTCACCCAAAATCCCCAAGGCATAGAAGGTTACAGAGCAAGTGTTAGTGTTTAGTATGGATGGGTACCTAATGATCAGCATGGGTAGGTATGGTGGGCGAGAGGCACGTTTCTGTGTTCATGTTTCTGTATGATTTCTATGGCTTCATGTGACTGGCTCAGCATCCCCTAGAACAAGGGTTGCATACACAGGGGGTAAATTTATTGATTCTGGATTCTGGATCTGTATATATTTTTTCTCATTGTCTGACTGTGTTTGGTTCTGGTATACCATCTGTTCATCATTAGTTGTTCATAAATAAGTGAAATGACATTGTCATGTGCTATTAAAGTTGCCAGGGTTTAAAGGGACAATAAAGGTTGGGAACCCCTGCTCTACAATGAGATCAGTTAGTCATTAAGTCACAAGATGTACAACCAACTATCATTTGTAACAGAAAATTTACCAGATTAAGATAATTTTCCTGTTCCTCTTTTCCCAGGGTGAATGCTCCCAGAAGTGTTACAACATTTTTGTACTGGAGACTATCTGCGTGGCCTGGTTTTCATTCGAGTTCCTGCTGCGGTTTATCCAAGCACAAAGCAAGTGTGCGTTTCTGCGAACTCCTCTGAATATCATCGACATAATGGCCATTTTGCCTTATTACGTCAGTCTGATCATTGATGCCTTTTCTGTTGAGGGGAAGCCAAGTAGTTCTGGAAGCCTGGATTTGGAGAAGATAGGCCTGATCCTCCGGGTGTTGCGTGCCTTGAGGATTTTGTACGTGATGAGGTTGGTGCGTCATTCTCTGGGGTTACAGACGCTGGGCCTCACAATCCAACGGTGCACAAGGGAATTTGGCCTCCTCCTGCTCTTCCTCTGCGTGGCTATGGCACTTTACTCACCCCTGGTCTTTTTAGCTGAGAGGGAGCTGGGTGCCAAGCATGAGTTTGCCAGCATCCCAAGCAGCTACTGGTGGGCAGTGATATCAATGACCACGGTGGGTTACGGAGACATGGTCCCTCGCAGTATACCTGGGCAGGTGGTTGCTTTGAGCAGTATCCTGAGTGGCATTCTCCTCATGGCCTTTCCGGTCACCTCCATCTTTCACACCTTCTCCCGTTCGTATTTGGAGTTGAAAGATCAGCAGCAGCGCATTTCGAACACCAAGGCCCAGTTCAAAGGAGATGCCAAGTCCCCAAACAGTGACAGCTCTCAGGAAACTGACAGCTCCTTCCCAATGAACTATGGTAAAACAGGAGAGTGATCACACAGGAACCTACAGACTGAAGAGCATTAAATCAGAGACCTTCATCTCCGTCTAGACTGGGAAGCGACCAGCGTCTTCACACAAAGTTGTTGAAACCAATGTTTATCTTATCATATCTATATTTGGGATTGACTTGTTAACATAGTTATGGCTGATTGCCAACTTAAAAAAACAAGGAAAAGGGAGCAGGCAAACCTCTTGCAGTCTATAATGTTTTATACTGCATATATAGTGAGAAAATCATTTGGCATCTTACTTTTGTACAATGTCAAGTGGAAAATCAAAGGATGCGCAAGTACTTGGCAGTTAAAGTTTCTTGCATAGACTGTGATTGTGCTGGCACAGTGCATGTTCTGATATTCTACTTAAAATTGGCGCATTCTTTAACTGATTCAGTTAATCAGGACCTCTACCATCTGACATGCTTTCATTTTATTTGGAGGAAGAAGTGAATTTGAATCCATATTAAAATGTTCTTACTAATTATGACTGCCTCTGACTTCTCATCTAATAAGTTACCAAAATACTACTATATTGATGATTTGAAATGCTGAGCATTATGAAATAGAAACATAGAAAATAATTTTATTCAAAGTTGAATTATCCAGCCTTAGGACTTCCATGCTTTAAACATTGCACAACATTCCATTTAGGTCAGTTGTTATGCTTTGAGAAAATATTATGCTTTGAGAAAATATTTTGCAATGTTAAGTGAAAGCTGGCAGTCAGGTACTGGATGATGCAACAAAATAGTATGTTACCAATGCAGCTGTGAGAATCGAGCAGTGCTATCAATGTGGTGAATTCATGACAATGTGGATCTTCGGATCATTGGTGATTGGAACAGCAGAAACTGTTTTGTTTTTAGTTTAGTTTAGTTTATTGTCACGTGTACCGAGGTACAGTGAAAAGCTTTTTTGTTGCATGTTGTCCAGTCAGTGGAAAGAGGGGGTAAGATTACAATGAAGCTGTCCACAGGGCACAGGTACAGAATAGAGGGAATAATGATTAGTGCAGAATAAAGTACAGCAGTCCAATTAAAGATAGTCCAAAGGTCTCCAATAAAGTCCAAGGGTCTCCACTGAGACCCAATTAACACGGGAGAGTAGGTTATTATGTCCTTTGAATGGTTGCACTGTTCAGTTGCATTAAAGCTGACTCCTTCTGTAATTCCATTTACCCACCTATGTTCAACTCTCATCACTGCTACAATACAAAAAAAAATACAAATGGATCAATGAGCACCAATGTTGACAAATGTAAAACAAATAGCTTCCCGATTTCACTCCTAAATAACAGTCTAATGTTAAATTACACTCTTATTCCAGAATCCACCATTAGTCAGAATCTGATATCTACACTCATGAATGCAATTAACATTTCAGACGCCACAATTCCATCACCTCTCAATATTCAAATCTCAAAGGAATAAATGCAAACTTATGCAATTCTAAGCTTCTGTGCTGAAAATTAAACAGCACTCCAGATTGCTGCCTGACTTACTCTGTATAAATGAACTTTTGCTTCCTCAGTTATGTATTTTACCCCCCTTTTAGATAATCAACCTTGTTGATTTACTCTTTATGCTGGTGATGTGAATGTATACGCAACTTATTCCATTGCTAACCTTTATCTACTTCTCTCTCCGTCACCATCAAGGAGTTATTCGAGTGCCGCACATTGATCTCCATCTGCATAGTGCTGTCCACTTGCACTCTGGCAAAGTCCCTTCTATAACATCTCATCCTATGAGTACAATTCTGTTAAACACAACTCATATAAAATTAATTTGCCTCATACATTATTAATATAGATGAAAAGTGAAGACAGCGGTAGAGATTCCTTAAGGTATGTTATTTGTCACATTGTGCCAAACATGGAACAAATCCTTCCTCCAGTTTGATTTATCTTGCTCCGTCAACACTTATTTTTATTTATGGTACAAATGAATGAGCTGGATCAATATTTTCTTTATTTCCATTATTTTTAATCTTTCCATTCCTGCTTCATGCAACTGGTTTGCTGA
This sequence comes from Raja brachyura, assembly GCA_963514005.1. Next base: position 83,846,559 of record OY740784.1, read on the forward strand.
GCGTCCCTGGAAAATCTAAGAATCTGACATTATTTTCTAGTTACCGCTGAGATTTGGATTTAAGTGTAGCCCACATAAATAGCTGCACATAAATAGTCTCCTGCAGAATAAAAGGCTCCTGGCTTCTATTTAATAAAATAAGTTTGGTTCAGTTTCAGTCCAGTTTCCCAGTGCCTTTGTTTTCATAAGCGAAAAGCATTCCTAATTTAGGTAAAAGAAAATCGGTCAGGAATTTATTACATTATTAAAGTTTAATTCAAATAAACCTTGTAGATATTTATGCTTATCTAACATTTTGCAGTTCAAATAATAATTTATGCTTTTGCAGTTCAAAAAAGCCTATAAAGTTGTGATTATAACTGCTCCTAAATGGTGCCAGTTTGCAACAAAGAAGATTGTACAGAGAACAAAGTCTCTTCTGGCTAGCTTCTAAGCTTGAAACAATTTGAAAACTAATTGTAAAATCTGAATGTGCAGTCTATTGCTCAAAACTAGTTGTAGTGAAACAATGGTTAGGAACTGTTAGGCTTTTTTGATCTTCTATTTTGTGTTGCTGTATCACGAGAAATCGTCACATGGCATAGAAACCTCCTTCCACTCACTAAATCTGTGCCAGCCATCAAGTACCCATGTACACAAATCTCATGTTAATTTCTGCCTAGATTCTGCCACTTCTTCTTCTTGCATGTGGCATTCACAGCCTAAGGTTGTAGGTCAACTTGTTCTATTTGATCGTCGGGTTGATTGCATTAATCGAAACAGGGTGGACCACGTGAAGGTTGCAATCTCCCACCCCTTTCTGTCACTCACCTACATACTAAGGACAATTTATAGTACGTAATTAACCTACAAACCTGCACATGTTTGAGATGCAGAAGGAAGCATGGCATGATATTTGACATGGCCATTGTGGGCCAAAGGGACTGTTCCTGCGTTGTACTGCCCTACCTTCTATGAAACTAGAACACTTGAATGAAACCCACATGGTCAATGGAAAACACAGATATTCCACACAGAGAGATAACAGGATTAAACTCGGGTGAACATAGCAGTGTGGCAGTTCAACATTGTTCCCTTACCTTCTCCTTTAAAAAAAAGTGGTAACGAGGGGAGGGGTAGGAGGGGAGGGGGAGCACAGAAGCTACTGCCACTCAGCAACAGTGGGTGAACAGGATTTGGTGCAAGGTGTGAGTTAAAGTGAACAAAATTTACAGAGCATGGGAGGGTATTACCAAGAAAAAGCTGCAATGTTTGCTATTGATATTGGTGACATGTACCAAGACCCAGTGAAATACTTTGTGTGCTATCTAGGCATTTCATACCATACAACATACATACAACAGATAGAGAAACAGTGCATAATATAGCGTTACATATATGTGACCAGGAGTTGATACAACTGCAACTGATTTAAAAACAATGCTCGGTTGTAATAAGTACACATCCTGCACCCTTATGTGGAAAACCAATGAGGGAACACAAGATATTTTTATTAAACGGGACACCCAAATCAGCCATGCTCAAACAGAAATGTGACTAAACAGTAAAAAAAAAAGATGCTGGAGCAAAACAATACATCTGGCAGCATCTGAAGAAGCCAAAGGACTGTTGAAGTTTTGGGTCGAGACTTGGCATCAGGACTGAAAGTGTAAAGGGGTGGTGGAGGAGGGACATGTTGCAGTGGTAGTGCGTCTTCGGAAGGACGTGTTTGAAGAGTAGAGATCACAGAGGGGGAGCAGTGAGAGGGCATTTTTTTAAGAAATCCCAAAACAGGAGGAAAGTTTTTCCTTCAGATTCCAGCATCTGCAGATTCATTAGCTGACATAAAGTTTTTCCCCCCCATAATTTGAACGATATGAATAGAAGAACTAGCTATTATAATGGTTTGAGTGAGTTGTATTAAAGCCATTTACGGCTCCACTGGACACATTGGGGTTACAAGACCGTAGGTTCAAGTCCAATCCTGGAAACATAAGCACTAATATCTGGGCTGACAAGTACTGAGGGTGTTCTGAGCTGCTCAACATGCCATGATCATAATATCATAACATGGCTGAATTATATAAAGACTGAAGAACTAAAATCAGGGTCTCAAATCTGAAAGTTTCAAGGCATAAGATGCGAGTTACATGAAGCATAGAAAAGTACAACACAGGAACAGGCACTCTGGCATGCAATGTCTGAAATAAACATGATGTAAAGATAAACAAAACTCACTTGCCTTCACACATTCAATAGACAATAGACAATAGGTGCAGGAGTAGGCCATTTGGCCCTTCGAGCCAGCACCGCCATTCAATGTGATCATGGCTGCTCATCCCCAATCAGTACCCCGTTCCTGCCTTCTCCCCATATCCCCTGACTCCGCTATTTTTAAGAGCTCTATCTAGCTCTCTCTTGAATTCAAGGCTGCGTTCTGGAAAAAACCTCTTCTGCACCCTCTCCAAAACCTCCACGTCCTTCCTGTAGTAGGGTGACTAGAACAATTTGCAATACTCCTAATGCGACCAAGCCAAAACAGCTGCATGATGACTCCCTGACTCTTATACTCAATGTCCAACCAGTGAAGGCGAGCATTCCATCCTCTTTCTTTACCACTCTATCTACTTATGTTGCCACATTCAGGGAGCTGTGGACCTGGACCTCAAAATCCATCTGCACATAATACTGTTAAAGATCTTGCCATTAACCGTGCAGCACTTCACTTGTCCTGCTCCATCTGCCAGTTCTCTGCCACTTTCTGTAGCTGTATACTTTGACAGCCTTCCTCACTGTTTGCAACTCCAGCAATCTTGGTCATGTTTGCCAACTTACTAACCAAACCAACTACATTTACGTCCAACAAACTTCACTAACAACAGAGGTCCACGTACAGATCCCTGCGGAATTCCACTTCTCACAGATCTCCAGCCTGAATTTTGTACTTCGACCACAACTCTGTCATCTACAAGAAAGCCAGTTCTGAATCCATACGACCAAGTCATCATGAACCTCGTGCATCTTAACATCTCGCATGTTACCTATGACAGGTAGGATAATATTTTATAAGGTACAACAGTAAACAATTAATGATTAAATGCACAGTGGTGCATTAGTAGAGCTGCTGCCTTACAGCGCTAGAGGTCTGGATTTGATCCTGATTATGGGTGGTGTCTGTATGGAGTATGCATGTTCTTTCTGTGACCAATTGATTTTCTCCAGGTGCTCTGGTTTTGTCCCACATTCCAAAGACGTGCAGGTTTGAAGGATAGAACTAGTGTGCGTGGAATCGGTGGGCCGAAGGGCCTGCTTAAACACTGTATCTCTAAACTAATATAACTCTTTCATAACCCTTCTCGACCTCAGCGCAGCATTTGATACTGTCGACCACACCATCCTAATTGACTGTCTCCGGTACGGGGTTGGTATTGATGGCACTGCCCTGAGCTGGTTCATCTCCTACCTCAAAGGGAGGAGTTTCTCTACTAACATAGGCAACTCTTTCTCCTCCCCAGCTAGCCTCTACTGCAGGGTTCCACAAGGTTCCATCCTTGGCCCCATTCTCTTCTCCCTGTTGATGCTCCCCTTAGGCCAAGTCATTCAAAGGCATGACATTTCCTTCCATTGCTATGTAGACGATACACAACTCTATCTCCCCTTGAAGCCAAACAACCGATCAAATCTACTTAACTGCCTCGAGGATATAAAGTGTTGGATGGCCCAGAACTTCCTCCAACTAAACGAGAGTAAGTCTGAGGTCATCCTTCTCGGCCCCTCGGGCTCAATCAAAATGATAGCAGGCAGCCTTGGAAGCTTTACCCCACTACTCAAACCTCACGTCAAAAACCTTGGCATGATATTTGACTCAGCATTGAAATTTGTCAAACAAGTCAATGCCGTGGTAAAACCTAGCTTCTTCCAGCTTCGGACGATAGCTAAAATAAAACAATTCCTCCAGTTTGACGAACTCGAAAAGATCATCTACACATTTATCTCCCCCTGCCTCGATTACTGCAACTTCCTTTACACTGGCATCAGCCAATCTATCCTGTCCCGCCTGCAACAGGTCCAAAACGCAGTGAGACTCCTGACGGGCACCAGAAAAAGGGACCACATCACCCTGATTCTGGCCTCTCTCCACTGGCTCCCTGTGCGGTTCCGAATAAATGCCAAGATCCTTCCTTATGTCTACAAAGCCCTTAACGGGGCTTGCCCCCACCTACATCAAAAGTCTGCTTACCCACCACACCACCTCTAGGTACCTCAGATCGGCCGACTTGGGGTTACTGAACATCCCGCAGTCTAGGCATAAGCTCAGGGGCAACCGCGCCTTTGCAGTTGCAGCTCTTAGACTGTGAAACAGCATCCCTCTTCCCATCAGAACTGCCCCCTCCATCGACTCCTTTAAGTTGAGACTTAAAACTCATCTTTACTCTCAAGCCTTTCTTGACGTCCTCTGAGGGAGGGCTATATGTATGTATTTATGTATGTACTTAATCTATGAACCAATGTTGTATAATGTTAGTACCTCCACCAATGTAAAGCACTTTGGCCAACGAAAGTTGTTTTTTAAATGTGCTATAGAAATAAAAGTGACGACTTGACTTGACTTGACTTTCATACAGGAGAAGCCTTACAAAGTTGTCAAAAAAACAGAAAGCCTGAAGACTGGATAAAGGTCACAATTCAGCTAAGTTCTACTGAAACATTGATAAGAGAAAGAAGAAGATAACGTGGCTAGTGACAAACAAATAAATGTAATGAATATTTTCGGTGTGTCTTCATAGGTGCATGTTAATAAAAATACAGTAATGACGCATCTAATGAGTCCAAAAAGCGATAAATCCCCAGGGCCTGATGACTGGCAATTTAATGCTTTGGAAGTGTGGCTGTGGAGCTAGTCGATGTATAGATTGACACCTACTAAAATTCACAGAGTACAGAAATAGTTTGTATGGATTGGACAGTAGTAAACATAACCCATCTGTTTAAAAATGCAACATGAAGACAGGAAAATACAAACTAGACACTGGCAGAAAATGCAGGAATCATTATTAATTGATAACTTGAAATTTAATAATAGCATTAGGCAGAGTCAATATGGATTTACGAAAGGAAAATTATTTGATAAATTAGCTGAAATTTGTTTTTGTTACAATAAGCAGAATAGAAAAGGGGAAAACTAATGGTGTGTGGATTTGGACTTTAAGAAGGGTTTCACTAAGATACCACTCAAAGTATTATAAAGCAAAATGATGGTGTAAATTACATTATTGTGGATATTGTCCTCCCAACATTGCAGTATTGTTAATGGATTAAAATAGTGTGGGAATAATTGGATAATATGCTGTTTGGGGGGTGGTGCGGTATCCTCCAGCTGTTCAAGAAACTTGATTTGGAATAAGTGTAATATTTCCAAGTTTGCTCTTAGTGCAATGATAGGTGGCAATGTAGGGTGCAGGGAGGAGGCAGAGGGACTTGAGGGAATTCAGAGAGGTTACATGAATGAGCAAAGACATCAAAGTCTTTAGGGATTCATCCATCTCAATGGTCCCCAAGAGCCCAAACACCTCCTCTTTCTTAATCTCAAACTGCCCTTGTGTAATGTTGAGTCAAACACATATCAAGATACCATACATGTTCATTAAAGAATAAACATAATAACCATATAACCATATAACCATATAACAATTACAGCATGGAAACAGGCCTTCTCGGCCCTTCCAGTCCCTGCCAACCAATTATTTTCCCCTAGTCCCATCTACCTGCACTCAGACCATACCCCTCAATTCCCTTCCTGTCCATATACCTATCCACTTTACTTTTAAATGTTACAATCGATCCTGCCTCCACCACTTCTGTTGGAAGATCATTCCACACAGCCACCACTCTCTGAGTAAAGAAGTTCCCCCTCATGTTACCCCTAAACGTCTGTCCCTTAATAATAATAAAGAATAAAAAATAAAAGTGTTTATTTAGAAGGGTTTCGACCGAAACATTGTATATTTCCTTCGACCATAGATGCTGCCTCACCCGCTGAGTTTCTCCAGCATTTTTGTCTACCTTTGATTTTCCAGCATCTGCAGTTCCTTTTTAAACATGTTTATTAAATCTACTTACAGCATCGATCGGCAGGACATTACAGTTCCTAGCAGCTACTCAGAATGATTGGCGTAAGCAAGCTTTTGTTAATATAAAACGCATATTAGGTGGAGCAACTACTAACAAGCACTACAATTGGCTAGTAGGAAAGAACCAATTTACATCTTTCCTTGTAGAAACAAATGAAAGCAGTGGTACATAGGAACGTGGTGGCTAAGCAATATAGGTAGCGGAACGTTAATAACACATATGGGGAAGTTTGTATAGTTACACAAAATCTAATAGGTGGCCTTCTAACCCGTCCATGTGCGGTACGAATCTGCCTCACCTCCTTTCACCTGAGAAGATAGTGGGGAGGGAATGGGGGAAGTGACCGGGGACCCAACAGGGCGGGGAGTTGGTGAGATAGGTGAGCTAGGGGCCGAACGCCATGGAGAAGCAGCAGTGGAAACGGTCGCTGATAGTGGAGCAGCAGGACTGGCAGTGGGAGGGTATACGAAACGCGAGAAGTCTCGATATGGAATCACTGGATGCAGTTCCTTCACCGCATATGTTGGCAGTTGCATCTGTAAATGGCTCTGTTCGCTTCAACCAGAGAAGAGCGCGAATCTTTGGCAGGGCCGTAGATGTGTGCTGGAGAAGTGATGCTGCAACTTCTCGATAACCGGCCACAGATGTAATGGTTTGGAGTAAATCGATGTCGAACAAATCCGAATAAGAGTCAACAAGAACCAGATAGTGTTTCCCATGCCATTCGAATATATCAGTGGCTAAGGTGGACCACGGGAGAGGAGGAACCAGGTGCAGCAGTAAGGGCTGCTTCTACTGATGTGGCGTCAGGCTTTTGCAGACGACGCAGACTTCGGTTTTGTTGCGTATGTACTTGGTCATACCAGGCCAGTAAAACATGGTTTGTGCCCGTTGTAGGGTTGCCTCCACGCAGTGGTGGCCCTTGTGGACGGCGTCAAAGTACTTGTCCCTTAGGACGGCGGGACAACTGCCTTGTGGCCGTTAACTATAACCCCGTCCTGTAACACCATTGGTCACTATTTTGAATAAACCCATTCACGCTGCCCAGCCCGCCCGTGGTCAGTTTCCATTGTCACAGACTTCCCAAAAATAAAGAACTTGAGCTTTGTGCAGGCGAAAACCACTGCGAGCAATTCTTTTTCGATCTGGGCGTAACGTTGTTCAGTGTCAGTTAGTGTACGAGAGGCGTAAGAAGCAGGCTTGCAGTCGCCATAGGTAGTGGTCTGCAGCCAAGCAGCACCAAGTCCGTACTGGGACGCATCGCAGGTGAGCGTTACTGGTAACTCCAAAGCAAAGTAGGCGAGAGTAGGTGCGCTAGCCAGCTGCAACTTGAGTGTCAAAAGCTCTTTGGTGCTGCGGATACCAGGGTCTTGGTGTGTCAGTTCTCGCAGGGGGGCAAATATGTCACTGAGGTTGGAAATAAATTTCCCCAGGTAGTTGACTATTCCAAGGAACCTTTGTAGACACGCAACGTCAGTAGGAATCCGCATTTCGTTGATAGCTGTGGTTTTTGATGGGTCTAGTCTGAGACCATCACTTGTGAAAACATGTCCGACGTAGGTAGCTTCTGGTACTCGAAACTTGCACTTCAGGGGTTTGAGATTGAGCTGAATGTCTTTGGCACGGTCTAGTACTTTCTTCAGATTGGCATCATGTTCAGCTAGGTGGCGTCCGAAGACGAGAATGTCATCAACAATGATGGCGGTTGGATACTCAGCAAACAATTGTTCAATCGTGTGCTGGAAAATGTAGCTGGCAGAGTTGATCACGAAAGAGCATTTTCAGAAATTTGTAGCGGCCCAAGGTGGTGCCGAACGTAGTAAGATTGGACCAGTCTGGGTCCAGTGGAATCTGCCAAAACTAGCTTTTGGCATTCAGAACGGAGAACACTGATACGTTGCCTATTTGAGCAGCAACTTCCTCTACTGTTCGCATAGGGTAGTGCGGGCATTTGATAGCAGTGTTAAGATCTCTGGGGTTTATGCAGATATGGATCTCCTCCTTGTTTTTTTTTGTTGCCACCACCATGTTGGAAACCCAATCAGATGGGTCTGTAACTTCAGCAATAACACCCACGGAGACCATCCGCTTGAGTTCATTGTGTACTCTGTCACGCATGGCATGCGGAACACTATGTGGTGCTCGAACCACCGGAGTGATGTTGGGATCAACGTCAATGTGGTATTTGAGGGGCAACTTGCCAAGCTCGTCGTTAAACAGTTCTTTGTATGGTGAGAGTACCTACTGAGTGGGTACGTCAGCGAGAAAGAGTTGATGGACAGTGTGGCCAAGGTATACCAGGCATAGATCGTGGCATTCATTGATACCGAGCAAAGTCTCTGAATCTCCCTTTTGATTATATAAAACGTTAGGGTATAGGGCTGCGTGTCTATGGTGCATTTTAATTAGTATATCCAAGTGTGTGTAGAACATTACCCCCGTAGGCCCGAAGCGTGGCTGAGACCTTTTCAATACGTTCAGCATTACGAATATTTTTAAACTCTGATAACGAGTTGTATTTCGTGCCTGTATCAACCTTAGTGATCTCAGGGTCAAGTTGCTCGTTAGACGAAGGGAGGAGAGAGTGGATGGCTGAGCTGGTATTTGCACTTTCAGAGAGCTGAGCGGGGGATGGCAAGTCAGGCTCTTGGTAGTCGTTATCAGCTAGTTCATGTTGTAACAGGTGCAGGCTTGTCCTTGGAGCTGGTTGAGTCACACGGGAACGGCAGCATTCCAGCAAAGTGGTTTAATTTCTTGCAGAAGATACAGGCTTTATCATAAGCAATACAGAACTGCCGACCCATAGCATGAAAATAGTTTCAATTTGGACAACGAACAGCAGACTGGGAATAGCTGTTACGAGAGGAGGTGTCTGTATGATTGACACCACACTGCGAACTTGGTTCCTTCCACAAAGTAGCAATAGTAACCTCACCGGTTGGGGGACGGCTACGGGAATTCCGGTCTGCCTGGGATACCATAACTACGGATCCTGTTATTTTACAAAGCATTCAGGGTTATGAGATAGAGTTTATTAATGGCAGGGATCCCCCTTCGCAACATGAGCCTAGTCGCAGATTTGCACTCTCTCAATTAGAGAAGGAGCGGGCTCATGTTGAGATACTACGATTGGAAGAAAAAGGGGTAATACAGAAAACGACGCATGAGCCACTGGAGTTTGTATCCAACATCTTTACTAGAACCAAGAAGGATGGAGGCTGTTGGATTATCAGCGACTTAACCCAGTTGAATGCTTTTGTACAATATACCCATTTCAAAATGGAGACGTTTGAGACAGCCAAGCAGTTGGTCAGTCACGGGTACTTTATGGCTTGCATTGACCTCAAGGATGCATACTATACAGTCCCTATCGCTAAACAACATAGAAGGTTCTTGAAATTTGTCTGGGAAGGTCAATTATGGCAATATAAAGCTTTGCCTAATGGGATTACAACAGCGCCGAGACTATTTACTAAAATTGTCAAAGTCAATTGTTAAACCTATATTGGCACATCTTAGGAAACAAAACCATATCATAATGGCATATTTAGATGACATATTCATAGCAGGGGAAACCCTAGCGCTAGCCCAGCTGGCAGTCTCAGCCGCCATCTCTTTGTTTCAAAGAATGGGGTTTATAATCCATCCAGACAAATCCAAGTTCAACCCTTCGCAGGTCATGGACTATTTGGGGTTCACTATAGACACTAACCAGATGAAAATCACCGTCCCGATTGACAAAGTGGTGGACATTCAACACGCATGCATCAGTTTAATAGACAGCAACAGGCCAACAATTCGGCAGGTTGCAAAGGTAATTGGGAAGCTGGTAGCTATGTTCCCAGCAGTAAATTATGGTCCATTGCACTACCAAAAATTACAAAAAAGCAAATTTCTGGCGTTAAAATTGAATGCCGGACATTTTGACAGACCTATGCAACTGGCCATAGGGGAAAAAACCGAGTTGAAATGGTGGGTTCACGGTATTAGAGTAAGTTCCAAACCCACCATTCTCCCAAATCCAACAGTTCTGTTGCAAACTGATGCAAGCGCCCAAGGCTGGGGAGCAACTGACACCGTAACCAGCTGCGGTGGTAGATGGGACGCTCATGAGTTCACCCTTCTCCAAGTGCAAGGCATTAATTATCTGGAGATGTTGGGGGTCTTTCATGGGTTACGGGCATATTGCAATAATTTGCGTCATGCACATGTCCGCCTTCAAATAGACAATACCACGGTGGTAGCCTATATAAATCATATGGGTGGTATCAGGTCAGTATCTTGTAATAATTTGGCAAATACAATTTGGCTCTGGTGCATCGAAAGGGATATTTGGATATCAGCAACGTACCTCCCGGGGATACTCAATACAGTGGCGGACACCAGGTCACGAGTGTTCAATGATAACATCGAGTGGATGCTGAATCCCCATGTGTTTGCTGAAATTGCAACAAAATTTGGTATTGACCTATTGGCCAGATATTGACCTATTTGCGTCTAGGTTGAACCATCAGATACCAACATATGTATCGTGGGAACCAGACCCTTGGGCAGTGGCGTTGGATGCTTTTTCGCTCCACTGGGGGAAACGGTATTGCTACGCATTTCCCCCATTCTGCCTCATCAGCCGGGTATTGCAGAAGATCAAATTGGACTCTGCGTCAGGCATTCTGGTAATACCCGACTGGCCGACACAACCATGGTACCCGGTGGTCTCCCAGATGTTAAAACATCCTTGGGTGCAAATTGCAAACAACCCACAATTGGTAACTAATCCTGTCACTGGCGAATCGCGTCCGTGCCACGGTTATCTAAACCTGTTGGTCTGCAGGTTCTGAAAAGTCCTTTAATAAACACTGGGATTTCATCGAGGGCCATGGATTTAATCGCTGCATCGTGCAGAACATCTACCAGACGGCAGTACCTGACCCAGATCAGGAAATGGGAACTATACTGCTCAAGGAAGAATGTTTCCTATGATTCTGCCACGATACCTGACGTCCTGGAATTCCTGGCGGGCCTCCACTACGATGAAGGGCTCAGCTACAGTGCCATCAATAGCGCCAGGAGTGCGCTGTCCTCGTACCTTCCGGTAGGAGTGGGGACCAACAATCTGGTGTCAAAGTTCATGAGGGGTGTATTTAATACAAACCCTCCACGGCCCAGATATAACGTTGTCTGGGATGCAGGAGTGGTCCTGTCCCTTTTAAGATCATGGTCTCCCATGGCGGGGTTACCACTTCACCGACTCACCCTCAAGGTGGTCATGTTGATGGCACTCACGTCTGCTCAGCGGGTACAGACGCTTCAAAAGTTACGCATTGACAATATGCTCTCTACCCCTGGGAAAGTAACATTTTACGTTGCAGAGTTGCTGAAGCAGCATAGACCCGGAACTACGGGGCTGCAATTGGAATTCCAGGCGTACCCCACTGATGCCACACTCTGCAGAGTCGCCCACCTCCGTTACTACATCGAATCAACCCGGTCAATCAGAAACTCAGAACAAGGACTGCTTATAAGCCACAAAAAACCACATCACCGGGTGACAGTGCAGACGATCTCCAGGTGGCTCAGGGAGGTGTTGGATGCAGCAGGTATTGACACTCACATTTTTAAATTTCATTCCACCAGGGCTGCATCCACATCAACAGCGAGGGCCATGGAGGTGCCCATGGATCACGTCCTCGCTACAGCAGGATGGGCCAGTGAGTCAACCTTCCAACGGTTCTACCATAAGCCATTGGCCGGACCTGCAACATATGCGGATGCAGTACTCAGGGCTGCTCCCTAATATCATTTGTCCCCAGACAGGGGGTTGTTTATGATTTGTTTTTAATAAATATCCATTATTTTTGGTTTCAGCTTGTCCAGTCTGGATTGCATTAACAAACTTCCTCCATCAGGATTGCGGCAGTGTGGTAGCATGGACGTTGTCCAGGGCGTGTAATCACAGAACTTTGAAGTCTTCACGAAGTCACTCACGTGACTCCGAAGTAAAATAGTAAGATTAAATGAGAACTTACCAGTTCGAAGGTTGATCTTTATTTTATGAGGAGTTGCGATGAGGGATTTCGTGCCCTCCGCTCCCAACCCTCGATCATTATGTTTAACTGGTTAGTTCAAAGTTTAATCTCAATATCCTTACTTTTGGTCAGGTCTGTGATTCCACACCACTGCTTTGAAGGATGCCGCGCATGCGTGTTGGCGGGGCTTCACGAAATCCCTCATCGCAACTCCTCATAAAATAAAGATCAACCTTCGAACTGGTAAGTTCTCGTTTAATCTTACTATTTATGAACGGTCCTACCATCTATCTGGTTATCCTCTTGTATTTAATTTAATGTAGGTTTAAAAAGCCTAGCGATTTTCTTTAATCCTGCTTGCCAAAGCCATTTTGTGCCTTCTTTTGACGCATCTAATTGCCCACGAGTTATTTTCTCTTTGCTTTATATTCCCCAAAGGCTCTGATTTAATCTTCTTAAACCTTGCATGCATGTATTTTTACTTCTTCATCAAATTTTAAACTTCTTTGGTCATCCAAGGTTTCTTGAATATGCCATCCTTATATCATCCTTACGGGAACATTTTGCTCCTGAACTTCAATCAACTGACCTTTAACAGGTCAGATGTGGACACCTAATAGCAACTGTTACCAGTGTACCCTCCTAACCTAACCTGCTGCCTAATAACATTGTAATTTGCCTTACTCCAGTTTGGTACCTTCCCGCAAGGTCCTTGCTCTAATTAAGGAGGGTCCCAGTGAGACCATATTTGGAATAGTGTGTGCAGTCTGGTGTCCCCAAGAAGGAGGTGCTCTCTGGATTGATTCCAAAAGTGGTGCATCTGTTGCATGAGGAAAACATCAGTCGGCCAGAGTTTAAAATAACGAGAAGCGATCACATTAAATGGTAAATAAATTATTAAGGGACTTGAGAGGTAGATGTGGAGTTGATATTTCCTTGTCTGGGTCCCCATTCTCAAAATAATGGAACAACCATACAGGACAGAAATGTCTTCATGGTGAATCTTTGGAATTCACTATCTGAGATGGCTGTGGTGATTCAGTCATTGAATAGACTGCATTCTGAATCACCACAGCCATCTCAGATCGTGAATTCCAAAGATTCACCATGAAGACATTTCTGTCCTGTATGGTTGTTCCATTATTTTGAGAATGGGGACCCAGACAAGGAAATATCAACTCCACATCTACTTCTCAAGCCCCTTAAGAATTTATTTACCATTTAATGTGGTCTGTTCTAAAGACAGATTAATAGATGATATTGTGGGATATGACTAGTGCAGGAAAGTGATGCTGAGCAGAGAGATCAGCTGCTATCTTATTGAATGGCAGATCAGGCAAAAAGGGATGAATGGCTGTACTTGCTTCTAATTTTCATGTCCTCGTGTTCATTCATATGCTACATTAAATCAAGACATCAGTTGCTTCGTGACAGTGTGTTGGACCATTTCATGAGAAGGGCGGGATTCTCGTCTCTAGTGCGGGGTAATATCTTCCTCTATTCCACACTTCAAAGTAGATTAATTAGTTTATTATATTATGTTTGTGGGTGCTTGCCATCTGCACTATTTCATTGTTTCCTACCACCATTGACTACCCTTGAAATGTGTAAGCCCAGGAGAGCACTGATATAACTGAGTCTAGTGTATACATGCAGGATGAGGTATTGAGGTTAATAATAACAATAATAATAATAATACTTTATTGTCATTATAGATACATACAACAGAATGCACTGCCCGAGCGGAGCACCAATGTATCAGATAAATAATAACAAACGGCAAGAAAACATCAAGTCAAGTCATAATGTGCAATATTTCACAGTATAGTGTTGTGGCAATACAAAATATTGGCGATGGGGGCTGTGTGTTCAGTGCAGAGTTCAGAGTGGTGATAGCCTTGGGGTACAAACTGTTCATTAATCTTGTGTAATGTGATTTGATGCACCTGTAACGCTTTCCTGAGGGCAGAAGGGCAAACAAGTGATGTGCAGGATGAAATGAGTCCTTTAGGATGCGTGATGCCCTCCGCAGGCAACAAGAGCTATAGATCTCTTCCCGGGTCGGCTGTTGTGGGTTGGTGATCTTCTGGGCTCTTTTGATGACTCTCTTGTAAATGATGCTTTGTATTTGCAAAATGTTTTTTACGGAAATGATAATCATCCACAGTGTGCAATTATATTGCTGCACCAGTCTTAAACTCCAGTGATCTTAGAAGGCTTACTTTATTTTAATTCTAGCATTGTGTCATGAGGCCTGACATTGATGTTGTGCAGAAATTGCATTTTCAGTGAAAGAGAGAATGGGCGGTTAATTAAAAGCCAAAAAATTAGCAGATATTAGAAAATCCGAATTTACAGAAAATGCTGGAAATGTGAACGAGGTCAATTATCATTGACGCTGCTGACCTGCTGGGCATTTCCAGAATGTTCTGTATTTATGCAGTTACCGGTAATGAATTCCCTTCACTCTTTAATCATTGGCCTATTGTTCACTCATGTGTTCATTATTTATTGTTACAATAAGGATTATTCCATTATCTTAATGATTAACTAAAGGATTATTATGCAGCAGATGCAAGACTTTAGTCTCATTAATAAATCTGCAGTCAATTAACAGCTACGCTGCTGGAGTTTTGAGCAATAGTTTCTACATTGTTTATTGTGGATGCAATTTCAGTAATGGAATTCACAAAAAAAAAATTGTACTCACATGTTGCACAAATTGATAATTGGTGTAATGAATATGGAAGCTGCATGTAAAAATTGTGGTAGAAAGTAGTCCACCAGAGAGAGAAAAACTGATCTTATCGCAGGGTGGTACGCAGTAAGAAGTTACTCAGTCCTTGATTCCCACCTTAACCCGTTTAATGGAGTCACTGTATGATGCTCCACTGTTTGTCTTCGCCAATTTAGTTCTGCTTCACCATTCACTATTTGAATCCCCTCACAACTTTGGCCCAACTTGCCCGCACCAGCCAATATGTCCCAGCTACACTAGTCCCACCTGCCAGCGCTTAGTCCCTCCAAACCTGTCCTATCCATGTACCTGTCTAACTGTTTCTTAAACGTCGGGATAGTCCCAGCCTCAGCTACCTCCTCTGCCAGCTTGTTCCATAC
Source organism: Raja brachyura (assembly GCA_963514005.1). The sequence continues at coordinate 83,861,813 of OY740784.1, forward strand.
ACCCACCACCCTTTGTGTGATGCTTCCACACTGCACTGTGTAGATTCCTAGGCAAACTATGAATGGGGGAGGAGATAGTGTGCCGATCCTGGGAGTGCCGGTAAAGTGGGGAGTCAATCTTCTTCCCAATACAGCACTGGAAACAGATTATATTAATCCATCCAGCTGTTTGTGTTGTCAGGTTCTCCGAGATCTGAGAATCATCAACTAGCCAGGAGATATAAAATAAAGGTAAAATATGAGGCAATGTCCTCACTTAAAATTTTATCATGTGGAAAGCCCCTAAAAGTCCTCTGCCATCACAATAACTGGAAGTGGGCTTGTTGTTGATCGGGCTTCTGATTTGTATTAAATGCATATCCATCCCTTGCCAATTGTGAGCAGGACAGGTGGGTGGGCTGGAAGAGGGATGTTTAAAATTATCTCCTGCCTATGGCTTCATAAAGATTTCTATAAATATTTTGAAATCCATACAAATCAGTGTACAGGTTTTTTAATAGAGGAGATAAACATAATATTTATTTTGCAGTTACATGATTTATCAGGGCATCTATGTATTAATTTCTGAAACATTCTGATTATTATATGAAAGACAAAACTTTGACTTTTATCACATATGTTTGTACCACATTATACTGTCAACACTATAAGTTTTTATGTGAAAATAGAAACTAACCATAAACTAAAACCAAATTCATGACAATAATAGAATCCTACTACGAAATATCCATACCCAAAATAGCCAAGGAAACCCACTGATAAGATATTTTTAATGAAGAAAATCTTCGGAACCAGAGCTTACCATTTCTAACCATAATCCCTCCCCAACACTTGGTTATCTCTTTAGAATACTAGACTAAGTGGAACCCATTGGGTCCCAGTCATATTGGAGGCCTGGTCCCCCAATGCAACCCATTCCCCAATGCAATATTCCACCATGGTGTGGGAGAGGGGGGAGTGTGGGTGTTGTGTGGGAGAGGACGGGTGGTGTGGGGGTGGGGGGGGGGGGGGGGAGTGGTGTGTGGAGGGTTGGGGTGGGATGGTGTGTGGGGGTTTGGTGGTGTGGGGGGGTGGGGTGGTGTGGAGTGGTGTGGGGCTGGGGTGGTGTGGAGGGGTAGGGTGGTGGGATGGTAGGGGTGTGGGGGGGTGTGTAGAAGAAACAGGGGAGGGGTAAAGGGGTGTGTGGGGGGGAGGAGGGGTGTGTGGGGAGGAGGTGGAAGGGGAGGAGGGAAGGGGGTGTGGGGAGGAGGGGGAGTGGGGAAGGGGAGGGGGTAATGGAGGGTGTTGGGGGGGTGGAAGGGAGGGTGTTGGGGGGAGGGACTTAATTCAGCGGCCACCGGCCGTGGCACCACACAGCACCTCCCGACTCCACACAGCCGCTTACCCGACTCCACACAGCGGCTTTCCTGACAGGCGAGAAGACCAATCTGCTGATCTCACGATTTTACAAACCTTCATAACTTTTGTATCATTCCACCGATCGGAACAAAACTTGGTGGGTTGGAGTAGAGGAGAACGGTGAGTAAGCTGGTGAAAAAATCCTTTCGATAAAGGCTACAGTTTTTGCGCAAATTAAGAAAAAAATCAAGATGAAAGTTTTAGTAAATGTATAGATAGAAGATAGATGACAAGACAGCTCCAGTGACATTTGCTTCTTCCCAAAATGTGACCTTTTGTTTTAAAATTCCTCAGTTTTGAAAGGTGTTCCCCACTAGCTCAATCAAAGCCCAAATACAGGTATCAGGTCCACTTAAAGCCTTTTCTCCAAAGAATCTTTTCCTTTTTTCCCGCAACATAAATATTGATAGCACCACTTTCCACTTCCCCCGCTGAGATTAATCTTGCTACAGTATTGAGTCATGGAATTATAGATACTAAATAACTACCGCTACATAACAATTTAAACTCATCACTGGGCTGCAAAATATTTTGCCCCTTCCAAAGATAATAAAAATGCTATGTAAATATTATTATTTTTTTACGTTTCCTTTCCCTCATTACTGTGGTACTACAAAAACTCCTACATTAGACTAAGAATGTATAGTACAAAAACATGGTAAAATGCATCAAGACACTTCAGATGTTGGTTATTAAACAAACATATGAGGAGATATTAAACCAGAATGCATTGACAGTTAGCAGGTGATTCTATAGCAGCCATATACTCATCAATGCATTCAGAATTTCTGCACCTGTTGATTGCATGGCATACACTAGTGTACCTTGAACTTAGAAACATAGAAAATAGGTGCAGGAGTAGGCCATTCGGCCCTTCGAGCCTGCACCGCCATTCAATGTGATCATGGCTGATCATCCAACTCAGTATCCCGTACCTGCCTTCTCTCCATACCCCCTGATCCCTTTAGCCACAAGTGCCACATCTAACGCCCTCTTAAATATAGCCAATGAACTGGCCTCAACTACCTTCTGTGGCAGAGAATTCCAGAGACTCACGACTCTCTGTGTAAAGAATGTTTTCCTCATTTCGGTCCTAAAGGAATTCCCCCTTATCCTTAGACTGTGACCCCTTGTTCTGGACTCCCCCAACATCGGGAACAATCTTCCAGCATCTAGCTTGTCCAACCACTTAAGAATTTTGTAAGTTTCTATAAGATCCCCCCTCAATCTTCTAAATTTCAGCGAGTACAAGCCGAGTCTATCCAATCTTTCCTCATATGAAAGTCCTGACATCCCAGGAATCAGTCTGGTGAATCTTCTCTGTACCCCCTCTATGGCAAGGATGTCTTTCCTCAGATTTGGAGACCAAAACTGTACGCAATATACCAGGTGTGGCCTCACCAAAACCCTGTACAACTGCAGTAGAACCTCCCTGCTCCTATACTCCAATCCTTTCGCTATGAATGCTAACATACCATTTGCTTTCTTCACTGCCTGCTGCACCTGCATGCCTACTTTCAATGACTGGTGTACCATGACACCCAGGTCTCGTTGCATCTCCCCCTTTCCTAATCTGCCACCATTCAGATAATAGTCTACCCTCATGTTTTTGCCACCAAAGTGGATAACCTCACATTTATCCACATTATACTGCATCTGCCATGCATCTGCCCATTCACTCAGCCTATCCAAATCACCCTGCAGCCTCCAAGCATCCTCCTCACACCTAACTATACTCCCCAGCTTGGTATCATCTGCAAATTTGGAGATGTTGCATTGAATTCCCTCGTCCAAATCATTAATATATATTGTAAATAGCTGGGGTCCCAGCACTGAGCCTTGCGGCACCCCACTAGTCACTGCCTGCCATTCTGAAAAGGACCCGTTTACTCCTACCCTTTGCCTCCTGTCTGCTAGCCAGTTCTATATCCACATCAATACTGAACCCCCAATACCGTGTGCTTTAAGTTTGTATGCTAATCTCTTATGCGGGACCTTGTCGAAAGCCTTCTGAAAGTCTAGATATAACACATCCACTGGTTCTCCCTTATCCACTCTACTAGTTACATCCTCAAAAAATTCTATCAGATTTGTCAGACATGATTTACCTTTCGTAAATCCATGCTGACTTTGTCCAATGATTTCACCACTTTCCAAATGCGCTGCTATCCCATCTTTAATAACTGACTCTAGCAGTTTCCCCACTACCGATGTTAGACTAACTGGTCTGTAATTCCCCGCTTTCTCTCTCCCTCCTTTTTTAAAAAGTGGGGTTACATTAGCTACCCTCCAATCCTCAGGAACTACTCCAGAATCTAAGGAATTTTGAAAAATTATCACTAATGCATCCACTATTTCTGTGGCTACCTCCTTGAGTACTCTGGGATGCAGACTATCTGGCCCTGGGGATTTATCGGCCTTCAATCCGTTCAATTTACCCAACACCACCTCCCGGCTAACCTGGATTTCACTCAGTTCCTCCATCTTATTTGACCCCCGTTCCACTGCTATTTCCGGCAGATTATTTATGTCTTCCTTAGTGAAGACAGAACCAAAGTAGTTATTCAATTGGTCTGCCATGTCCTTGTTCCCCATGATCAATTCACCTGTTTCTGACTGCAAGGGACCAACATTTGTTTTAACTAGTCTCTTTCTCTTCACATATCTATAAAAACTTTTGCAGTCAGTTTTTATGTTCCCTGCCAGTTTCCTTTCATAATCTATTTTCCCTTTCCTAATTAAGCCCTTTGTCCTCCTCTGCTGCATTCTGAATTTCTCCCAGTCCTCTGGTAGGCTGGCTAATTTGTATGCCTCATCTTTTGTTTTTATACTATCCCTGATTTCCCTTGTTATCCATGGATGCACCACCTTCCCCGATTTATTCTTTTGCCAAACTGGTATGAACAACTTTTGTACTTCATCCATGCAGTCTTTAAATACCTTCCATTGCACATCCACTGTCAACCCTTTAAGAATCACCTGCCAGTCTATCTTGGCCAATTCACATCTCATACCTTCAAAGTTACCTTTGTTCAAGTTCAGAACCCTTGTTTCTGACTTAATTTTGTCACTCTCCATCCTAATGAAGAACTCAACCATATTATGGTCACTCTTGCCATACACAACAAGACTGCTAACTAACCCTTCCTCATTACTCAATACCCAGTCTAGAATAGCCTGCTCTCTCGTTGGTTCCTCCACATGTTGGTTGAGAAAACTATCCCGCATACATTCCAGGAAATCCTCTTCCTCAGCACCCCTGCCAATTTGATTCACCCAATCTACATGCAGATTGAAGTCACCCATTATAACCGTGTTACCCTTGTTGCACGCATTTCTAATTTCCTGTTTGATGCCATCCCCAACTCCAATACTACTGTTAGGTGGCCTGTACACAGCTCCCACTAGCGTTTTCTGTCCCTTAGAGTTTCGCAGCTCTACCCATATCGATTCCACATCCTCCACGCTAATGTCCTTCCTTTCTATTGCATTAATCTCCTCTCTCACCAGCAACGCTACCCCACCTCCTTTTCCTTTTCGTCTATCCCTCCTGAATATTGAATATCCCTGGATGTTCAGCTCCCAGCCGTGGTCATCCTGGAGCCATGTCTCCGTGATCCCAACTATAGCATAGTCATTAATCGCTATCTGCACCTTCAACTCATCCACCTTATTACGAATGCTCCTCGCATTGAGACACAAAGCCTTCAGGCTTGTTTTTACAACACTCTTACTCCTTATACAATTATGTTGACAAGTGGCCCCTTTCACATCGATCCCTAGTACACTTGGCCAACTTAGCACTAATGTCAGGGAGATTCCTTGAGACACTGGCTCCAAATTAAGGTGCTGGATATACTTCATATATGCACCCCTCCTCCTCCCAGCTGTACATCAGCCTTGCTGTAATTCATCCTGCAATCTAGAATAACACAAAATGCTGGAGTAACTCAGCGGGAATTCTGAAGAAGGGTCTCGACCCAAAACATCACCCATTCCTTCTCTCCAGAGATGCTGTATAGCGGCAGATTATTATATCGTTCAAGGAATTTCTCCCTCTAGCCACTATGAGAAGACACGGGGATAAGGAGATAGCGACGGTTACGCATGGGAGCGCTCCACGAGACATTCAAAGCCGTCGGAAGATAAATCTTCAAAACACAGTCTCTTGATTAATAGTTCTTTATTGTCGAAGTAAAACAGTAAGATATTCATCTAAACTTCTTCTTGTTAAGTACATTTTAATCTTATTCGTAGTCAAACCAGCATGTGGCTCTACATGTTAAAAAGCTCCGGACATGTTAGGAAGCTCCGACTATGGTTGAAAGCTGTGCCATCCCACCATGCTTCTTCTGAACTAAACTAAAAGTCTACAAGCTTCTGTGTGAGAATCCCAGCAGCAAACACACCTCCGACTACGTGATAAATCCCACCCACATAATTACAGGCAGACAAAATTTAAAGGCAAATGCCATAATTTATAACACACTATATTAAGTCAAATGGCCACTACATACCGGCCCCTAATTTTTCTGAGTATATAACGAGGCAACTACTAATAGACTTCAAAAAAGTAGCTATGAAGGCATTCAGACTTCTTCAGCGATTCTTTCATCTTCACCTTTGCCTTCTAGAAGCAAGCATAACTTGGTTATTGGTCTTATTAAAACATTGTTTTTAGTTTGAAGTTGTACCGTGCGCACCAAACCCTTAACATAGAAAAATAGGTGCAGGAGTAGGCCATTCGGCCCTTCGAGCCTGCACCGCCATTCAATATGATCATGGCTGATCATCCAACTCAGTATCCTGTACCTGCCTTCTCTCCATACCCCCTGATCCCTTTAGCCACAAGTGCCACATCTAACGCCCTCTTAAATATAGCCAATGAACTGGCCTCAACTACCTTCTGTGGCAGAGAATTCCAGAGACTCACCACTCTCTGTGTAAAGAATGTTTTCCTCATCTCGGTCCTAAAGGAATTCCCCCTTATCCTTAGACTGTGACCCCTTGTTCTGGACTCCCCCAACATCGGGACCAATCTTCCAGCATCTAGCTTGTCCAACCCCTTAATCAGGCATGACACCCAGAATATAGTCCAAAACACAAAAGTCCAAAGTTTTGATAGCATGAAACATCTTCCTCCATGTCCAATCAATTCATGGATGTGTTGTAACAATAATGTTGAAGTGTGAAAATCCTTCAAGAGAATAATAGGATTTTTAGCAATAACGTTCACTGTGATGTTTTGTTTAATTTCCGGATCATTAGCAGAGATTTCAAATCCCAGCTCAAGTTTTGGACAGTTTCTGTCTGGCTTACAGAGAAACTCTGGTCCATTGATTCATCTCTTATTGCTTGAGAAGCGGTCTGCTGTCAGTCTTCTGGAAGCTTCATCCGCAGGATTTTCTTTTGTGTTAACATATTTCCATTGTGAAACATTAGTAGCTCCCAATACAAAAGAGATTCTGTTTGCTACAAATGTCAAGAAACGTTTGTTCTCATTGTTTAAGTATTTAAACACCATAGGACTATCGGTCCAGAAAATAGATTTTTCCAGTTGAAGCTGTAGTTCCTTTTGCAGCAATATGTCAACTTTAACAGCTAAGAATGCGGCAGTAAGTTCCATTCGGGAAATTGTCATTTGTTTCAATGGTGCCACTCTGGCCTTTCCCATTAAGAATGCAATATGTACTTTTTGTTATCATTTTCCAGTCTTAGATAAGAAACAGTACCTTAGCCACTGTCACTGGCATCTGAGAAATGATGCAGCTGTGCACCTCTGATTTTACCAAAGCTTGTCGGCTTCATGCAATGGTCCACTTTGAATTCTGAGATCTTGTTGAGATCTGCTAATCTTTCTGTCCATCGGTGAGAGGAAGTTTGTGTTACACTTTCATCCCATCCAAGTTTTTCCTTGCAAAGATCCTGCAAATTCAACTTGGCTGGCAGTGTGAATGGTGCAAGAAATCCCAAAGGGTCATAAACAGAACCAATCGCAGATAGGATACCACTTCTAGTACATGGTTGCTCTTGAATCGAGATTCTGAACTTAAACACATCTGTTTCAATGCACCAGTGCAGTCCCAATGCTCTTTCCATTGGCAAATTGTCTTTGTCCAAATCCAACTCCCTGGTCTCTTGGTTCTATCATCTTGTGGAATGCTTTCCAATACAATACGATTGTTGCTGTTCCATTGGAAAGCATGTATCCTCCCTTATTGCAAATGGAAGTCAGATGCTTTACCATTTGAACTGCTTCCTGCTCAGTAGACATGGATTTTAAGCAATCATCCGCATAGAAATTATTCTTCAAAGAGGTTATCACTTCTTATGGAAAGTGAACTATATTGTCCTCTGCGGTCTTCTTTAATGCAAAGTTTGCACAACTTGGTAATGACATTGCTCCAAAGAGATGTACCTTCATCAGGTAATCAACAAGATCTTGTTGTACATCCCCTTCAGGCCACCATAAGAATTGCAAGTAGTCAATGTGTTTTTCTGATACTTTGAATTGATAAAACATCGCTCTGATATCAGCCATCAAAGCAATTGGTTCTTGTCTGAATTTAATGAGAACTCCAATGAGCGAGTTAGTAAGGTCTGGACCTTGCAGTATTTGACAGTTAAGTGATGTTCCTTTGAAGACTACAGCACAGTCAAAGACCACCCTCAAGGTCCCTTTCTTCGAATGATACACCCCATGGTGCGGAATGTACCAAAGCTCTCCATCACTTCAATTCAGTTGGTTTGTTGGTACCATTTCGGCATAATCATTGTCAATCATATCCTTTAGGAAAGATGTATATTCCTCATGAAATGCAACGTAATTTCGTTTGGAACTGCATGTATCAATGTATTTCTAAATGACAATAAAGTTTGTTTGACTTGACTTGACTATTCTTGCCAAACTTGCATTTTAAATTCTGGGTTCGTTGCTCTGCCATACGACGATTATTCGGCAGACTAACACTTTCTTGTTTGAAAGGTAAGTCCAGACAATAGTGTCCATCTATCATCTTTATTGAGTAGTTCATAATATCCAAGAATTGTAACTCTTCCCTGGACATTTCCTCAGATTCCTTACTGGTATTTCCATTGAAGTCATGATTGTATTGCTTGATCAATAGCTTTTCTAGTTTACCAGTAGATATTTGATTAACAGCGGCAGGGTAGTTTTTCTGGCTCCCGCTTTCATTGTTCCTTCTCAAGAAGCCATAGATAACCCAACCGAGTAGGGTTTTCACAGCAAACAGTCCATCACCATGGCTCCTCACAATCTGTATATGTTCCAATGCCTTGAAGGCATTCGTTCCGATAAGTAGGTCAATACCAGAATTTATTTTAGATATTTTGACATCCTTCAAGTAAGGCCATTGGCTCAAGTCCTCATGTCTGGGTATATTTTGATGATTAATAGGCATGGCCTCATGTGGAGACACTTCAGATATTGATATAAAATAATTTTCATCCAGACTAGATATTTCCATACATGTAATGTAATGACTAACTCACTCCTTCTCTTTAGTCATGGTACGCAATAGAATCTTAACCTCTTCTCTTGTAATGTCCAGCCTTCTCATCAAGCTTTCTGTGCAAAAGGTACCTGAATGTCCGTGATCCAAAAATGCATATGTTTGCAACACTGTATTCGTCTTGCTACCTGTACTTACCACCTGTACTGGTAAGATAGAGAAGATACAGGCTTCTACTCCAGCCCCAATATGAGCAGTTATCTGAGGTGTGGGACAGCATCACTAGTAGCTGGCTTCTCCTTCTGTTCTATTTGCTCCAGCTTCTTCTTTTCAGTGTGAAGTGCTTCAGGATGATTTTGCTTCCATTTATCTCAAGTTAAATGTCTACAATCTTGTCTACAATCAGTAAAATGATCACTTTTAGGACCAGTTTTGAGTCTACAGCCACATTGAGGAGCTCAAGGCATAGGCATGTTTCAAACATCCAAAACAGATTCCCTTCTCCTTTAAGAAATTTACCTTTTCTTTATATTCCTCATCTATAATCTTTGACACCACCTTATGGTGTGACCAACTTCATCACAAAACAAACAAAATCCTTTTTGCTTGATAGTAGATACATCTCCTTTCATTCCACCCGTCATTTCCACAGGTATTATAGTGGTAGCAAAACTGCCTCCCTTAGGTCCTGATCTTCCTTTAGTTTTGATAAAGGTAAAACCTTTGACAGTTGCAATTGGTTTATGATCTTCAATACTCCCGTGGTGTGGATCTAACATGAACCGTACTTCCCTTTCCAAGAAATCCACCAGGTCTGGTAACATGACTACTCGGTTCTTCTTTTCCATTATTCAGCCTGCTATATCGCTCCACTTTTCTCCAAGTCATCTGCGTTGTTTTAGAATGATGGCTCGAGTATATTACTAACAAGATTCATCTCCTCCGTTCTTTAAGTAACCTTCTTGCCTCTTGATAGCCTTGGCTGTCAGGCCTATTTCGACAACTTTCTACAAGTTACCTTAGCACTTCTGCTCATGTAATGCGCCTGAAATCTTAAGCACTCTTTTTCATCGGTAATTTTCATTTCTACTACTTCGTCAAATGCCATTATGAAAGCTTCGTACCGCAAAGGATCATCATTATATGTATGAATTTCTATTGGTGGTAGGGTGAAAGAGAGATTTTGTTGAGCTATGAGTGTTGAATTCAGCTTGATTCTTCGCCAATTCAACAAATCCATCTTGAGATCCTTGGCTTGGCGCAAACGAATGATAGACAGGCCTCTGATAATCATACTGGCTTGCTCTGGCTTGTGTATCAGCATACTGAGTTGTTGGTTTGTCCCAAGCCTTGACAGACGCCCCATAAGTAGTTTACTTTGGTCTAACACCCAGTTGCTGAGATGAAACTTTGTCCGTCCGCCACTTTTCCAATGGGTGTGAAATCTGGTGGTCCTCGGTTGTGGAATTGATCCAACTGCTGTCTAATTTTGAGCAGTTCTGCCTCTCAAACAAGAGTTCAGCCCATCAGATGCTTTAGAACCACATCTTGAACCCTCACTTTCCATTATCTCCTTCTTCGATTTAACAATTGCCAACTTTGTGGCTAGTTCCAGCTGTTCTTTTCATCGACTCACCTCTCCTTTCAGCTGTTCTTCATGTCGCTCAATCTCACGCTTCTTCTTCAAGGCATCTGCTTCTATTGAGAGAATGGCTGGATCAGCTTCAACTTCCATTTGAGTAGAGACCCTTGACGCTGAACTGGTTATAGAACCACATTTATGTCTTGATCTTCATGTAGATACATTCGAGATACTATCTTGTGGTGTAATCACCTCTTTCATTTCAGCACCTTGTTGCGTAATTCTTTTAACTGTAGAGTGCGTAAGTTGCGGTACAATTTCAGATAATCATGTCTTGGCATCTTCCATAGAATCATCAAATAACTTCACCTTTTCTTTGAACTACTGGATATATCTTTTGCGTTCTTCCTGAGGCGGTTGTGAACCCAGCAGTGCTTTATGCTTGTCTCCAACTACTTTACCAAAGCTGAATAGTTGGTGCAGATTAGATTGCACTTTGTACATGTTCTCATCTGATTCCATTAGTTCCTTCAGGACATCAAATAATTTCAGTACCTTCCCACATAATAGTTTCTCTCCTTCTGGGTTTCTTTCAGAAATGCATCTTGGGCCTTTTCGGTGAATTTAATTTGTCTCTTCCTATACCTTTGCCTCTCCACCACCTTGTGGCTCCTCTGACTCACCTGCTCCATCTTGCTCCATGGATTTAAACAGGTCTTGGCTGATTTCCAAATCTGCTAATTGTCAAACAGGAGCTCTTTAGCTTGCTTCAATCACCATTGATAAACATTAAGCTGAATGTTCTGTAAACATCAGAAGAAACTAAAACAAACTGGACTTTCAGACAACATCCAAAATATTTTCGAAGTATAGAAGTGACTTCAGTTCAGAAAGAATGTGTCTTAACTCAACTTCAAAACAAACCAAGACCAGGTACCTGGATCTTCCGTTCCTTTTTTTGCGTCTTGGCAGCCTTCCAAAACTTAGCAGAATTAGCTTCTAATGCCTTTTACAGACTCTTCAGAAGCTGTTCAAAGTTAAAGCTTTCCAGCTTTCAAATTCAGCATAGCATAATAGTTCTACTCACGATTTTGTGGTGAAGTCTTCCTTCCTTAGATAAGCCACAATAAATCTCGAAGTCAATCGCTGGCTGAGATCTATTTTCTTCAGTTCCTCGTCCTAGGAACTGGTCTTCAGTTCCTCTTCTGGAACTAATTCTTCTGGCCTAATCTCTCTCCAGAGATCCAGCCCAATCTTCTGCCCCTCTTCTTTGGGACTAATTCTGCCACCTCCTGTCCGTAAGGTAGCTTTCGACATATATAGTGCTCGATTATTATATCGTTCAAGGAATTTCTCCCTCTAGCCACTATGAGAAGACATGGGGGGAAGGAGATAGTGTCGTTTATGCATGGGAGCTCTCCATGAGTCATTTAAAGCCGTCGAAAGATAAATCTTCAAAAACAGTCTCTTGATTAATAGTTTCTTTATAGTCAAAGTAAAACAGTAAGATATTCATCCAAACATCTTCTTAAGTACATTTCAATCTTACTCGTAGTCAAACTCCAGCATGTGGCTCTGACATGTTAAAAAGCTCCGAACATGTTAGAAAGCTCCGACTATGGTCGAAAGCTATGGCATCCCATCATGCTTCTTCTGAACTAAACTAAAAGACTACAAGCTTCTGCGCAAGAATCCCAGCAGCAAACACACCTCCGACTACATAATAAACCCCACCCACACAATTACAAGCAGACAAAAGTTAAAGGCAAATGCCATAATTTATAAAATACTAAATTAAGCCAAATGGCCACTACACGCTGCCTGTCCCGCTGAGTTACTCCTTTATTTTATGTACATCTTTAGTTTAAACCAGCATTTGCTGTTACTTCCTACACATTTTGCCTGCAATCTGGAAGGATCCGAAAGGATCTATCATTTATAATTTATTTTTAATTTTAAGTTTTGTTTAACATATATTAAAAAAATATAGATACTATAATCTAAGAATTGTGGACGTTCGGGAAGGCAGAGAGGGGAACCGTGACCCCCTTGAATTTGCCGGAGATCTATTGAAAAAAGTTTTAAATTTGGATCAAGCACCTTTATTTGCTCAGGCACACAGAGCATTGAGACGCCGTCCAAGGACGGACGCCCCCCCAAGACAACTGATAGTGAAGGTGCAATATGATCATGTTTTGGATGATATGATGAAGAAAATCGTTCGCAGCAGAAATCTCGTATTTGAAGGGATAAGATCAGTATATTTCGAGATTATCCTGTGGAGGTCGCCAAGAAAAGAGCATTGTTTACAGAAACAAGAAGAATACTTAAGATTATAAAAAACCTGAGATATGGACTGATGTACCGCAACACTGAGAATCACCTACGGCAAGATCGAATATTTCTTCATCAAACACACAGACACCCTTGAATTTGCCCAGAACATCTAGAACATTGAGAACATTGAGAGCGAGGGTGAGACTGAGGATGGAATAACCCTCAACATACACCTGGCGATACGGGATACTGTTACCCCACAGAGAAGAAATTGAAGTTTAAATTGCTATATTTAAGGACTGTCTAGAATTTAGAATGAGAATTGAGTAGTTATCTTGCTATTGATATAAAATATTTATAGTTTAGTACTAATTATTACTAATTACTACTGATCATGATTACTAATTATTATTAATCACTGTTAACTGGATCAACTTAGAATTAGCTAAAAGAATGAATTATAAGTAATGTGTGATTCAGGCAATTTATTAATTAAAATGTAGGTTTTTTTCTTTGATACTTTTGACTGATCTTTGACTATTTTTGCAATACGAGACTAATATTTCACTTTGAGACTAATAATTATTCAATTAATGGAATATAACTATTGTTTCCCCTCCCCCATATATTGTTTTTATTGAAATTGAAACTTTTCTTTTAAGCAAAGTACGGAGCTAGTAATACTTTTTTTTTAACCAAAAGCTACGGAAGTCCTTAGATGTCTAGCCACATTAGGGTGGCTATCACTAACTGCACCAACTATAGATGTAGTTTATTTATTTATTTTACACTTTACTAATACAATACTTTTTTAATTTTTCTATTTTATATTATATTATAATTTTTAATTTGAATGGAATTCTAAGTTTTATTTAAGGAGATATGTCCGAGAGGAAAATCTACGAGATCTAAAATTCATCTATCTGATGTTCGGGTGTAAGGTAGGGTTTAATGTGCTGAACCATTTGCTCTACCACCTAGACCACCATAGACCACCTTAATCATACGATGCAAGACATAAATATGAAAACTGGGGGTGAAAGAATTACATTCTGTAGTTGGAATGTTAAGGGAATTAATGAACCCATCAAGAGAGGTAAAGTATTAGCTCATTTAAAATCACTTAAAAAAGATATAATATTCTTCCAGGAAACACATCTTATAAAGGAAGCGCAACACAGATTGAAAGCAAAATGTATTGCTAAAACGTATCACTCTTCATTCTCACATAAATCTGGAGGGGTTACAATATTAATCTGTAAAGGTATACCTTTTAAACATATATCAACTATAAAAGATATTGACGGCAGATATATTGTATTGGTAGGCGAGTTATAGTAAAAAAAAAGTGACTCTTCTTAATGTATATGGACCACAATTTGATATCCCATTGATTTTTAAGAGAATATTCAATACTATCCCGGAATGCACACAATATAACTTAATAATTGGTGGAGACTTAAATTGTATACTAGATTCTTATTCAGACAGATCATCAACTCAGAGAAAATTAAAATCTCAGTCAAGTGAATTTCTAAAGTCATATATTAATACTACCAACATCAAGTGTGTCTGGAGAATTGAAAATCCATCCGGACAAGAATATTCATTTTATTCACCGGTGCATAAAACCTATATAAGGATAGACTAGTTCTTAGTAGATTCTAAACTTATTCCATTCACCTACAACTCGCAATATCATAATATTATAATCTCGGACCATGCTCCACTAACATTTATGATTAAACTAAACGGAATGGCCGAGAAACATACACAATAAAGAATTAACCCACAAATCTTAAATGAAAAGATATGTCATGAATACCTTGTAAAACAGATTAATATGTTTTTCGAGGCTAATGACCATCCTAGAACTTCTGCTTCCCTTCTTTGGTAAACATTTAAAGTATTTGTACAAGGAGCATTACTCTCCTCCCAGGCATTTCTTAATAAAGAAAATAGGGCTAAACAACAGACATTGGAAATGGAAATAAAGCAATTAGACATAGAAAACGCAGTAGCACCTTCTATGGTAAAACACAATAAAATTGCAGCACTGAAATATAAGTTAAATAAAATATACTCAGACCAAGTTATAAAACTTTATCAACATACAAAACAATTAAATTTTGAATTTGGTGATAAACCACAACAACTATTAGCACGTCAGCTTTGTAAACTGTGCGGGGAAAAAACATAGAAACATAGAAATTAGATGCAGGAGTAGGCCATTCGGCCCTTCGAGCCTGCAAATTTCATTGCGTTCTCTTAATTTTTAAAAAAGTTATGGGCTTTTAACGGTTCTAGATCACAGTTTTTGAGTTAAGTCCATTGAAAGGCAATGGGGAACAAGATGCTAATTTCCGAGTATGAAAATAGTCATAACTTTCTTAATACTGAAGATATGAAAGTGAATTAGGTGTCAAATTAAACTTCTTTTTATGCTTTATCTGATGGGATAAATTGCAGACTTGATTTTTTAAATCTCAAAATTTTGTAACATTGCTACCTAGTGCTTCGGTTTGCATCAAAGACCCTATAACTATACAAACATAAAAACATAGAAATTGGGTGCAGGAGTAGGCCATTCGGCCCTTCGAGCCTGCACCGCCATTCAATATGAACATGGCTGATCATCCAACTCAGTATCCCGTGCCTGCCCTCTCTCCATACCCTCTGATCCCCTTAGCCACAAGGGCCACATCTAACTCCCTCTTAAATATAGCCAATGAACTGGCCTCAACTACCCTCTGTGGCAGAGAGTTCCAGAGACCCACCACTCTCTGTGTGAAAACAATTTATAAAATTAGATCAGACAAGGGAGAAATATTAACACTACCCAAAGATATTAATGACAGATTTTCACAATACTATCAAAAACTTCACTCAACTAAAGTGACAGAACAATCAACAGGAATGGAAGCATTTTTACAGAAATGTAATCTTACAGGTTTAGATCTGAAAGAGCGAGAGTTACTAGGTGCTGAAAGAACGATAAAAGATATCGAAGAGTCAATTAGATCTTTAAAAAACGGAAAGGCCGCAGGCCCTGATGGCCTAAGCTCTGAATTTTATTAAAAAAATTATGATCTGATTTCCCCATGTTAACAGACATTGTATAAACACGTTTATACTAAACAGAAACTCCCAGAAACTTTAAACAAATCTACAATAATACTTATACCAAAAGCTGATAAGGATCTTAAAGACCCAGGTTCATATAGAGCAATAGCTCTCTTAAATACTGATCAGAAAATATTAACTCAAATCCTATCTCATAGATTGAGTTTAGTGATTAACAAATTAATACACCCCGACCAAACAGGTTTTATTCCAAAACATTACTCATTTTACAATTTGAGATGACTATTTAACATTATATACTCAAATAGAATTGCTAATGCAGACCTAGCAATTATCTCACTAGATGCTGAAAAAGCATTTGATCAGGTAGAATGGTCATATTTATTTTCGGTGATGAAAAAATTTCAATTGGGGGAGAAGTACTGTACATGGGTTAAACTTTTATATTCTAACCCAACAGTTAGAATAATAACAAACCAAATGTTATCAACTAAATTTAATCTTTCTAGAGGTTGTAGACAAGGATGCCCACTATCCCCATTATTATTCGCTCTTGCAATTGAACCATTACCAGAAAGTTTAGAACTCATCCAGAAATACACGGGTATAATACTAAAGACACAATGAATAAAACCTCCTTATATGCAGATGATGTATTAATATATATTACAAAGCCAGAAACTAGTATTCCAAACTTATTAAATCTAATAACTCAATTTGGTCAGTTTTCAGGATATAGAATTAATTGGAATAAAAGCGAAATCATGCCAACAACGGAATTCAATTTACATACACTACAACAATCCACTTTTAAAATAGTTAAGGAAAAATTTAAATATTTAGGAATTTATGTAACTAAGACATATACTTCTTTATTCAAATCAAACTTCCCACCTTTACTGAATAAACTAAATAAGAATATTCAGTATTGGAAAACACTCAATGTTTGGTAGAATTAATGCTATAAAAATGATCTTTTTGCCGCAATTACTGTACCTATTTCAGTCAATTCCAAAATATATCCCCAACATTTTTTTTTTAAAGTCGACTCCATTGTTACAAGCTTCATTTGGGATTATAAGAATCATAGAATAAGTAAAAAACATTTATGTAAACAAAAGAGTAATGGAGGTTTAGCTTTACCAAATTATTTGTTGTATTTTTGGGCAGTCCATATTAATGAATTTAGGCTGGAAGAAATGGATCAGCAACCACTGGCCAAGGATGGAAAAGGAAGATCGTTTGCCTTTTGAAATTGGTTTGATTATGTTTGCACCCACAAAATTTCACAAAAAAACCTATAGGGAAAAACCTATAATACATAGTGGTATACGAATCTAGAAACAATTAAAAAAGGCTTTAAAATTGGATAATATATCACTCTGATTTCCCATTGTAAACAATCCCTTATTTGAACCTTCCATATTGGATAAAGGTTTCACACAATGGAAAAATTATGGAATTAAAAAGATGGGACATCTTTATAAGAAAGGAATTCATCTTTCCTTTCACGAGTTACAACAAATTTATGGACTACACTCAAATAACTTTTTTAGATATCTACAACTTAGAGATTATGTTAAATCTAACGCACAAGATTATCGGAGTAGGGAACCAGAAATCCTTGATGAATGTTTGAATAAACATCCTAATATAGAAAAATGAACAACTCATATTTATAATACCCTCTTAGATAGCGAGGTCCCACCGTTGGAATCATATGCAGTAGACATACATGGGAAAATGAATTAGGCCAACCTATAACAAAAGATATTTGGGACAAAAGTCTGCAATATACACATCAATGTTTGTTAAATGCCAGACATGCTTTAATACAATTTAAAGTATTACACAGATTACTCTAAAGTAAAACTAAATAAAATTTCCCCACATATCTTGCCCATCTGCGATAAATGTCAGCATCTAGAGGCTAATGTAACACATACTTTTGCAAATTGTATCAAAATCAAACATTTCTGGATTGATATTTTTAGAATAATTTCTGAAGTTGTTAATACCAAATTGGATCACGACTCAAAACTGATAATACTTGGAATATCAGAACAAAGTCTAACACTCACAACAAGCCAAATAAACTTTCTAGCCTACAGTATAATAACTGGGAAGAAATTAATATTAAAATTTTGGAAAGGCTCTATAACCCCCACAATTAAAATGTGGATTATGGAAATGTCGGAGACCCTACACCTGGAAAGAATCAGATTTGTCTTAATGGACAAACAAGAACTTTTTGTTAGAATATGGTCTTCATTCATCGATTATTTGAAGGGGTAGATTGGTTTGGCACGGAAACCTAACTGAAACTTGAACTCAGGATTAGATGAAAAGTTATATTTTATAATCTTGGAACCTATCTCCAATGATGTATTATTAGTAAATCATTTCATTCTTTTTTTTTGATCTTGACATTTGTGTTTTTTTTATCTTTCTTACTTTCTATCTATAAATAAAAATAGAAGCAGAATTAATCCACAATTGATAATATTAATAATGTATGATTGATACATATGAAATGTTTTTACCATGTATGTATTTGCTTCTAATAAAAATATATTTAAAAAACAAAATATATATATTTATAAGCTCTCTGTCTAAACTAATGATCAATTTTGTAATTACGTAAATATCCCTAGAATGTTTCTCAAGTTCCGATCATCTGAGATTTGGATGCATAGAAAAAGCCTGTGATATCATGAGCTCTCATGATATCATGTCTTCAGGCTGGTTTAGGGGCAGGGTCTTATTCTGATCTGCGCAGGGTCTAATGGCCATTTGTAGATTGCTCTGCTTCAGCAAACGGCTCTAGCAAAGAGGACAGACCGGTGCTGGGAGTAAGGCAGACACAGAAGTACAAACAAGGAATTGCAGTTGCTAGTTTATTTTTAAAAACGAGCCAAAGTGCTGGAGTAATTTAGCGGGTCAGGCAGCATCTCTGGAGAACATGGATAGGTGACATTTCAGGTCGGGGCCCTTCTTTGGACTGAAGATGGGTCAGAACCAGAAACATCAACTATTCATGTTCTCCAGAGATACTGCCTGACTCGCTGACTTTATTTCTTTGTTCTCAGACATAATGGGCTGAGTTGAACACTATGTGGAACAATAGCAGAGAGACTAAATCTCTTGTCCAAGAGGATGGCTATGGGGAGCGCCGGAAAACAAGAGGAAAGAGAAGGATAAACACAGTAAATTTGGATGTTAGGGGATAGCAAGGAATATGGGGAATAGTCCAGGAAAGTGATGCTTAAGGGAAATTATCTTATTGAATGATGAAATATAAGAAACAGAAGCAGGAGAAGGCCCTCATAACTTGGTGCTGGCTCGAAGGGCTGAAAGGCCTCCTCCTGCACCTATTTTCCATGACACCTCCATAACCCTCACAAGGCCCTCATTCAATGAGATCAATTCCCTTCAGGGAATCTCTGCTGAAATACAGTCGTCACACTCCTGCTGGCTTCCACCATCCAAAGTCTCTGTTAGTGGACAGTGTATAGTTTGTTTGTATCAACCCAAAGAAAAGGTCTTACGGAAAATCCTAACTTTCGTAAACTTGCACTTGCGTAAACAATTCTGTACTCAGCCGCGAGTGCAACCAAGGCTGTTTGTAATTTCCACAACACATCACTCAAAACTACATCAGAAACAAGCCAGCAATGGCGCTGGTGTTTAACAGAAGTCTGCACACAGCAAATATGCCCCAACAACTAGACAGAATTCAAGCCGGTCATGGCAGCAGTGCTTACCCAGAGGGCCACGCAGCGCAGAAAGTGCCCTGGACACTGCCAGGCGTCGCTGAGTCAGTTAATACTCTCCGATTCTGTTTGGGAAGGGATTGGGTTATGTAAAATCTGACTTGCGTGAGGATTTATGGAACGTAACCCTTACGTAAGTCGGAGAGTGCCTGTATTTATTTATGCTATTCCAATCATCAAATGGGCAGTTGATATTTGGTGCCTTGCATCATACATCAAGAAGGAGTTTGGTGGATTAACTGGCCATCGTAAATGGTTCCAGCATATGAATGAGTGGTTGATTCTGAGAGAGTTGATGAGAATGTGGGACAAATTAATTTAGATCAGTGTAAATGGGCATTTGGTTGCTGATGCTAACTTGGCAGGCAGGAGGAATGGTTTCCATGCTTTTTAACACTCTAATTCCAGTATTTCTAATATATTGGGGGTTACCAATTCCACGGTGATTAATTCAAGGCTCCCCAGCCATGATTCATATAAGTAACAATTGCTGGACTTTATCTTGCACCAAATATTATCCCTCTTTACCCTTTATTCATACATTGTGAATAAAGACACAAAGTGCTGGAGTCACTCAGCGAGTCAGACCAAATCTCCGTGGTGAAAGGATGGGTAACGTTTCAGGTTGGAACCCTTCTTCGGACTGAAAGTAGAGGGGGGGGGGGGGGGGGGGGGGGGGGGGGGGGGGTGGGGGACGAGACAGGCCAGAACATATCGGGATCAGCAACAGATAATCAAGGCTGTGGACCACTTGGTTGTAATCATGTATACTCTTTCTGCCGACTGCACAGCACACAACACAATGTTTCTCGCTGTACCTGGGTACACATGACAATAACCTGAACTAAACTAACAATACAGCAGCTGAGTAATTACTTAAAAATCTAGCCAAAGCTTACAGGTAGTGGATTTCACTTCCTTGCATGTTGTGTACCATTTTCATGACATTATAAATATTGTAATGCCATACAGACTCATAGTTGTTTGGTATCACCTGTTTTCCAACATCATTTTAATAAACAGCAGGTAGGAAACTGCTCCAGAATGCCTCAGCTTTCAAACTTCTCTCAGTTTTAACATTTATTTGACTTCTGCTCTCGAAAAGTCATGGTCATAAGGAATAGGTGTGGAATTAGGCCATTCGGCCCATCGTCTACTCCGCCATTCAATCATGGCTGATCTATCTCACCCTCCTAACCCCATTCTCCTGCCTTTTCCCCCCATAACCTCTGACACCCACACTAATTAGCCTGTACCTTTCAAAGGGCTGGATAGAGCTCACATCTTGCACGACCATGAGTTGGATTGGAGATATTTCAATTCAGCCTCTGGTATCATGATGTATACAATACAAAATTTGCTAAGCTTTCTGCACCTCAGAGTTATTCTTACCCAGATTATGCACCTAATATTACATTAACTAACATATATGGAAGAATAATTTAAATTGAACAATAAGCAAATTTTAAATGTCCTCTTATCAAAATATCTACAAATAATTGTTTTAAAACTTCAATTGCATGTGGAATAGTTATTTCTCAAAAGGCAATGCAAAATATCTTATTCTGAGATTATTGCAGATAAAGCATCAAACATAGCATGTACCACCTTTACTAGTTAAATCCTTTGCAAAAACTGAATTTATCTGCATGAAATCCTACCTAAAAGATGTCATTTTGCTTTAATAAAAAGTGCAACTATATTTAATTTATCCCTAGTTATCATGGTGATAGGCAGACATTTGAAGAGGTGTCTCATGAATATATACAGCAGAATAGGTAACAGGGGAAATCATGAAACTAATTATTCTTTGGTTTTCAGTGATGCGTGATCAGTAAATCAAAGAATATGTTCTTACCAGCCTCTGATGTTTTCCGGTTACTGAAATTTTTTTTCTTCTCTGCTTGTTGCTCTTCTATTCTCTCCCCTTTGTTCACTCTTCTGTACACTTTTCAACCTTTTTCTTCCAGAATGAATATATTGGAAGCCATGTCAGTGGCGAGGCAGGAAATTGGCTAAAAGGAGACTCCGGATGCCATTGGCAAACAGGCTTTCCGAAGCAATATACAGCCCATAGTGTTAATTTTCACCAAATTATTTGCATTCCCTCACCTTCCATTATGTTATTTTGTTCCACAACTCCAACCACTGACCCCATCTCTTTAAAGTATTCGCTCAACCCACTCAACCCTCTACAACTGCAGCTTAGCATCACTACTTATTTCATTCTCAACTCGTCATCCACTTGAAGATAGACACAAAATGCTGGAGTAACTCAACGGGGCAGGCAGCATCTCTGGACAGAAGGAATGGGTGATGTTTCGGGTTGAGACAAGACGTCATTCATCTTACTGTCTTCCAACTGCACTCCACACTATGTGGGGAAAAGGCCTTGGATTCTCGTCCTTCCTCACCTGCTTTCGCCTCCACACCTTTCCATTATCCTCCTTCCCCTCATCCATTGTTATCCTGAACCACGTCTCTTAGGCCAAATAAAATCTCAATGGGAAACTGCTTACTTAGCTAATTCTCTGAGTCCTGATGCATCTTGCAAGTGTGTGTGATTGGCATTGATAGTTTCAAACAGGTGGGGAAGATCAACTGACATAAAAATACAATTGGCACTTTTGTGAGCAGTCATATTAAATGATAAATGCATCAATATTCCCAAATTCCCTTTTTTTGCCTTACACTTCCACTTTGGCCATTTCCTCCCCCTCTTCATCACTATTTATTACTCTCTCAGTTTACTACCATTCACATCCGGTGGAGCTATGCAGGGCTAGAGACCAGCGCCAGCTAGCTCCAAGCAAAATCCGCTAAAAAACGTGGAAATAAACGGGACCTACCTGCTGTTACCGCACCGGCTGCCTGCAACGCGTGAGTGACGTCATCAGGTGCACGACTCCGGTGGTATGTCTATGCAACATACCCTCCCCCCCCCCACCAAGCTGAAATAGACCGCTAAACCTAAACAAGCACTGGAAGAAGTAGGCCCGACTGAAGCCTCGGTCTCAGGTACAATGTCGTCCCAAGAAGATGTTTCGAAGAAACCAAAGACAAAAAAAATCTGAGATAGAAGAACTTCGGAATTTTCTATCTCAGGAAATTAAAAATATAAAGGAACAACTGAAGAATTTTGATGAGAAGTTGAACTTTAAAGAAAAACTTCAAACTTTTAAAGAAGAATTTAAAGAGGAAATGAAAGAAGAAATCAACTCCACCGTCCTTGAACTATTGGACACATGGAAGAATGAAACGGAAGAAAAGCTGGCTCAACAGATTGAGGAGATGGATGTCAAAATCAACTCGATGGAGTCCAGCTTCAATGACAGGTTGGATCCCATTGATAAATCACTGAGCCAACAGAATATAGCAATAAACCATTTAGAGGAGATTGCTTCAACAAGTGCCGAAACGACAAAACAACTTATCAGAGAGAATCAACGCCTATCAGATTTACTGAGTAAAATAATTGAAAAATGCACCGAATTGGAAGGACGTCAGAGGCGTCAGAATTTAAGAATCGTCGGCATTCAAGAAGGAAGAGAGGGGAACCGAGACCCCCGCAAATTCGCTGCAGACTTATTGCAAAAAGTCTTAAATGTGGATCAAAAGCCTCTGCTAGGTCATGCACATAGAGTGATGAGACGCCGCTCATGGGCAGACGCCCCACCAAGACAAATGATAGTGAAGGTGCAATACGACCATGTACTGGAGGAGATGATGGTGAAAATTGTTCGTACCAGGAATCTCATATACATTGGAGATAAGATCAGTATCTACCGAGATTATCCTGTGGAGGTCTCCAGGAAGAGAGCTGTTTAAAGAGACAAGAAGAATACTTAAGGATGTGTCAGGTCTGAGGTATGGCTTGATGTACCTGGCAACATTAAGAGTCACCTACAGGCAGAATGAACACATCTTCACTAACCCTAAGGATGCATTGGATTTCGCCCAGAACATCAGGAGTGTGCCCGACGACTAAACATTAATCACAAAATACCTGACGTCAACGAACAATGTGACTTTGTAAAGATCTGATGGAACTTAAGCTGTTATACTTAAGGACAAATGAAATTGGACAAGGATTGTTGAGCAAGGCTTTCCCTATGGACATACCGCACTCATATTTACTATTAACATTAACAACTGACAAATACTAATCATAACTGCTTGGTACTACTAATAATTATTACTAATGGTTACTAACTACTTATCAATGGATTACTTAGAATTAGTTAAAATGGCAACTATAAGTACGGTTGGATTTAGTGCTTGATTTCTTCTGTTCTCTCTTTTTGATATAGATGAGACTTATACGGTTTGTTGATAATGATTGCCTTTTTATTTTTTACTTTTTACTAATGGATTATGAATACTTTAGAACTTAAAGTGTTTTCCACCTCCTCGGTAAAATATAGTTATTGAAATTTCATCTTAAAGAGAGCATGGAGCTAGTTAAGTTTTTTTATTTTTCAAAGGCTACGGAAGTCTGTAGATGTTCTTATGGCTATCACTAACTGCACTAACTATAGATGTTGTTTTTTCTTTCCTTTTGCACTTTACTAACCCCCTACTCTATCGTTTTTTCTATATAATACTTTATTATAACTTTAAGTTTGAATGGAATTATAAGTTTTATCAAAGGAGATATGTACGGGAGAAAGACCAACAAGATTCAAAATTCATCTATCTGATGTTCGGGTGTAATGTCGGGCTTGTTGAGCTGAACCATCTGCTCTTTTCTAGACCCTAAACAAAAGATGCAAGATTTGAACATGAAGATTGGGTGTGAAGGAATCACATTTTGTAGTTGGAACGTTACGGGTATTAACGAACCAATCAAGAGAGGTAAAGTATTAGCACATTTAAAAGCACTCAAAACAAATATAATATTCCTTCAGGAAATTCACCTTAAAAAGGAAGCAGAGCATAGATTGAAAGCTAAATGGATTGATTAAACGTAATATTCCTCATTTTCGCATAAATCCAGAGGTGTTGCAATACTAATCCGTATAGGGTTACCTTTTAAACACATATCAATGATAACGGACAATGATGGTAGATATATTGTATTAATAGTTGAATTATATGCAAAAAAAGTGACTCATTAATGTTTATGGACCAAATTTTGATAGTCCCTTGTTTTTTAAGAAAATATTTAATACAATTCCGGAACTTATACAACACAATTTAATAATTGGAGGAGACTTAAATTGTACACTAGACCCCTATTTAGATAGATCATCAAGACAACGGAAAATTAAATCGCAGTCAAGTGACTTATTAAATGCATATATAGATACTAGTAATATTAAGGATATCTGGAGAATTGAAAACCCAACCGGACGAGAATATTCATTTTACTCATCGGTACATAAAACATATTCAGGAATAGATTATTTTCTAGTGGATTCCAAGCTTATCCCATTTACTTACAACTCGAAATATCACAACATTATAATCTCGGACCATGCACCCTTAACATTTATGATTAAACTAAATGGAAGGACAGAGAAACAGTCACAATGGAGACTTAACCCACAAATCTTAAAGGAAAACGTATGTCAGGAATATCTTACTAAACAGATTAATATGTTCTTTGAGACCAATGATCACCCTGGACCGTCTGCCTCCCTACTCTGGGAAACATTTAAAGCATTTGCTCGAGGAGCAATGATCTCCTCCTAAGCATTTCACAATAAAGAGAATCGGGTTAAACAACAGGCATTGGAAAGGGAAATAAGACAATTAGACATAGAAAATGCGGTTGCACCAACTATGATAAAACACAATACAATAGCATCATTGAAATATAAATTAAATAAAATATATTCAGGGTACACAAAAGACTGGAGAAACTCAGCGGGTGCAGCAGCATCTAAGGAGCGAAGGAGATAGGCGACATTTCGGGTTGAGACCCTTCTTCAGACTGGTTAGGGATCAGGGAAACGAGAGATATAGATGGTGATGTGGAGAGATAAAGAACAATGAATGAAAGATATGCAAAAAAGTATCGACGATAAAGGAAACAGGCCATTGTGAGCTGTTTGTAGTGTGAAAATGAGAAGCTAGTGCGACTTGGGTGGGTGTGAGATAGAGAGAGAGGGAATGGCAGGGCCCGAGAGCTGAGGGAGAGGTGGGAAGGGGAGGAGACAGCAAGGGTTAACAGAATTGGGAAAATTCAATGTTCAAGTCCAGAAGATGCAGACTCCCCAAGTGGAATATGAGGTGCTGTTCCTGCAACTTGCGGTGTTGCTCACTCTGGCCGTGGAGGAAGTCCAGGACTGAGAGGTCGGATACGGAATAGGAGGGGGAGTTGACGTGCTGAGCCACCGGGAGGTCAGGTTGGTTATTGCGGACCGAGCGGAGGTGTTCGGCGAAATATATTCAGACCAAGCTATAAAATTTTACCAATACACTAAACAATTACATTTTGAATTTGGCGTCAAACCACTAAAATTATTGGCTCGCCAACTTCAGAAACTGGACGGGGAAAAAACAATTCACAAAATTAGATCAGAAACAGGAGAACCACTAGTACAATCTAAGAATATTAATGAGATATTTCTGCAATATTATCAAAACCTCTACTCAGCTAAAACGATAGATCACTTGACAGGAATGGAAGCATTCTTACAAAAATGCAACCTTAAAGGGTTAGATTTGAAAGATAGAGAATTACTAGATGCTGAAATAACTGTAAAAGAAATTGAAGAGTCTATCAGATCTCTAAAAAATGGCAAGGCCCCGGGTCCTGACGGTATAAGCTCTGAATTCTATAAAAGATTTTATGATCTGATCTCTCCACGTTTAAAGACACTGTATGAACACATCTATACCCAACAGAAACTACCAGAAACGCTAAATGAATCTATAATAACACTTATACCAAAAATAGATAAGGACATGGAAGATCCAGGTTCATATAGAGCTATAGCTCTCTTAAACACTGATCAAAAAATATTAACTAAAATCCTAGCACAAAGATTAAGCACAGTGATTAATACATTAATACACCCTGACCAAACAGGATTTATACCAAAAAGCTATTCTTCCTATAACCTGAGACGATTATTCAATATTATCTACTCAAAGAGAAATACTATAGAAGATCTAACAACTATTTTGTTAGATGCTGAGAAAGCATTTGACCAGGTGGAATGGCCCTATTTATTCTCAGTCATGGAAAATTTCAATTGGGCTAGAAGTTTAGTACATGGGTAAAACTTTTATATACTAATCCAACAGCTAGAATATCAACAAACCAAATGCTATCAGCTAAATTTAATTTATCTAGAGGCTGTAGACAATGATGCCTATTATCTCTGTTATTATTCGCACTCGCAATAGAACCACTAGCAGAGTTAGGTCCCATCCTGAAATATACGGGTATAATACTAAAGACACTGAGAATAACATTTCTTTATACGCAGACGATGCATTAATCTACATCGAATTTAGTATCCCAAACCTATTAAATGTAATAACTCAATTTGGCTCGTTCTCGGGATACAGAATTAACTGGAATAAAAGTGAAATCATGCCAATAATGGAAAGCAATCCACATATATTACAACAATTTCACCTCAAAATAGTTAATGAAAAATTTAAATATCTTGGAATTTATGTAACAAAGACATATGCTTCTTTATTACATTTCCACCTTTATTGAACAAATTACATAAGACTATCCTATATTGGAAAACACTACCTATCTCCATGTTTGGTTGAATTAATGCAATAAAAATGATTTTTCTTCCGCAATTACTGTACCTTTTTCAATCAATCCCGATATATCTTCCAAGAACTTTTTTTTTAAAGGTTGACTCTATAGTCACAAATTTTATCTGCGATTATAAGAATCATAGAATAAATAAAAAGCATTTATGTAAATCAAAAATAAATGGCGGTTTAGCCCTACCGCATTTTATGCTCTATTTCTGGGCAGTTAACATAAAAAACATGAATTTTTGGTTGGAAGAACTGGACCAGCAACCAGATTGGTTAAAAATGGAAAAGGAAGACTGTTTACCCTTTGAAATTGGCTCGATTTTGTTTGCTACTACTAAATTAAGCAAAAAAACCTATAGTGAAAACCCCATAATATACAGTGAAATACGCATTTGGAAACAATTAAAAAATACTTTAAACTTGGATAATCTATCACTACTCCTTCCCATTGTAAACAGCCCTACATTTAAACCCTCAATGATGGATAAAGATTTTCTACAATGGAAAAATCACGGAATTAAAAAGATGGGTCACCTCTATAGGAAAGGCACATTCCTCTCATTTCAGGAGTTACAACAAATTTATGGACTTCACTCAAATGACTATTTCAGATATCTACAACTTAGAAATTATGCTAAATCTAATACACAGGACTATAGAAATAGAAACATATAAATTCTTGATGAATGTTTGAACAAATACCCCAACACAGAAAAAATAATATCTTATATCTATAATATCCTATTAGACAGTGATACACGCACGGCGGCAATATATAGGCAATCATAGGAAAAGGAACTATGCCAACCAATAATACAAGATATTTGGGACGAAAGCTTGTTAAATGCTAGACATTCCTTAATACAATTTAAAGTATTATATAGATTACATTATTCAAAAATGAAATAAAATAGAATTTTCCCAAGTATATCTCCTATCTGTGAAAAATGTCAGCACTTAGAGGCTAACCTAACGCATACATTTGTAAATTGTATAAAAATTAATAATTTTTGGACGGAAATTTTTAAGATAATTTCGGCAGTTGTCAACATCCAATTGGACCCTGACTCAAAACTAATAATAATAGGAATATTAGAACAAAATCAAATATTTACAACAAACCAAAGAAACTTTATCGACTACAGTATAATAATCGGGAAAAAATTAATATTAAAATTTTGGAAAGTTCCTATAACCCCCACAATTAAAATGTGGATTATGGAAATGTCGGAGACCCTACACTTGGAAAGAATAAGATTGTCTAAATGGACAAACAAGAACTTTTTATCAGAATATGGTCTCCATTTTTTTTGATTATTTGAAGGGGCAAACTGGTTCGGCACGAGAACCTGACTGAAACCCGAATTAAGGATTAGATGAAGAGTTACATTTTATAATTCACGGACATATCTCCAATGATGTATAATAGTAAGATTAAACGAGCACTTACCTGGTCGAAGTTTGATCTTTATTTTATGAGGAGTTACGATGAGGGATTTCGTGAAGAAGACCACGCTAGGTGCATGCTCAACATACTTCAAAGCAGCGGCATGAAAAACACAGAACCAATAGCCGAAGTAAGATAGTAAGGCTCACACAAGACTAGAACTACCAGATGATCTTTTAGATTATAGAAACATAGAAACATAGAAAATAGGTGCAGGAGTAGGCCATTCGGCCCTTCGAGCCTGCACCGCCATTCAATGTGATCATGGCTGATCATCCAACTCAGTATCCCGTACCTGCCTTCTCTCCATACCCCCTGATCCCTTTAGCCACAAGTGCCACATCTAACGCCCTCTTAAATATAGCCAATGAACTGGCCTCAACTACCTTCTGTGGCAGAGAATTCCAGAGACTCACCACTCTCTGTGTAAAGAATGTTTTCCTCATTTCGGTCCTAAAGGAATTCCCCCTTATCCTTAGACTGTGACCCCTTGTTCTGGACTCCCCCAACATCGGGAACAATCTTCCAGCATCTAGCTTGTCCAACCCCTTAAGAATTTTGTAGGTTTCTATAAGATCCCCCCTCAATCTTCTAAATTCCATCGAGTACAAACCGAGTCTATCCAATCTTTCCTCATATGAAAGTCCTGACATCCCAGGAATCAGTCTGGTGAATCTTCTCTGTACCCCCTCTATGGCAAGGATGTCTTTCCTCAGATTTGGAGACCAAAACTGTACGCAGTACTCCAGGTGTGGCCTCACCAAAACCCTGTACAACTGCAGTAGAACCTCCCTGCTCCTATACTCAAATCCTTTCGCTATGAATGCTAACATACCATTTGCTTTCTTCACTGCCTGCTGCACCTGCATGCCTACTTTCAATGACTGGTGTACCATGACACCCAGGTCTCGTTGCATCTCCCCCTTACCTAATCTGCCACCATTCAGATAATAGTCTACCCTCATGTTTTTGCCACTAAAGTGGATAACCTCACATTTATCCACATTGTACTGCATCTGCCATGCATCTGCCCATTCACTCAGCCTATCCAAATCACCCTGCAGCCTCCAAGCATCCTCCTCACACCTAACTATACCCCCCAGCTTGGTATCATCTGCAAATTTGGAGATGTTGCATTGAATTCCCTCGTCCAAATCATTAATATATATTGTAAATAGCTGGGGTCCCAGCACTGAGCCTTGCGGCACCCCACTAGTCACTGCCTGCCATTCTGAAAAGGACCCGTTTACTCCTACCCTTTGCCTCCTGTCTGCTAGCCAGTTCTCTATCCAATCTATTATGAGGGTCGGGAGTGGAGGGCACGTAATCCCTCATCGTAATTCCTCATAAAATAAAGATCAAACTTCGAACAGGTAAGTTCTCGTTTAATCTTACTATTTTACTTCGGAGTCACGTGAGTGACCACGTGAAGATTTTAAAGCTCTGTGATTTTCATGCCGTAGACCATTCCATACGACACACTGCTTCAGTTTACACAGTAGTGAGTAAATAATATATATTGCTTGAAATTATTCAATAAATATTTTAATAATAATAATAAAAAGAAAAATAATAACCCCTCTATCCCAGGGGAAATAACAACAAATGATATGCAATAAAGCAAACAATTTTGAACAGCACCCAACATAGCATGTGCAACCCTGGCACTGTAACAACAGGTTTATCATAAATCTTGAAAAGTTTCCTCTTTAGACCATCCTGCGATCTCCAGAATTTGGTCGAGCCGCATGTCCTGCACCTTCGACGTGGACATTAATACCGCTCTTGTGGGGTGAGATTTAACACATCAGTGTCTACTCCAGTTAGTCCAGAACCTGTTTATTCATCTAGAATAGTTTGTACTGTCACTTTTTATATGTTTCTTGTGGGTAATGAACATTGGTATCTCACAATCTCGGAGACTCTTAATTCAATATATATTAAGTCAGATGCTTAACCACACACAATGTTTAATTGACAGAGTATGTCTTAAAAATTACATCGGTTCCAGCCTTTCTTGGCTTGCTTTGCTTGCTTAGATCATTGACATAAAATGTTATTTTATCTACAGACAACTGCATACAATCTAACCACAACATTTGTACTGTTTGTACTCATTGTGCTGATATTAATGGCATGAGCATAACCATTTTAAATATTAACTTCTGAAAAGACAGTGAAGTAATTGGAGTCCATTGCCGAATCAATGTGAGAACTATACTGACATCCCAGATTTCTGTATATCTGGGTTTGGTAGGATTTTATTAAAATTCCTCTCATAAATCGGGATATAAACGGATGAGACCCGATAAATTGTCGTTCTGAAATTGTCCTAAATAGGAGGACAAAACACTCTGAGCTCCATTCATGGTACTATAACTCAGGTGCAACATAGCAAGGAATTCCAATACATCCGATATGTTTGCAGTATGATCAAATATATCTGACTGTATACAAAACATTTCCCATTCCTTATATGAAACATATATTGTTTCTTAGTGCTGTCTCTCCAAGCTGCAGTTATTCCATCAGAACCTGCAGATTAACAATTAATATGGTCATTTAATGGATGACTTCTGCTGTTACTGGATGTACCAACAATTACTGCACCTGGGATTTGTCATGAATCATCATTCTGAGCACCAAAGGGAAGAATGGCTGTGTAGTAATGGTCCCTAGATAAGGGACGTATCAGATATTTAACTGATAAGAATAGATACTACCTTGATCTTAGCAAAAAGGACGAGAAGCAATACCAGTTTGGAACCACCAAACGCCTGCGGCGGAGACTTGCTCTATTATGGTGACACATTGCCTAATCAGGCAAAAATGAGAAAAACATAATAGACTATACTTCCCCAATGTAGCGAAAAAGCATCCACCGCTAATGCTCCTGGATCTGGCTCCCACGAGACACATTTAGACCACTGGAGATTTAATCCAGACACAACAGATCAACATTTGGTACTCATACTGTCTGACAATCTATTTGAAACGTTTTGAATTTTAACATTAATTCTGTATTGTCATTGAACTTTCGTGATCTGT
Source organism: Raja brachyura (assembly GCA_963514005.1). The sequence continues at coordinate 83,893,631 of OY740784.1, forward strand.
TGTCTTACCACAATATTGTCTACTCGTAATTGAACATGTAAGTTCTTTATTGTAGAACAGCTATCAATGCATAAAAATGCCCCCAATAACTCCAAATGATTCATACCATGTGTTTGGAGAATTAAATCGTCTTGGACAGTTCATCGACCACCACAACTGGTGTCGCTGCCCTTGGCTCCCCATCCGAGAGCACTCCCAACAGTCTGTAATAACACTGAAGACTGCTGAACAAGCACATTTTTACTTCTAGTAACTTGTGCAACATTGAGAATCCATCATTGCAATTCAGCTCAACCTTTTTATTTGGTAACTGCATGGACCTAATCAATGACCTGCACGTCTATTTATGCTTATACTCTGGTCTTTGCAGACTTTGATCATGCAGAGGTCCCAATTCAACAGCAGGAATGCTGCTATCACTTTACCAGTAACCATAGCTACTTCTTGGATGATGGGATAATGTTTTTTACCTAGACAAATACAGGCATTTGTAACATCCCCAACCTTAATTATTGGTAAAGTTACTGACATATCAACTGTATTAAAGACAAACCCCAAATAATCAATTGTTTGGGATACCTGTAACTTACATGTTGTTTGGATGTACAGAATCTTAGCCTTTCAATAGGCTTATGGTTGCTGAACCCAGTTCTTCAGCTGTCTCCCATTTACAATTAACATATCCTCTAGATAAGTCATTACAATGTGATTCTGAGCCCTCATCAACACCAGTGCTGGTTTCAATAATTGTGTGAGCATTCTGAGGGCTGAATTTAACCCATTAGGTAATTCCTTCAGCTGACCCATCCAATTAATTGAGGTACCTGAATAATAAGGCATCTTTTTAGGTCTAATAATAGCCATATAGCAGCCTTGTGATAATAACTTCATTAGAGTGTTGAAGTGTACTTTTTTAAATGCCTATACTGAACTATAAATTTACGTTTGTGAGTCCCAGAATGACTCTGAAACCCCCATACTTGTGTCTGGAATATATTAACTCTACCTGACGAGTTCCTGGTACATTCAAACACCAAGCCGATCAGATTTAATGCAGAATTATAAAACAATTGTAATCTCACAACCAACCAGAGGTTGTTTCCCAGAAATTCCATGTGCGATGGAATGACGTTTCTGTACTTCTGTAAATTAACCAGAATATCCCTTCTCTTATATAGGGGTTCGTATTCAACCTGTTTGTTTTCTCAAAGCAGGGATGAGAAGTTTTATAAGAAAAATATCCTTAATTGTTTGGACAGTTTTTCATCAATTATAAATCTGGTTATAGCTTGCCCACATAATCCTTCATTTTTTGGGTATGTTAGCCAAATGGCAATTTGCATCATACAATTGGGTTCAAATATGCATTGCAAAGTAACGCAAGCATGTCTTAAAAGTATTGGACATTATCGACCCATGTATGTCTTCCCCAAATACAATGATGCCAACTGAATATCAGCTAGAGGAAATACTGGAACACATTTCCTGTCCTCGCATCATTACACTCATGGGTGCCCAATTACTGAGTTACTGTTGGCACCCTGAGCGAGGCACAATAGACGGGTGTTTTATATATTTTTATATATTTTTTACTGTTTCAGTCATAACAGTTTCTTGGAGTAGGTGAGAAACCAAATAATGTTGGCGCCAGGTTCATCCATAGCCTCACCAGTCCATACCGATATAGTAAACTTGGTGCTACATCGGGAACACCCGGAGCATTTCTATTGTGCTCTGGTGTATACACATAAGTAGGGACACAAGCTTCAGGGTCAGTTTCATCCTGCCCTGGTACTCCCGAGTCTTGCTCTAGGGAGACTTCATCCAGACCTATGCAAGGCACTGGTGAACAAGATTCTCATTCTTCATAGGCACCATACTCAGTGTATGGAAACTCCCTCGGAGCCTGCCTTAGAATCTCATGGGTCTTAGAACCCTTGATTGTTTAGAGTTTTGAGCATTTTATCTTGCTCTAAGGACTTCATCCAGACCTATGCTGGGCACTGGTGAATGAGATTCTCACTCTTTATAGGCACCATACTCAGTGTATGGATACTGCTTCGGAGCCTGCCTTAGAATCTCATGGGTCTTTAGAACCCTTGACTGATTAGAGTTTGGAGCATTTTATCTTGCTCTAGGGACCTCATCCAGACCTAACCAAGGTACTGGAGAATCAGAATCCCATTTTCATAGGCACCATTCTCAGCATATGGAAACTCCTTTGGAGCCTGCCTTCCGGGAAGACATACATGGGTCTTTTATTATACCTTCTGGTTTTTTTTCTTTTTTTTTGGGGTTTCTTTTCTCTCTCTCTTTCTCTATTATTTTCTATCTATATAAAAAATATATATAGAAGTACAACTATTAAATAATTGATAATATTGACAATATTAATAATGTATGACCACCACAAACAAAATGCTATTTATTATGTACTTCTAATTTTAAAAAATTACAAAAAAAAGTTTACTACCATTTCTCCTGCACATTTTTCCGTGGAGTCATAGAGAGTCAGTCATACAGGTTCACGTTGACCATCAAACACACATGTTTATATTAATCCTATGCTAGCCAATTTTACTCACCCTCACATTCCATTCAGTTCCCCCCAAGCTTCTATCACTCGCCATACACTTTGCAAATTACAGTGGTAAATTAACCCACCATACCAAACTGCATTGGTTTTGTTCTAATGGTGGTAAAGCCTTAATGCACCTTTTGATCAGAATATTGCACCATAGCATCAAAGTTCATATACTTTAACAATTTTATCCTCCTACTTTGCAAATTTACAGGTGGCAAAATCGCCAATTTATTATTTTCCTCAAATTTGCACACACATAAACTCTCCAAAAAACCCAATTCACTTTAACATATAAATTCCAGGGCTCTGGGAAGAGCATAGGGATCGAGGAGTAAGGGCATATAATTCCTTGAAAGTGGTATCACAGGCAGTTAGGATGGTTAAAAAGGCTTTCAGCACATTGGCCTTTATTAGTCAGAGCATTGAGTATAGAAATTGGGATGGTAAGTTACAGCTGTACAAAATGTTGGCGAGTCCAAATTAGGAGTATTGTGCTTAGTTTTGGTCACCTTGCTATACTAAAGATGATGTTCAGCTGGAAATAGTACAGGGAAGATCTATGAGGATGTTGTCAAGGCCTGAGCTAGAGAGAGAGGTTGGGCAAGCTAGGACCATATTCCTTGGAGCACAGGAAGATGAGGGTTGATCTTATAGAACTAAATAAAATCATAGAAAAACACAGAAACATAGAAAATAGGTGCATGAGAGAAATACACAGGGTAGATGCACCGAGTCCTTTAACCAGAGAAGGGGAATCGAGAACCAGAGGACACAGGTTTGTGAGAGGGGAGAGATTTAATAGGAACCGAAGGGGCAACTTTCCACATGGACGTAGTGGGTATATGGAATGAACTGCCAGAGGAGGGAGCTGGGGCAGGTACTATAACAATTTTTAAAAAACATTTGGACAGTTAGATACACTGATAAGAAAGGTTTAGAGCGAGATGGGCCAAACTTGGGCAGGTATGACTGGTGTAGATGGGGCACTTTGGTTGGCATGGGCAAGTTGGGCCAAAAAGCCTGTTTCCACACTGAATGACTCCATTACTGAAGCTTTTCCAATTGGTCTGCGAGAGTTTCAAATTTCTTTAAAATAACTTAATGGTCAGAGAGTGCTAGAGTCACAGTATCCCGTGAAATAATATGCTAAATAAAAGGGTGCATTTTATTAAATTAGATGTACATTGCAAGCTACAGACTTGCTGATCTGGGCAAAAATATCAATGAACATTTATGCAAGCATTAATACACAAATCAGCAAAATTCAAAAGGAATTTTTTGGTTGAACCTTTCAAATGAAAACGTCAAAAGAAATAAAATCAAATTAGCTGATTTAAAAAAAAATGTTTTCTTTACATTTCAATTAACATTTCTTAACATTTCAATTACAGCTGTGTTTATACAGAGTCCCCCCATTTCAGGTCACCATAATGTTTGGGACACATGGCTTCACAGTTGTTTGTAATTGCTCAGTTGTGTTTAAATGCCTCCTTAATTTGCTGTTCCATTATTCTATGTTCGCTCTTCTGGGTGAGATGCTAACCGCATTTTGTTGTCTCTGTACTGTACACTGCACAATGACAATAAAGATTGAATCTGAATCTTAATGAAAAACAAAATGACCAAAAATGGTTTTCTGAACACATTGAGTAATAGGAGTCTACTGGGCATATAGTATTACCTGATGTACTGTACTTTATGAATAGCAAAAATGTATTATGTCTTAAAAGCACCTACCATAGCACCACCCACAGGTAGAAGTTTTTAATGAAATGCATCAATCGCATACAGATTTAAGTACCAATGTTTCCCTTCAATTAATCACGTGATTGCAATCCAAATTGAGGGGCAAGGGCAAGATTTAGACTTTAGAGATATAGTGCCTTCCATAATGTTTGCGACAAAGACCCATCATTTATTTATTTGCCTCTGTACTCCACAATTTGAGATTTGTAATAGAAAAAAATCACATGTGGTTAAAGTGCACATTGTCAGATTTTATAAAAGTCCATTTTTATACAATTTGGTTTCTACTTGTAGAAATTACAGCTGTGTTTATTCATAGTCCCCCCATTTCAGGTCACCATAATGTTTGGGCCACATGGCTTCACAGGCATTTGTAATTGCTTAGTTGTGTTTAAATGCCTCCTTAATGCAGGTATAAAAGAGCTTGTCTTTCCTCCAGTCTTTCTATCACCTTTGGAAACTGTTATTGCTGTTTATCAACATGAGGACCAAAGTTGTGCCAATGAAAGTTAACGAAGCCATTATGAGAAACAAGAATAAAAATGTTAGAGACATCAGCCAAACCTTAGGCTTACAAAAATCAACTGTTTGGAACACCATTAAGAAGAAAAAGAGCACTGGTGAGCTTACTAAGTGCAAAGGGACTGACAGGCCAAGGAAGACCTCCACAGCTGATGACCGAAGAATTCTCTCTATAATTAAAAACACCTAACCGACAGATCAGAAACACTCTTCAGGAGTCAGGTGTGGATTTGTCAATGACCACTGTCCTCAGAAGACTTAATGAACAGAAATACAGAGGCTACACTGCAAGATACAAACCATAGGTTAGCCGCAAAAATAGGATGGCCAGGTTACAGTTTGCCAAGAAGTACTTAAAAGAGCAACCACAGTTCTGGAAAAAGGTCTTGTGGACAGATGAGATGAAGGTTAACTTATATCAGAGTGACGGCAATAGCAAAGTATGGAGGAGAGAAGGAACTGCCCAAGATCCACAGCAAGCACTTCATCTGAGAAACACAGCGGTGGGGGTCTTATGTCCTGGGCATGTATGGCTGCTGAAGATACTGGCTCACTTATCTTCATTGATGATACAACTGTGGATGGTAGTAGCATAATGAATTCTGAAGTGTATAGACACATCCTATCTGCTCAAGTTCAAACAAATGCCTCAAAACCCATTGGCCAGCGGTTCATTCTACAGCAAGACAATGATTCCAAACACACTGCTAAAGCAACAAAGGAGTTTTTAAAGCTAAAAAATGGTCAATTCCCGAGTGGCCAAGTCAATCACCTGATCTAAACCCAATTCAGCATGCCTTTTATATGCTGAAGGGAAAACTGAAGGGGACTAGCCCCCATATAACCATAAGCTAAAGATGACTGCAATACAGGCCTGGCAGAGCATCACCAGAGAAGACACCTAGCAACTGGTGATGTCCATGAATTTCAGACTTCAAGCAGTCATTGCATGCAAAGGATATGCAACAACGGACTAAACATGACTACTTTCAATTACATAACATTGTTGTGTCCCAAACATTATGGTGCCCTTCTTCTTCTTCTTGCGTATGGCGTGCACAGCCTAAAGTTGTAGGTCAACTTGTTCTATTTGATCTATTTGTTTGTGCACGTCGAGTTGATTGCATTAGTCGAAACAGGGTGGACTATGTAATGGTTGCAATCGCCCACCCCTACGGTGCCCTGAAATAAACTCTGCTGTAATTTCTTCATGGTGAAACCAAAATGTATAAAAATGGCCTTTATGAAAATTTGACAATGTGCACGTAAACCACGTGTGATTTTTTTCTATTACAAATCTCAAATTATGGTGTACAGAGGCAAATAAATAAATTATAGGTCTTTATCCCAAACATTATGGAGGGCACTGTACAGCGTGGAAACAGGTCCTTCAGTGCGCCAAGTCCACACCAGCTAGCGATCACCCCGTACGCTAACACTATCCTACAGACTAAGTTTTTATAGGTTTTACCAAAGCCAATTAACCTACAAACCTGTACATCTTTGGAGCGTGAGAGGAAACAAGCACAGCTGGAGAAAATCAGCACAGTCACATGGATAACGCACAAACTCCATACAGACGGCACCCGTAGTCAGAATCAAACCCGGGTCTCTGGCGCTATAAGGCAGGAACTATACTGCTGCACCACTGTGGCACCCCAGATAGAAAATGCCTGAAGGTGGAAAGTTTGATCTTGCAAAATTAATCACGATGTGTAAAGAAGTAATTGTACAAACTATCAATGCTCAATGGATAATAGCAATCCTGGTGCATGCCCATTGACTTTAGCTCACCTACGATAAGGATTGCGCCCTTCATTTCACTGCACTTGTTACCATATCCTGCAAAACATTGATAATCCAGTTAGTTCACGTGTTTGCTGAATTGGAAGATGTTCCAGACCATTGGACATTCTTCATGCCGTAACATACAGTCAATTCACCATTTTGCAAATGTTATTAACATAATACATTTCTCGTTGAACCTAATCAGTTTAAAAGCAGCTGAGCAAATGGAGTGGAAAATGAGGCCCTGATGAGTTAAATTCGAACGTGGAAAATGTCACTCGGTGGATCAAATGCCAAATCATCAGTATTTCCAAGCAATTGAATAATGGATTATAATACATTTTACCAGATTGACATTATTTCTGCTGGATGGCAAGTTTTGGACTCAAGCATCAGAATTAAAATTCACTGCCAGGTTTGAGTGCAGTTAATAATACATATCTTTGCAGAGAGTACTCAAAGTTTCCAAAGAGTCAAAGTTTTTCTTCCCTTTAAAATGACTGAAAATGTTCCCAGGAAGAGAAATAAGACAAGGCAACGTAAAACTAAATAATACAATTTTAATAGGTAGGGAAGGGAAAGATTTGCAAGACAGCTGGAAAACATGGAGTCTTGTGCAAAATCAGTAAATATGGCAAGAATATGTCAATATGGCAGTAAATAACACCTCTAACACCATCTCTCTGAGCACCAGCTCCCCTCAGGGCTGTGTCCTGAGTCCACTGCTGTTTACCCCGATGACCCACGACTGTTGTGCCAGGTTTAGTACAAACCACATCATGAAGTACGCAGATGACACAACAGTGCTGGGCCTCATCAGGGACGACAATGAGCTGGCTTACAGGGAGGAGGTGAAACAACTGGTGGATTGGTGCAATACGAACAACCTGATCCTGAATGTCGAAAAAACAAAGGAGGTCATCGTCGACTTCAGGAAAAACCGGCACATTCCCATAGCACTTCACATCAATGACAGCGATGTGGAGGTGGTCAGTAGCACTAAGTTCCTGGGGGTACAGATCACTAACTTGGATGATCAGCCACGATCATATTGAATGGTGGTGCAGGCTCGAAGGGCCGAATGGCCTACTCCTGCACCTAATTTCTATGTTTCTATGTTCTAACAGTCTGACCTGGTCCAATAACATCTCGTCAACAGTTAAGAGAGCGCAGCAGCGGTTGCACTTTCTGCGCCGGATGAGAAGAGCTCACCTCCCCATCCCATCCTCACTACTTTCTACAGGGGCACCATAGAGAGTATTTTGACCAGCTGTATCTCTGTCTGGTTTGGGGACTGTAAAGCCTCTGACTGGAAGTCCGCGCAGAGAGTGGCGAGGACAGCAGAAAAAATCATCGGGACCTCTCTCCCCTCAATCGGGGATATTGCGACCAAACGTTGCGTGTCTAAGGCCAGCAGTATTATAAAAGACCCCACACATCTCCATCACGGACTGTTCACTCTGCTGCCCTCGGGCAAAAGATATCGTAGCATAAGGAGCAGAACATCAAGGTTCTGCAACAGCTTCTTCCCACGAGCCATCAGACTCCTGAATGCCATGTAATGGGCTGCCACCATTGTCTATTTATCCTTTTTATCCATGTTTATCCTTCTGTTAATTATCGTGTTGCACAGGGAGCCAAATGCAACGGAATTTCGTTTGGAACTGCATATATCAATGTATTTCTAAATGACAATAAAGTTTGACTTGACTTTTTGACTTGAAGATAAAATAGGAAGACTAATCTAAAAGAATTCATAGGATCGAACAGAATTATGAAGGACAAAAGTAGAAAAGTTATGTTAATTATCTTTTGTGTAAAATAGGTTGGGCTTCAGCAAGGGTTTTGGGTCAATTTCTGAACATTTTGGCAAAGGTCGGAGAGTATATGGAATTAATTGAACAACAAATAAAGAATATTGTTGTTCCCCTCAGAGCAGAGGTTAAGAAAATTAATAAAGGAAGTATTTTAAAATAACTGGTAAAACAAGGAAACAAGGAGAAATGTTTAAACTTAGCTTATAATCTACGCTTCAAAGTCAGGAAAAGTAGTTGTTGTAGATTCAATTCAAACTTAAAATAGATAATAGGTGCATGAGTAGGCCATTCGGCCCTTCGAGTCAGCACCACCATTCAATGTGATCATGGCTGATCATCCACAATCAGTACCCCGTTCCTGCCTTCTCCCCATATCCCCTGACTCCGCTATCTGTAAGAGCCCTATCGAGCTATCTCTTGAAAGTATCTAGAGAACCGGCCTCCACCGCCCTCTGAGACAGAGAATTCCACAGACTCACAACTCTGTGTGAAAAACTGTTTCCTCATCTCCGTTCTAAATGGCTTACCCCTTATTCTTAAACTGTGGCCCCTGGTTCTGGACACCCCCAACATCGGGAATATTGAATAATGATATTGGATAAATGCTTAAGTGATTTTTTTCCTAAAGATTGGGATGACAGAAATTGGATCACTCTTTCAAATGCTGTATCCTATGTGGAACAATAATGCCATCCTTTCAGAAACCCCTAACTAGAATCAACAACATCAATGAACACAAATGGAGGGGGGAAACAAACTGATTTAGAATAAAGCAAAGAAACAGATCACCACAAATGTATTTTGGAGTAAAATAACTTTTGAACAGTTGATCAAATGAAGTAGATATGTGGCAAAGAAAAACAAAGCTTTTAAAAAATGAATAAGAATGATTTTGATTCAATTTATTCTGTTAGCTTTAGTTGGAGCATCACTATTTCACAGGGCTTAAGTATTTTGATTTTATTTGATGGAAAAAAATTGATATGGTTGCAGTTATAGCTGGAAAATTAAGTAATTGGTTTAGATTGCCCAACTGTAACCCGGATTTGTATTTAAATGTAATTAAAACCCACTGTATTTAAATGAATTGCTATTTACTGCTAACTATTTGATATTTAGAACTGTGGACTATAAGATATCTAAACAAATGTCATAGAAGCACCTTTGTATGTGCTATATTGAATTTGATGCTGATTTGGGTTTCCAGTCACAAGTATACACAAAAAATCATTTCTATTTCCAACAAGTATATTGGCTCCAGCTTCAAAGAATATTTAAAATAGGATTTAATTTTTAAATAACATTTGGATTCAGTGGCAAGTAGCTGTCAATATTCAGATGAAAGTGTGGGTGGAAAATATAACTAATAATGCCTACATAGACCATAGAAAGATTTAAAAATATGGATCAGGAACTTGAATTTTAAGGATTAATCTACATTAGGTGGGAGTTGATGTCGACAAGTTGGGGTGGTCAATTTTCAATAAATGAATAATGACACAAATGTCTCATGTCAATTGGAATTTGCGAAGGATATACACAGCTTAGATAATGAAGAAAGCATTAAAGAGAATTTGGCCCTCCCTTGTATGATGAGATTTTAATAGAAAGATCGTGAGCAAACAACATACCAGATAAAGACGTGGTGGACTGTCATTTCTCATGTGAATTCCTCTGAAATTACACTTGGTGGGGGCGGGCAAGCTTCTAATTGTTAAATTGACTTCACAATATGATGAACCTTCAAGGGGAAGTTAGGACCAGATGAATTTAATTAAGTCTTTATTTTATGTTTAATTAATACGGCAAACAAGCCCAAATGAGCTGTTCATCTTGATCATTTTAAGGCGGCTTATAATTGTTCTCCAGCATTTCTGACTGGCTTCACTCAACATCAGCCTTTTGCATCTATCAGTAATGACCATCTCTTTCCAGTTTCAAGAGACCACTTTACCAAGAAATATCCCAGGTATCCAACATCTATGAGACTGCAATTTTACAGCTCTCTTTTTTTTGTCTCTATGGCTAGCAACTGAATCGTTTACAGGTTAAAAACAGTAAATTAGCCTGCTTGTTAGAATCGTAATTACGTATTTAATTACGTATTGGTTCTTCTTTCAAGTATTTAAACTCACCTGGCTATTTGTTGAAGCACAGCTCCCAAGACATTTATTGTGAAAGATGTTAAAAAATTCCACCAAGCATTGGGAAATAGCTAAACTCAAGCAGAACTATTCTTTTAAGCTGTTTGACAAATTGATTTGTGGTCACCTGAACATTAAATGAGAAAAGTATGTGCATGCAATTAATTCAAGCATGAGCTGTAAGGCAGCAACTGTTGGCGGAAAGGCCTGTTCCTATGCTGTACTGTTCTATGTACAATGTGAAGGAAAACAGATTGGTGATGGAGCAACTGCCTGTGGAGATTTATGGACTGAGAGCAAATTATATCACACCTTTCAAAAATACAACTGTTTAAGTTTAACGGAAATGATGTCAGTACCTTTTTTAATATATGTTAGGTTTTGGCCATTGTTCCAAGTGGAGAGTTACAATCAAACTTTGTTGTTGGTTCCTGGCAGAATCAGTGATTTTTTTCTTTAAAAAATACAACATTTATTTCATTGGAGGCACATAGCATCCACTTCTGTTGGAAAAGATAACTGAGCTTCTAACAGGTCACAGTTCCACAGCTCTATTACCCCTTATCCAGTCCCTTCTGACCTACATCCGAGACACCTCACAATTTATCTTTCTTTGCTCATCGGCGACTGCATTGAGGCGCCCTGTGCGGCTGCGGCTGCATTGGCTCCCGACAGAAACAGAAATTTAAAGGTAAAAAATCATACACTTACTTGTTCAGTTCAGAGTCTGATGGTCGCTTTTTGGTGCGACTGTCTGTCCAGGTGGAAACTGCATGCGTCCAGCAGTTCCCCGGCCGTTGATCGGGTTACTCTGGAGCAGGCATGTGCCGTGAGTAATTACTCAGGGTAGGCAGTCAGCTGGCTTTAAAAAAAAATCTTAAACCGCGCATGCGCAGATTGTTCTCTTCGTTAAAAAAAAAAGTAACAATTCAATTTTCCCAAGGCTTCTCAATCTCCTTCATTTTTTAATTTCTGAATGGGTGGGGGACGTAGTATGAAAGCAGGAGGAGAGATGGTGGGAAAAACGGGAGCACACCGGGACGTTGAATGAGTTGTCATCTTATTGAATGACAATACTAATTCAAGGGTCCATTTGCAGGGAGAGTTCCTTTCACAGCGTGTGGAGAGTCTGTGCCAGGGGTTAAAGATGCGAGAAGGCAGAAGTGTTGAGAAGGAGGGGGTCAGCGGTCATATCAGACTCACTCACCGCTACCGCAGTGCTCCGGGCACGGACAGCAGAAATGGCCGCGACTTCCGGGGATAGAAGCAGCTCGGGTGCGAGCGGCCGTGGGGACCCGACACCAGAACCGGCTGCTAATTCAGCGCCTTCTGATCACTTCTGGCAGTGCTCTTCGTCTGAACATCGATCACCTGCCGTTCGCCGGTTTCGCTCATGTCAACCGCGTCCCGCAAATCCTTAAATTCCCACAGCCAAGTAACCTCAACTGGTCCCGTGAACGCGCTGTCGGAATTGAAAGATTTGCGGGAAGCCGGCCGGCGAGCGGCAGGTGAGAGATGTTCAAATGGAGAGCACGGCCTCTCGCAGTCACCCGAGCTAATTCACTCCCCGGCCACAATAAAACCAAATAGCAATTACAGCACGGAAACAGACCATCTCGGCCTTTTAGTCCGTGCCGAACACTTACTCTCACCTAGTCCCATCTACCTGCACTCAGACCGGAGCGTGGCAAGTGGGTTACTGACCCCGATCCCCTCCTTCACAACGCCACACTCCCCAAACACTCTGAACAGAGCTCTCCCCCCATCCCGGGAAATACAGCATTTAAAAACATAAAGCACCAAGAAATGCACTTACCACGTTATTTGAAAATCCCGCCAAGACACTCGCGCTGCGCGTGCGCAGTAGGCTGCTGCGCCTGCTCAGTGCTGCAAAGGCAGAATGTCAGCTGCCTTCAGCCCCGATTGAAATTGACGCTTGAAGCAGCGCTGACGGCACGTGGGCTGCACAGACCTTCCCGTGTTACAAGCGCTGCGGATGAAAGGCACGGAGAATTATGCCTACCTCAGAGATCGGTCTCTTACATAGGCATAATTCTCCCACGCCCTTACTATTTATATTTAATAATTGTCATTTCATAATTTTAGTCAGGGTAGGCAGTGCCTACCTTGCCTACCCTGACGGCACGTGCCTGCTCTGGAGACTCTACGGAGTCTCGGACTGCTGCGTCGGCTGGAGCCGGGGGCCTACGAAGCCACGGAGTCTCCTACCAGCACTGGCCGCACTTGGAGGAGGAGGAGACGGTGCGACAGGAAGCAGAAGCGCGGTACTCGCGGGGGACTAACGGCGAAACTGAAGGCTAACCCCTGCAGGACACCGCTGCCGTCTATTCTGCTCGCTAACGTCCGCTCCCTGGAGAATAAGTTGGACTACCTGAGGCTGGACCTGGTAACCAAACGGGAGGTGAGGGATTGCTGCGCCCTGATCCTAACAGAGACGTGGTTAAACTCCTCTGTTCCCGACGGGGCCATTAGCGTGGAGGGGTTAACAGCATTCAGGTTGGACAGAAGCTACGCTCTCAGTGGGAAATCCCGGTCTGGTGGTGTGTGCATTTACACTAATAACAGCTGGTGCAATAATGCCACAGTAGTGTCAAATTATTGCTCCCCAGCCATTGAGTTTTTGACAATAAAATGCAGACCCTTCTATCTGCCCAGGGAATTTACCATTATAACCATCACAGCCGTGTACATCCCACCCAGTGCAAACACCAAGGAGGCCCTGAATGCTGTTTATCGTTCCATTAGTGACCTACAATCTACACATCCAGATGGTGTCTTCATTGTTGCTGGGGATTTTAACCAGGCCAACATGGATTCACTGAGTGAAATCCAGGTTAGCCGGGAGGTGGTGTTGGGTAATTTGAACGGATTGAAGGCCGATAAATCCCCAGGGCCAGATAGTCTGCATCCCAGAGTACTCAAGGGGGTAGCCACAGAAATAGTGGATGCATTAGTGATAATTTTTCAAAATTCCTTAGATTCTGGAGTAGTTCCTGAGGATTGGAGGGTAGCTAATATAACCCCACTTTTTAAAAAAGGAGGGAGAGAGAAAGTGGGGAATTACAGACCAGTTAGTCTAACATCGGTAGTGGGGAAACTGCTAGAGTCAGTTATTAAAGATGGGATAGCAGCGCATTTGGAAAGTGGTGAAATCATTGGACAAAGTCAGCATGGATTTACGAAAGGTAAATCATGTCTGACAAATCTGATAGAATTTTTCGAGGATGTAACTAGTAGAGTGGATAAGGGAGAACCAGTGGATGTGTTATATCTAGACTTTCAGAAGGCTTTCGACAAGGTCCCGCATAAGAGATTAGCATACAAACTTAAAGCACACGGTATTGGGGGTTCAGTATTGATGTGGATAGAGAACTGGGTAGCAGACAGGAGGCAAAGGGTAGGAGTAAACGGGTCCTTTTCAGAATGGCAGGCAGTGACTAGTGGGGTGCCGCAAGGCTCAGTGCTGGGACCCCAGCTATTTACAATATATATTAATGATTTGGACGAGGGAATTCAATGCAACATCTCCAAATTTGCAGATGATACCAAGCTGGGGGGTATAGTTAGGTGTGAGGAGGATGCTTGGAGGCTGCAGGGTGATTTGGATAGGCTGAGTGAATGGGCAGATGCATGGCAGATGCAGTATAATGTGGATAAATGTGAGGTTATCCACTTTGGTGGCAAAAACAGGAGGGTAGACTATTATCTGAATGGTGGCAGATTAGGAAAGGGGGAGATGCAACGAGACCTGGGTGTCATGGTACACCAGTCATTGAAAGTAGGCATGCAGGTGCAGCAGGCAGTGAAGAAAGCAAATGGTATGTTAGCATTCATAGCAAAAGGATTTGAGTATAGGAGCAGGGAGGTTCTACTGCAGTTGTACAGGGTTTTGGTGAGGCCACACCTGGAGTATTGCGTACAGTTTTGGTCTCCAAATCTGAGGAAAGACATCCTTGCCATAGAGGGGGTACAGAGAAGATTCACCAGACTGATTCCTGGGATGTCAGGACTTTCATATGAGGAAAGATTGGATAGACTCGGCTTGTACTCGCTGGAATTTAGAAGATTGAGGGGGGATCTTATAGAAACGTACCAAATTCTTAAGGGGTTGGACAAGCTAGATGCTGGAAGATTGTTCCCGATGTTGGGGGAGTCCAGAACAAGGGGTCACAGTCTAAGGATAAGGGGGAATTCCTTTAGGACCGAAATGAGGAAAACATTCTTTACACAGAGAGTGGTGAGTCTCTGGAATTTCATTTCGGAGTCACGTGAGTGACTTCGTGAAGAGCCCGCCGGCGCGCATGCTCGACATATCGTCGTAACGCGTTGCTGCGACGGCTGGCGGTGGAGCGCGCTCCTCGCCAGCCCTTCATAAGGGGCCACGGAGGTGAGTATTCCACCTTTAGTTGGTGGTCCTTGTTGTCTGATTATGTCTTGCAGCAAGGACATGGATGGGAGTTCGAAGGGCCGGAGGACGTCAGGACGAGTTCGCCGGTCAACAGTTCCGGGGCCTTTACCATCGGCAGTACCTGCAGCGCAGGCCGGGACTCAGGCGGAGATGTGGGTAAGCCCTGTGTTCACAGGTCCAGATCCGCCAGCACACCACAGCTCGGAGGAGTTCGGTGAGGAGGAGTGTGGTATGCCGCCAGAGCAGGGGGACCCTGCCATGGCAGTCAGGTTGTCAGCGGGCTCGCTGGCGACCTCGAGCAGGGCGCGTGCCGTTGCACGGCCTGTTCCACTCAGCCCTCCGAGAAGGGGGAGGGGAGGAGCCCAGAAGCCTAACCCTGTTAGGGCTAAGGCATTGCCTGTCGCGGAGGAGCGGTCAGGTTCCAGGGCGAGACCCGGGGCGGCTGTGAGGTCCAGCCGGCACACCCCGACTCTCGACGCCGGGACGGGTCGGTTGAGTCGGGTCTCGTCGCGGTCGCCGAGCCCCCCATGGATGGGTGGGCGGCACCATGCGTCGGCAACGTCCACGATGTGGGCAGCCGGCAAGACTGCGCGGGCCCCAGGCAGCCATGCTTCGGCTGGTGCCGACACCTCGCCGCATGTGCCCTTAGTGGCAGCGGTTTCAGCTCTCGCTAAACGGAGGCGATTGAACACGCCCGCGCAGGAATCGCGCAGTTTCGCCTCGGCGGCTGTTAGCGACAACTACCGGCACCGGCAGGGCCTCGACGAGGTGCGGGCCGATGACAGGAGCCCGGTTTTCTTTTCAGAGCCGGAGGACTCCGACCACCTGAGTGTTCAGGGTGAAGGGCGTATTGACCGTATGGAGCGGCTGCTGGAGCTCCTGCTTCAACGTCAACAACAGCAGGGCAGCAACAGGCACAGGGCGTCTTCACCAACATCTACTATCAGCCTGGAGCAGCACGAGGAGGAGGTTCTGGTGGATCCCGTACCACCTCCGGTGGAGGTGCCAGCGGAGGAACTTTTGGATGTGGCGACCAAATTCGCGGCCCCACATACGGCTGGTCTTCCTCTCAATTCAAAGCTGGCAGCCACAGTGGACTTTCTTAATAATCAGGTGCTGCAGGAAGAAGTCCTCATCCAGGCTATGAGCCGTCACAAGGCTCCATCAAACTGCAACTCCCTCAACGTGCCTGTGGTCAATACGCCAATATGGGGCAACATCAGTGCGGCTATCCGTCAACAAGAGCTACAATTGCAGCGGATCCTGAAACTCCTCACGGCCGGTATTACCGCCTTTGCGCGGTCGATGGACGAGGACGAGCTGAATTTGGACCAGGAAGATGCTCTGGCCTTATTGTGCGCGACCCAGCACGAAATCAACGGGTTTCGCAAAAACAGCATCCGCCCAGCACTCAACCCGAAGTTTGCAGGATTGTGCAAACCACCGCCGCCGCCGCCGCCCCGTCAGCTCTTTGGTGAGGACCTCTCGAAGAGAGTCAAAGAGCTTGACGAACAGGCCAAAACGGTGGGGATCATGCGCTCTAAGAGTGCCCCCACACCGTCCGGCTCAAAAGCTCCATACATTCGCTCACGAGGGTCGGCCAGTGCCTCGACGAGGACTCACCCTCTAGCTCCACAACGACAACAACACCAGAACCAGCACCGAGGGTCTTTTTTAGGACAGGGTCGGCAGAGACCTTTTTGGAAATCGAAGACGCCGCGCCCTCAAGCCAACCCAGCACCTCCACGGCCACCCACACGTGTCAAGGACCGCCGGTAACCACGGAGGTGAGGGGGTCTGGTTCTCTCTTTTCTCTCTGTTTAACTTCCCATGTTGGTGGTCGTTTACGGTTGTTTTTGGATGCATGGGGTAATTTTACTGGTGATGAGTATGTGTTGCGGAATATTCAGGGGCATAAAATTGAGTTTATTAATGGCGACATTCCTCCATCCCAGCACATGCCTGGTCGTACGTTCCAATTGTCTGCTGCAGAACAGGCAGCAGGTTACAAGGAAATTTTAAGTTTGGAACAGAAGGGTGTGATTGAGAAAACAGTGCATGAGCCAATTGAATTTGTTTCGAACATATTTACTAGACCTAAGAAGGATGGAGGCTGTCGTGTCATTATTGATCTAACCCGTTTGAATACGTTTGTAACATATACTCATTTTAAAATGGATACGTTTGAAACAGCCAAATCATTGATTTCTCATGGCTGCTTTATGGCATGCATTGATTTGAGGGATGCATATTATTCAGTATCCATCCAGAAAGATGATAGAAGGTTTTTGAAATTTATCTGGATGGGGCAACTTTGGCAGTATAAGGCTTTGCCTAATGGGCTTACTACAGCCCCTAGATTGTTCACTAAATTGGTGAAGCCAATCATGGCTTATTTGAGACAACGACATCATATAGTTATGGCCTATTTAGATGATGTCTTTATTGTGGGCCACACCCTGCAATTGGCTGAACAGGGTGTTGCAGCTGCTGTCAATATATTTCAACAATTAGGATTCATTGTCCATCCAGAGAAATCAAAGTTCTGCCCTGCCCAGGTAATTAATTACCTAGGGTTCACGGTGAACTCAATGAGCATGAGGATAACTATACCAATTAACAAAATTGAGGAAGTCACTAAGGTGTGCAGAGATTTAATTGGCACCAATATACCATCGATTCGGCATACAGCCACAGTAATTGGCAAGTTAGTGGCTTTGTTTCCGGCAGCACGATATGGACCTTTGCATTATCAGAATTTGCAAACAGCTAAAATTACTGCGTTAAAATGGAACGCTGGTCATTACGATCGATCTATGCAGCTGCCGTCCGAAGCGATAACTGAGTTGCAATGGTGGGTGTGTCACATTAGCAACTCATTTAAGCCTGTCAGGGAGGCTAATCCGGTGGTATATTTACAGACTGATGCAAGCTCCAATGGCTGGGGAGCTACTGATAATTGCTCTAGTTGTGGGGGTAGATGGGACACCCTTGAGGCATCGATGTTGTTGACTCAAGGGATTAACTATTTGGAGTTGCTGGCAGCATTCCACGGACTTCGTGCATATTGTTCCAAGCTTGTTGGAGCACACGTCCGTCTCCAAATAGACAACACCACAGCTGTGGCATATTTAAACCATATGGGTGGTACCAGGTCAGTTTCGTGTGACAAATTGGCTAACTCAATTTGGCTCTGGTGTATTCAAAGAGACATTTGGATTTCAGCTACCTATTTGCCAGGTGAGCTTAATACTGTGGCGGACACCAGGTCACGCAAATTTAATGACAACATTGAATGGATGTTGCATCCTGAGATTTTTGCTAAAGTCACAGCCAAATTTGGTAAACCGGACATTGACCTTTTTGCGTCACGGTTGAACCATCAGGTACCAGCCTACGTTTCATGGGAACCAGATCCTGGGGCAATAGCGCTAGATGCATTCTCGCTGGACTGGGGGAATTGGGTTTTCTATGCCTTCCCTCCGTTTTGCCTCATCAGTCGGGTATTGCGAAAGATTCAGGCAGATGCTGCCAAGGGCATCCTTATTATACCCGACTGGCCCACACAGCCTTGGTATCCGGTGGTCTTTGACATGCTCAACGAACCTTGGGTCCTTTTGAAGGGTTGCCCACAATTGGTTACTCACCCTGTGTCAGGGGAGCCACATCCCTGCCATGGCTATTTAAATTTGTTGGCTTGCAGGTTCTGAACAGGCCGTTAGTCCAATACGGCCTCTCGGCTCGGACCATGGATACCATCGGGGCGTCGTGTCGAGAGTCCACAAGGCGAAGATACCGCTCGCATATTAAGAAGTGGGAAGCCTACTGCAGCCGCTCTCGCATCACGTACGATGACGTGACAATAACCGACGTCCTGGAATTCCTCGCGGGGTTGCACCATGATGAACACTTAAGTTACAGTGCCATCAACAGCGCCAGAAGTGCGCTATCATTCTACCTCAAGATTGGGGTAGGATCCAACAGGCTAGTGTCCAGACTCATGCGGGGTATATTCAATATGAATCCGCCTACACCACGCTATAATATCACCTGGGATGTCAGGGACGTATTAACCCTGCTCAGGACGTGGTCTCCCATGGAAGGGCTCCAACTGGACCAACTCACCATGAAGCTGGTGATGTTACTAGCGCTGACTTCAGCTCAGAGGGTACAGACACTACACAAACTGCGTGTCGACAGAATGACATCTACCCCTACAGAAGTAGTCTTTTTCGTTGACGAGCTACTAAAGCAGCATAGACCTGGGTGCACAGGGCTGCAGCTGAAGTTCCCGGCATACCCCGCAGATGCTAGGCTATGTTTAGCCTCACATATCCGCCACTATGTCAAGGTGACGGCACGCATCAGAGGAATGGAGAGATACCTGCTTGTCACTCATAAGAGACCTCATCATCGAGTGACAGTCCAGACGATATCCAGGTGGCTTCGAGTCGTCTTGGGTAAGTCAGGTATCGACACTAATGTGTTCAAGTCTCATTCCACCAGGGCTGCATCGACGTCAGCGGCGAGGGTCATGGAGGTGCCCATGGACCAAATTCTCGCCACAGCAGGATGGGCGAATGAAGCTGTGTTCCAGCGTTTTTATAACAAGCCAGTTGCTGCTCCTCTACAGTTCGCAGAAGCCGTGCTGAATGCAGGTCAAGAACGTGGAGATGTCCCCGCATGAGGGGTTTTTGATTTGTTATTAATAAATATGCTTTTGTTTTGCAGTATGAGCTATTGAGCCAGTTTGTTCCTCCCATCCATCCCTGGTAGTGGTGTGTCAGCATGGACGTGGTCCAGGGCGTGTAATCACAGAAGCTTTGAAGTCTTCACGAAGTCACTCACGTGACTCCGAAATGAAATAGTAAGATTGAACGAGAACTTACCAGTTCGAAGGTTGATCTTTATTTCATGAGGAGTCGAAGTGAGGGATTTCGTGCCCTCCTCGCCCAACCCTCAATCACCTTCATCTGGTAATCTTAGTCAATTCAATCATACTATGCGAAGTCATTTCTATTGTTGGTTCTGTGATTCCACGCCGCTACTTTGAAGTATGTCGAGCATGCGCGCCGGCGGGCTCTTCACGAAATCCCTCACTTCGACTCCTCATGAAATAAAGATCAACCTTCGAACTGGTAAGTTCTCGTTCAATCTTACTATTCTCTGCCACAGAAGGTAGTTGAGGCCAGTTCATTGGCTATATTTAAGAGGGAGTTAGATGTGGCACTTGTGGCTAAAGGGATCAGGGGGTATGGAGAGAAGGCAGGTACGGGATACTGAGTTGGATGATCAGCCATGATCACATTGAATGGCGGTGCAGGCTCGAAGGGCCGAATGGCCTACTCCTGCACCTATTTTCTGTTTCTATGTCTAACATGAAGACTGTTCTCCCACATTACTACCAGCATGTAGACTTTGCAACCAGGGGAGTGAACACACTGGACCTAGCCTATACAAACATCAAGAAGGCATTCAAGGCAGTCCCCCGCCCCCACCTTGGCTCCTCAGACCATATCTCTGTGATGCTAATTCCTGCATACAGGCCCTGATTACCAGAGAAAACCCTACTGTGAAGCAGGTCAGGGTCTGGCCAGAGGGAGCAATGACAACACTACAGGACTGTTTTGAATGCACGGACTGGGACATGTTCAAGAAGGCTGCAACTGTCAGTCAACACATCAACCTGGAGGAGTATGCTGCGTCCGTGTCTGCTTACATGGAGAAGTGCATAGAGGATGTCTGTGTCACCAAGACCATCACTGTACGGGCCAACCAGAAACCCTGGATGACCACAAAGGTACGTGGAATGCTGAGAGCACATAATGCCGCGTTTAAATCCGGCGACATGGTGGCACTCAGATCCGCAAGAGCCAACCTGAACCGAGTCATCAGGCTGGCCAAGCGTGCCCATGGTCAGAAAATCTAGAGCTTCTTCCATGACCCCAAGAACACCAGGCGCATGTGGCAGGGAATCAAATCAATCACGGACTATAAGACTGCTCCACCACCCTGTGATGACAACATTGAATTCCTCAATGAACTCAACAACTATTTTGGTCAGTTCGAGGCATTAAATAACACACCTGCAAGCAAAGGTATTCCTCACTGTGATGAAAAGGCACTCAGTCTTGACATAGTGGATGTACGGAGGACCCTAAAGGGAGTGAACGCACGAAAGGCGGCAGGTCCTGATAACATACCAGGGCGGGTGCTCAGGGAATGTGCTGATCAACTGGCACATGTCCTTACGGACATATTTAACACCTCGCTGAACCAGCTGTCGTCCCATATGTTTTAAGACTGCCACCATCATACCAGTGCCAAAAAAATCCAACATACAATGTCGCAATGACTACCGCCCTGTAGCACTCATCCCCATAATGATGAAGTGCTTCGAGAGGCTGGTCAGGGACATTACCTCCAGACTCCCCTCCACACTTGACCCATACCAGTTTGCTTACAGGCCAAACCGCTCCACAGAGGACGCTATATCCTTCGTATTCCATCTTAGCCTGGAGCATTTAGAGGAGAAAAACACCTATGTGCGAATGCTGTTCGTGGATTTCAGTTCATCATTCAACACCATTATCCCCCAGCACCTGATAAGCAAACTGGTTCCATTGGGCCTCGGCACCCCCATGTGTAACTGGCTGCTGGACTTCCTCACTGACAGACCCCAGTCTGTGAGGGTTGGAAATAACACCTCTAACACCATCTCTCTGAGCACCGACTCCCCTCAGGGCTGTGTCCTGAGTCCACTGCTATTTACCCTGATGACTGTTGTGCCAGCTTTAGTACAAACAACATCATGAAGTACTTAGATGACACAACAGTGGTGAGCCTCATCAGGGACGACAATGAGCTGGCTTACAGGGAGGAGGTGAAACAACTGGTGGACTGGTGCAATACGAACAACCTGATCCTGAATGTCGAAAAAACAAAGGTCATCTTCGACTTCAGGAAAAACTGGCACAGTCCCATAGCACTTCACGTCAATGACAGCGATGTGGAGGTGGTCAGCAGCACAAAGTTCCTGGGGGTGCAGATCACTAACAGTCTGACCTGGTCGAATAACATCTCATCAACAATTAAGAGAGCGCAGCAGCGGTTGCACTTTCTGCGCCGGATGAGAAGAGCTCACCTCCCCCATCCCATCATCACTACTTTCTACAGGGGCACCATAGAGAGTATTTTGACCAGCTGTATCTCTGTCTGGTTTGGGGACTGTAAAGCCTCTGACTGGAAGTCCGTGCAGAGAGTAGTGAGGACAGCGGAAAAAATCATCGGGACCTCTCTCCCATCAATCGGGGATATTGTGACCAAACGTTGCGTGTCTAAGGCCAGCAGTATTATAAAAGACCCCACACATCTCCATCACGGACTGTTCACTCTGCTGCCCTCGGGAAAAAGATATCGCAGCATAAGGAGCAGAACATCAAGGTTCTGCAACACCTTCTTCCCACGAGCCATCTGACTCCTGAATGCCATGTAATGGGCTGCCACCATAGTCTATTTATCCTTTTATCCATGTCTATCCTTCTGTTAATTTATTGTGTTGCACAGGGAGCCAAATGCAACGTGATTTCGTTTGGAACTGCATATATCAGTGTATTTCTAAATGACAATAAAGTTTGTTTGACTTTGACTGACTTGACTCCTGCACCTGTGCAGACCTCTCTAACTTCACCACTAACTTCCACCCTGCCCTCGAATTTACCTGGACTATCTCTGACACCTCTCTCCCTTTCTTGATATCTGTCATCATTAGAGGGTGCAGACTATCAACTGACGTTTACTACAAACACACCTACTGCCGGTTATCTGAACTATGCCTCCTCCCACCCTTATACTTGCAAATATGCTATCACCTATTCTCAATATTTCTTTCTTTGCCACATCTGTTCTCAAGATGAATATTTCTATTCTAGGACTTATAAGATGTCTTTTTTTTAGTAAACATGGGATTTCTCCCCTGCTGTCACAGATTAAACCCTCACCCGCATCTCCTCTCCTCTGCACCCTGTAACTCTGCTCTTTCGCAAACGGCTTCGACTAAAAAATTACCTATTTTTAAAACGGAAACCATTAGGGAGACTGACAAAAACCTTGGGTAGGGTGTAAAGTCTCCAGAGGTTTCCGTTCAGGTTTCCTGATTGGAACAGGGGCATAAGGACCACAACAGTCCTTCAAGGGAGACAGATTAATGCGCATCGCCTCTAACCTCATATACTGCATCTGGTGTACTCCATGTAGCCTCCTTTACATCAGGGAGACCATATGCAGGTAAGTGATCGTGAACACCTCCTTTCAGTCCGCCTAGGTTCAGGTGATCTTCCGGTTGCTAAACACTGCCTCTCGCATTCCCATCCTGGGCCACCTCCACTGTCAGAATGAGGCCCAACACAAATTGGAGTAGCAGCACCACATATTTCACTTGGGCTGCTTACAACTCAGCGGTATGAATATTGACTTATCTAACTTCAAGTAACCCTTGCTTTCCCTCTCCCTCTCCCCATATGAGTTTTCCGACTAGTTTCACTGTCCTGATTAAATTTCAGATTGTATGCCTCCATGTCACCTTCCCCTCAGCTAACAATGATCCATTCTATATTTTCCTTGACCATCGTCCCCTTTGATCACTCATTTTCACACCTTACCCTTCCATATCATTATATCTCTCTCCCCTGACTCAGTTTGAAGAAGTCTCGACCCGAAACGTCATTCCATTCCTTCTCTCCAGAGATGCTGCTGGTCCTGCTGAGTTACTCCAGCATTTTGTATTTATTTGTCATATGCCCAGGATATGAGCCAGAGCAGTTAAATTTCTAGCTGCAGCTCCATGGGCACAATAGATACAACAACAATATACAAAGTATTAGTTATTCTGAGTAAACCAGACCATAAAAGTCCAAAAAAACATAGAGAATCAATACTTTATTTAAAAATGTAATCTCAGGTCACTCACCTTTTTTTACAGAGCCACTTTCCCCAAGATGAAAATTAATGTAAAATACATGTTTTTACGCAAGTGATTACCCGTTGATTAATAAAACATTAGAAATGTTTTCTAATTTGTAATTTACTGGGAAGGAAAACAAATATTCACAAGATTCCACATTAGTTCCAAACACTTTTATTTAGGGTTGAGCATAATACATGAATACAGAGAGTAGGCTAATGTATGCACTTCAAATTTTATCAAATGTTCATGTTTCCTTCAACAGCCTTATAATACATCCATAAATGGTAAAGCACCTAAATACAATGTTAAATGGCTGCATATGTTTAAGGATCTTCGAAAAGGCTGGTTGTATTGTGGAACATTATTGTGCCGGTTTAGTGCTTTCATCTGGTTTATTTTGGCAATGAACAAGTCTTACTTTTATGGTACACATGACATAATACAAAAGATGCTAATATTCAAAGATTTACAGATGCAAATACTAAATAAAATATGAAAGTACACTAAGTAACCTGTAAAAAAAAAAAAAACTATCTTCAATTATTTCATGACCAGCCAAGACGTTCCCTATTTACCATGTCCTAAAGTAATGCCATATAGCAGAACACCAATTAGGCACAAAACATTCTGTAAACATAATTGAGACTACTGCACCCATGGGCTGATCAGCCACTACCAAAGACTGACACATTTTGTTAAGTGAGAACAGCAGGCTACATGTTGAACCACTACCTCATGTGGCTTAAGGCAAATGCTACAAACCACACAAACAAATGGAAAAGATCTGTGTAAGTCTTAACATGGCGATGGTGCATTCAGCAGATGTTGACTGCAGAGTTTGGGTCATCAAGGTATGCAACGTTTACTCAGAACACCAGTGTGAAAGACTGCGCACCTGGCTTCAGCAGTAATCATCATCACTCTCTTGTAAATAGTGCAGTTAATGCATACACAAATGTGAAATTGCTCTTGATTTATGATTCTGAAACGCATATTCTTAAGAAAATACTTTATAAAATTTAAATGTTTGATAATCAAGGTGGAAAGGCCAGCATTTAACATTTAATTGATGAAAATACATGCTGCTGTCCGAACATACAAGAACAGGCAACTTGGCTTAAAAAGCTCCTGTTTACATTTCGTTTGTAAGGTCACTTAGGCCCAAAGCAAACTGTGATGACCAACTATGGGTTAGAAAGACCAAACATCTTGTAGAACAAATGTCATGCAATGACAACGTCCACTGAATAGTTCCTGAGCAAAACGTAGAGAGTGATGGCTGTAAATAGTAAGTGCCTTTAATGGTACAATTCTCATTTGTTGCTGTACACAGCCCAAGAGTGGTCACCCAAAGGAATAGTTCTGTAGCAGCGTATTAAACTTATTAAAAGTCTTGGTAAATTTTCTCCCAGCCATTGTAAATTCGATGGTGACAGTTTAACTTCAGATTGAGAGAATACAATTTCACAGCTTGCTGGAATCCTGTGAATGTAAACCAACTATTTTTTTTTAACATAATTGCTCAAACAAAATGTGGCTTAGATTAATACATTTACATAATGATCAAAAATTGGTTGAAGTAAATGAAAGGAATCTGGTTAAATGCATATTAAAAACAGAGTTGTAATTTCACATTTCTATTTAAACACGGAGAAGTAGGCATTCGCAGATACCAACTCCTTGCACAAAATATTCTGGAAAGATCAATTTCATTCAGCAATCGGTAAGAACATACTGACTTTATGTAGGTAATGGATTGGATCATTCAATTTCAATCAGATTGGTAAAAGCTGCTCTGTGGATCAAATGCCTACCAGTGAGAAGACTACTCTTGTAATTTCCACGCAGCCTGGTTGAGATGTAGAATTACCTTGCAATGGGGAAAGCAATTTATGGAAACCAGGACTCGCCCAGAAGAAAACATTAGAACACCAGGAGCTAGTGACTCATAATGCAATATGGCACAGGAAGCTCTACCTCTATATGCATCCAAATGGTTTATTGTTTTATTTCCTCCATGGAATGCTTTCTTGGAACAATGCTATTTACTGCATTTCCTGCTAAATGTAGGCATATTTCAGTACTGATTTGAACACCAAAGGTGGGTAGATGCCAAGCAAATTAGAGCAACTGTTAAAAAATAAACCCTACATTATGATTCAAAATTGATCTGTGAACATGGCAATACATCTACTGAAACGGGAAAACAGTGTCAGCATCACCGAGTACTTTCAGTATCTTTTCACAGAAAGTAGTTGATAATTTCATTACCATTTTTATCAAAATGAGACATAATCATAATTAACCTATTTGATTGCTGAGTATATATGTATAATTTTTTCCTGCTTCTTCCCTTCTGTGAGCTCCTATCATCCATATCTGAATAAATGTCTGAGCTCCCCAGGGTCTTTATCCAATGTTATCCCAAAACTGTTCCGAATGGCCCACAGGGAATTCACCCTAGGTAAGCACCTGATGTTGCCACTGTTGTGATATCTGTGGAGAGGACCCCAAGCATAAATTAATGTCCAACCTTTCTCCTTCACTCCAGTGTCCAGCTCCAATGGACAATGTTGCTGTAACATCCAATTATAATCAAGTGAAACTGGCTCCTAGTTCTCCAAAAATACTTCTTTGAGATTACAAATAACTTGTGGATCTAGTTTCAAGTAGTTACTACTGACGAATTAACCCTGTTTACTTGGATGCAAGTATGAATGTAACTTCAATCCTTTCCTGCAGGTTTCTTCTTAATTTAAAAAAAACATGTGGTCACATTAAAAGAAAATGAATCAAAAAACATAATTGTTTTAAAGCAATGCCTGAATGTACGACTCTTTGGATGTATGCAAAAGATTTAACAAAAACTGGTTCTAAGATCAAAATACAGTCACAAAGGTAGATTTACAAAACACCAGTGGGGAAAAAAAAGTCCCAAAAACCAAAAATGTCCCAGAAACAATTCATATGGTAAGGCATTTAGATAAACTAATCTAAAGACAATGGTTAAATTAAGCATAATAGAATATATAAATAATCAAAGACAATCCATTGTTTAACCATGTAAACCTCTTTCCTAGAAAGCAACTTTGAAATCCTTTCCGCATCCTGAGAACCAATATTATGTTACTGGCACTGGTTCAATTGTAGGGGCTCTGATGCCCTTTCCAAGAGTTGCTCATTTGGTGCTCCTGTTAAATAGTGTGGGTATTAAAGTGCCTTGGTGCTTGTGAAAGGGACGGTGTGTGAAGATGGCTTCTGAGGGTAACGCTCGTAATAGTAAGCTTGAAAGAGAATAGTAATATCGACACAAACTTGGAGTAATCCACATATCCAGAATTGGAAAGGTGCCTGATTCAGAATGAAGTAAGCAGTCTTGAAAGTGTCACCGCTGGCCCACATCAACACCATAGTGATACTTTATAGAGAGGGGGAAAAAAAAAGAAAAAATAGTTATCATTCACTCACTAGGCTTATGAAGACTCAAATACATCCAAGGGAATTGCAATGCAGTACAATTTGTAGAATACCCGTTTCACTACCTGGGTAGTTGACGAGTCTCTACTCCTATTGGTCTTCCTGTAAAGCTCTACAAAACGAAAATGGTGTTTGTATTTGCTGGTTCCTTGGTTTGACTGACATTGACCAATTACAGTGCCCTCCATAATGTTTGGGACAAAGACCCATCATTTATTTATTTGCCTCTCTACTCCACAATTTGAGATTTGTAACAGAAGTAAAGCACATGTGGATAAAGTGCATATTGTCAGCCATTTTTAATACATTTTGGTTTCACCATGTAGAAATTACAGCTGTGTTTATACATGGTCCCCCCATTTCAGGGTGCCATAATGTTTGGGACACATGGCTTCACAGGCATTTGTAATTGCTCAGGTGTGTTTAATTGCCTCCTTAATAGAAACATAGAAAATAGGTGCAGGAGTAGGCCATTCGGCCCTTCGAGCCTGCACCGCCATTCAATGTGATCATGGCTGATCATCCAACTCAGTATCCCGTACCTGCCTTCTCTCCATACCCCCTGATCCCTTTAGCCACAAGTGCCACATCTAACGCCCTCTTAAATATAGCCAATGAACTGGCCTCAACTACCTTCTGTGGCAGAGAATTCCAGAGACTCACCACTCTCTGTGTAAAGAATGTTTTCCTCATTTCGGTCCTAAAGGAATTGCCCCTTATCCTTAGACTGTGACCCCTTGTTCTGGACTCCCCCAACATCGGGAACAATCTTCCAGCATCTAGCTTGTCCAACCCCTTAAGAATTTTGTAGGTTTCTATAAGATCCCCCCTCAATCTTCTAAATTCCATCGAGTACAAACCGAGTCTATCCAATCTTTCCTCATATGAAAGTCCTGACATCCCAGGAATCAGTCTGGTGCGGGTATAAGAGAGCTCTCAGCATCTAGTCTTTCCTAAAGTCACCTTTGGAAACTTTTATTGCTGTTTATCAACAAAGTTGTGCCAATGAAAGTCAAAGAAGCCATTATGAAATAAAACTGTTACAATCATCAGCCAAACCTTAGGCCTACCAAAATCAACTGTAAGAAGAAACAGAGCACTGGTGAACTTACTAATCGCAAAAGGACTGACAGGCCAAGGAAGACCTCCACAGCTGGTGACAGAAGAATTTTCTCTATAATAAAGAAAAATCCCTAACCACATGTCCGCCAGAACAGAAACACTCTTCAGGAGTCAGTGGATTTGTCAATGACCACTGTCCGCAGAAGACTTCAGAAACAGAAATACAGAGGCTACACTGCACGATGCAAACCACTGGTTAGCCTCAAAAATAGGATGGCCAGGTTACAATTTGCCAAGAAGCACTTAAAAGAAAAACCACACTTCTGGAAAAAGGTCTTGTGGACAGATGAGATGAAGATTAATTTATATCAGAGTGTTGGCAAGAGCAAAGTATAGAGGAGAGAAGGAACTGCCCAAGATCCAAAGCATACCACCTTATCTGTGAAACAAGGTGGTGGGGGTGATATGGCCTGGGCATGTATGGCTGCTGAAGGTACTGGCTGACTTATCTTCATTGATGATACAACTGCTGATGGTAGTAGCATAATGAATTCTGAAGTGTATAGTCAAATCCTATCTGCTCAAGTTCAAACAAATGCCTCAAAACGCATTGGTCGGCGGGTCATTCCACTGCAAGACAATGATCCCAAACATATTGCTAAAGCAACAAAGGAGTTTTTCAAAGCTAAAAAAAGGAGTTTTTCAAAGCTAAAAAACGGGAGGACTTCCGGTGGCGCCATGTTCTAGGAGAGAACAGCGTCAGACCAGCTCTTAAAAAATCTGAAAAAAAACGGGGTTAGAGGAGGCTGCTAACGTTACTTACCGTAGGAGATCGATTTTAAACGGCTCCGGGTGCGATTGTAAGCTGCGTGACGTCATCAGGCGCGCGACTTTAGCGACTCCGGTAAGAAATTTAAAATGAATCCCTCCTCCCCCACACAGCCGAAGAAAAGCTCCAGAAGGGAGGTAGGCCCCACCAAAGCTTCAGGCTCGGGACTGGCTGCCTCCCAAGAAGAGATTTCACAAAGAAAAGCTGAAATGGAAGAACTTAAAAAGTCTCTGCTGGCTGATATGAGGAAAATGCTGAAGGAAACACAAACAGAAACACAAAAAGAAGTGAAGAAAGATTATAAAGAAATTAAGGATGAAATGAAGGCCTTAAAAACGGATATTCGAAAAATCAAAGAAGAATTAGCAAAAGAAGTTAAAGAAATGGTAAAAAGCATGCTGAATGAATGGAAAACAGACATGGAGGAGGAGATACATACTCAACTGATCGAGCTAACTGATAAGATTGCTGGGGTGGAGCGAATGATGGAAGAGATGATGGATGAGAAAATAGAGGCGAGGTTAAGCCCTATGTCAACTGTACTGGATCAACAAAATGATGCGATTAAAGAACTAACTGATGTTGCTCTAAAAACTGCGAGGGAGAATGATAGGATAAACGAAGAGAACAAACGCCTCTCTGAATTATTACGTAAAATAAATGAGAAATGTATTGATTTGGAGGGGCGGCAAAGACGCAAGAATTTGCGCATAGTAGGTCTGCCTGAGGGACGCGAAGGAAACCATGACCCACGTAAATTCTTTGCAAAACTCCTAAAGGACATTTTGGATCTGGATCAAGAGCCCCTGTTGGGCCGAGCCCACAGGGCTCTAAGACCGGTTTCTGGGAGTGGTGCACCACCAAGACAAGTAATTGTAAAGGTGGTTTATGACGGCGTCTTTGAAGATATGATGAAGATAATAATAAGAAAAAGAAATCTGAAATACGAAGGAGATAACATCAGTATCTTCAGAGACTACCCGGCTGAAGTGGCTAAAAGAAGAGCTCTATTTACAGAAACAAGACGCATCTTGAGATATATAAAAGGAATAAAGGAGATCAGATATGGTCTGGTGTACCCGGCAATACTTAGAGTTACCTACGAGAAGAAGGATTATCGTTTCATTAAGCATACAGCGGCACTGGAATTCGCTCGGAAAATACAGAAGAAGGCAGAAGAAGGAGAAGAAGGAGAAGCAGAGGAAGAAGGAGCAGACCCGACAGGAGTAATTGATGGATGAACTTTATGGACCTGCGGTTATGAACCACTCACTGAGAAAAAGGCGGAATAACGGACATAGAATTGTAGTATTATATTGCTTACTAATTAATTAATAAATACTAATTTGTAATTATTAATTACTAATCACTAATTACTAATTAGTTTGATTTCCCTTACTCCCCTTATATAGTATTACTAATTATGATACTAATTATAGTTGAAATTAACAACTAAAAATTAGTAATATGAATAATAGAAAAAGTTATTAAGAACATAAAGTTAGCACCCTCACCCCAATATATACAGTATTCCAAATAAGAGCTGGAATATTCAACATCTTTTTTTTAGAAAATGGAAGTCGCTAGATTAGTAGCCATGTTAGTGTGGCTTTCACCTGTGCACACTACACATTATAAAAGTGTAGTCTCTTTTTTTTCTGATCACCATTTTTTCACCCTTTACTTTTTTTATATTTACATTCGTTATTATTTTTTGTATAACACATACTTGATTTTATATTATATATTATATAATCATGACTTCTATCTATATTATATAATCAGATTAAATGGATATGGTTTAATGGAATTGGAAATTCGCATCGGATTGAAGTTGGGGTTATAATGTCGGGCTGGAGGAGTCAAGAAGGCTACTCCAAAAAAAGCCACCCTAACAATAAAATGCAAGATATGAATGTAAGGAGTGGGGGTGATGGAATCACCTTCTGCAGTTGGAATGTTAAAGGAATCAATGAACCAACTAAAAGGGGAAAGGTATTAGCTCAGCTGAATAGATTGAAATCTGGAGTTACGTTTCTTCAAGAGACACATCTTAAAAAAGATGCTCAATATAGATTAACAGCTAAATGGATTTCAAAAGTATATCATTCTTCGTTTATACACAAATCTAGAGGAGTTGCAATAATTATTCGCAAGGGTATACCTTTTAAACTTAATTCGATAATAGAGGATAAGGAGGGTAGATATTTAATAATTACAGGGGAATTACATTCAAAAAAAGTAATTCTTATGAATATATATGCACCTAATTTTGATAATCCACTATTTTTTAAGAAAATATTTAATAGTATTCCTATATCCACCCAATATAATTTAATAATCGGAGGTGATTTAAATTGTACTTTAGATAATTATTTGGATAGATCTTCTACGAAAAGTAAGGCTCTTTCTAAATCAAGTAAGCTTATAAATTCTTTTATTAATACATCGAATGTGAAAGATATTTGGAGATTGGATAATCCAACCGGACGGGAATATTCATTTTTCTCGCCGGTATTCGGAACTTATTCGAGGATAGATTATTTCTTAGTTGACTCAAAATTACTCCCCTTTACGTATGATGCAAAGTATCATAATATTATTATCTCAGATCATGCCCCGTTAACATTTAAGATAAAATTAAAAGATATAGTTAATAAAACTAATATTTGGAGATTCAACACACAGATATTAAAGGATAAAGACTGCTGTAATTATGTGGAGAAACAGATTAAATTATTTTTTGAAACTAACGATAAACCTGAGACTTCCCCATTATTATTATGGGACACATTTAAAGCATTTATGCGCGGTGCAATAATATCAGCACAAGCACATTTTAATAAAGAAAATCAAAAGATGGAGCAAAAGT
This sequence comes from Raja brachyura, assembly GCA_963514005.1. Next base: position 83,925,866 of record OY740784.1, read on the forward strand.
TAGAAAAAGAGATAAAACAATTAGATAGTGAAAATATAATACATCCTTCTAAAGAGTTGAGTAATAAAATTGCAATATTAAAATATAGATTAAATAAAATTTACTCTGATCAAGTGATAAAACTTTATCAACAAACTAAACAAGTTCATTTTGAATTTGGTGATAAACCTCAAAAATTATTAGCACGACAACTCAGAAGATTAGACGATGAAAAAACTATACATAGTATTAGATCGGTACAGGGAAATACGTTGACTATACCAAGAGACATTAATGACACATTTTTACAATATTATCAAAATCTTTACTCATCTAAATTAACAGGGCAAATAGATGAAATGGAAACATTTCTAGAAAAATGTCATTTTAATAAGCTAGATTCTGAGAGTAGGCAATTGTTAAACGCTGAAATATCTGTAATAGATATTGAAGAATCAATTGGATCGTTAAAAAATGGTAAAACAGCGGGCCCCGATGGCCTGAGTGCAGAATTTTATAAAAAATTTCATGATCTACTTTCACCAAGATTACAAATAGTGTACAGACACACCTATGAGTTAGGAAAATTACCAGAGTCTTTAAATGAATCTACAATCACATTAATTCCTAAATTAGATAAGGATCTGGAAGATCCTGGATCATATCGAGCGATTGCCCTTTTAAATACTGATCAAAAAATATTAACTAAAGTACTTTCTCGGAGACTAAGTTTAGTGATTTCCAAAATAATACATTATGATCAAACAGGTTTTATTCCAAAACGTTACTCATCACATAATCTTAGACGCTTGTTTAATATTATCTACTCGAGAAGAAGAGATATAGAATTAGCAGTTATATCGTTGGATGCTGAAAAAGCATTCGACCAGGTGGAATGGTCATATTTATTTAATATAATGGAAAAGTATCAACTGGGGGATGGATTTTGTAAATGGGTAAGAATATTATATTCTAACCCTACTGCAAGAATTTTAACCAATCAAATACTATCACCTAAATTTAGACTTTTTAGGGGATGCAGACAGGGATGTCCGTTATCCCCTTTATTATTTGCCTTGGTGATAGAACCTCTGGCTGAAAGAATCAGATCAGAACCTGAAATATATGGGTATAATACTGACACAACAAATAATAAGATATCTTTATATGCAGACGATATTTTGATTTATATTACTAAGCCGGAATGTAGTATTCCCAAGTTATTCAATGTTATAAATGAATTTAGCGTATTTTCAGGATATAGGATTAATTGGAATAAAAGTGACATTATGCCTATAACTGGTATAAATGTAAATATATTACAAAAATACCCATTAAAAATAGTTACAGATAAATTTAAATATTTAGGAATCAATGTGTCTAAATCCTATAAATTATTAATTAAAGCTAATTATTATCAATTATTAGAGAAACTAAAAAAAAACATTTCATATTGGAAAACACTCCCTATATCTATGATCGGTAGAATTAATGCTATAAAGATGATTTTTTTACCACAATTGTTATATTTATTTCAGGCAATTCCTTTTTTTCTCCCAAATATTTTTTTTTTTTAAATTGATAATATTGTTAATAGTTTTGTTTGGGATTACAAAAGTCATAGAATAAGTAAAAAACATTTATGTAAGTCTAAGATAAATGGAGGGCTAGCACTTCAAAATTTTCTATACTACTTTTGGGCAGTCCAGATTAAGAATATGAATTTTTGGTGGGTAAATATGGATGATGAACCAATGTGGTTAAAAATGGAAAAGGAAGACTGTTTACCTTTCAATATAGAGTCGATTATTTTCGCACCAAAGGAAGTACAAAAAAAGACTTATAGGGACAACCCTATAATTCATAATAATAGGCGTATTTGGAAACAGATAGTTAAGACCTTATATCTGGATAATCTTTCTTTTAGGTTACCAATTAGGAATAACCCACTGTTTAAACCCTCAATCTTAGATGCGGGGTTTAGACTGTGGGAGGATTCAGGAATTAAAAGGATAGGACACCTTTATAGAAATGGAAAATTTTTATTATTTGAAGAGTTACAAGATATTTTTGGACTACCTTCACAACACCATTTTAGGTATTTACAAATTAGAGATTTTATTAAATGCAACACACAAGACTATAAAAATAAAGAATCAGGCTTATTAGATGAGCTGTTTAATTTACATCCAAATACGGATAAGCTTATAGCTTATATATACAATATTATTTTAGATAAAGAGAACCCAACAACTGAAACATATCGTCAAGCATGGGAAAATGAAATTTGATTACCTCTAATAAAAGAAACTTGGGAAGAAAGCTTACAAAGAATACATTGGTGTTCTTTGAATGCCAGACACACATTGATACAATTTAAAGTTATATATAGATTACACTACTCGAAAACCAAATTAAAAAGTATCTTTCCTAGTCTCTCCTCTATTTGTGATAAATGTAAGAATCTTGAAGCAAATTTAATACATAGTTTTGTAACGTGCCCACGGTTGAATTATTATTGGATTGAAATTTTTAAAGTTATTTCGGAAGTTCTTAAGGTTGAACTCGACCCAGACCCAAAATTAATAATATTTGGAATCCCGGAGCCAAATTTGGTACTCACAGTAAATCAAAGAAATTTTTTTGATTACTGTTTAATAATAGGGAAAAAAATGATACTTAAATTTTGGAAGGGAACATTATCCCCAACAATTAAAATGTGGAAAGCAGAGATGTTGGAGACGTTGAATTTGGAAAGAATTAGATTTGTCCTTTTGGACAGGTATAATTCTTTTGAATCGATATGGTCTCCATATATACAGTATTTAGAGAAGTAGCTATTCTTGGAATCACGGCTCGACGGGCACCCTACGGAATCCGATGCGAATAATTTACTTACATTTGATATTATTGCGCATTTATTATAGATATTACTGTATGAAATAGTATTTCGTATAATGTATTTAGTTTTGTTTATATATATGTAATATTTTTGTTTTTTAAATTTTCTTTTTTTTTTATGGTTGAAGTATGTGGGAATTTTTTTTTTTTTTAATTCCCTTTTTTTTTTCTCTTTTTTTTTTCTCTTTTATATATCTTTTTCTTTATTTCCAAAAAATAGAAGATATTAAGTATTGATATGTTATTTGTAGTAATATTGAATTAAGGTGTTAGTTTATAAAGTAAGCTATACATTGTAAACTGATTACTTCAAATAAAAAAATATTACAACAAAGCTAAAAAACGGTCAATTCTTGAGTGACCAAGTTAATCACCCGATCTGAACCCAATTGACCATGCCTTTTATATACTGAAGAGAAAACTGAAGGGGACTAGCCCCCAAAACAAGCATAAGCTAAAGATGGCAGTAATACAGGCCTGGCAGAGCATCACCAGGGAAGACTCAGCAACTGGTGATGTCCATGAAATGCAGACTTCAAGCAGTCATTGCATGCAAAGAATATGCAACAAAATACTAAACATGACTACTTTCATTTACACGGCTGTGTCCCAAATATTATGGAGCCCTGAAATGGGGGGACTATGTATAAACACGGCAGTATTTTCTACATGGTGAAACCAAAATGTATAAAAATGGCCTTTATTAAAATTTGACAATGTGCACTTCAACCACATGTGATTTTTTTTCTATTACAAATCTCAAGTTGTGGAGTACGGAGACAAATAAATAAATGATGGGTCTTTGTCCCAAACATTATGGAGGGTACCGTAAGTTCTACTTAATCTTTCAGAGGAATAAAAGTTTGGTATGAAAAAAGATGAAAGTATTAATTGTGGCTCAGATATGGTAACAACCTTACCACTGCATTCATCCCCTGTAGCAAAAATAGCACAAAATCTTTGTAATCCTGAGGGATTTGTACTGTTATAAATGCCCTTGTTCAGCTAAGATATTACACCAAGGTACCGCCTACACTCTTAGGTGATTGAAATAGCTGAAGGCAATATCTCTAAAAGTAGGCAAGCCTTTTTGACAACCAATCTTTCAATCAAGGTTACTAAAAGCAGATAGTTAGGTCCATAGATAGACACATATTTTGCCGGAGTAACTCAACGAGACAGGCAGTATCTCTGGAGAGAAGGAATAGGCAACGTTTCGGGTCTAGACCCTTCTTCACACTGTCAGGTCCTCATCTTGGTGATTGTCTAAGTATGTGGTACATACATTTGCTGTTGCATTTCCTACATTACAAATAGTTAGTTGACAGGATGATGCTTAGGGAATTGAAAGACACTACATGAATGCACTTTTTTTCTCCCTAAGAAAACCAAGACAAAAAAATCATTCTACATTTGCATCATCGCACCTCAGCTTAAATCTTATCTCAGCATCACCCTTCACGCTCAGAGCTTTTAATTGAAGGCATCAAAAAACAGCAGGTTTTTAGAACCAAACATGGATTTTGCTCTCAAGCACAAAGATGAAAAACGGTAGATGATGAGATTAAAGTATAATCATGAACTAAACATCAAGTATTGGTGTGACTTTAAAAGAAAAAGTATAAATGAAAGAGTGAAAACCTACCTATATTAATAGATTTCATTCATGGCAACATCTTTAAAAAATAATATGCTGCCTTTCTTTTGGCAAGGAGCAATAACTTTTGGTTTGTAGGCTAAATTTACTCGACAGTTTTGATTATTTTGCTTGTCTCTTCAGCTAAATGTCAATCAATAGAATTTAAAAACAAGTTGAAGTTTTATGACATGAAAAACAAAGACAGCTTCATATACTTCGATGTTTGCAATCCATCGTAATCTTTTTTTGATTTTTAGTTTATTCTCAATGTTTTAACAGTTCTAGGTTGCCAAATTGACAAATCTAGCAATTGGCTTGATTAGCGACTGAAAATATAATTCATAGGATTTGCCCCCACCAAGGCATCATGTAAAACAAGCCTTTATTACTGCAGTCCCTGATTAGTGATGTTCAGCACTTCCCAGTTGCTCCTGTAGGCACACTTATCCAATCACTGTTTATAATATTGAAAGATAATCTATCTAGAAAACAATTACTTTTGAGGACAGAGACTGGACTGAACTAGGCACAGTGCAGATTCGGAGTAATACCAGAGCTTAATGTCTATATTAAGTTACATAGATATAATCTATGACTATATCCCCTTGAATTTACAAAGATGAGGAGTGATTTAATTGAAAAAGATATAAGGATCAGAATGTAACCCAAAGAGAGGCTGGAAGGAGGGCAGGTGAGCAACTGAATTATATGAACAGTGTGAATTGTGAACACCATGAGATTGCAGGTCGAGACAAATCCTGTGGATTGAGATGTAGTCCGTAATAGTTACTTGCAATGGAAATTCAAATAATTCGTAGTTCACAAGTATAAAAGTTTGTTTTAAAAAATGCTCTAAGGCTTCATGCCTACAATTGATTCTGAATGATGAAGCAAAGTCTGATTCAATGCCTGTCACTGAGGTCCCAGACTATTTGACTTTGCCACATTAGGTAGGACGCAACCTTTGAAACGCTAATTTCAAGATGTCATGCATCTCATGGGAAGCATACCATTTTGACATTTCTAGGATAGAAAAATGTCTCAGTGACAGTACATGCCAGCTCTATGGAGTTTGTTCATTTAGAATCTAATACTTTTCTGATTTAGATTGCAAGCTGCAGCCCATCAACTACATAAAACGCACACATTACACAGTGCAACAAACCAGGGTATAATCACCAAAAATCCTGTTTTGCTCTCAGGTTCTTGATTATTTATTTAAATAAAGCTGATAAAGACAGATACAGTCAAAGGGCAAATTCAGATTGTTATGGTCATTATTGACAATGTAGTCATGGGCATATCTAATATACGCAGTATCAAAATAGAACCAAAACCACAGTCTTGGTTCACTTTCAACCTGATTTACATTCCACATTTATAATTTCTGCAGAGTGGAACAGCTTCAACAGATGACAGATGTTTGCAAATGCACTATTGGAGAACTAATCAGTTTTGCTTACAGCATGTCAAAGTAAAAAAACACACATCGTCAATAAAGAACTGAGGGGTAAATAAATATTTATAATAATTCAGGAAGAATACATTTAAAAGGTTACCATTTTTGCATGTGTAGAAAAGCTTACAGGACTGTGACATGAGAGAAAAGTAGGACACCAAAATGTCATTAAAGTTGAAAAATTCATTTTTGGAAAAGGCTGTAAACCAGAATAACAGAGTGGGTAAACAGGATGGAAACTTTGACTGAATGATAAAAGGAAACTAAAAATAGATGAGTTTCAAAAGGTTAAATCCTTTTTTCCCCTCATTTCCAACTGTGTACTTTTAGGAAAAACCTTAATTGGTTAGGTTTTGTAGTAAGAGACCTTTCAAAAATATGAGCATCTGGAAATGCAACCACTATTAGTAGCCCTAATCTGAAGGTAATACACTGATGCATTACGGATTACAATTTTAAATTTGCTCAGTATATCGGTGGAATTCTAATACATTCAAACCACGCTCCAGGACCAGAGCTATGTAATGTAAGCTGGCACTGGAGTGTAGTACTGTGCCACAATGTTAGAGATCAAATGTCCAGCTGTGTTAAATCAAGGCTTTAAAAGTTTAGGGGGATGCAAGAGCTGTGAATTATTCTGGTGCCCTGACCAATATTTGCCCTTCCACTATAACCAAAACCAGCTTCATGTGTCATTTGATACCATCTGCTGTGCATGAATTGCCTGACGCTTTAACCCATTGCGATTATGCTTCAAAAAGATATTAAACAGGCCCAACATGAAATAAATAGAAATGTGTTCTTCCATAAAAATATTATTCATATTGCACAGGCCCTCTTACCTCATTCCTTCTGTGGATTTGTTCTCATAGTTGCGGTATAACTGTGGTGTGCCCAGCATGGCTTCCGTGAAGACAGCAAAGAAACCAAGCGTTTCCACAAAGAGTGAAGAGTCAATAAGGAGGTAGGTTATATATGCAGCAACAACAGTGAAAGTCAATACACACTGGATATAATCAATGAATCTGCTCCACAGCCAGAAGTATTGTAGATCAAAGTCTAAAGCAGAAACAAAATGTTAAGAAAAGTAAAGGAACATTTTGTGTGGTTTATTAGTCCTAGCTTATATCATGATGAATTAAACATTACAACCATATCACATTCAACTATTATATAAGCAGATAAAATAAAGATGTAAACCGTACATCCGATTATATTTATTTTCTGGTTTAACAGGATGGCATCTGTGAAACAAAGACAATTGTTCTTCTTTTCCAATTTTCTGTCTCTCCTCTCACAGTAGACAGGGCACTAAAAGTTGTAAAATGGACCTAACTTCTACACACAAGAGTTTTTAATCTGAATGTTTTTCCATTCAACCACAACTTACTCTATTCTATCCCATATGGACATTAGACTTTATCTCAGGCACGATAATGCTAAGAACTATATTCTGTACTCTGCATCTTCCCCTTTACACTATGTACTTGAGTTTGAACGGATTGCATCTATGGATGGTATAGAAACGTAGAAATTAGGTGCAGGAGTAGGCCATTCGGCCCTTCGAGCCTGCACCGCCATTCAATATGATCATGGCTGATCATGCAACTCAGTATCCCGTACCTGCCTTCTCTCCATACCATCTGATCCCCTTAGCCACAAAGGCCACATCTAACTCCCTCTTAAATATAGCCAATGAACTGGCCTCAGCTACCCTCTGTGGCAGAGAGTTCCAGAGGCAAATATCTGTATATATTTGGATTGCATGCAAACATAGCTTTTCCCTGTACCTTAGTACATTGACAATAATAAACCTAAACCTAAAAAAATGAACCAGACTTACTTTATTATTGTTGAGGTCAACATATAGATCTCATACAGGTATGATTTCATTAGATTTTTATTAGCACCTTATCCACACCCCATTGTGGACATCTTTCAGACTCATTACAGAACCCAAAGCATATTGCACCTTAAATTCCCCTACATTCTTCATGTCCCTGACCCCTTGTTCTTACACCAACGCTTAAATGTAGTCCTCACCATCTTAATCTAACCCAGACAAAATCTAAACTTCCCTTCTCTCAATCACACCACAACCATACCTGTGACCAGTTCTCTTTGCTAATTTTAATCACACATGACCCCATGTATTTCATGTGCAATAGATTAATGTTGTGAAATGGAGATGGGCATGCACAAAACATGCAGAAGATCCCTATGTCTTATCAATTCACTGTCTTTCGATACTCAACATATTCTGGGCTCTGGTCAATCATTAAGACAATATCCCAATCTGTTTTTCTGGGACTCAAGGTTGATGACCTTCCATTGTGAATTACAAATGGTGTTACTTAACTCGTCCTCAATTCCTAACCCCCCCCCCCCAACCCCCACCCCCAGCTTCCCCAATACAACTTATTTCAACCAATTAATAGAAAGTCTATTTGGAAAATGTGTCCCCAAGTACGATGATGATTTCTTGTTAATGCTGTAAATGGTATTGGGCACATATGTGATTTGCTGTCCCAAAGCTAGAAACACAGAAAATAGGTGCAGGAGGAGGCCATTCAGCCCTTCGAGCCAGCACCTCAATTCATTGTGATCATGGCTGATCGTCCCCAGCCAATAACTTGTGCCTGCCTTCATCCCATTTCTCTTGATTCCACTAGCCCCATGAGCTCTATCTAACTCTCTCTTAAATCCATCCAGTGATTTGGCCTCCACTGCCCTCCGTGGCAGGGTATTCTACAAATTCACAACTCTCCAGGTGAAAAAGTTTTTACTCACCTCAATCTTAAATGGTCTCCCCTTTATTGTAAGACTGTTGCCCCTGGTTCTGTACTAGCCCAACATTGGGAACATTTTTCCTGCATCTAGCTTGTCCAGTCCTTTTATAATTGTATATGTTTCTGTAAGATTCCCCCTCATCCTTCTAAACTCCAGCGAATTCGAGCCTAGTCGTTTCAATCTTTCCTCATATGATAGTTCCGCCTTCCCAGGGATCAATCTTGTGAACCTACGCTGCATTGCCTCAATCACAAAGATGTCCTTCCTCAAATTGGGAGACCGAAACTGTATGCAGTACTCCAGATGTGGTCTTACCAGAGCCCTATACAACTGCAGAAGAACCTCTCTACTCTGATACTGAAATCCTCTTGTTATGAAGGCCAACATTCCATTAGCTTTCTTCACTGCCTGCTGTACCTGTACTCCGACTTTCAGTGGCCGGACTTGGAGCAGCTTGTAATGAAGCCGACCAGAGAACTACAACTGTTCATCCCAGTTTGGCAAAAGAATAAATCATGGAAGGTAGTGCATCCATGGATAACAAGGGAAAGCAGGGATAGTATCAAAACAAAAGATGAAGCGTACAAATTAGCCAGAAAAAGTATCCTACCAAAGGACTTGGAGAAATTCAGCAGAGGAGGACAAAGGGCTTAATTCGGAAAGGGAAAATAGATTATGAAACAAAACTGACAGGGAACATAAAAACTGACTGCAAACGTTTTTATAGATATATGAAGAGAAAAAGATTAGTTAAAACAAATGTAGGTCCCTTGCAGTCAGAAACAGGTGAATTGATCATGGGGAACAAGGATATGGCAGACCAATTGAATAACTACTTTGGTTCTGTCTTCACTAAGGAAGACGTAAATAATCTGCCGGATATGGCAGGGGACCGGGGGTCAAATGAGATGGAGGAACTGAGTGAAATCCAGGTTAGCCAGAAAGTTGTGTTAGGTAAATTGAATGGATTAAAGGCCGATAAATCCCCAGGGCTAGATAGGCTGCATCCCAGCGTACTTAAGGAAGTAGCCCCAGAAATAGTGGATGCACGAGTGATAATTTTTCAAAACTCTTTAGATTCTGGAGTAGTTCCTGAGGATTGGAGGGCAGCTAATGTAACTCCACTTTTTAAAAAAGGGAGGGAGAAAACGGGGAATTACAGACCAGTTCGTCTAACATTGGTAGTGGGGAAACTGCAAGAGTCAGTTATTAAAGATGGGATAGCAGCACATTTGGAAAGTGGTGAAATCATTGGACGAAGTCAGCATGGCTTTATGGAAGGTAAATCATGTCTGACAAATCTTATAGAATTTTTCAAGGATGTAACTAGTAGAGTGGATAAGGAGAACAAGTGGATGTGTTATATCTGGACTTTCAGAAGGTTTTCGACAAGGTCCCACATAAGAGATTAGTATACAAACTTAAAGCACACGGTATTGGGGGTTCAGATGGGTGATGTGGATAGAGAACAGGCTAGCAGACAGGAAGCAAAGAGTAGGAGTAAACGGGTCCTTTTCAGAATGGCAGGCAGTGACTAGTGGGGTGCCGCAAGGCTTGGTGCTGGGACTCCAGGTATTTACAATATATATTGATGATTTGGATGAGGGAATTGAATGTAACATCTCCAAGTTTGCGGATGACACGAAGCTGGGGGGCAGTGTTAGCTGTGAGGAGGATGCTAGGAGGCTGCAAGGAGACTTGGATAGGCTGGGTGAGTGCACAAATGCATGGCAGATGCAGTATAATGTGGATAAATGTGAGGTTATCCACTTTGGTGGCAAAAACAGGAAAGTAGACTATTATCTGAATAGTGGCTGATTAGGAAAAGGGGAGAAGCAACGAGACCTAGGTGTCATGGTACACCAGTCATTGTAAGTAGGCATGCAGGTACAGCAGGCAGTGAAGAAAGCGAATGGTATGTTAGCATTCATAGCAAAGGGATTTGAGTAAAGGAGCAGGGAGGTTCCTCTGCAGTTGTTCAGGGTCTTGGTGAGACCATACCTGGAGTATTGCATACAGTTTTGGTCTCCTAATCTGAGGAAAGACATTCTTGCCATAGAGGGAGTACAGAGAAGGTTCACCAGACTGATTCCTGGGATGGCAGAACTTTCGTATGAAGAAAGACTGGATAGACTTGGCTTTTACTCGCTAGAATTTAGAAGATTGAGGGGGGGATCTTATAGAAACTTCCAAAATTCCTAAGGGATTGGACAGGCTAGATGCAGGAAGATTGTCCCCGATGTTGGGGAAGTCCAGAACAAGGGGTCACAGTTTAAGGATAAAGCGGAAGTCTTTTAGGACCGAGATGAGAAAAACATTTTTCACAGAGTGGTGAATCTCTGGAATTCTCTGCCACAGAAGGTAGTTGAGGCCAGTTCATTGGCTATATTTAAGAGGGAGTTAGATGCGGCCCTTATGGGTAAGGGGATCAGGGGGTATGGAGAGAAGGCAGGTACAGGCTACTGAGTTGGATGATCAGCCATGATCATGAATGGCGGTGCAGGCTCGAAGGGCCGAATGGCCTACTCGTGCTCCTATTTTCTATGTTTCTATAGGATGTATAACCCTGAATATTAAGTTCCCAGATCCGATCCTCCTGCAGCCACGTCTCGGTAATCCCCACAATGTTATATCTACCAACCTCTATCTGAGCCTCAAGTTCATCTACTTTACTTCTTATACTTCGCACATTCAAATACAGTACTTTTATTTCCTTACGCATCTCACCATTCACATCGGTCCCTATTACACTTGGCCATTCTCTCCTATCCCTTTGGGAACTTTCTTTCCCGTTAATTCTGGGGTCATTAACTATCCCTTTACTCACTTTCCCTTTAACTCCCTCCTTGACTATCCTATTTGACATCCCAATAAGGGGGCCCTTATTTAGTTTAAAATACCCGTGTCGCAGTGGTAAACCTGCCTGCCTGAATGCCAGTCCCCCACCTGTTAAGGTGCAATCCGTCCCTTTTGTACAGTTCCCCCTTACTCCAAAACAGATCCCAGATTGAGTACGTGATCATTAAAGAACAGATACACGTTCATACCCACAACCTCAATGCGAAACAGCCACCCTACCAGGAAGGAGGTAAACAGTATCAGATAAATAAAATCAGACACTTAGCCGGGGGGGGAAGGAAAGTAGCTCTTGGAAAAAAGCCCAGAGCCTTAAATCCTTTTCAAACTCCAAGTAATAATGGTCGTTTATGCTTACGATTACATTTTTCAGCCTACACAACAAACTGAGTCTAAACAGATTAACTGACAATGCTTCAGGATATATTCTCCTCATTACATGAACTCTCGGTCTTGCAGGATTCTCTGGGTCTTATACAACTAGGTTAAAAGATACTGAGTAACTTTCTGACAAAGGTTGTCATAAGCAACAATAATTAGCGAAATCTTAGTTTTTCACTCTTATGTGTGCCAATTATTCCCAGTACTTTATCCTGGAGGAATGTCAGCATCCAAACTATATTTAAAGACAGCTCTAACACAGGGATAGATCTCGAGGGATAGATTTTCACATATTTACAACAATTTGGTTTTGGAATACATTTTATATTTATAGAGGAAAATGTGCTTCTGGATTTGATCTACAATGCAATATAATATCAGGCTAAATGACCTCCATCTGTACCAAATTTTAGGTTAGAGCTCTGGAGACTAGTGGAGTCAAGGGATATGGGGAGAAGGCAGGCACGGGTTATTGATAGGGGACGATCAGCCATGATCGCAATGAATGGCGGTGCTGGCTCGAAGGGCCGAATGACCTCCTCCTGCACCTATTTTCTATGTTTCCATGTTCTATTCTGTAACAATTAAATAAACAAAAACGTTTACTTTTGTAGAAACTATGAAATCTTACATTCACGTATATTGTGCAAAATAACATCCGAGAATATTACATGTGCAACCATTTTTTGTTTTGGGGATTCAGCCAGACAGAAAATACGAATAACTCAAATATTATTTGCGAGGGACATAGTTAGAAATAGGATGGGAAAGGAAAAAAACTACCAAGTGCTCCTTGAAACTAAACTTTTGCAAGCAATAAAATAACAATAACCCAAAAATAATAAAATTGGCCAAATTTGTCAATTGTGATAGAAAATGCAAATAAGCAGAGAAAAATTATAAAGGGGTTTCCATGAAAATCTTTGAATAGTACCAAATCAAGTAAATAATAACACATGCAACAAAATGCAAATTAATCTAAGACAGGAAATTTAATTAAACCTATTAGTTCATCTTTCCTACAGCCTTTGACCTCTCGATCGGCAAACAAATCCAACCATCACATCCTTGATTATATTCAATGACCTCTACCACAGCTTTTTGGGTTAAATTCATATTCCTCCGAGAAAAAAAAATCCTCTCATCGCTCTTAAAAATACAATTCCTTATTCCAAAGCCATACCTTCCAATTCTTGAATGGAGGGGAAACATCTCACATCATTCTCCCAGCCATCCGCAGAAACATGCCGGTTCCAATTAAATCTTTCTCCCCTCACTCTAAACCTATGCCCATTGATCTGCAAAGCCACTTTCAGGAAACGATGTACTATTTGATCTCTCCGTTTCGTGTGAACATACTGCAATGGGTTGATTTCACAAAATGCAACACTTCACACTTATCCATATTAAACTCTATTAGCCAGTCCTTGGCTCACTTGTCCAGTTGATCAAGATCCCACTGTATTTCTTGCTAGCCATCTTTATTGTCTACAATACGACCTATTTTAAAATCATATTAAACTTACAAATCATGCTTTGACCGTTCTCATCCAAATCTTTGATATAGATAACAAATAGCAATTTCTTGAGCACTAATCGCAAAGACATACCACTCGTCACAGGCCTCCAGTCTGAAAAGCAACCTGCATCACCACCCTCCGTTTTCCATCATGAAGCCAATTATGTATACAGTTAGAGGTGGATCCCATGGAATCTTATTTTCCAGAACAGCGAACATGGGGAACCTGAAATACCTTGCTGAAAGACATTTGGGACCACGTATAAGGCCCTGCCCTCATCAAACTTCTTGGTTACTTCTTTAAAAAACCTCAAATGACTCCACTCACACAAATGTTTACTCATTACAATCTGTAGGTTTAGCTTTATTATCAAGTGTACCAAGGTACAGTGAAAAGCTTTGTTTTACATTCTATCCAATCTGATGAGATGTATAAAAGCAATCAAATCAAATCAAGTATAATAGGTAGAGCGAAGGGGATGATACAGAGTGCAGAATACATTTATTCTTGGTGGGTATTTAATGTCTCTGTGTGTCTTGTGTGGGGAGTGGTGGGGGGGGTAAGGTGGAAACCGTTTTGTTCGCCTCCTCCACGGAGAGGCAACTTTTTCCACGTCACCTCCCCCGTGGCCTAACAGCAAGGATCGGTGCGGCCTTTCCCGGAGACACGCCCGGTACTTCAGCGGCGGGTGCAGCTTGGACTTTCGTCGTGGAGCAGGCGAGCCCTCGCCGGAGGGGAGCACTCCGTTTCGCTGGCCCGTGGGAGTCGGCAGCCTGAAGTCGCGGTCTGCAGAGCTCCAGCTGGCGCGGCGTCCACAGCAATGGGATCCCTCATGGGGACCCGGGAGGAGAAGAAGCTCTGACCATCGGCCCCGCGGCCTACTTGTACCGCGGGCGCGGTGGGGACTTACCATCATCCCTGGAGGGGAGCTTCGACTGCCGGCCCTGCGGTCTGCGGTGCTTCTGGCTGCGGCGCGGCGGGGACTTTAAATCTTCGACGACCGGCCTGCGGCCTACACCAACCTGAAGCCGTGGTCTCTGGTGGGGAAAAGCCGATTCAGGACTGGCCTGGACTTTTACCTGTCTGTACATATGGACGCCCGCAGCGAAGGCTGTGGAGGGTTGAGGTCCCGACCACGGGGGAAATGGAGGAGGAATGGCCAAATTTTGTGGCTTCCACCACAGTGATGAATGCTGTGGTGGATGTTTATGTTAACTTTTTAGTGTGTTTTGTGTGTTCTTTATCATTGTATCGTTGCTGGCAAGTTCATTTCACTTGCACTTTATGTGCAATGTGACGAATAAAACCATATTGCATTATATTGGGGTAGAGGTGAATCTGACAACACCCAAGCTTATGAAAGAACCATTCAGAAGCCTGATAACAGAGGGGTAGTTGTTCCTGAGTCTGCTGGTGCGCACTTTCAAGGTTTTGTACCTCTGTCCGAAAGGAGCAGGGAGAAGAATGAATGACCATGGTGGAACAAGTTTTCGATTATGTTGGCTACTTTTCCAAGGCAGTGTGAAGTTTAGATGGAGTACATGGTGGGAAGTCTGACTTTGTGATGGACTGGCTATATCTAGACTTCTCTGCAATTTCTTGCAGTTTTGGGCAGAATTATTCCCAAGCCAAGTTGTGATGCGAACCAACAGTATACTTTCATGGTGCATCCGTATCCCTTTCTAGGATCTGTTCCCTCCACAAAACATTATTTTATGCTGTCATAAATTTGGCTACCAAAGTTAGTTCCGTCATACAAATCATCAACGTTGGTTGTCATTAAGTGGGACCTAATACCTGTAGTAGCCCACTTGTTACACCTTGCCCCGTCAGGCACCATTTATGGAAAAGTGGACACACTGGCCTCATCAGTTACTTCTGGATGCACAAAAATAGAAATGAAATCATCCCTGATCCCCAGGTGACAAAACAATTGCTTCTACATTATAGGTTTCCGGGGTGGGAGGGAGCATGATATAATCTATCTGGAGGAATTAAATCTGAAAAAGAACATGACTTCACCTATTGCTCTTTACTTCCTCTTCAGCCACAAAAAAGATATCAAGTTGCAGATGCGTTGTGTGCTTACAACCTTCCACAAATGGGCAGTGCTGGAGGCAATAATGTCATGATGATTTTGCACAAATTCCACCAATTTTACCAACTTTGTCCCTCAGAAAAAATAACATCTACAGGATGCAGGTAGACTTGTGCTTTTGGAATATCATCCTGGTCGGTCGAAGTGCACTTCACAACACTGAGCAATCAATTCTATTAGAAAAGCAGCTTTGGAGCCTACCACTTTACACCCACGCATAACATTGCTATTCCAATTTGCAATGCTGCGGCATTGTCAACTTCAGCTTAGCATAGTCAGCTGTGAAAATGTATTAATATTTTCATGGATAATGTTAATAATTTCCCCAAAATGGATATTTCAAATATGCTTTGATTTAATTCTTTTTGCCGCAGGAATATTTCAGCTTCTATCCCAATCATACCATTTTCTCTCTGTTCACCGGTTCTGTACATTAAGCTACTATTCAGTCAATTAAACATGCTTAAAGGCTTTTGAAATCTGAAAACTAGATTCAGCTGTCACTAGGAAGCAACAAAGTCCTTTATTTAGTTCTCTGTAAAATGGTTAAGTTAATTAAAAGTTTCTATACTTCTTGTGGAACACAGAGAATTTGTCAATGGAATTCGCTGCTCAGCCTGTGTGATGATTTGACAGCTACTGCATGCCAATGGTTCCATTGAAATTGATGTTTGATAGCCACCTTTGTTGGAAAACAGGTAGATTTTTGCCACATTGAATACTAGATCTTTGAAGGAAGCTTCAAAGCGCGCACGTGTGGGGGGGGGGGGGGGGTGTGGGTGGGGGGGGGGGTGGGGGGGGTTGGGGGGGGGGTGGGTGTGGGGGGGTGGTGTGTGGGGGGGGGTGGTGTGTGGGGGGGGGGGGTGTGTGGGGGGGGGGTGTGTGTGGGGGGGGGTGTGGGTGCGTGGGTTGTGGGTGCGTGTGGGTGCGCGTGTGTGTATGTATGTCATTTTGCCTTTGAAGAGAGTTAAGCGCAGCCCACTCACTCGTCCGGCTCCCCCCTCCTCTTCTCACCTTCTCCCCTCTCCTCTCTACCCGTCACAGGGGACGAACTCTTCTCTGTCTGCGGCCCGATCCTCTGTAATGCTGGCGGAAGCTTTTGGCAGTCCTCAGCAAAGAGCCTATAGCTCGCAATAGGATCTTTGGTCCTCAGATTGCTCCGGGCTCACTCGGGGGCCCCCCCGTGGCCTGCCGGCCGCCCCACTCCTCTCTCTCTCTCTCCCCCTCTCTCTCT
Source organism: Raja brachyura (assembly GCA_963514005.1). Next base: position 83,942,723 of record OY740784.1, read on the forward strand.
CTCCCCACTCTTCCACTCTCTCCTCCTCGCTCTCTATCTCTCCCCCCCTTCCCTCTCTCTCTCCACCCCCTCTCTCTCTCCCTCCCCCCACCTCTCTCTCTCCCTCCCCCCACCTCTCTCTCTCCCTCCCCCCACCTCTCTCTCCCTCCTCCCACCTCTCTCTCCTCACTCCCCCTCCCCTAAATGCCCTTCTCCCCTCTACCCCCCCCACCCAGCCCCCCTCTCTCCCTCTCATCTCTCACCCCACCCTCCCTCTCCTCCTCCCCTCCACCGCCCTCTCCCTCTGTCTCTTGCCCTTCTGTCTCTGCCTCTCTCTCTCTCTGTCTGTCTGTCTCTCCCCATTCTCTCTCTGCCCTCACTCTCTACCTCCACCCCCACCCCCCTCGCTAGACGCTTGTGCGAGTTGGGGGCTATGCTTCAGTGCATAGGGCGGTTATGGTGTAAAAGGAGCAAATTAATAATATTAATATAATATCAAGGGAGGTAGCATGTGTGGGGTGGTTAGTGCGTGTGACGCTGCATGTCACCCCTCTCCCCCCCCCCCCTGCAACCTCGCGTTGGAGGAACAGACCCAATGGGTCTGCACTTGGTCTAGTTATACTTAAAATTAATGCCCTTGCTCTGCAAAATTATATCCATGAATAACATTGAATAAAACAGATGAAATACTCGATTCAACCAGGTAGTCTTTTGAAAAGCACAAATTATATTATACACTGCTTATCATCACCAGTCACTGACTCTTAAATTTACCGCATGTCTCTTTTATGTTAAAGATAATAGAATGCATGCCAAACAAAATCCTTTATTTAAATGATGCTGAATTAAAGCAATAGGATACCATCATTCAGTTTAATTCACATTGAGTTAGACTGTGAATTAGTTAAATATAATGCAAACATACTTAATCCTTCTGGATTTCTTGTGCAGGGAATTCTCTCAACCACCAAAACGTTTCCTCTCTCCAACATGCCTGATCCTACCTTTTAAACTATATATTCTGATGGTTTTGTTAATTAATTGTAAGATTTTCCTTGAATTGGTTTTCTAGAATCTGGACTTAATTGGCAAAGTCAGAATTTAGTGTCCATCGCTCACTTCCTTTGAACTAAAATGGCTTATAAAAATAGCACGTCATTTCAGAGTCAACCATATTAGTTCACCTGGAGTCACATATAGGTCAGACTGGGTGGGAATGTCACATTTCTTTTAACCATATAACAATTACAGCATGGAAACAGGCCCTCTCGGCCCTTCCAGTCCATGCCCACCATTTATTTTCCCCTAGTCCCATCTACCTGCACTCAGACCATACCCCTCCATTCCCTTCCCATCAATATACCTATCCACTTTACTTTTAAATGTTAAAATCAATCCTGCCTCCACCACTTCTGCTGGAAGCTCATTCCACACAGCCACCACTCTCTGAGTAAAGACGTTCCCCCTCATGTTACCCCTAAACTTATGTCCCTTAATTCTCATGTCATGCCCTCTTGTTTGAATCTTCCCAACCCTCAATGGGAAAAGCTATTCCATGTCAACTCTGTCTATCCCTTTCATCAATTTAAAGACGTCAATCAAGTCCCCCCTGAACCTTCTGTGCTCCAAAGATTAAATACCCAACTTGTTCAACCTTTCTCTGTAACTTAGTTGCTGGAACCCAGGCAACATTCTAGTAAATCTCCTCGGTACTCTCTCTATTTTGTTGACATCCTTCCTATAATTAGGCGACCAAAATTGTAAACCATACTCCAGAATTGGTCTTACCAATGCCTTGTACAATTTTAACATTATTTCCCTACTCCTATATTCAATGCTCTGATTTATAAAGGCCAGCACACCAAAAGCTTTCTTTACCACCCTATCTACATGCGATTCCACCTTCAGGGAACGATGCACAGTTATTCCTAGATCCCTCTGTTCCACAACATTCCTCAATTCCCTACCATTTACCATGTACGTCCTATTTTGATTTGTCCTGCCAAGATTTTCCGAATGGACGTGAATTATATAGGTTTTAGGACAGTCAGTAGCTTTGTGGTCACCATTGCTAATAACTTGTTTTTCTTTTGTAGGTGTCATGCACAACAAACATAATGAAATGTTTGAGTTATCTGATTCCAGCCTGCTTTCTCATAATACATATGTGACCTGCCTTTTCCCTTTATGGCTAAGGGGAAATGTCCATTACAAGCCCACATACTGCCATGGCTACTTTGATTAGTCATCCTTCCACCCTACTCTATTCCATTCTCCAACTTTCTCTAGCGTCTTTACGTCTGCTTTAATAAGAGTTTCCGCACTGGTGCTTCTGCTGTGTTTTACTTCTTTAACTGTCATAATGGATAATGCCTGCATTATTTCCTGCATTTCTGTTCTCATATTCTCTCCTCCCAGCAGACCAAGGAGATGGCTCCTTTATCATTCAGTATTCACAATGTAGTCTCTACTATGGGGAACTAAAATGTTTCATTAAGTCCATAAGGGCAACCTCAAGCTTCTAGCTGCCAATCAACAAGTTTCCATCTCACTCCTACTCTGACCACAGCTTGAAGCATCTCACTACATTCCATCAACCCCAATACAAACTTAAGAAACAGAACCTCATCTTCCATCTGGCACACTGCACACTTGGGACACAACACTGAATTCATCAATTTCAAATCATCAGCCTCTTTAGGTCAGAATTGACAAGTTCTGCAACAAGGCTGTAGGAAGAAAGAGTCTTGACCCGATAAGTCACCCATTTTTTCTCTCCACAGCTGCTGCCTGTCTCGCCGAGTTACTCCAGCATTTTGCATCTATCTTCTGAAACAAGGTTGCTCACCTGTAACATCAAATCCATTTTTCTCTCTTAAAAATGTCAACTGATGTAATAAATACCTCCAGCATTCTCTTTTATTTCAGATATCCAACAACTGCCGAGTTCTACATCTCACAGTTCCAAAGATTTTTCCTCCCTTGAGCTCATTCATTTATCTACCTCAGTTTATATTCCTCCAGTCAGAGTAGCTATGATTGGCAAGCATGCATCTCCCTCTCAAGTGACTTCAATAGCATTTCTGCCATCTGGACGTCTTGGTATCCCAAATCAGCAACTTAAAACTTTGATAAATCATCTGAAACACAAATCTGAAGTAATCATCACTGTTTATAAAAAGTTTAGTACAATAATTCTCCCCATCTCCCCTGAAGATAACAGCTCCCTTCTATTGACTGAATACAGAACTGCCAAAAACAGCTCCTTTCTAATTAGAACTGCCAAGAACCTGGTTTTGAAAGTTACTACATGTAGGTCTGGTGAGCATTGGCACTCAACAGGTATCATGATTCTTTCTTTATTAAAACCATTTCAACTGTATTTCGAGTATTGTTTGAAGTAATACTGCATGTCCTTTCTGAAAAATTGCTAATAATAATTTAAATAATTATTAATCTTAGCAAATGAACTTTCACTATATTTTCATTCTACAATTTCATTGTGCAACATCTGTTTAAAAGTAGTGCTTTTTTGGGTTTATTATGATCACTATCAAACACTGACTCCTACAGGACTTGAAGTACATTACATAACCATATAATAATTACAGCACGGAAAAAGGCCTTCTCGGCCCTTCCAGTCCGTGCCGACCATTTATTTTCCCCTAGTCCCATCTACCTGCACTCAGACCATACCCCTCCATTCCCTTTCCGTCCATATACCTATCCACTTTACGTTTAAATGTTAAAATTGATCCTGCCTCCACCACTTCTGCTGGAAGATCATTCCACACAGCCACCACTCTCCGAGTAAAGAAGTTCCCCCTCATGTTACCCCTAAACTTCTGTCCCTTAATTCTCATGTCATGCCCTCTTGTTTGAATCTTCCCTACCCTCAATGGGAAAAGCTTATCCACGTGAACTCTGTCTATCCCTTTCATCATTTTAAAGACCTCAATCAAGTCCCCCCTTAACCTTCTGCGCTCCAAAGAATAAAGACCCACTTGTTCAACCTTTCTCTGTAACTTAGTTGGAACCTAGGCAACATTCTAGTAAATCGTCTCTGTACTCTCTCTATTTTGTTGACATCCTTCCTATAATTAGGCGACCAAAATTGTACACCATACTCCAGAATTGGTCTCACCAATGCCTTGTACAATTTTAACATTACTTCCCTACTCCTATATTCAATGCTCTGATTTATAAAGGCCAGCACACCAAAAGCTTTCTTTACCACCCTATCTACATGCGATTCCACCTTCAGGGAACTATGCACAGTTATTCCTTGATCTCTTTGTTCCACAGCATTCCTTAATTCCCTACCATTTACCATGTACGTCCTATTTTGATTTGTCCTGCCAAGATGTAGCACCTCACACTTATCAGCATTAAATTCCATCTGCCATCTTTCAGCCCACTCTTCCAAATGGCCCAAATCTCTCTGTAGACTTTGAAAATCTACTTCATTATCCACAGCACCACCTATCTTAGTATCATCTGCATACTTACTTATCCAATTTTCCACCCCATCATCTAGATCATTGATGTACATGACAAACAACAGTGGACCCAACACAGATCCCTGAGGCACCCCACTGGTCACGGGCTTCCAACCTGACAAACAGCCATCCACCATTACTCTCTGGCATCTCCCATTCAGCCACTGTTGAATCCTACTTGTTACTCCGCCATTAACACCCAAAGATTGAACCTACTTAACCAACCTTCCATGGGGAACCTTGTCAAAGGCCTTACTGAAATCCATATAGACAACATCCACTGCTTTATCCTCATCAATTTCCCTAGTAAACTCTCCAAAAAATTCAAAACCTTCCAGGCACAAATCCATGTTGACTGTTCTTGATCAGACCCTGTTTATCCAGACGCTTATATATATTATCGCTAAGTTTCCTTTCCATTAATTTGCCCACCACTGACGTCAAACTAACAGGTCTGTAATTGCTAGGTTTATTCTTTGAACCCTTTTTAAACAATGGAACAAGATGCGCAGTACGCCAATCCTCCGGCACTATTCCCGTTTCTAATGACATTTGATATATTTCTATCATAGCCCCTGCTATTTCTACACTAACTTCCCTCAATGTCCTAGGGAATATCCTGTCAGGACCTGGAGACTTATCCACATTTATATTTTTCAAAAGTGTCAGTACTTCCTCCTCTTTGAATCTCATAGTTTACATAGCTACTCTACTTTTCCCCCTTACCTCACAGAGTTCAATATCCTTCTCCTTGGTGAATACCTAAGAAAATAAATTGTTCAATATCTCCCCCATCTCTTTTGGCTCTGCAGATAGCTGTCCATTCTGGCTCTCTAATGGTCCAATTTTATCCCTCGTTATCCTTTTGCTATTAATATAGCTGTAGAAACCCTTTGGATTTACTTTCACCTTTCTTGCCAAAGCAACCTCATATCTTCTTTCAGCTTTTCTTATTTCTTTCTTAAGATTATTTTTACATTCTTTATACTCATCTAGCACCTCATTTACTCCATGCCTCCTATAATTATTGTAGATATCTCTCTTTTTTTGAACCAAGTGTCCAATTTCCCTTGAAAACCATGGTTCTTTCTGATTTTTACTATTTCCTTTCAACTGAACAGGGACATAAAGATTCTGTACTCTTACAATTTCCCCTTTAAATGTCCTCCATTTCTCTTCTACATCCATCCCATAAAACAAAATGTCCCAATTCACTCCTTTTAAATCATTACACATTCCCTCAAAGTTAGACTTTCTCCAATCAAAAATCTCAACCCTAGGTCCAGTTCTGACTCTCTCCATAATTATATTGAAACTAATGGTATTGTGATCACTGGTCCCGAAGTGCTCACCAACGCATACCTCCGTCACCTGACCTGCCTCATTTCCTAACAGGAGGTCCAGCACTGCCCCTTCTCTGGTCGATACCTCTATGTATTGCTGCAAAAAACTATCCTGCACACATTTAACAAACTCCAAACCATCCAGCCCATTTACAGAATGTGTTTCCCAGTCTATTTTTGGAAAATTGAAATATCCCACAATCACTACCTTGTGCTTACTACTAATATGTGCTATCTCCTTACATATTAGCTCTTCCAATTCTCGCTCCCCATTTGGTGGTCTATAATACACCCCTAAAGGTGTTGCTACACCGTTCCCACTTCTCAGTTCCACCCAAATAGCCTCCCTAGACGAGCCCGCTAATCTATCCTGCCAAAGCACTGCTGTAATATCTTCTCTGACAAGCAATGCAACACCTCCACCTCTGGTCCCTCCAATTCTATCACACCTGAAGCAACGAAATCCTGGAATATTTAGTTTCCAATCACAACCCTCCCGCAACCATGTTTCACTGATTGCCACAACATCATATTTCCAGGTGTCAATCCAGGCTCTAAGTTCATCCACCTTTCTTACAATGCTCCAAGCATTAAAATATACACATTTTAGAAACCCACCATCCCTTATTCTCTGTTTATTATCTTTTTCCTCTTTCTCGCCTACATTTTGCGTCCGAGTGCTTCCCTTCTCTGCCTCTTGCCCCTCACCCTGTCCCCTAGCCCCCTCTACCCGAGTCCCTCCCCCCAGCCTTTCTAGTTTAAAGTCTCCTTTGCAAATCTCCCCACCAGGATATTGGTTCCCCTCGGGTTCAAGTGCAACCTGTCCTTTTTATACAGATCATGCCTTCCCCAAAAGAGGTCCCAGTGATCTGGAAACTTGAATCCCTGCCCACTGCACCAGTCTCTCAGCCACGCATTTATCCTCCACCTCATTCCATTTCTACTCTCACTGTCATGTGGCACAGGCAGTAATCCTGAAATTGTTACTCTTTTGGTCCTTCTCCTTAACTTTCCCCCCAACTCCCTAAATTCTCCTTTCAGGACCTCTTCGCTTTTTCTGGCTATGCCATTGGTACCAATGTGTACCACAACATCAGGCTCCTCTCCCTCCCTTTTCAGAATCTTTTCGACGCGTTCCAACACATCCGAGACCCTGGCACCTGGTAGGCAAACTACCATCCAGGTCTCCCGACTGCGTCCACAGAATCGCCAATCTGACCACCTAACTATGGAATCCCCTATTACAATTGCCCTCCTCTTTTTGCTACCCTTCTGAGCATCAGGGCCGTTCTCTGTGCTGGAGGCCCAGCCGCTGTTGCTGCCCCCAGGTAGGCTGTCCGCTCCAATCGTACTCAAACATGAGCACCTATTTTCCAGGTGTACAGCCACCGGGGTGCTCTCTAGTCCCTGCCTCTGCCCCTTGCCCTTCCTAACAGTGACCCACTTGTCTGCCTCCCGTGGTCTGGGATTGACCACCTCCCTGTAACTCCTGTCTATGACCTCCTCACTCTCCCTGACCAGACGGAGGTCCTCAAGCTGCTGCTCCAGGTTCCTAACACACGCCTTTAGGAGTCCCATCTCGACACACCTGGCGTAGATGTGGGCTCTATTAAATAATAATAAACATACTACATAAATAATAAACATATTAAAAAAATCAGTATAGCAGGCAAAAACTAAATCTACCAATTTTAGATCAAACAGATTTAAAGATTTTCATAGCCTACCAAGGTATATTTTCTACAACAATCGAACAATCATTGTTCCAGGCGTACACAGGCCCTATCCCCAAACTCTACCTCTGCTACATTGACAACTGCATTGGTGCTACCTCCTGCATCACTAACTTCATCAACTTCACCACTAATTTCCATCCTGTACTCAAAATCAATAGACAATAGCTACACGAGTATGCCATCCGGCCCTTTGAGCTAGCACCACAATTCAATGTGATCATGGCTGATCATCCAGAATCAGTACCCCGTTCCTGCCTTCTCCCCATATCCCCTGACTCCGCTATCATTAACAGCGGAGTCAGTTTGTCTAGAGCCTAGATCAGAGCTGCACAAAGAGAATGGGAACATCTGCAGACTCTGACAATTAGGTGCAAAATGCATAGAATGGATTGGATGAATGGAAACCAGACATACACATTGTAAACAATGTTGCAAAGCTTTACTTTGCTGGATGTTGATTGGATTAAGTATTGAGCCTTGTCTGGTTTTCTTGCATATCAGGGCACATGTTGCGATGTTTGTTTCCTCTGAGAAACACTGTTTGAATACAACGAATTAGCCACTGTATTATTGGGTTAGGGAAATGTCTGTCATGTATGGGGTTAATCAATATCTGTTATTGGATTGTAAAGAGACCACCCCCATGTGGTTTGGCCCCTCGTGATCCGGTGACCAATAAAATCTTCTACCACGAGGTCCTGTGTCGATCTACTGGGAGAGCGCTTAGGACTGCGTGACCTTCTGGAGTGTCTCGGTTTGATCGAGGCCAAGAGGGCTTGATCAGGCAGATACGAGGATCGAACCCGTGGTGGTTAGGTACATTAGTTGGAACTGTAATTATGTTTTGTCAAAATAAAGTTTAGATGCGCAAGTGCTTGACTCAGTGATTTTTGACTGAAACTAGACTGGAAGGGAAGCTTAGAACGGGCAATTCATACACACTGCTGGAAACAGATTCAATGTAAGTTCAGGAATGAATGATCCAAGAAGCAATATCTGTTGGGGTTCATATTTGCCTTAGGGACAGGGAAAATCTTCCAACAGCTTTCCTTCAGAGAATAAAAGAGAGGAAACTTTATCTACCCAGCACTTTAAAGACCTATTTTCAATATTGAAATTCTCTTAGAAAACTCAATTATTAAAATTCTGTCAACATTTACAAGAACCGAAAGCTGCTTTTTATGTTTGGAGGGAACATGTTTGATGTAATAAGCTCAACAATCAGTCAGAAAATATTAATTTATGTAGCTAGGGTGGTAAAGAAAGCTTTTGGTGTGCTGGCCTTTATAAATCAGAGCATTGAATATAGGAGTAGGGAAGTAATGTTAAAATTGTACAAGGCATTGGTAAGACCAATTCTGGAGTATGGTGTACAATTTTGGTCGCCTAATTATAGGAAGGATGTCAACAAAATAGAGAGAGTACAGAGGAGATTTACTAGAATGTTGCCTGGGTTCCAGCAACTAAGTTACAGAGAAAGGTTGAACAAGTTAGGTCTTTATTCTTTGGAGCGCAGAAGGTTAGGGGGGACTTGATTGAGGTCTTTAAAATGATGAAAGGGATAGACAGAGTTGACGTGGATAAGCTTTTCCCATTGAGGGTAGGAAAGATTCAAACAAGAGGGCATGACATGAGAATTAAGGGACATAAATTTAGGGGTAACATGCAGGGGAACTTCTTTACTCAGAGAGTGGTGGCTGTGTGGAATGATCTTCCTGCAGAAGTGGTGGAGGCAGGATCGATTTTAACATTTAAAAGTAAAGTGGGTAGGTATATGGACGGGAAGGGAATGGAGGGGTATGGTCTGAGTGCAGGTAGATGGGACTAGGGGAAAATAAATGGTCGGCACGGACTGGAAGGGCCGAGAAGGCCTGTTTCCGTGCTGTAATTGTTATATGGTTATATGGTTAATCAAAAATTCCAATGAAAATGCTATTTTTTGCATAATTCCATCTGCCATTGTGCTATGTTTGGAAAGACCTGCTTCTTTCTTCAATTTCATGAACATAAGTGACTAATCATTAATAACACATAGTTAACCTAATGTATTGCAGCAGTAGTCCTGACAGCAATTATTGAATATGGACACCTTATATGGTTTTCAATGATAAGCTTTTCACACCATCATTCTGTTCAACTCGCTGCTCTTCATTTTAAAATAAAAAGGAAGTGAAGGAAATACTCTCAGGCAGCATGGTGGAGAGAAAAAAACAAATAGTTAAATATAACAGAGTTCAACAATTTTGGATAACCAGCCCATCCGGTACTTTATTTCAGATTTGCAGTATTCAGGGTACTTTTCCCTCAGGTTAATCAGAATTATATCAGATTATTTTGGCTCCCAATTTGCTTTCTTTTCTGACCAAGTTTGTTTCCCTCACTTGCCCCATTAGTACCTCATCGATTTGCACTACATTCTCTTTTGTCATTTACTTTCTCCAACATTTAGTTTATTATAACCATTTGCTTCTCCTTTTATCTTAAAATAGTTTTTCTTTTCTCAACTCCGCCACCTCCCACACATCGCCCGCGGACTCCCACCATCGATTCCACTGACCTTCGCCACTCCACCGTCCTCCAGCAGCCCGCAGCCGTTGCCTTACCTGCAGCCTGGGCACAGCACCAGGCCTGAAGCTTCCACGCTGCAGACTCAACCCCTGGTTTAATTGCACTGGGTCCTAGTGCTAGTTCCCCTAACCCTGGTAACCTCAGTGGCTGTTCCACTAGGTCTTCTCCACCCACATTAGTCTTCATGCCCACCTCCTCCCTGACCACCCCCCCCCCCCCACCAGACATCGCCTCGGCCTCAGTCCACTTACCCCCACTTCAATAAAATAAAGTTCAATATTCAATAAGCAAGGTTATACATACACACGCAGCTTTGAAATGCTTAGAATTACCCATCCACCCATTTTATTTCTACATAAACACGTGCTTCCAATGAAAAGGCACTGCACAGGTCACGACTTTAATCACACCTAAACAAACATGCACTCAACATAAAATCAAACTAGAAAAATAGAAGGGTCAGAGTAAGGCTATGGAATGAATCTTGGGTAAATGCATGCTACATGGGTGTATACATACCCAGAAAGAACTTCCTAGGAGTTTTGATTTCTTCATCGTTACTGTCTGATATGATAGACCAATAACCCAAAAGAAAAGAGAACAAGAAGCAAGTTGATTATGATTCAGCCCAGCATTTTTCAGCGACCATTGCAGTGCTACTTTGTTGGCAGAGCAGAGATGTTAATAAAGAATGCGTGAATGTTAATCGTTTCAGCCCATGCTTTCTCTATCACTCCCTCCCCGAGACTAGGATTTAGTATATAATTCTTTACATCTGTAATTAGCTTTAATAATCTCCACAATATGGCTCCTAAGTTGTGTTATTTTATGTAAACTGAGAACCTAAAGGTTAGAGTAGGCAGCCAAAACAGCACCAGTTTTCTTTTTTATATATAAAGATTAAAATGCTTTAGCAAACATACCAAGGTGCACCAAACTTGGCAATTAAGCCAAAAGTATGGGTTGGCAATATCAGCAGTTTGGATTCAGAGCATTTCCAGATTACAGTTACATTTTTAAAAAATATTAGTAGTTTATATTTTCTTGCCTCATATAAAATGTACAAAGTGGATTATCACTTGATATGGACATCCTCCCGTCGTACACGGAACACCAAACATCTTTCCTCGCATTTTATGTATTAATATTGGGAAGTCGAAACCAAGCCAAGAACTTCCAGAGTTTGCTCATCTCAAGCACCTAATGTAACAGCACCAATGTAACAGATGGCCTTAAATTAATCTCTTCAGAAGGATTCAGAAGGGGCTCATGATGACCATTCAACAACCCAAGTTTTGAATAAGTGTACATTTATGCCTGGCAAGAGCAAGAGCAGACTGGGTTATACCATTCCCCAATGGTAAAATAAAAACAAAACCACTCATTTCCTGGGAACACAACACTGTCTGGTAGAGGACAAAGCATATTGGGAAATGTATAGCATTTCAAGTCACTCGCCTTCAGATGACAGAACGCAAAGGTAGAATATTAACTTGGAACATTTTGTTTCCACCACCAACAGCTTATGCATGGAAACACCTAAAATAAGATCAACTCAGCCAATACAGAGACCACGTCTATTCAGCATTCAACTTTATTCCAGGTCCACTCCCTTTATACATTTTCACTTTTAGACTGAATGCTGATAGTGTGACTTTCAGAAAAACAACATGGTTTTGTATCAAACCATCTCTTGGGAAACAATCAGCAGTCAGGTACAATGTGTAACTTGCAAACACAGGTCAGGTACATGTTTATTTGTATCCAGGATTACTTTAACAAGTCAATTGTATTGCTGCTTACCACTTAAAGCTAGACACGTCCAAAATAAGTGATGAGGGCAGAGTACCAAACCAATGGGTGATTCACATTAACTTCATTTGAATCCAGGATTCTATTTAACTTAATAAAAAACTACAGAATGCGCAATTGATACAATTATAGTGGTGATACATCAATTAAAACAAGTTCAATCAATATTTAAAACTTAACAGTGAGTGACATGCCCTTCTATTAAAACAATATGTCTTTTGTTTAGCCTCAATTATCAGCATTATTCCGCTCTTCCACCCCAACTATGAACATATCAACTTGGGTGCTGGATTTAGTTGCTGGGAAGTTGGCACCATATTTATCTTATTAAGTTCAGGGTGAATTTTTTTCTTGTGGCTTATTTAAAAGAAAAGGAATGTGATGCATATGGTCAATAGTACAAAGGGGAAAAGGAATAATTGGGGCGGGAATCGTTTCAACCACCAGTGGGAAGTGCTGGAAGATGAAGTTCAACAATAAAGACTTACCTCCCATACCTTAGCAGCTCAGGGAAAATATTTGGTCCAATTAAAAATTCAATGACCTCACAGCAAGTTTATGAACTTTTTTTAAAATACAAGGATAAGCTAGGTATGCGAGAATTAGACAAAGCGTTTCTTTCAAAAGAAATTTCACCCTGCCCCAAGGGTGACAATCATAATGTAGCCAAATTTACAACCACGTATATTTAATAAAATAGCCATAAGTTTATTTAAACTGTTGTTTTCATTTAAATGGCTCCATTAATTATTTATAAAAATAAAACACTTTTATGTGGAAAATTACACAAACGTGCTTGCATTTTGACTACTTCCTACCCATTACATTGACACTAACCTGAAAAGGCTCGTCGTCGTGTTGCGAGTTCATTGGTCATTCGGACAGCGGTACATAGCTTCAACATCACTAACATGGTAATGATCATGATAATACTTTGCAACAAGAGGGGTGGCTCAAAGTACCTTCCAAACCTTAAGTAAAGAATATATTAAATTCACACTTCAAACTGCACAATTTTTGGAATGATTTAAAAATTCTTCAAACAAAATAGAATACTTTTACAAAATTACATGGAATTAACAGCACAAAAATAAGTAACGTTGGGGCTCAACATCTAGGACTAGGAATACTTTATTGTCACATGTGACTAGGCACAGTGAGATTTTTTGCTTACATACACAATGTATACAAATAGCAGCCACCTACGGTGCAGACAAAGTTACAAAGCTCGCCGGCTCCCCTTTTTCTTCTCTCCGTCCCCCCCCACCCCCACAGTGACTCCCACGCCCGGTCCTCCATCATTCTTCCCCTCCTCCCTCATGGTGGTCCTCAAAGCTCTCATCGACCATGGGTCGACCCGCGAGGCTTCACCACGGCCGGGGCCCCATCGTCATGAGGCTTCACCGCTGCTGCCGCCGCCGAGGTGATAACATGTCTTCCCTCAATGCTGCCTACCTTTCCTCCTTGTGCCACTAGGTTCCATGTGTTTTTTTTCCTATTCATTTTAAATAATGTAAATGTCATCAGCAGAGAAAAGGTGGTGGTTAAAACAGCCACTTTCTTGAACTGCTGCAACCATTCTGGTGAAGACACTCCCAGAATGTCATCAGGTAGGCATTTAGTCTGGATAGCAAATGGAACCAGGGGTAAGCAATACTAATCAGCTGAAGTACAGTAACAACTTTCAAGATAATTTGCAATTACACTGTCCTGTTGTTCCTAGAAATATGTATATCCCCGAGGGGATTTACTGATAATTTACAAAAACATACAAATTAAATATGCAGAAGTCAAGAATGTATTGTACATTTCCAAGTCAGAATGGTATGCAAACTGGAGGGGAGCATAGAAACATAGAAATTAGGTGCAGGAGTAGGCCATTCGGCCCTTCGAGCCTGCACCGCCATTCAATATGATCATGGCTGATCATCCAACTCAGTATCCTGTACCTGCCTTCTCTCCATACCCTCTGATCCCCTTAGCCACAAGGGCCACATCTAACTCCCTCTTAAATATAGCCAATGAACTGGCCTCTGTGGCAGAGAGTTCCAGAGACCCACCACTCTGCTGCCATTGACTTTTCAGATGGTAAAAATCCTTGGTTGGAAGATGCTATTGGAATAGTTTAAGGAAATAACTTCTGTGTATTCTGTAGATAATACACACTGCAGCCACAATGTGCCAGTCATGAGGAGAATGAATAAAGTCACCTCAAGTCTACCATGTGGCCCATGCTCTCTTCTTGCTGCTACTGTTGCGTAAGGAGTACAGAAGCCAGAAATCCCACACCACTGGGTTATTATAAAAGAGAAAGTGTTTGGGTCTTGATGTACATAAAAGATGATAAATTCCACTCGCCTGACCAAGAGTAGCCCAGGATGTTTGTGAAGTGGGGGGAAATTACTAGGATCTGGTTGGTATTTATGCATCTTCATTAGCCACGGGCTAGAAGGCTGGAAGATAGCTAATGCTATGCCGTTATTTATACTTTACAACAACAAACTAAAGAACTGCAAATTGGTAAACCTAACATCAAAAACTTAATGGGAAAGTTACTGGAGGGGTTTCTGAGACATAGGATCTATTGTATTAAGAAAAGAAAGGACTGATTATGGAGAGTCAGCATAGCTTTGCTTGTGCAAAATCATGTCTCACAAATATATTTTTTTGAAGTAATCATAGCGATTGATAAATTCTCCTTTTCCACCTTGGTGCCCACAAAACCGGTGGAAGCAAGTTACAGTGTATCAGGGTTTGGGCGAGCAAAGATTGTACTGAAGTGTCCGGGGTGGCCCTGGGCTGGTGGGGCGGCTCCGGACTTGCAGGCGCTGGCTTCCGCTCGGCTCTGCCTATGGCCGGCAGCCATCCACCTCCATCCCCCTCCCCTAAGTCCGACACTGGGATCCTGCTGAAGATGGGCAGCCACTGGGTTGCGGGTACTGTTGGTAATGGTGGTGCTGGCAGCAGCAGCAACCTCTTCCCCCTCCCTTGCCCAGCCCCAAGCGCTGAGTCCGGGTCAGCTCTAACTCCAGGTCGGGGCTGAAGGCCGCCCGTTGCGCGGCACAGTCTAGCGCCAGGCCGGAGGAGGCAGAGTCCAGGCTGGCGCTCTGCCGCAGGCGAGGCTGGGGCCCTCGCTCCTCCTCGGGGTTGTGATGAAGTGGCAGCGGGTACCATTGGGGCAAAAGCGTGGGAGTGCACAGTAACGGCCTTACTTGGCGTAGCGGCTGAGGCTGTATGCGAACTGGCACTTGTCGCCGTAGCCGCCCATTGGGTTTCACTGGAGTTGGAGCGGCGTTGGGTTTGAGTTGGTGCTGGCTATGGGTTCTCTGGGTCTGAGGCTGTTGGTGTTGTCGGTCAGGGCTGTTGGTTGGCCCGGCGGGAGTGGCTGAGGTGATTTGGGGCTGGTGTCCCGTCGGTCTGGACGCCCCGAAGAAACATTCGAGTGCGGGGGTGGACATCGGGGGGAGACACGGACTGGGGACGGTCCAGTGGCAGTTCGGCAGCGCTTGCGGGTCTCCCCCCAGCCCGGTCACCCCTACCCCGCCCGCCAGGTCTCCCCCTCCCCCCCCCCCCGCGTCCCCCACTGAAAAAAAGACAACAAAACAAAATCGTGCCCAAACTACACTCATAGAATCTACAGCGCTTCCTTCAATTTCTATTTATTGTGTTCGACCTTTGACAAAGCCCATGATTTCTTACAGACTACCAGTTTTTCAGAATACCAAACTGGCTTATTAGTCAGCTCCCAAAGTGATGGAAGCTGTAAATAACAGTACTGCCTAGCATCACTTACTCACCAATAACCTGTTCATTCATGTATAGCTTGGGTTTAGCTAAGACCAAATGATTTAAAACCTCATTACACCCATGGTTTAAACATGAACTCCAGAGGTGAGGCTAGGGTGAGTGCCCTTGACATGAATCCAGCATTTGATTGTCGTATGAACGGTTCCTGAAATAGGATAACACACTAGTGGCTGTTGTCACACCTTGCACAAAGGAAGATAAGTTGTATTTGTTGTGTTCATCATCTCAGCCTCAGGATATATCTGCGAGAGTTTGTTTGGGGCCACTGTCCCAGCTACAGCATCTTCAGCTGCTTCAGTCAACAAACTTCCTTCCATCTCAAGGTCAGTAGTTTGTATGTTCAATGATTACACAACATTCCTTAGAAACTGAAGCAATCTAATCTGCATGCAGCAAAACTTGGACAACATTTAGGCATAGGCTGATGAGTGCCAGGTAATATTTGCTCCACAATAGTTATACAGTGCCCTCCATAATGTTTGAGACAAAGACCCATCATATATTTATTTGCCTCTGTACTCCAAAATTTGAGATTTGTAATAGAAAAAAAAGCACATGTGGTTAAAGTACACATTGTCAACTTTTAATAAAGGCCATTTTATACATTTGTCTCACCATGTAGAAATTGCAGCTGTGTTTATACATAATCCCTCCATTTCAGGGCACCATGATGTTTGGGACACATGGCTTCACAGGTGTTTGTAATTGCTCAGGTTGTTTAATTGTCTCCTTAATGCAGGTATAAGAGAACTCTCAGCACCTAGTCTTTCCATCACCTTTGGAAACATTTATTGCTGTTTATCAACATGAGGACCAAAGCTGTGCCAGTGAAAGTCAAAGAAGCCATTATGAGACTGAGAAACAAGAATAAAAATTGTTTTATCACCCCAACCTTAGGCATACCAAAATCAACTGTTTAGAACAACATTAAGTAGAAAGAGAGCACTGGTAAGCTTACTAATCGCAAAGGGACTGGCAGACCAAGGAAGATCTCCACAGCTGATGACAGAAGAATTCTCTCTATAATAAAGAAAAAATCCCAAACACCAATTCGACAGATCAGAAACTCTTTTCAGGAGTCATGTGTGGATTTGTCAATGACCACTGTCCGCAGAAGACTTCATGAATAGAAATACAGAGGCTACACTGCAAGATGCAAACCACTGGTTAGCCGCAAAAATAGAATGGCCAGGTTACAGTCTGCCAATAAGAACTTAAAAGAACATCCACAGTTCTGGAAATGGGTCTTGTGGACAGATGAGCCAAAGGTTAACTTATATCAGAGTGATGGCAACAGCAAAGTATGGAGGAGAGTAGGAACTGCCCAAGATTCAAAGCATACTACCGCTTCTGTGTAACACAGTGATGGGGGTGTTATGGCCTGGGCATGTATGGCTGCTGAAGGTACTGGCTCACTTATCTTCATTGATGATACAAATGTTGATGGTAGCAGCATAATGAATTCTGAAGTGTATAGACACATACTATCTCTACAAGTTCAAACAAATGCATCAAAACAATGGCCGGCGGTTCATTCTACAGCAAGACAATGATCCCAAACATACTGCTAAAGCACCAAAAGAGTTTTTCAAAGCTAAAAAATTGTCAATTCTTGAGTGACCAAGTCAATCGCCCAATCTGAACCCAATTAGGCATGCCTTTTATATGCTGAAGAGAAAACTGAAGGGGACTAGCCCCCAAAACAACATAAGCTAAAGATGGCTGCAATAAGCTAAAGACGGCCTGGCAGACCGTCACCAGAGCAGACACCCAGCAACTGGTGGTCCATGAATCGCAGACTTCAAGCAGTCATTGCATGGAAAGGATATGCAACAAAATACTAAACATGACTACTTTCATTTACATGACATTGGTGCGTCCCACACATTGTGGTGCATTGAAATGGGGGGGGGGGATTATGTGTAAACACTGCTGTCATTTCTACAGGGTGAAACCAAAATGTACAAAAATGGCCTTTATTAAAATCTGACAATGTGCACTTTAACCACAGGTGATTTTTTCTATTATAAATCTCAAATTATGGAGTACAGAGGCAAATAAATAAATGATGGGTCTTTGGCCCAAACATTATGAAGGGCACTGTAGGTGACACCGATCCACAATACGAGTACAATCACCTACCCTGACATTCAATGGCATTACCATCACCAAGTCCTCTACCATCAACATCAGTGGGAGTACACCACTGACCAGAAACGCAACTGAACCAGCCACATACAAAAGCAATGTCAGAGGGTATCTCACAACAAGCAACTCACCTCCATAGACCCCAAAGCCTTTCTGCCATTTGCAAAACAGCAGTGTGATGGAATAACCTCCACTTGTCTGCATGTACATTTTAACTAAATGACCACTTCAATGGCATCCAATTTTAACACCTTAAATGTACATTCTCTCTGCTACAAGTGCACAGTGGCTGCACTGTGCAGATCTACAAATTAACTTTGGTTGGGCTGCATTTACAGAAGGATGTGGAGACTTTGAAAATGGTGCAGAGGTGGTTTACCCAAATGATGCCTTCAGGGAAAGGTTGGACAGACTTGGATTATTTTCTCTGGAAAATAGGAGGTTGCAGGGAGACGATAGAAATACATAAAATTATGAGGCATTGATAGAGTAGACAATCAAAACTTGGGTTAGCTCTGTGTGTGAATATTCGTTTCAAGCTGAGCTACTCTGACAGAACCTCCGAATGTCATTACCTCAACGACCAATGACAACGCCAGAAAACACATGGGCAGAAAAACAATCCTGATTAGCATGTGCAAGAAAGAGCTGCAGATGCTGGTTTATATCGAAGGTAGACACAAAATGTTGCAGTAACTCAGCAGGTTACCTCTTCACTGAATAAGGATCTCGACCAAAAACGTCACCGATTCCTTCTCTCCAGAGATGCTGCCTCACCCGCTGAGTAATCCTGATCAGCAAATATATGGATAATCTTTCAAGTCAATGGGTCTAACCCTGCAATCCTTTCCCCTACTCAGTAGCATTACAATTGCATTTTCACCAGAAGTACAATGATCCACTTCCACTTCAAAGAAATTCAGGATGGACAATAAATACTGCCATTGCCAGTGACCCTCAAAACCAGGAAAAGTGAAAAAAACAAAATCAGCATATAGTCTTCAATCATGTAATTTCTTATTTCACGTTTCCTACGACATAGGGGAGGACCATTTGGAGATCGTATGCTGTCTTTCCTAGCAATCCCTTCAAACTTACTTCTCTCCCTAGTATGCATCCCACTTCTGAACTACAATAGACTATTATTGTTATTATTGCACTACTATTGTGTGTGTGTGTGTGTGTGTGTGTGTGTGTGTGTGTGTGTGTGTGTGTGTGTGGGGATTTGGATCGATCAGAGACGTGGAGAGGGGGGACGTACTGCATGGGCAACAGCCTGTCCTCCATATGACATCGCCCAGGCTTGCATCCGACAAACTAGGATGCATCACCCATGGTGAGCCATGACCAAGGGGGGCCTACTACTCACTACACGTGTGTGTATGTGTGTGCGCGCGCGCGTGTACACTTGCGAGTGCGTGTGTATAAATACACTGTACTTTTTTCTCTCCCTCTCGTTTATTATATTGTTTACCGTGTACTATGTTTACATATTATGTTGTGCTGCAACAAGTAAGAATGTCATTGTTCCATCTGGAATATATAACAATAAAACACTCTTGACATGCCCATCAATTCCAGGCTAATTCCCCTGCGACATGTTTACCTCCACTGGTGACAACGTACAGTGGCCATTAACTTTACAACTATCATGCCTTTGGTATGTGGAAGGAAACTGGGGAACTTGATGGGAAATCCATGTTGTCACAGGGAGAATGTGTAAAGTCTACACAATTAGCATGGGCCAGAACTGAACTGGCAGTGTGAGGCTGTAGCT
This sequence comes from Raja brachyura, assembly GCA_963514005.1. Next base: position 83,962,392 of record OY740784.1, read on the forward strand.
CTACTTAAACTTATGAAAATGATCACTCTCATTCCAAGAGTAACACATCCTTTGAATTCCTATACCTTTTATGTGAAAAAAAACAAATGTGTACCGTTTTTGTACAATTTGGTGTTTGTTAGGTGTGCGATTGTGATTGCTCTATTACAGGAAGGATATGGAGGCTTTGGACAGGGTGTAGAAAAGGTTTCTCAGGATTCTGCCTGTATTAGAGGGTATTAGCTATAAGGAGAGGGGCAAACTTGGATTGTTGCCTCTGGAGTGTCAGGCTGAATGGTGACCTGGTAGAGGCTTATAAAATCATAAGGCATAGACAGTCAGAATCTTTTCCCCAGGGCGGTAATGTCAAATAACAGGGCCTTGCTTTGAAGGAAAGAGGGCGAAAAGGTTTAAAGGCGAAGTGCAGAGCACATTTTGTTTTTAAACACAGAGACGTAGGTGCCTGGAATGCACAACCACAGATGTGGATGGAAGCAGGTACAATAGAGGTATTTAAGAGGCTTTTAGATAAGCACATGAATTTGGAGGGATATGGATGCAGAAGGGATTAAGTTTACATTTCAGGTAGAAGGGATAAAGTTTAAATTGGCAAAGTCATCATGGGCCATAGGACTGTTCCTCTGGTGTACTTGTCCATGTTCTAATGTTAAAATAAAATAATATATAAAGGGATTGGACATGCTAGATGCAGGAAACATGTTCCCGATGTTGGGGGAAGTCCAGAACCAGGGGCCACAGTTTAAGAATAAGGGGTAGGCCATTTAAAACTGAGATGAAGATAAACTTTTTCATAGACAGTTGTGAATTTGTGGAATTCTCTGCCTCAAAAGGCAATAGAGGCCGATTCACTGGATGCATTCAAAAGAGAGTTAGATAGAGCTCTTAGGGCGCAATCAAGGAGTATGGAGAGAAAGCAGGAACGGGGAACTGATGGTGGATGATCAGCCATGATCACATTGAATGGCGGTGCTGGTTTGAAGGGACAAATGGCCTACTCGTGCACCTATTGTGATCTATCTATCTATCAATCAATGTTATGTTTCTAACAACAAAAATAATCTCAACTCTAACAAGTGGGCATCTTACCCATCCATATATATGCCATTTAACAAAAAACATCAGAACAGAAATCCATATTTTTATTACTCGGTTATAAATTTACACCCCCCATGTTTGAAGCTGATCCTAATTCTGGTCTGGATCACTTGTAGAAATACTGTCAAACTGCATCCGATATGATTATCATCATGCAAACAATGAATACAAAACAAAGTTCTTGGAAATAAAAGTCTAGTCTGCCCAATCGATCCTCACAATCTAGCTCAGAGACCAGGAACGATACTGGCAAATCCACATCAAAATGTCATGACATCCTTCAAAAATGTTTTATGTTTCAACTTAAAACTGATGCCTCACGTGGTCAGAAAGGTTTCATTTATATTCATATGAAGACGTATTTCACCCTGCAAACCATCTTGGTGGTGGTACTAAGTTGATCTAATTGAAAGGCATTGAGGGATAGTGACCCACTCCTTGTGTACAAATTATATTCACTATCCATCATCTCCTAACTGGGGGTGCACATCTGAATTATATTCAACTGTGATGAATCCATGCACACACAACCTGTTACTCATTGTCCAACCAAAGTAGTTACTTCAGACCCATGAAAATATAGTCGAGGCAAAATTTTTGTTGATAACAGTTTGCCAGTCACACAATGCAAAGATATATCTGAGTCCTCAGTCACAAGGGGACATTATGAAACATGGATAATCTCACGTACTGAAAACCAAGGCATATACTTTACGAATGATGAACGGTATATCATGGGTCAGGGATCCGCAAGTTAAATTGCACTGTCCAAATATCGAATTAAATATACACAGTGCAAAGTATACTTGCACAAATTATTCATGCGATTAACTGGAGCTTGAAAAATAGTTTTCATAAAGTTTCGCGTATGCTTACCAAAATAATATTCTTAATATATTGGCCACAAGCAACACCAAGCAAACGTAGATGGAGAAGCCCTCTGCATTCTGAGTGCGTTTGATGTCCCTGTATTGAGGAATGTAGGGCAACATACCGCCAAACATCATTGCTGCGGCCGCTGTCCACGAAGCCAGCTTGCCGACAGGTAGGACGAACAGCTCAAGAGAGCCGAGACTTTCCTCCATTTTCTGTTTCACCCCAAATTCTACACGAAGTATCCGATGAGAGATATTCGATCACCTTTCAGTCGCCAAATCTGCAATCCTCAGCCGGCTGGTGCATTGCGTTCGTCACTTTGCAAAAGGTCCCGCAGCCGCCTCGAAATTGTTGGGTAATTGCAGCGTTGAAGTGTGCGCCGCCGAGAAACCAACACGTCCTTAAAATCTCTCGCGATGTCACTTACACATCCGGATTTCGTCAATGCCACGGCGACAACTGAAACATTTAAAAAAAAGCATGCTTTATTTTTATTTTTTTTAAGTAGAGGAATGTTCCATTTTAATATCACAGCAGGGAGAATGACGAGTTAAAGAGTTTCCATTTGCATTGATCGTAAGCCATACACGTGATATCTCATGGAAGTATTTCCAAATCGAAGCATTTCAATGTTTGTGATTGAAATCATTAATATCGAGTTCCGGGAGCGCTCTTATAAAGTTATACAATTCCTTCAACGGATAAGTCTTCAAAGACCATAAAATGATTGTATGATAGGAAACCATAAAATGTTGATACTATACGGGAATATACCTTTTACTTTCTGAGCAGTAAATGTTATCTTTTACTGAAAGATAGCAAACTCATTATGAAGTGTAAAGTAGAAGTGGACCCTTGCCAGAACTGGACCAAACGCACTAAGCTGATTAATGAAAGCAGTACACGATAGACAAATAGGTGCAGGGGTAGGCCATTCGGCCCATCGAGCCAGCACCACCATTCAATGTGATCATGGCTGATCATCCACAATCAATACCCCATTCCTGTGCCTTCTCCCCATATCCCCTAACTCCACTATCTTCAAGAGCCCTATCTAGTTCTCTCTTGAAAGTATCCAGAGAACTGGCCTCCACCATCCTCTGAGGCAGAGAATTCCACAGACTCACAATTCTCTGTGTGAAAAAGTGTTTCCTCATCTCCGTTCTAAATGGCTTACCCCTTATTCTTAAACTGTGGCCCATCGTTCTGGACTCCCCCAACATCGGAAACATGTTTCCTGCCTCTAGCGTGTCCAAATCCTTACTAATCTTATATGTTTCAATAAGATCCCCTCTCATTCTTCTAAATTCCAGAGTGTACAAGCCCAGCCGCTCCATTCTCTCAGCATGTGACAGTCCCGCTATCCCAGGAATTAACCTTGTGAACCTACGCTGCACTCCCTCAATAGCAAAAATGTCCTTCCTAAAATTTAGAGACCAAAACTGCACACAATACTCCAGGCATACATATATATTTTCAGGAACAACTGTTTATTGCAAGTTTTTACACATTTTCTTGAATTAGATCTTTACCTCTCCTGTCAAGAGTAGGTTGACACAGTACATGTTTCCATCGGTAAATTAAATGGGCAATTTTAGTTTTAAATAGAACCGATTCTTCAGCAAGCCATGGCCTCCTTTTCTCCCCCTCACCGTCCCCCCAATAACAGACGGTGCAGACTTTAAATTATTTTGGCTACTGTCAGTAAACCAAATCAGAATATGTGCAATACTTGCATTATGGTGGCTACATCATCATTCCTACATACTAAAGATAATGTTTGTAATCCATTGGAAACTCGGAAGTTGCAGGTCCAGTGCCTTATATCTGATGATCACACCAATCAGACAAATGACAATAATACCTGTTTAGGATCGCCAATGGGAAAATCAGCAATTTTTGCAGACAGTGTTTGATAGATTAATTTTTAGTGAGAATAGCACAGCAATTGACTGGGTTTTGCTGTTAATGACAGATAACAGTACTTCCTGGTGGCAAAGAAAGCTATCAACATGATGCGAGTTATGGACTTGTCCCTTATCGGACATCAGTTATTGCCAGGCATCCATGCAATGGAATCCATGGAACCGAGAAAATTTGATTAATTAGGCTCACTGAGGTGCAATCAACCACTGAAGGATTCTCGGAGAGAAAACAAGGAAGGATTTTTAAGGTTTTGCATTTAAATTACAATTGCCACTAATTTCGTAGTATGATGATAATAAACTTAATCAATCCCATTGATACACACCAAGATCCTTCAGAGCCGGACAGTACATTGAAGCCTGCAATGATTTCAACACCCGTCAAGGAATTAACATCAGGAAGCAAGGGGGAATAAACAGAGAAAAATAAAGCCCTCAATATACATCTTAAAGGAAAGTATTTAAGTGGGATTGTTAAATTTACTTATTTCCAATTATGATTTGGCTTTGAGAGACAATAGATAATAAACAATAGGTGCAGGAGTAGGCCCTTCGAGCCAGCACCGCCATTCACTGTGATCATCCGCAACCGAAGATCTCGGAAAAAACTCTCGCAGGTCACGGGGAGAAGGTGCAAACTCCGTACAGACAGCACCCATAGTCAGGATCGAACCCGGGTATCTGGTGCTACATTCGCTGTAACTCTACCGCTACGCTACCATGCACATCCTTAATAATCAACTCTAGCATCTTCCCTACCATTGATGTCAGGCTAACTGTTACCTCAGTGTTCTTTCACCAATTCTCTCCAGGATCCAATTCTTCCTTACAGCTAACAATGTGTTTGTCCTCCAAGTTAACCATGAGCATGCAGGACAGGATCAACACTAGAGTTTACAGCAGAACATAAACTTCTTGGATAATTACTCATTTTCCCTGTAACTAAACGCTAACAGAAATAATCCCTGCTCTATGAAACAATGTAAGTGTACACCATTTCGCAATATGTAATTCAAACCATATAATTAGCTGAATCACATGTGCCAGTACTTCTTTTACAATGGACTGTATATCACAATTACGAAGACTTCAGTTACGATCAGGTCCCTCCATGAAATCAATAACGCTCAACATTAACACTGCACATTTCCCAGTATATTTTGTTCTCCATACCAACACATTAAATGGAGACAAGACACTGCAGATGCTGGAGCCTTGAGCCAAACACAAAGTGTTGGTAGCATCTGTGAAGGAAATGGACAAATGCCCTTTGAGTCAGAGGATGGGTTCCTACCCAAAATTTCATCTAGGTCTGTTGTTAAAGGCAAAATATAACAGTGCTTCCTGATAGTAAAGAAAGCTACCAACAAGATCTAATGATGCGAGTCATGGACTTGTCCCTTTTCTCACATCAGTTATGTCAAGAGTGTTTTATTGTCATATGTTCCAGGTAGAACAATGAAATTCTTACTTGTCACAGCACAACAGAATATGTATCCATAGTACACTGTAAGCAATATAATAAACAAGAGAAAAAAAGTTCAGTGTGTATATATACACATTAAAACACATTAAATATTCTTCATCACCTTCAGCAATGATTTAAAAAAATGTTCAATTTCAGTCCAAGTAGAAATTCAGATCTGCCTTTCCGCAAAGTAATACATTTTCATATTTCCTTATGACATCAGAGACCATTCAGTCCATCGTCTATTCCAGCTCTCAGTGCAATCCCATTCCCCCACTATCTCCATTTAACCTTTTCTTGTAGACTGCTTATTAACATTCCCTTGTTTTTCCCAGTAGCTATATACCCAAGAGGTAATCACGTTGGCCAATTCACCTAATCACCAGCTAGCCTTTGGGATATGGAAGGAAACTGGAGCATCTTGGGGAAGTCACCTGTTCACAAGGAAAATGTGCCAACCCCATAAAGTAGGAGATCAGAATTATGTCCTGGTAGTAGGTACTGATAGCATAGGTGGTGAGAACTAGTATTGAGGGGGGTTGTTCTGGGACGCCAGAACTAACTTGAGCCTTTCCGAGGTGTCGTCGGCCTAACCTAAGGAACCACCAGTGAAAGGAGGTGTCCACTTGATAACCCCAATTATATACTTGCATCTATACGATCATTTTTTTTTAATATGCTTGTTAAAATGTAGGAGGCTGTTTATTGCATATGGAGTTAGTTATTGTCTTTAGCATAAGTTGGTATAATAAGTTTTATAGTACTTTAGGTTTGGGCTTGGTTTTTTTGATTGGGCGCTTATCCTGGTGTTATAGCACATGTGTTTTAATTGTAGTTACTAGTCGCTGCAGTCACCCTATGCACAGCATATTTCGGTCTAAACAAAATTCTGCAACATGCACCCTAACTCACATTTCTCACACCCATTGAAGGTCAAAGATCAGAACACCAATGATTTAATTGACTGGTTGAGCAGGCAAGATGAGCTATAAAGCCCACTCATTCTCCTCCTCGTGTTATGATAAAAATCAAAAATACTAATACAGGCCCTCCCCAGATAATGAATGGGTTTCATTTTTACAGATATCCATAATTTGATTTTGTCCTGAAGTCAGAAAATCCACACACACAAAACAAATTGCTCAATGTGCTAACCATACCTCCACAGTATTGTAAGAAATTGCATCAATGACACAAAGGTTCAACAAGAACAATTGCTGAAAGAGCAGAAACTAGTTCTGCTGTCACTGAACAAATGTACATCAGAATTAATCATATTATGAAGCTCGGTTTAAGAAGGAATTGCAGATGCTGGAAAATCGAAGGTAGGCACAAATGCTGGAGAAACTCAGCGGGTGAGGTAGCATCTATGGAGCGAAGGAAATAGGTGACGTTTCGGGTCGAGACCCTTCTTCAGATGGTTTGAAGATGGGTCTCGACTGGAAACGTCGCCTATTTCCTTCGCTCCATAGATATTATGAAGCTCAATCATACGGAGTGGTGACCATTATGTCGGGGGAATTGTAAAGTAGTAATGTAAAATTGTTGACCTTCCATTTGGATCATTCCACAGCTCAGACCTTCCCATGTGTAACGTCCTCCAGCCCAACAACACTTCCAAATTTTTACTCCTCCAATTTTGACTTCTTGCACATCTTCAATTATTACTGATTCACTAGATCACTTTGTCTTCAGCTGTTTTAAAAAAGTATTCACCAAAGAGCATTGCTAAAAAAGCCAAAAATTATTACAATTAATCTTGGAAAGGTGGTGGCGAGTTGCCTTGAATCTCTGCAGTCCACAGGGATAGATGGTGCATAAGAATGAAAAAGGATCAGGGAATACATTTCAGAATGGCGACAGACTTTATAGGGGTCTTGCTTGTTCTAGAGATGCCGTGACCGTTGCTCGTCCTTCAGGGTGATAGAAGCTGCGGGTTTGGGAAGTATTGCTAAAAGAGCTTTGTCATGGTGTTGAATTTTGTGTACACACCACAGCCGGCCAATACTGGAGGTAGTCAATGTTTAGGGTTGAGTATTGGCCTCTTGCACACCACCAAGTTGTATTGCCCTGAAAAAAGTAATGCTTAAGCGTTGTTAAAGCTGCATTCATTCAGGAAAATAAATCATAAGTACTTCACATAGTGTCATCATACTCTCAATGTATTTTGCAGACAATGAAAAGACTTTGGCATGTCATGAGAACCACTTGCTGCAAGGTATCCAGCCTCTGACCTGCTTTAGAGCCACAATTTTTGAGACTCTTCGGGTTTAGCTTCTGCTCAGTGGTAATCCTTCAGAATGTTGATTGGCAGGGTCTTAGCACTGATAATGCCATTGAAAGCCATGGGGAAGTGGTTAGATTTTCTTGAGTGGTGCATTGATATGTGTAAGTGTTACTTGCCACTTTATTATTAATTGTCCAAATCATATTGGGGTTTTATTGCATGCAAGTTAATAATTGCTTTGTTAAATATTAATTCACAACTTTCATCACCCTTGTGATGCTTTTTCTCTTGCACTTTTTTGCTCTAATCTATCTTATTACAGATTAAATGTATATATCTGCATACAAACTGAATCACATTACAAAATGTACCAAAGCAATTTACTGTTGAAGTATGAAAATGTTTCAATGTACATTTCTTAGATAATCTCTCCCGGTTTACTACAGCCAAGTATAACTCAGTGCATTGAAATGGTTAAATATTATAATTACTTGTGGCATACATGGCATCAGTCTCTAATAACCTATCACAAGGTGCAACTAGAACCTTCCCTGTACAGCGGAAGTCAATTGGTCCAATCAGTCTACATTCCCTCCCGCTTAAATTCTACTTCACCCCCAACTCCCGACCCTGCTGCTATCGCCATCACAACCATCAGTCGCCCCTCCTCACATATTCCCTGTGGCTATCAAACTGTACAACTTCTCCGCCTTCGGCCATGGGGTTGACCGACTCCCCTCCCCCCAGCTCCCCAATCTTTCCACTCATCACTTTAATTTCATGTTTCATGTATCTTGTGTTTTATGACTGTTTGCAGATCAATTTCCCCGCTGGGATAAGTAAACTTCTATCGTATCGTATACTCCCCCGTTGTCCCAGAAACTCAAACTCCACCCTAGACTCACTGCCTAACACACTTCCGTTCACCACCCAACCTTAATGACTCATCTCAATGCCCCCCAAAATCTCTTCTCCCCTCCCTCTCTCCCTTCTTCCCTCTCTCCCTTCACTCTTTCCCCCTCCTTCTCCCCTCCACTCTCCCTTCCCCTCCCCCACTGTCCCTTCCCTTTCTCTTCTCCCTTCCCACTGTCCCTTCTCCCCCTCCCACTCTCCCTCCCACATCAACTCCCCCTCCCATTCCGTATCCGACCTCTCGGTCCTGGGCCTCCTCCACGGCCAGAGTGAGCAACACCGCAAGTTGGAGGAACAGCACCTCATATTCCGCTTGGAGTCTGCTTCCTCTGGGCTTAAACATTGAATTTTCTCAATTCTGTTAACCCTGGCTGCCTCCTCCCCTTCCCACCTCTCCCTCAGCCCTCGGGCCCTGGCATTCCCTCCCTCTCTCTCTATCTCTCCCCCACCCCAAGTCGCTTCTAGCTTCTCATTTTCACACCACAAACAGCTTACAATGACCAGTTTCCTTTACCATCGCTACTTTTTTGCATATCTTTCATTCATTGTTCTTTATCTCTCCACATCACTGTCTATATTTCTCGTTTCCCTGACCCCTGACCAGTCTGAAGAGGGGTCTCGACCCGAAACGTCGCCTATCTCCTTCGCTCCTTAGATGCTGCTGCTGCTGCACCCGCTGAGTTTCTCCAGCCTTACACAAAAAGCTGCAGAAACTCAGCGGGTGCAGCAGCAGCAGCATCAGCAGCAGCATCTAAGGAGCGAAGGAGATAGGCGACGTTTCGGGTCGAGACCCTTCTTCAGTTTCTCCAGCCTTTTGTGTACCCACCCTCCCTCCCACATCCCTCTCTGCCCCCTCCACTCGCCCCTCTCTCCCTCACACACACGCAGGTGCCGGCGGGATGGGGTCCGCACTGACCTGGGCCCATCTCCTCCAGCCGCCGTTCATTCGCCTGCTCCACCCACTGCGCATGCGGCCTGGCCGCGGCCGCTGGGCCTCCGCGCCTGCGCAGTCTGTTCATCAAGTGCAACTTTGTCGGTAGCAGGTCCAGTGCAGGAGGGAGCTGCTGATGCAGGCTCACACCATGATAGACGCACAGTGCTGGAGTAACTCAGTGGGCCAGGCAGCATCTCTGGAGAAAAGGGATAGGTAACGTTTCGGGTCGAGACCCTTCTTCAGACTGAATTGAATTATTTATGGGGTTACACAAAAAGCTGGAGAAACTCAGCGGGTGCAGCAGCATCTAAGGAGCGAAGGAAATAGGCGACGTTTCGGGTCGAGACCCTTCTTCAGAATTATTTATGGTCTCATGTGACGATTCACAGTGAAATTCTTTGCTTCCATACCCAAAGTATTCAAATAGTCGCCACGTACAGACTGAGAGTCGGGGAGAGGGAAACGAGATATTATAGACAGTGATACATAGAGATACAGAATAAATGAATGAAAGTTATGCACAAAAGTAACAATGTTAAAGGAAACGGTCCATTGTTAAACAATAGACAATAGGTGCAGGAGTAGGCCATTCGACCCTTCGAGCCAGCACCGCCATTCAATATGATCATGGCTGATCATCCCCAATCAGTACATCGTTCCTGCCTTCTCCCCATATCCCCTGACTCCACTATTTGTAAGAGCCCTATCTAACTCTCTCTTGAAAGCATCCAGGGAACCTGCCTCCACCGCCCAATGAGGCAGAGAATTCCGCAGACTCACCACTCTCTGTGAGAAAAAATGTTTCCTCGTCTCCATTCTAAATGGCTTACTCCTTATTCTTAAACTGTGGCCCCTGGTTCTGGACTCCCCCAACATCGGGAACATGTTTCCTGCCTCTGGCGTGTCAAAACCGTTGACAATCTTAGCTGTGGGCTAGGTGAAAACAAGTTATACAGACAATGAAACTCACCAGGACGACAGTCAAAGGACAAAGGACATTTATTGCCATGCCACGTACGCCAGTTGGTGTACTGAAGTTTGATTTGCCATGCAGCACACAAATAAAGATAACACACAACATCATAGGATTTAACAGTAGACATAAAAACATCCCCCCACAATGGTTCCCACTGCGGGGGAAGGCAGCAAAGTCCAGTCCCATCCCCAGTTCACCCATAGTCGGGTCTAGTGAGGCCTCCGCAGTCGCTACTATGGGGCCCGATGTTCCAGGCCGTTCTCGCCGGGTGATGGTGCTCCGACATTGGGAGCACCCTCTCAGTGGCTTGGGACACCTGGAACGGCCGCCTCTTACTGGAGCCCGCGGCTTCCGAAGCCAACAAGGCCGTGCCGGATGGAGCTCCACCACTGTAAAGTTCAGCTCCCCAGTCCCGCAGCTCCGCGATGTTTTTTGTCGGCGGTCTTCAGCTCACCGGAGCTCCAGCGCGTTGACCCAGGCAAGGCGTCACCCGCTCCTCTCCGCGATGGCGCTCCAGTGGCCGTTCCAGGTGTCCCAACCCGCCGCCGAAGCCGAGGTTCTGGCCGGTCCTATCAAGAAACGCCGCTCTGGGCCCGCTGGTAGGCCGCGAGGACGGGTCGAAGATGCAGCCCGGAGAAAAGCTGCCTCTCCGACCAGGTAGGGACCAGGAAAAGCAGTTTCCCCCTTCCCCCCCCACATAAAAAAGAATAGACTCCAAACAAAAAAAAAGTTAAAAGACAGACAGTTGCAGGCTGGGCAGCCATACCAACTGGACGGCGCCCCCTGGACAGTGAAACGTGTACAACGACTAGGGTGGGGGGAGGGTCAGAGAGAGAAATGGGATGCAAGGTTTGTTTAAAGTTAGAGAAATCAAAATTCAAGCTGCCCAAGCAAAATAAAGGTGCTTAATAAGGAACTGCAGATGCTGGGAAATCAAAGGTAGATAAAAATGCTGGAGAAACTCAGCGGGTGAGGCAGCATCTATGGAGCGAAGGAAATAGGCAACATTTCAGGTTGAAACCCTTCTTCAGGCTGATCTGAGGGGGGTTGGGGGGCGGGACGAAGAAAGGAAGAGGTGGAGCCAGTGGGGTGAGAGCTGAGAAGGGGAGGAGAAATGACTACCTGAAATTAGAGAAGTTCATACCGCTGGGATGCAAACTGCCCAAGTGAAATATGAGGTGCTGCTCCTCCAATTTACGGTGGGCCACACACTGGCCATGGAGGAGGCCCAGGACAGAAAGGTTGGATTCGGAATGGGAGGGGGAGTTGAAGTGCTGAGCCACCAGGACATCAGGTTGGTTATTGCGAACCGAGCGGAGGTGTTCAGCGAAGGAATCGCCAAGCCTACGCTTTTCCTCACCGATGTAGAGCAGCTAACATCTAGAGCAGCAGATGCAATAGATGAGATTGGAGGAGGTGCAGGTGAACCTCTGCCACACCCCGAAAGACTGCTTGGATCCTTGAATGGAGTCAAGGGCGGAGGTAAAGCGACAAGTGTAGCATTTCTTGCAAGGGAAAGTGCCTGGAAAGGGGGTGGTTCGGGTGGGAAGGGACGAATTGACCAAGGAGTTATGGAGGGAGCGGTTTCTGCGGAGAGCAGACGGGGAGGAGCTGGGAAGATGTGGCAAGTGGTGGGATCACATTGGAGGTGGCGAAAATGTCTGAGGATTATTTGCTGTATGCGACGGCTGGTAGGGTGGAAACATAGAAAATAGGTGGAGTAGGCCATTCGGCCCTTCGACCCTGCACCGCCATTCAATATGATCATGGCTGATCATCCAACTCAGTATCCTGTACCTACCTCCTCTCCATACCCCCTGATCCCTTTAGCCACAAGGGCCACATCCAACTCCCTCTTAAATATAGCCAATGAACTGGCCTCAACTACCTTCGGTGGCAGAGAATTCCAGAGACTCACCACTCTCTGTGTGAAAAATGTTTTCCTCATCTCGGTCATAAAGGAATTCCCCCTTATCCTTAGACTGTGACCCCTTGTTCTGGACCTCCCCAACATCGGGAACAATCTTCCTGCATCGAGCCTATCCAAGCCCTTAAGAATTTTGTAAGTTTCTATAAGATCCCCCCTTAGTCTTCTAAATTCTAGCGAGTACAAGCCAAGTCCATCCAGTCTTTCCTCATATGAAAGTCCTGACATCCCAGGAATCAGTCTGGTGAACCTTCTCTGTACCCCCTCTATGGCAAGAATGGCTTTCCTCAGATTTGGAGACCAAAACTGTACGCAATACTCCAGGTGTGGTCTCACCAAAACCCTGTACAACTGCAGTAGAACCTCCCTGCTCCTATACTCAAATCCTTTTGCTATGAATGCTAACATACCATTCGCTTTCTTCACTGCCTGCTGCACCTGCATGTCTACTTTCATTGATTGGTGTACCATGACACCCATGTCTCGTTGCATCTCCCCTTTTCCTAATCTGCCACCATTCAGATAAATAGGCTACCCTGTTTTTGCCACCAAAGTGGAAAACCTCATATTTATCCACATTATACTGCATCTGCCATGCATTTGCCCACTCACCCAGCCTATCCAAGTCACCTTGCAGCCTCCTAGCATCCTCCTCACACCTAACACTACCCCCAGCTTAGTGTCATCCGCAAACCTGGAGATGTTGCATTCAATTCCCTCGTCCAAATCATTAATATATATTGTAAATAGCTGGGGTCCCAGCACTGAGCCTTGCGGTACCCCACTAGTCACTGCCTGCCATTCTGAAAAGGACCCGTTTACTCCTACCCTTTGCTTCCTGTCTGCCAGCCAGTTCTCTATCCACATGAATACTGAACCTCCAATACCGTGTGCTTTAAGTTTGTATACTAATCTCTCATGTAGGACCTTTTTGAAAGCCTTCTGAAAATCTAGATATAACACATCCACTGGTTCTCCCTTATCCACTCTACTAGTTACATCCTCGAAAAATTCTATAAGATTCGTCAGATATGATTTACCTTTCGTAAATCCATGCTGACTTTGTCCAATGATTTCACCACTTTCCAAATGTGCTGCTATCCCATCTTTAATAACTGACTAGCAGTTTCCCCACTACTGATGTTAGACCAACTGGTCTGTAATTCCCCGTTTTCACTCTCCCTCCTTTTTTAAAAAGTGGGGTTACATTAGCTACCCTCCAATCCTCAGGAACTACTCCAGAATCTAAAGAGTTTTGAAAAATTATCACTCGTGCATCCACTATTTCTGGGGCTACTTCCTTCAGTACTCTGGGATGCAGACTATCTGGCCCTGGGGATTTATCGGCCTTTAATCCATTCAATTTACCCAACACCACTTCACGGCTAACCTGGATTTCACTCAGTTCCTCCACCTTATTTGACCCCTGGTCCCCTGCTATTTTCGGCAGATTATTTATGTCTTCCTTAGTGAAGACAGAACCAAAGTAGTTATTCAATTGGTCTGCCATGTCCTTGTTCCCATGATCAATTCACCTGTTTCTGACTGCAAGGGACCTACATTTGTTTTAACTAATCTCTTTCTCTTCACATATCTATAAAAACTTTTGCAGTCAGTTTTTATGTTCCCTGCCAGTTTTCTTTCATAATCTATTTTCCCTTTCCTAATTAAGCCCTTTGTCGTCCTCTGCTGGACTCTGAATTTCTCCCAGTCCTTTGGTAGGCTGCTTTTTCTGGCTAATTTGTATGCTTCATCTTTTGTTATTATGCTATCCCTGATTTCCCTTGTTATCCATGGATGCACTACCTTCCCTGATTTATTATTTTGCCAAACTGGGATGAACAATTGTTGTAGTTCATCCATGCAGTCTTTAAATGCCTTCCATTGCACATCCACTGTCAACCCTCTAAGAATCACTTGCCAGTCTATCTTGGCCAATTCACGTCTCATACCTTCAAAGTTACCTTTGTTTATGTTCAGAACCCTTGTTTCTGACTTAATTATATCACTCTCCATCCTAATGAAGAACTCAACCATATTATGGTCACTCTTGCCCAAGGGGCAACGCACAACACGACTGCTAACTAACCCTTCCTCATTACTCAATACCCAGTATAGAATAGCCTGCTCTCTCGATGGCGAGGACAAAGGGGACTCTGCCCTTGTTACGACAAGTGTAGCAGTTCTTGCGGTTGCAAGGGAAAGTGCCCGGAGAGGGGGTGGTTCGTGTGGGAAGGGACAAATTGACCAGGAAAGAAATTGGGAAAGAAATGATCGCCGAGCCTGCACTTGGTCTCGCCAATGTACAGAAGTTGACACCTGGAATAGCGGATACAGTAGGATTGTTGCCACAGTTGCAGGAGAAAGAACCTGGGGAGGGGATGGTTTGGGTGGGATGGGACGAGTTGACCAGGGAGTTGCGGAGGGAGCGGTCTCTGCGGACAGCAGAAAGGGGTGGAGATGGGAAGATGTGGCCAGCAGTGGGATCCCATTGGAGGTGGCAAAAATGTTGGAGGATTATATGCTGTATGCGACGGCTGATAGGGTGGAAGGTGAGGACAAGGGGGACTCTGTCTTTGTTACGAATGGGGTAAGGGGGAGCAAGAGTGGAACTGTGGGATATCGTATAGACCCTAGTGAGAGCCTCATCTATAATGGAAAAGAGGAACCCCCGTTTCCTAAAGAATGAGTACAACTCTGATGCCCTGGTATGGAAAACTTCATCCTGGGTGCAGATGTGGCACAGACGGAGGAATTGGAAGTAGGGGATAGACAATCCTACTGTATCCGCTATTCCAGGTGTCAACTCCTCTACATAGACGAGACCAAGTGCAGGCTCGGTGATCGTTTCGTAGAACACATCCACTCAGTCTGCCTTAACCTACCTGATCTCCCGGTTGCTCAGCACTTTAACTCCCCCTCCCATTCCCAATCTAACCTCTCTGTCCTGCACCTCCTTCATTGTCAGAGTGAGGCCCAGTGCAAATTGGAGGAACAGCACCTCATATTGCTCTTGGGTAACTTACACCCCAGTGGTGTGAACATTGACTTCTCTAACTTCTAATAGCCCTTGCTTTCCCTCACTCTCCTTCCCCTTCCCAGTTTTGCCACCAGTCCTATTATCTCCGACTACATTCTATCTATGTCCTGCCCACTCCCCTGACATCAGTCTGAAGGGTCTTGACCCCGAAACATCACCCATTCTCTCCAGAGATGCTGCCTGTCCAGCTGTTACTCCAGCTTTTTGTGTCTACCTTCAATTTAAACCAGCATCTGCAATTATTTCCTATTCTATTTGCACTCCAAGATCCTTCTGCTCTACAACACTCTGCAGACCCCTGCCATTCGCTGTGTAGGTCCTGCCCTGGTTAGACTTTCCAAATTGCAACACCTCACACTTATCAGTATTAAACACCATTAAACATTTCGCAGCTCGCCTGCCCAACCAATCAAGATCCTACTCCAGTTTTTGCCAACCATCTTATCTATTTACAATACCACCCACTTTGGTGTTATCTTCATAACTTGCTGTCTTAATCTTTGTAATTAAAGTTAACCGTGCCTTAATCCAATATGTTTATATAAATTGACTAGCAGTAATGTCCATGACACAACATTCTTTACATCTTGCCAAAAGGAAAATGGATTATTTATGTGGACTATCTAATCAGTCAGTTTGCTTTTTCTACTCTCAAAGCAATGAATGTAGTTAGTTTTAAACATCAGTATTCTAAATTTATCATTCATCACGATTAAGGTTGGTAAAAGCTATTGGACAATTCACAATAGACTCCTACATTTATCTGCTAAATATTCCTCCTCTATCTATGCTTACCAAAACATTTGCTAACCTCTTGGTGATTATAAAATTGCATTAACAAGGACGACTCATGTATTCTCTACGCAATTGTCTAACAAATCTTGTTCAGTTCAATTAACAAAATGAAATTGTAGACTCAAACGTTCTTTGAATTTTCAAGTAGGCTGACTTGATACCCAAGAACAAATGCATGTTCTGTAAATGCTCAAATGAGTAATTATAATCTGAAAGGACAACATTCTTACAGGGAACCAATTTTATAAAATGGATATGCTTAACAGTTTAACTCAATTAAATCCATTAGTCTGCTCATGTTAAAGGATTGAGGGTGATCGTCACACTTTATGGCAAGGAAAGGAAGAAATTATATAATTTATTGATTGAAAAGATTATCAAATTTATCATGAGGCACTTACAAATGATCTTAATATGGCTTTTAAAGTCCACAGGTTTTATATGTCCACATTAGCTTATCTCTTTTTGGATTTCAATCCAATTTTCCAAACTTAATTTAGAAAAATGCTAACTATATACCTAGATGGTATTACAGGAAGCAAAGTTTGAATCCAGAAATTGCATCATGAAAAGTAATTAAGAGGTATTGACTTTTTCTCTCATTTTGTTTCCATTTTTAAACTGTATATATTACCCTTTCTCCTGTCGTATGAAACGGCATTTTACGATGTGAAAGGTACTATATATTAGCCAATTTAACTATCATGTTTTCCGGAAGCCTGTCACCAACCTGCGAAGGTTTATCTGGAAGAAAGTGGTGACATGGAAAGCTAAGACAGCAGCTAAACTGTGAATACCTTTCGGAATAATTACCTAAATTGCAAAGGATTAACACACTATAACGTAGGTCCATGTATTCAACATTTCAGTGGCACTTCCAATGAATCAGAAAAATCAGTAACAGAAGTAATCATCGCAATGGACAATATTTATGAAGTGCACTGCGTACTTAGGAAATGAAAAGCCTCATATGTGACTGCAAAATTATACACTGGTTCCAGCAATCCATCCAATTGTTGCGACGAGAGAACAGGCAGACAATATAATCTACAATCAGACTCTACAGCATGGAAACAGGCACTTCAGCCCACCTTGCCGATGCTGACCAAGTTAGTATGTTGATATAGTCTCAGTTGCATGTATTTGGCCCATTGTCCTTTGGCCCTTTCTATCCATGTATCTGTCCAAATGCTTTTTAAAAGTAATAGCTGTATCCTTTTTTATTGCTTCCTCTGGCTTCTCATTCTAGATATCTGAGCGAGAATTTTTATCCTGAGGTCCCTCTGAAATCTCTCCCCTCTCACCTTAAGCAAGGCCCTCTGGTTTTAGAACCTCTAATCTAGGAAAAAGACTGACTGTTCATTTGATCTATGCCCTTCATGAATTTGTACTCAATAAAGTCACCCCTCAGCCAATTGGTTATCTCGCCTTAGATTCCATATGAGCTAACTTTCCAGACAGGCCTACATAACCTTGTCAAAGGCCTTGCTATAGTCCACATTGACAAAGTCCACTGCCATACACAGTTCCATAATTCCCTTGGTGACCTCTTCAAACAACTAATCAGAACTATCTGGTAACACTAAAGATGATTAACACAGTCACACAATTACTTCGACAAAAGTCCAGTGCTTTTGCTTTCTAAGAAGTCAAGAGTACTTAGTACTGTGGAAACAGGCCCTTCGGCCCAATTTATCCACTGTCCCAGCTACACTAGTCCCACCTGCCCATGTTTGGTCTATATCCCTCCAAACCCGAGCTATCCGTGTACCTGTCTAACTTCCTTAAATGTTGGGATAGTTCCTGCCTCAACAGCCTCCTCTGGCAGCTTGTTCCATACATCCACCACCCTTTTTGTGGAAAAAGGTACCCCTCAGATTCCTATTAAATTTTTTCCTCTTCACCTTAAACCTGGTCCTCGATTCACCTACTCTGGGCAAGAGACTCTGTGCATCTACCCGATCTGTTCCTCTGATGATTTTATACACCTCAATAAGATCACACCTCAACCTCCTGTGCTCCAAGGAATAGAGTCCCAGCCGACTCAACCTCTCCCCATAGTTCAGACCCTATAGCCCTGGCAACATCCTCATAAATCTTCTCTGTACCCTTTTCCGCTTGACATCTATACCAACACTTAACAGTTTTGACTTGCATGAAACAAGCTTCCAATTAACAGATGTATTATTAACGGAACAAGTTAGTGATCCATCATCTCCCCTGAACCCTAAGAAGTTATGTTTACAACCTTTCAAAAACAGTAGCACTTTTATCAAGCTTAAACAATTATTTACCAAATTAAAGAGATAAAATACTGCAGATGCTGTAATTCGAAAACCACAATAATTGCTCAGAAAGCATCTGTGGTGATTTGACATTTCAGTGTGATTAGAAACAGCGAAAGGCTAATGACCCGAAATATTAACTCAGTTTTTCTTGACACAGAAGTTGTCAGATGCATGTACTTTCAGTTGCAATGTTACAAAATTTTGAGATTTTAAAAATCAAGTCTGCAATTTATCCCATCAGATAAAGCATAAAAAGTTTAATTTGACACCTAATTCACTTTCATATCTTCAGTATTAAACAAGTTATGGCCATATTCATACTCGGAAATTAACAACTTGCCTCCTATTGCTTTTCTATTGACTTAACACAAAAGTTGTGATTGAAGACAGTCAAAAGCCCATAACTTTCTTAAAAATAAGGAGAACTGAAAGAAATTTTCAGTTATTTTAGATTGAAGTATTCTGAAACAAATATGAAACAACCTTACTTGGATGACCTGAAATTAAAGCATATAATTAGTTACCCAATTGTTGCTAATTACAAAATTCAATTACTAGATCTAAACATCTATCCATTTCTTAAGAAAAAAATTAAAAAAATTTTTAAAGCCTAAAAGCCCTGTCTCACGGTGCGAGTCCACCCAAGAGTGACCCCAAGTGAAAGAAAAAAAACGGACTCGTGGTTATGCACGAGATTCAAAGTTTATGGTCAAGTTTTTAACCGAGTTCCCACGGGCATGTTTTTATACGATGTGCCAAGGTGCTCTCCCGTGTTACCAAGTTCCTCTCCCGTTACACTTGAGCCAACCGTGAATGAAGGTATGTTTTAATAAAGCAACAATGTTAAAGAAAACATCTCCATCCTGTGGCTTTGAGTTAAAGATAGATATCAGCGCGGCTGCATCTATTAATATGACCTACAGAGAGAAAATGCGCATCAGATTGTTGGGAGACGGAGCTCAGGGTTCGCCTCCTGAGCTGCTTTGGTCCCCAGGCGTGAGAGAGGTTGGGGAGGGTGGGAGGGGGGGGGGGCGTCATTAATCTGTCTGGGGTGACAAGTCTCTTGGGTTAGGAGTGGTGTGCAAGGGAGTGGTGTGCAAGGGAGGCTTAATTCTCTCCGATCTCTCTGAAGCCCCGGACGAGAACAAAGGAAACCTAACTTGGCAGCGCGTACAAGCCCTTTGTATATTCGGGTCTCGACCCGAAACGTCACCTATCTCCTTACTCCTTCACTCCTTAGATGCTGCTGCACCCGCTGAGTTTCTCCAGCCTTTTGTGTACCCCCGTTGTATATAACTTTGCTGCTGACGTGCACACCCACTCTCTCTCCCTCTCTCTCTCTCTCTCTCTCTCTCTCTGCTCTCTCTCACTGCAGCTCAGAGCCCAACCTCGTCATCCTATAGTGGTAACATTCACATCGGGTCCCCTCCACACCCACACCCCCTCTCTCCGACACACACCCCCCACAAGGCAACAGGCAGCGTGAGAGACAGAGAGTTTGTAGGGTGTTAGTTTTGTATAAGGATTTATTATTAAATTATTAGCCAAAGTCAGATTTACTTATTTTAAACGAAGTTTGGAGCGCTTGACAATACTTTTTTTTCTCTTTGCGCTCGTTTTCAGAAAGGGTTCAGACCCCGCTTAGCTCGTTGCCCCCTTTGAACCAAGCCCTGTTAGAGGGAGGGAGGGAGGGAAGGTGTGAGTGAACAAGAGCGCCGAGGAGGAGAGGGAAATGGGGGGGGGGGGGGTGGGTGGAGGAGAAATAGGGAAGAAGTTAGTTGTTCAGATCAGAAACCTGTAGGCTGGGAGCCATAATGGTGAAGAGCACACCCAGTTCTTCTGAGGAGTGCATAAGAGACATCGATCCGAAGCAATGTTCCTCTAGAACTATAACTGAAACCGTGTCCACATCACCTCCTCTTGGTCGGACCGCAACACCAAATCTACGCGTCAGGAAAATCCATTGATTCATCTCCATGGTTTTTATAGCTAATTTTCCAATAAATAACTGCAGTAATCACCCCCAGAAAGGGTAGGATCGGGCTGAAGCCCAGTGTTTAGACGTTGGAATGTTTTTTTTTATCATTCTAATAGAATGATTTTCCACTCCTGTGGTAATTAAACCTTTTTTTCACTCCTAGTTTTTTAACATATTTTTAGGATATACATTATATATAAAAGTGTACACATGGGAAAATAAGACGAAAATGACCAAAAAGCAAAGAATATTTATCTAGGGTGAATTAAATTTTGTGATTAAGACTCGAGCGTGAATGGCACTGAAATATTTTAAAGAGTTCCCACGGTAGACTCACGATTCACTAAGTTAAACGCACGGCCCTACGTTCTTACAACGAGTCTAAATGTTTCAGTTTTAATCTTGAACACTAAATTTGACTCGTGGAAAAAGTCAAACATGTTTGACTTTTTTCACGAGTTCACAAGTTTCACGGGTACCTGCCGTTAGCGCCAGGAGTGGACAAGTTGATCGCGCGAGGTCCGACGTTCCGGCTACGTTGGCTGTACGTGATCACCACGAGTGAAAACTCGGGGTCACTCGTGGGCCAACTCGCAACGTGAGCCAGGGGTTTTAGTGTCCAATTAACATTCACACAATAATTCACACCATAACATGATTTTAAAATCTAATTGTCATTAATTTATAGGCCAAATTGAAGGAATTCAGTGTTTAATGCCCATAAATTAATGGGCATTTTAAACAGCTTGCGAGTGGGATTTTCTGGAACACGATGGATTGGAACGTTGCGGTTGCGGTGAATTTAAACCCCATATCAGCAGGAAAACCCAACATCTGCCAGTTCATATGGGGGCTAAATCACCGTTTCTCAACATGAAATATTGATTAAAGTGATCTGAAAAAGCAGGTTTATATGTAAAAATAAACAGCTTTCACTTACCTGTCCCCTATGTAAAATCCGTCCCCGTTGTCGGAGTTCACGGCATTAGGAGCTAATTTTTATTTTACTGCAGCGATGAAATAGTCGGGCTATTTATTTAAAAAAATTAACTTACCGGCAGTCGGAACGAATCTCCAGAAATAGATCACACTCCGACAAAAGAAAGCTCCGGATGGCAAGGGGAAAACCGCATTTCAACCCTGCCCCCCCCCCCCTTAAAGGCGCCAAAGTCGCGCACACGGCCAGCGGCAGAACTGCAGCACCGCTAAAGATAAGTTTTGTAACATACCTACTTTCAGCATCTTATTCCCACTAGTTCATTGGGTGTTCAGGTTATACAAAGATACAATCTATTTTCACACCACTTTCATTCTTCAAAAAAAAGGCATTGAATTTGGCAACAAATTGTGTTCTTTTGCAACTAGGCAATTTATGAAGGTTTAACGACTGACTGTGGGCATGACCAACATTATGAGATCACTATTTCAGCAAGATATTTCCCAGGAATATCTTACGATTGTTCGGATCATTGCATAATTCTGTAGTTATGCACGTCTGCACGATGCACTTCTAGAAATGTCCGTTGGCATGTGGTATTATGGAGGAAAACCAATATTATCTATTCTATTCCCGAAATACTCTTAAAGATGTTTTTTGATATAATAACTATAGGTGCAGGAGTAGGCCATTTGGCCCTTTGAGCCAGCACCGCCATTCAATGTGATCATGGCTGATCATCCCCAATCAGTACCCCGTTCCTGCCTTCTCCCCATATCCCCTGATATTTTCAAGAGCCCTATCTAGCTCTCTCTTGAAAGCATCCAGAGAACCTGCCTCTGAGGCAGAGAATTCCACAGACTCACCACTCTCTGTGAGAAAAAGTGTTTCCTCGTCTCCGTTCTACATGGCTTAGTCCTTATTCTCACACTGTGGCCCCTGGTTCTGGACTCCCCCAACATCAAGAACATGTTTCCTGCCTCTAGCGTGTCCAAACCCTTAACAATCTTATATGTTTCAATGAGCTCCCCTCTCATCCTTCTAAACTCCAGAGTGTACAAGCCCAGCTGCTCCATTCTCTAAGCATATGACAGTCCCACCATCCCGGATATTAACCTTGTAAACCTACGATGCACTCCCTCAATAGCAAGAATGTCCTTCCTCAAATTAGGAGACCAAAACTGCACACAATACTCCAGGTGTGGTCTCACTAGGGCTCTGTACAACTGCAGAAGGACCTCTTTGCTCCTATATTCGATTCCTCTTGTTATAAAGGCCAACATTCCATTTGCTTTCTTCACTGCCTGCTGTACCTGCATGCTTACTTTCATAGACTGATGTAAAAGGACCCCCAGATCCCGTTGTACTTCCCCTTTACCCAACATGACGCCATTTAGATAGTAATCTGCCTTCCTGTTTTTGCTACCAAAGTGGATAACCTCACATTTATCCACATTAAACTTAATCTGCCATGCATCTGCCCACTCCCACAACCTGTCCAAGTCACTCTGCATTCTCATAGCATCCTCCTCACAGTTCACACTGCCACCCAGCTTTGTGTCATCAGCAAATGTTACTTTGAATCCCTTCATCCAAATCATTGATGTATATTGTAAATAGCTGCGGTCCCAGCACCAACCTTGTGGTACCCCACTAGTCGCTGCCTGCCATTCTGAAAGGGACCCGTTAATCCCTACTCTTTGTTCCCTGTCTGCCAACCACTTCTCTATCCAAGTCAACACTCTACCCCCAATACCATGTGCCCTAGTTTTGCCCACTAATCTCCTATGTGGGACCTTATCAAATGCTTTCTGAAAGTCCAGGTACACTACATCCACTGGCTCTCCCTAGTCCATTTTCCGAGTTACATCTTCAAAAAATTCCAGAAGATTAGTCATGATTTCCCCTTCGTAAATCCATGCTGACTCGGACCGCTATCTCAAGTGTTCGGCTATCTCATCTTTTATAATTTACTCCAGCATGTTCCCCACCACCGATGTCAGGTTAACTGGTCTATAATTCCCTGTTTTCTCTCTCCCTCCTTTCTTTAAAAGTGGGATAACATTAGCTACCCTCCAATCCACAGGAACTGATCCTGAGTCTATAGAACATTGGAATGCATCCATGATTTCTAGAGCCACTTGCTTAAGTACCCTGGGATGCAGACCATCAGGCCCTAGGGATTTATCAGCCTTCAGTCCCATCAATCTATCCAACACCATTTCCTGCCAAATGTGGATTTCCTTCAGTTCTTCGGTCACCCCAGATCCTCTGGCCACTACTATATTAGGAAGATCCAAAGTACCTGTTCAACTCCTGCCATTTCCTTGTTCCACATAATAAACTCACCTTTTTCGGTCTTCAAGGGTCCAACTTTGGTCTTAACTAATTTTTTACTCTTCACATACTTAAAGAAGCTTTTACCATCCTGCTTTATATTCTTGGCTAGCTTACCTTCGTACCTCATATTTTATTCCCGTACTGTCTTTTTGGTTAGCTTCTGTTGTTCTTTAAACATTACCCAATCCTCTTGCTTCCCGCTCATCTTTGCTACGTTGTACTTCTTTGCTTAATTTTTATACTGTCCCTGACGTCCCTTGTCAGCCATGGTCGTCCCTTTCTCCCCTTGGAATCTTTCTTCCTCCTAGGAATGAACTGATCCTGCACCTTCTGTATTATTCCTAGAAATACCTGCCATTTTTGTTATCCCTGCTAGTGTATCTTTCCAGTCAACTTTGGCCAGCTCCTCCCTCATGGCCCCATAGTCCCCTTCATTCAACTGCAACACTGACACCTCCGATCTACCCTTCTCCCTCTCCAATTGTAGATTAAACCTGACCATGTTATGGTCACTGCCTCCTAATTAACCTCGAGATCCTTTATCAAATCTGGTTCATTACATAACACTAAATTCAGAATTGCCTTCTCCCTGCTAGGCTCCAATACAAGCTGTTCTAAGAATCCATCACAAAGGCACTCTACAAAGTCCCTTTCTTGGGGTCCAGTACCAACCTGATTTTCCCAGTCTACCTGCATGTTGAAATCTCCCATAACAATCACAGCATTACTTTTGCTACATGCCAATTTTAACTCCCGATTCAACTTGCGCCCTATGTCCAGACTACTGTTTGGGGGCCTGTAGATTAGTCCCTTTAGGGTCTTTTTACCCTTACAATTCCTTAGTTCTATCCATATTGACTCCACATCTCCAGTTTCAATGTCACCCCTTGCAAGGAACTGAATTTCATTCCTCACCAACAGGGCAACCCCACTCCCTCTGCCCACCTGCCTGTCTTTTCGATAGGAGGAATACCCTTGAATATTCAGTTCCCAGCCCTGGCCCTCTTGCAGCCATGTCTCAGTAATTCCCACAACATCTTACTTTCCAGTTTCTAACTGAGCCTCAAGCTCGTCCACTTTATTCCTTATACTTTGCGCATTCATATACAGCACTTTGAGCTCCGTATTCACCTCCCCGCTCGCACTTGGTCCTGACCTTACTCTGCTGTCCATTCTCGAGCTTTCCTTCCCATTAATTTGAGAATCTTTTGTAATTTTTCCTGTAGTCACTTCCTCTTCAATTTCATTTCGGAGTCACGTGAGTGACTTCGTGAAGAGCCCGCCGGCACGCATGCGCGACATATCGTCGCAACGCATTGCTGCCGACGGCTGGCGGTGGGGTGCGCTCCCCGCCAGCCCTTCATAAGGGACCGCTAATGTAAGTTGTACTAACCTTAAGTTGGTTGGTCCTTGCTGTTTGTGTTTCTCTTTCAGCAAGGACATGGACGGGAGTACGAAGGGCCGAAAGACGTCCGTTCGGAGTCGCCGGCCATCTGTCCCGGAAGCCTCATCATCGGCTACACCTGTGCAACAGGCCGGGAGGAAGGCGGGGAAACCGGGTAGCCCTGTTACTGCAGGACCGGACCCGCTGCCACACCGCAGCTCCGGGGAGGAGTTCGAGGAGCAGGACTGCGGTGTGCCACCAGAGCAGGTGGACCCTGCTTCAGCCTTCAGGTCGCCAACGGGCCCGTTGGCGGCCTCGGGCAAGGGGTCGCGTGCAGCTGCACGGCCCTTCTCCCTCAGCCCTCCGAGTAGGGGGAGGGGAGGAGCCCGCAAGCCTAACCTTTTTAGGGCTAAGGCATTACCTGCCGCCGAGTTGCGGTCTGGTTCAGCGGCGGGACCCAGGTCCACTGTGAGGTCCAGTGTCGACCCCCCAATCATCAACGCTGGGACGGGTCATTTGGGTAGGGTCCCGCCACGGTCGCCGAGTCCCCCATGGATGGGAGGACGAGACCATGCGTTGGCAAGGTCCACGACGTGGGCAGCCGGCAAGCCCGCGCGGGCGTCGGGTCTCCATGCTACGGCTGGTGACGACTCCCCGCCGCATTTGCCCTCAGTGGCAGCGGCCTCAGCTCCCGCCAAAAGGAGGCAGTTGAACACACCTCCCGCGCGGGAATCGCTCAGTTTCGCTGCGGCGGCTGGCAGCGACAAATACCGGCACCGGGTTCACCTCGACGAGGTGCGGGCTGATGAGCGGAGCCTCGGCAGTTTTTACCCTGGAGGCGGCTGAACGGGGAGTTTCAGCCACTGTCGCAATTTTTCAGCGGCTGGGGTTTATTGTCCATCCCGACAAGTCAAAGTTCTGCCCTTCCCAGGTCATGGATTATCTGGGGTTTACGGTGGATTCCAATTGCATGAGGGCCACCATACCGACTAATAAGGTTGGGGATGTCACCCAAGCGTGTCAGGATTTAGCCTGCGCCAGTATACCATCAATTAGACAAACAGCTAAGGTGATTGGCAAAATCGTAGCATTGTTTCCAGCAGCCCAATACGGGCCTTTGCATTATCAAAATTTGCAAAGAGCCAAGATCTCCGCGTTAAAGCGGAACGCCGGTCATTTTGACAGACCAATACGGCTGCCTTCTAAAGCTAAGATTGAGTTACAATGGTGGGTGCGCCATATTAGTAGCTCATTCAAACCCATTGTTGTGCCCAATCCGATGGTATACTTGCAAACCGATGCAAGCTCCTATGGCTGGGGAGCTACGGATAACTGTTCTAGTTGCGGGGGCAGATGGGATACCCTTGAATCTACTATGTTGTTGTCACAAGGGATAAACTATTTGGAGCTGCTTGCAGCATTTCACGGACTTCGTGCTTATTGTTCCAATCTTATTGGTGCTCATGTCCGTCTCCAAATAGACAATACCACGGCGGTGGCATATTTAAACCATATGGGCGGTACCAGGTCAATTTCATGTGATGGATTGGCTAATACAATTTGGCTCTGGTGCATTGACAGGAATATTTGGATTTCAGCTACCTATTTACCAGGTGAGCTCAATACTGTGGCGGACACCAGGTCACGCAAGTTTAATGACAATCTCGAATGGATGTTGCATCCTCAAATTTTTGCCAAAATTACAGCCAAATTTGGTCAACCGGATATCGACCTCTTTGCGTCACGGTTGAACCATCAGGTACCAACATATGTTTCATGGGAACCAGATCCTGGGGCAATGGCGATGGATGCATTCTCGCTCGACTGGGGGAAGTGGTTTTTCTATGCATTCCCCCCGTTTTGCCTCATCAGTCGGGTATTGCGAAAGATCCAGATGGATGCTGCCACGGGCATTCTTATTATACCCGACTGGCCCACGCAGCCATGGTATCCGGTGGTCTTTGACATGATCAGTCAGCCTTGGGTCCTCTTAGAGGGTTGCCCACAATTGGTTACTCACGCTGTGTCAAGGGAGCCACATCCCTGCCATAGCTATTTAAATTTATTGGCTTGCAGGTTCTAACCAGGCCATTGCTGCAGTATGGCCTCTCAACTCGAACTATGGATACCATTGGGGCGTCGTGCCGAGAGTCGACCAGGCGAAGATACCTTTCCCAGAATTCCTCGCGGGGTTGCACCATGATGAACACTTAAGCTACAGTGCCATCAACAGCGCCAGAAGCGCGCTGTCATTCTACCTCAAGATTGAGGTAGGATCCAACAGGCTAGTGTCCAGACTCATGCGGGGTATATTCAATATGAATCCACCTACACCACGCTATAATATCACCTGGGATGTCAGGGATGTACTAACCCTGCTCAGGACGTGGTCACCCATGCAAGGGCTACAGCTGGACAAACTCACCATGAAACTGGTGATGTTACTAGCGCTGACTTCAGCACAGAGGGTACAGACGCTACATAAACTCCGCATCGACAGGATGATCTCTACCCCTGGAGAAGTAGTCTTCTTTATTGATGAGCTACTAAAGCAGCATAGACTTGGGTGCACAGGGCTGCAGCTGAAGTTCCCGGCATACCCCGCAGATGCTAGGCTATGTTTAGCCGCCCATATCCGTCACTATGTCGAGGTGACGAGACGCATCAGAGGAATGGAGAAATACCTGCTTGTCACTCACAAGAGACCTCACCATCGAGTGACAGTCCAGACGATATCCAGGTGGCTCCGGATCGTCTTGGGTAAGTCAGGTATCGACACTAATGTGTTCAAGTCCCATTCCACCAGGGCTGCATCGACGTCGGCGGCGAGGGTCATGGATGTGCCCATGGACCATATTCTCGCCACAGCAGGATTGGCGAATGAAGCTGTGTTTCAGCGATTCTACAATAAGCCTGTTGCTGCTCCCCTACAGTTCGCGGAGGCCGTGCTGAACGCAGGTCAGGAACGTGGGGATGTCCCCGAATAAGGGTTTTTTTGCTTTGTTGTTAATAAATATTCTTTATGTCTTTCAGTATAACCCGTTTCAGCAAATTGTTTACTCCCATCCATCCTTGCTAGTGGTGTGTCAGCATGGACGTGGTCCAGGGCGTGTAATCACAGAAGCTTTGAAGTCTTCACGAAGTCACTCATGTGACTCCGAAATGAAATGAAAGATTGAACGAGAACTTACCAGTTCGAAGGTTGATCTTTATTTCATGAGGAGTTGCGGTGAGGGATTTCGTGCCCTCCGCTCCCAACCCTCGATCATAATCAGCTGGTAATTAGAGTCTCTTCAATCTTACTATGTGAAGTCATTTCTGTTGTTGGTTTCTGTGATTCCACACCGCTACTTTGAAGAATGTTGCGCATGCGTGCCGGCGGGCTCTTCACGAAATCCCTCACCGCAACTCCTCATGAAATAAAGATCAACCTTCGAACGGGTAAGTTCTCGTTCAATCTTGCTATTCCATCTTTATACTCCCAATTTGTCAATCCCTCCCCCCCCCCCCCCACTATTTAGTTTAAACCCACACGTGTAGCCCTAGCAAACCTGCCTGCCAAAATGTCGGTCCCCCTCCAGTTAAGGTGTAACCGTCCCTTTTGTACAGGTCACTCCTACTCCAGAAGAGATCCCAATGGTCTATAAATCTAAATCCTTGCTCTCTGCTCCAGCCCCTCAGCCACACATTCAGATCCCTTATCTCCCTTTTCCTGTCCTCACTACCACAAGGTACTGGAAGCAATCCAGAGATAACCACCCTAGAAGTCCGGCATTTCAGTCTTCTTCCCAACTCTCTGAAGTAATGTTGGAGAACCTCCTTCCTCTTCTTCCCAATGTCGTTTGTGCCTACGTGCACAACTACCGCCGGCTGTTCAACTTCTCTTGAGGATGTTCTGAATTCGGCTTGTGACATCCTGAACACTGGCACCAGGGAGGCAACAGACTATCCTCATGTCTCGTCTGCCGCCACAGAATCATCCACCACTAGGGCTCTGCCCGACGTCGGTCTCGCCGGTCGAGTCCCATCTCCAGGATTGAAGCCACCGACGTGTCCGCCGTTTGGACTGGAAACATCGACTCCCCGGACAGTTCCACCTGGGTCTTCTGCACTCCACGATTTCCACCCTTTCTCTCTGTCACACACCTTGGTTCTTCCTGTATCCTCGGCGTGACTACCTCACTGTTGGTCCTGTCCAGGAAACTCTCGTTTCCCGGATGGCCCCGAGGTCATCCAGCTGCTTCTCCAGTGCCCCAACACGGTCCTTTAGGAGCTGAAGCTGGACGCACTTGCCACAGTTGTAGAAGCCAGAGGCTCCATCCATGTTCCTGGGCTCCCACATTCTGCAAGCCTCACACTGTCATCTGCCCCGACATGTGTTCACCGTGTTCTGTCCTCTCGAGCTTTATGAGTAGCCTCCTCTCCTCAGCCTCTCGAGCCAAAGACTCACACTTCCATCACAAAGCACTTCCCTCACAAGGCTGCTCCATAAGAGCCGTCTTGCTTATATTGACTGATATATTGCCTAATTTACCAATTTACAAACCAAATTCCTCAGTTTTAAACTGTTTCCCCCCTCTGACTCACTTCTAATTCTCTTCCCACTCAGGCTAGAGCCAATCACTGCTTTGTCCTGCTTCTCTGTTGTTGTTTCTTCAAAATCCGCAGGAGCTCATGGCTGATCATCCACAATCAGTACCCCGTTCCCGCCTTCTCCCCATACCCCCCCGACTCTGCTATCTTTGAGCCCTATCTAGCTCTCTCTTGAAAGAATATGTCAACATTTATAATAATTACATTATATATTTTGTTCCCTATTCTACCCATAACGTCTTGGTGAGATTACATCTTGGCAATGTAAACAATAGGTCTACAGAGAAAGTGATACTAATAATAGCATTACTTTTATTTTGAGACACTTTATAATCAACATCTTCAGAAAGCCAGCTGCCATATGCCAGATAACAAAAAAAGTTGGCCCATAAAAGCAAATATATAACTGCTGTTAAAAATAGAGATGATGACTTATGCCTTTCCAATCAGTCTAACAGACTAACATTTTAAACAACCTCCCATTAATCATGAACCTTTCTTCTAGTTTCACTTGGATATCAAAAGGTACACCATAATAATTCAAATATTCAAAATCACTAAACTAAAAAAATAATTTATTATCACATTGCGGCCATAGAAATGTTGGGATGGCAAATAATCGAAAGTTTCTTTTCAGGACAACAGACGTAAACAATTTTCCATTCATTTATAGTATACATGTTTTGCATTAGACAATGTAAAATAATGACCCAGTGCAAACATCTAACCTGAAATGAAATGGAGAGGCTGGGCTTTTATTTACAATGGTAATAATCCAGGCTATAATCCAAGTATATGGAAAATTGTTCAATTGTACATAGGCAACACTTCAATATCTGTATTTTGTGGAGTAGTCTTTTGGAGATACCACAAGACCTCGTCCCTTGCGAGCTCCTCTGTACACAGTTTCAACAATATCAATCATCTCTTGCTTGTCTTCCATCGGCCAATTAATTTTGTTATTGTTGCCAGTCCCCAAATCGATCATGATGTGCTTGTTCCTGAAAAGAACAAAAATTAGCCAAGGAAAAATTAAAGAAAAATATTGTGGTGTGTAAGTTTCTGACAGAAAAACAAATTGCTGCTTTCATCTATTTGAATTCTCCATTTACCAAAATACACTACAAGTTTTCTCAAAATCCATTAAGAGGGAACAGACACAGCATTTGAATTCAAAGTACAGAGTTTACAATTATCAACGCAGGTAATGCTCAAAGGATTATAGTTTATTTACCACCCCTGAGTAAAGGTACAAACAACTAAGGTCTACTTAGTGATAATTGTCTATTTAGTCTTCTGGAAATGCACAGGTAAATTCAGGATGAACATTGAGTTTGGCTGTAATAAAACCTTCAAAAGTCATCCTGGCAAAATACTGGAGCGATCACACTGTTCAGTATGTGGAGTTACAAAGAGTGTAAATGTTGCAGAAGAGAAATTACAAAAAAAATCAATATTATACCTTTGCTCTATAATTAACTTTACAAATTAATGTGCCATTTCTGAGTTGCTCAATATGTCAGGAAAGAGACAATGATCAATCCCTACAATAGCACAGTACTGAATGATAGCTCTCAGAATGTCTCCAAAGTATCTGATTCTCAGTTGTAAATTACAAGTCGATAGTACACAGAGATTGGCGACAAGAGAGACTGCAGATGCTAGAATCTTGAGCAAAAGACAATCTTTTAGAGGAACCCAGCAGTTCAAGCAGTATCTGTGGAGGGAAAAAGGACAATAATTTAACCATTATGATTTACCAGTGCTGAACCAAAGCAAATATTTGCTTCGAGGTGAGAATTAAATTATAAATCCTGAAGAGCAGAGCAGTGACTGGAACTTGTGTTACGTCTGTCGTCTACTGGCATCACTCCATTTCACAGAACAAAAATGATAGGACAATAATGACAAATCATTCAGATTTCATCGGGAAATGTCAGCAGTGCCACCTATTACAGCTGACATTTTCTTCCACTCACTAGTCTAGGATTGACATATGAATGTTAAATGTACTTCAATTGCACTGAGTGTTTGTTGACGATTTTTCCAATATATTCCAATACTGGACTACTGGTAGAAGCAACAACTTGGGTCTTTAGCAGAGTATCTGTACCAGATTTACTTCTCTACTTCAATTGAAGGGAACTAAAATCTTAGGCAATTATATATTTTACAATTACTTGAATTATTTCAGGCCGATATGACAGGCTGTTACTCATCGATTACAGCTTGGCATTTAATACTATCATCCCCTCCAAGCTGTTTACCCAACTCGCAGAACTGGGTCTCTGCGCATCCCTCTGCAATTGGATCCTCGACTTCCTCATTCACAGACCACAGTCTGTTCGTATTGGTGGAAATGTGTCAGACTCGATAACAATCAGCACGGGAGCACCTCAAGGCTGTGTGCTCAGCCCCCTGCTGTACTGACTCTATACTCATGACTGCGTAGCCGGTCACAGTGCGAACTCCTTCATTAAGTTCGTTGACGACACCACTGTTGTGGGACATATCACTGATTGCGATGAGTCGGAGTACAGAAGAGAGATCGAGCAACTGTCCATATGGTGCCAGCACAATAACTTGGCCCTCAACACCAGCAAAACCAAGGAACTGATTGGGGACTTTGAAAGGAGTAGGATGGGGACCCACAGTCCCGTTTATATCAACGGGTTGATGGTTGAAAGGGTCAAGAGCTTCAAATTCCTGGGCGTGCACATCTCTGAATATCTTTCCTGGTCCGAAAACACCGATACAATTATCAAGAAAGCTCATCAGCACCTCTACTTCCTGAGAAGATTACAGAGAGTCAGTTTGTCAAGGAGGACTCTCTCTAACTTCTACAGGTGCACAGTAAAGAGCTTGCTGACCAGTTGCATCGTGGCTTGGTTAGGCAACTTGAGTGCCCTGGAGAGGAAAAGACTACAAAAAGTAGTAACCACAGCCCAGTCCATCAATGGCTCTGACCTTCCTTCCATCGAGGGGATTTACCGCAGTCGCTGCGTCAAAAAGGCTGGCAGTATCATCAAAGACCCACGCCATCCTGGTCACACACTTATCTCCCTGCTACCTTCAGGTAGAAGTACAGGAGCCTGAAGACTGCAACAACCAGGTTCAGGAATAGCTACTTCCCCACAGCCATCAGGCTCGGACAAAACTCTGAACATTAATAACCCATTATCTATTATTTGCACTTTATCAGTTTATTTATTCATGTGTGTATATACTTATATAATGGTATATTGACACACTGATCTGTTTTTGTAGTCAATGCCTACTATGTTCTGTCGTGCTGAAGCAAAGCAAGAATTTCATTGTCCTATCAGGGACACATGACAATAAACTCACTTGAACTATTTAAAAGTTATCCATTTTCTTTACTTCTTAAAAGTTCTTATTAGTTTGAATATGTTTTTAATCTTTCTTAGTACCAGCCAGTTAAGTCAGAGGACCTATGTTCCAGCACTTTTTTCCAGGTTGGAATTCATTCTACTCTCATCTGATCCCATTATTGCACAGAAAGCATTCCCTGATATGTTGCCCTGCCATGAGGGATCCTATCAGTTTCACCCTTAAGCTCCTGCTGGGAGATATGCACATGATATATCTGAACCTTTGTGGAAGACAGCAGTGAATGCAAGCATCTTGCCTCAAATCCTGGTCATGTATCTTCTAAAGTTGATCAGAGCACGGAAGGGACAGGGGTCCAGATTTCTTGCAACACAGAAACAGGCCTTCAAGTGTCCATGTATACAATCCCATTGACCATATTGGGATTGTGTACATGGACACTTGGTTCATAGCTCTCTATGTCCCAGTGATTAAAATTCTCATCCAGATACCTTTCAAATGCTACATTTTATAATGTGATGCAATATCACAATTACCTTATTGTTCTCTTCTCAATAAATAGCTGCTCCTGATTTACAATATTTTCCTTTGGAGCAACCTCAATAGCTGATTTGTCACACTGAGTGGTGTGTTCCAGGGAGCATGAGCGCTAACCAAACTTTAAATGTGCCGCAGAGATTTTGGTACAGTTCCACCCAGTAGGAGAATTTGCCACAGCAGTAAACATTTTCAATCATAATACAGTCAACAACTGGCAAGAAAACATTTTTTTTAATTCACCTAAAAATAGTTAAACAAAACCCAAACAAATCGCAGGATAAACTGTTTCCTTTTACTGTAAAAACAATTCTACAGAGAGCAGTGTTAATGCTAACAATTCTTGATCAGTCAAAAGTAATATTGAATATTAATCCATCGTCCTACATTATTTATCTAAAAATAGGAATCTGGCCTGCTACCAGCAAATCTCCTTCAGTAGTCAAACCAGATGCATGGGGTGAGTAATTTACTTCATAATAAGTGTACATGACTGCTATTTCTTTAATTTCTCCCTTTGCCTTAAAATGCTCTTAAGTGCTGGTACTCGAGTAAGTTTGTTTAAACCTAAAACACATTATCAACTTTGACTAACTCCTTGCCTCTCAACTCATGCCCACTGAACGCAGCCAGGGACTGGGAAATGCGTGTTGACCTAGGCCAGAGGCTTTTGTTCCCAGTTGAAATCGCAGTTACCAACCTGCGACCAGACCTCGTTCTCTGGTCCAACTCCTGTCGGCGCGTTTTCATCATTGAGCTGACGGTCCCATGGGTGGAGGCTGTGCACGAGGCTTATGGAAGGAAAAAGCTTCGATATTCAAACCTTGCAGCAGAGGCAGAGGAGAGAGGTTGGAGGGTAAGGGTGTGTCCAGTGGAGGTGGGGTGCAGGGGCTTTGCAGCCAGTTCCACTGCAAGGCTCAAAGGGCAGGCACAAAGGAGGGCAATAAAAGAACTTGCCAATGCTGCCGAACGGAGCAGTCACTGACTGTGGCTGAAGAGGAAAGATGCTGTCTGGCCTGCCATGTGACCATCTAGAGGCTAACAATAAGACACACACCCAGGTCTGATCATCCTGTGGTGGGCCTGCCTCGACTGAGGGTGTCTTGTGATAAAAGGCCGAAACACCCAGTGACGTTGAGGTACACAACTGAAGATGTGTCTGATTGTTAGCAAAATTCACCTAGTGGTCATACCCAAGAATGTCAATTGTAGTGAAATCTTAGGTATTGTAACATCCAGTCCTACTAATAAAAAAAAGGTATAGTGGACTAATTACACTTAGTCAGAAAGTTGGTGAAAACAGTGATATCCACACTGCCATGAATCAACACAAGTTAGCAATGCAGTGATACAAGTTATGCTTTAACCTACTGGAGGCAAAATACCAAATTTATAAATTATTTCCAACGAACCATAGCCGAGGTAAAAGAATATGCTGGGTAGTCTACATAGAACTGAAATAAGGATAGATTTCAGAGGATGTTGAATCTTCAGAAAGTTATCGTCTGAAGGATTGTGGTGATTGAGCCTCCACAGTCCAAGAGAATTATCTGAAGTTTCACCACTTTGTGGGATTTCTCCTCATTGCTTTCAAAACAGATTGAGATATATTTGGATAGCAAAGGAGATATGGGAATAGGGCAGGATAGTAGTGTCTGAGGTAAAAGATCAGCCATGATCTCATTGGGTGCTGAGGTTCACGGTCACATAACCTACTGCACTGTGGCACTTGCAGTCAGTGCAGTATGGATATGGGTGGTACAGTCAGTAACCAATCAGATCACTAGTGTTTTATTCGGAGTAATTTAAAACAGTGTAATGCCAACTGTAAGATCCATTGTTGGAAAAAAGGCATTGAAAGATTAAAATGCAAAGAGTTATTAAAAAAATTCTGAAGGAAATGGAAATGTCACAGCAAAAGGCATATATTGACCAGGAGATAAACTGCTTTCAGTGCTGAGAACAACCAATCTACCCGATGAGCATGTGCTCATCTTAGTTTGGTTCCTAAACTCTGATTTGCAGTAGACCACCTTTAAAGCAAAACAGCCAAACTACATGCAACTGTTAAGTTGGAAAATTGCAAATGAACAAGGGGAAAAAAAGCAAAATCTAAACAGGCAACCTTTGTATCTGATATCCATTTTTAAAATCCAGTCAGCAAGACTAAACTTGACCATTTCATGCAGTACAAAGCTGATGGAAACAGCTTTATTTGAGAACCTTCCATCTTTTCTAAATTTTGAAAGTAGGATTCTAATCACAAACTACATAGATTGGCACCAGTGTGGGAATGTTTGATGTAAGCAATATTATACTTTACAAATTGTAATTAACAAAACTACAAATCTTACAAAAGATTTGACAAATGTAACTTATTTGTGCCATGGTGATGAGGAACTGTGATTTTACCTACCGGAAGAAAAACATAACAGTGCATGGATCATATAACTCGTACATCTTGTTGAAGTCTGGTACCTCGGTGATATCCACAAGATAAATAACAGCAAAATTTTTCACCTAAAAATAGAACAGATTACAAATTTTACATTATATGAAATAAATTGATAATTTTTCAGGAACCAAAAAATGTTTTCTTTTTAAAAGTTAATATAATAAAGCACATAATGCAAATTCCATGTTTATTAAGCCAAACATTAAGCCAAATATTTTAAATCATAATTTTATTAGAGCTTATTAAAAAAATAACTTGCATGCTTGACACAATCTCCAACAAGTAACTGTCGTTTCTCAAGATTTTATTTTAAAAGTTCTGCAATATTGAAAGTCAGAATTGTAAATAATAGCTTGATACTTATTTTAACAGTGCAGTGTGTGTAATGAAATGACACACAAATGAAAGCATTAATGCTCAGGGCCACAAAGTGGAAAACATAATGGAGGCAATACTATTTTACTGATGAATTGAAAAAAATGAGAGGAGTGAAATATGATGGACCGTGACTTCAACAAATCAATGGGAAACATCAGCAAGATTCTTTCTAGCCGTTCATTGCCAATTCAGGCAAAATAAAGGTTGGTGAAAAAAGTAAATACAAAGGAGAAAAAGATTTTCAAACTGCTTTTTTATTGGTAAACAACATTAATATTTCATGAAAAACACAGCCATTTACTATCCATTCCTTGCACTTGCAGACGAGAATTACAATCAACCATGTTGATGCATCTGCTTTTGCCCAGTTGCCCAGAGAGAATAAAGGTGGTGGATTTGCTTTACTTACAGAGATTAACATACTGGAGAGGTTTTTCTGACAGTCCTTTAGTTTCAGGATCCTGATTACTGATGATGGATTTTAGTTACCAGTTTACCTAATTATTTGAATTGAGAGCCTAGGCGTCTAGTAATTTCACCCCTATTTGGCTGCACTCTGATTACATGAGAAGGAAAATGTGGCTGATCGTTTTATAACCATCTAACCATATAACACTTACAGCACGGAAACAGGCCTTCTCGGCCCTTCCAGTCCATGCCGACCATTTATTTTTTCCCCTAGTCCCATCTACCTGCACTAAGACCATACCCCTCCTGCTATTCTACGCTATTCCTGCTATTCTACGTAAATAATTGTTATACTAAACTTTGATGTATTTCTTGGTATTTTCAAAAGCTCACCTTTTCAGCAATACTGTACAACACCTCATCCATCTTCATGCACGTTGGATCCCAATCATGACCAAAACGAATGACTACAACGCGATCTTCCTCCGACAGAATGGCCTGGTCAACTTGCCAACCATTGTGGAGATGTGGTAACATATACGACATTCTGGCAGAGTTATACTAACTTCCAAAACAAACTAAAACAAACTAAAACAAACAAAAGAGGGGTTAATTTACTCCTAAACTGGGAAGTTCAACATGCAATTAGCAGCACTGTGAAGCTGAGAGCGGCTTTACAAAATCAGTGGTAATAATAGAGATGGCCTGACATAAAAATAATCATATTAGTGTGTATAAAAACATTTACAGCTATTATACTGTTTGAAGTAATGAACACTGCAATTCTATGAAATGAAAATACTGTACAGAATTTTCACCTTTCATTTGCTCTCCTTAATGTTCCACCCATATTGGTCCATTTGGTCAGAATGCACTGGAGTTTTTAACAGTCATACATAGAATGAATAAAATAAAACAGTTTATTTCAACTTAAATGAGCAGCAAACTATTTAAGAGTCCAGTGTAAATAGTACATAAGCTGATCCTGTATTTTGATGTGATCCGTGATAGCACCAATTTACAATGGGAATGTCAATGTACAAGGCATATGCATTCCTTTTTTCCCCAAATACTTACTTTCAAATATAACATTTAGAGCACAGCAATGATGTGATTGCAGGTGAGCAACTATGGCTCAATAATATTGCTAACTATACTTCCTATTTTCCTATAGTTGTATAAGATGTTGGTGAGGCCACATTTGGAGTATTGTGTTCAGTTTTGGTCACCCTGCTCTAGGAAAGATTATGTTAAGCTGGAAAGAGAAGTTTTACGATAATATTGCCAGGATTTAAATGCCTTAGCTATAGAGAGAGGTTGAGCAGGATAGGACTA
This sequence comes from Raja brachyura, assembly GCA_963514005.1. The sequence continues at coordinate 84,000,551 of OY740784.1, forward strand.
TATTCCTCGGAGTGCAGGCAGATGAGGGGTGATCTTATTGGTGTATAATATCATGAGGAATATAGTGTCCTCCATAATGTTTGGGACAAAGACCCATCATATATTTATTTGCCTCTGTACTCCACAATTTGAGATTTGAAATAGAAAAATTCACATGTGGTTCAAGTGCACATTGTCAGATTTTAATAAAGACCATTTTTATACATTTTGGTTTCACCATGTAGAAATTACAGCAGTGTTTATACATAAACCCTCCCCATTTCAGGGCATCATAATGTTTGGGTCAGAGCAATGTCATATAAATGAAAGTAGTCATGTTTAGTATTTTGTTGCATATCCTTTGCATGCAATGACTGCTTGAAGTCTGCCGATTCATGGACCAGCTGTTGCTGGGTGTTTTCTCTGGTGATGCTCTGCCAGACCTGTATTACAGCCATCTTTAACTTAAGCTTGTTTTGGGGGCTAGTCCCCTTCAGTTTTCTATTCAGCATATAAAAGTCATGATCAATTGGATTCAGATTGGGCGATTGACTTGGCCACTCAAGAATTGACAATTTGTTAGCTTTTAAAAACTCCTTTGTTACTTTTGCAGTATGTTTAGGATCATTGTCTTACTGTCGAATGAACTGCCGGGCAATGAGTGTTGAGGCATTTGTTTGAACCTGAGCAGATAGTATGCTACTACCAGTTGTATCATCAATGAAGATCAGTGAACCAGTACCTTCAGCAGCCATACTGCCCAGGCCATAACACCCCCACCAACGTGTTTCACAGATGAGGTGGTATGCTTTGGATCTTGGGAAGTTCCTTCTCTCCTCTATACTTTGCTCTTGCTATTACTCTGATATAAGTTACTCTTCATCTCATCTGTCCATAAGACGTTTTTCCAGAACTGTAGTTGCTCTTTTATGTACTTCTTGGCAAGCTGTAACCTGGCCATCCTATTTTTGCAGCTAACCAGTGGTTTACATCTTGCAGTGTAGCCTCTAAATTTCTGATCATGAAGTCTTCTGTGGATAGTGGTCATTGACAAATCAACACCTGATTCCTGAAGAGTCTTTCTGATCTGTCGCACAGGTGTTTGGGAATTTTTCTTTATTATAGAAAGAATTCTTCTGTCATCAACCATGGAGGTCTTCCCTGGCCTGCCAATCCCTTTGCGATTAGTAAGCACACCAGTGCTCTCTTTCTTCTTAATGATGTTCCAAACAGTTGATTTTGGTAAGTTGGTTTGGTAGGTTTGGCTGATGTCTCTAACATTCTTGTTTCTAAGTCTCGTAATGGCTTCTTTGACTCATTGGCGCAACTTTGGTCCTCATGTTGATAAACAGCAATAAAAGTTTCCAAAGGTGATGGAAAGACTAGGTGCTAAGAGCTCTCTTATACCTGCATTAAGGAGGCAATTAAACACACCTGAGCAATTACAAAGACATGTGTCCCAAACGTTATGGTGCCCTGAAATGGAGGGACTATGTATAAACACAGCTGTAATTTCTACATTGTAAAACCAAAATGTATAAAAATGGCCTTTAATAAAATCTGTCAATGTGCACTTTAACCACGTGTGATTTTTTTTCTATTACAGATCTCAAATTGTGGTGTACAGAGGCAAATAAATAAATGGTGGGTCTTTGTCCAAAACATTATGGAGGGCACTGTGGATAGGGGAACGGCACAGAATATTTTACCCAGAGTAGGCAAATCAAAAATAGTGGAAAATATGGAACGAGGTGCCAGATGAAGTAGTTGAGGCAGGTACTATAACATTTAAAATATTTTTGGACAGGTACCTGGATAGGAAGGTCTGGAGGGATCTGGGCCAAATGCAAGCAGGTGGGACTTGTGTACATGGGGGGTCTTGATCAGCATGGACAAGTAGGGTAGAAGGGCCTGTTTCCATGCTTATGATACTATGCCTATGCTAATGATGAGAGGTCATAGGTCAATACTGACTGGCTTCTAAGTTGTATTGAGAACAGAGGCCAATCTGAACATAGTTCAAGCTTAGGGACTTCACGTTTTCATACCCAACCAAAGCTAACACAGGTGGTTGGGTCCTGCCAGGCTCAGGTAACCAGGTTTTATAGTGATGCCATACATGAACCACTTTCCATGGAAATTGTATATTATAGGAATACAGCATTTAAACAGACCCTTCGGCCAACCAAGTCCACACGGTTCATTGCTCACCCGTTCACACAGGTTGTGTGTCGCTCACTTTCTCATCCACCCTCTACACATTGGTGGCGATTTACAGAGGCTAATTAACCTACAAACCCACACGTCTTTAGGGCGTGGGAAGAAATTCACATGGTCACAGGGAGAATGTGCAAACTCCGCACAGACAGAACACGAGGTCGGGATTGCACCCAGGTCTCTGGCGTTGTGAGAAAACAGCTGCGCCACTGTGCTTCCAACTGTGTAGGAAAGAACTGCAGATGCTGGTTTAAATCGAAGGTAGACACAAAATGCTGGAGTAACTCAGCGGGGCAGGCAGCATCTCTGGATAGAAGGAATGGGTGACGTTTTGGGTCGAGACCCTTCTTCAGTGCTTCCAGCTATGAGCTCAGTCAAACCTATGACATCCCATGGTAAAAATCTGAGTGTATTTACTTATAATGTATCTTCTCATGTAACTGCACACTGTAAATGGCTCGATTGTAATCATGTATTGTCATTCTGCTGACTGAACAGCACACAACAAAGTTTTTCACTGTACCTCGGTACACGTGACAATAAACTTAACTGAATTGATAAAGAACCAGCATATTCGGAACTGAACCAAGCTAGAGGAGTGCTGATATTTTGATTGCTGATTCAAACCCAATACCTACAGTCAGATCTCACTGAGCTTGACTGGAGATGCTGGCTGCACATAGGACAAAGCAATGTGGAGAAATGTCAGAAGCTACTCTGGAATATTTTAGTCTACACATTGAACAAAACTAAGTGACCATAGAAATGTGCAAGATCTCCACCAATCTGCATTAACTGCCTAACTGAGCTCATATAATTTGTCTGTGCCTGGCCCCTATCCCTCCAAGCCCTACCTGTGTATCTCTTCAAGTGTCTTTTAAATGTTGTAATTAGGCCCACCTCAACCACTTTATCCGACAGCTCGATCCATGCATGTCATTCACTCTGTTGTCCTTCAGGTCCCTTCTACATCTTTTCTCCCAGCTTAAATTTTCACCTCTCACCTTCTTGTTTTAGTCTCCTATATCCTGTGGCTATACACCTTATCCATGGCCTGCATTGTTATTTATCTCTAAGGTCACTTCTTAGCCTCTTACATAATAAGAACATAGATCCAGCCTATCCAGCATCTACTTATAACACAAACCCTTAATTTCTCCTAATCTTTTTCACACACTTTCCATTTGGCAGGATGAGTAGAATTTACATAGTACTCCAAATAAGATAAGAAATCATAGTAGAATTTGGCTATTCGGTCTATCAAGTTTACTCTGCTATTCAGTCATGGCTGATGTACCTTTCCCTCTCAACATTCTCCTGCCTTCTCCCCATGAAACTTTACACCCATACTCATCAAGAATCTGTTCATCTCCACCTTAAAAAATACCCAATGACAGCCCTGTGGCAAATGGCCTTCTCAGTTTCTTGTAAAGTACTCAATACACTGACTGATGAAGGCAAGCATTCAAAATGCTTTCTTCACCACTGTTCACCTGTGTCATCACTTTCATAGCACGTCTAGGTGCTCCCTTAACATACTGTGCAAATCCTGCCCTGGTCTGTACCAAAATGCAATACTTTACATTTATCAGTATCTGCCATTCCTCTGCCCATTGGGCAGTAGATCTATATCTGGTTTTAATCTTAGATAACCATCATCCTGTCCCCAATTTTAATGTAATCAGCAAAAGTTACCGACCATGCCACCCACATTCATGTTCGCATTATTTTCATTAAAAACGCATAATGGACCCAGCACTGTCTATGGCACACCATTTGTTATAGGCAAAAACAGCCCTTTACCAGCTTCCTCCGTTTCCTACTTTCAAGACAGTTCAAGACATCATGATATCTAACCCTCCAGCCTAGCCTATCTCGTAGTATTTGGTCAAAGATCTTGCTAAAGACCATGTAGACACTGTCTACAGCATTGCCCTCATCAATCTTCTTGGTCACTTCTTTTTTTTTTTATATCTATCAAATTGGTGAGACATGATTTCCACGCACAAAGCCATGCTAATAATATAATCTCTGATCAATCGCTGTCTTTCCAAAACCATTGCAGATCCTAGCTCTCAGAATCCCCTCCAATAATTTCCCACCATTGCTGCAAGGCTCATTCACTGGGCTGCAATACACGGATCCCTTGGTTTTGCCCTCTCCACGTTATCGCAACTCTAGGCAGATTGCCCTACTCATTGGTGCACCTTGCAGGGTCAACCAGCCGAACTGGCCACAGCCGCATGTCCCTGGGACGTGGAAGGAAACCCTCGCAACCCCCATAAAGACGAGCAAATCCCGCACACAGAATAAGCACCGAAGCTGCCTCTCCCTGTGTACATTGGAAACATCATCTGCCGCCCTCATTTATTTATGTTTCTCCAACACCGGCCCACAGAGCGGGTAAAGAGAGGCTTTAGAAACACTTGGAAAAACATTTACCTCCGGTCAGGTCGCCAGGACGGTCCGCGCATGCGCGGGGCCCGCCGGGGAGATGTCGCGAGGGCCGGCCGGGCGAGCGGCCGGGCGCATGCGCGCAGGGCGGCAGAAACAGCAGCAACAGCCGAAGATCACAGAGTGGACAGCAACGCCAAGCAACAGGCAACAAGCAAAGATACCAGAGCAAGAGCCTTCTATCATCTTTGGCAACAAGTGCAGATAGATGCACAGTGCTGGAGTAACTCTGTGGGACAGGTAGCATCTCTGGAGAGGAGGAATGGGTGATGTTTCGGGTCGAGACCCTTCTTCAGACCTAGAAACATAGAAGGATACACAGAAGGCTGGAGAAACTCGTGTTAAAGAAGGAACTGCAGATGCTGGAGAATCGAGGGTTACACAAAAAGCTGGAGAAACTCAGCGGGTGCAGCAGCATCTAAGGAGTGAAGGAGATAGGCGACGTTTCGGGTCGAGACCCTTCTTCAGACTGGTCAGGGATCAGGGAAATGAGAGATATAGACGGTGATGTGGAGAGATGAAGAACAATGAATGAAAGATATGCAAAAAATTATCGATGATAAAGGAAACAGGCCATTGTAAGCTGTTTGTAGTGTGAAAATGAGAAGCTAGTGCGACTTGGGTGGGGGAGAGATAGAGAGAGAAGGAATGCCAGGACCCGAGAGCTGAGGGAGAGGTGGGAAGGGGAGGAGGCAGTCTGGGTTAACAGAATTGAGAAAATTCAATGTTTAAGCCCAGAGGATGCAGACTCCCCAAGCGGAATATGAGGTGCTGTTCCTCCAACTTGCGGTGTTGCTCACTCTGGCCGTGGAGGAGGCCCAGTACCGAGAGGTCGGATACGGAATGGGAGGGGGAGTTGAAGCGCTGAGCCGCCGGGAGGTCGGGTTGGTTATTGCGGACCGAGCGGAGGTGTTCGGCGAAACGATCGCCCAGCCTCCGCTTGGTCTCCCCGATATAGATCAGCTGGCATCTGGAGCAACGGATGCGGTAGATGAGGTTGGAGGAGGTGCAGGTGAACCTCTGTCGGACTTGGAAGGACTGCTTGGGTCCCTGAAAGGAGTGGATGGGGGAGGTGAAGGGACAAGTGTAGCATCTCTTGCGGTTGCAAGGGAAAGTGCCCGGGGAAGGGGTGGAGCGGGAGGGAAGGGAAGAATTGCGGAGGGAGCGGTCTTTGCGGAAGGCAGACGGGGGGGGGGGGGAGATGGGAAGATGTGGCGAGTGGAGGGGTCACGTTGGAGGTGGCGAAACTGGCGGAGGACTATCTGTTGTATGTGCCGGCTGGTGGGGTGAAAGGTGAGGACCAGGGGGACTCTGCCCTTGTTGTGAGTGGGGGAATGGGGAGAGAGGGCAGTGTTGCGGGGTATGGAGGAGACCTTGGTGCGAGCCTCATCTATAGTGGGGGAGGGGAATCCCCGTTCTCTGAAGAATGAGGACATTTGTGATGACCTGGTGTGGAACACCTCATCCTGGGAGCAGATGCGGCGTAGACAGAGGAATTGGGAATAGGGGATGGAGTCCTTACAGGAAGCAGGGTGGGAGGAAGAGTAGTCCAGGTAGCTGTGGGAGTCAGTTGGTTTGTAGTGGATGTCGGTCAGGAGTTTATCACCTGCAATAGAGATGGTGAGGTCAAGGAATGGTAGGGAAATGTCGGAAATGGTCCAAGTGTATTTGAGCATAGCATTGAGTATTTGAAACATAGAAAATAGGTGCAGGAGGAGGCCATTCGGCCCTTCGAGCCAGCACCGCCATTCATTGTGATCATGGCTGATTGTTCGCTATCAATAACCCGTGCCTGCCTTCTCCCCATATCCCTTCACTCCACTAGCCCCTAGAGCTCTATCCAACTCTCTCTTAAATCCATCCAGTGACTTGGCCTCCACTGCCCTCTGTGGCAGGGAATTCCATAAATTCACAACTCTCTGGGTGAAAAAGTTTTTTTCTCACCTCAGTCTTAAATGACCTCCCCTTTATTCTAAGACATGCCTTTATTCTCAGACTTCCCCAGTGACATGCTAGGTACAATATTCCCTGCACAGTAGATACAAAAAGGAATCAAGGGATATGAGGGAGAAAGCAGGAACCGGGTGCTGATTTTAGAAGATCAGCCATGATCATATTGAATGACAATGCTGGTTCGAAGGGCCGAATGGCCTACTCCGCACCTATTTTTCTATGTTTCTAAAAAGCTGGAGTAACTGAGTTTACTCCAGCTTTTGGTGTCTATCTTCGGTTTGAAGCAGCATCTGAAGTTCCTTCCTACACATTCCCTGCACAGTATTGCATTAAGAAATTCTACAATATATCTAGTCCACTGACTTTGTTGGTTCAGCTATTAAACCACACACGTTAAAAATGTGGCTCAGTCTCGTACACCAAAACTTAATTTCTCCTGCAGATAACTACGTTACTTGGTACAAAATCTTTTCATACCTCTGGTTTCTCTCTCCCCTGACTCAGTCTGAAGAAGGGTATTGACACAAAACATCACACATTCCTTATCTCCAGAGATGATGCCTGTCCCACTGAGTTACTCCAGCATTTTGTGTCTACCTGCAAAGTAAAAGTTGTTACATTGTCCCCATTGTTATCCTCTTTCAATGTATACTGTCGCCTCTTACGTCGTTTCGTATGTCTCATTGTTCGCATAAAAGCCCCAAAACTCCACATGGAGGAAATATGCAACAATTGGAGCAATCCCACAAAATTTTATAAATACATAAGGGGGAAAAGGCTAACTAGAGAGAGAGTGGCAAATGTGCCTCTTTTCAAGAAAGGCTGTAGGGAAAATGCTGTATACTATAGACCGGACTGCAGTTGGAAAGTTACCAAAGAGTATTCAGAGGGACAGGTTAAATAGGCATTTGGATGGGCAAGGGCTGATTAGGGATAGTCAGCATGGTTTTGTATGTGGGAGGTTGCGTCTCACAAATCCGATTGATTTTTTTGAAGACGTGACCAAAAAGGTCGATGGCGGCAGAGCTGTAGATGTGGTGTACATGGATTTCAGTAAGCATTCGACAAGGTTCTGCATGGTAGGCTGCTCTGGAAGGTTAGATTAGACAATAGGTGCAGGATTAGGCCATTCGGCCCTTCGAGCCAGCACCACCATATAATGTGATCATGGCTGATCATCCCCAATCAGTACCCCGTTCCTGCCTTTTCCCCATATCCCTTGGCTCCGCTATCTTTAAGAGCCCTATCTAGCTCTCTCTTGAAGATGCATGGTATCCAAGGAGAGGTAGCAGAATGCATAGCAAACTGGCTCCATGGAAGCAAGCAGAGGGTGATGGTGGAAGGTCGCCTCTCAGACTGGAGGCCTGTGACAGTGGTGTGCCTCAGGGTTCAGTGCTGGGCCTGTTACTGTTTGTCATCTACATCAATGATTTGGATGAGAACTTTTTAGGGCACGATTAGCAAGTTTGCTGATGATACAAAAGTGAGTGTTTTTGCAGATAGTGAAACATAGAAAAATAGGTGCAGGAGTAGGCCATTCGGCCCATCGAGCCTACACCGCCTTATGATCATGACTGACCATCTAAAATAGTAAGATTAAACGAGAACTTACCTGTTCAAAGTTTGATCTTTATTTTATGAGGAGTTACGATGAGGGATTACGTGAAGAAGCCCCGCCAGGCGCATGTTCGGCATACTTCAAAGCAGTGGCGTGAAAAACACAGAACCAATAGCCGGAGTAAGATAGTAAGGCTCACAAAGATTAGAACTACCAGATGATCATTTATATTATGAGGGTTGGGAGCGGAGGGCACGTAATCCTTCATCATAGCGCTTCATAAAATAAAGATCAAACTTCAAACAGGCAAGTTCTTGTTTAATCTTACTATTTTACTTCGGAGTCACGTGAGTGACTACGTGAAGATTTTAAAGCTCTGTGATTTTCATGCCGTAGATCATTCCATACGACACACTGCTTCAGTTTATACACTAGTGAGTAAATAATATATATTGCTTGAAATTATGCGATAAATATTTTAATAATAATAAAAAGAAAAGTAATAACCCCTCTTTCCCAGGGGAAATAACAACAAATGATATGCAACAATGCAAACAATTTTGAACAGAACCCAACACAGCATGTGCAACCCTGGCACTGTAACAACAGGTTTATCATAAATCTAGGAAAGTTTCTTCTTTAGACCATCCTGCGGTCTCCAGAATTTGGTCGAGCGGCACGTCCTGCAGCTTTGCCGCGGACATTGATACCGCCCTAGTGGAGTGAGATTTAAACACGAGTGTCTACTCCAGTTAATCCAGAACCTGTTTATCCATCTAGCAATAGTTTGTACTGTCACTTTTTATATGTTTCTTGTGGGTAATGAACATTGGTGTCTCACAATCTCGGAGACTCTTAATTCAATATATATTAATTCAGATGCTTAACCACACACAATGTTTAGTTGACGGAGTATGTCTTAAAGATTACATTGGTTCCAGCCTTTCTTGGCTTGCTTAGATCATGGACATAAAACGTTATTTTATCTACACAATCTAACCACAATATTTGTAATGTTTGTACTCATTGTGCTGATCTTAATGGTATGAGCATAACCACTTTAAATATTAACTTCTGAAAAGACAGTGACGTAATTGGAGTCCATTGCCGAAGCAATGTGGGAACTATACTGACATCCCAGATTTCTGTATATCTGGGTTTGGTAGGATTTTATTAAAATTCCTCTCATAAATCGGGATATTAACAGATGAGACCCGATAATTATCGTTCTGAAATTGTCCTAAATAGGAGGACAAAACACTCCGAACTCCATTAATGGTACTATAATTCAGATGCAACATAGCAAGGAACTCCAATACATCCAATATGTTTGCAGTATGATAAAATATATCTGACTGTATACAAAAGATTTCCCATTCCTTTTTTGAAACATATATTGTTTCTTAGTGCTATCTCTCCAAGCTGCAGTTATGACATCCATGGTCCTATCCGACATTCCATCAGAACCTGCAGATTAACAATTAATACAGTCATGTAATGGATGACTTGTGCTGTTACTGGATGTACCAACAATTACTGCACCTGGGATTTGTCATGAATGTCTGAATCATCATTCTGAGCACCAATGGGAACAATGGCTGTGTAGTAATGGTCCCTAGATAAGGGACATATCAGATATTAACTGATAAGAACAGTTACTACACTTGATCTTAGCCAAAAGGCTGAGAAGCAATACCAGTTTGGAACCACCAAACGCCTGCGGCGGAGACTTGCTCTATTTTGGTGACACATTGCCTAATCAGGCAAAATGGGGAAAACATAAAAGACTATACTTCCCCAATGTAGCGAGAAGCATCCACCGCTAATCCTCCTGGGTCTGACTCCCACGAGACACATTTAGACCACTGGAGATTTAATCCAGACACAACAGATCAACATTTGGTACTCATACTGTCTGACAATCTTTTTGAAACTTTTTGAATTTTAACATTCATTCTGTATTGTCATTGAACTTTCGTGATCTGTTGTCTTACCACAATATTGTCTTCTCCCACAGTTGTGGTATTGTCTACTCGTAATTGAACATACAAGTTATTTATTGTAGAACAACAGCTATCAATGCATAAAATGCCCCCAATAACTCCAAATAATTCATACCATGTATTTGGAGAATTAAATCGTCTTGGACAGTTCATCGACCACCACAACTGGTGTCGTTGTCCTTAGCTCCCCATCCGAGAGCACTCTCATCAGTCTGTAATAACACTGAAGGCTGCTGAACAAGCACATTTTTACTTCTAGTAACTTGTGCAACATTGAGAATCCATCATTGAATTCAGCTCAACCTTTTTAGTTGGTAACTGCATAGACCTAATCAATAACCTGCACACTTTTACTCTTATACTCTGGTCTTTGCAGACTTTGATCATGCCGAGGTCCCAATTCGACAGCATGAATGCTGCTATCACTTTACCAGTAACCATAGCAATTTCTTGGATGGTGGGATAAGGTTTTTTACCAAGACAAATACAGGCATTTGTAACATCCCCAACCTTAATTGTTGATAAAGTTACTGACATATCAACTGTATTAAGACAAACCCCAAATAATCAATCGTTTGGGATGCCTGTAACTTACATGTTGTTTGGATGTACAGAACCTTAGCCTTTCAATAGGCTTATGGTTGCTGAACCCAGTTCTTCAGCTGTCTCCCATTTACAATTAACATATCCTCTAGATAAATCATTACAATGAGATTCTGAGCCCTCATTAACACCAGTGCTGATTTCAATAATTGTGTGAGCAATCTGAGGGCTGAATTTAACCCATTAGGTAATTCCTTCAGCTGACCCATCCAATTAATTGAAGTACCTGAATAATAAGGCATCTTTTTTAAGTCTAAAAATAGCCACATAGCATCCTCGTGATAACAAATTTGTTACAGTGCTGAAGTGTACTTTTTTAAATGCTTATACTGAACTATAAATTTAAGATTGTGAGTCCCAGAATGACTCTGCAACCCCCATACTTGTGACAGGGATATATTATCTCTACCTGACGAGTTCCTGGTACATTCAAACACCAAGCCGATCAGATTTAATGAAGAATTACAAAACAATTGTAATCTTAACCAACCAGACGTTGTTTCCCCAGAAATGCCATGTGTAATGGAATGACATTTCTATACTTCTGTAAATGAACCAGAAGATCTCCTTCTCTTAATATAGGGGTTTGTATTCATCAATCATAACACTCATGGGTACCCAATTACTGAGTTACTGTTGGCACCCTGAGCGAGGCACAATAGATGGGTGTTTTATATTTTTATATATTTTTTACTGTTTCAGTCATAACAGTTTCTTGGAGTAGGTGAGAAACCAAATAATGTTGGCCGCCAGGTTCATCCATAGCCTCACCAGTCCATACCGATATAGCAAAACTTGGTGCTACATCGGGAACACCCGGAGCATTTCTATTGTGCTCTGGTGTATACACATAAGTAGGGACATCAGCTTCAGGGTCAGTTTCATCCTGCCCTGGTACTCCCGAGTCTTGCTCTAGGGAGACTTCATCCAGACCTATGCAAGGCACTGGTGAATGAGATTCTCATTCTATACAGGCACCATACTCAATGTATGGAAACTCCTTCGGAGCCTGCCTTAGAATCTCATGGGTCTTTAGAACCCTTGACTGATTAGAGTTTGGAGCATTTTATCTTGCTCTAGGGACCTCATCCAGACCTAACCAAGGTACTGGAGAATCAGAATCCCATTTTCATAGGCACCATACTCAGCGTATGGAAACTCCTTCGGAGCTTGCCTTACAGGAAGACATACATGGGTCTTAGAACCTAAGTCAAGTGTGGAGCATTTTCTCAATTTCCAGCCTCCCCCACTTTCTTGTCTTCCCTTGGAGGAGAGTTACTTCTTTACTGTTTTGTATTTGTGCATAAACCATATATGTTTAAAATTGTAATTCTGACAGGTACATTCTGCTTGCAGAATATTTGTATTAACCTCAGTATGACACAGGGTTATATACATTTCCATAAACAAAACTGCATCTGGTAACATATACTCAGAGCAGACTTTATTTACAAATTGTGGATATTTGGAGCTGGCATTTAGCGCAGCCGTTATCTCCAAACCCGATCTAAATAGCGGGAACCGGCTTTTAAAGCAGCCCTTATCTCCCGATCCGATCTAAATCGGAAACTGCAGTTCCAGCGCGTTCCTTTCAATTACCGTAGTTTAAAAATACTTTATTCTAGCTGACTCCGTTTTTCGAACCAGATTTACAGAGTTTTTAAATTTTATTTTCTAAATACATGAACACTCTAGCTGACTCTGCAGACTTACAGAGTTTAAAAACACTCGCAAGAAAATTCAACACTGACTTACCTGCGGGTTAAACTTACCGCTGGTGGGAGCTGCGCTCTCCACCATGTCAGCGCCACATGCGTTGACGTAATGCCGAGCATGCGCCTGGCGGGGCTTCTTCACGTAGTCACTCACGTGACTCCGAAGTAAAATCAGTACTCTGTTTGCTGCTTTTTCCCCCATATCCCTTGATTCCTTTAGCCCTAAGAGCTAAATCTAGCTCTCACTTGAAAAAGAAAACAGTGAATTGGCCTCCACTGACTTCTGTGGTAGAGAATTCCACAGATTCACAACTCTCTGAGTGAATTTTGAGGTGAAATTCTCTCAGAGAAGTTTGAGGTGTTGCAATTTGGGACACCTAACAATTTCTTCCTCATCTCAGTCCTAAATAGTCTACCCCTTATTCTTAAACTGTGACCTTGGTTCTGTACTCCCCCAACATTGGCTACATTTTTCCTGCATCTAGCCTGTCCAATCCTTTAAGAATGTTATAGTTTCTATAAGATCCCCTCGCACCCTTCTAAATCCCAGTGAATACAAGCATAGTTAACCCATTCTTTCATCATATGTCAGTCCCAACACCCCGGGAATTAACCTGCTGAACCTACACTGCATTCCCTCAATAGCAAGAATCTCCTTCCTCAAGTTAGGAGACCAAAATTGCACACAATACTCCAGATGCAGTCTCACCAGGGCCCTGCACCTCCTCTTTTCCTAATCTGACACTATTCAGATAATAATCCGCCTTCCTGTTCTTTCCACCAAAGTGGATAACCTCACATCTATCCACATTATACTGCATCTGCCATGCACCTGCCCACTCACCCAACCTATCCAAGTCACCCTGCAGCTTCATAGCATCCTCATCGCAGCTCACACTTCCACCCAGCTTTGTGTCATCTGCAAACTTGGAGTATTTACATTTAATTCCCTCATCTAAATTGTTAATATATTGTAAATAACTGGGTTCCCAGCACCGAGCCATGCCGCACCCCACTGCCTGCCATTGTGAAAAGGAACCGTTATTTCCTACTCTTTGCTTCCTGTCTGCCAACCAGTTCTCTATCCACGTCAATACCCTACCATGTGCTCTAATTTTGCACTCTAATCTCTTGTGTGGGACATTGTCAAAGGTTTTTTGAAAGCCAGATACACCACATCCACTGGCTCCCCCTTATCCATTCTACTTGTTATATCCTCAAATAATTTCAGAAGATTAGTCAGGAATAATTTCCCCTTCATAAATCTGTGCTGACTTTGACCGATCCTGTCACTGCTTTCCAAATGCGCTGCTTCAACATCTTTAATAATTGACTCGAGCATCTTCCCCACTACCGATGTAAGGCTAACTGGTCTATAATTCCCCATTTTCTCTCTCCCTCCTTTCTTAAAAAGCGGAGTAACATTGGCTACCCTGTAGAACTGGCTGTGAAAGATTGCAGCAGGATTGTCCAGGTGGGCTGAGGAATGGTTGATGAAATTTAATACAGAGAAGTTTGAGGTGTTGCAATTTGGGACATCTAACAAGGGCAGGACCTACACAGTAAATGGTAGGCCTCTGGGGAGTGATGTGTAGCAGAGGGATCTATGAGTGCATGTGCAAGGTACTTTGAAGGTCGAGTCGCAGGTAGAAAAGGTGGTCAAAAAATCTTTTGGCACATTGGCCTTCATCAGTCAGAGTATTGAGTGTAGAAGTTGGGAGGTCATGTTGCTGTTGTATAAGACATTAGTGAGACTGCATTTAGAATATTGTGTTCAGTTCTGGGCACTGTGTTATAGGAAACATATTATCAAGTTTGAAAGGGTTCAGAAAAGATTTACGAGGATGTTACCAGGACTAGAGGGTGTGAGCTACAAGGAGAGGTTGAGTAGGTTGGATGTCTATTCCTTGGAGCGCAGGAGGATGAGGGGTGATCTTATAGAGGTGTACAAAATCATAAGAGGAATAGATCAGGTAGATGCACACAGTATTTTGCCCAGCGTAGGGGAATCAAGGACCAGAGGACATAGGTTCAAGATGAAGGGGAAAAGATTTAATAGGAATCAGAGTGGGTAGGTGGGGCGTTTATGGAACAAGCTGCCAAAGGAGGTGGTTGATGCTGGGACTATACTATTGTTTAAGAAACAGTTAGAAAGGTACATGGATAGGACAGGTTTGGAGGGATATCGACCAAGCACAGGTAGGTGGGACCAGTGTAGTTGGGACATTGTTGGCCGGTGTGGGCAAGTTAGGCCCAAGGGCCTGTTTCCACACTGTATCACACTATGAGAAGGTGAAGTTAACTTAGAAAAAGTGTAGGCAAGAATTGCAGACACTGGTTTACACTGAAGATAAACATAAATTGATGGAGTAACTTAGCGGGTCAGACAATGTCTATAGAGAGAAGGAATGGGTGATGTGCACCCATTCCTTTTCTCCAGAGATGCTGCCTGAGTTACACCAGCATTTTGTGTCTTTCTTGATAAAAATACATCTATTGATGCTCTATTGAGGCCTTGTCAAACTGGGGAGTTGTGAAGATTCCCAGACCAGCTCTTCCCCGTGTCACTGCTCCCACCAGGACTCTGTGGCGTATTCGAGATTTCGCTTGCAGCACGGCTTCACTGGCTCTCCACTTCTGTAAGTTATTGGGGCAAATCCTCCAAAATTATGGAAGAACTTTGGGACAAGGACATGGACATTTTTAAGAACAGTCTTGCTGGCTGCAAAGGAATAACCCCCAATCCACAAAGGATGAACTAATTTAAAACCTGTCTGTGGGCCTGGGCATTACATGACTATGCGAATGGTGTGGACAGGAAAGGCCGGGACGGAGATAACAAGATTATCTTGGAGAGACAAAGGAAGGTACAGAGCCTCAGCAGACGGTGGTAAACATCACCATCGTGGATGACCCATCCATCGGGACAATGAGAGCCCATCTAGGCGATGGGATAACGATCAGGCTGAGGTATCATGACATCAGCAAACCACATTATCATCGAAAGCCTATTGTTCATGCCAGATCGAAACTGGGAAGCATCGAAATACCCTTTTGGCCAGAGGACCACCTGGGAGGTTTCAAAGGAGAAACTCGGGAATAAAGGCAGGAACCAAGCAAGGACTCTCTCTTTTTCTGCTCTGCTGGACGGCTCCGGACCCTGCATCAAATCTAAGCTGTAAGTACCCAAGTGACCTGGTGAAGTTCCCGAAATCGGATAGAGGTTGAAGGAAGAAGGGGAAAGGGGGTGTACTGTAAGTAAAATTGTGTAAAGTAAGTTTTTACGATATGCCCGATAGTTTTCTTTCCATAGTCTTAGCTTAAAACATAAGTTTAGTCACGTATTATGTAGTGTTGGTGAGATTCGATTTCTTATTGTTTAATAAAGCCTGTAAATTTTAGGCTTGCTTTGAGTCCTTCTTGTTTTCTGTTTTCTCTCATCAGCACGCTCTGGTCGTCAACCTTTTATCATATTCCACCATAATTCCGAGGTCTAGAACCCGGGGGAATCCCATTTGTTGTATTCTCTCTCTTGGGAACCGCTCGAGTGGAGCGGTGGCCGAATGACCACCAACAAGGGAGAGAATAACTCAGGCAGTTGGGCTCAAAGTGGAGTAAAGGGAACCAAAACCCCCACACTTCCTCCCAGTTTTCACCTCCACCCCTGCCTGAGCCACCTTGGGATTGCTGGAGTCCCTGTACAGTATCGCCTCTGGCCCTTGTCACCTTAAACTCCTCCTCCAGGGACTTCAGGGGTAGCTGTAGCTTGGTGTTATTTCCGTAAAGGGCAATGCTGCTAAGGCTCATGGACAATCCCAGCCACCTCCTGAGAAAGCTGCTGATGTTCCTCTCCAATCTCTCTACGGTGGAGATTGGGACTTCGTAGACAAGCAGTGGCCAGAGTATCCTTGGCAGGATACCATGCCGGTAAATACATGCCTTGAACTTGCGGGGAAGCTCCGACCTATCCACCGCTCTCAACCAGCTCTCCAGCTCCTGACAGGTTGCCTGGATTGATGCTGTATCCTTCAGGCTGCTGTTAAAACACCTTGCCAAGACTCTTCACTGGCCTTTCGGAGACAGTTGGGATTGGTGTCCCTTCGATGCTGAATCGGAACCTGTTCATGACTTTGCCCTTCTTCAGCACCAGTTTCCTGGCTTAAACCTCATCCTTGCCCATCCAATCAGTTTCTCCAACCCCTGGAGGATCCACCTGACCCCTGGCACTTACTCAGTGGTGACAGTCAGGTCGTCCCTGAAAGCTCTGATTGGTGGTTGGCGCATTCCTGACTTAGTCCGAGGGCCCCAGCACTCTGGCTCTGACTTGACGATCATGTTCATCGTCAAGGCAAAAAGGATCACAGAGATGGCACAGCCTGTGATGATCCCAACCTCCAATCTGTCCCACTCTGATGTTACTGACCCTGATGAGACTCTCATGTTGAACTGGTTGTAATAGTCCAGGATGAGATCTGCCACTTGGCTCGGCACATGATGCTTGGCCATGACTGTCTGGATCAGCTTGTGCGGGATGGAGCCGTAGGCATTGGCCAGGTCAAGCCAGAGCACTATCAAGTCTCCCTTGTTCTCCCTAACTTCTCTGATGAGCTGGGTCACCACTCCCGTGTGCTCTAGACACCCCGGCACTCCAGATAAGCCTCCCTTTTGCATGGAGCTGTCGATGTAGCCATTGCTGGAGAGGAAGTTGGTCAGCCGCCTCGCCACTATGCTGAAGAAGAGCTTGCCTTCAATGTTTAACAAGGAGATTATCCTGAACTGATCGATCTTCTTGGAATGTTCTTCCTTTGGGATCCAGACTCAAGACTTCAGCGAATCGCCACTACTGCGCCACTTTAGCTCTCCCCCAGATGACTTTCAGGATCTTCCACAGCCGTTTCAGTAACAAAGTTCTTGTAGTCCCTGTAGGGGACTCTGCTCGCTTCCTGGCTCTTTCCTCCCGGCGCCTTCAGTACCACTCAGCTCTACGGAGAGTCAGCAGCTTCATCCTCAGGATGGTTCACAGTTCAGCCAAGGGGGGACGTTGTTCTTCGCTGGCCACTTTTCAATGAGGCAAGGCAACTTTAGCATTCTCAAACCAACTTTTCAATGAGGCAAGGCAATTTTAGCATTCTCAAACAAACTTTTCAATGCGGCAAGGCAACTTTAGCATTCTCAAACAAACTTCAATGAGGCAAGGCAACATTAGCATTCTCAAACCAACTTTTCAATGAGGCAAGGCAACGTTAGCATTCTAAAACCAACTTTTCAATGAGGCAAGGCAACTTTAGCATTCTCAAACCAACTTTTCAATGAGGCAAGGCAACTTTAGCAATTTCAAACCAACCTTTCAATGAGGCAAGGCAACTTTAGCCTCTCAAACCAACTTTTCAATGAGGCAAGGCAACTTTAACATTTTAAAACCAACTTTTCAATGAGGCAAGGCAACTTTAGCATTCTCAAACCAACTTTTCAATGAGGCAAGGCAGCTTTCGCATTCTCAAACCAACTTTTCAATGGGGCTAGGCAACTTAAGCATTCTAAAACCAACTTTTTAATGAGGCAAGGCAGCTTCCGCATTCTCAAACCAAAGGCAACTTTTGCATTTTCAAACCAAAAAATACTTTTATCAAGCATTTTCAAGCTAAAAAAACACTTTTAGCTAGCATTTTCAAACCAAAAAACACTTTTGCATTTTCAAACCACATTAAGGGCACTCACAGTTTAGTAGACATGTATTCAGTGTTATTCACAGCTTAGACTGAGAGATGTGACCCTCTCACTCCCCCATCTTGCAGAGTCTGACTGAGGCACTCAACACTTCCGGGTTTTATAGTCCCTCCGGAAGAAGCGTGCCCTTCAGGAGAGAGAATCTTAACATTTTTTAAACATTAATATGTCTTTTATTTTTAATCGATGGGAAAAATCCTCTTGTCCTGACCAACGGAGGGGGACTCTGAGTAAGATGGCCAAAAATCGCAGCCAAAAGTGGCAGCGTTATTTCTACAATCAATATTAAGTGCAACGGGAAGTGGTCAAGATGAGACGTTTAGTAATATATATATATAACCTCCCCCTTCTTCTGACCATGTCTTATGCAATATTCAGCAAACCGACCTGGACAAATTAGTTTGATGTGACAATTGTATAGAAAGGAACTACAGATGCTGGTTTAAACCAAAGATAGACACAAAAAGCTGGAGGAACTCAGCGGAAAAGTCAACACCTCTGGAGACAAGGAATGGGTGACGTTTTGGGTCGAGACCCTTCTTCAGACGTGAAGATTGAGTTGGAAGCGTCTTGGCCCGAAACGTCACCCATTCCTTCTCTCCAGAGATGCCGCCTGTCCCACTGAGTCACTCCAGCATTTTGTGTCTCTTTGGTGTGACAGTTGTCTCATTTTGTCGGCTTCATGCATTGTGCACATGCAAGAGACGGTAGACATTTACATGTTTACATGCTGCTTGCATCTATCCATCCAAGTGTGCTCTTAATGAAATCTCACATCTTTGCAAGGGAGGAATGGAATGGATGTAACCACCGGCTAAAGCAAAGGCATAGTTAGGACAGGGAAATAATCCCACCACTTAATTAACCAGGTCTCCGAATGTAAGAACTATTTATACATGTAACATTTTTGTTTTTATATCAATGTAACTCTTTTTTGATTTTTAATGCCGAGTTAAAACCCCGTCCAGTGTGAAGGGATTGCGGCAGCTGTGCTGACCTTTCAGATGGACCATTGTCAGTGCTTATTTTCCCAACTTCCATAGCCGCTCTGTATTTGTGGAGTCAGACATGAAAGTATATCTTGATACTGGCACTGGAGATTTTCAGCATGGAGGCAGCCGTGCTCATAAACATCGCAGGTCATAGAGTGATACAGTGTGGAAACAGGCACTTGAACCCAACTTGCCCACACCGGCCAGCGTGACCAAGCTACACTAGACCCACCTGCCAACATTTAGGGATGTTACATGAATTTTTTAAATCCGATACCCGTTTAAATCTTTCAAAAGCTACAACCACAACGTGAAAAATAACACTAAATAAAGAAGAAGCAAATAAAGGAAAACAGAAGAACTAACCTTGGAGGAGAGAGAGAGAGAGAGAGAAAACAACACATACAATTTTCACAACTAACAAAAACATACATAAATAAACTTTTGATAAACTAACAAGAATAAACATACTTAAATTTTTTAAATTGATATAACATCCCTAAATGATGGGTAAAAATTACTAAATAACACGGGTGAATGAGGCACTGTACCTGAACGCTAAAGAATCCCGTGCTCTAGAGCCCTTAATGACAGTTTTATGAAATTCTCAAAACACAACTATAATTACTGAGAAATGCATATGGATGTATTTGTGACACATTGTATAACTACTTGTTAACTGCTGGCAGTTAACAAGCACTAACAGTGGTAGTTAACAAATCGTTTTGTTTGAGAGGAATCATATGATAAACAACTCCAATCATTCACTTTTAAAAAATGTAAAATTCCAAGGCGATTTTAGAAGCATAGAAACATAGAAAATAGGTGCAGGAAGAGGCCATTCGGCCCTTCGAGCCAACACCGCCATTCATTGTGATCATGGCTGATCATCCCCTATCAATAACCCTTGCCTGCCTTCTCCCCATATCCCTTGACTCCACTAGCCCCTAGAGCTCTATCCAACTATCTCTTAAATCCATCAGTGACTTGGCCTCCACTGCCCTCTGTGGCAGGGAATTCCATAAATTCACACCTCTGGGTGAAAAAGCATATTCTCACCTCAGTCTTAAATGACCTCCCCTTTATTCTAAGACTGTGGCCCCTGGTCCTGGACTAGCCCAACATTGGGAATATTTTTCCTGCATCTAGCTTGTCCAGTCCTTTTATAATTTTATGTTTCTATAAGATTCCCCCTCATCCTTCTAAACTCCTGTGAATACAAGCCTAGTCTTTTCAATCTCTCCTCATATGACAGTCCCGCCATCCCAGGGATCAATCTCGTGAACCTACGCTGCACTGCCTCAATCACAAGGATGTCCTTCCTCAAATTAGGAGACCAAAACTGTACACAATACTCCAGAAGTGGTCTCACCAGAGCCCGATACAACTGCAGAAGAACCTCTTTACTCCTATACTGCAATCCTCTTGTTATGATGGCCAACATTCCCTTAGCTTTCTTCACTGCCTGCTGTACCTGTAAGCCAACTTTCAATGACCGGTGCACAAGGACGCCTAGGTCTCGCTGCACCTCCCCCTTACCTAACCATTGAGATAATAATCTGCCTCCTTATTTTTGCTGCCAAAGTGGATAACCTCACATTTATCTATATTATACTGCATCTGCCACGCATCTGCCCACTCATTCAACCTGTTCAGGTTACCCTGCAACCTCCTAACATCCTCTTCACAGTTCACACTGCTACCCAGCTTTGTGTCATCCACAACTTGCTAGTGTTTCGCAACATGTTTCACAAAACATGCCGGGGGGGGGGGGGGGGGGTGGTGGTGCGGGGATTGTCCCCCACCTCCCAAAACATGGGGGGGGGGGCAGACAGCCCCTGTCCCACCCAGGATTTCCACCCATGATCAGCCATCAATGTGAAATTCTGATTATCTAGCATTGAAGTCACTGCTTTTAAACCAGGTTTGCAAGAAAATTGTGTTTAAGTTTGGATGGTTTCATTAATTTGGAAAGGACTTTTTAAGACAAAGAGAACAGTGGCGATTTTACTAATTTTACAGATGACCCATTTACAATCGGCAGTAGGCCATGATTTAAGAGAAGTAATCAACTATTGGGAATAGGAACATGAGACATGATTGGGCCAAACACACTCAAAAAGCGTCAATCAAATGTTTGCTGTAATTGCACTTTTTACTTTCCTACTGATGTTTTAATTTCCCTCCAGTATTTTTTCATTCTTGCATGCTAAGTGCAACTTTTGTAATTGTATCGATAGATTCTGGTCTCATCCAATTTAAAGCCTGAAGTTTTTGCAAAGTTTGAATGTTTTTTTCATCTACAATGTCACCCTCTTTCTATCCCATCTGCCATCACCTATCCACAGAAATGCAGACTATCTACAGAATGGAAAGAGAATATTCAGCTATTGTGCCTGCATGGGTTACATAGAACATTGGACATGAACAGACTCTTCGGCCCACAATGTTTCTGCTGAACATGATGTCAGGTTAAACACTTTTCCTCTGCATGCACATGATCCATATCCCTCCATGTCCCAACATATCCCAACATGTACCTGTCTAAATTCCTCTTAAATTGATTGGTATGGGGGTCAGAGGTTATGGGGAGAAGGCAGGAGAATGGGGTTAGGAGGGAGAGATAGATGTGATGGGCTGAATGGCCTTATTCTGCTCCTATCATGTATGAAATGCTACCATCAGTTTGCCACCACCACCAATCCTGGCAGCATGTTCCAAACACCCACCATTTTCCCGTGTTGATAACTTGCACCACACATCTTCTTTGAACTTTGGTCCTCTCACCTTAAAGCTCTACTCTACTCTTTGACATTTCCTCTCTAGGTTTGTTGAAAGAACTTTCTAATTTGGACCAATTTCCCCTGCAAGCTTCTCCTTATCGAGTATATGGCTTTATTTCCCCTTTGAGAGTTGCTCTTGAATATATACTTCCAATGCTTTTTCAGTAGAACATTCACAAATATTTACTGTCTCAAATCTAATTCCAATTTCATTAACAGCATCAGCAATCCAATCCCACCCCGGGCCAAATTTCTGGATTTGCCCGAAGCTCTACTTCGGATTACAGCATCCCATTTCTTTTGCGTTTTTAAATATTATTTTATTGGATCATTGAAGTACAAACATTCAGATTTTTTCTCCAAAATTAATAATGTAGGAGCCATTCATGCTTAAGTTTGTTACTGTTAGTATATTACAATATTTTGTATCGATATTTCTAGCTGTATGCTTGTGGGGGGGTTTTGATACTTGGATGGAGTACATCTGAGGAGGCTAGCGAAGCCACAGGGAGTGGTCAGATCAGATTAGCCTCGGGTACTGAAGAGACAGTTCTCACACAACACAGTTAGTAAGAATGAAAAGTTACAGCTTGTATAAGAGTTAAGAGGATCAGATATATTTATTTGTTATCTGTATTACTACAATGCAGAACCAATCAAACTGGAAATAACGACTGGAAGATTTGTTTTTACTATCAGCGACTGCGTAAGTTCTTTCAGTCTGACATTCCCAAGTAGTAATGGCTATTAAAAGTTGGACATTTGGAGAAGGGAGAGAAACGAATCAAGATACCCGAGCGTTTACTGCAAACTTACTGCAAAAGGTTTTATCTCTGGACCAGAAACCTTTATTAGCCCGAGCACACAGAGTAATGAGGCGTTATACAAGACAAGACGCCCCTCCAAGACAAATGATAGTGAAAGTCCAGTATGATCATGTTTTGAAGGAGATGATGAACAAAATAGTAAGAAGCAGAAATCTTATTTACGAAGGAGACTCTATCAGCATTTATCGAGATTACCCAGCAGAGGTTTCTAAGAAGCGGAATGCTTTTAAGGAGACCAAAAGAATTTTGAGAGAAGTGAAGAACGTGAAGTACACTCTGAGATACCCAGCCACTCTAAGAGTCACCCACAACCAGGAAGAACACTATTTCAAAAACCCAGCAGATGCACTGGACTTTGCCAAGAGGATCAAGAGTCAAGAAAGTTTCAAAGATGAACCTCATTAATAAATAAATCGTATTCTCACGACTGGAATGGACTATGGACTTAAAGGTACTTAAAGAAGATGGAGAAGGAGGCGGCCTGGAGACTCGGATGGGAGATACGGATTGGACATTCTTTTATGGACATTAATAATTAGAATAATAACACTACTAATACTAACTAACAAATACTAAAATCCTCGGCGTAGTATTATTACTAATTTACAGCTCAGTACTAATATCAATTAAAGTTGATAATCTTCAATTAAGGATTAATAATTACTTATAGCTGATTTAAATAGAATTAGATAATTATTAAGTATAATCATATAGAATATAAAGCCTGACTTTATTTGCACCCCATGGTAATTTTTTATTTTTCTCCCCTTTTTTTTTATTTTTTATCTTCCTCCCTTTTATTATTACATTTTATGATATATCTTTAATTTGTTTCAAGTACAGCTATTATCATATACTTGAATGATAGATACCGTATACGTCAGATTTTAACATTCCTGGTTAAATATTTTTATGAATTAACAATATTAAGGAGCTGGAAAGATACTAACAACGTCTACGGAAGTCCTTAAATTATTAGCCATGTTAGAATGGCTAACACTCACTGCACCAATCTTAGATGTAGATTTTTCTTTCTTTGTGCACCCTTTTAACCTCTTAATCTATCTTTTTTTTAATATTACTCTCTATTATTATTATTTTATATTTGAATGGAGTTATAAATCAATGCAAAGGAGATATATACGTGAGCGTCATTTAAGGGTCTTGAAATTCATCTATTTGAAGTTCGGGTGTAAGGTCGGGTATGTCGAGCTGAACCATTTGCTCTATTACAGACCCCCTTAGACAAATGATGCAAGACTTAAAAACGAATATGGGGAATGGAGGAACAACGTTTTGCAGCTGGACGTAAAAGGTATTAATGAACCAATTAAGAGAGGTAAAGTATTAGCACACCTAAAAGCACTCAAAGCAGATGTGGCATTTATCCAAGAAATACATTTAAAAAAAGACGCAGAGCATAGATTAAAAGCCAAATGGATTGACAAAGTGTATCACTCTTCTTTTACACATAAATCAAGAGGGGTAGCAATATTAATCCGTAAAGGTACTTCATTTAAACATACTTCAACCATAACCGATAAGGAGGGCAGATATATCATCATAACAGGAGAATTATATACACAAAAAATGATTTTTGTTAATATTTACGGCCCAAATTTTGACAGTCCATCGTTTTTCAGGAAAATACTAAATACTATCCCAGAATTACCACAACACAATTTAATAATTGGAGGAGATCTAAATTGCACATTAGATCCTTACTTAGACAGATCATCAAGACAACGGAAAATTAAATCGCATTCCAGCAATCTAATAAATGCATATATAGACTCTAGCAACATTATGGATGTTTGGAGAATGGAAAACCCAACAGGACGAGAATACTCGTTTTACTCATCGGTACATAAAACATATTCAAGAATAGACTACTTTCTGGTAGACTCAAAACTTATCCCACTCACTTATAATTCAAAATATCACAATATTATAATTTCAGATCATGCACCATTATCTTTTATGATTAAAATAACTGGAAAAATAGAAAAGCAGGGACAATGGAGACTCAACCCACAAATTTTAAAGGACAAAACAACTCAAGAATATATCACAAAACAGATTGAGATCTTCTTTGAAACAAATGACAAACCAGAAATATCCTCGCCACTACTATGGGAAACTTTTAAAGCATATACACGTGGAATCATGATATCCTCTCAAGCATTTTATAACAAAGAGAATCGGAGGATACAGCAGGCATTGGAAAAAGAGATTAAGCAACTAGATATAGAAAACGCTGCTAATCCAACCATGATTAAACATAATAAAATCTCTGCATTGAAATATAAATTAAACAAAATACAATCAGACCAAATTGTAAAACTTTATCAATATACAAAACAAATACAATTTGAATTTGGAGATAAACCACAAAGATTATTGGCCTCTCAATTAAGAAAATTGGAGGGAGAAAAAATAATCCATAGGGTTAAATCAGACAAAGGGGAATTATTAACACAAATCAAAGATATTAATGAGAGATTTTTGCAATATTATGAAAATTTATATTCAGCCAAAACGACAGAAAATCATATAGGAATAGAAACATTTCTAAAAAATTGTAATTTAAAGGTATTAGATTTAGAAGACAGAGAATCATTAAATGCTGAAATAACCATTAAAGAAATCGAAGAATCTATTAGGTCATTAAAAAATGGTAAAGCACCAGGACCGGATGGAATTGGTTCGCAATTTTATAAAACATTTGATGATTTAATGATACCACGGTTAAAGACACTTTATGAACATATTTATACACAACAGAAATTACCTGGAACATTAAATGAATCTATTATAACACTAATACCTAAATTAGATAAAGATTTGGAGGACCCAGGATCGTATAGAGCTATAGCTCTTTTAAACACTGATCAAAAAATATTAACTAAAATATTAGCACAAAGATTAAATATGGTGATCAACAAAGTAATACACCCAGACCAAACTGGATTTATACCAAAACGATACTCTTCACATAACCTGAGACGATTATTCAATATTATATACTCGAAAAGAAATACTAGTAAAGACCTAGCAATCATCTCATTAGATGAAGAGAAAGCTTTCGATCAGGTTGAATGGTCTTATTTATTCTCGGTTTTGGAATCTTTCCAGCTAGGAGAAAAGTTTATAACGTGGGTTAAATTACTATATACCAATCAGACAGCTAGAATACTAACAAACCAAATGTTATCAACTAAATTTAATTTATTCAGAGGCTGTAGACAAGGTTGTCCACTACTCTTTGCGTTAGCAATAGAACCATTAGCACAGCGTGTGAGATTACACCCTGAAATACACGGGTATGAAACCAAAGAAACGGAAAATAAAATTTCTTTATACGCAGATGATGTATTACTCTATATTACAAAGCCTGAAATTAGTATACCTAACCTGCTAGATTTAATAACTCAATTTGGTCTGTTCTCAGGATATACAATTAATTGGAATAAAACTGAACTTATGTCAATAACGGGAATTAACTCATACATATTACAACGATTCCCTTTTACGATAGCAAATGAAAAAATTAAATATCTTGGAATTTATGTAACAAAAAGACATGACTCTTTATTTAAATCTAATTTCCCATCTTTATTGAATAAATTACTTAAGAATATCCTATATTGGAAAACACTACCTATCTCAATGTTAGGTAAAATAAATGCGATAAAAATGATTTTTCTCCCGCAATTATTATATTTATTTCAAATGATCCCGATATATCTTCCCAAAAATTTTTTTAAGAAGGTGGACTCTATAATCACAAATTTTATTTGGGATTATAAGAGCCATAGAATAAATAAGAAACATCTATGCAAAGCAAAAATATGTGGAGGTTTAGCGCTGCCTAATTTTATGTTTTACTATTGGGCAGTTAATATCAAAAATATGAATTTTTGGTTGGAAGAATTAGATATACAACCGAATTGGTTAAAAATGGAAAAGGAAGATTGCTTACCTTTCGAAATTAGCTTGATTATATTTGCTAATACCAAATTACATAAAAAAACTTATAGAGGAAACCCAATAATAGAAAATGGGATACGTATTTGGAAACAATTAAAGAAATCTTTAAAATTGGAATGTATACCACTGAATCTTCATATTGCAAACAATATTACTTTTAAACCCTCTAGGACGGATAAAGGTTTTTCCACAATGGAAAAATTATGGAATTAATAAGATACGGGATCTCTACAGGGAAAACCTTTTTCTTTCATTTCAAGAATTACAACAAAAATATGGACTACACTCAAAAGAATATTTTAGATATTTACAAATTAGAGATTATGTTAAATCAAATACACAAGAACTTAGAAATAGAAAGACAGAAATTCTAGATGAATGTTTAAATAAATACCTGAACACAGAAAAATTAATATATATTTATAATATTTTATTGGAAAATGATGCACCAACGTCGGAAATATATAGGCAAGCATGGGAAAGTGAATTAGGACAAACAATTAGTTTAGAAGTTTGGGAGGAAAGTTTACAACATATACACTACTGTTCATTAAATGCCAGACACTCTCTGATACAATTTAAAATTTTACATAGATTACATCTCTCAAAGTCCAAATTAAACAGAATTTTCCCAAATGTTTCTGCTATATGTGATAAATGTCAACACCTAGAAGCCAACCTAACGCACTTATTTACCAAATGTATAAAAATTACTAATTTTTGGTCAGAAATTTTTAAGATAATTTCGAAGGTAGTTAATACAAATCTGTATCCAGATTCAAAATTAATCATATTAGGTATATTAGAAACTGATCAATCACTAACAACAAAACAACGAATTTTTATCGATTATAGTTTAATAATTGGTAAAAAATTAATATTAAGATTTTGGAAAGGTCCTACCTCCCCCACTATTAAAATGTGGATTACAGAAACGTCGGAGACACTTCATTTGGAAAGATTAAGACTTGTCCTCTCGGACAGGCTAGACCAGTTTAGAGGAACACGGTCTCCATTTATTGATTATCTAAAGGGACAAATTGGCTCGGTTCGAGGGCCTGACTGAAACCTGAACGAGGAATGGATGAAGAATCATATATAATAGATCACTGATATATCTCCAATGAAGTATAGAATGTTTAAAACTCCACTCACATTATTGATTTTCTATTTTTATTCTTATTTTAATTTCCTTTATTATTTCTTTCTATTAATTTCTCCCTGTATTAAAAATAATTTTAAAAATATAGAAGTACAAACAAGAATGACTGTAAATTTTAAAAATATTAAGAATGTATGTGATGAATAGTATATTCTTATGTTTTTTTTTCTCTCACATTTTAAATTGTCTTAATATGTATTTACTTCTAATAAAAAATAATAACAAAAAAAAAAGTTGGACATTGGAAAGTTAAGAAATTGCTGTTACAAATAAGACAAATGCATTTATTTGCATGTAATATTTAGTGTGATCATTAGATGGCGCTATGAACCAGTAAATGAGGCTGCCAGTTTACTACTATTTTCCACAATGATTTGGCAATTATTAATACAAGGGTGAACAATGCTCATCAATCATATGTGTAGGCAGAAAATTATATAACTGCATTCATTTGTATAAATATAATAATAAAGAAGATTTGTTTCTAAATTCTGAGTCAGAATTGAAGGACAACAGACAATTAAGTCTGGATCCAATCAATTCAACGGTGCTGGCTCGAAGGGCCAAATGGCCTACTCCTGCACCTATTTTCTATGTTTTCTATTTCAAGTCTATTTCACCAGAAATGCTGCCACATCGCTGAGTTGCTCCAGCACTTTGTGTCTATCTTTGATATAAACCAGCATCTGTGGTTTGTTGTTTCTATGTTTCAACTTCACTTGGGAAAGGTGTATTTTGCAATGGAAATGTTTCACTAAGGAAAATAAATGCGTAGCTCACTCTTCCATCAACTACCAGCCACTTTGTAAATTAACCACTGTATTGCAGGGGTTAAACATGTTTATGGTGACCTTTAACTCAGGTTTTATGTAGAAAATAGTATAGAACACTAGAGAACCAAGAAAGAGGTACACAGATTAAAGTAGGAAGGAATGTATTTAAAGTTATCAGAAATATGAAGATGTACAGATTGTATTAGAGGCTGGGTTGGATTTAGCTCCAATGGATGCTGTGAAGGTGCTACAGAAATGCAATTCTTTCAAGGCTTTCGCAGAACCCTTTCAGTCAAGTATTTTTGATTTTTTTTGCATTCTCATCTGCAGCTCAGTTGTTAACAAATGCCGCTGTGTTAGAAGGTAGTGAGTAAGTTTCACTTCGGAGATTTCAGAATAATACCTAGGCTAACATAACAGCACAACACATGTACTTTCCTTCCTCTAACTTTACAATTCGCAACTATTCAATCCTTTAATCAAACAACACTTGTTTTTTTTATCATCTCTAGCCTTTGTCCAAACATGTGCCTATCGAAAACCCCTCCTCACCTGTATCCACCTTTTACCATTACTTCTGTACATCGATGAGACCTTGCACAGTCTCGGCCATCATTTTGCTGAACACCTCCGCTCAGTCCGCCTTAGCCCACCTGATCTCCCCGTTGCACAGCACTTTAATTGCCCCTCCCATTCCCAATCTAATCTTTCTGTCTGAGTGTCCTCCATTGTCAGAGTGAGGCCCAGCACAAATTGGAGGAACAGCACCTCATATCTTGCTTGGGTAGCTTACACCCCAGCGGTATGAACATTGACTTCTCTAACTTCAAATAGCCCTTGCTTTCTCTCTCTCCATCCCCTCCACTTCCTAGGTCTCCCACCAGTCTTACTGTCTCTGACTACATCCTATCTCTGTCCCGCCCACTCCCACTCGGTCTGAAGATGGGTCTCGACCCGAAACGTCACCCATTCCTTCTCTCCAGAGATGTTGCCTGCCCCGCTGAGTGACTCCAGCATTTTGTGTCTACCTCCATCTTTTACCTGCCCTACAATCAATCTGAAGAAGGGTACCAAACAAAATATCACCAGTCCATTTTCTCCAGAGATGCACCTTGACCCGCAGAGTTACACCAGAGCTTTGTGTCTTCCTTTGTGATTATTTGGATGAAGAAGCAAAGATTAATGTCAGGAATCCTGTCCAATATATGTGTCTCATTCAGCACCATTGAAACAAACAGGGTCAGAATGTGAAACGTCCATCCTCGCAGTTAACCTACATGGAAGGCACACACTTACCTTTTGAGAATTTACCCATTAACAAATTGCAGCTAATTGCTTGTCTTTTCCTTGGTGGCAATTCCCAACATGGCAGCAGGGCCCAGTGCAATCACCTTCCCATAAAACAGTTGCCAAGAACTCTGATGATCAGGAAATCCTTGTTCACCATCTGCCTGCTGTTATTATTCAGGGACATTAAAAAAAATTAACATTAATTAAACAATTGTAAAATTAAAGTTAAATCTTCCTTCAATAAAGGTCAACACACAGTTTGCTTTCCTTATCGTATGCTGTACTTAAATGTTCATTTTTCAGTGGTTTCCAAAGGACATCCATCTAAACACCAACAAATCACTCTCAGTATTGGACCTTATCTATTTCCCATCAAGTGGATGACGTCACATTTTTTCAAGTCGTATTCCATCTGCCATATCCTCTTCAATTCAATTGATCCCTTTAAGTTCCTTTGAGCTCTGTTTAGTACAATCAACAAACTACACTTTCAATGATATAAATGTAACAGCTGGAGCCCAGCCCTTATCGCTTTGGCACTCTACCAACCACAATCTCGGTTATTGTTCAATAACATCTTGCATGGGACCTTATCAAAAGCTTTTAGAACGTCTAAATGTATCACATTTATTGATAGTCATAATCGCAAAAACCCTCTGAGCACACTGCTCAAATGCTGCTTTCTTTTTATGTCCATGTTTCCTCTGACTAACCTGATCATTATGTTTTAAGTTTTGTGTTACCATTTTCTCAATAGAGGTCCTCCCCAGTTTATAAACTCCTAACATGCACATGCACAGAGTGTTTGGGAGGGTGTCAAGATTTGCCTGCTCTCGTAGAATTGCAGGCATCTTCTGTTCTGTGAGAATCCAGATAGCAGATGCATTCCCACCTGTAAAAATGCTCGGGTCACAGGAATGGCATTCTGTTGTAATCTGGGAGGAACTGTATTAGATTCAAGTATTTTCCTTATTACTATGTGTATGAAGGAACTGCAGAAGTAGGTTTAAACCGAAGATAGACGCAAAATGCTAGAGTAACTCAGTGGGGCAGGCAGCATCTCAGGAGAGAGGAATGGATGACGTTTTGGCTCGGGTCCCTTCTTCAGAGGTCTGAAGAAGGGCCTCGACTCGAAACGTCACCCATTCCTTCGCTCCTGAGATGCAGCCTGCCCGCTGAGTTACTCCAGCATTTTGTGTTTATTTTCCTTATTTCTGATGTCAGGTCCATGCTTCCCCACTCAACCTGTTCATTAATAGTTAGGTTAAATTCATTACCTAGTCTTTGAGAGCCATTTAAAAACCTACAGAGTAAGATGATCTTACATGTTTGAATAAGGTCTTCTTATTCTGTAGGTTCTAGAATGGTTTCCAAAGACTGAAATATAGCAAATTTAACCTAACTATTATAGAACAGATGGAGTGAGGAAGCAAGGACCTAAGGTCATTGAGTCTTTGTTGGTTGGCATTACATGGTAGATTAACAGAGTAGATGTTGATATGTTTCAATGAGTGTGAGTCACGGACAAGTAGAAAAACAAGCAAACACTGGGCTGATCATTTAAAACGGAGATGTATATGATTTTGTTTTCACAGAAGGCAGTGAATCTTTGAAATTCTCTGCCATTGAGGTGGTGGAGGCAATGCATTGATATATGTAAGGTAGTGATAGATAAATATTCGATAGATCAACAAATTGAAGGTTATGGGGAACCGGTCCAGAAGAGTTGTTGAGGCCAGCATTGATCAGCTGTGATCAGATTGAATTGTGGGGCAGGATTGAGAGGCCTGATGTCACTCTCTGGCTCCAATTTTCTTGTGGGCATTCTTCAGAGCCAGATCTTTCAAAATCTTGGAATGCAAATCGTAGTGCCTCAGGACATTGGCTTTCCATTGCATTAATTTCAACAGTATTTTTTAAACTATTGCTAATTTTCATTCAGCTGCTTGTGCAGCTGTTCACCTCTCTCTATGAGATTTTCTATGTTTTTTCTTATGATTACAATCACAATTTCTTTGTTTAATTTCTTTATTTCATATCCTTATTTATCTGGTCCTGGTTGTCAAGGAACTCACGTGGACTTACAATGAACATTTACTTTTAACATTCAGTATTTCTTTTATTTTCCTCACAAGATTACTTCCTTATTCTACTTTTCCCTTCCTTGACTTCGTTGAAATTTGCCCAAATCAAAGGCTTACCGTGTTTTTTTTGTAATTTTTCATATAATCTAATACTGTCTTTAACCTCTCATGTGAGCCAGGACTAGACTACTTTTCATGTTAGGTTTTGCATGCCTAAAAAGTATATATCTATTTGCCATAAACTATGTATTAATTCTTTAATCCTCATTGCCCCCTTCGAGACATACCTATTAATGTAATTTTCCAGTTTACATTTATAGGGTCAAAGTTTTTTCAAATGAATCAATGGGGCCTTGGATTTTGTACCAATTCTGACTACTTCCTCAGAAGTTTAAAATAGTTTCAGCATGTCACTGAATATCCTAACAACCTTATACAGATATACTGCAGAAAGTATCCTGACTGGTTGCATCATGGCCTGGTATGGCAATTCCAATGCACAGCAACTAAAGAGGTTGTAGAGAGTGGTGGATGCAGCCTGGTCCACAGCCATCGAAAGCAGCTGCATGAGCAAGGATCCCCACCACCTGGGCCACACTCTGTTGTCACCACTACTGTCAGGGAGGAGGTACAGAAGCCCGAAGTCTCACAATACCAGCTACTTTCCTCTAACCATCAGGTTCTTGAACGGACCTGCACAACACTAACTCTTCCTTGGCAACGGGACACCACAACCACCTCTTGCATTACTATTGTGTATTTTTACACTTCTACTTGTTTTTTTTGCAGTCTTGTTTTTATTTGTACGGTCTTGCAGATTTTAAGTTTAATTACTACATAAGTTATGTTTAATTTATGGTTTTATGTGCTGTCCAAATCTATGTGCCTGTGATGCTGCTGTAAGCAGGATTTGCATTTTGCCTGTACCTCACTATGTGTTTATGACAACAAACTTGACTTGAGCTGATAGAGGAGATGGTTTTCCCTGTGTGGTTTAAAGAGTTCATCAACAGAGCACCAGACAGGTTCCGCTCTTTGAACTTGTCAATAACCTCTGTGTCTGACCATGCATGTGGAGAAGTCTTGTATTTACCTTGTTTCCAGTGCCTGCATGCAGACATAACCTCTGGCAAATGTCAACATGTTTTTCGCCTTAATAGTCCCAATAATAACATGCAATGTGCAAAGATGCTCAAGAGAGGGCACAATTTACCAAGAAATAGCAGTGAGAAATCATAATGCATGTATTTTCACAGGCAAGTTAGTTTGATACTTTTCCTAATTAATTTCATCCACTGCATTGAATTGAAACAAAAATAGAAAGTAACAATATTACACATGAAACCCTTTGTTTAACCCCCCCCCCCACTTCTATTGTAATATGGGAAAAGTTGAAAAGAAAAGGGAATGTAGTCATCATGAAACAAAAACAACTGCAGGAGGAACCTGATGGGCCAGGCATGGAGGGAAATGAACTGGCAGCATTTTGGATGCGGGTTATTCCTCAGTCTAATCAAGGATCCTAACCCAAAAGAAGGACAGTCCTTTTCCACACCACAGATGCTGCCTGATTTGCTGAGATTCTCCAGCAGTTTGTCTTTTCCGCAAGATTCCTGTGTCAACAGTCCCTTTTGCTTCTCCAATCTTAAGTGGTTTTATGAAATGAAGTGTAACTGGATTTTGACTTGCAATTTGCCATTCCTGTATCCACTCGTGTTTGATTTTTTTTCTGGTATTGTATGTCAAAAAATTGAAGGTCCTATTCATTTGAAAACGAAAACATACAGTAAAGAAGGTGTAGCAATGCACAATTCATCCAATTGAGTGTTGAAGACTGAAAGGACCATATTCATTATATAATACAATACCATAGTTAACAACTACAACATTGATCATATAGGGATAACGGGATTAGGAACATTGACTAGGTTATATATATTGTATTTATTAATATTGTCCATAATAGTGAGTATCAATAGGAAGGCAATATTTGCCATTCTTCCCTAATTGCCCAAGAACTGAATAGTTTGCTTGATCATTTTAAAGCATGGTTGAAACCAACAGTTATTACCTCCATGGGAAAGTGGACCAGCTATGAAGAGAGCAAGATTTTCTACAGTATTGCTTATAAGGAAATTTCCCTTAAAATCAGATTACTTACATTTTAATTCCAATGTTATGTAAAACTTCAAGCCCACCAGAACACACCTTGCAAGCACAATTGTCTGAATCCAATGATTTCCATCAGCAAATGTCTAGCATTCCACTGTTTGAAATTGTAATGCTGTTTAATGTAACATAGACACTGATAAGGGATCACAAGGAACTCATCTCTTAAACACTCTGTTATGCTTACTCTGCTAATTTAGACTGGAGCAGCAATTATTATGTAGGACTGTAGAGCACAGATGATTATGTAGGACTTTAGACGTGCAAATACCTACATTAGGTGCAGTGTATCATTCATTAGAAAGCTGATGAAAACATTCCTGGGGCTGAATTTCCAGGTAAGCTAGCTTTTGTAGACCTGTTTGGGATGCACTTTTTAAGCCTCTGCATTGAATCATCCAGTAATGATTTCTAAATCAATTTTTTGCAAAGATTTGACTGATACCTTTGCAGAAGTTTTTCAAGTGAACTTTATAAACTTATCAAGTTGAAGAATGGAATATTTTTTCAGCGTACTAACACAGACCAGTGATAGGAACGTTTATATGTGGACATACCTCCATCTAAATTGCCTCAGAAATGGGACATTGCTTGCTCCCTTACATTTTGTTTCACAACATTGCTTTAGCTAATGTATGGTGAACTCTTCTTCCAGACTTAATGGCAGTCTAGAATCGCCTCTATTCACACCAACATGATACGTCAATTTCACATACCAGCTGGCATGCTGCATTTCACAGTGTCTGTGGTAATATTATGAGTATATTTGCCCAGCGCGACAAATTCATGCGATTCTAGTGCGCTGAAATGACAGGACATATACCAGAACAGTAGGTGACCCTGGAGAGACCACATGCTACTTCACCATGTTATGAAGTGTAGACCCAGTGTTCCAAATTAAATCCCATAGATACCTTGAAACTATGCTACCTTAAAAATGTCAAATTATGACTGACAACAATTCAGAAATAGATTATTTCAAATCTTTAATATCCCAATAACTTGCAGAAGGAGAAGGCTTTTATCAAACCTCCCTAGCATGGATTGAACGCCAGCATCTAAATGGAAAGTGAGATCACAAAATCTGATTGAGTCACCTAATCCCTCCTGTTGCCACCTAGTTAAGAACTGAAAAGATCCAACTATGCACATTTGGTGACATTATACATACTATAAAAAGCTTGCATTTCCATAGATAGACCCCTTAAGGTTAAAATATTTGCATTTCTGGGTATCATTCACATCCATTCAGAATGACCAAAAGCAATTTATAGCTGCATAAACAGGTAATTTGGCCCGTAGCATCCATGCTGACCATCAAACACCCATCTGCACACATCCCATATTTCCCTTTCCCATGAACGGCAATTCCAATCAATGATTCGCTTGAAGCTTGTGTACACTATAATGTTTACTGAAAACTAACGTCCAGGTTCAGAAACAGGTTCTTCCCTACAGCCATCGGGCTATTAAACAGTACAACCTCAAATAAACTGAACTACAATAGACTATTATTATTATTGCACTATTATTGTTTGTTTTTTGAGTATGTGTGAATATTTGTATATATACACACTGAACTTTTTTTTCTCTCGTTTATCATATTGTTCACAGTGTACTATGTTTACATAGTCTGTTGTGCTGCAGCAAGTAAGAATTTAATTGTTCTATGTGGGACAAATGACAATAAAACACTCTTGACTCTCTCTTGATTCTTGACACTATGGCCAATTTTTAAGGAAGCTAATTTACCGGCATATTTTGTGAGAGGAAATCAGAGCATCTGGAGGAAATCCATTGCAGTCACAGGAAAGTATTTAAATTGCACTGGAGGTCATGATCAAACCCAGGTCACCGGAGGTGTGGGGCAACAACATTAACAGCTATGCATTGTGCAACCCATGCGGTGGTCAATTTCACAAACTTCCACAAAGAGCAAGTCACAATGTGCAGGTTTTATGTTGGAATGATATTGAATGAGGTGTAGCTACTGAACCAACCAGGATATGGTGAAAGCTCTGCTTCCCTGCTTTGAACTAGTGGCCAACTATTTGCTTAAGGGCCCTTGGTTTGGCATCCACACTGAAAGTTGATATTTCCGACAGCCTTCTTCTTATCGAGTCCACACACAAGATTAGAAGTTGTTCAGCCAGAGCTGAACATTCTTCTCGGCATCTGCATACAATGGTGTCTGTCTTGCGCTTCTTGTGCTTGGTGGTGGCAAGATTGGTGGAAACAGGGCCGTGACGTGAACACTCTTTCCTTGACCCCCATCTCCAACAGTGCACCACATTCACAGTATTACATGTAATTTGTGCTCGTTTTCTAGAGTAGGACCTAAGTAGCAAGTCTGGTTCAGAACCGAGAGTGCTTGCTGAGTTCCAGCCCTAAGCCAGCAGTTTGGGAATGCAAACTCTACTGATGTTTTCGAGAGAGAGTTAGATATAGCACTTAGGGCTAACGGGATCAAGGGATATGGGGAAAAAACAGGAATGGAGTACTGATTTTTGATGATCAGTCATGATCATATTGAATGGCCGTGCCGGCTCAGAGGGCCGAATGGCCTTCTCCTGCACCTATTTTCTATGTTTCTATGTTTCTACTCCAGATACTTAAACACACATCTTATCATTAAATACTACACTAATAGAAATACTATCTTTGAGGTCCTTTGTATCTATCTCAGGCATATCTTTGTGGAAAAGTCCATGGCTTCAATTGATGGTAGACCTAGGATATTTTCCAAACGAGAATTTATTTCTCAACCAGATTCACTTGAGAAATAAATTGTCCATTCATTTTTCTGCTTGCAAATTGGTGGTTTCACTTGCTTACATTACAACAGTATCTATGCTTCAGTAAAACATTTGATTGTTTGTTGACTGATATTTTGACATAGAATGATTAACCATCCAATTTAATTGCTGATTATTTATTTGCAAGGATCTCCTAAATCTACTTCACCGAGATGTCATTGCAACAAACAAAAAAGCTGAGACTACAAGGGAAAAAAAGCTTGAAAAAAGGAAAATAATAAACTTACTCAGATAAATTGAATTTATTTTATGATTGCCAGAGAATGTGCATGTATTTGACAAAGGATTAATGTCTGTATAGATTGCTGCAGTGTAATTCAAAGAATGGGAGATTTCCCAATAGTTGTATAAGTTGTATAAGTTGCAACAGAGATTTTAAATGTACATGGGTTACATCTTGCAGGAATTGTAGTGTCATTAATCTGGACTGCCAGATGCACGGTAACACAGTGCAATAGGAATTGAAATGATGCCCTTTATAACAAGAGGAATCAAATATAGGAGCAAAGAGGTCTTTCTGCAGTTGTACAGAGCCCTAGTGAGACCACACCTGGAGTATTGTGTGCAGTTTGGGTCCCCTAATTTGAGGAAGGACATTCTTGCTATTGAGGGAGTGCAGCATAGGTTTACAAGGTTAATTCCCGGGATGGCGGGACTGTCATATGCTGAGAGAATGGAGCAGTTGGGCTTGTACACTCTGGAGTTTAGAAGGATGAGAGGTGATCTCATTGAAACATATAAGATTGTTAAGGGTTTGGACATGCTGGATGCAGGAAACATGTTCCCAATGTTGGGGGAGTCCACAACCAGGGGCCACAGTTTAAGAATAAGGAGTAAGCCATTTAGAACGGAGACGAGGAAACACTTTTTCTCACAGAGAGTGATGAGTGAAATTTTCTGTCTCAGAGGGCAGTGGAGGCAGGTTCTTTGGATGCTTTCAAGAGAGAGCTAGATAGGTCTCTTAAAAATAGCGCAGTCGGGATATGGGGAGAAGGTAGGAACGGGGTACTGATTGGGGATGATCAGCCATGATCATATTGAATGGCGGTGCTGCCTCGAAGGGCCGAATGGCCTACTCCAGCACCTATTGTCTATTGTCTATTGTCTATTGAAATGAGCACATGAAATATTTTGTTTATTTCACTGATTTCTGCCGATTTTTATCTTGCTCCCTGCATAAATGCTGAGGATTCAAAATAATTTTATAATTGACTGTCTAGTTGGTAAGCAGGCATCACCACAAAAAAGAAACACTGTGTTAATAACCAAACGCTTGGCTTACCTTATTTTCTCATATTAATAAATGAACAATGGGTGCTTTTCATAACAATTGAATCACTCACTGATGATGTGGCAATAAATAATATTGTATGTTATGTCACTTTTATATTAAACAATATTGTTGGCTTCATTGCATTTAATTATTTTTCTCCCATTTGGAACTTTCTATGGCAGTTTTAGAAAGTGCAAGGTTTCCCCCCCCCCCCCCCCCACCTGCCCCTGCCTCACAATTCCAGTGATCTGTATTTGTTCTTAACCTCCAATGCTGTCTGTGTGAAGTTTGCTATTTCTCTGGTTGACCAAGTGGGTTTCCTTCAGATGCAATGAATTTCTCCCATGTCCCAAATTAATTGGTTGCTGTAAATTGTCCCTTGTGGTGTGGATGAGTGTAGAACCTGGGGGGAGTTAATGGGAATGAAGGGGAGAATAATGTTAAGATAGGTGTATGATTATTGTAAATGGGTGTTTGATGGTCAGCGTAGACCATAGAGACTGTTTCCAAGCTCAATGACCCTGTGATCTCCAAAAGGCTAGCTTCCAAAAACGATTTGGGTTCAGAATACAATTTAACCACTCACTTTAACAAAATCTATTGATCTCAATATTCACTTTCCCTTCTCCAGCGCCTTCATGGTCTGGTTATTTTTCTATGTCTATTAGCCATGATGTTGGTCACTAAGTTAACTGATCAGCCAATCATAGGCAACAAACTAGGGTGCACACAGCCCAATTTTTAATGTAATTTAAACATTATTCTGAGAGATAATTAAAAATAATTTAATTATTAAAATTAGGAGATGATAAACCGTCATAGCTTTTGTTTTAAAATCTTACAAATTTTGAAATATTTACTCGAAGGAATTACAATCCACACATATAAAATTAGTTGCTTCAAGACAATTAGCTTTTTCAGCAGCAATTATGGTTTCGCATGCAATTAAAATTCACTTAGAGCTCATGTAACAGTGTAACATTTTCTGGCCATGTCACAATGGGGCCACTTCATAAATAACTATTTCATGTCATTTCAAACAATTTTCCTTAATTGTGATTGAAAATGCTACCAGCAGCTGTGAAGGGTCAAAGAAATGCGGACAGAAACTTTGCGATTTCTGTGTTAAGTTATGCATGCTGGAAACCCTGCAATTGGCATACATTTCCAAGAGTGAAGTTGGCAAAATCATCACATTTGTTTATGACTGTCACTTTATTATATGCTTGCCAATATCCAAGTACCCAATTTAATTTGAAAGAATTTTAATTTCAAACAGAATTTAGGCCTGTTTTATGGTTGTTTTGAACTTCCAGTTGACTGCTATCATAAATAGGACATTCTGTTTGCAACCAACTCACTTGCCATTAATTGTGGATTTATTTTATACTTTGAGAGACACCATTATTAGTTGAAAATAGTTACTGTGTTGATAGCATTGGTGAACTACAGAATAATGTTTTCAGGCTCTAGAAACCCACTGTACATATTGAATTTGAAGATTGCAAAAGGTGTTAAAACCTATACAAATTTGGTCTAGGTAGCCTTACGAAGTCACCTGAAGCAAATGCAGTGGCCATGTATGTGAAAGCCTAAATCTTCATCTAATGTTTTAGTTTAAGATCTGTTTAACTCAATTTCAGACATAATTATAATACATTGCACATTATCATCCCCATCTTATTATAGCAGACTGTTCCCTCTAATCCCTGGTTCCAGAAATGCTATTACCTTTGTGCTACTAGAAGCCATTCAGAAACAACTTGAACGTATTATTGCTACTCTTGCCACTGTAATGTATTCAATTATTACATGATAACTTAATTGTTATTCCACTTAGAATAACTTAGTCAACCTAAAAGGAATGTAATTATACTATGTTAAATTCCAGGTTGAAGTTCTGCTGATACTGTTAACAATGTTTGACCATTGTTAAACCTGAAGCAGTTCTCAACAGCAATAATGTAACTCTAGGTAGGTGGGCTGCTCTCTCTCTCTCTCTCTCTCCAGACTAAGCAACACAAAGAACCAGCATTTGTGGGAGGGAAAGTAGTGATATCACCAAGCTACACACAAAAACATTCAGCAACCTCTAGCATTTGCTGTCAATGTAATCCTGCTCCTCCACAAGAAGCATTATTGTAGTTTTCATCATACATATTGGAGGGTGGTTGAAGGAGAAGCAAGAGGAAAATGGGATTCAGGTAGATGAGTGCTTGATGTTCAACGTGCACCAGATAGGCCCGATTCCATGCTGGATTAGATAATGAGCCTAAAATAAAAAGATATTCAGTGAGCTGATGTAACTCCAACTATTTATCTGCTATTTACCCTTTGTAAACATTGTGCAGCCTTGTTGAATGACGAGTAACTGAGCATTCTGAAACATAATGACTACTAAACAATTTCTCAGTCTCTGAAAAAGTAAGTTAATATCTGTGAGTTGCCATGCCCTTGACAACTTGTCAAAATTCTATCATCATGATCACGATATTTTCACAGCATTTCAGCCTCCACTTTATTCACATTTTTAATTAATTCCATATTTCACTTCATATTGCACATTATTTAAAAAGTGGTATCATTTAAGCTTTTTACATCCTTATTTGCCGTCTGCGAGTGGAGAATTGTCATTGGTCGCAGAGCCAGCATGGTAGCTAACTGCTGATGGAAGTCAGGGAATCCCTCTGTAGCCTGTGCCTGAATAGTAATCTCATCAGGAACAGGAAAATCAATGCTGTCGAGGTGCCTTAATTTTTATGGCCAGGTTTCGTTGACACAGCATTAACCCAGCACTGGGTCAAACTGAGATTAAGCAGTGCATAGGGAGTTCATTGAACCTCCTGGGTCCTGGCCAACTTAAAACAGAGTTTATATAAATGCTTAGGGAGGAAGGCCTGGCTTCTCATATGTAATATATTGCAAATTTACTGCATGAAAACAGAGCTCCTTGGCTGTGAGAGTTGAATTTATAGCTAGGCATTATAAATAAAAGGCTGCTGGTTGAAAATTGATACTGTAACTTCTGACATCACCAGCTACTGTATAACTAGCCTCGGGGTTTCTGACATCACCAGATCCTTATGATTGAGTTACACTGTTTTAATAAATACGAGTTACTTTATCTCTTTGCATTTTCTGAAAATTGTATCCCTATAATCCGTGTAGCCATTGGTTTGCTCATATAAATTACGTTTCTGTAAATTTCCCTTCTCTGACACTAGATACGTATCATCCTTTTACACCTAAACCAGTACACACACACACTTTCAGTCAATATCTGATATGATGATTAAATCTCTGCAAAGAAAATGGAAATATGTTGGGGGTGGATTGGGCAGGAAACATACCTATTTGTTGGTGATTAATTATAGGCATGTATTTCAACAAATGTATGTATGGGATGCATCTAGAGAATCTGGGATTGCAGACACTAAATCAAGCCTTGCATGAGCCTTGATGGTAAAAATCTGAAGTTACAGTCAGGTGGACACTGAAAAACAAGGGTTAGTGGCAGAAATGTAGCTCATACGTGAAGTTATCTTGTAATAGGGTAGGTGTCTTCTAGGTTTGGTTCTTGTAATGAGTGCTGCATTGAATTGACTCTCATTCACCAAAGCTCTTAATTTGAATTTCTTAATTTCTAAGTCAATTTCCATTTGTGTAGACCTTTTGCGTATTTTGCATATTGACACTCTTCCCTATTCTATCAACATTTTTTCTTCCAGTGTCTTGGGATACATCTTGCAGGTCTTGGGGCATAAAGGATGGAGGGGACATTGCTGCCCAGTAGACTCTTTGCTCTGTCTCTCACCGATGGATGTTGCATGGTGAGCTGAGGAAAAGATTTAAGCTTGTGTTCAAATCTTTCTTGAAGAAATGCAATATCCCCACTAATTCCTAAAAACCTCTTGCCCGAGGTCACTTAAAGTGTTAAGATGCATTTGAGATGGTTCAGGAAGGTCAAAACCATGCATGAGATGCACAGAAGCCCAGCACGGGTAGCACAAGGATTGCACCACCTCACAAACTTTGAACCCACCCATTCCATCACCTGCCATGAAGTTAGCCAAATGTTGATCTATGTAGCAGCTTAAAAGAGACTCCTTTCAGGCTGGAGGAGGGTCTCGACCAGAAACGTCACCTATTTCTTTTCTTCAGAGATGCTGCCTGACCCGCTGAGTTACTTCAGCATTTTATGTCTATCTTCGGTGTAATCAGCATCTGCAGTTCCTTACTACACATTTTGCCATCAATTACCACATCAGTGGAAGAGTCTGCAGTTCCCACAGTATCCTTATTATCCACAGAACCTGATTTCCAACAGACTTCTTCAATCCCAAAGGGCACCCTAAAAAGGGGGGGTATTTTTCTACATTATTATTGAGTTGATGTTCTTGTGCTCAGACTGAAATCTTATGGTTACGCTTATGTTGCTCTCCATGTGGACTTCATGGGACTGCATTGGAAACAGTTTATCATACCAGCACAACAACGCATACACTGTGAAAACGACACATCCTCTTACTAGGTACATTTCACACCTGTACAGTCCTTGCCTTTTGGTACAGCTAGCAGCTTCACTGTCTCGGGGTCAAACTAGTGGGGGCGATGTCGGGTTCCTTCTATAAGGTAAGACTCCGAAATTTCCAGGCGTTCTGACAATGTTTGTTTGCCTCTTTCAGGGCTCAGCGGGATTAACGACTTGGTGGCCGATTCGGTTCCATTACTAGCGTATGAAGGTAGCTCATTTGACTAATTTCGGTTAATTAAAATCACGAAGTTGACCATTAAAGCAAGAAGAGGAACTGAGAGCCGGTCTCAAGAGTTTTCACACTGCGTTCATCCGCTGTATATTTTGCATTGGATTCCAATGTTCCTTAAAATGTACTCATACACGAAGTTCTGATTGTCAGCATGTTTTCATCTTTGGTATTTGTGTGCTTTCCACACTGCAGCGATGAATTCACTGCAAAAAAACAACTTTACTTGCTACATGGATCGTGAAATGTTCTGTGTATGTCTGAGGACGCTATCGAATGGAAACCGATATTTCATTATTTGGAATGGTTTTCGCTGCATCGTGCCTTCCCGCGGCCCAAAACGTAGCAGAACACAAAATAAAATTGACGCGTCCTTTTTTGTCTGTCAGTCCCAGCGTCCTCGCCGAAGAAACCCAATCTTATTTTTTTCCCTCTCGGAAAGTGCCCCCCCTCCCGGGACTGTCGACTGATGAATGTCGCTTTCTTCAGACGCTTCGTGTACATTTTTACAAGCGGCAACAGCTGTAAGTGCTTTCCATTGGGGCAGATGTATGGCAGAATGGGGCGGAAGGACTCGTCAATCTCGGGGACATTTTTGATGTGGAATCTCCTCCGTCCCCCATTCTCCCACCTCCACGCACAGCACCTAACAGGATCAATCTTCCCCAGAAGACTTCATGCTAATAGATTCTTTCTCTGCCGCCTCCATTGCACCTTTACGCTGTATGCTCGCCTACATGCAAACGTGCACCTGTGATCAAAAGCCAAGGTGACTACCGACATATGCATTGAAAGGCACAGTCGGTATTGTACATAAATGTAACTTGGCAGATTGACGATGAGTACCGGAATATTTGGTTAATGAATAGAGAGATGTTTGCACGTTAGACTCATGAGTGATTCTCACTTGCAAAGTACATGCCAACATGCATAGACACATTTAGGTATGTCCCTTCCCGCACAATATGGAATTGTACTTGTTTTATTTGGGTAAACAGTCGCTCATACTGCTAGCACATAAAGTATATCAGAGGGAGCTGTTGCAGAG
Source organism: Raja brachyura (assembly GCA_963514005.1). The sequence goes on from OY740784.1 coordinate 84,044,730, forward strand.
CTGATGCCAATGTTGTGATCCATTGATAAAAACAAATATTCACTACATTCGACTACAGTGACTACAGCTATTTTGCTGAAATATATTTAGAATCTACGCGTTGATGTACGTTCCGCCATATTAAACAGTATTCGACGATGAAGAACCAAATTAATGCGGTGTGAAAATGCATCATTCCAACCTCTACTCCCATCCACCAACAAGATTGTCAAATCTGTTAAATGAGAAAAGCTTTACAGAAATTACTACACTAATTTTAAATACTTTCTTAATACACACATTAAAGTAAATAAAACAAAAGACGCGAAGTGCTGGAGTCAGCGGGTCAGGCAGCATCTCTGGAAGATTTGATAGGCAACTTTTCCTTGTCTGAAGAAGGGTCTCGACCTGAAACGTAGCCTAGCTACATCAGTCAGAGATGCTGCTTGACCCGCTGTATTACTCCAATACTTTTGGCCTTTTTTTTTGTCAACCAGCATCTGCAGTTCCTTGTGTCTACACTTAACTAAACAATATTATAAAATATTCATTTGGAAACGGCGCTCTGCACCGGCGCGTTCTACAACGAATATCTTCAGTATCACACATTTGACGAAGTTTACCACTTCGTTATATTTTGATCATTAGTTTCTCACATAGTTGAAGAATAACACGTCAATGTCATGCTCTGAGACTACAATGGATGATTGGAACGGCGGATAGCAAGTGCTTGGTTTCGTATCCATATTTATTCGATGTATTCTGAGAAAAGGGCTGTTGCAATTACTGTGTAATACCTTCATCTCAGGGAATGTTTTGATCTGCACCTATATTTTGAGTTCGCTGGCCGTTTTGCGACCCAAAGAATATTTCCCCAAACATAGTCAGAAATAGTAACTCGCAAGAAGCCTGGGGGGGGGGGGGGTGGGGGTGGTATGGTCCTCGACGTGGTAACTTCGTGACTGAAGTATCGAAATATCTAACTTCTAACCGGCGTTAAAGCACTAATTTAAGTAATTTCGGGGAATGTACCGCGATGGAGAGGCTCAATGGGGAGAATATTCGAAGAATATTCCCAAAACTCGCTGCGTAAACGAACGCATTGTTTTGGAGACGAGTCATATGTGATATTCCTTGAAACCTCACATTTCTTCGAATTTGCATCAACTAAATAGTAAACAGGACAGAGGGGGCGGGGGGGAGGGGTTGAGAAAAGTGCTCATCAAAATACAATCCTTAATTAACTGGTTGCGTCCTAAAGTGGGTGTTGTGGAAAGGTAGATCCGGAATCACAACTGTCAATTTGACTTATCAGAAATGTATAATTTATCACTGCACATATACAGTGCAAAATTATTAGGTGTGACATGTTAGTGTGAGGAGGTTCACCAGTTCCAGTGAGAATTCACAATGCTGGCTAAAGATAGTTTTAGCATTCCGTTGCTAAATGCGTCAATGTAGGAATTTATTCGTGAATAAAGTCCGCACAGACTTGTTTTCCGAGTTCAGGTTTGTATTCTGTAATTACTGCCACGTACGTTTGAAACAAAACTGGGAAACAGCAGTTACGTTTATTTGGATAGTTTTAGGAAGAAAATAATCTTGCTGTGCTCTAACGAAGTTTATTCCAGTATTCACCCAAAAAATAATAACGGCAGCAATAAAGCATTACGAAGAGAAACACGGCACATTTTCCGATAATGTCATTGAATGGAAGGCATCAAAATTACATTTACATTATTTTTATACTTAACTAATAAGCAATTGCCAGATTTTGGTTCCGGAAGAAATAACTGCAAATCTGACCAGGGGACCCAAACATGTTCTTCCCCCTCTCCCACCCGGACTTGGTGACACAGATGAACACAATAATATTGAACCAAGTTATTGAGTATTATAGCTCCTAGTATGGCGCGGACATTTATACCCGTGTGTAATTAAAAGCGCCAGCATACTTTTATGCACTTCATACATTCAGAAGAACCAAAATATGTGGAACTCCTACACAGTTGCTGTAGCCAACTGTGCCAGGGCAACTAGTTGTCAATGTCTTGCGTTGCTGCAGAAAGTTTCTTGTTCAAACGCAAACTTTGAACAAGCTAGCCAGAATCAACCAAGAACATGGAAAAGGCGCCGGTAATAAAATGTAAACAACGATTCGCTTCCCTGGTTCTTATTCTCCCACTCTAAACGCTAACAGAATAAATTGATGGCAGCATTGTAATTAATTTGTGAGGTGTACTAATTCTGGTAACTTGAACCGGCCGGTATAATCTTTCTAAGTGCTGGCAGCTCCGGTGGGGATTCACACATTTCATGCTTCATTACTCAAGTCAAGCACCTCCTTCTCAGTATATAACCTGCTTGCACGCTGCCCTGTGAAATTAGAAGCGAAATAATCAATCAGTAACGACAAATTATAACTTTTTTCATGACCAGATTTTCGGAAAACAAATGTAATTATTTCTAGCACCTGATAATTCTTTAATTTCAAAGTTGCTATCAGCGTGGTTGTTGCAATCGTACAGTTCAATGATCAGGAATATATATTGTGGTCATCTACGAAGTGCTTAGCAGTATTCACTTACACACACCACCAGTATACCATAGAAAGAATTTGATTCATTATTGCCGTTAAAGGTTTATTTCACTGGCTAAATATAGGCCAATCGTTGCCTGTCAGTTGTATTAAACACGCTGAGACCAAATTAAAGATAAATTTATTTAATCCATAGGTGTATTTGTACTTGGAAATAGTTTAGAGCAGAAAGATAAACTTTAATGAACTAATATGTTAGTCCTTTAAGAAAAATGCAAGGGGACGGGGCACTGTGGCATTTTTACAAGACACATGTGCAATGCACAGGATTTCTGTATGAGTTAGAAGTTACATGGCATGTTACAAATTCTGTATTTAATAGTCATTGGCATCCATCGTTGAGTGGACATCAAACATAGGTTCAAGTGGGTGCACGAAGTAGTCATAATCAAACGGTTATATATTATAGTGGTGTTTGGCTAATCTACGCGCGTAATCTATGAGCGCCAACTTGGAAAATGTTATCTTGAAAAATGTATGCATTTGAAATAAAGTACAAGACTAATATAATTACAACGCGTAAAGAGGACACACGTGTAAGACACACGCGAAGGGAAAGACTGTACAGTGGAAGATGGTAGTCATGCCATTAAAGAAATTACACGCATACTGAAAAAACTTTGAAGGGGCGTGAGACTGCGTTATCGGAGAACAGAGAAGGATAAGTACATATTCACAACAGGGGATATGGCAAAGATATGCAGAAATGTATAATGTATCAAACGCCTCTGTCGATTTTTTGTATTTCTTTAACAGACTGACACCGTGCGATGAAGTGTAACTGACACTGAAGGGAAATCTTAGGAGAGCTAATAGACTTTTTAACGTTGCAACAGCCATTCACCCAGCATAAACGGGTTATGGGATAAATACGTTCGTATTATAGGGCTAACAGAAGGAATTTTTTTAATTTTAAAGTTGCAAAATAACAACAGAAACGCTGATTTTCTAAAGTCACAAATGCGCCCACTAGTCCTAATTAGATTAAGTGATTAAGGAATGGCTTCATTTTAATAGCCTCAGAATCACGATATGACACTCAGCCAAGTAGAGAGCATTTTTGTAAGGTGGTCATTAATATACTAGTAAGTAGATTTACTTTATTAAAAAAATACAAAAACAATTAGTGCACCATGAGATGGGCTCAGAATAGTTGTAAAGTTAATGTAAAAAACACCTGCCACCATTAGCACTATGGCTATGCTGGAATCGGCAGCAAGGTGAAAAAATAATTCAGCTATATTCTTTTTTAATTAATACTATTTTCTCTATAATTATATGCCGCTTTTGTATTACCTATAACACGGGGTTAAAGTAATTGTTTCAATTTCTTTATTCGATTGGCTACTATTTGCTCAAAACCGCGCCTCGGGTCTTTTACATACAATTGGGTCCCACGGTGTAACCATCTTGATGTTTGAAATGCTGTTTATACTTTGATGGGGCACTTTTAGTAATAATGGCATATATAAATCAATATTGACGAACAATAATAATTCACATAATATAAAGAACAACCAGCAAACTCCGTCGCCAACGGTAAGAGTCAAAATAGGATACAGTCTAGTTGGAATGTAGAGGGGACGCAACAAATCGATGTGGATCTTAATGCTCCACACAGGTCCCCTTTGTTATGCATGTACGGCCTAACACAAGATCGAAGAGGGAGCGAAGAGAAAGAGAGCGAAAAATAAAACGTTCCAACCACTTGTTGAAGTAAATTCCTTCCCCTGTCTGTTTTCTGTTAATTCTTGGCAACTTTTGCAACTTTTAGATAAGCGTTGAATCTGTTCTACCTGTTACCTTTCCCTCCCCCATCATCCAAAAGAGACTTCGCAGCATTCCCAGTAATTGCAGATGCCTTTTGCAAGTAACATTAAACTCCCTCAAATTCATTGCAACAGAGTCCCTGCAGTCATGAATAGGTGTGTGCGTGTGCGTGTGCGTGTGCGTGTGTGTGTGTGTGTGTGTGTGTGTGTGTGTGTGTGAGTGTGTGTGTGTATGTGTGTGTGTACGTGTGTGCGTGTGTACGTGGGTCAAGATGAGATCTGGTAACTGATGGAAGTTCTGGACGCAGAGGTACATATCTGTTGTAAATCCATCAGTGCTGAGACAGGCTGTTAGATTCTGACATTCCTGACGTGTACGCAGGCGCAGGCAGGTGGCACCCAGACCAGGTGAGATGATTCTGTAGAGGTAAAAAGAGAAATTACTCAACAGTTCGCAGATCATTTGACGACACCACGGACATCTCCAGGCAATATGTCGATACTGGGCAAAATGAGCGACTGGCAGGTATGAGGAAAAACATATTAACTACACAGCTTCAACATCACAACCTGTGTTTCACTAGTTGCTGAAAGTTGTTCTTTAAGCAGTGCCTCTTATTATATTGCGCGCACACGTACAGTTAATAAATCCGAACATTTGGGACGAAGAATTAGCAACTTGAAGTGCTTAAGGCCAAACTTTTTTTTACCAGTTCTTGCCTTTACTTGGCTAACGTAAGCGAGATAAACTTGTAATTACTATGTGGCTGAATGAAAGGAGGATTTAATTATTGCGAACAGCTCTAGTCAGATAAAAATCATCTAAGTTTTAAATACATGATCAGTCTATTGTTTTCCTCTGGGCTATGAAAAACTTTCTTCAGTAATGTGTTTTAGCCCCCTTTCCCTTTGTCTTCTGTGTTTTACATTAAATTTTTAGTCAGTTTACAATCGATGTAGTTCCCCAGATTTGTAGAAAACGCACCATCAGAGCCATGGTCACATTGCAACTTTCAGCAAATTACAGTGCGATTACAAACCAAGAAAGAGTAGTGATTACTTCAACATTTCACCTCAACGCTTGTTTCATTTGCCTGGGATTACACTGAGCAATGTTACCGTGGAGCTATTCTTAGACGTAGGGAACGTTAAATAAAATGGAAGTTCAATTTTATGTTTCTTATTTTTATTGTTAATTACTGCATGTTATTACGACTTCAAACTACTTACAAAGTACTTACTTAATTCTGTTTATTATAAAACCTACTTGGTAATCAATTATATTGATATCGGCATTAAAACATCAGATTTTACTATCTACGCCAACTTTTGAATTGCTTAGCTTTGAGTGAAACAGCAATCATAACTTTTGTGAAAGTTAACCACACTTCGCACACAACGAATTATATTATTAATTGTGCAGCTTAAAATATATCCAGAATTTAAGCATCGGGTTGAATTAGTGTGTCAGTGATTCCGGTGTAATTGGAAGTTTGCGTTAAATGCACATACCCATGAGTCTCCAAATTGCAACTGCTTAACAGTTGGAGTTATGTGTAGCATGTTTCTATGATGGGTCGGGAAGAGAGGTGGTGGTGAGGATGAGACACTGGACATGGCGTGTAGCATGAGGAAGTTCTTATGGAATGAGAAGGAGGCATTTTATCACTTAAAACGAGGTAACCTCTACTTTAAAAAGTTTGAGAGATGCTGTCAACATTGGTATTAATTATATCCAAAGTTACTGAGATATGTCTATGTCTATCCATGGTGTAAACGTAACAGCAGCTGCTTTTAAAAACTGCATTTGTTTAATATTTTCACCGGGAAACGAAAAATTATCTAAATGACCAAAACACAAGCTCAATTTAGATCAGGTGCTTCTCATGCGTAAAATATGCCATAGGGCAATTGTTAATTGCCCTATGGCATATTTGTATTTGTATTTTGGTCATCACAGATTTCAACTTCTTGCCTTATGGTCAGTGTAAAATGCAGCAGGTGCGCAGAGAAGACAAATGCTACGTTTAACGCATATCCCCGGCGAATTTAAAACTAGTCGGGAGTATTTCAATGCGTATAATCTCAGTTCAGTACATTAAAGAAATAATATTCCGATTCGATTTTGTCCATCACTTCGAAAACCGGGCATTTGTTTCAAAGGATCCGCGTCTCCTTATGGCTAGACAAAGATTCCCATTTAATTAAAATGCCAGCAATTGGGGTGGAGGGGGGGGGGGGGGGGGGGGTGGAGGGCGGATGGAGTAAATTTCACAACTTTATTTTTGTTCTCAAATACTTTCACAAAAAGAGACCACGATAGCTATTTGTTTTAAGTTGTTCCTACTTATCTGTAACATTGATTTGAAGAATTCATTGTCCTTTGATATACTAGTTATTCAGGGAATCATATAATGGAATTAAAATCTTATAGGAGCAGAGTATTTGCGCGAGATTCCAAATGAGCCCCCTGGTGAAGAAACCAATACATTAAAGTTTAAACGACTTTACAACTAGCTAGTACCATATGGTATGTTATAGTCCAACGTATTATTTAAGCACAACGTAACATGACTGAGTTAATTATATGTTCTTTAAATTAACAGTCCTTTGGTCACTGACAAAATGACACTGTCAGATATTGCCCTGAACGTTCATTATATGAAATAGAAACTCGTTTTAATCATGAAATTGGACATTTTGAGATATTGTATCCCCTCTAACTGAAAATACAACCATTTTAGATAAGTGAAATGACAGGTCCCGAATAAACACTTAACAACTGAATGTGAGCAAGTAAATGAAAACTTCACGAAAATCTGAAAGCGAGGTAGTATTGGTTGAAAGTGCATTTTGTGAAACGAAAGTAATAAGCAAAAAACATACACTAGGTGATCACAGAGTCTATGATCGCGTTATATTAGCTCGATGGACAAGCAATTACATATATAGATATATATGCATAACTATGTATATAGTTATATGTATATAGTTATATTTTATATGTAGTTATATTTTATATATAGTTATATTTTATATATAGTTATATAATATATATATATATGTATATTCAAGTTTAAAATAAGATGTTTACCTCGCTTTAGCCGCAATGTTGACCGTGATTCTCCACAAGATGTGGGTGGAAATTATTTTTCATCGGGTATCAAAGGATTTGGTCTTTTGGAGCGATATATCTTGAAGCGGTTGATATTTCGGATCTTCTAGTTAAAGACAATAGGTCTTGATGACATCTTTATCCCGGAGCTCCACCAAAAATGGTAATGAAGATTAATTGAAGACGACGCCTAAATCTAACCACGCAGATTACCTGTGTTAAGTTTTAACTTTACACACTTGGAAGAAAGACCTTTCGTCTCAATTCATAATTCATAGTCAATTAGCTATTTATTATGATAATAACTTTTAACTTAAAACGTAGCAAAACGATTACCAAGACGGCGCTGATTCGCAATAGTTTGCTTATAAGTCACTGTTTATCTGTGGTCTTAAATAGCTAAATAACAACCTGATTTCCATATCAATTGACGGTAAACCCACACTTTACTTGCTTGTTATTTAAAGCCTGGAAATATCAAAGAGAGGTAAATTTCGAATGAGGTTCTCCGGAACAGACCTAGTGTTTGATCAGGATTCCGCAGAAGGCAGCCACTGAAATCATCTGATTAACAATGCGTTTTAGCACTGCTTCATTCCGCCGTGGTGATAGACCTAAAGTCTCCTAGAAATAAATTGCATGATGATAAAAAAAAAACTGGATTTTCTTTACCTGCTCCATCTGAACTTCCCCGGGGAGATGGTGTAAAAATAGCAAGGGTAATGAAATCGCTGTCAGTTCGTAATCTATTTAAGCACACCCATTGTAAAATGCTAAATCCATTTATTTATTGGACCACAACAAGAAAGGAAGTTGGGTGCTTGATGCATAGAGGAGTATGACATTAACAGCTGTTTGGAGAGAAAAAAAATACACATGTATTGTATTTATTATTATGGCGAGGATTTCATTGACTTGGTAAAACATTGAAATGCACTTCATCTATGCCAGTTGTTCTTATTAAAAAGTAAAAACTGTACTTTAAACAATTGAACCTCCTACGTTTCAATGAGATTATGAGTCTCTTGGGGGAGTATCGTCGTATAAACTAAACACTGAATCATCATCTGTTGGGAAAATAGTTTCTGCGCATTAACACGATGGCCGATAAGTGAAGATTTACCAATTTGGGATTTCAATTCAATATAACAAATGGCCCGATGTGCATGTACAAGGTGCCGTGCACCTCACAATGTATTTATGTTGACGTCCATTTCAGTCGACAGGGCAAAGCTCTGTACCTGTGTCCATTGGAGCAGTAATGCGGTAGCATGAGTGTTTGGCTGGCGTTCATATGCTAATTGGGCTGTTATTAGCAAGTTACTAAAGAGCTGAGAGGGGAACTCGATCGACCATTAGAGGGAGATCTCAGAGCACATACGGAGCTCTAAACCAACACACACTCTCTGTACAGGACTGTCCGCTTTCTGATACACCCAGCCAGCCACTATTGCACCAATCCATGAGAATGCTGTGGAAATTAGCGGACAATATCAAATATGAAGAGTGTGAGGTAAGACATTTTATATTAGCTTTTCAAAAAATGCGTTTCAATGCCCCGCCGAGGGAACAAATCATCTTTACATCACATCCAATGTAAATCAAAGATTGCATAGGATTTATTTAAGCATTAAACATTATTCCGCAAATAGATACAGCGAAAACTAAACGAAGCATTCAGATATTCGGCTTGAAAACGCAACAAAATAATGCAGCTTCGGACTGTTGTGTGCATACCTATTGTGTGTCAGTAGCTCCCATTGTAAACAATGCAAAAAAAACGAGGTTTAAGAAATCCGATCATTAAATTAAAGAAATATAACTAATTGATAAATCTCGCCGTAAACTTTCGTTTGTAGATATTTAAGATCCAATATTTAAAAGGGCGGTTGTTAAGTACGGTTTCGATATGGAACTGCAATTAAAATTTTTAAAAAATGTTTAGTTAACCACACTATTGTCTTAAAGCGATATAGCGAATTAAGATGTTGTTGAAAGCAGTGTAAGATTTTGTAGTAAACTTCAATGAATTGATATCAACTAAAAAAACGTGTCCGACTGTGTTAATAAACGTTCATTTCTTTCCCTCCTCCCCATACCGCCCAATGAAAACAATTGCAATTTGCACAAACATATTCTGTTGCCGTAATGATTAAAAGATTTGTGTGATTATATATGTGAGTGTGTTGTATGTATATGTGTGTAAAAACGACAGTAGACAGTAAGGTGGTAATGGCTAAAGGCCTTGACTATACCCGGATTGAGAAAGTTGATCTGCAGAGTTTGCTAGGTATTATTTGGGGGAGTTGTTTTTTGTAGTTGTACAGCCGGTCAAACGGGTTTATAGAGCCAGGCTGGAAGACAGCTCATTCCAGGAGCTGAATTAGACAGCCCTTGAGTTTCACTTTTCCCCTTGGAACCGAAGTCGTTTTGTTTTTAAAAAAGGTTTAAAAAAAAGAAAGCAGAGAAAAGTATGAAGGATCGGCGCGATTTTCCGGCGAAGAGAGTGAACGATCAAAGCTGAAATCCGTTTATTTGGAACTGGCTTCGAGCAGAGTTTAGACAAAAGTGGTGTTTTTTTTCAGGATCGCTGTAGGGAGCAGCCTGCGTAGAATTGCGTGGAAACGAATGAGGGCTTCGGAGACTCCATAGTCTCTCTGTTGCTCCCCCTGTATCTTAACTTTTAACCCATTGTACGATGGACCAGGCTACTAGTGACACAGGCTCAGGGCAGAACACGTCTCCGGAAAAAGATCTGAAAAGGAAGAGAGCTGAGAACGCGGGTAGCCTCTCCCCAGCCAGGAAGCGAGTGCCCGCCGACATGCCTTTAGCATTCTCTGGATTTTCACACGAAAACGAGGTGCAAATTCCTTCTCGTGTCACCCTCTTCCCCTCTCTCTCTTTCTCTCTCTCGTTCTTTTCTTTTCTATCTCTCTGTCGCCATCCCTATCCCTCCTCTCTCTCTCTCTCTCTCTCTCTCTCTCTCTCTCTCTCTCTCTCTCTCTCTCTCACTCACTTTCGCATGCCCTCGATCACTTTAAAATGTTCTCCTCTTCACTGTGATTCGTCAGACCCAGCGGTGTGTCCCCCTCTTTTCTCTCTCTCTCTCTGATTAGATACACTGAATCTTTATTCAATGGACGTCATTTATAACAGACACAGCCTTCAGTTGCTTTCTCGCTTCACGCTTGATTTCCGACCATTCTCCCCTTATTAAGTATTCGTGTAATATTAATAGTCATGAATATTTGCCATTATGTCCGTACTTGAAGCCGCTGCTTCTTGTTAGTGGAGGAGAGAGGGGGAAAAAGTTTGAAAAAAAAATCTATCGACGTGACGCCCTGAAACTAGACAGAAATGTGATTTTTTGATGTGTGTTATTCCCAATGAGGACATTTTTCAAGTACTGATGGATTCTGCTCCCTCGCTCCTGTATGTGACACCCCGGCGTTGTGCTCGTGTTGTAGTTGTATAGTACTGGACTGTTTTTTTTCCAATTTTCCCACTCTAGGTCTCTCTCTTTTTTCCCCCTGACGAACTCAGATCAGACTGTCCGCAGATGTTAGTGCACAGTTTCTCGGCTATGGTGAGTTACAGTGAGATGCCACTAGATTTAAACAACCCCCCCAACTGGTAGCACTTTCGCTTTTGAACCCTGTGGAATAATATTTTGCTGAATTCGCCCCACTTACCACGTATTCCTGTTACGGTTAAAACTTGTGAATGCAATGATGCAAGCAGAACAAATATGCAATGCCAGAAATTATTATTTTTTAAAAATGTATTATTATTTTTAATGCCATCTTAATGTCTGATTTCGTTGCAGGATCGCCACGATGGGACCAGTAATGGGACTCCACGTTTGCCCCAGTTAGGAACGGTCAGCCAGTCTCCATATCCGACCGCCCCGCCGCTGTCTCACACACCTAACACGGATTTCCAACCACCTTACTTCCCTCCACCGTACCAACCCATCTACCCGCAGTCGCAGGACCCTTATTCCCATGTGAACGACCCCTACTCGCTCAACTCTCTGCACTCGCAGCCGCAGCCGCAGCACCCGACCTGGCCGCAGAGACAGAATCAAGAGGCGGGCATCCTGCACCAACATCGGGCTCTTCCGCAGCTGGCCGGTTTAGACCCACGGAGGGACTATCGGCGGCCTGAGGTCCTACTCCACAGCACCCACGGACTCGATTCCGGCCTTGGAGATTCATTGCCCATCCACAGCATTGCACACTCCATCGAAGATGTACAGGTAACTTCTATGCAACCGCTGGGAGTTTTATTGTATATATAATTTCACCCCCCTCCCAATTTCACCCCCCCGTTGTTTAATGAGATATTTTCAAATCTGAGATGGCGTTTCCCCCATGTAATACAAAACATTGCTTTGTAGAAGAATTGGTCTTCACTTAGCATTTAAACCATTCAAAACCATTTCAAACCATTTGAAGAGCTGTTTATAAGACAGCATAAAACCATCACATGCAATACAAACTGCCCATAACACATTTGCAGCTATGCATTAAATGCAAACAGATTATTCTTTTCAATAGCCAAAATGTATATTCACGTCCTTTGATTAATTAAATTGAATGTTCCCGTTTTAACTTTTTGTTTGTAATTTGTAAACAATTATCACCCACCAGAGTATGTGACTTGTTAAATCTTTCAGTTTGGCAGAACAGATTTATTTCGATCTGTAGTTTCTGGAGTGCTTTACAGGCAAGAAATGTGTATTTCACCATAATTCTGAAGAAGCTTTTTAATTTTCCACCTCCCCTGAGAAAATTAGGGATATTTTGTTACGTGCATTGATCTAGTGGAGTTAATTTCATATATTTTGCTTATTGTTGAGTTATTATTATGGGGCGAATAAAAAATACAAAGGGCACATGCTTGCATTGTGTTAAATTGACCACTATTCAGTGGTGAAGATAATTGACTTCCTTGGTAAAATCGCAATATGAATTTATATCTTCAACTATAATCTGGAATATTTAGCAATAGATATTGCTTATCTTGCAAACAAAAGACTGATGAAATGAAAACCAACCACCCCATTGGTCGTGTTAGTTTGAGGCAATGTTTTGTTTCGAAACACTGCTTTTAATTTCGTTTTACAAAAATGCAGATCTCAAAGCTCTCGTAAAATATTCATAAGCAAGAAACCATCATGCATTCACTTCCAAACAAATACTCATTATGAATGCTTAGTGCGATTGAAAGCTGTTCCACATTCCACTTAATACCTGCGGCCATACTTTGCTTAAATGTGACTGGCTCTTTAACACACATACGCGCGCGCACACGCACACAAACAAAAACCTGCTGTAAACAAGCCTAAAATGCAGCCTTAACTCCATGATTTGTGATTCCGATTCTTCAGAAGAACATTTAACAATGCGAGTATTAATGTGTTGACCAACAAAAACACAGTTAGAAAAAAAAGAGAACACAGTCTACTAAATGATTCAGCTCATTTTGTGCGATTGTGTCTATGCGATACAAGAATTAAAAAGTCCTTATTTATTGTCCAATATTTGTATTTCAGTGGTGTGGGAGAGCCTGCCGCTTTGGAGTGCAATTGTTATAATGAAGCCTCTTTAACACTGGTGTCAATTCTTCAGACTGTCAAAGTGGTGCCAATGTTGTACATTTTTTTTTAGCAAGGCTAGCGATTATCGCCTTTAACCACGATTAAGGGGACATATATTCTTTTCTGCCCCTGTTAAAGTATACAGACTCCAGAATTATAAACCTTTTAAGCATAACGGTTCTTAGCTTTTGTTTCAATAAAAAAAATACACCGAATCTAAGTAGGTCGAGTCAGTCTGTTGATCCTTTTAAATGGATGCTTAATAGAGACAGAATTCCAACGCTAAGTTTAAGAATTAGTTTGAAACTAAACCTGCTTAAAATATATTTAAAAAAATACTATTGGGGTAGATTGCGTGTGTCTGACTGAAGGACAGTTTGAGAGAAATGAAACATAATGGGAAATCTGCAGATAATGCACTGGGTAACTGTAGATGGAAGGTTCAATAATAAATAACGAAGGGGAAAAATCAAAGCTGAATGAATGATGCTAGGTCGGTTACTGACATTGCAGCGGCGATTTGGAACTGACTGGTATTTGTAAATGAACTGGCGGCTCTGCGCTGATTGCCAATCGCTCAGTCTCGGTAGAATTCGTGTCAAATTGGCAAACATATTCCGACACTGTATTGCATATCGATGTGGGAATGAGCAGATTTGCTCTCACTTAATGGCCCCCATAACTAGCAAAAGCTGAGGCCAAATGCATTTCTAGAAAATAAAAACTGCTGGGGATGGGCAGTAGAACGATTGACAATTCCCAGTCCTCCGACCTCCCTCCACACACAATGATACACACACAGACACAGACACACACACGTTGTACCTCACAAAGGGAGAACATCAAATAAACAATTCTCAGAACTTTAACCTTTTACCAAACATATAAATATGTTACGACGAAAATTAAAATGATGTATTGACCAGGAAACTGGAATTATCAGGCTATGGTTAAATGCACGCATTATCATATGTATTCGGAGGAATGTGCCAGGCAGTGGATGTATGTTAGCAACTTCTAACGTGACTCGGTTTCATACAGTTCCTGCTACAGTCATGACTGTTCGCCCTCTTTATTTCCGTAAGTTTGTGGTAATATTATTTAAACAATTTAATTTCAGCATGTTGATGATCATGGCATTAACATCCAGGACCACACCGTCATTAAAAAAGGCAAGTTCTGTTTTTTTCCCCTTCAAATCCAATACTTTTGCACTAACATTAATAGGGGGCCAATGGACCTTTTCTGCTTTATATGAGTTTTTGTGTATGTCGTACCTAATGACAAACCGAAGGATGAGGTAATTAAAACAGAGATACGATGGTTTTCTACATAACAGTTGCGTGTTTAAATTTTCAATAAGGGGGAACGCACACACAAAACAATTCTGCCCTGTGCATCTCAGTCTCTGCACGTTGATGAGAATTTAAAGAATCCTCTACAGTTGTGTTCCGTTAATGAGCAAAGGAATTAGGGAGCATATAAATCAAACCAAATGCCCGAACTTGCCGAAGCAATTATACTGTCGATTGGCGTTACATGCTTTTGAGGGTCTGGTTAGTCATGTGCGTTTGGACATGTATTTATTTCTATGGAGCTTTGCATGGGCAGTATGTATTCTTTGCCGGGGATCCATAAAGAGCCGTCTGCTTCCCTTGCTAAGATCCTTATTGAGATATTGCTACAGAATTGATTTGATTCGAATTGGGTTTGCATGCAATAGTGCGTGTGTGCACATTAATTCCTAAAACTGCAGCATACGATTAAATGGTTTAGTTTCATCTTTCTGCTTCTCCAGGTTTTGTCACGTCACATTACATGTGCAAGGGATAAATCTTAAGAGATGCTCTTTCCACGTCGACATGATAATTGGCTCTTTTATTAGTAATCTCAAGAGTTCGTTTAACTCCTATTGTCTCTGTTAGCCTCCCCAGAGCTATTAATGTCACAAGTGATCTATCCGGAACTAGGAACTCGACGCCTTCAAAGATCTAGAGTAGATTTCCAGTGGCATAAAGAGAGCCCCTAAGCAGTGCAGTTGATTGCGTTGCAAAGGTGTTTTTTTTATGGGGTAATGTGTGAATGCAGCGTAGCTCTCAAACCAGCATTTTAGACATGCAGTCAATTAAAAAAAAACCATATTGCTGCACTGGTGCTTTTTTTTTCCAAATTCGTGAATGCATTGCATTGTTTAGATCTAATTCGTCTCTGGTGATGAACATTCCACGATTGTGTCTTTTTATTCGGACGGTTAGAACGACCCATTGACTGAATGCAGGTTGTTTCGCGAAAACGGCGACTTTAATTTCCTGCCAATTATACCTTTTTTTGTTGTGGTCGTTGCAATGAGCTGATAAATTGAAGTTATGAGTGGATGTGTTGGTGTTCCGGTATGTGTCCGTCTGGTTTGCCGACAGAAGCAATGATCCTTTCTTCCGTGTTGAGTGTTGTATGATGTAGGTCCAAATGCAGACTGCTGCAACGGAGTAGAAATGTCATTAGAATAAAACAGTACACTATTAACTATCCCACCGTGCTAACATGATTACAAAATAAATGCCTCGAACTTAATTTAACATATGACTCCAAGCACAAATATGGATGGAGCGCAATCCGGTGTTAGCGATTTAAACGTGTAGTGCGAATATATTAGAATGAGTTCATTCTTGACTTGCCAAACAAGGAATCTATTTACGTTGTGTTGAATCACAGGAGCATTTTTTTCTATTACACAATGGAAATGACTACTGTGATACTGACACGTTTCGAAATTGGTCTTGGCAGCAAAATGCAGTTGGGAAGCTAACTTTGGAAAGAATGTACATATAATAAGGACGTAGTTCACTTCACTTTGATCTGAATGCTGAAACGACCATTTTATGTTTGTCTTAAAATATACAATCTAAAAATACAATTCAATGCAGGGGACATTGCAGTAATGTGTATAGTGGACGCTGTTGCTGATGGCTTTGAGACCCACGAATAACACAAAGGTCTGATAGATTCGTATATGTCTAATCCGGAACGGTACAAACAAACTTGCCGAGAGGTTGGAGTTGTAGGGTTAGTGGGGACCAATACTGCGGAGAGTTGGAAAGTCACCTTTTTGATAGTTTGTGTATTGCTGGCCATGGGCTCGGGCACTGATCTGTTTGATGCTTCTGTTTCAGGTCCCATGTCCCTATCCAAGTCTCACAGTGGGGCTATCACCTCGATCTCACTTAATAAGGACGGGCTCTTTGGCGGGGTTGCGAACCCAAACGAAGTGTTCTGTTCAGTTCCGGGTCGCCTCTCCCTCCTCAGTTCAACATCAAAGTACAAGGTGACGGTGGCGGAAGTGCAGAGACGCCTCTCTCCGCCTGAGTGTCTCAATGCCTCGTTGCTGGGCGGAGTACTTAGGAGGTGAGGGCTATTGGCGCATTGGGCACCGTCCTAACCAGCTCAAGTTGGTGAAAACACAACACTGAACACACAGCAGGGAAAACGGCTTTTTTGGGGCATAGAGCTCACAGTTAAAATATTTCAGCCGTGTTACCGTTCTGTCTTTTCGCTTTTTGTTCATTAGTTTTATTTCCAACAACCACAATCACATTTTTGATGGGGTTGTTAATATTTGCAACGTGTATAGTCTTTATTTTTGACTCTGCGCACTGCATTTGGATCACACTGATCAATAGTTTCAAAAGCAGCCACCCGTTACGCAAATAAATCGAGACCAATATAAGATCAACCTTCTAGATACATTTTAACAGTGTTAAGTGTAAAACTTATTTGCAGTTTTGCATATAATTTGCTGTGACCGTTGTACACTATGGATAACACAAGATGGGTGCACTAATATACAAACACAGTTTTATCAAATCAATTGATCAAAATCAATTCAAAAATTGGTATCAAATTTAAGTTGGTTAACTTTGGAAAGAATGTACATGTTTGGAATATCAAATGTTTCCATTAAAAAGAAAAACAGTCAACTAACGTGATTGTTTGAAACCTTTTGGGGTAATTCCCAAGTTTCTTTTTTTTTAACATTTGCAATGAGATAGTCCGCACTTTAGAATAACGAGTAAAAGGGATAGTCTCATGAGATGTATGGAGTTACAATTTAACTAAGAGCTTCCCTCTACTTTTGTTTAAATAGGGCGAAATCTAAAAATGGAGGACGGTCATTAAGAGAAAAATTAGACAAAATTGGATTAAATTTACCAGCCGGTAGACGCAAAGCTGCCAATGTAACGCTGCTAACATCACTTGTTGAGGGTAAGTGAATTTTATTGCATTTCCTTATTAAGGATGAAGGCACTTGGGATGATTGTGGAGGAGCGAGAAATGCTGCTTTTGTGGAACCACGTGCCCTTATGTAATTTGCGCTGGCATGCAGCAGTCATTGCCTTATGTTAACCCTTCAACGTGCCGACAGAAAGGAGAAGTAACAGTCCGCAAAAGCAGTGAACATTGCAACGGTTGTCTTAGAATGTACACAGTAAGCTTCCGTCAGGGTTATTAGAAGAGAGAAGGGGCCTTGACATCGCCAGATGTGGTTAAAGGATGTGCTCGGGTGTGTTACGGGCAATGTGGGAAGGTTGCAATCGTTGTTTTTGTTGTTGACGGGATTGAGACTTCTAGGAAGTGTTAGGTGGATGGATTTGGTGCTAATGTCTGAAGTAACATCATGCGAATGAAGTTCTAATGACGGGCCCAAAGTCACTCTCGTGCCTTAATATTGTCACCAGGAGTGTTGAACTACAAAGTATAGAGTAGCACAGATGCTGGAAAAACAAATTAAATGTATCTGATTTAGAGACTGAGAATATCAACGGATTATCCCAAAGCATTAGGTGGTTAGAGAATAAGTCCAAACCTTATGACTTATTTATTATTTGCCCCGTTGGATGTCTTAAAACTGTCTTAAAAACGTTTGTGTATCTGTTTATAATTGATGTTCATTGTGCCCACGGTCTAGGCTGTAATATGGTTACAATAGATCAGTGTGTCAGGATAGTATGGAGAGAGGTCCTTAAAGAAAATCATTAATCTGATTATGGTTCTGTGTTATAATTAGCCAGGAGTGGATTCACGCGTAGATGGTTTGCTGATGAATGTGTGACCAGTTTGATTTCTAAGGGGCAGGCTGTTGGACTGTGTCCTGTTGTTATTGTTTATGATCTGTTCCATTTTATGGAAACGAGTTTCTGGACTGTGTCTTTGAAGCACTAATTGGCGCATGCGTCCTTCCGGTGCTGGCTAATAGCAGGAAGCCCTGCAGTAAAACCCAACTGGTTCAGGAAATTAAAACCAAACACTTTGAAATCAACAAAAAGACAGGGTTCTTGAGACTGATGTACCCTAGCCGTTTCACAGAAACGGACAAATATATGTGTTTTTTTTGCATGGAGTTATTTTTCCAAAGTGCTTAGTTTGCAATCGTAAGAAACCGTACATTATTTTATCATTGTATCGACTAACTAATTGTAATGATAAAATCACGATAAATCGTCCGGAATGCTGATTATTTATGGTCCGTTGCATCGAACGGCACATGCATTTGATTTGAATCATGTTTTTTTTAAACATTCGGATTCATTACATTTTGCCTGGTCAATGAACTGCTTCTATATATATTTTTAAGTGTAGTTAAACTGCAGTTGACACATGAGCAGTCTTTTATTTTCCAAATCGACAGAAGTTCAAACATATTCACACGCGACTCATCCTTTAACAAAGTGCTGTCTAAAACCAGTCTGGGTCACGGGAACCATACCGCTTTAATGTTTATGAGCCAATATGAGTGAAAAATAGCAAACGGCCATTTCTGTCCTGTATGACTACAATATGCTTTGTTGTTCGGTTGCATCGGGTTTACGGAACACAGGCTTATGTGCAAGAGGATGTTGCATAGACATGGTTTGAACTGGCACTGAATGTATGACAACAAAAGGGATATTGTCAATTTATTTGATATCCTATCCAGTGCAGTACTTAGCTCCTCGTAATGTCGTTAAATGACTCAGTGAAGCTTTCCAAGTTTTTTTATTGCATGCTTCAAATATTTAGTTTGTGACAAATGGTGGTATGAAGGCTCCAGCAGGGCACTTCTAAACTATTCCTTGCATTAAGATGCTGAAAGAAGTCTGGGCTGCACTGTGCGATTGTTAGACATCACGCAATGCAATCTAAATATTTAAAGAGACACTACCATTTTGTTTTTGATGCTGGATTGTTTCGATAGTAAAGTGATTATTTTAAACAAATCTGCAAACATCGTAACATGTGCCTACTTTATCTACGCCCTGTCATTAAATTTAATTGCCTTAATATATAGCTCTAACTAAATTTCAATAATGCGAGTAAAAAGGCAGCTACCTTTTACAGGGGTCGTAAAACGGGCTTTGAAGCACTTTAAATGTAAAATGTAAAACAATTCTATTAAACATTTGGAAATCGGTTGCAGATAGTGCCTATACCAGCCTACCGTCATCAGAATCAATTGTGATCTATTAACATTGGATCTAAGGCATCGACCTATATTTTGCACATGTCATTCATTCCCATGCCCAGGTGAAGCTGTGCATCTTGCTCGGGATTTTGGTTACGTTTGCGAAACGGAATTTCCAGCCAAAGCAATAGCCGAGTACGTCAACCGACAGCACTCAGATCCCAACGAACAAGTGACGCGCAAAAACATGTTACTGGCAACGAAGTAAGTCCTTCCGAATGAAAACTTCAGCTAAGTCCTCCCCCCCCCCCCCCCCCCCCCCCCTCCCTCCTCCCTCATCTCCCTTCCATCCTTCTCTCCCTCCCCTCCTTCTGTCCATCTGCATTCGGGACTGCCATTAGCACCAGGGAATGTATATAGGTCGCGAAAACGGATCGGGTTTGGGCAGGTTCAAAATCGGACAACGTGGCTATTCTGAAAATGCCAAATTGGTTTCGGACTTGTGCTTAGGAATATGCGATAAGTGGCAAACAAAAAGTTTACGCGTAGATTAAGAAAGAGTAGTCGATAACAGCCTGAACCTTGTCACCTGGTGTGCTATGCAGTGTATCATTCGTATTAATGTTGTGACCCACTGCTATCAATGCCAGCCAGCGCCGCCTGACTTGTCGCCAATGCTTTCACTATTAATAGCAGAGAAACCGCCGTCATTTTGTGAAGTCACATATCAGATGGAGTCATATAAGCTTTAATATTTGCTCGGCGGTTAATAAGCATTATTTAGCAATCGAGTGTAGCCGGATTGCTTGGATGAAAAAGGCACGTGTTGAAAAGTAAATTATCCGTGCTGAAATGTTGGAGGAAATTTCCAGGCTTGTTTCCTAGCCTTTAATTAAGAATTTGAAATGTCACCGAAGGGCATTGCGGTGTATAAGCTTTAGGAGGTTGGTGAAGCAATTTGTATCAATGGTTACAATCCCCGCGAAGTAAGTATTCTTTCAGAAGGTGTGAGATCTTTTGACTTCAGGCTTCAGAAATATGTTTTACCTAGTTCCGAAGAGACTTTTGAAAATAGATTCAGTACATTAAACGGTATAGAATTCCAAACATAGGAAAAAATTAGCACATCTAATCATAGCTACACCCACGGGCACATTCAGACATGCGTACACGTGCACGCGTGGGCGCGCACACTTACATGGAAATGAGTGTACAAGGGCGCATACACACACATGGAGTATGACTTGAGCTTTATGTATTATAGTGATTGTTTTATACACACTAATTAATCTGATTATCTTCCGCACTGGAGGACAATATAGTTCTTATCGCCCTCTGTATTCCATTATGTGATTTTGAAATTGTTCAACTGATTTGTCATGTAACACTATGTTATGTGGGGTGCACGCAGTGTATCAGAACCCCAAAATGGAAACCATGATTAGTTCTAACCCCAGAGAACCACTTAGTGAAAACTAAATTGTCAGATAATTGATTTTGCTAATGAGCTTTCTGAAATTCAACGAGCTTTGCCGTATTAGAATGCACTGGATATCAAAATGGTTTTGTTTTAACTTCTGAAATTTTGTTTCTCTGTATTGAAAATTGCTCGAAAAGCCGATAATTTATACGAAACCGTGCACCCATGTGGCTGTTTCAAAAAAAAAACCTATCAAGACTTTATAATGAAATAAATTAATGACTGGAAGTATTCGAGATCGATTTCATGTTAACATACACATTAAGGATAATAATCGTCCATTAATCCACTTAAGAAGAACAGACAATATCAAAAAAACTGTCTGCTACAGCAGTGTGGGGTCAAATCTGAACGAAATTTATCTTTAAAGCTGACCGCTATTATCCAGGGCAAACATATATTCCTAAGCAGTGCCCTTTGTTCAAGAAGTCTTTCAATAATGATCTTGTATTAGCCATTTAATAACTCCCTACCTCTGCCATGAGTTTGGGTGAAGGGGCCGGAAGTTAGCTTTAGGGGTCCAAAGTAAATGGTGAATAGAAGTTGTTGTTTCTCCATTCCTCCCCTCCCCCTTCCCACTCTTCTATCCCAGATAGATGCTGCAGTTGAACATTACAACCTGTTATCTTAATTTTCAGACAAATCTGCAAAGAATTTACAGACTTGCTGACACAGGACCGATCTCCTTTGGGGAACTCACGACCTGCCCCGATCTTGGAACCTGGCATTCAGAGTTGCCTGACTCACTTCAGTCTAATCACACACGGCTTCGGCAGTCCGGCTCTGTGCGCTGCTATAACCGCCTTACAGAACTATCTTACCGAAGCACTCAAAGCCATGGACAAAATGTACATGAACAATACTCCTAACAACCACACGGGTGAAAATCCCAGTAAAAGCGGTGATAAGGACGAGAAACACAGAAAGTAGTCGAATAGCAAACGCACAACTTCCTAAAAAGGAACAAAACATTTAAAATTTGTCATATAGGTGTGACTGTTTTCCCCTCAACCTGGAACTCGGAGTCTGAGTGAGAAGAGAAGGCGATGAAGAATTTTGAACTGCTTTTTGGGAGAAAAAAAAACAGATCAGAAGTTTGTAAAACTTTTTACCGAGTTAAACCTTCATCCATCGGACTGCATCTTGCTTGACATATCCCCGTTGTTTAAGTCTGTTAAGATTGTAGTCACAATCATTTAAAGAAGGTAACGAAAGCACATTTTATCAGTATTGTAAGTAAACTCGAGCAGTTCTACTGTCATAACTATCGTTGTTGAAAACAAATCCTCTAAGGTATTGGTCAATTTAACAACTATTGCAAGTTGCAGTTCACGGCATAATAAGGGAAACAGTGTTCATGTATGTATATATTTATTTATGTGTAATTTAATGGGAATTGTAAATATGGTGCGTCCGTTTAAACCTTTATTTTATTTATCTGGTGATATCGTTTATCTCCTGTTAGTGGGTTTTAATCTTCATCAAATACAGTAGATCTTTCCGTGATTTTATGGTACTTAGAAAGATATCGGGGGAACCCTGGGAAACACATTTTAGCTCTCTGTAGCATGTTGTGGCGATAAGCAGTTGAACAGAATCCAAAAGAGGGGGGAGAAACGAGTTTTATATAAGCATCGAATTTAGTTTATAATACCACAGAAATTCGAATTTAAGAATAATACCTAATTTTTTTTATAAAAAGCATCTGTGATGTTTTTTTGTGTTTTAAAATATCCCATGTGTTGTGACAAAGGAATTATCTGACACTATGTCTTCTTTCCCTACTGAAAAACCAGAGCAATAAACTGATATTGTCTATAGAACGGTTTAGTATTTTATTGTTGATCTGACAGCATTTGGGACGAGCTGATATCTTGTATGACCGGTGGCTAAATTGGAAACAGTTTTTAGCTGTATTATATAGAGTTGTGTTGGCAATAGTTTACATGCCTGTCGATGTATCATAGTCCTTTGTTACCCAGATAAATAAATATTTGATACGCTTTATGTCGATTTTTTTTATTCAGTGGCTCTCTTTTGCCCAGGCGTATTTTTACTTGGCAGTATTTTCCTGCAGCCTTTCTGTATGGCTTGCAGTAATTGGGTTTAACTCTCCCTTGACAATTGCTCCCCTGCAATAAGCAGCTGAACCCATTGTTTCCCACAAGTATAATAAAAAAAACTTGAACTTCAAGTTAGAGTTGAACAGGCTTGCTCTGCTACTTTATTGAGTCGTAATCAAAATAAATGATAAAAGGGTGGCGGTGGTGGGTTGGGAGGGTGGGGGTGACGGCCACGAGTTGGCCGGGCGGGGGCGGGGGCGGGCAGGGGTGGAGAGGTGAGTGCACTATTCAGGTCTTTAATGCCCTGAAATAATGTACCTAATGATGTGACAAGTCACTAAATAAACTTCGTAGATTTCCATGATACTGTGGTTATAAAATGCCGATCTGCCGTTTAACTCGTTAACACTCTGCTTTCTTAATGACAGTGGGGGATTTTTGGATAATGATCATAATTGTAATATTTTCTCGCGGACTTGAATGGAGACGTGTTGAGAGATACTGCTATATTGTTTACAGCCTGCGTTAATAAGTCGATCCACCGACCAACACCTTCCTTCCCCACCCAGATTCAATGCATGATGTTTCTTTTTCATTGCTGTGCAGCCAATAGATTTAAAACAATAAGGTTAAAAGCGACATTACCCTTTTTATATTGAATTTTACAGGCTTGATGATTCGTGAATGAAGTAATGTGCGTGGAGTGCGCACAATAATTTCTCAGCTAAGAGATGGAATAAATCTGTGAGATAAGATAAGTTTAACGTATGGCATATAACAGGGCCGTTTGGTTCTTGTTAACTGCAATTTTTATTTTTTTGTCAAGTGGCAGTCCGTTTTACAGTATACTAAACGCACGGGAATTCTTAGCCGGATAACCCGCCCCCCACCCCCTCTGTCCCGCTCTGTGTTTGTTTGACATAAATGAAATGCGCAATGCTAGGAGGTGAGGTGAAGCGTTGTCTATCAGAGCTGTTTTTCCTGGCCGGGTCTCATAATGTGTGTGGGATACTGTACTTACCTCGGGCACAATTTATAAACATAATTTCAAGCCCGCTGTTTATACAGGGGACGAGACACAAAACTATCAAACAAATCAAAGCATATTTATTAAATTCCCAATGCGACGTCAAAGATGTAACTGCCCGAGAAGTATATCTTAATTTTAAATAACGTTAGGGTGGCAAAATGAACGATTTCCAGTTGGTTGTGACGATCATAATATTTTACAGGAATTATTAAGCCTGTTCAAGCAATTCAGTTTAATCTTGCAAACATATTAAAAGTTTTTAAAAAGTTAGAAAGCAAAGAATATGAAGCACACTTTTTCCACATTGAATACGTCTTTATGTTGTTGAATCATATGCGGGCAATCACGTCCCAATCGCAATACATCAATATTAATGCTAACTGCCTGGTAAAACCCCAAATCTAATCCATCCATTTAGCCTTGTTGTGGTAATAGTTTTGTTTTAAAAAAGATGGACCTTGTTTAGACATTTCCCGGAATATTTTACCCGTGATATTACTATACTGCTGCCCCAGTATATTGAATCAAAGCGAGCTCCTTAAGTTGAAGAACCCCCAGTATTTGTCCCAGTTTTCTTCGTTGACTTCTGGTGAGAGTTTTCCTGCCAGGAATTGCTTTTGATAAGAGAGCGATTTGCTAATGGGGGTTCCTAGTGGGATGATCAGATGTCTCGCTCTGGCAGAAATGCATGCACGCCTTTCGACTGAAAAAAATACTTACTGGCCGCTGTTATCTAACAATACTGTGTGTGTTTACGGGGAGGGTTAGGGTTAATTAGCGCCATTATCAATCATTAATGCTTGCCTAACATGTCTGAGGTATAATCAGGTTTAGAAGACTGGAATCGACATCTGCTTCGTTCCAATTAAATATTTCATGCTAAATCATTTATTACATACACAGCCTACCTTCCCCAAAGAGGCCGGTTGTTATTGTATCTGAATTAAAAATAAAGGGCGTTTAACCATTAAATAGGAACCTCACCCTTGGGGTGTTATCATAAAGTCAAATTGCCACAAAGCAATCTGAACAGCAACGATATAATTTCTGAAATGATTCTTTAGCATTACAGTAGTTTTAGTAAAAGTCAGCGATGCTGAGAAGATTTTTAAGGATTAGTCTGCAGGAAAAACGATCTGTCGACTGCTGGGCGAAGTGGGGGCAATAATAGTGAAATAGTCATCAACCCAAGGACGTTTCGGAATCAACTGCATGCGGGTCTCCAACTTTCTGGGCCACGAACTCTTTCTACTCACGCCCCCGACCCCACCTCACCCGTACTGCAGCGTCTGTTTAGACGAACAAAAATGTGACAAAAATATTGGGAAGTAGAAAGAACAAGTCAAAAATGTTGTTCCTAATTATTTGTGACGGATTAAACAAACATCAGAGCGACCCTCTCGCTTGCAATGGTTAAAATGAAAGAAGGGGGCACTAATTCAAAACATCAAGAAATCAAATATTTTCTACCGTCCAACTGCCTAGAGTGAACGTCGGACTCGTGTGATCTGTAACAAATAATCCCGGGTTACAGGGATTTGGAGCAATCGCTAGCCCAAAGAGACGTGGCGCTGTCGTGTTTGTCCTTGCGTTTAATCAGGTTACCCTGCCAAGAGAATATTAGAATTAACGCCCATCCAACACTTGGACAAGCCAGCGCTGTAAAGTGCGCGAAAATACGTTACGTTTTCGGTTGCGAGATTTGATTAAGGATTAAGATCCCGAATGAGTTAACTTAGTTTTCGCTTTACATATGCTGACTGATCAGCGATGCAACCTTAACGCTCTTATATATAGATTTAGCTTTCCTTTTAATGATGAATCCGGATGCCTTCATGGGTCGGAACTAGATTGCGGATGTCAGAACAGGGAAAACGCCAAACTATATTCGATTGCTTTTTGTCCTTCAAACTGCTTGTACATTCCTCTCTACTGCATTCCCAATTAAATGCACAATCACTGGTGTGCGTGTCCCAGTTTAAATAAAGTATATTACGTGTTCCTTCTGCGCACCTGCGAGTGCGAACGGTGGCTTTATGAGGGGTTGGATGGTGCAAATGTATTTCTGGCAACGTTGACAGTGTGGCAAAGTTGCGTGCTGAAGTTCGAGGGGTCGCGGTCTGAGGTGTTAAGTATGTAATCTGTCTTTCTTTATTTGTAGCCTCAGTGCTCTGGATACAGGTTGGTACATTTTATTTTTAACAGACGAATTAGTAGTTACGATTCAACATCTCCGTCTTTAGTATTTAGTCTTCGTTTAGACAATACTTGGTTAACTTGTTTCGACTCTTGGTTGCTTTCAGTAATCTCTTGCATTGTGAGTTTGGATTCCATCCGGATCAATATACTGGTGGTCAATTCAGGCCAATATTTAATCACCTGTTCACGGCTTCTCTGAGTGATCTTGCCTGTGTCTTCTTAAATCTTGCGTGGATTCCATGCTCCTTGTTAAAAACGATGGATCTCAAAACTAGTTTCGTTCAGAGGTTCGGGTTTCCCATCCCTGTGTCATTCCATTGATCAAATCCACTAATTAGGACATAGATGGCGAATATCCAACCTATGCTTGTCCCCCAGATTGAATACAATGGTGGTAAACTGGTTGGTAGGCAGGACATTTGGTTTACTGGTAGCATTGTGATCAATAGTTTAGGAGATGTGAATGCTAATATGAGAGAAACCGCAACCCCCATCTAACCTTTATTGTAGAGGGAACAGAAAGTATCTAACCCATGTTATAAAAGCTCTGGGGTTTTTGATGGGAAAATATAGAGTCTCAAGAAGGGTCTAGACCTGAAGCGTCACCCATTCCTTCTCTCCAGAGATGCCTGTCCTGCTGAGTCATCACATTGAGGAGGTGTTGGAGATTCACTGTGATGGATGTTTGTGTAAACTGTGTTGAGCGTGGGTCTTGTTTTTCTTTGTAATGTTAAGACTGTAGAAAATGCAATTTTGTTCAAACCAAGCTGTTTGAAAGACAATAAAAGGCATTCTATTCTATTCTATAATACTATATTCCATCATTTTTTGTCTATCTATAGAGTCATCAAATTATTTTCCCATCCCCACCATTCATTCAATCTCCCATTTTTTTTTTACAAAATCACTTTGTTTAACCCCATCTCCCGAAAACAAACCCAGAAAGAATCACGGGTGCACCCCATCAGTCAAAGAAAGTTTGAAGTGTACAAGTTTACATACAGTTGTGTTAAAGAAGGGTCTCGACCTGAAACGTCGCCTATCTCCTTCGCTCCTTAGATGCTGCTGCACCCGCTGAGTTTCTCTAGCTTTTTGTGTAACCCCCAAGTTTACATACACCTTGGACTGACTTTTAGGACTTTAACATAGATCAACAAGACCCTACAGTATTTTAATATGTCAATTAAAATGAACACTTTGTGTAATATATATATAATTAACGGAGATATGGTCATGCATGAAAATTCTGTAGGTGATATTTTGAAAGTAGATTGGGATATGCAAAAAAAAAAATCAGAAATATGTTTCCGATCCCTGCCATTATCAATAAAATGGTCATCCTAGACTATGTTGAGGCATAGTTGCTTGAGGTTTTCTCTAAGGTTATTTGTAATCTTCTTGATAGACCACCAGAAGATTTATCCCAGCCATGCCAAAACAACTGGGGTAGTTCTGCAACGGTGAATTGCGACAGCCAATGTCACTATTATAGTGCAACATGATATATTGACATTTAGTTTGAACATTTAATTTGTGTTAGCTCCAAATTGTAGAATAACGTGGATTTAATGAAGGTCAGTGACAAAAGGAATGTGTGAGGCTACTGGTGAGTGAGATGTTGAGAATGAAGTTGCAAACATTAGACTCAGATGATCTGATATAGATAGTATGTACAAAATGGAGTACCCATTTTGCCTCTTCACTTCCTCACCTCTTTCTCATTCTCCTGCACTTGCTCACCAGTGAAATCGTGCAGTAAGTGGCAAGGAATATCCCCTCATGGTGGCAAGGTGGAAGAACATACAATAGCCAACTGTATGGATTGATGCTGAATACGGTAGAGTTCCTACAGTAGGACCAGATTCCTATTTTCCATGGCTGTTGTTGTGTGCTTGTTGCCTGTATAGCATTACAAAATGTATCATCCACTTCATCAGTAGATAGCTTTTGACCCATTGTGATAGCTGGGCCACAATAGTATGTTGAAGGAATGAAATCCCATTTAATTTTAATGCAAAGCTGGTGTACATTGCCCATAAAGTAGGCTCCATGCAAATACCTTGTGTTCTAACATGGTAGATCTTAGCAACATAAACATTTATTGACATAGTAATCTCAACAACAGTTGGCAATGCAGTCTCTGTCCCACACCAAAATTGCAATTCCAGCTGGAACAGGTGGAAGGTTCATTGAACATGGACGTCTTACATTGTTCCTCACAATGGTTTGGTTCAAAGAGTTGTTCTGTGAAAGTGCTAAGTGGAATGACTTCCTGCCTGAGAATATTTCTTCTCCCCTCATTCTCATTAATTCCAAATGTCCTGTTCCCAGTACCTGGTGGTCATTCTCCCAGACATGTTTTGTTCCTAATGAAATGTGCACCAGGGCAGCTAGTTTATACAGAAATCACAAATGCAACCTCAATTCTTCAAACCTGCCACATCTCTCCCAAAGGAATAAAAGCAGTGAATGCTGGAAATACTCAGCCGGTCAGGCAGCATCTGTGGAGAAATGAACAGAGCAGGCATTTCATCAGACGTCTTCTCATGACTTCCATAATTTGAAACAACTACAGAATGCAAAAACACTTGTGGATATGTGCCACGACCAGATGAAATCAATCAATAACAAAACTGTAAGTGATATTGGTATGAGTTCTGGCTATTGAATATGTTAGGTTAATGTTGGGCATTGGTTAGAGCATTGTGTTTAAGATGGCAGTCCTGGAGATGTATTAGCATATTGTTTCTGTTTTGTATTAGCTTTCCACACTGATTTAAGGCTGATCTGTTTCCCTGCATTCTTCCAATGGATGTCCATTGAGCATGTACAAATCACATTACTAACATGGTACCTGGTACAATTTGCCTAACAAGTACTTGTGTGCTGCCAATGAGAGTTTGGACCTCTTGATGTATGGCTATGATCCCAATTAACTGCTCAATCTATTTTAGATTTAACTGAGAAAGAAATGTTGACCTGCACATTGGGGAAAACGCTGCTCTTCTTTGAAGATCAGCACCTCTGATAATGACACATGTTAAGTATTGCAAGCTGCCAGCCTGCATTAACCATTCACACTGAATAATGGAGCTTAGTTCAACACCTGAACCTGACTCCTACTGCTGAGCCAAACCAATACTTATATTAACAGAATCATTCTCACACTACTAGTCTTGCAAAAAAACATAGACTTTGCCTTAATGACTCAGGCTTCCTAGAATCTGTGCTGGAATCACTTAAAAGTACCCTTCGCTTGCATTTACAATGCAGATTTAACGTCAGTACAAAATGATTTCATTTCCCAAAGGACTCTAACAGCAAGTGAAGGTCCTTTGAAGTGTAGTCTCTGTTGTAAAGTAAGAAGTGCAGCAGTCAATTTCGGCAGAGCAAATTCTCACAAATAACAATGTGATAATGACCAGATAATCCATGTTTGTGTGGTTTATTGAGTGATAAACATTGGCATGGAAATAGGGATAACATTTCAGTTGTTCTATTGAAATTAAAGTTTCTACCCAATGAGGACACAAGGAACTACAAATGCTTAGTTTATTTTAGTGTTCTAAAGATTTAGTTATTCGTTCTATCTGAATGTCAGCACCTGTGACAGTGCAATGCCCCAGATACTGGACCCAAGCATCAGGCAAACATTTTGGTCTAATTATTCCAACACCACTTGGGCCTTCTGACTCCCACCAATTCAGTCAATGTTGGCTTTTTTCCAGATATAATAATTTGAGGAAGAACATTCTTGCTATTGAGGGAGTGTATCATAGGTTCACTAGCTTAATTCCCGGGATGGCGGGACCGACATATGATGAAAACTTGGGTCAACTGGGCTTGTA
Source organism: Raja brachyura (assembly GCA_963514005.1). The sequence goes on from OY740784.1 coordinate 84,074,850, forward strand.
TTCACTGGAATTTAGAAGAATGAGAGGTGATCTTTTTGAAACATATAACATCCTTGAAGGATTGGACAGGCTTGATGCAGGAATAATGTTCCCTGTGTTGGGGGAGTCCAGAACCAGTGGTCACAGTTTAAGAATAAGGGGTTGGCCATTTAGGACTGAGTTCAGGAAAAACATTTTCACCAGAGAGTTGCGAATCTGTGGAATTCTCTGCCACAGAAGGCAGTAGAGACCAATTCACTGGATGTTTTCAAGAAAGATTTAGATTTAGCTCTTAGGGCTAACAGAATCAAGGGATATGGGAAAAAAGCAGGAAAAGGTTACTGATTCTGGATGATCAGCCATGATCATATTGAATGAAGGTGCTGGCTCGAAAGGTCGAATAGCCTACTCCTGCACATAGGTTTCTATGTTTTTATGTTTCTATATAAGCGTTCTCAGAATGCAAACATTGAAATATCGATTGGGATATTGATTGCCCCACATGCTAAGGTTGACGGAAAGACTTGCATTCACACAGGATTTTTCAACACCTGAATGTTTCCCAAAGTACTTTGGTGCCAATTTCTTAACTTTTAATACAAAGGCTCAGTTGAAATTTAGGAAGCATGCTACCAACTTGAACGTGGTGGTCTCCCATAAATAGCATGACAATCTACCAGAATGTGTGTTTTATGGTGTCAGTTGAAAGATCAATAAATTGGCCAGGTCATCTGGGTTTGGGATCTTTAACTTTCTCCTGAGTAAACAGGCAAGATCTTGCTTTAGCATCTCATCTGAACATGTTTCCAACATGTCAGAACTCCCCCCACACCCACTGGTGTAAAAGTTAAGGGTTTTATGCATAACTATCTGGAATGGGATCAAACTCAAATAATTTGATGCAGGCAATAGCTCTATTAACTGATCTGCAGCTGACAATATTTATGCAACTTCATAGATTATTTAGAACGTCGATTCATCAACCTTGTCTTCTGAGTATGACTTTCATCTTGACAGAAGAAACTGCAGATGCTGGAATCTTGCATTAAACACAAAGTACTGAAGGAGCTCAACGGGTCAGACAGCATATGTGGAAAGATAAACAGTAATTTTTTAGGCCCCAGGACCTTTATCGTGTTTTACACTTTTGGTCTTCACAAATATTTTTAGAACCTGTGTTTGCTACAGAGGTAGTGTGCACATGAACAAGACCAGAGAAATAGAGAACAATCTCCTTATTTGAACTTCTTCAAATGTCCCACACTGCTTCATCGCAAACATTGATCTTATGACTTTACGTACATAGTGCAACACAATAACCTATTCTCTCCCCATGATTCTGAAGCTTTCCCCATTTCAAATATGTAATCAATATTTCATTAAATAAATATAAATCTTTACCTCAGACACTCTGTTCTGTAGTGCAGCAATCCTCTTTAGAAATATATTTCACCCAATCTTTATTTGTGATAATATTAAACTAATTTGCCATCAGCAGGCACTCCCTATCAGCAAGAAGTAACCATGGGGCTATTTCTCACAGTTTAACAAAACTTATGTATGTTAGAGTCATAGGAGTTGCAGCTAAATCCTTTAACCCACCAAGTTCATACTGACCATCAATAACCAATTCACAATAATCTTACATTAATCCTTTTATTTATTCTTCCAGTAGTTTCACCAGTTCCTTTCAGATTGCACCACACTTACACACACGTGGCAAGTGTCAGTAGCCAAATGATCATCTGATTGTCTTTAGAATGTGGGAGGAAACTGGAGCATCACATGGTCACAGGGAGACCATGCAAACTTTTCATTGACAGCACTTGGTTTCAGGACTGAACCCAGGTCTCTGGCACTATGAGGCAACAGCTCTACCAGTTGCATCATTGTTGTCTAAGTTTTCCCAGCCATAATGGAAATAAATTTAGTGTATCAAGTATAGACACAAAAAGCAGGAGTAACTCAGCGGGACAGGCAGCAACACTGGAGTAAAGGAATGGGTGACGTTTCAGGTCGAGACCCTTCTTCTATCAAGGTCCTCTTCCTAACTATGGTTTCCTACATCTGTAAAGTCAATGACGTGTACCCACACCTGCATACATTGACATCTTGCTAAATGAAGAGCTATCCAAAAACACACAGTGCAGCTAATGTTCACTTATGTCATATATTTTTCAATATTTTCATTCTCTTTGGATGTTGACAACCACATAGCGACTATGTGTTGCCCATTGCTGACTATTGTCTAAAGGGTATAATTGGTTTGTCACAAGAGCTGTGGTGCTCTACTCTTATTACATAGAAACATAGAAACATAGAAATTAGGTGCAGGAGTAGGCCATTCGGCCCTTCGAGCCTGCACCGCCATTCAATATGATCATGGCTGATCATCCAACTCAGTATCCCGTACCTGCCTTCTCTCCATACCCTCTGATCCCCTTAGCCACAAGGGCCACATCTAACTCCCTCTTAAATATAGCCAATGAACTGGCCTCAACTACCCTCTGTGGCAGAGAGTTCCAGAGACCCACCACTCTCTGTGTGAAAAAATTCCTTCTCATCTTGGTCCTAAAGGATTTCCCCCTTATCCTTAAGCTGTGACCCCTTGTCCTGGACCTCCCCAACATCGGGAACAATCTTTCTGCAACTAGCCTGTCCAACCCCTTAAGAATCTTGTAAGTTTCTATAAGATCCCCTCTCAATCTCCTAAATTCTAGAGAGTATAAACCGAGTCTATGCAGTCTTTGTTCATAAGACAGTCCTGACATCCCAGGAATCAGTCTGGTGAACCTTCGCTGCACTCCCTCTATGGCAATAATGTCCTTCCTCAGATTTGGAGACCAGAACTGTACGCAATACTCCAGGTGTGGCCTCACCAAGACCCTATACAACTGAAGTAGAACCTCCCTGCTCCTATACTCAAATCCTTTTGCTATGAAAGCTAACATACCATTGGCTTTCTTCACTGCCTGCTGTACCTGCATGCCTACTTTCAATGACTGGTGTACCATGACACCCAGGTCGCGCTGCATCTCCCCTTTTCCTAATCGGCCACCATTTAGATAGTAGTCGGTTTTCCTATTTTTGCCACCAAAGTGGATAACCTCACATTTATCCACATTATACTGCATCTGCCAAACATTTGCCCACTCACCCAGCCTATCCAAGTCACCTTGCATTCTCCTAGCATCCTCCTCACAGCTAACACTGCCCCCCAGCTTAGTGTCATCCGCAAACTTGGAGATATTGCCTTCAATTCCCTCATCCAGATCATTAATGTATATTGTAAATAGCTGGGGTCCCAGCACTGAGCCTTGCGGTACCCCACTAGTCACTGCCTGCCATTGTGAAAAGGACCCGTTTACTCCTACTCTTTGCTTCCTGTTTGCCAGCCAGTTCTCTATCCACATCAATACTGAACCCCAAATGCCATATGCTTTAAGTTTATATACTAATCGCTTATGTGGGACCTTGTCGAAAGCCTTCTGGAAGTCCAGATACACCACATCCACTGGTTCTCCCCCATCCACGCTACTAGTTACATCCTCGAAAAATTCCACAAGATTCGTCAGGCATGATTTACCTTTCGTAAATCCATGCTGACTTTGTCCAATGATTTCACCACTTTCCAAATGTGCTGCTATCCCATCTTTAATAACTGACTCTAGCAGTTCCCCCACTACCGATGTTAGACTAACTGGTCTGTAATTCCCTGTTTTCTCTCTCCCCCACTTCTTAAAAAGAGGGGTTACGTTTGCTACCCGCCAATCCTCAGGAACTACTCCAGAATCTAAAGCGTTTTGAAAGATTATCACTAATCTGGAATTCATCTGGAACCTTCAATAGACGCAGACAGGGAGACAATAAAGGAAATTTCCAAAGAACAGGGAGTTATCTCAACTATCCCATCCAATAAACAACATTACAACAAGAGATTATTTGGTCATTTTCATATTGCTATTTCTGAGAGTCTTCTGCATCCAAATTGGCTGCCACATATATTATGTTACAACAGTATTATCTGCACTTGTTATCTGAAAGAGACTTTGGGAGACCATAAAGGGAATCTGGTGGACCAGATAGGAGGGCAAGTCTTCATTTTTGCTTATAACATAGCAAATTCTGTTAGCCTTTATATATTTATTTACCTGCCTTTCTATTTGGAGGCAATGAAGGATGCATTATGCAGGATATCACGCAGGTTAAAGAGGACAGGAGAGGTAAAGGCATTGAAATCAAGAAGTACTGGTTAGTGGACAGAAATGGACAGAAGTGGACAGAAATGTGGGTTACATATGCCTGAAGGAGAAGAAAAGAAAAACTGACAGAGTAAACAGTTCAACTGTTTTTTTTTGTCTAGGTAAAACAAATTTAGGTAATCTAATAAGGCACATACATTTCTTCATTCTTTAATATGCAGCTAATTCAAACGTATGTTATATATTTTAATTTTCTCTGGGCATTGGTTTAACTGCATAACCACCATTCATTGCCCATTGTTGTATATTGTCTAAAGTGTATAACTGGTCTGTCTCTAGAAACAAGCTTCTGAGATCCCAGTGATATATTCTAATATACTCTTCCAGAAAATGACATTTGAAAAAAAGAAATCATGGGAGATTTTATATATTGTATTTCAATTTTGGACATAAATGTATGACTCTAATAAATTCAAGTTAACTCCAGAGAGAATTAGATGATAACATTTATCTGAAGGTGTGAACAAAATACCTTCTATTGCCTACAGATCTAATGCCCTTGAGATGCTGGTATTTCTCTGTTTTTACACAATGATAATAGGACACCATTCCTATATGCCTGGTCCTAATACTTAAATTCCCAGTCTCTAGTTCCATACTGAATCAACCCACTGCAAGCATTTTGGTTTATATCGTTGTCTTCTGTGTGCTTTTCCCCAATCCTTATAGAGATGTTTCTGTTTCTTCACTTTAAACATATGATCATAATTCTTGACATTCCAGTTCCACATTTTTCACATTATATCTTTGGAATCCATAGTCCACATATTATGTTATGTCGAAAGCATGCTTTTTCTCCCATGTGCTTATGTATTAACCTTTTTCTGATTCCAAATATTCTGTTCTTATTCCTTCCGATTAGGGACCTGTTCTCTTTTGGGAACAATATCTTTAATATTATGCAATAGGCATTATATCCATCATATTATATGAACAAATTCAGTGATGAATACTGTCTTGTTCTATTGTGACTATGTTGTACAAAATACCTACCATTTGCCACCAGATTTAGTCTGCTTGCATATCAAATCATTCAGATCAAGATCTTGAAAACCGGCAAATATGAGCTCCCACTGGTTTTAGACCCTTCCATCCAACACAACACATGTGCCAATAGTAATTTGATATCACTTGATATTTATTCTATTTCAGTATCAGGGTAATATGTAAACACTCAGAAGGATCAAATACCTTTTCTGCCTTTGGATTTCTGAAGCTCCTTTTAATTTTTTGCTTCACCTCTGTTTTAAAGTACCATGCTCTTGAGTATTTTTGTTAAATATTCTTTAAGTGTGAATCATGTATGTCATTACACACTGTACAGTGATGTGATTTCAGAAAATGGTCTACGATCGCTTAAGGTTTAAACAGACTTCCATCCTTTCTGCATCTCCTGTTCTCGCTCTTCCAGCTGAATATAAGGACTTGATCTAGGTACTCAATTTGCAAAACATTTTAGTGTTGTGGAAATCATTTCCTGTGTTTAGTGTAAGCCTGGGGCTAAGTTAGGAGAATAAAAGCATACCCTCCATTGTTGTTGCAATTTGCTTCCATGTGATTGGCTCCAATTTTTAATAATTAAGTATCTTTGTTATTTTAGGTTCACAATAGTCCAATTTCTAAATCCCCACAGTTTAATGCATTTATCTGAAACAGAAGCAGATTAGTTGAAGGTACTATAGTCCTATTTTGATTAAATCTTCATTGGACTGTCAGTATTCTGAGATATTTAAAGATACACAGAATGTGATACAAATTCAAGCCAAGCCTGAGGACTCAACTTACAAAGAGACCTAATTCGGTAACTTGGGACACAAGCAGTATTTTTATTTTTTTCTATTTGCCTTTTATAACTTGACACGAGGAATATAATTCTGATAATTCAACAGTGACAGGTTCTAAATACAACTCAGAAGCTCCGGCTGGTGCTGGACCCAGGATTGTTATATGCCTGCAGTCCCAGGTCTGTGTCTCCTCTCTCAGTCTGATCACTCTGCCGCAGCCGGGGGGGAGTCTTGCCTCAGGCCAAACATATGCTTCTTTCCAGCAAACTAATACAAATTCACCATGGAGAAATAATTGCTCGAGTGAACATTTTTTCTCTCAGCTTTGTCATTCGCTCACTCAAATCGCTGAGGCACACGCCATTTAAATCAGGGGCTTTGATGCTTGCCTCTCCTTTTTAATGAAAACCTGGACCCTTGTAAATGATGTGAGCGTTTAAAAAGGCTTCATGGTTCTCCATCAAATGTATAACAGTTTGGCAAATGGATGAATCCCGACAGAGAAGTTTCAACAACAACTTCAGATGGGTTGATTTGGAGCTCTTTTTAATTTGATAAAATTGATTGTTTTTCTCATCTCTTTTATTAAAGAAAACTTAATATATTTGTTTTGAGTCCTCTCATTCTTCTTTTTCTGCCCATCAAATTATTCTCAATTTTCCGTCTTGCACCTTAATATGTTGCCTTTTTGTTCTTGCTTGTCTCTTAAATGTCTTAGTTATTCCAATCACTCTCACTCCCTCACACAAAGAAACATGTCTCCAATATGAATAATTACCAAAGAATAGGAAGAAAATAATCCATTATATACCACTTAAAGAGAAAAAAAACATGAAAGAAAATCAGAGCCATGAAAATGAGTGAATAGCTTTTTTTTATTATTTCAATTTGTTTAAATTTAAAAAAAGGCCCTTAAAGTTAAACCTCTGTGAAATGACATAATTCCACAAACACAATGCCACAATCGTTATTTATTTCAGGCAGACTAAATTTGTAGAAACCTGAGATGGGATTTTGAGATTTTTATTACTGAAGAATCAAATGAGTTTAGTACTGTTGTCTTTTCATCTAGGGACCTGTTTCCTAAGTTTCGTATTTTCTGTTAACATTTTGAATAGTGCACTTGTCTGCTTAATATGGAGCAACTGTTATGCTGTGAGCTAGTCTAGAATTAAATAAACGTTGATGGCTTAAGACCACACAAATATATTTACAGTTACAAAATAAGTATGTTAATATAGAAAAGATGGTGGAGTACAGTGGTAATGGATTGGGTGACAGGACTGCGTTGCTGCTTGCTCACAGTGATGGTTTATCCAACAGTGACTCCAGCTGCCTCTCGATTTTTTTCCCCCTTTAGATAAGAGCAAATCTGAGGTTTGAAAGAGAATTAGAAATGAACCATTTTATGTTTTTGCTTGAAAGTTTATGGTTAATCACTGATAGTACAGGAAACAACAAGGAAAGTTAAGCAAAATACATTACCCATATTAATTTAGAATGTGTATTTACTGCACAAATATAATTTTAAGTGTAACAGAGAATGGTGATAAGCAATTGTAATGTATTTGTCGGTAACTACATCTCAGCTCCATTCTCTTCACCAGCACAAACCTATATTTAGGTTTAAATGAACTGACCCTTGAAGGCAATAACCTAGATTTCTGTCCACAACGCTGAATTCAGTTTCAATTTAAGCAGCAACATTTTATGCCTGCTTGACACACTGGGAGGCAAGTCCTCACAAAGCAAATGCAAGTAAATAGGAGTTTTACCAACAGGACATGCACAATAGGGGTCAAGAAGGAACATGTATTCAACTCCACCCACAATCAGCTAATAAATATATATAACATGAGGTTTTGAGTGCACACACATAAATGCTCATCCCTGTAATCATAAGGATGTGTGCCAGTCTCAAAGGCAGTCAAATTTAATTACCAGTGCGCACCCTTATTTACCAACATTATGTAATAGTAATTTGTATTTAACGCACAGTTGGTTATACAGGATGCATGCTTAGTATAGATTCAGAACATGTGTGTTTAATACTGAAATATGTGCTTTAATATAGATACACCAAATGCACATATAAGGCAGATGCACAACGTGTAGATTTAACCCAGTCATACAAAATGTGTACGTAAGATAGGCATACAGCACATGCATTCCAACTAACTGATGAATGGGTTGCAATTATGTCTGATAGGACACAAAATATGATACTGTTTTTTTGATGGGCCTTTCAACTGTGATGTGACCAGCTATTAAATGTGGATTTAATTTTTTAAGGAATACATCACTATTCATCAAGCCAGCACACTTTAAATCATGAGTCAGGACAAGATTACAGTATTAAACACAGACAACGGTGTTCTTTGCATCCATCTAACCAATACTATAATCCAATTGAATGATACAGTTGATTCTAAATGGATACCAACATAATTGAAGAAATCATGAAGGAACTGAAACATGCTAACAATGGGTTGGAATTCTCTGACTGGGGCATAAGAAAGCAAACATTTTTAAAGAGTATTTTATTTCAGTTTAATAAACTGATTGTTAATACTTTAATGAATTGTAATGAATGTAACTTTTTAAAAAAAGTTGTTGTATTTCTTTTAATTGTTTCCAAACATTTATTAAAATTGAAGAAAATAACATCACATGCTTTGACTAGAGGCAGAACTCTGCCTCCATCCAGTTTCACCTACAGTCTGGGTTATTCCAAGGGCAGAGATTCAGATCAGCACTGCTGAAGGTCCAGTTGCAGTCTTCAGACCCGTCTCCCTGGTGGGATGGGACAGGCAGAGTAACCTTTGAGGACAATTAAATTAACCTTCTGAAAAAATGTATGGTCACAAGAATGAATGGGCACCATGAGTGCAAGTGGTGAGATGGATCCAGACCAGTGGATCAGCTCAGTTCTGAATGAATGGTCATTGACCAGAAATGTTAATTCTGTTTTCCTCCCCATAGATGCTGCTTGATTCTTTGGATACTTGCAATATTTTCTGCTTTTACTTTACATTTCTTGCATCTGTGATATTTATTTGGACATAAAAGTGTGCAAGTATTTTTAAAACATTTTAATTTGCATTTGTGTGAATTTTCAGAGCCTATTGGTGGTGTAAATTGCAATGGTCCAAACGTTAATCACATATCCTACCTCTGAATTGAATCGCACAGAAACAGAAATAACAGCAATTCATATTTCAGTTCTATTTGAACCTTTTCTGATTCAGGCGTAAGATGTGAGTGCAAGTCAGTGCAGCCAGAATTTGGCTATAAAGGTGTTCTAATGTTCTTTTTCTCCCCTGACTTTCTTAAAGGTAGTGATACTTTATGGAGTACAGTATCACCAGCTCTCCACAGCACTAGCTTTGCATCTACTCTTGACATATAATGCTTCCAATTGGTGTGTCATTCAAAAACATTTGTTGTTGCTGTCAGCAAGGGAACACGTGCTGATTTTCAAGCGGGTATTTGCAGTTCTTTTGCTACAATGCTTGCGTCTGTAATACAGTTATTGTTTCTGAAATAATTAAGTTCATTTGATGGTTGATGGTTGGCATGGGCTCAGTTGGCTGAATGGCCTGTTTCTGTGCTTCATCTCTCTGACACCAGAATTCTACAGCTCGTTAAACGTAAATTAATTAAATCATTAATATTCATTTATGAGAAAGGATACAAATCATTTGGCTTTAGTTATCTTTTTAACATTGGTTATCAATCCCATTCCAATAGGGGTGTGCTAGATATGTTCGTTCAATGGCAGCAGGATCGGTCACCTGTTTTCCAGCACATTCCAGAGATTGAGGAACTGTTGACCTGCACACCTCAGCTAGCCTAGAGCTCTCCAAAGAACCACTGGATAACAACCACACTGCTGTGGCACAATATTGTCCTGTTGTTTATGGCAATGTGATGCTAAGCTAATGGAGAGATCTCTCACGGAATGTCAAACTACAGCATTACCATATTTTAAAATGCCATTTTAAATCTACTTACGGATGAACCCAATGAATCCTATGAAGGTTCATATCGTGAATGGAATTAGGTTTAGATATCTTGATCTGCAATTTATTTGAACGTTCCCAGCATGTATTTGTTACTCTAAACACCAAATCTTAACCATGACTGAATGCCAGCTTGAAAGAGCCACTATGATGTTTGGAAATGCAGCTGCTTGAGATTGAATTATCAAGAGCCAAGCAAATGGGTGGAAAATATAAATACATAATTCCATTAGACAATATGTTATTTGATGAACAACATAATATATTTTAATTGCCCTTGGGATATAATTATGTGAATAATTTGTAGACCAAATATATAGGGTTCTTAATAAGGTTTAGAATGGGTTGGGAACTGATCAAGAATGTGCAGGTTCAAGCTCAAGTGCGAAGTCACATAAATGAACAATACCATTTGCTTGGATAGAAAGCTATTATGGCCTCACTTACATTCAAAGACCTCTTGCCTTTCTGAGCATTGAACGTTGAAAGTACATTTCAACAGATTTTGGAATTAGTGTGGAGATGGAGAGATGAAGCATAGTTTGAGCATTATAGTCCCATACTGCTGTAACAAAATGCAAACTTTTAATTGTGTAATCTCATTGAAAAGTGTTGAATTCTTATGGGGCTCCACAGGGTAGATGCAGAGATGATGTTTCTCTTGGCAGGGTCGCAGTCTAAGACCAAGGGGATGGCCAATCAGATAAGAGATAAGGAGGAAGTTCTTCACCTGGAGGATGGTGAATCTTTGGAGCTTTTTACCTATGGGAGCTCAGTCACTGAGCATATTCAAAACAGATTTAGGAAACAGTGATCATAACTCTGCAGGTTTATGGATGGGGATAAGAACTGCACCTTGGGGTAAAGAGCTAAATTGTAGTAAGACAAATTACAACAGAGTTAGACAAGAGCTGGTGTGAATAGATTGGGAGCCCACTGCTCAGGGAGGCAAGGGAGTGCAGAATCTTACGTTCGGGAACAGCTTGAGTTGGAGGAACACGCCTCCTGTGGGGGCAACAGGTAGGGAACGGGTGCAGTGGGGCAGCAGACCCAACATGGATTAACGCGTCTGCACTTGGTCTAGTCTATATAACTAAAAGTCTGATCTTGACCACTTACTGTTGTTCTGTATATTGATTTTAGAAAAAACAATGCCACTTACGGCTGTGATATTTGGCCATCTTACTCAAAGTCCTCCTTCGCTGCGCAGGACAAGAGGATTTTTCCCATCGATGAAAAATAAAAGAGTTAATAATGTTTAAAAAATGTTGAGATTCTCTCTCCTGAAGGCCACGCCCCTTCCATAGGAACTATAAAACCCAGAAGTGTTGAGTGCCTCAGTCAGTCTCTGCAAGATGGGGGAGCGAGAGGGTCATGTTTCTCTGTCTGAGCTGTGAATAACACTGAACACATGTCTACTAAATTGTGAGTAGTTTTACTGACCTGTCAGTGTCCTTAATGTGGCTTGAAAATATAGTTTGGAAATGCTAAAGCTGTGTTGCCTTTGGCTTGGAAATGTTAAAGCTGTGTTGCCTTTGGTTTGGAAATGCTAAAGCTGTGTTGCCTTTGGTTTGGAAATGCTAAAGCTGTGTTGCCTAATTAAAGTTGCCTTGCCTAATTAAAGTTGCCTTGCCTAATTAAAGGTCCCTTGCCTAAGTAAAGTTGCTGTGCCTAATTAAAGTTGCCTTGCCTAATTAAAGTTGCCTTGCCTTTTATATAATTAAATGTCTAATCTTGACCACTTCCTGTTTGTGCTTTATATTGATTTTAGAAAAAACGCTACCACGTACAGCTGTGATTTTTGGCCATCTTACTCAGAGTCCCCCTCTGCACATCAGGTGCCGAGGATTTTTCCCATCGATGAAAATTAACTGAGTTATTAGTGTTTAAAACATGTTAAGACTCTCTCTCCTGGCAATGACGCAATGAAGGCCACACCCCTTCTGGTGGGAGGGGGGGAGGGACTATAAACCCAGAAGTGTGGGCGTGGCTCAGTCTCTGCAAGCTGGAGGTGGGAGTGCACACGACTCGCTGTCTTTAGTTTCCTTGCACCCTGCTTGAAATGGTATGAAACTGCACTTGAATTTGGTGGCCTTGCACCCTGCTAGAAGTGGTCAGAAACTGCAATCGAATTTGGTGGACTTGCACCCTGCTTGAAATGGAATTTCAAAGAATAGCCTGAGTCAACTGCCAGCCCAGCAGCCATGAGTGAGTGAGTGCCAGCACAACAGGCTTGAGTGACTGAGCTGCCAGCCCAAGAATCCATTTGGCCCACAATGTGCATATTAGCCCTCTGGAATTCAGAGATTCCAAAGTTTTTAGCAGCATTTAGACCAGTGGAAATATGGACAGAAAAATGGCGGATGGAAATAAGTACAGACAGCTGTAAGGTTTAGCACTTTCAGAGGTCATATGTAAGAGGAAAGTTTACAGTAAATGGAATGACTCTTATGAAAATTGATATTGAGAGGGACCTTTTTGTGCAAGTTCATAGCTAAGTCCTATACAAGTCAATTGGGTGGTATTGAATGCACCATGTTTGTCTTCAATAGTCGGGATGCTGTGTATAAAAGTCAGTAAGTTATGTGGCATCTGTATAAAACTTTGGAAAAAACACATAAGAAGTATTGCTTACAGTTCTGGGTACAACATAAATGAAGTATACAGTATGGGGGCTTTGGAGATGATGCAGAAGGCGTATACCATGATGTTGCATGATTAGATTATCAGTTATAAGGCAAGGTTGAACAAATGTGGATTATTGTATCTGGAGCATCAGAATTTGAGGGGCGATTGAGTTATATTATCACGAGATACATAGACAGGGTAAATAGTCAATCTTTTTCCCAGAGTGGAAAAGTCAAATACCTAAGGGTGTAGATTTAAGATTAAAGTTTAAAGGAGATTTACAAAGGAAGTTTTTTATGCAGAGAATTTTACTTGCCTGGACAGGGGAGGTGGCGCAAGCAGATACAATGGTAATGTTTAAGAACGATTTAGCTAGACACATGAACGGGTAGAGAATCTATCTTGGGCAGCTCAACCTAATTTAAAAAAAAAGTACAGATTTATATAGCACCTTGTTTATCCCTTTCAGAATGCCCTGGAGTGTTTTCCTGTGAATGAAATGTGGTTATGTTTTTAAAGAAGAAAAGCATGGCACTCAATTGGTATCCAAGAAGCTCTCAAAAGAGAACTATGATAATAAACTAATGATATGTTTTCGAATTTGTTTGTATGGGGTGGTAAATATTGGGCAGTGCACAAAATAACTTCCCTGGAGTCATGTAAAATAGTCACATGAGATGTTATGTACATGTGAGAGCACAGACAGAGCCTAGGTTTACTATCTTATTCAAATGGCTGTCCCTCTGGTAGTCACAGGGCATTGCGCCTACATGCCAGCCTACGCAATTGTGCTCATATCACTGGGAAGTACTTAAACTCTCTTATTTTCCATCTCAGAAACAAGAGTGATTCACAGTTGTCACTAACAAAGAAGGCAAGCAGTGTTTTGCAGGTGCACTACTATAATTTGTACAAAGGTTTACTCTACAACTGGCAACATTTGTTGCATTGTATCATCGTGTCATCTTTGAGTTAAATTCTCAAAGGAAAAAGTGGGAATATAAATTCTTTTGCCAGCTCTTTTGACCCTAATGACATTAAGTAAAGATCTGCTGACATTTGATTGCATTCTTTTGATAATCTTACTCAGGCATGCCTCACCCTTCTGCAAACCTGTTTCTCTGAAATGTAATTTATGACATGACGGCTTAAAAGTCACAAGCCAGATCTAAGTTTATCTCTTAATGGAAGTTATGCCTGAACATGCATTTGTAAGCTTGGTGCCACATGGGAAATGTAGTTTTATTTTTGTATGAAAGTCTGACTGTAAAACTGTGCTGTGGTCTCTCCCATATGCTGTGATTTTCTTTCTAACCAGCTGCAGCTTGTTCTGTCCTGTTACAAATGTTGGCTGTGTTCAAGCAGCCCATCGGTGTACACAGAGGCGTTTAACTCATTCCCTACTTCACTGCTCTTCCTGGGATGGTTTCCAGTTCCTGGACAATTGCCAGATGGAGCAATCTTTATAGCTGTGTGATCGTAGTCTCAGCTGCAGAAGATGACATCATCATAGTCATTGCATGCCAGTGCTTACCACTGGTAAAGTGCAAATTAAGCATTTCTAGAATTTTGGACACCTGTGTGGGAGATAACATCGTGAACAATTAAAGGAAAGCTTGTGTGATTCATAAATGTCATATGAGCTCTGAAATATAACTCTTTGCTCAAGGGTATTAAAGGAAATGGAGCCAAGACTGCAGGATGGAGTTAAGGATACATGTAAGGCATAGTCACATTGAATGGCAGAACAAACTTCCAAAGAATCTCACTCTCCTGAACCAGTTTTCTTTTGTAAGAACATACAAAGTAAAACCAAAGGTACTTCTCACCAAAGTTGTCTGACAAATTTTTATTTATCATGTCTGGGTTCTTTTCCATTCCTGATTTTAACTGCCCCATATTTTGACAACCATATCTTCAGGAGCCTCGATCCCAAGCTCCAGAATCCCTTTGCCTAAACTCTTTAATTCTTTAACCTACCTCCTTAAACAAGGCTGTGCAAATATATTTTCATGTGATCTTTGGGTGTGGAAAGCCTTGGTTCATCATTACCACAATAAAAGTGCATTTTAAATGCAAGCTGTCATATTGAATGGCGGTGTAGGCTCGAAGGTCCGAATGGCCTACTCCTGCACCTAATTTCTATGTTTCTATGTTAGACAATAAACAATAGACAATAGGTGCAGGAGTAGGCCATTCAGCCCTTTGAGCCAGCACCACCATTCAATGTGATCATGGCTGATCATCCCCAATCAGTACCCCGTATGGCCTTCTCCCCATATCCCCCGACCGCTCTCTCTTGAAAGCATCCAGAGAACCTGCCTCCACCACCCTCTGAGGCAGATAATTCCACAGACTCACTACTCTCTGTGAGAAAAAGTGGTTCCTCGTCTCTATTCTAAATGGCTTACTCCTTATTCTTAAACTGTGGCCCTTGGTTCTGGACTCCCCCAACATCGGGAACATGTTTCCTGCATCCAGCATGTCCAAACCCTTAACAATCTTATATGTTTCAATGAGATCCCCTCTCATCCTTCTAAACTCCAGAGTGCACAATCAGTCTATCCAACACCAATTCCTGCCAAATGTGGATTTCCTTCCTGGTAGGTTGCTGGCAGGTGTGCTCTGTGTGTCCATGAATGTTTGTGTTTGTGTGTCTATAGAATTAGAATGCCTTTATTGCCAATCAAAGATGCAAAGGTTTGAACACAATTTTGTTCCCTGCAGTCATAACAGCAAAAAAAACCAAAACATACAATTAACACAGTTCCACACAAACATCCATCACAGTGAATCTGCAAACACCTCCTCACTGTGATGGAAGGCAAAAGTCTTATCACTCCCCTGTTCCTCTCCCGCGATCAGGAACTCAAACTGCTGCGTCGAGGCGATCGAGGCTCTTGATGTTAAAGCCCCCAGCGGGTGATGGTAAATCCCGCGGCCGATTAAGCCGCGCTGGGCAATGTAAGGCCCTGCGACGGGCCGATTCAAACCCCGCGATTTGGGGCGGGCGAATTTGTCATTGCGGGAGCTCCCGAAAATCGGACTCCCACCAGGGACCTGCGAGCTCCCAATTTTACTGTCCACGGGGCCTGCGACCAAAGCCTCCGAAGCTCCGAAGTCGGGTCGCAGCCGCAGTGCCACCACAGCCTCCAAAGTCAGCCAGCACCGTGATGTAAGTCCGCAGGCTCTACGTCTGGAGCCCTTGGGTCAATTCCAGTTAGAGGCCACCGGCTCCACGATGTTATGCCCCAGCGAAATGGAGACACGACAAGGAAAAGGTTGCGTTCCCGTTCAAGGAAGAGATTAAAAAGTTTCCCCCACCCCCTCTCCACCCCCCCACCACCACCCCACATATACACAACTAAAAATAAACCAAAAACATACTCCTAACAAGAAAGAAAAAAGACAGACAGACTGCAGGAGAGCTGCAGCCGCAAGGCGCCACCACCGGAACCACAGAGATAAAGAGAGTGTGCGCGCGCATGTGAGACCGAGTGTATGTAAGAGGGAGAGAGAGTTTGTGTGTGTGTGCAGTTATACAGGAGGTCTAACAACAGGGAAAAGAGCAGGTTAAATAAGAGCAATAAATAATGCTAATGGTGTAATCAACTTGATGTATCTTTCTCTCCAATGATGCTGTCTGACCTGCTGAATATTTCCAACATTGATTTCAGATGTCTGATATTGTGTGTGTGTGTATGTGTTTGTCCACATATGTTTGTGTGTGTGTGTAAACTGCAAATACTGGATATCAGCAAACAACTTTAGAGTGTGGAAACAGGCCCTTCAGCAGTGTAACCAGTGTGGAAACAGGCCCTTTAGCGTACCGAGTCCACGCCAACCATTGATCACCCATACACTAGTGCTATGTTATTCCACTTTCTCATCCTACACACCAGAGCGAATATACATTACCTACAAACCTGCATATCTTTGGAATGTGTGAGGATACCAGACCACTGAGAGAATACCCAAGAGGTTACAGTGAGAATGTGCAAACTCCGCGCAGACAGCACCTGTAGTCAGGATCTAACCAAACACGGGTCACTGACACTGTGAGGCAGTAGCTCTGCCTCTGTGCCACTGTGCCACTCTTTCTCACTCCACACATGGGATCTGACATGCTGATTATTTCCAGTATTTTCTGATCTCCTGCTGGACCTGTTTTTCTCCAGAAGGAAGATTGACCAGCAATGAAGAATTCTCACCAACACTGAAAAGCAGTTCACCTTTCCTCTGACCTCCCCTACCTGGTTCCACCCATCATCTAATAGCTTCACTCTCTGTCCATTTTCCACCCCTCCCCATCCAAATCCAACTGCCTATTTTTTTAAATGTTTCCATCCATCATCTACCAGCTTCAGCCACAACACTACCCCTCCCCTTCCCCCATCCAACGTGATCTGTTCTCAATAACCTACCCCCTACCTCATCTGGTTCACCCTACTTCCCACCAGCCTCTGCCTCCCCATTCCCTCTCTCTTTTCCATGCACGGCTCCCCAGCATACATATCACCTGACCTATGGAATTCCAACTTTACGCAACTTCTCCCATATATTTCCATACATTTTTGAGGCAATCTAGTAGTAACATTAATAAAATATTTTCTCGTCAAAAGTAGATACAAAATTCTGGAGTACTCAGCGGGACAGGCAACATCTCTGGAGAGAAGGAATGTATGGCGTTTCCAGATGAGACCCTTCTTCAGATGTTTTCTAGTATTCATTATTAATTTCATATACACCATTAGTTTAATTCTGAGCAGTGTTGTCAATTATAAGAAATCAAGAATTATTGCAATTATATAGAATGATATGACATGGTTATAGAAAACAGCCATTTCTTACTTATGGGGTAATTGGCTTATGGGCAGTTGTGTAACTTGGGATTGTCTGTACTGGCTATCTTCCCTCCACTCTCAGTCCTGATATACGATCTTAACCTAAAATATTGACCATCCTTTTGCCTCCACAGATGTTGCTTGACCCATTGAATTTGTCCAGCAGTTTATTTTTTGCATTTAAATACAGTAATTGTAGCAAACATTTATCCAACCAATATAGTTTAAGTAGGCATAATGCACCTACATCTAGTTTACTAAATCATTTTTCTCTCCCCTTTGCTGATTTTGACTACTGGGATACAAGTGCCTCGGGCATCAGGCACCCCTTTTCCGTATGATATACTTGCACTTGAGATGGTTTATGTAGATTCATCGGGATCATCCTCAGGATGGGGGCTGTCCCATAAAGAATGATTGAGGGAGATTGACCTATATTCATTGCCGTTCAGAAGAATGGAAAATGGTCTAATTGAAGCATGAAAGATTCTGAGATAGATTGACAGGTGGATTTGAGGCTGTTTTCGTTTGTCTGGGTTTAGAAGCAGGGAAAATAGTCTCAGGATTAAAGATTGGCAATCTGGGAGTGAGATGAGAGGATAGACACAAAGTGCGGGAGTAACTCAATGGGTCAGGTAGCATCTCTGGAGAGAAAGGATGGGTGACGTTTTGAGGTGAAATGTCTGAAGAAGAGTTCTGACCCGAAAAGTCACCCATCCCTTTTCTCCAGAGATGCTGCCTGTCCCGCTGAGTTACTCCAGCATTTTGTGTCTACCTGCAGTTCCTTCCTGCACAATGAGACTGTACTGTGAATCTCCAGATGTTTTTCATGCCAGGCAATTATTTGCTCCTTACTGTTCATATAGTATCGATAGACTTGCATACAAGAAGACATTCAAGGAATGTGGAGATCAGGCAGCAAAGTGGTCAAGGCATAATATCCATCTTATTGCAAGGACTAGCATGCTTGAAGGGCTGATTGGCCTACATCTGCTACTAGCTTATGTCCTTATACTATTGGGAGATGAGTGCTGCAGTCTTGGCAGGAAACTAGTTTCCTTGAGAAATGTGATGAGCTTATTTTTTGGACTGCAGCCCTGAATTGAGAGGACCTTAGAAAGCAATGACTGCGGGGCTGGAGATACTTCCCATGGCTCTGATGATCACCTTGCCAAAAGTTTATAGCTTCTTTGAATTCAGTGTTCACATATTTTAAGAACCTTGACAATGCACAGGGCATTGTAGCTGGCTTTATAAGCACCAGTTCCAGTTTCTTAAATGTCTACTCTCACCAACATCGATGCAGTGCAGCTGCAATTGTGGTCTTTATAAGACGGACCTCATCAATTCACCAAGGCTTTTTCAATAACACTTCAGAAAACTCCAATCATTACCTTCCAGAAGGACAACGATTCTCTGGATCAAACATCATCCAGACTTGGAAATACGGTACATCAGCATTTCTTCATCGTTGCTGGGTCACAATCCTCCATCGACAGTGTTCAGTTTAGTTTATTGTCACATGTACCGAGGTACAGTGAAAAGCTTTTGTTGCATGCTAACCAGTCAGTAGAAAGACAATACATGATTATAATTGATGCATTTGCAGTGTATAGATACATGATAAGGGAATAACGTTTAGTGCAAGGCAAGGCCAGCAAAGTCCGATCAAGGATAGTCTGATGGTCATCAAAGAGGTAGATAGTAGTTCAGCACTGCTCTCTAGTGTGGTAGCAAGATTCAGTTGCCTGATAACAGTGGAGAAGAACAGTGTGGGTGTAAATTCGTCATAGGATTGCAGTATGTCGAGAAGGCTCTTTCTCAAGGGGATGAACAATATTTTCTGGCCTTATCAGAGATGTCCACATGCTAATGATAAATAAAATGTGTTTTGAATTCCCAACATTTGAGTTGTTAGTTTAGGATCATAATCACTACACGACCTATTTGCAAGAGACTGCACATGCTTGAAACCGAATAAAAAATAAACTGCTGGAAGTAGCATTTGTGAAGGGAAAGGGAGGCGAGAGTAGAATGTGGGAGAGAAACCCGTAGGGAGAAGTGGTGAATGGATTGTAAAAACCTGAGATCCTGGCTGAGATCGAACTGAGATGCCTTGAACCAGAGTGGGAAGTTATAGATTACGGAGATCATAGAACACAGGATATGAAGGGAAATCCTCTGGGGAAAGCGATGAGTGGATTGTACACATTTGAGGAGATGGCAGAATGCAGAAGATGCTGCTTGCCCATTACCTCCACCAATGCTGCTTGACCTGCTGAGTACTTCCAGCAGTTTGTTTTTCTCTACAGTGTGATTTTACCGATACAAAGAACTTACAGGAAGATTACGATGGTACTGGAGAGAGTGAAGAGGAAATTCACCAAGATGTTGCCTGGATTGGAGAACTTGAACTATGGGAAGATATAGGACAGGCTGGAGCAAAGGAGGTTAAGGGGTGAGTAATAGAAGTATAAAGTCTGACTGGCATAGCTGGGGGGGGGTTAAACAATATATTTGTTCCTGTGGTGAGACTATCAAGATCGAGGCAGCATGGTGGTGCAGTGGTAGAGTTGCTGCCTTACAGCGCCAACAACACAGGCTTAAGTCAAGTCAAGAGAGTTTATTGTCATGTGTCCCAGATAGGACAATGAAACTCTTGCTTGCTGCAGCACAACAATATAATGTAGGCAATTCTGACTATGGGTTCTGTCTGCAAGGAGTTTGTTCTTTTTCCCTGTGATCGTGTGAGTTTTCCCCGGGTAGTCCGGTTTCCTCCCACATTCCAAAGACATACCCAGTCTGAAGAAGGGTCTCGACCTGAAACGTCACCCATTCCTTCTCTCCAGAGATGCTGCCTGTGCCACTCCAGCTTTTTTTGTCTACCTTCAGTTTAAACCAACATCTGCAGTTCCTTCTTACACATACAAGTTTGTAGGTTAATTGGCTTAGGTAAAATTGTAAATTGTAAATTGTGGAGGGTAGTGCTAGTGTGCAGGGATCGCTGGTCCGCACTGCTGTATTCTCTAAACAAAACTAAGCTAAAACTAAACAAGAGGACATAGATTTCATGTGAGAATAAATCATTTTACACAGTGAATGGATAATATTGGAATGCATTGCCAGAGGAGGTGGTAGAATCAGATGCAATTACAAAGTTTAAGAGCCCTTTAGACATTTATACAGGCACTTAAATTGGCACGGATATGATTTTAACATGGGCAGAAGGTTGACATCCGTGTGGTATTCTGAAGGGGCAATTTTTATGTTGTACAACACAACTCTATGACTACATGGTTCTACTACATGGGTCTATATATTGTGTTGTAAAAGCATAAGATCAATCCATTGGTCAATGCAAGCTGAAAAAGCTAATTTTGGATTTGGGTTAGAATAGAGGATATTTAATGGTTTAGGTTTAGGATAGGTTTACTATTGGTACATGTACTGAGGTATAGTGAAAAGCTTTGTTTTGCATGCTATCCAAACAGATCAGAATTCCTTTCTACTTACTTTATCTCGACCCCTCATATGTTTATAAATGTTAATCAATTCTCTCCTTCAGCCTCCTACTTAATCCTATCTTTCCTCATTATTACAATTGTCCAGTCTTGCCAAAGACTAATATAAGTCTCCTTTGAACCCTCTTCAATATAATCACGTCTATTTTCTGATATAAAATGGTGCACACAACGGAAGTTGGGCTCTGACTAACATTGTTTGCAGATGTAGCAGAACCTCACTTCTTTTATATTCTATGCATCAGTTGATAAAGGAAAGGTATCTGCTTTCACTTCAACCACCTATTACTCCAGACTCCTTTGTTCTTCCACATTACTGAACAACTTGTCATTTATTTACACTACTTTGGATTAAACTCAAATTGCTACTATTTTCCAAATAACCAGTCATCCATATCTTTTATAAAATTTTAGTTCAGCCTCATTTGGAGCATTGTGGGCAGAGGGGATCTGACAAGGATTATCAAATTATGAGAGGCATAGGTAGGTAGACAGTCAGAACTTTTCCCCAGGGTGGAATGTTAAATAATGCAGGGTACAGCTTTAGGGTTAGAGGGAAATATTTAGAGAAATGCAGGGAAAACCTATTGACAGAGAGTGTTAGGTTCTTGGAACTCGTTGCCATGCATGGTTGTGGAAGTAGATATAATATACTATATCTCGATTATTTACTATAACAACATTAAAAAAAACCCAATTTCGATAGGTACATGTATAGAAATGTTAAGAAGGATATGAGCCAAATGCGGGCAGATGGGACTTGTGTCGATGTGTTATCTTGGTCAGCATAGGCAAGTTGGACAGAAGGACCGGTTTCCATGCTGATCGACTCTATGGCTCCATATGATAGTGACATATCAGTGGCTTTTACATAGGCACATAAATATGCAAGGATAGAGGGATATGGATCATAGGCAGGCTAAAGAGATTAGGTTAATTTCGTATCATGTTCGGCACAGACATCATGGGCCGAAGGGCCTGTCCCGTACTGTACTGTCCTATGTTCTTTGTTCTATTTGTCTTCCTACATTGTAGCATTTTTCTCCTCAATGTCAACCACATGGGCAATTTTTGTATCACCTGCCGGCATCTTTATCCTGCCCCTGCAATAAAGTCAAAGTCATTGATATATTTTAAGTGATGCAAGCAAATAAACATTGAGCTCCACAGTACTCCATTACTAACTGCCTATCAGTCAAAGAATCACCTGTCATAGAAACATAGAAAAAACATAGAAACATAGCAAAATAGGTGAAAGAGTAGGCCATTTGGCCCTTCGAGCCAGCACCGCCATTCAATATGATCATGGCTGATCATCTAAAATCAGTCCCCCATTCCGGCCTTTTCCCCGTATACCTTGATTCCCTTAGCCCCGAAAGCTAAATCTAACTCTTTTGAAAACATCCAGTGAATCGGCCTCCACTGCCTTCTGTGGCAGAGAACTCTGCAGATTCACAACTCTCTGGGTGAAAACGTTTTTCCTCATCTCAGTCCTAAATGGCCTACCCCTTATTCTTAAACTGTGACCCCTGGTTCTGGACACCCCCAATATCGGGAACAGTTTTCCTGCATCTAGCCTGTCCAATTCTTTAAGAATGTTACCTGTTTCTAAAAGATCCCCTCTCATATTTTTAAATTCCAGTGAATACAAACCCAGTCGACCCATTCTTTCATCAGATGACAGTCCTGCCATCCCGGGAATTAATCTGGTGAACCTACGCTGCACTCGCTCAATAGCAATAATGTGGCTTCCTCAAAATAGGAATTCAAAATTGCACACAATACTCCAGGTGCTTTCTTCACTGTCTGCTGTACCTGCAAGCTTACTTTCAGTGAATGATGTACAAGCACGCCCAGGTCACGTTGCACCTCCCCTTTTCCTAATCTGACACCATTTAGATAATAATCTGCCTTCCTGTTGCCAAGAAAGTGGATAACCTCACATTTATCCACATAATACTGCATCTGCCAAGCATCTGCCCACTCACCCAACCTATCCAAGTCATCCTGCAGCCTGATAGCATCGTCATCGCAGCTCACACTGCCACCTAGCTTGGGGTAATTCGCAAACTTGGAGATGTTACATTTAATTCCATCGTCTTAATCGTGAATATATATTGTAAATAACTGGGGCTCCAGCAACGAGCCTTGCGAGCCACTAGTCACTGCCTGCCATTCTGAAAAGGACCCGTTAATTCCTACTCTTTGCTTCCTGTCTGCCAACCGGTTCTCTATCCATGTCAATACCCTACCCCAAATACCATGTGCTCTAATTTTGCACACTAATCTCTTGTGAGGGACCTTGTTAAAGGTTTTTTGAAAGTCCAAATAAACCACATCCACTGGCTCTCCCTTATCCATTCTACTTGTTACATCCTGTCAACTTGTACCATTTCCATATTTAGGTTTAGGCATAAGTTTATTATTGTCATGTGTTCCAAAGTGCAGAGTTTTGCATGCTATCCAAACAGAACAGGAATACTATATACAGTGTAAATATAATAAAGTCAAACTCAAGTACAAATAGACAGAGCAATGGGAAAAACACAGATTGCAGAATATAGTTCTCATATTGTAGTGCATCAGTCTCTTTGACAAAAAGATAGACTCAGTGGGCCAGGCAGCATCTCTGCAGAAAAGGAATAGGTCATGTTTTGGAACGAGACCCTTCTTCAGACTGAGAGTCATGGGAGAGGAAAACTAGAGGTATGAAAAGGTACAAAGGTCAAATGATTGAAAGGTATGAAAAGAACAACTCAATGCCAGCAACGATGACCGAGGAAAGTACCTTCTGCTGGATAGGAGCAGGGAGAAAAAGGAATGGCTCGGGTGGGCAAGTCTGAAAATGTTGGTTGTTTTTCGAGACAGCGTGAAGTATAGAGGGAGTGAATAGTAGGGAGTCTAGTCTGTGTGATATTGAAGAGGTTTGCTATTGAAGAGATTTGAGAGAGTCATTGGAGGCATGCTGAACTTCCTGAGGGAGTAGAGGCAACGGTGTACTGTTTTCTCAGCCACATCAATGTGGTTGGTCCATGACAGATCATTGGTAATATTAATGGCAAAGAACTTGAGGCTCTCAACCATTTCGACTTCCATACCATGTGTTTAACATTTATGGCAAAGTCGTGGGATGAGATTTGGGGAATGGGACTAGCAAGGTGGGTCTTAAATAGAACTTGCATGGACTTGATGGGTGAAATAGCCTTGTTTCATATTGTAACCATTCCATGATTGGATGTATGTACCGATACATTATGCATCCAATAGAACATAGAACAGTACAACACAGGAATGTGCCCTTCGGCCAACCATATCTGTGCCGAACATGATGAAAAATTAAACTAATCTCCTCTGCCTACCTTCATTCTCTGCATATCCATGTGCCTATCTAGAAGCCTCTTAAATGTTACCTCAATGTAAGTGTCTGCCTCAACTACTACCTTTGGCAGCATTTTCCAGGTACCTACACACTGTGAAAAAAAACAGACTCCCGCATTGCCTTTAAAAATTGCTCTTATCATCTTAACGCTGTGCCCTCTAGTCTATGACATTTCCACTTCTGACCGCCTACCCTATCTATGCTTCTCATAATTTTATATACATCTATCAGGTCTCCCCTCAGGCTCCAATGTTCAAGAGAAAACAATCCAAGTCTGTCCAACCTCTCCTTACCTCTCTACACCAGGCAGTATTCTGGTAAACGTCTTTGGCACCCTCTCCAGGGTCTGCACATCCTTAATTTAATGGTGTGCCCAGAATTGCAGCCTTACTCCAAATGCAAGATAAGCAAAGTCCTATAATGCAACAACATGACTTCCAGTCTCTTATACTCAAAGTTGCCACAGTGAGAGATTTGCTGTCTTTTATGCCTCACACAATGTGACTGCCATTGTCCTTGCCCAAGTCATCAGTTTTGAGGCCCAAGAGTCGAGTATTCTGGGCTTGCGAATATTTTCAGCCTTGAGGCCCTCTCTTCTACTTTACCCGGTAGCTACATTGTGCTTCCACTTTTGAAATCAAAGTAGATAGATGGCAGGTTTGAAGCACTTGTAATGGCATTTAAAAAAATTACATTAGTTATGACAAAGAGCATTGAATGAGACCTTCAGATTGCTGGCATAAGCATGATGAGTTGAATGGCCTTCTTCTGCACTGATAATTTTAGAACAACCTTCAGAATATGGTTACAGGTACATATGTATCATCTCAAAGAGACTATCTCATAGGTACTAAATGTTCTCATGAAAAAGTATAGCAAATATAACAATAATACTAAACATCACTCACTCATTCCCAGTTTGCAATAAGCCTTCAAAGGGTTAAAGTGTCTTTACTTTTATCAGATGCTGTGGGAGCTGCTCTATATTTTCTCCTTTCATTCCTGTGTCAGGCAAGCATTTAGAAAAATCCCATGCATTCACACAATCACAACTGCAATGTAAACTCTGAAGCACGCAGTAACACTTTGTAATGCAAAGATTTCATTTACTGCCGTTTGTAGGACTTATCCACATTTGGGGGACATTAGTAGGTCTGGGGAAGGACTCCTTATATATCATCCACCACCCCCCACAGTAATTATTATATGGTAAAAACAAAAGCCAAAGCACCCAGTGTCTGTCCAAATTAATAGACATGATAATTTCATACCAAAGAAGGACACTATTTCATCTAAATGCTAGCTGCTTCATCACAAAGCGTCATACCACAGCTGTGGCAAACCTTGTGTTATTATGTAGTTCGATGATAGAATCTCTCTGCCATCTAAGCACTTACCTTTAGGGTAACTATAGCTTCAGGCAAAACCAGTGCTGCCCATGATAAAGGACTTACCCAGTGTGCAGAAGATGGAGTAGCTTTGAGATGACTGGTAATCAGCTGCAGCCACAGAAGCAGCTTGCTTTTTTTTTCCACAGCTAACTTTCTGCCAAATCTTCTTATCCATTTCTCTCTCACCTTCTGCCTTTGTCCTGTAAGAACAAAAAGGAGCCCTGCCATCTGATTCTGTGTCACCGGCAATCACGTTTGTAAAGTTAAAGACAGTTGTAGTTGATGGATTTCTGGTGTCAAGGATTTGGAGTCTCAGAGCTGTGAGACAATATATTAACCACATCCCATCATCTGCTAATCACATTACAGCCTAAATGAGCATGTGTAATTTCACCCATCAATGATTTATTTCATCATTGAAGAACAATTACTCGTCTCACATACTGTATATTCCAACCACAATATTATTTTCAGTTGGGAAGGGAAGTATGAAAAAAATTGAATTTTCATACACAGATAGGGCAATATTCTTTCAGTAGAAATTATAATTTTCAAATCAACTGCATTCTTCCCAACTAATGATCAGACACCCCCTAAGAAAAAGGCTTGTTTTTTTTTCCACCTCTTTTATGTGTGTATGAAGTAAATTATTTCTTCATGGTATTATTTCTTCACATTGTACAGATCAGGGAGAATTATTTCTCCAAATAAAAAATAATTCTGTTTATTTTTCTTGCAATTCATTAAAGCGGAATCCCATTAGCTTACTGCTGCATATCGACTTTGCCTCTGAAAACAAACACAATTTGTTTTGGTCAGGAAGCAAATGGAAGAAAAGAGACATCCGAGAGAGGAATTTGTGGAGGTTTTAAAAATAAGTCAGGAGTCTTTTCTCCTCCCACTCTGATTGGTTCTGGGCTTGTGTAACAAAGGAGGAAAACGGCATTCTCAACAAACCAATGGAGTGTTTCATCTATTTCAAAGGAAAGTAACTAATCCTAAAATGACCACATTAAAGCACAATGCAAGAGCCACAGAAAGGCTGAGGAGAAGATGTGGTCCTCTGGAAAAATACTGTATTGATAACATTTGCTTAGTTGTAAGGGAACACACACATCACTTTTCTTTATTCAGACTGGGATATTTTAGTTCTTATAATATGAAGCCACCATGTGGCAATTGTGGGTTTACAATTAACAGATTAGAGTGATAAAGAGGTTCAATTGCTTCAGGCAGGCAATAGCAAAGCAACCTCCCTGGGGCCCAATGGGTTGAAGTGGGGCGTACCGTCAATGCTTGGGTCAGATAATCTCTCCCCCTACCTCCCGACAACCACCCCTCCTCCTCTTGTGCCCTGAAGCACCTTTCAAATACCTGCTCTATATTCAGGTCTAATGTTGAGCCATGGCTGTGACACAGAGATACAAAGGCTGTTGAAGAAGCCTTACCTCTCCCCACCAACTACCCCCCCCCCCCCCCCCCCCCCCACCCCCACAGTATCCCATCCAAAACAAGTGACATCTGTTAACACTGCTTACATACAAATGTGTGTGAGAGAATTGTGGTTAACAGTGATAGTCCTGGAAATGCAGGAAATCAGATCAAATTTTGTTATCATTTTAAAGATAAATAGACACACTTGCTCTCATCCATTAAACAAAAATGTCATAAACTTAATCCTGAAGACATAATGCTATGCATGGCTCTGCTTTTTTATTTTTTATTTGCAAGCTTCTTCAGAGCGCTCTCACATGAGAGGGGACTCCCTGCAGCAGTCACAACTCTTTCCCCCCTGACAACAATGGAGTTCTGAAGGGGGATTTAAGTCAAACACAGTGATGCCATTTCCACAGTAGAACAGATTCAGGAAGTGTGCTCGATGTCACAGAAATAATCCAGCTCAAAGGAGACATGCCCCCGTTGGTAAGACTAAGACAAAAGGCATTGTACCTTTGTTAGAAATCACTGAAATGCTGAATTAACAAATCAATTTGTTTTTCTGCGATTTTGATCACTCTCTCAGGCTGTTGCCGTTTTATTTTCGATGAATGATCTGTGAAAATTCACCTCAGTGTATGCTACCTTCAATATTCAATCTGCAGCACCCTCTATTCTCAAAGTTCATGATGAACACACAAATAAAGCCAATAGTCCAGCAAATTTACTTCAAAATACATGAAGTGCATCTGGGGCAAGAATTTTTAACAGGATGAGAACAGGGTGCATTTCACCCTGCCTGGTAAGTATAACATAGAAACATAGAAAATAGGTGCAGGAGTAGGCCATTCGGCCCTTCGAGCCTGCACTGCCATTCAATGTGATCATGGCTGATCATCCAACTCAGTATCCCGTACCTGCCTTCTCTCCATACCCCCTGATCCCTTTAGCCACAAGTGCCACATCTAACGCCCTCTTAAATATAGCCAATGAACTGGCCTCAACTACCTTCTGTGGCAGAGAATTCCAGAGACTCACCACTCTCTGTGTAAAGAATGTTTTCCTCAGATTGCAGATTTTCCTCAGATAACAGATTGCAGAAATACAATTCACAGTCATGTAAAATGCCGACCATTGGCCCCTGTTGGTGACAGTATCATGAGATCTTCAGATGCCTGCCCAGAGACATGATAATTATCTGATGGAAAATTAAAATGACATTCACCAAGATGATCTGAAGAAGGGTCTTGATCCGAAACGTCACTCATTTGTTCTCTCCAGAGATGCTGCCTGTCCCGCTGAGTTACTC
This sequence comes from Raja brachyura, assembly GCA_963514005.1. Next base: position 84,103,406 of record OY740784.1, read on the forward strand.
CAGCCTTTTGTGTCTTTCGTCACCAAGATGATTGTCTTGGGCGTCATTTGCACGTCACGCAGATGGCGCGTGGAGATTTTTTGAATCCCAAAATACTGGGGCGCCGCACGCGACCGCGCGTCACTGCCTACGCCACCATGCGCCGTGCGCACATCACGTGCGCGTCACGACACGTAAATGATGTCTCGTAAATGACGCGCAAATTATGCCCAAGTGGGACAGGCCCTTTACAAATGCAGCAATGTGAGAATCGACTGACTAGTTACCATGGAAGTTACTTGCGCAGTATGTCCTTTCAGCTCAGGGGACCTGGGCCAAACATTGCCCAGATGGGATGAAAGACTTCATTTTAACAGAACGCCATTCATACTTGTCACTACAAAAGTTCCATAAGGTTAGTATCGAAGCCAATATCAACACTGTTGAAATGCAATGCTACTTTCAATGACATTATCTCCAGTGACAAGGTACCTTTATTTTGTACATCAAAAGATGCTAATCATTACCTTTCTTTGCAATTGTTTTCCATTACCGAAACATATAAAATTATATTTTATGCTAATCCATGCCTCATTATTTTACTCTGCAAAGGAAGGGCTATATAATGCTATTGGTACTGGAGCATATAATGCTATTGGTATATGGAGCATATACAAAATGCAAAAATATATAATTGTCTCCTTGGAAGTAAAATACACTGAATTAACTGTCTTTAGGATCCCATAATGTAGAAAAAAATGATTCCTGGTGCACACTAGCCATTGGTAATGGGAGCCCAATTTTGTTTTACCTGAAGAGATATTAAAAACGGTACGCGATAGCGCTACGATATTTTGTCAGTTCACCCACCGTTCTCCTGTGCTGCGAGTACAACAAGTTTTGTTCCAATTGGCAGTATATTGTAAAAGCTAGCGAGGTTTAAAAATCGTAAAAACCGCGTATGCGCAGATCGCTCTCTTCTCCTGCCAGTCAGCACTGCGCGGATTGGTCTCTTCTCCTGGTCTCTTCTCCTGTCACGGCCCACAGCTCCAGTCCCTTCCCCTCTGGTCCCTCTCGCTGGCTCCTGCCTCACTCCCCCGTGATACCGCCCATCTCCCCTATGGCTCTTCCCCCGTCTTTTCTCCAAGCTCTCCCCCCATCCGTTCACCACATGCCATCGCGGCCGTAGCTGCTGGTGCTTCCGGGCCGAGCTGAGGATCCGAGGCCTGGCTCTAAGGGCGCCGACGGCAGGCAAGAACGGAGAGGAGTGGCAACCTCGAGATCCTGGGGAGGTGAGGAGTGAGTGTGGGGGAGGAGAGGGGATAGATGGAGAGGAGGGGAGTAGGGAAGGGCGACGATTTATGGAGGGAGGGAGGTAATGACTGAGGGTAGGGAAAAGGAGAAGTGAGGGAGCGATTGGGGGAGGGTAGGCGGAGAGGGAAAAGAAGATGGAGGAGGTGAGGAGGGAGTGTGGGTAGGAGGGGGAATAGAGGGAGAGGAGGGGGGAGTAGAGGAGGGGCAGTGGGGGTAGGGAGTGGGGAATAGAGGGAGAGGAAGGCTGTGGGGGAGGTGAGAAGGGATAGTGGGGAGGATAGGGGAAGGTGAGGAGTGGGGGAGGTGGGAGATAGAAGGATAGGAGGAGGGTATGGAGGGGAGAGGAGTTATGGAGGGAGGGAGTGACTGAGGGCAGGGGAAAAGAGAGGGATACAGAGGTGAGGTAGGGATTGGGGAGGGGAGGAGGGGAGGGGAAAGAAGAGGGAGGGTGAAGAGGAAGGAGAGAGAGTGCTAGGGATGAGTGGAAATGAGCTGCGCGTGTGCATTTGGGGCTATGGGTGAGTGGTGGAATTTTGCGTTGGGGGACCAAGCCTCCTATGTGACAAGGATCCAACAGGCCCCAACTAGTCTAGTAACCCTCCAAACCTGTCCTGTCCAAGTACCTGACTAATTGCTTCTTAAATGTTGCAATAGTCCCTCTCTCAACTATTTCCTCCGGCAACTCATCCATACACCCACCACCATTTATGTGAAAACATTATATCTCAGATTCCTATATAATCCTTCTCCCTTCACCTTAAACCTATGCCCTCTTGTTCTCATTTCCCACGCTCTGGGCAAGAGACTCTGTACTCCCACCCGATCTATTCCTTTCATGATTTTATGCACCTCTATAAGATCACTCCTCATCCTCCTGCACTCCTGGGAATAGAGTCCCAGCCTGCTCCACCTCTCCTTATAGCTCAGGACCTCAAGTCCTGGCAACATCCTTGAGAATCTTCACTGCACCCTTTCCAACTTAGCAAAATCTTAATTTTAGCATAGTGCCTAGAACTGAGCATAATACTCTAAATGTGGCCTCACCAACATCTTATATAACTGCAACATGATCTCTTAACTTCTATACCCAAAACTCTGACTGAAGAAGGGCAATGTCCCAAAAGCCTCTTGACCAACCAACTACCTATTACTCCCCCTTCAAGGAACTGTGTACCTGCACTCCTAGATCCCTTTGCTCTCCAACACTTCCCAGAGCCTACCATTTACTGTGTAGGTCCTACCCATGTTTGACATTCCAAAATGCAACGCTTCATATTTCTCTGCATTAAATTCCATCAACCATTTCTCAGCCTACCTGGCCAACTGATCAAGATCCTGCTGCAATTTTTAATAACTATCTTCACTATCTGCAATACCATCCACTTGTTCGGCATGGACCTTATAGGATGAAGGGCCTGTTCCTGTGCTGTATTGTTTTATGTTCTAAGTACTCTCTCATGTTTCTTCATTCGCCTTTGCAGTCTTCAGTTGAATCTCAATCCATTATCATTAGCGGGATAGGTTTTTCCTCATGTTAGTTCTTTTGCCAGTCATTGGAATTCAATGGAGTCTGAAGAAGGGTCTCGACCCGAAACATCACCTAGCTATATTCTCCAGCACTTTGTGTCTTTTTTACTGGAATGCAACGCCTCCTAGTCCAGGGCATTTTTACCAATTATTCAATGCTGGCATTTTTTCCCCATTCCCAGATGCCTTATCCAAGGAGGCAGTTAAAAGGCGACCACCTTGGTAGTAGTAAATAAAAATAGATAATGCTGGAAATATAAAGCAGACCAGGCTCCAGGGGAGAGAAACAGTGTCTTTGTTTTAGGTCGAAGACTCCTTGGTCAGATCTGAATTTGGAGTCACATATTGTATGGGAGGCATATTTCCATCCCAGAAGGAACATGAATTTTTACTGCAGTCTGGGCTTATGATTACGGCTGTTAAGGCTAGCTTTAAAAAAAAAGAAAATTCCATCTTTGTTTAATTACTTAAACTCAGCCACCATGCTAGGATTCGAACTCATCTCTGATTCAGTAATCCAGGATGCTGGCTACCATGCCAATACTTTAACAACTATGATACCAAACCTCTGCCCCAGCCAAGAGACACGGTTTCTCTTTATTACTTGTGGAATAAATCTCAATTTTGGGAGGCAGAGTACAATGTGCAGCCAATACTTTATTCTACACATTTCTTGGTGAGGTGTGTTAGACAGGAGAGAGAGAGAGGAGAAAAAGGAGAGAGTGAAAGAGATAGGAGAGAGGAGGGAGAGGGAGGGAGAGGGGGAGGGGGAGAGGGAGAGGGAGAGAGAGAGAGAGAGAGAGGAATGAGAGAGAGAGAGAGAGAGAGAGAGAGAGAGAGAGAGAGAGAGAGAGAGAGAGAGAGGGAGAGATTCATGTATGTCATGGGAACAAAGTCTTAGATGGCCAATGATATCACAGGACATAGAGCAAGTGAGACACATGACGTAGTAGTAGTTGAGGACTGGAGGGGGGGGGGGGAGGGGGAGGGGGGCGGCATGGAATTCATTTAATTTTAGCATTCATGCTGCTTAAGCCATAAAATAAATATTTGGGATAAGATTTGTTTCAACGTAATTGGGAGGACTGATATTTACGCCAAATTGATTGGCATAAATTGGACACTTGGTATTTTAAACACCAGTTTGGCAGCTGGAATAAATCAGTTGACCATTCCCCTGCGACATTAAGAAATGTAACACTTACATGAAAATGAACCAGGCTGTTTGGAATCTTGGCACCTTTTCTGGTCTCAAAGTGAGTGTTGGACCACATATTACTAAGCATGTCTATTTTCACCTCTGTTACGCCACCCAACTGCAGCCGTGCTCAGTTTAGTGTCCGCTAAATTCCTCGGACATGCTTTTTGTTTTAACCTCTAGACTCAACTATTCCCGCAAGCTTCTGTTTGGCCTCATTCATCCTTTTCTCTGTGTACTTGAGGTCATAAAAAACTCTGCTGCCTGTGTCAATGGATCACACAATAGGCACTTCATACTGTAGCGTCCATTTAGCATGACTGGCCAAAGACCCTGAGGACATATGCAAGACTTTGTCCCATTAATATCCTGCTAAATGGGAAGCCAAAGAAATGGAATTCTCTAAAAACAAAATTGCACTTAGATTCAATGTGTTGAGTGGAGGGTGGATTTCCACTGAACAAAGATGCTCAAAATTTGTTTCCCCCAATTTCCTTACTGCAATCAGTCTGAAGAAGTGTGCCGACACAAAACATCACCCATTTATTTTCTCCAGAGATGCTGCCTGATCTGCTGAGTTTCTCCAACATTTTGTATCTAAAGCTGCACAAAGATAGTCCAAATGTGTAGGAAGGAACTGCAGATGCTGGTTTATACCAACGATAGACACAAATGGTGGAGTAACTCAGCGGGTCAAGCAGCATCTCTGAAGAAAAGGAATAGTCTGAAGAAGGGTTCTGACCTGAAACATCACCTTTTCCTTTTCTCCAGGGATACTGCTTGACCTGCTGAGTTACTCGAGCATTTTGTGTCTATCAAATATCATCACTGAAATATGTAATTTAGATATAGATGATGTGTGAAATACACTAGCTGCAGTAAAGAGTATTTTGCAAATCTTGAGTGTAAAGTCAGTCATACCTGTAAGTGGAACTCACAGGCAAGAAGGGAACTGTGATTGGATCTTATATACAATTCATATCGATTTGAGTTGATTTACTAGCATATTGCATCTTCAGTTAAATCTCAATAAGTAAACACTACATATATATACTATAAGACCATTTTCCATGGGTAGTTGACATTTCATTTCAGACATTAGTTCAAGGATTCCCGAGTGAGAGAGAGCTCTGACAGACAGGGGAGTCCAAATGTCACTGAAAGGGAAGGAATTTACACCACACAGGGTGTTTTTGACGACGTCACTAGGAGAAATAGATTTCAGTTGTCAACACCCAAAAGGTTGATATACTTAATCTAGTTGTACTCAGGGATAGTTTGACAAGATTAGCGAGAGGAAGGAAAGTCAATATGAAATGCAACAAATTCACAATGATTTTTGACCAGTAACAAGGAAAAAACACTCTAGCTTTCATCAAAGCCACTACATTGATTTACTGCTATGTCAATATAAATGAGATATCAATGGATTTACAAACCTCTTCTTTGTTTCTTTATGTAGCATAACTCAATGAGATTGTGCTGTAGCTCTTTGGAAACACCTGGGTTTGTTTAATATATGAAAAACAGTGTGTGATGCCCATCTGTGACTTCAATTGTAACATAATCGGGGACACAAATTTCCCAACTAATCAACAGCAGGTTCTTTCACTAAAGATTTGCTGTAATGATATTATGATCGTCAATCTTCTCGTGAATAATATTGGATGTCAATGATACGGAACGCAGCAATATATAAACCGTACAAAGATACACTCAGGTATAAAAGCATAATGTTATAGTTCTGAATTATTTAAGATATTAGATAACACTCCTGACTCGCTTTCTCAATAGCTAGGTTGGCGAATCTTCCTATTAGGGAACAGTGCCAAGCATCAGGGAAAGACATCCCAAGACTGAATGAAGATCTTAGCTTGGCCTCAGAACATGTGAAACTTTTAGCCAGTGTTCCCACTGCCCAAAAATCCGGTGTTTCTTTTATTTTTTTAAATAAACTCTATTCTTAAAAATGTGTACAAGAAATAAAATAAAAATCAATATGATTCTTCCTTTCCATTAATTGTGTTATCAAAGCAATGGATTAAATGCATTGTTAAACTAACCATCCTCCTACAAAGTACAAATGCCACTCAATCTCGTCTTTAAACCAAGCACCTATGAATGGGTTTGAGAGGTTAGTGCATGGGATCAAGCCCCTCGATGTCCAGTGTCAGCAGGCCCTTGGATAGCAGCCCTTCCCACAATGACTGTTGAGGCTGCATCAAGCTCCAGTATGTTCTTCAGCACATCCTCATTCACCTAGGAAAGATCCTGTTTTTATAACAAGTCAGACTGGATCAATGTTGTCTGAAATATGCACTGCCCTCTCCCTTGCTGGCATGCGTCTGCAAAATTCATATGAATGAATAGCAGCTTGAGTTGGACATGAAAAAGCTGTAGGCTATTCTTGGTATCCAGAATCATGACGTGTGTGAGTGAAAGGGGGACACATGAAATGAGCAGTAGTTTCTAGATAAGGTAGGTATCTCCAAAAAAGGATTAGAAACCAAATAATCAGCTTTAATAAACTTTTACCCTCAAATAGCTCTTCAGGGTCATAGAAAATAGAAAATAGGTGCAGGAGGAGGCCATTCAGCCCTTCGAGCCAGCACTTGAATGGGTATTTTTAAGGCAGAGATAGACAAATTCTCGATTCGAACGGGTGCCAAGGGTTGTGAGGAGAAGGCAGGAAAATGGGATTAGGAGGCAGGGATCAGCCATGTAGACCCAATGTTTACTCCTATAACTTGTGAATCTGTGAACGCTCAGACATGTTTTTAGTAGAATGCGAGGGTGATGGACATGAACAATGTTGATGCATTGAACGAAATACAATGATGGAATGCAAACGTTTGGTTTAGTTAGTATGTGTTAACCACAAACATTAACTAAACTCAATCGCTCCATTAATCGTAATAATCATAATCATACTTTATTAGCCACATATGTTTTGCAACATACGAGGAATTTCATTTGCCATACAGTCATGCCAATTAAAAGTAACCGAACACACAAAATACATTTTAACATAAACATCCACCACAGTGACTCCTCCACATCCCTCCCTGTGATGGAAGGCAAAATAAAAATGGTGGATCCCTTTGTGTTGTTTCCCTATACTAATACTATGGCAGCAAGCCCACTGATGCAACAATTCCAACTAGATTGCGGTTGTTTTAGTCCCTTAAATGTGTTCTGGTGAAATATGGGGTATATTCCTTTTGCAGCTTTTTTTTGCATGGAGCTAATCCCTTTGATCAGCTCACCAATTTAATTCTACTAATGTAATCATCCTGTCCTTGAACATGCTGACCACTAGGCCTTACGGCCTTTGGATGAGAAGGGACAGAGATTTGTCTAGGGATTCATTCGATCAACTTCTTACTTTACATTTGTCAAATTTTCTATCTTGAGGTAATTAATACATGTGGCACCATTTTATTTCTTAATTCATGTCATGCCTTCATCAGAACCAATCAGGAAAGGAAATAGGAGTTGGTGGGCCAGTCTGTTGTGCTTTTATTAAGATAATGGCTGATAATTTTCATCACCTCTTCTTCCTCGCCTTAAACTCATATCCTTGGGTGTCATAATGCCAAAAAAATTAATTGACCACAGTCTTAAATAAACAAATTGACTGAATATCAGCCAGCCTCCCATGCAGAGTATTCCAACGATTCACAATTCATTACCAGAATATTAGGAGCGTTAGTTTTATTTGCTTGCTAATATTATCCTATAATTTATGGATTTTTCTATGCCACCTATTTTTCTTTCTTTTTTTGGAATGTCGCCTTTCACGCACCCTTTTTTGATTGAAGATTACCCTGCCCATCCTGGCAGGCACAGTAGTGCAGTGGTAGAGTTGTTGCCTCACAGTGCAGAGACCCAGGTGAGATTCTGACCTTGGGTGCTGGCTGTGTGGAGTTTGCATGGTCTCTCTGACCATGTGGGTTTCTTCCGGGTGCTCCGGTTTCCTCCCACATTCCAAAGATGTGTGGGGTTGTAAGTTAATTGGCCTCTGTAAATTGTTCCCAAGTGTGTAAAGAGTGGATGAGAAAATGGAATAACATAGAATATTGTGAACGGGTGATCGATGGTAGGCACGGACTCGCTGGGCCAAAGGGCTGTGTCTCTAAACTAAAATTAAAAAATTGAGTTATGTGAGATTGCAGTATAAGAACACAGTGGTCAATTATTTGTGACTCTTGGCTACATAACATTAGGACAACTGCTCACACCTTCATCAGAACAAGAAAAGGGATCTGAAAGAAAACAATCACCAACCCTGTATGATAGAAAGATCAATTGCATGTCTCTGCTGCATGTGCCTGTTAGGATTAATGGAAGCCTTAATTTCTAGATCAGGGTTATTCCTGTCCTCCACTGGTAGAATATACAACTTGTTTTTACATCATACCATTAAAACAAAAAGACCCACCAGAATTGGGAAAGAACCATTTTACATTACTCTACCTCATCAAGTGTTACTACAAGGATTTCAAAGAGAAACATTTGTAAACAACATTAAACGATGAACCTCTACCATACAGAGGTATGGGGAGGTGACCAAAGGCTTGGTGAAAGAGGTAAGCTTACATGTCTTAAAAGGGAAGGTAGAGGGAGAGACATGTTTACTTGGAAAAATCCAGAGCTTAGCGCTGTGGCATTTGAAGACTTGGCTGCCAGTGGTGGAGTAATTATTGCAAAGATGGGCAAGAAGCCAGAAATGGAAGATCTCAAGAGACAACATGTTGAGACTCAATTGAGCTGCCTTGTGGTTAATGATAATTATGGTAAAGAAATGAAGGGAACACGTTCTACTGCCAGGCTCTGAGATTCTGGTAAACATTGGCATCATTGACTGCTGCTCTAAGGATTATACATTAGTTCTAAAGAGCTGCAAAGAGACACACTTTCTGGTAATCAATCACTTAAACTAGCTGATACAGAATCAGAAAAGTTAGGTGCAATCTAGCAGGCTTCCATGCCTGCTATGTGGCAAAGCCTTCCAAAAATTAAAGACATTTTTCTAGTCCATTAATATTTTCATGGCAGATGTTCTAGTGAATGTCGTATGGTGCAGTTAGATCATGCTTTCATTTGAAGTACCTGTATCTCTACCTAAGCCACTCTTTAAAATTATTGCTGTAACACTTGATGAGGTAAATGTAAAATTATTCTTTTCATTACATAAATTATCAAACATCTCCTCTGTCAGTTGTTTCTGCTTACTCACATGCAGCATTTCATCAAATTCCCACACACCTCAATCTTCCCCAAATCTATGCTCTTTTGCACAATAATCTTATGTGACCATCAGATCCAGGGGACTTGGTGGCCTTTAGCTCCTTTAGTCTTTTCAGCTCATTTTTTTCTAATGATAGAGACTGTCTTGATCAACATACAACCCCGTGATTATCAATTATTGATTTGATGTTTTTTGTTTCTTCTTTCAGGAAGACTGATCCAAGATAATTAAGTGGAATCTCTGTATTTCATATCCAATTTTCTATCTCATCCCTCAAGGATGCAAGGTTTAATTTAGCTGCATAAACAAGCTGCTGGAGGAACTCAGTGGGCCAGGCAGTGTCTGTGGATGGAAATGGAGAGTTATTCCCTTTATCATGTACCTGTACACTGTGGATGGCTCGATTGTAATCATTTAGTCTTTCCGCTGACTGGTTGGAACGCAACAAAAGCTCTTCACCATATCTCAGTACACGTGACAATAAACTAAACTAAACTAAACTAAACTAAAATAAACTAGTGGATGTATTGAGTGGGGATCCTTCATCTGGACAGAAAGAGGAAATACATATTTTAACAACTCTTTTCCTTTTTATAATCTTTTTGAGGTTTTTTTCTGTTTAGTTATATTATTATTATTTGCCATTTTACTTTTATAGTGTCATAGTCATACAGCCTGGAATCGGTGAGGAAATTAGGGAGTTGTAGGGAAGGAGTGGAAGATGGATGGATGAGGAGGGGAAAAGAATGTGGTGTTGGGAGCAGGGGGTGCTTTTGTTTTTCATTGGAATATACCTTTGCTGACATTTATGATTTTTTACTTTAAATATCTGCTCCTGCTGATCTCTCACCTTGTTCTTTATCTTTCTTCCCAATCCACTTTAGTCAATTCTGTCCTAATATTATTGCAATTGCCTTTATTTAAGTTTAGGACATGTATTTCAAGCTCAAGTTTTCACCCTCAAACTGAATTTAAAATCTCTCTTTCCTATGGGATCCTTTGCTACAAGAAAATTAATTAATCCTGTCCCGTTACACAATACCCAGACCTACATTGCCTGCTCCCTGGTTGATTCTCGATATATTGCTCCAACAAACCATTTCAAATACATTTCATGAATTCCTGCTTGATGCTACCTTGCAAAATGTATTTACCAATCTAAATGATGACTGAAACCACCCAGAATCATAATACCCTTCTCACAAAATCCAATTATTTGTTTATTTATACTTATTCCGCACCATTAGAATGGGACTGAACATAAAAATATACCCAACCAAATAATATCGAAGACCCACATCACCCTGGGACTCTACCATTGGGAAGAGTCTGAAAACCTGACCACCAGGTTGAAGAATAGCTTCTTCCCAATAACATTAGGGTCTTGAACACTACACAGCACTAACCTCAACACTGAGCTTTCATGAACTGTCTTTGGTTGCACAAAGGACTTTGGTTTTCTTTTGCATTGGTATTGTTATTTATTCATTGGATTTTTGTTTGTTGTATAGTATCATCTATGTGTATTGTGTTTACAAGTCTGTTACGCTGCTACAAGTGATAGCCCTGTCCCACTCGTGGACATTTTTAACATGTTGAAAAATCTTCACGAATCTTCCCGAGCTTACAGCATTTCCCTAGTACCTGCCGTTAGCGTTACGAGCCTCTAAGAGACGCCCCCGAGCTCGACGTACCTGCTACGTACATTCTACATGCTTCCACGAGTTTGATTTTTTTAAAAACTCGGGAGAGCTCTTGAATGAACTCGTACAGTGGGACAGGGCTTTAATAATTTTATTGTTCCATTGTCGATACAAATGATAATTAAATACTCTTTATTCTCTTGACTTTTTCCCTATAGCTATGCAAGCTCCTTTTGTTTCTCCCTCCCTCTCAGTTCTTACAAAGGGTGTTTGACCAGAAATGTTGGCTTTGATTTTTTCCTTTTTTCATTTTAGATTCTAGTACCTGCAGTTTTTCTGATTTTCACAGCGTAAGATTGCATTGGTAAGAAATTTAAGTAACTTTCAAGTCTGATTGTGGGGAATATTGCAGTTACTGCCATGCATGTCATGTTTCAGGGATGCTGTTCACAGAACTCACTGCCTGAAAGAGTAGTAGGGACAAAACCTTTGAACATACACAAAAAATATTTGAATGTTTACTTAAGATGAAGAAATAGTCTACTTCTGTGTTTTTTTTGGACGAGATCCATTAGATTTTGGGATTGAGTTCTGCCGAAAGATTAATTCACACCAATTCAATTTTAAGAAAGACGTTTGAGGCATTGGAACTAATTAAGCAATAGTTCTCTGTTTAGATCAAACCAATGGAGTGAGGATTTCTTGTAACATCTCAGAATGTTCTCAGAAGATCAACAAATATTCATACCAACCCAGTGAACATAATTTTATGCTTGGATATGGATCATGTGCAGGCAAAAGTGATTAGTTTATCTTGGCATCATGTTTGTCATGACAATGTGGCTGAAGGGCATTTGTTGTACTTTTCTATGTCCTATAACTTATTGTGCTTGGTACCCCTCTACCTCCTGGCAGCAATAAGGAGGGAGAGAAAACACGTGTCAGTGACATCTGGTTGTTGAAGATAGATTTGATGACTGCTCCAGCCTGGAAATTGAGGTTTAAATGAAGGAGGAAAGTCATGCAGTGAGAGATGATCTGGGAACAAGTTAAAGCCACACTTAAGATTGTTTATGCATAAAATAGTTTACTGTTTACGGAGACACCAATTAAGAATGAATGAAGAGACTGGAGATTTTTTAAAAGAAGAAAATAAGAAATTTGAATCAACAGCATGTCATATGATCCCTGGAACTTGCTCCATCGTTCCATTAAATGATGGCATTCTTTTATTTTAGATCCACCCAATCATATCCTCTTGTTTTCCTAAGAGGGGGAAAACAACTGTCATAATTTTGAATATATTGAATGACTGAGTATGCATCACAATTTGAGATGAATATTACCAAGATTCCAAAGCCATGCTCTTATCAATCCTTCTTATCCTACAATGATACCACTACAAACCTAACCTACATTCTATTCATGTTTTCAAAATACTGCAAGTTAATAAATCAAAATGTCACAGAGCCAAAGCGCTGGAGGAACCCAACGGGCCAGAAGCATGTGTGGAGGGAAAGGGACAGACGATATTTCAGGGTTGGGAACATTCTTCAGAGTGATGCAACTCAACGATATACTTGACGGAGTGAATCCCTCTCCCTAATATTATCAAAGTTTAGGTGTATATCTGCAGTAAAATCAAGCACAATGGCCTACATAACTATAATCAAAGCTCTATTATTCTAATAATTTTATATCTTTTACTTTAAAATGAAACAGATACTAAGGAAAAATGTTAATTATCTATGCAAGAACCCATTTGTTCTTTAACCTTTATTATCATAGATTATAACAATTATTGACTATATTGTACAAAAGTGCACTTTTCCTGAGTGAAATCAATGGTAAATGAAAATGAAAATGAAAATACTGCTTTTTAATTCTAATTGACATGAGTGTACTCAGTGTATAAGCCTCTGATGGAATGTTGGTCTATAATTGCTCAGTGCGATACTAATGGATCATTGGTGAATGTATTAAGTGTTATTAAGTTAATATAGCGTCATGTCAATTCTTGCTTCATTTCTTTTGTACTTGACATTGTTAACAAACTATGATAAAGCAGATTTGGGAAGAACAATGCAGATAAAAGGTTTTAAGGACAAGCATCCTTCTTTTTATCCAGTTAGGATCACCTCAAAGCTGTAAAATGCAATGATTGTTAATTCTCATGAAACCAAGACGGAAAGAATATAATTTCTCTATAATCATCTAAAGTATTTGGAACCGGAATTTACTGACAAAGAGAAAATATAATGGAAGGCTATGTTAGCAGATGTTTTTCAAAGGAATAAAAAAAATATTATTCCTACAGTTAAGTCATGTGTGCATCTTTTGCATGTTGCCTTCCTTGACCTGTGTCAAAACCAGAGAGAGGTCTAAACCCTACAATTTACCATTTGTTAGGTGAGTGCAAGATTCAGTGCCTTGAATGACACAATGTCCAAAACTTGGATGGTTGGAGAGAATGGGGGTAGGGGGCAAAGGATGAGAAAGATAGGGAGAAGTTGTACTCAGCAGACCTTCATGACTACAAAGTTGAGGCCACATCGAGGATATTGTATGCAGATTCACATTCAGAGTAGTTTATTGTCATGTACATATTGTCATAGGGTGCAAAGAGGTTCCATGTTTACATGAACCTTATAGAGGAAATAGTATACATGCGGTGGGAGATGATCTGGGAACAAGTTAAAGCCACACTTAAGAATGTTTATGCATAAAATAGTTTACTGTTTACGGAGACACCAATTGTAGGATTTTGAGAGAATTCTCATGACATGCTGAATCTACGGAGACATCTCAGGAAATAAATACACTGATGCACTGTCTTAAACGCCACATCAGTGTGAAGGAATCAGGTCAGGTTACAGGTGATATGGATGCTTAGGAACCCAAAGCTGTCGACCCCATCTCTATGGCAGTTCGATTGATGAGGACAGGATGTGTTCACCCTCCTGTTTCCTTAGGTTAACACCAACTATTTTTCTGATGTGAAGAGCTCGGTTGTTAATCTGACATCATGATAAAACGTTCCTGATCTTTTTCCTGTAGTCTGTCTCATTAATTTTGTTGATTTTGACAGTGGTATCAGTGGCGAACTTACAGGACGTATTGGCGCCATATTTGGCCACACAGTCATGGGTGTACTGGGAATAGAGCAAGGGACAGAGCATTCAACATCGAGGAGCGGTGTCATTGAGTGTCCGAGTGGAGGAAATGACCAATTCTAACTGACCAAGGTCTGCCAGTCAGGAAGTCCAGAAACCTGTGCAGATGGAGACCAAAAGGCCCACATCCACGGGTCTGGTAATGAGCCTAAAAAGAAGCATTTTGAAATACAATCCTACATTTTGTAATTACATATTCTTATAGACCGTAAGATTTCCGTAGTCATTTAATTTGTTGATTGAGTCCAAATAAAACTTTAAAAAGAAGTAATACCTCAAAAGCGAAATTTGGTCCATCTTCTATTAAGGTCTGTGAAATATGAACATTGTTAATTTTATTTAGAAGCATTTAATTTCTGATTGGAAATAATGTTTAATTTGCCATTGGTATGTTATTGAAAGAATGGCAATATAATAAGAATGAACTTTGTTCAAATGGTGGAGAAATATTGTTGTGTTCCATCTAGTGATCCATAAAGATGGTCTGACAATCAAATTTTCAAGTCTTCAAAAGGGTTGAATGGGATGATCCAACAAGTAGATGAGTACAGGCATGGGCTTTTCTGATTTTAATCATTGTTCCAATCTGATCAACTCATGCCCTTTGGAAAGCAATATGCCATCCTCACGCTGTCTGTGACTTCAAAGCTACCACTGTGGTTCAGTTATACATAATCTCTATAATGGCCTCAAAGGATGTTGTGATAGTTATGTTATAACATGTGTTTCTAAAACACAAAGTGGATATCACAGGGGTGATGAATTAGGGAATACTAACTGCACTATCTGGGTGGAATTGACTATGTTGCAAGCTTGATTAGGAACTGGAAAAGCACTTAAAAGTTACTTTTTAACAAGCAGAAAAAAAAAGCTGTCTTGTGAAAATATCAGTCAAGGGGGAAACAGTTTCCATGTAACTTCCTCGCAGTAATCAGACACCATTGTTTCTTATGAATTCAGCTGCTACCTTAGCCTTTTTGTGAGCATTGAAATTAACAAACAATCACTTCTATTGACACGTGCAATGATAAAATGATTAAATAATGTAATATGTTATATATCCTTCAGTATTTTAGTTTAAAAATAAACTAAAAACCTTAATTTTTGAAAATCCGGTGGAAAAAATAATTTTACTATAGCGAATCTGAAACACTTCAGTCCCTAACCCTCTTTATCCATTCACACAATGGAGATAATAATTCAATTTTTAGACTTTAGGCTTCAGAGATACAGTGCAGAAACAGGCCCTTTGGCCCACCAGGTCTGTGCTGGCCAGCACTCACCAGCACTGTCCTACACTGGAGGTATCGTACACACTACGGACAATTTAATTTTTTTTTGAAGCCAATTAACCCACAAACCTGTACATCTCTGGAGTGTGCGGGCAAACCGGAGCATCCGGAGAAAACCAACGTACACAGGGAGAACATACAAACTCCAGACAGACAGCCATACAGACTCCACCCCACAGTCAGTATCAAAACTGGGTCGCTTGTGCTACTCTACCGCTGCGCCACTGAATGAATGAATGATACTTTATTACCACTGAGCTGCCCCAATAATTTTCTAGACGATAAGGTATCATAGGAACGCTCGTATTGTATTTTAGCAGTACAACCCAAACTATAATTCCTCCAGTGAAACGGACAGTATCCGTAGTCAGGATCAAACCTGGGTCTCTGACGCAGTAAGGCAGCAACTCTACTGCAGCACCACCATCTGGCCTCTGTCATCTGGTCCTTCCATAAGCAAGGGGTGTCCAATTCACCTATACTCCATTACAAACATTGGTCTTTGTCTATGGAAGAGATGTATTCCAATGCTGAGAATCTTTCTCTCTATATCTTTCACTTTGCTCCAACTATTATACATGAGCTTGACTTAATTGTGCAAAGTATTGGTTGATCTGTTTGGATGGCACATACAACAAAGCTTTTCATTGTACCCCAGTACGTGACAATAATTATTCTAAATCTAAACCTAACTGATGATGGCATTGCTTTTCCTATGTAATGATGCAGAGCAAATATTTCCCTACCTTTTTCATTGCGTCAGATGTGAAATCAAGTGACTATGTAATAATGTGTAGGTGTGGTAACATGAACTGTTTCAAAACAAGCTCATCAAAGTCAATATCTTAAATCAACTCATGGGAGCCATGTGGCTCCTCAGCAGTCACCAGATCTGTTTAAAATTCAGCACCAATGATTTATGCTTCTATATCCTGATCACAAATAATGTATTGGGCTCCTTTTGGTAGCAGTGTGGGTGCAGATGACATTTGGTGTTGTCCCGGCTGTTCATATGCTCTCTGAAGATCATTGGCTTCTCAGTGCTTGTGAAGGCAGCAGATGGGACATTATTAATAACCACACATCTCTCTTTCCATATTGCATTTTCATTACGCAAGCCACAAAGCCCTTGCTTGTTATTTCTGTCTTCGGAAACATCGATGCAACACACAACGTGATTCTTACAATTGGGTACCCTAAAGGATCGCATTTATTTAGCATCTTTCATAATTTAATATCCTCAAGTAGCTACAAACAAAGAATTTTTGACATGTGTTTGCTGAAGCAATGCGGAAAATGTGTGCCCAATTTTCCCACAGCGAGGTTCGGTGAACAGCAATGACAAAACTGATCATCTGTTTTAGTGATTCTAGTTAAGTGATAGCTAATGGACGGGATCTCCTCTGCTTTGTTACGATTGGGCTTGGGATCTCTCAGAGCAGAGGGGCAGAGCTTTGTTCAACATCACAAACAAAAGACTTGACAGTGGAGCATTCCCTCAGTGCTGAACTTATAGACGGTTTGTCTGCATTCCCAGCATTTGTGACGCAGTGACTTCCATGGATTATTAACCTATTCATTCAACAGCTATTTCCTTTTGTGACGTTATTGCCTGTGTTTTGATAACTTATCACACACCTAGTGCTTGTTGGCTTTTTCAGTGCAAATTGACTTTTAAACTTTAGATTAGCATGAATTTCAAAGTGATATGAAAATGTATATTCCTGCCATCAGAAAATCCAATTTGACATGCTGCGAGGTACACAGTGAGTTCACATTTAAATTTACACTTCTTTCCTGGTTTCTCTCCCTACCTTTGGCATCTGTTTGAAACTGAACCAGACTGCTTGCCAAAGTGATGGCATATTTACCCCATAAGATGAGTGTGATTACTAAGCCTGCTTAAACTAATTTTCATAACATTATCCGACTTCACTCTGGCTTGGGTATCTGTTGCTGAAGCATCCATCCATGCACTTGTTACCTCCAGAATTAACTATTCCAAAGGACTCCTGAGTCCTGACACATCTCATACTACATTGATCTAACTTGATCCTAAATCACATCACATAGGATTCACCCGTTTCTGCTTGCTATCCTATGTTGGTGTCAGTCAAGGAATATCCCTACACTAGAGGGTAGTTAAACTGTGGAATTCATTGCGGCAGAGGATTGTGGAGGCCAAGTCAGTGGATATTTTTAAGGCAGAGATAGTCAAATTCCTGATTAGAATGAGTGTCAAGTGTTATGGGGAGAAGGCAGGAAAATAGGATTAGGAGGCAAAGATCAGCCATGATTGAATGGCGGAATAGACTCGATGGGCCAAATGGCCTAATTTTATTCCTAAACTAAAGTTTTCATCCATTATCAAACCCCCCCAAGTGGCCTTGGCTTTCCTTATTTCTGTTGATTCCTATTGGTATTGGTGTGTGTTTATTATTATAACGTGTAAAAAAAACTTGGATACGATCCAGGCAAATCATCATGAAGTGCAAAAGTGAAAATAATCAGCGTGCAGAATGTAGTCTTACAGCTACATAAAAAGTGCAGATAAAAAAAGTGCAAGGGCCACAATGAGGTTGATCGGAAGATTGGGAATACATCCTTAGCATGTGAGAGGTATGTAAACGTGTCTGTAAAAGCAGGAAAGAATTTCATGAATTTGGTGGCTTTCAGTCTTTTGTATCTTCTACCCAACAGGAGAAGGGAAGGAGTAAAACAATGATCCTTGATTATGTTGGCTGCTTTTTTACTGAGTATAGATGGAGTTCATGGAGTGGTGGTGGTGGTCGGGGAGGGGGTTGAAGTGTTGGGGGGAGGAGGCTGGTTTAGATATTGGATCAGGTTGAGGTCACAACTCTCTATGCAATGCTTTCAGCCACCTTGGCCCGTATCAATAGATTTCCCTCTCTAAACCTTTTTCTTGCAATCCATTTTTTTCCCTTCAGAATGTTTCTGAAGATTTGCATTTTGGACAAAGCTTTTGGTTACCTGCGATTATATCTTGTGTTGCTTGGTGTCAAATATCATTTGGTAACACTGCTCTGAAGTGACTTTGGTCCATTTATTAAATTCCCCACATATATTTATTATATATGCATACATACACACACACACACTCACACATATATTTTATATATTTGTGTTAAAGAAGGAACTGCAGATGCTGGAGAATCGAGGGTTACACAAAAGCTGGAGAAACTCAGCGGGTGCAGCAGCATCTAACGAGCGAAGGAGATAGGCGACGTTTCGGGTCGAGACCCGAAATGTCACCTAGCTCCTTCGCTCCTTAGATGCTGCTGCACCCGCTGAGTTTCTCCAGCTTTTGTGTAACCCCCTATTTTACATATTTGTCACCTATCGACATCGGAAATTGCTGATGACATCCACAAATTCATCAGTCAGCATTGCCATTTTGTTATTCTATTTAACTCTCCAACTTCACCCACATATGTCCTTCATCTCCATATTAAGAGAGAATAATAGTCTGTCCTTTCCTTGCCATTTGTTTTCATGTCATAAAAGTCTTGTTGATATCCTCCTCCATCCTCACAAAGGTTGACCTTGATGTGACCCAACTGGTGATAGACTAAATCCTGGCTGGAGTTTGTTATCCCTATACTGGAAGAAACAGTTTACTCTGCCTTTCTAATACATTGTCAATCAAAGCCTCTGAATCAGAAGCCATTAAATAACCGTTCGTGAGTTGAACAAGATACTGGTTTTGTAGTAATTTAGCAACTTGAGAAATGTGCATGTGATATTAAAAGGTTTTTTTTAAACCAGAAAACAAAAATTACCCTTAGCAAAATTAGCATCTTCCATTTGAAATTGATTTTAAGTTCTGCAGTATTTAAGGGGAATTAATTATTTCTTCATAAAATAGGTCAGCATGCTCCAAATTCAAAAACTTTGCTTCAAATAATGTAAAACAAATGTGAATGAAAGTTGTATCCTGTGCCATTGAATGTTAGCTCTTTAATTCCCTCACTCTTTCCTTATTGAGCGTGAGTTATTTTTGTATGTCCCATAACTCAAACCTCTCTTATACTGTTTGATTGTGTGCCTTTTATCCAGTTTTAAAATATGAAGAGATAGGCATAATACCGTTTATCACTCCTTTAAATTGGTGTTCCTGCAGCCCTAGCATGGTTTATGCAAATATTCTGGTTAAAACATAAATATAGCCATTAAGAGACAACTATTGGATTGTTTTAAAGACCCGAGCATACAGTATATGTGACTGCAGACACGCCGATGAGGTTGACACTTAACTGCATCCTCAGTTCAGCTGCATTTATGCGCAGTAAGTACTACGTCCTGTGATCAGAATAAAACCTGTTTCAACTGTGTCGATTTATTAAGATGTTAAAAATCAGTATTAAACAATTTGGTTGCATTTTCTGCTAATTGTTCAATCATTGATATGATATATTCTGGTTGGTATTTGATGTGGTGATGATTAATAAAGCACAACATGACTCAGGAGATTATTTGCTCTCATCCTTCGAAGGTGCAGACTCATCCCTGTATTTGGTTTTGTGAGAACCAATTGTTCTCCTGTTCCTTCCTGATGTGACCTTCTCCCTTACAGTGAATACTGTAAAACCATGGCTGACGTAAGTACATAGGGACTGATATTGGTGTCATATGACATTTTTAAGCAGAGTTAATTTTTCACAGATGGAGATTGAATCTGGGTCACTTATGGTCTCTCTGGCTCAAGTATTCTGTGGATGTACCTGAGTCATAGGAATAAGCCTTGCAGCCCCTCGAGCCTTTTCAACCATTCAATTAGTTCATGTCTTAATCTCTATCTTAACTCTATCTTGGTCCATAACTCTAATATCCTTGTCGGCCTTTACAGCCTGATAACACTTCAAAAGTACTTCATCGGCTGTAAAGCACTTTGGGATGTCTTGAGGCTGTGAAAGAAATTCCAATCTGTCTTTCCGATAAAAGTAAAATCTATATAGCAGAGTTTTGAAACTTTCAATTGATCCCCTAACTTCAACAGCTTCTTTGGAATTCCACCTGCTTTGTGTCTAGGCAGTTACTAAAACGCTATTTAACATTGTGCTTTTTCTCTTCTTTGCTCCCTTGTAAACAATCACTATTCCTCTTATCCATACTGTGGCTGCTGGTCACCTTTGGATCACCTCAGCCAAGTCGATCCAAACAGTGTGCTTCAGCTGATAGCTCAGCCAAGAGGAAAATAGTTGCTCACGTGACCCCCTACAGCAGCCGAGTGAGCGAGTGGATCGAGCGCAGTCCAAGGCTGCTGCATGGAGTGGTGGTGGAAAGAGCCGATGGCATTACACTGAGCCAGGCTGACCCCTATCTCATTGATCTAACGCCACCAGGACACCGGCCTTAAGGTGTGACTATAAAAAATTGCATATCTTCTTAGGCCAAGATTGGAATTTTGAGAGATTTGTAAGTCACAAGATGGTGCTGTAACAATAGACAATAGACAATAGGTGCAGGAGTAGGCCATTCGGCTCCTTCGAGACAGCACCGCCATTCACTGTGATCATGGCTGATCATCCACATTCAGTACCCCGTTCCTGCCTTCTCCCCATATCCCTTGACCCCGATATCTTTAAGAGCTCTATCTAACTCTCTCTTGCAAGCATCCAGAGAATTGGCCTCCACTGCCTTTTAAGGCAGAGAATTCCACAAATTCACAACTCTCTGTGTCCCCTGGTTCTGTACTTCCCCAACATCGGGAACCTGTTTCCTGCTTTTAGCATATCCAATCCCTTAATAATCTTATATGTTTAAACAAGATCCCCTCTCATTCTTCTAAATTCCAGTGTATACAAGCCCAGGCGCTCAATTCTTTCAACATATGATTGTCACGCCATCCCGGGAATTAATCTCGTGAACCTATGCTGCACGCCCTCAATAGTAAGAATGTCCTTCCTCAAATTTGGAGACTAAAACTGCACACAATACTCCAGGTGTCTCAATAGGTGAACAACTGTAGAAGGATCTCTTAGCTCCTATACTGAACTCCCCTTGTTATGAAGGCCAACATGCCACTAGCTTTCTTCACTACCTTTTGTACCAGCATGCTTACTTTTAGTGACCGATGAACTAGGACATCAAGATCTCGTTGTACTTCCCCTTTTCCTAAGTTGACACCATTCAGATAATAATCTGCCTTCCTGTTCTTGCCACCAAAGTGGATAACTTCACATTTATCTACATTAAACTACATCTGCCATGCATCTGCCTACTCACCCAACCTGTCAAAGTCACACTACATCCTGATAGCATCCTCCTCACAGTGCACACTGCCACCCAGCTTTGTGTCAACTGCAATTTTGATAATGTTACTCTTATTCCCTTCATCTAAATCATTGATGTATATTGTAAATAGCAGCGGTGCCACCACCGAGCCTTATGGCACCCTACTAGTCACTGCCTGCCTGCCTGCCTCAAAGGGATATGTTAATCCCTACTCTTTATTTCCTGTCTGCCAACCAATTTTCTATCCATGTCAGTACCCTACCCCAATAACATGTTCTCTAATTTTGCCCACTCATCTCCTGTGTGGGACCTTATGTGGGACCTCCATAACATGACAACCCTTTGTGTGTTTTTCCAGAAGATGATCAATTGTAATCGTGTGTAGTATGATTTGACTGAACAGCATCCAGAACAGGCTTTTCACTATATCTTGGTACACACAACAAAATAAAACGGAACTAAATTAAAATATATATAGTAAGATTTAGCAGGATAATTAATAGCATCGGAATGCACATCCAATTTACCTTCCCCACTTGAAGGAAACTGAAGACATTTTTAAAAATTCTCATTGGATCCTTTGATTCCAAACACAGTAGAAAATCGCTTCCTTGATTTTTTCAAAATCTGCATAACCCATCACCTTTGTTGAATGGTGGCAGTATTGACTGAATATTTATAAGAGAGATTTGTTTTCCATCATCTCTTCATAAAAAAAATCTTTGACAGATGATAAAAAATGCACAGAAATTGTGTTGTAACCACTTGGTTGTCGGAGTGCTTGAAAAGAGTTGGACCTTTGTGTCAATTAATGAAATTGTGCCAACATATCTGGAGTTATGACGGCCCCAGAAAGCATCATCTGATAAAAATAACAAGTCACAAGGCTGAGGACAGATCGCAATGCCTCTCTCCTTAGCTTCAGGCTGAGCATGCCCAGTGAATGCCTCCGTGGTAGTTAGAAGCAGAGCAACATTCCCCAGCAGAAGGAGCCAGCAAAATACGGCCTGTGTTTGATGTATGAGCTATGGCTTGCCATCGTGAGTCACCCCAGTATTAGCTGGAGGCAAAACAAAAATCTTTTGTGATTAATTAGAAAAACTGGACAATTATGAATTGACTGCACAATGCCAGTGTATGGAAATATAAATAGTAATGAAGCTGGCATTCAGTGATGTGTAGGGTGCGTATATCTAAATGTGTGTGAAATCATACTGTAATGATCTTACAACAAGATTGTCTGCTTTTGATGAATGGTTTCATTTAAAAAAAAATCATCATCCTTCAAATAAAACTATTGAACAATTTTTGAAGATGTTTTTT
Organism: Raja brachyura; assembly: GCA_963514005.1. Next base: position 84,126,361 of record OY740784.1, read on the forward strand.
TTCAGAAACCCCTCAAAATGTCCCTATTTTGTTCCCTTCTCTGAAATTAGATTTCTCCTTATCTTCTGGCATACCCATCCCAAGTGTCATGCTAGCCCACTGTTTTGCACTGTTCTGAGCTTGCTTTGTTTTCTATTATTATTCAAGATGTGATGCCTGAGTAGTAAAACCATTGACCATTCAATCAGTGGAGTAGCTGCTGATAATTAAAAGTTCTCAACCCTTGCCCTCAGGCCAGGCTAGAGCCAGTCAGAGAGGAGCCAGCACCGAACTGTTCAGGGACCAATCGATCAGCTGATTAACCCTCATTACTGATTGGTCAGAGCTGATTGCATCCACCGCAAAGAAATCATCTCTCGCCTCCAGGCATTTTGTGAAACTGCATACTCAATAAAGGCAGAGGAAACCATCTTTCTAACAATTAGTTGCAATACACAATTAAAGAAGTAGCCTGGCTTTTCATGAACCAATGTTTATCCCGTTTTACCTTTATGAGCTAAGTACTTGTTTGTGGTCAATTATTTAAGCAAAGCCGTTTAAAGTAGTTGCCAAGAACAGTACAAAAATGATGGGCTTTACACATTTCTGAAAATACATAAAACAGTGATTGAAAGGCCTCAAAGATGGATAGTAAAACACACATGAGCCTAAGTATATTACTGTTGCTAACACTATTAACTAGCCCCTTGGAGCTTCCAAAATATTGAAAGGTAATTCATTCTTCTATTTCCTTGGAGAGAATTTCCGCCTTTCAACCATCAGTTTATTGGCAGCATTCAATAAAATCTGCAGGAATATTTTCAATATCAGTGAAGATTGCAGAACTTAAACATTTTGAAACAGGATTATGGAGATGAAGATAAAGTTTTCGTTTGCAACCACCTTAGATAACAGCGAAAAGCTGTGTTGCCACAGGTAAAAGTTCATAATGTTCTGCACTATTTGCAAGCATCCACACCTTGCTCTTGCACCATCATTCCTTTGTGAATAGCAGGAATGCATTTAGCTACAAAGATTTGAGTCACAAATTGTATAGGGCTCTGGTAAAACCACATCTGGAGTATTGCGTACAGTTTTGGTCTCCTAATTTGAGGAAGGACATCCTTGTGATTGAGGCAGTGCAGCGTAGGTTCACGAGATTGATCCCTGGGATGGCGGGACTGTCATATGAGAGAAGATTGAAAAGACTAGGCTTGTATTCACTGGAGTTTGGAAGGATGAGGGGGGATCTTATAGAAATATATAAAATTATAAAGGGACTGGACAAGCTAGATGCAGGAACATTTTCTCCCAATTTTGGGCGAGTCCAGAACCAGGGGCCACAGTCTTAGAATAAAGGGAAGGCCATTTAAGACTGAGGTGAGAAAAAAAAATTTCACCCAGAGAGCTGTGAATTTGTGGAGTTCCCTGTCACAGAGGGCAGTGGAGGCCAAATCACTGGATGGATTTAAGAGAGAGTTAGATAGAGCTCAAGGGACTAGTGGAATCAAGGGATATGGGGAGAAGGCAGGTACAGGTTATTGACTGGGGATGATCAGCCATGATCACAATGAATGGCGGTGCTGGCTCGAAGGGCCAAATGGCCTCCTCCTGCACCTATTTTCTATGTTTCTATGTTTCTATGAATGCATCACTTTCTTTGAAGGTCTGGTGCAAACCTCACATTCTTAAATAATGATTCTTTACTTTCTCAGAAATACATTTCAATCCGATGACTTCCAATACCCAAACCCGCTTATCCTACTTTTATTATTCTGGCTCAACATTTGGAGCATGATCCAACACTGGTATTGCTCCTTCATAAATGTTCCCTTGGGATCAGGATGACATGGTTCTATGTAGAAGCGAGGAACCTCAGATGCTTGCTTACCAAGGAAAGACACAAAATGCTGGAGTATTACCAAGGAAAGACACAAAGCAGTCTGAAGAAGGAACATCATGGTCTTCAGGGATGCTGCCTGACCTGCTGAGTTATTCCAGTATTTTGTGTCTCAGCATGGTTCTATTCCAGTTTTGTGTATTCTGATGTGACTTGTGCGATAACCTCAGAGAGTGCAAAAGGTTTATGATGAGATGGTGAGGTGGACCATATGCTAAGCATCTGCAAAATTAATTTCCTCTGCAAAATTGCCCCTCCTGTACAACCCTCCACCCTGCAAATAAACGTTAATGGAAAAACCCTGGAAAATGATGAATTTCACTATTGTTTTCAGTGCAGCAGCATAGTCTTTGGGTGACTCGATAATAGTGTGTTGAGGATCAAGACCTCAAACATAGCCCAAAACATTGAATTCATCAGGCATCATAGGTATTATATATGTTCTGGTTGATACTGGCAGATTTATTGAATACAGGAACAACTCAATACTAACCTTAGATTTTATGTCATTTAGTCTGGGGATGCAATAGTGGCACCTCCTTTCCTGCCCTTGGCTGTATCTCGTCAATTACCAAACCTACTCCCTTTTGGATTCATTAAATCTCGCAGCATTGGGAAAAAAATAGTGCTATTTAAATCAAGATTGCTCCTTTGAAAAATAACCTAATCTGCTAATTTATCTCTGCACACCCTTAAAAAAAATGTTTTTCAGATATTTATTTTCCTTTAATTACAATTAAAGATATATTCAAATAATATTTATTCTAAGCAAAAATTTAAGATAATTAGGAAAAGATCCGGAGGAAACATAATTAAATCTTTTTTTAAAATAGTCAGTCGCAAGATGTGTATGTTTTATTGCTAAGGATAGCATTTATAGCCCATCCCTAATTATCTTTGGGTCAAGCGGATTGCTGGAGTATTTTGGAGGATAGTTTAGAGTTAAAAACATAACTGTGGGACTGCAGTTGTATGAAGGCCAGACCAGGTAACAAAAGCAGATTTCCTTCCCTAAAGGACATTAATGAACCACAAGGGTGGTTAACACAATCTGTTCTTTTCACGGTCATCCTTACTGACATTGACAGTTAGTTGTGGTCTGGAATTAACTGACGAAAAGGGTAGAAGAAAAAAGATTAAAAAAAAACTTTTGAAATGGACATTGGAATATTCGTGCCCTGTGCTGTTCAGATTCTATGATTCTGAGAGGCACAAGAATTGATCTATGTGACCAAATAAACTTTATAAATGCCTAACGTTTTCTGCCCGCTTCAAGGAAAGGGATGTTGCACCCTTGTTGGGGTTGTTCTCTGCTAGCCAATTTAATGAGCATGACTCATGTAAAGGTGTTGCCATAAATCATCATCACGTTTACAAACTCAATAACCGGGCTTGCTGATAAAAGTATGCAGAGCACAACTTAAATTATTAACAAGTTAAAGCCTAAAGGCAGATCATTGGTGATGATATAAACACTGCAAGGACAAGGTGCTCTCTCAGCAAGCGATTACATTGACTGTAATTATCATTTACCATCCCATGTTCATAAAGTCATTTAGAAAAGTGGGGGTGGGGGGAGGAGGAGGAGGTGGGGGGGGGGGGGGGAGGAGGAGGAGGTGGGGGGGGGGAGTGGTGGGGGGAGGGGGAGGGGGGTGGTGGAAGGGATGGACAATTAAGTCTGTTTCTTATTTTTCAGGTAATTTCAAAACTATTCCCACTTCTGGTTGATTACTCCCTGGGACACGGTGAGGGACAGATTTGTCACATGTTCAAGGGTGAGAGTCTTTGCATGTATGATTTTATTCATGTCAATGGAAAAGTAAGAGTTGGAGGTGAGCAAATGTGTTGGCGGTTACCAATTATATATTTAGCACTCTGAGCAAAGACAAATTTCTCTGTCCGTGAAAATCTAAGTTAAAATTCCACCTGGAAAATTCAGGAACATGTTGAATATACAATCCACTGCATTCTATGTAATTTTATAAATATAATGCATAAATCTTTTCTATTTCACAAACTTCTGGGAAACGTTTCCAGAAATAACAGTTATTGCATAAAGGTTGCACCAAGCTTTTAGGCTCAATAGAATGAGATTGGTGCTTTATGGTCCACATGAGTCTCCATAAGTTATTCATCTTGCAATAAAGAGGGTTGAGTGGAGGTTTAATGGAAATGTGCACATTCATAGATAAAGGGCGATGTTTCCCATTCATAGATGGATCAAGGATCAAGGCCATAAGAGGGTTTGAGAAGTATTTTTCACACACAGTAAATAAGTTGTGGAATTCACTGCCTTTAAGGGTGGTGGAATCAAAACCAATGGATATCTTTGAAAACAAATTTGGTAGACAACGGGTAGAAGCTAATTTGCAAGACTGTGGGGAAAGAGCAGGTGGATAGGACTAATGTAGATGGTCTACTGAAAACCAAAATGACCTCCTTCAGTGCTGTGACATCCCATAATCCCATAACTCTATGTGCCAACAATCCTTCATTTAAGGTTAAGAGGGAACTTTAAATTCACAAGTTCACAAGTTGAAGGAGTAGAATTAGGTCATTCTGCCCATCAAGTCTACTGCCATTCAATCATGGTTGATCTCGGCCTCCTAATCTCATATTCCTGCCTTCTCACCATAACCCTTGACACCTGTTCTAATCAAAAACCTATCTATCTCTGCCTTAAAAATATCCACTGACTTGGCCTCCACAGCCCTCTGTGGCAATGAGTTCCACAGGTTAACTGCCCTCAGACTAAAGAAGCTCCTCCTCACCTCCTTTCTAAAAGAGCACCCTTTAATTCTGAGGTGATGTCCTAGACTCTCCCACCAGTGGAAACATGCTTTTCACATCCACTCTATTTACGTCTTTCATTATTCTGTAAGTTTCAATTAGGTCCCCCCTCAACTTTCTAAACTCCAGTGAGTAGATGTCCAGTGTTGTCAAACGTTCATCATATGCTAACCCACTCATTCCTGGAATGATTCTTGCAAACCTCCTCTAGACCCTCTCCAGAGCCAGAGCATCCTTCCTCAGATTTGGGACCCATATTTGCTCACAGTAGTCCAAATGCGGCCTGACTAGCGCCTTATAGAGTCTCAGCATTACATCTCTCTTTTTGAATTCCAGTCCCTTTGATATAAATGCTAGATATACGGGGTAGTTTTTTTACGCAGAATGGTGGTGTGTCTAAAATGTGCTGCTCGGTGGTGGTGCGTCTAAAATGTGCTTGCTCAACATTTAAGAAGCTTTTTGAAAAGCTCATGAACATGTAGGGAATGGAGTAACATGGATCATCACATGCAGAGAGAGGAGATAAGCTTAACGGTTTCATGTTCAGCATAGACATTGTGTGCCAAAGGGGCTGTTTCTGTGCGGTACTATTCCTTGTTCTATCTTCTGTTTACTCCAGCAACAAAATGGTTGTTCCTCTCATTCTCACTTTCATAATTAGCTTCCTTTTAAATATATATACACATTATCAAACAAAATTGGGAAGTATTCCAAGTTTTATTCGTTAACAACTTACATAGGAAAACATCTTTATTTTGGGTTATGAAGTCTTCACATTGGTTGCATGGACCGTTATCTATACATAGAAACATAGAAAATAGGTGCATGTGTAGCCCATTCGGCCCTTCGAGCCTGCACTGCCATTCAATATGATCATGGCTGATCATTCAACTCAGTATCCTGTACCTGCCTTCTCTCCATACCCCCTGATCCCTTTAGCCACAAGGGCCACATTTAATTCCCTCTTAAATATAGCCAATGAACTGGCCTCAACTACCTTCTGTGCCAGAGAATTCCAGAGACTCACCACTCTCTGTATGAAAAATGTTTGCTCATCTCAGTCCTAAAAGACGTCCCCCTTATCCTTAAACTGTGACCCCTTGTTCTGGACTTCCCCAACATCGGGAACAATCTTCCAGCATCTAGCCTGTCCAACCCCTTAAGAATTTTGTAAGTTTCTATAAGATCCCCCCTCAATCTTCTAAATTCTAGCGAGTACAAGCCGAGTCTAGCCAGTCTTTCCTCATATGAAAGTCCTGACATCCCAGGAATCAGTCTGGTGAATCTTCTCTGTATCCCCTCTATGGCAAGAATGTCTTTCCTCAGATTTGGAGACCAAAACTGTACGCAATACTCCAGGTGTGCTCTCACCAAAACACTGTACAACTGCAGTAGAACCTCCCTGCTCCTATACTCAAATCCTTTTGCTATGAATGCTAACATACCATTCGCTTTCTTCACTGCCTGCTGCACCTGCATGCCTACTTTCAATGACTGGTGTACCATGACACCCAGGTCTCGTGGCCTTTAAGTGGCTTTCTTGCCCAGCAGTAAAATAGTTGTGATATAGGAAGAAATCCTTTTGCTGAACATTTATTCCAATGCCAGCACTCTCGAGAACAACTTCTTCTCCATTTTCCTGACGGTGAAATTCTGTACCAATATTTTCAACAAACTGACTGTAAGGCTAGTGACCCAAAACATTGCCTATCCATGTCTTCCTGAGATGCTGTCTGGCCCACTGGGGAGTGTTACTCCAGCACTTTCTGATGTGTTTTTAAACCGGCATCTGTGGATCCTTGTGTCCACATTTCAAGACTAATATCCAGTATTTCCATGAAATAAACTTCCCTCTCCTCTACTCAATCCTTACTTGTGTCTGGAGCACTACCTAGTCAAAGTTAATTCTTCATAAAGCAATGTTACACTTCAATTTCTCACACCAGTATCTGAACTTATTGAATGCAATTTAGGCTAAATTACAGTACATAAGGTGGTTAGGCTGTGTGTTTCATAATGGAAACAGTTGTGATAGCAAATCATCTCATTGTCTCAAAGTTTCTTAGGACTTTAACTTTTAAGGATCTCTGTGCTACTCTAATTCTCCCTTTCTGTTCATTCTCACCTATTATCAGTGAAAAATGGTACCCATGCTCCTTGAATGTACTAATTGTACCTGATTTGACGATCTCTGGTAGCACATTCCAGATATACACCACTCACAGTGTGAAAAACAAATCTCAGTTCCCCTTTAATTTTTTTCCTCTCACTTTAAACCTTTGTCCTCTTAGTATGATACCTCAATCATCGGAAAAATAAGATTTTCACTATCCACATGTCTATGTCTTTCATAGGTTTATATGCTTCTATCAGCTCACTACTTAGCCTCCTTCATTTCAGGGAAACAAACAAGCCTATCCAATTGTTCATCATATCTAAAACTCTTTAATCCAGGCAACATTCTGGTGAATCTCTTCTGCACTTTCTCCAGCACGATCACATCTTCTTAGAGTGTCGGGATGTGAACTGTAAACATTACTGTGGACTTCCCACATTTCTGTAAAGTTGCAACATTATGTCCCAACTCTTATCATTTATGTCCGTCTAGTTTACTTTATTATTGTCACTCTGACTATGAAGACAAGCCAAGTATACATTTGCCTTCTTCACCACCCTGCATTGTTACTTTCAGGGAATGATGGAATTGGGCCATGAGGTCTCTATATTCATCAACAATCCTTAGCGACTTACCATTTGTTGTATTTGTCCCACTCGTATCGGACTTCCCAAATGCATCACCTTGCACTTGGAGTTAAATATCATCTGCCAATGCTCTGCCCAACTTTCCATTTGACCAATTCACTGCGGTATTTTGGACAAGTTCTCTCATTATCCGCGAAACCATAATGGGTCCTAGTACCGACTATTGAAGTACACCACTGGTCACGGAGTTTGAATTAGAAAAACATTATCCCACCACTAACCTCTACCTCCTATGGTCATGCTAGTTTTGGATCCATTAGCCACTTGCCTTGGATCCATGCGCCTTACCATGCTTGACCTTGTCAAGTGCCTCACTAAATAATTGAGTGAGACAGGATTTATCTTGCACGCTAATGCATGCTAATTATTCTGAATAGAAGAATGGACCTCAAAGAAGTTTTAAACATCATATAATGATGATCGGCTTAGAAAGGTTAGACGGTCATAACCTTATAGTATTTGACAAATACTAGAGGGAATAGCAGGGGCAAAAGTCAAATAGTAGATGCTAGAGAGGGAATGTTTAAAGGAGACTTGACTAAGTGCAATATTCTACCTCTCCACAAATTTCAATATTGGTGGCTAGTGGGGGAGGTGGGGGGGGGGGGGGGGGCTTTCTGGAGCGCTAGTATGGGTGTTGTGGGCCAAATATTGTGGTCACTCAGGCATGGTGGGCTGGCGGCTCAGTCACTCAGGCCTGGTGGGCTGGCAGCTCAGTCACTGAGGCCTGGTGGGCTAGCAGCTCAGTCACTCAGACCTGGTGGGCTGCCAGCTCAGTCGCTCAGGCCTGGTGGGCTGACAGCTCAGTTATTCAGGGCTGGCGGACTGGCAGCTCTGAAACTGCCAGAAATTCTGCCCAAAACAGGTGAGAGTCTCTGTGCGAGAGAAGGGGGAGAGGGTGGAGAAACCATTTTAGACATTTTTCATCTTTTTCTGCTGATCACAGCAATGAAGGAGGAAAGTCTATCCTGGCCTGGATCTCACAGGATGCCAATGAAGGGAGGGAGAAAGTACTGGGGTGAGGTTTAATACTTGCAGGTGGAATACTTACTGATGGGTTGAAGGGATTCCTCCTGGGCTAGTACAGGCCTGATGGGCTGAAGGGACTTAAAAATAAAACAGAGTGAAATCTCAGTTTTCTGGACTTTTCCTGGCCTGGCATGGGCCTTTGGGCTAAAATGCTCTTCCTGGGCCAGTACGGGCATTTTGGGCAAAAAGGACCGGTTTCTCAGCTAATAGGGGCATAGTTGGCTGCAATGAGTGGTTTCAGACAGGCCAAACAACTCATTTCAGTTCATTTCATTTCAATTTCAGTTTCAAACACAGGGCAGGCCAAACAACTCATCTCATTTTCATTTCCATTTCAGTTTCAAGCACAGGGCAGGCCAAAAAAATTGTTTCATTTTCATTAAGGGCTAACAAATCATTTATTGCAAGTACATTACAGACTCACAGTTCAGTAGACTCACCGTCCAGTTGACTCACAGCTTAGAATCACAGTTGTGGACTCTCCCTCACGATCTTCCAGAGTGACTAAGGAAGACATAAATAATCTGCCGGAAATAGCAGTGGAACGGGGGTCAAATAAGATGGAGGAACTGAGTGAAATCCAGGTTAGCCGGGAGGTGGTGTTGGGTAAATTGAATGGATTGAAGGCCGATAAATCCCCAGGGCCAGATAGTCTGCATCCCAGAGTACTCAAGGAGGTAGCCACAGAAATAGTGGATCTCACAGAGGAAAGTGGAAATGGAAGAATTTAAAAACTCCTTGATAGGTGAGATGAAGAAACTGCTGAAAGAAATAAAAGATGTGAAGAAGGAATATAAAGATGAATTTAAAGACATGAAGAAAGAATATAAAGATGAAATAAAAACTCTAAAAGCGGAGATTCTGGTGTCTCATGAGAGAATTAAAGTGGAATTAACAAAAGAACTTACCGAGACGGTAAAGATTATGATGAACGAATGGAAAAGTAAGGCGGATGCTGAATTTCAAAACCGAATTTCTGAGGTAGACGACAAGGTTGCTGGGCTGGAACAAATGCTGAATGATAAGATAGATCCTATTACCATCGCACTCGACCAACAAAATGAGGCAATTAAAGAACTGACTGATTTTGCTGTAACAAGTGCCAAGGAAAGTGAGAAGTTACGTGCCGAGAATAAACGCCTCTCAGAGCTACTTCGCAAAATAAATGAGAAATGTATTGATTTGGAGGGTCGACAAAGACGTAAGAATTTGCGAATAGTAGGATTGGCCGAGGGTCGTGAAGAAAATCAGGACCCGCGAAAATTTGCTGCAAAACTCCTAAAGGACATTCTGGATTTGGATCAAGAACCACTGTTGGGCCGCGCCCACAGGGCTTTAAGACGGGTCCCTGGGAGTGGTGCACCACCAAGACAAATGATTGTAAAGGTGGCCTATGATCACGTCTTTGAAGAAATGATGAAGATAATAATGAGAAAGAGAAATTTGAAATACGAAGGAGATAACATCAATATCTTCAGAGATTATCCAGCGGAAGTTGCTAAGAGAAGATCCTTATTCACTGAAACAAGAGGCATTCTACGGGATTTAAAGAATACAATGGATCTCAGATATGGCCTGATGTACCCAGCAACATTGAGAGTGACCTACGACAACAAGGAACACCGCTTTGTTAAGCATACCGATGCACTGGAATTCGCTCGAGACATACAGAAGAAGGCAGAAGAGGAAGCAGACAATGAATTACGGGAGGAAGAAGACGACGACTGAACATTTTGGACTTTTATCACTGACCTGCGGTTATGAATTATTCATTGAGAAAGAGGGGAAATAATGGGAATGTAGTTGTAGTCTGGTATTAATTTGTACAACTTCAATAATTCCCCTAATATAGTATTACTTACTATAATACTAATTACAATAGAATAGTAATTAATAAATAGTATCATGAATAATAGAAATAATTACTAAGTCCTTAAAGTTAGTACCCCACCCCAATATGCACAGTATTCTAGTTAGGAGCTGGAATATTTAACATCTTTTTCAAATACGGAAGTCATTAGATTAATCGCCACGTTAGTGTGGCGTTCACTAATACACACTACACAATCTATCAGTGTAGTCTTTTTTTCCTTTGGGCACCCTTTTAACACCCTTTTTTCTTTTTTTACCAACATTTTTTATTTTTTTTAATATATTAAGTATTTGAATTTATGTTATATATTATATGAATGTAATTATGACCAATATTGTATAATTACTTTAGGCAGACATGGACATGGATTATTGAGACTGGTAATTTTCATCGGGTTGGCGTTTGGGTGCATCGTTGAGCTGGAGGAGTCGAGAAGGCTACTCCAAAAAAAACCACCCTAACAGTAAAATGCAAGACATGAATCTGAAGACTGGGGATGATGGAATTACTTTCTGTAGTTGGAATGTTAAGGGAATTAATGAACCAATTAAAAGGGGTAAGGTGTTAGCTCAGCTGAATAGATTGAAATCAGACGTCATTTTCCTCCAAGAGACGCATCTCAAAAAAGATGCTCAACATAGATTAACAGCTAAATGGATTTCAAAGGTATATCATTCTTCATTTATACATAAATCTAGGGGAGTTGCAATAATTATTCGTAAAGGTATACCTTTTAAACAAAGTTCTATAATAGAAGATAAAGAGGGCAGATATGTAATAATTACAGGGGAATTATACTCAAAAAAAGTAATTCTTATGAATATATATGCTCCTAATTTCGATAACCCATTATTTTTTAAGAAAATATTTAATAATATTCCTATATCTACTCAACATAATTTAATAATTGGGGGTGATTTAAATTGCACTCTAGATAACTACTTAGACAGATCTTCAACAAAAAGGAAAGTTACCTCTAAATCAAGTAAACTTATAAATTCTTTTATCAATACATCTAATGTTAAGGATATTTGGAGATTAGAGAATCCATCCGGACGAGAATATTATTTTTTCTCGCCCGTATTTGGAACCTACTCGAGGATAGATTACTTTCTAATAGACTCAAAACTGCTTCCTTTTACGTACAATGCAAAATATCACAATATTATTATTTCAGATCATGCACCATTAACATTTAAGATAAAATTAAAAGATATATTTAATAAAACTACGACTTGGAGATTTAATCCCCAGATACTGAAGGACAAGGATTGTTGTAGCCATGTGACAGAACAGATTAAATTATTCTTTGAGACAAATGACACACCTGAAATTTCACCACTGTTACTTTGGGATACATTTAAAGCATTCATGCGTGGTGCGATAATATCGGCACAAGCATATTTTAATAAAGAAAATCGAAAGACGGAACAGAAGTTAGAAATGGAGATAAAACAACTAGACAATGAAAATATAAAACATCCTTCTAAGGAGTTAAGTAATAAAATTGCAATAGCAAAATATAGACTAAATAAAATATACTCTAACCAAGTCATTAAACTTTTTCAACAAACCAAACAAGTGCATTTTGAATTTGGTGATAAACCGCAAAAATTGCTAGCACGACAATTAAGAAAATTAGATGATGAAAAAATGATACATGGAATTAGATCTCTGCAAGGAAACATATTGACCATACCAAAAGACATTAATGACAGATTTTTACAATATTACCAAAATCTTTACTCATCAAAATTAACAGGACAAACAGATGGAATGGAAACATTTTTACAAGAATGTCAAATTAATAGTTTAGATCAGGAAGGTAGACACTTGTTAAACGCTGAAATATCAGTGAAAGATATCGTAGAATCAATTGGTTCATTAAAGAACGGAAAAGCTGCGGGCCCCGATGGCCTGAGTGCAGAATTTTATTAAAAATTTCAAGATCTGATCTCCCCAAGACTACATACAGTGTATAGATATGCATATGAACAAGGAAAATTACCAGAATCTTTAAATGAATCCACAATCACACTCATTCCTAAGGTAGATAAAGATTTGGAAGATCCTGGTTCATATAGAGCGATTGCCCTTCTAAATACAGACCAAAAAATATTAACTAAAGTTTTATCTCGGAGACTAAGTTTGGTGATTTCTAAATTAATACATTATGATCAAACAGGTTTTATTCCAAAACGCTATTCATTTCATAATCTAAGACGCCTGTTTAATATTATATATTCTAAAAGAATACGAGATACGGAATTAGCAGTCATATCGTTAGACGCAGAAAAAGCATTTGATCAGGTGGAATGGTTATATTTATTTAATATAATGGAAAAGTTCCAATTGGGGGATCGATTTTGTAAATGGGTAAGAATCCTATACTCGGATCCTACTGCAAGAATTCTAACTAATCAAATACTATCAGCTAAATTTAAACTCTTTAGGGGATGCAGACAGGGATGTCCGTTATCGCCTTTATTATTTGCCTTGGCGATAGAGCCTTTGGCGGAAAGAATTAGATCTAAACCTGAAATATATGGTTATAATACTGATACAACAATTAACAAAATATCCTTATATGCAGATGATGTTTTGATTTATATCACAAAACCTGAAATTAGTATTCCAACGTTGTTTGATGTTATAAATAAATTTAGTACATTTTCTGGATATAGGATTAATTGGAATAAAAGTGATATTATGCCTATAACTAAAATAAATTTAAACATACTACAACAATACCCATTAAAAATAGTTACAGACAAATTTAAATACTTAGGAATTAATGTATCTAAATCCCATAATTCATTAATTAGATCTAATTATCCTCAATTATTAGATAAACTTAGAAAAAATATTTTATATTGGAAAACACTTCCTATATCTTTGATTGGTAGAATAAATGCTATAAAGATGGTTTTTCTACCACAATTGTTATATCTGTTTCAAGCTATCCCTTTTTTCATTCCGAAAACCTTTTTTTTTTAAATTGATAATATTGTTAATAGTTTTATCTGGGATTATAAAAATCATAGAATAAGTAAAAAACATTTATGTAAGTCAAAGATAAATGGAGGGTTAGCACTTCCAAATTTTCTATACTATTTCTGGGCAGTACAGATTAAGAATATGAATTTTTGGTGGGTAAATACGGATCTGGAACCAACGTGGTTAAAGATAGAAAAGGAAGATTGTTTGCCTTTTAACGTAGACTCAATTATTTTTGCCCCAAAGGAAGTGCAAAAAAAAATTTATAGGGACAATCCTATCATTTACAATAATAGACGTATTTGGAAACAAATAGTTAATACTTTACATTTAGATAATCTCTCATTTAGACTACCAATTATGAATAACCCATTATTTAAGCCCTCCACACTGGATGGGGGGTTTAGACATTGGGATAATTTAGGAATTACAAGGGTAGAGCACCTTTATAGAAATGGAAAATTTATTTCATTTCAGGAGTTACAAGATATCTACGGATTGTCTTCACAACATTTGTTTAGGTATTTTCAAATTAGAGATTATATCAAATCTAATACACAGGATTTTAAAAATAAAGAACCAGGATTATTAGATGAATTGTTTAACTTGCATCCAACCACAGAAAAATTAATAGCTTATATATATAACATTATTATGGATAAGGAGAATCCAATAACTGAAACATATCGTCAAGCATGGGAAAATGAAACTGGATCACCTATAACCAAAGAAAATTGGGAAGAAAGTTTACAACAAATACATCGGTGCTCGTTAAATGCTAGACATACATTAATACAATTTAAAGTGTTATACAGATTACATTATTCTAAAACTAAATTAAATAGTATATTTCCTAATCTCTCCTCTATTTGTGATAAATGTAAGAATTTAGAAGCAAATTTAACACACAGTTTTGTTACATGTCCTAAATTGAATTATTATTGGACAGAAATTTTTAAAGTTATTTCTGAAGTTCTGAAAGTTCAACTAGACCCTGACCCAAAGTTAATAATATTGGGAATTCCTGAGTCCAATTTGATATTTACATTGGATCAAAGAAATTTCCTTGATTATTGTTTGATAATAGGGAAAAAAATAATACTGAAATTTTGGAAGGGAACATTATCCCCAACAATTAAAATGTGGGCATCAGAGATGTTGGAGACGTTATACTTGGAAAGAATTAGATTTGTCCTTCTGGACAAGTATAATTCTTTTGAACAGATATGGTCTCCATATATACAGTATTTAGAGAAGTAGCTGTTCTTGGCATCACGGCTCGACGGGCACCCTGCGGGATTTGATGAAAATAATTCATTTGTATACTAGGATATATGCATGTCTCTATTGATATTATTATTTGTAGTTGTTTTATTTACAATATATTGTGTGGTTTTTCATTTATATATATATATATAATATTTTTTCTTATTTTTTTTTCTCACTTTTTTGTCTTTTTTCTTTTTCTTCATTTTCTTTTTTCTCTTATACCAAATAATTATTACGGAATTATAATTTTATTGATTAATAATTGTATTTTTCTTTACTCACTTTTATTTTCAAAAAAATATATGATAATAATCATTAGTGTGTTATGTACAAACATTGAATTAAGTTGATGTTTATAACTCAGTTTTAAACATTGAAAATTGGTTATTGCTAATAAAAAAATTATAAAAAAAAAAGAAATAGTGGATGCATTAGTGATAATTTTTCAAAATTCCTTAGATTCTGGAGTAGTTCCTGAGGATTGGAGGGTAGCTAATGTAACCCCACTTTTTAAAAAAGGAGGGAGAGAGAAAGCGGGGAATTACAGACCAGTTAGTCCAACATCGGTAGTGGGGAAACTGCTAGAGTCGGTTATTAAAGATGGGATAGCAGCGCATTTGGAAAGTGGTGAAATCATTGGACAAAGTCAGCATGGATTTACGAAAGGTAAATCATGTCTGACAAATCTGATAGAATTTTTCGAGGATGTAACTAGTAGAGTGGATAAGGGAGAACCAGTGGATGTGTTATATCTAGACTTTCAGAAGGCTTTCGACAAGGTCCCGCATAAGAGATTAGCATACAAACTTAAAGCACACGGTATTGGGGGTTCAGTATTGATGTGGATAGAGAACTGGCTAGCAGACAGGAGGCAAAGGGTAGGAGTAAACGGGTCCTTTTCAGAATGGCAGGCAGTGACTAGTGGGGTGCCGCAAGGCTCAGTGCTGGGACCCCAGCTATTTACAATATACATTAATGATTTGGACGAGGGAATTCAATGCAACATCTCCAAATTTGCAGATGATACCAAGCTGGGGGGTATAGTTAGGTGTGAGGAGGATGCTTGGAGGCTGCAGGGTGATTTGGATAGGCTGAGTGAATGGGCAGATGCATGGCAGATGCAGTATAATGTGGATAAATGTGAGGTTATCCACTTTGGTGGCAAAAACATGAGGGTAGACTATTATCTGAATGGTGGCAGATTAGGAAAGGGGGAGATGCAACGAGACCTGGGTGTCATGGTACACCAGTCATTGAAAGTAGGCATGCAGGTGCAGCAGGCAGTGAAGAAAGCAAATGGTATGTTAGCATTCATAGCGAAAGGATTTGAGTATAGGAGCAGGGAGGTTCTACTGCAGTTGTACAGGGTTTTGGTGAGGCCACACCTGGAGTATTGCGTACAGTTTTGGTCTCCAAATCTGAGGAAAGACATCCTTGCCATAGAGGGGGTACAGAGAAGATTCACCAGACTGATTCCTGGGATGTCAGGACTTTCATATGAGGAAAGATTGGATAGACTCGGCTTATACTCGCTGGAATTTAGAAGATTGAGGGGGGATCTTATAGAAACTTACAAAATTCTTAAGGGGTTGGACAAGCTAGATGCTGGAAGATTGTTCCCGATGTTGGGGGAGTCCAGAACAAGGGGTCACAGTTTAAGGATAAGGGGGAATTCCTTTAGGACCGAAATGAGGAAAACATTCTTTACACAGAGTGGTGAGTGTCTGGAATTCTCTGCCACAGAAGGTAGTTGAGGCCAGTTCATTGGCTATATTTAAGAGGGCATTAGATGTGGCACTTGTGGCTAAAGGGATCAGGGGGTATGGAGAGAAGGCAGGTACGGGATACTGAGTTGGATGATCAGCCATGATCACATTGAATGGCGGTGCAGGCTCGAAGGGCCGAATGGCCTACTCCTGCACCTATTTTCTATGTTTCTATGTTTCTATGACTGACTCACGTCCGGCATCTGGCGCTTTATACTCCTGCTCCCCCCCCCCCCCCGGAAGGGGCGTTACCTTCATCGTGGTGATTGACAGGCGAGAGGACCAATCAGCTGATCTCAAGATTTTTTAAACATTTGTAACTTTTTTTATTTTACAGCGATTGGAAAAAACCTGGGGCTGCTGCAACGGGAGGAGGCCTGTGAGTAAGATGGCAAAATATCATAGCGATATAGGGTCGCTTTTTTCTAAAATCAATTAACAACATAGACAGGAAGTGGCCAAGATGAGACTTTTAGTATAATAATAGATGTGCGAGGTAAATCTTTTACACAGAGTGTGGTAGGTGCCTGTAACATGCTGATTCTGGTATTTATGAGATTTTTAGGTAGGAACATGAACAGACAGGGAATGGAAGGATATGGAGCATGTGCAGGCAGATAGGATTAGTATAATTTGGCATTGTGTTTGAAGCAGAGAACATGGGCTTAGAGCCTCTTCCTGTGCCTTACTGTTCTATGTTTAATGTTCTAATCAGTCCTTGCCTTTACAAATGTTAATAAATCCCATCTTTCAGAACTTTCTCAAAAAATGTCCCTACCACTGATGTAATGTTAACTGACCTTTAGCTACCTGGCTTATTCCTTTGGCCTTCTTATGAAAGGAACAATATTAGCTTCCTGAAATAAAGGAAAGCATTTGTTATCCAAATTAAGGTACAACTTGCTAATCATTTATCAACCCTATTTCGCCTTTTCCACATTCTCATCAACGCATCTGGATTCCACCATTCCTCTACACACTAGTGGCGATTTACAATATCCAACCTGCATATCTTTGGGATGTGGGAGGAAACCAGATCAACCGAATGAAATCCACATGGTCATTGGGTGAATGCTGTCAAATGCCAATGATCAGATGATCTGTTTCCCAATGATGGAGACGCAATTCAGTCCAGATGCTGAAATCTACATACAACACAAAGTACAGGAGTCATTCCATGGGTCAGGCAGAATGGTCTTAATCAAAATGTCGCCTATCCATGTCTTCCTGAAATGCTGTCTGATCCTGTAAGTTACTCCAGCACTTTGTATTTCCCAGTGTTGCCATGCAACGGATAAATATGGAGCAATACCTAGCAATAATCATGAAGATTTAATAATACAAAATGAAAATGAATGTTGTCTGTGCATCTACCAGAAGTTGTGGGAAATGTGTTTGTGCCTCAGAGAAGATGTAAGCTAATACTTGTGCAACCCTTACCGCCTTATCAAGGAGCCAGATACACACAGTGCTGTCCCTGTGAACTAATGCGATAATCACAACCAACTTATATGCCATTGCATGCTAGCAGACACCAGAAAGCCATATCAAATGATTAAACCCATGTGTTGTACTCTGCTGTGATAAAGATACCAGCCTCTGTGACATGCCAGCAGCCATCGTTCAGTGATGACGTACAACACCACTTCTGGTTCATATTCCAAGTTGCATGGTCGTATTGAAATCCAAGCAACCTTTGAATACCAGTGTATCATTTAATCAAACTCATGCGGTATCTTCTACTTTATCAACAGAATCCATGCTGCTTCCCTAATAATCAGTAGGCATGTTGTCAGTGAAAGCAAATGATGGATGGTAAATGCTTATTAGTGCAGGAAGTGTTCAAGTCACAGCTAACTAGAAGGGAATAGTATTGGTTTATTACTGTCACTGTACCATGATACAGTGAAATGCCTGTCCCGCTGAGTTACTCCAGCTTTTTCTGTCTATCTTGGGTTTAAACCAGCACCTGCAGTTCCTTCCTACACATACAGTGAAATACCTTGTTTCGTGTAGTATACAGGCAGATTATACCCTTAAAATATGAGAGGTCTCTTCAAGACTCTGATAACAGTGGGGAAGAAGCTATTCTTAAATCTGGTGGTATGTGCTTTCAGTCTTTATATATTTTGTCTGATGGGAGAGGGGAAAAGAGAGAATGACCAGGGATGTGAATGGTCTTTGATTATATTGGGTGTGAAGGGTAGATGGAGTGGATGGGTGAGGAGGGGGGGGGGGGGGGAGAGGGGGGAGACTGGTTTGTACGATGCACTGGGCTGTGTTCTGTGGTTTCTTTGAAACAACTCTCTGTGGTTTCTTGCGGTCTTGGGCATAGCAGTTGCCATACCAAAGTGTGATGCTTTCTATGGTGCATCTGCAGAAATTGCTAAGAATCATTGGGACATGCCAAATTTCCTTAGTTTAAGGGTTCCCCAAATCTGAGAAAATATAATGAAGATCCACTTCTTGAACAGACGGATTCCCATGCCAAATGCAGAGCTTGACTTGACAATGATTTCCTCCAGGTCCCAGCAGTAATGTCCAAACTTTGAGACTTTTGCGCCTCTCATATTTGGGTCAAACTGTTCAGGTTTGCAGAACCTCTGGTTACGAGACAGCTGCGTTCAAATGGTTAATTGAATGCTGACGAATATTGGCAATGAAAGGGGCATATTTTCCTGCAGGAGAAAAAAATAACTACAGCTGGGCAGTTGGAGGTCGAGGGAGAAGATGAACTGTCTAAAGTGCATCATCCTGTAACAAATGTGAGAGGCACGTGATGGGAATCCATTGGTGACTTTTTCCCCTGGAGGCCTGCAAACAGTCCTTTCATTAAACAAAAGGACAGAAGGAGGAACTTTATACAAACATTTGAACGAAAATTGCCCTGGGCTTTCTGGGCGAATGCTAAACTAAGTGCTTCTTTTCTACTATTGTGCTCTCAAACAAATTGCTATGGGACATAATTTTTACCCAGCCGAGTACTGAATACAGCGTTTATGATGTAAGAATGGGCTGTGTGCAGTAAGCATAAGATAACATGATGCACTTGCTTTGTGGTGCCCTTAACCTTGGCAGCCATGTTGTTCCTTCTCTGAGATAACCTTTTGAAGAGCTAAGGGGGGGTTCTCAAGATCTATCTAGCCCTACCACTTGCCTGGTTACACCTGTTGTGAGTTGCCTCCTATTTTTCTATTTAGTGCAAATGTTCCTATTGATTTAACATGACAAATTAAATTACAATAGTTCTGCTCATAATGGACTGCGTGTTTCAGACAGTTTAAAGAGTTTAAAGAATAAGGGGTAGGCCATTTAGAATTAAGAATAAGGGGTATGCCATTTAGAACTGAGATGGAAAAAAACCTTTTCACACAGAGAGTTGTGAATTTGTGGAATTCTCTGCCTCAGAAGGCAGTGGTGGCCGATTCACTGGATATATTCAAAAGAGAGTTAGATTGAGCTCATTGGGCTAGCGGAATCAAGGGGTATGGGGAGAAGGCAGGAACGGCATACTGATTGTGGATGATCAGCCATGATCACATTGAATGGCAGTGATGGCTTCGAAGGGCCGAATGACCTACTCCTGCACCTATTATTCATGTATCCACAGTGGCTTGCAAAGGTTTGCATACCCCTTGAACTTTTCCACATTTTGTCACATTACAACCACAAACGTAAATGTATTTTATTGGGATTTTATGTGATAGACCAACACAAAGTGGTGCATAATTGTGAAGTGAAGGAAAATGATACATGGTTTCCAAATTATATTACAAATAAAAAACTGAAAAGTGTGGCGTGCAAAAGTATTCTGCCCCCCTGAGTCAATACTTTGTAGAACCACCTTTCGCTGCAATTACAGCTGCAAGTCTTTTGGGGTATGTTTCTAACAGCGTTGCACATCTAGAGACTGAAATATTTGCCCATTCTTCTTTGCAAAATAGCTCAAGCTCAGTCAGATTGGATGGAGAGCGTCTGTGAACAGCAATTTTCAAGTCTTGCCAGAGATTCTCAATTGGATTTAGGTCTGGACTTTGACTGGGCCATTCTAACACATGAATATGCTTTGATCCATTGTAGCTCTGGCTGTATGTTTAGGGGCGTTGTCCTGCTGGAAGGTGAACCTCCGCCCCAGTCTCAAGTCTTTTGCAGACTCTAACAGGTTTTCTTCCAAGATTGCCCTGTATTTGACTCCATCCATCTTCCCATCAACTCTGACCAGCTTCCCTGTCCCTGCTGAAGAAAAGCACCCCCACAGCATGATGCTGCCACCACCATGTTTCACAGTGGGGATGGTGTGTTCAGGGTGATGTGCAGTGTTAGTTTTCCGCCACACATAGCATTTTGCATTTAGGCCAAAAACTTCAATTTTGGTCTCATCAGACCTGAGCACCTTCCTCCACATGTTTGCTGTGTCCCCCACATGTCTTGTGGCAAACTGCAAACGGGACTTCTTATGGCTTTGTTTCAACAATGGCTTTCTTCTTGCCACTCTTCCATAAAGGCCCAATTTATGGAGTGCACGACTAATAGTTGTCCTGTGGACAGATTCTCCCACCTGAGCTGTGGGTCTCTGCAGCTCCTCCAGAGTTACCATGGGCCTTCTAGGCTGCTTCTCTGATCAATGTTCTCCTTGCCCGGCCTGTCAGTTTAGGTGGACGGCCATGTCTTGGTAGGTTAGCAGTTGCGCCATACTCTTTCAATTTTCGGATGATGGATTGAACAGTGCTCCGTGAGATGTTCAAAGCCTGGGATATTTTTTTATAACCTAACCCTGCTTTAAACTTCTCCACAACTTTATTCCTGACCTGTCTGGTGTGTTCCTTGGGCTTCATGATGCTGTTTGTTCACTAATGTTCTCTAACAAACCTCTGAGGCCTTCACAGAACAGCTATATTTATACTGAGATTAGATTACACACAAGTGGACTCTATTTACTAATTAGGTGACTTCTGAAGGCAATTGGTTGCACTGGATTTTTTTTTAGGGGTATCAGAGTAAAGGGGGCTGAATCCATTTGCACGCCACACTTTTCAGTTTTTTATTTGTAAAAAAATTTGAAAACCATGTATCATTTTCCTTCCACTTCACAATTATGCGCCACTTTGTGTTGGTCTATCACATAAAATCCCAATAAAATACATTTTCGTTTGTGGTTGTAACGTGACAAAATGTGGAAAAGTTCAAGGGGTTTGAAAACTTTTGCAAGCCACTGTATGTATCTATGTAAGAGCTCTCTGCACCTTGTTAAAGTGTGATTAGATGTTGTCAATTATTAATAATAAAAACAGAAAATGGACATGCCCAATTACTTTTGTTAAGGAATTCTCCAATTCTAAGAAAATCTAATGAAGCGTTTAAATTCCTGAACACATGCTTTTCCATGCCAAACACGGAAGCTAACTTTACAATGGATTATTTCAGGTCTCAGCAGAAGTGTCCACTTCACAAGTTCACAACTTTTTTTATCTGCACTTTCTATGTAGCTACATTCTGCACTCTGATTATTTTCTCTTTTGCACTTCATGGTGATTTGCCTGGCTAGCATCCGTTTTTTTTTACTGTATCTCGGTACACATTATAATAATAAACACATACCAATACCAATAGGAATCAACAGCAATAAGGAAAGCCAAGGTGATAGAGGGATTTGAAAAATGGATGAGAACTCTAGTTAACAGGTTTAGGAGTAGAATTGGGCCATTCGGCCCATCAAGTCTACCCTGCCATTCAATCATGGCTGATCTCTGCCTCCTAATCCCATTTTCCTGCCTTCTCCCCATAGCCCTGGACACATGTTCTAATCAAGAATTTGGTCGATATCTTTGCCTTAACAATATCCACTGACTTGGCCTCCAAAGCCCTCTGTGGCAATGAGTTCCACTGATTAACTACCCTCTGACTAAAGAAGTTCCTCCTCACCTCCTTTCTAAAAGAGCTCCCTTTTATTCTGAGGCTATGACCTCTGGTCCTAGACTCTCCCACCAGTGGAAACATCCTGTCCACATCCACTATATCTATGCCTTTTATTATTATTCTGATGCGTTTTCACATTTCAGACTTTAAGTCTCTCATACTTGGGTAAGACTGCTGAGGTTTGCAGAACCTCTGACCAGGCAGCATCTGTGAAGCGAGAAAAATAATCAAACTCATCAATTAATCCATGCTTTTCTCATCACGATGTGCTGCCTGACCTCTTAAATATTCTTATCATTAGTCATAGAATAGTTCAAAACAGAATCAGGCCCTTCAGCCCATCAAAATCCATACCAAACATTGTACCCATCAGTACTCATCCAATTTGCCCATATTAGGCTGGATATTTGAGGGAGAATAGTCTGCCAGGCTTTGGAAATGGCAGGAATATATGTGATGATCAGAGGATTGCACTGTTTGGAATGGGGATAGACTTGATTAATTGAGTAGCATCCTTCCATGGTATAATAATGTTATACCTAGGCACAAAAAACCTATGCAAACATGGGATTGACTTTAAATCTTTGACTAGGTGCTGGCTGTGTGATGAGCTGATGGCCTCATATAGATTCAACTTCTGTACTTTTATTGTATTAATTGGCCAATGTCATTTATGGTGTTTATGCCTCTGCTAGGATTACTATTTGTAGGAACTCCTTCACCACATGAATGGCCTTGGGTCAAGTAAAGTCATCTCCTCCTTCTCAAGGGCAATAAATGTTGCTTGTATCATCTGTTCCCTCCTCAAACAAACTCAATTGTAAAAACAATGATTTGAAAATAATCATTGGACATCTCAATTTGCCCATGCCCATGGGGCTGAGCAGAACAGTGGGAGTAAGAAAATAAATCTTTCAAACAAAATGATGGGCTGAATGGCCTTCACTTCTCGCCTGCGATTCCTCAGGTATCTGACATCAGCTTTCAGTGATTTAATACGCTTAATTATGTGTGTCTCTATGGGTCTAAGGAAGAGAGGCAAACTAAAAATGGAAGCCCCCAGTGCCAAAAACAGGACTAAGGTAAAATGTTCTGGTTGATTTAATTATTCAGTGTTTGCATGTATTCAGGTCAAGCCACGGGGAGCTGAATTATTCCAGCACTCAAAAAGGCTGCCGACATCATCAAGGACCCACACCATCCTGGCCACACATTCATCTCTCTGCTGCCTTCAGGTAGAAGGTACAGGAGCCTGAAATCTGCAACATCCAGGTTCAGGAACAGCTACTTCCCCACAGCCATCAGACTATTAAACACAACTTCAAGCAAACTCTGAACTATAACAGCCTATTGCACTTTATCTGTTTATATATGTGTGTGTATATATATATATATATATTTATGGTATATGGACACACTGATCTGTTCTGTATTTATGCCGACAATATTCTGTTTTGCTGCGGCAAACAAGAATTTTATTGTCCTATCTGAGACACATGACAATAAACTCTCTTGACTTGACTTGACTGGACACTTTGTGTCTATCTTTTGTATAAACCAGCATCTGCGGTTCTTTGTTTCTGAATTTAATATAATTATTAAAGAGTAGGATTAGTGTTAATGGGTGGTTGATGCTTGGCGCGGACTTGGGCTGACCCGTGTTGTATTTCTCCATGACTCTATGATGAGATGGCAGGTTTCATTACGACAGGTGACCACTGGGATTTGTGACAAAGAACCGGCTGATGAACGATGTCAGTCTTCCTTCCGCAGCGTCCCCTCGGGTTTGTCCTGATATTTCAGCCTCCGCCAGAAAGGGTGTTGTGATGCTTTACAGAGGTTGGGCTGAAAAGGAGTTAACAGGGATAACTTGATGTGGCATGGAGCATCTAGGTTGGCTCGCTTGTAGTGATCTTCCTCTTCATATCCGGGGGAATGATGTGACTCAGGGTAGAGAGTCACGGTACATTATTAATTTGGAGAATGCCAGTGATAGTGGACACCAATGGATGGACATCGCATCTCATAGTCCAACAGTACCAGCTCCACTCCATCAAAGCTAATGATCCTTCTAACAATCCATTGGCTTGGAATTGCAGCATTGCCCACTCTGGTAAATCCAACTGCATGAATAAAGGAATAAAGGTTTATTTCCTAAATAGGGAGAGAATCCAGAAATCAGAGATGCAAAGGGACTTGGGAGTGCTGGTGTAGGATTCCCAAAAGGTTAATCTGCAAGTCGAATCGGTAGTCAAGAAAGCAAACTCAAAGGCTAGCAATTATTTCGAGAGGGCTTGTATACAAAAACAGGTATGTAATGCTGAGGCTGTATAAGGCGCTGGTCAGGCTGCATTTGGAATATTATGAGCAATTTTGAGCACCGTATCTGAGGAAGTATGTGCTGGCTCTGGAGTTTTACAAGAGGAGGATTACAAGAATGATCCCAGGAATTAGTATGTTAACATATGATGAGCGTTTGATGGCACTGGGTCTGTACTCGCTGGAGGTTAGAAGAATGAATGTGGACCTTATTGAAACATACAAAATAGTGAAAGGCTAGGATAGAGTGGATGTGGAGAGGATGTTTCCACAGGTGTGAGAGTCAAGGACTATAGGTCATAGCCACATAATTAAAAGACGTTCTTTTAGGAAGGAGATGAGGAGGAATTTATTTGTTCAGAGGGTGGTGAAGCTCTGGAATTCTTTGCTGCATTAGGCTGTGGAGGCAATCAGTGGATATATTTAAGGCAGAGATAGATAGATTCTTGATTAGTATGGATGTCAGAGGTTATGGGGAAAAGGCAGGAAAATGAGGTTAAGAGGGAGAAATAGATCCTCTATGATTGAATGGCGGAGTAGACTTGATTGGACAAATGGCCTAATTCTGTTCCTATCTCTTATGATCTTGTGATGAAATCCAATGACCTCTTTAACTGTGGGTCTCCATTTCAATCAGTACATATAGCTTTGAAGATTTATCAGCAACCAAACAGCAATTCACCCAACTAGTTGATTGCAAAATCAACAGCATGCTACAATAATTTTTCCTTTTAAGTTGTTTGCATTTGAATTCACAGAAATAAGAATCTAACATCTCACAAAATTTAAGTGGATGAACACTTGGAAATTGGTACCAAAATGAGAAGAGTAGAGGTAGAGCATGTTTTTTTTTCCTACTGGAGGTCTGTGACTAGTGGTGTTTCACAAGGATTGGTGCTGGGACCTCTTGTTTGTAATATATATATATATATGTATATGATTTGATGGAAAATGTAGGTGATTAGTAAGTTGACAAAAATGCGAAAATTTGGATAACGAGGAAGATTGTCAAAGTGTGTAACAGGATATAGATCAGTTGAAAAGTTGGACAGAGAAATAGCAGGTGATGGATGTTGCCAGGATTCAAGGTGCTAAGCTATAGGGAGAGGTTGGCAGACTCGGACCTTATTTCTTGGAATGCCAAAAGCTGAGCGGTGAACAGAAAGAGGTCTACAAATTTATAAGGAGAATAGATAGGGTGAATGCACAGAGACTTTTATCCAAGGCAAGGGTGGGTGCGAGTCCATTGCTCTTTGAAAGTGGCACACAAGTAGATATGATGATAAAGGTGACTTCGGGGCATTGACCATAAAAGTTGTAAAGTCATGTTGCTGCTGTATAAAACTTTGGTTAGGCCACTTTAAGGTAATACTTGCCACACTATATGATGGATGTGAAGATTTTGGAGTGTGCAAAAGAGGTTCACCAGGATGTTGCCTAGATTGGTGTGTATTAACTATGGGAAGTTGTTTCCTCTGGAGCGTCAGAGGCTGAGGGGCAACCTGATAGAAGTACGAAAAGTAATAAGAGAAATACGGAGATAGGGTATATAGTCAAGAGTCTTTTTCCCAGGGTGGAAATGTCAAATACTAGATGGGATAATTCTAAGGTGTGCTGGAACGATTAATGAAGATTTATGAGGCAAGTTATTTTTACATGAGGGGTAGTGGTGGAGAGGTGGGCTGAAAGGCCAGTTCATGTCCTGTTCTATGTTTTATGTTGCTCACAATCGAAATTGATAGCATTAATATATACACAGTATCCAGATAGCATCAGCTAAACGAGAAGGTGATTAATTCTTACAAAATTATAAGTACTCAGAAGATTTGTCTGTTCAATGTCGAAAATTCAATGTCAATTAATCCTTCATGACATCTTAGAATCTATCACTGATGCCTTTGTGTTTTTTATGCCGTGCTTATTTTGAATGACTAAATTTGCATTTATTTCCTATTCTGACTATTACGAAAGTCTTGATTCAAATTGGTGAATTCACATTAACAGTTTGCGTCGGTGGTTTGCTGTTTCAAGTATTAAAGGAATCTTTGTTCTTTCTAGTTTTGAATTTTCAGCCTCACAAAAGCCTTGTAGCTACTATCTAATGTCACATCTGTGGAATTTAAATTGCACGATATCTGTACGCTGAAGCTTGGCTGAATCTGGACTATATCTAGTCATGCTTACTACACACACCCATTATCATGTTAACTTTCTCTCGGCGACAGCACTGAAATGTTTAAACAGACCACACTGAGCTAGGCCACAGAAAAATCCGCAGCCCTTGTCCACCATTCCATAAATTGCTGACAAGCCTTCTTATAGATGGAGAATAACCATTGTCACTGTTAATTCCCTGCCAAATGTATTAATCCAGTCATGGAAATTAACAGGCAACAGGACAGGAGAAGCAACCCACAATGCAGTCCTTGTACAGAAACATGCCGCATCAAAAGCAAAAAATGTTATACATTTCTGGAGATATAATAAAAAGAATTAATAATGGAATAATCTATTGCTATTTTATAAATCTCTTCAAGTAATTCTAACAAAAGGAATATGGTTCTGCCTGATTTTCTTTGTTTTGTTCCACCAATTTCAAGTAGTTTTATTGTTATAAGATAATGCTATCGAGGATAGAATATCCAAACTACTTCCCCCCGAGCAACTCTATCGCATCACACCCTCACCCTTCATCTGCGTTTTTATTCATGGGAGTTAAAATGCTCTGACCATGCAGGTGGTCCTTGGAAAGTGTTGGAAACTAAGCGTTCCCATTACACAGGGACAGAACCCATCTGATGAACTGCTGTATTTGTAAAGTGATTTGTCTGCATTTGACATTCTCATCTGAAATTCCTTAGATCTTAGGAAGCCCTTCCAACGGCAAACAAAGTAGGAATATGAAAAATGACACTATAAACTTGTAAATTATAAGCTTTCTATGAACTTTGCGGGTGAGTATACTATTTGGTGCCATGCTCAATTTCCTTTAATGTATTTGACTGAACGGTTTGTGCTACACGACTAAGTTAGTAGTTTGGGTTACTGGACTATTCACCACCTTGTAGGTTCTCTGAAGCTTATACTGAAGCCAGTAATATTGGTATTTTTTACATGTTAGTAGCAAGTGTATAAACAATGCTGAATTGCAAAATAAATGCTCAGTTTTTAATTAGAAAGTGACCGGAAGCACTACAAGAAACAGTATTATGGACAATAATGTGTTTTATGGTGCTTAGCATGTACCATATTATAGTAAAGATGGTTCCTTAATGCACCATCTTTTTTGATGATAATTCATGGTCATTAACATTTTCATTGATGGAGACACAAGAGCCTGCAGATGCTGGAATCTGGAGCAAAGTCTCAAATTTCATGTAACTTGCACTGATGCACTCCTTCTGTTTCTTTCTCCTTCTGATCATCCCAAGCCCTCTCACACACCCTCTTATTTTGAACATCCACCCAACTCCATGATACTGTTTATTTTCCCTCCCCCACCTATTTCTATCTGCCTATCACCCACATTCTCAATTCACTGGGTCCCATATCCCTTCTCTCTCTCTCACTAATCCCACCTACCCACCATTCCTCCGTTATTGGATTCCATTCTTCACCTTTCTTTCTTATCGGCTTCCATAGCCTGTAGACCCTTGTGTAGGAAGGAGCTATATCTACACTAGATTAGTAAGGATCAGAGATTATGGAGAAAAGGCAGGAGAATGGGGTTAGAAGGGAGAGATAGATCAGCCAGATTGACTGGCAGAGTAGACTTGATGGGCCGAATGGCTTAATTCTGCTCCTATCCCTTATGATCTTATGCTACTGGTTTACACTAAAGATAGACACAAAATGCTGGAGTAACTTAGCAGGCCAGGCAGCATCTCTGGATAGAAGGAATGGGTGATGTTTTGGGTCGAGACCCTTCTTCAGACCGTTGTTGTCTCCTACTCACCTCCCAGCCTCAGTTGCTATCTCCACCCCTCCCTCTGCCATCTAGTTCCATCTGTCAATTAACCACTGTTCACCTTGATCCCTCTATCACTTGTGTATGGAGGAACTGCAGATGCTGGTTTAAAACGAAAGACAGGGCATGAAGAAGGGTCTCGACCCAAAATGTCACCCATCCCTTCTCTCCAGAGATGCTGCCTGTCCCGCTGAGTTACTCCAGTATTTTGTGTCTATCTTCCCTCTAACACTTGCCAGCTCTGGCTGCACCCCTCCCACTCGCATCTTTATATTGGCTGTCTTCCCTCTCAGTCCGAATGTAGGGTCTCGACATGAAACATTGAATATCCCTTTGCCTCCACAGAGGCTATCCAATCCACTGAGTTCCTCTGGCACCTCACTTTTTGCTCCTCATTTTCACAGATGTTGTTTGAGGTGCAGAGTGTTTCCAGTACAGCCTTTGTTACGGGAGCATCTTTTAGTGACTTGGTGACTGAAAGTCGTAACTTGGTGACTGCTCCTGAGGACTGCAGTCCAGTGAGTCACCTGGTTTGATCGCTGCTCTGTGCCGACCCAATTGAAGGAGTGCCAGCACTGTCACTGTAGCTTGCATTGGTTCCATGAGGCGGGGATGGAAAACCAAGGGACAAACCTGCTCCTGATCATTGCACGTCTGGTCATTGTTCTTGATCATTGCTGATTCAAGGGTTCCTGTCGTCCTGACATTCAAGAACAATTAAATACTATAACTATTAAGACTCAAATAATTATTAAAAAACATAAAGTACCAAAATGCATCAAATAAGTGCACTCAAAAAATGTTTTAAAAAATGAACTCATACTTAGTCCATTCTCTTCAACGGAAACCACTGGACAAGCTCCAACCTGAGAAAATGAATTTCTTTGGGATTCTTCAACATTTGTGCTGGTAATTGCCGCAACTCCTTACATGGAGACATGGTATGCCAGTGGGAGTTTGTTGGTGCAGCATTGTTGATATAACAGTGGACAACAACTGACAGTGGCTCTGGAACTGTGCAAGCATTGCCAGTCATGCAGGTAAAAATCTGCATATTGATATTTGCATATTCACAGAAATTGAAGGGGATTGGACGGGTGAAATGAGTACCGCAAAGCAAAGACAGAGCGATCTTTTCGTTGAACACCTAGGCTTAGTCCGCCTTTGTCTATGCGATCTCCTGGTTGCCAAAAAATGTAGCTCCCCTTCCCATTCCCATACTGACCTTTCTGTCCTGTGCCTCTTCGACTGTCAGAGTGAGGCCACATGGAAAGTGGAGGAACAATCCCTCATATTTAGTTTGGCAACCCAGCGGCATGAATATTAATTTCTCTAATTTCAAGTAACTCTTGCATTCCCTCTCTCTCCGTCCCTCCCCACCCTAGTTGTCCTGCTAGTTCCACTGTTCGCATCTATATATCCCTTCACTTTCATCTCGTCCACAGCTAACAATGGACCATTGTGGTCTCTACCTTTCCTTCGTCATCATTGCCAGTCGTGTTTTGTTCTGAACCTTTTCGTACCTCTAGTTTTCATCTCCCCTGACTCTCAGTCTGAAAAAGGATCTTGACCCAAAACGTCACGTATGCTCTCTGACCCGCTGGCTTACACTCCTGCATTTTGTGTCTATCTTCGGTGTAAACCAGCATCTGCATTTTCTTCCTATACAAATGAGTACAGCTGGTAGCTAATACTCTGACAAGAGTTAATCGTAGGTAATTAAAGACAAATTTCTCTCAAGGTCAATTAACTTTCCATAATATAAATCAAACAGATATTCGATGGATGGGTTGATTGTTCTATTTTTCATTGTCAGACTTTAGTTTGAAAGATAGCGACAAACCAGTGATGACTGCTCATTTTCTGGGGTAATGATTGGGGAAGAGTCTTTATGGATTAAAGAAAATCACAGATCAGGAAAAGAACAATGCAAAATATGTTAAGACATTAAAGATGTCAAACATGTTAACCCTAAGTCAAGAAAAGGAGAGCTTCTGGAGGAACCAGGTGGGTCATGCATCATCTGTGGAGGGAAATATTTTGTTGACTATTTCGGTTGAGATCCTTCACCGAGGTGCTTCCTGATCCACTGAATTCCTCCTGCAACTCTCCTTTCTCACTATGGATTCCAGCATCCGCAGGTCATTGTCCTTCCAATTATTTCAATTAGTCATCTTTGCATCTTTGAGAGTTTTTTAGATTGGATCTTTTTTTTACAGCTTCTCACAGACACCATTTATTTCCCTTTCCATTGGTGGAGTTGGACAAATATATTTATGTGCAGTATGACTAGGATTTCGTAATTGAGTAAATAATGTCAACAACTTGAAATATTTAGTTTTAACCAAGGATTACCGTAGTTACTGTGCTGTTATTGAACTGCACTTGAGGTTCAGACACCATATGACTACATTCTTGCTGTAGTTTATTTGCTTTTATAATATTGTAACTGTAGTTACTGGATTATTAGTGTAATCTTGCAATCATTTATGTACTATTATTGTGTTGTAATTGTAGTTAATGCATTGTTACGGTACTCCTGCTGAAGTTAATTTACCGTTATAGAATGGTAACTGTAGTTAATGTAATATTACTATGCTCTCACTGAAAATTATGTACTCATATTGTACATGGTTGTAGTCACTGCATTATTACTGTAATCTTGGGGTAATTAATGCACCATTATGGAATTGTAACTGGAGATAATGCAATATCTCTGCACTCTTGCTGTGATTAAAGCACTCCTACTTTATTTTTACTGTGTTGACTGGAACCTGTCCAGAAGCTCTCAGGGAGCAAGTTTTTAAGCTTGGAAGTGCAAGCCTTAAGGGCCTGCCCTACAAGCATGCAACTCTATGCGATGCACGCGATCAAACTAGAAGCGGGGGGCCGCGCGGAGGTCGGGTGATCCCTGTACAGGGCCGTTCCCACCAGCATGCGCCTGCATGCGGCAAGCGCAACCAAACCGGCAGCAAGGGCCGCGCGGAGTTCGGGTGAGTGGCGCAACACGGCGCAAAGTGAGGCGAACTTGGAGCGAAGTCTAAGGTAAGTTCGCCAGGACAGAGAGGGGCACACAGAGAGGGGCACAGAGGCACACACACACAGAGGGCCATGGAGCCACACACATAGAGGGTCACGGAGGCACCTACAGATAGGTTCACAGAGGCACGATGTCGGGGCGGTGTGTAATGCGTCGAGGCGACTGCGAGCCGACAAGCCGTTGCCGCGCGGAATTTTTTAACATAGTCAGTTTTTCGGAGCCCTGCGCGATGTCGGGACGAACTCGGGACGAACTCCGCACAATTCCACATGGCTCCGGCGATCGAAGGCTAATCGCATAGAGTTGCATGCTTGTAGGACAGGCCCTTTATTAACTTAACAACACCCCATCCCTCTTATCTCCTCTCCCATCAGGGAAGAGATACAGTTGTTTGGAAACGCATACCCCAGATTCAGGTGCAGTTTCTTCTCAACTGTTATCAGGCAACCGAAATGTCCTCTCAACAACTGGAGAACGGTCCTGACCTCCCATCTACCATATTGGAGAAGTATGAACTATCTTTAATTGGACTTTACTAGACTTTATCGTGCACTAAACATTATACCCTTGATCCTGCATCTGTACACTGTGGACGGTTCGATTGTAATCACACATAGTTTTTTTTTGCTGACTGGATAGCACGCAACAAAAAGTTTTTCACGGTATCTCGGTACACATAACAATGATAGTCTAAACTATGCTAATCATAGGCCTTTGACACAGCACTTAGTTAACCTGAACTCAGGTAAATCACCTGGTAAGTGTGTGTCCACTTTAGGTCAAATAATATTTAAAGTAGAACACCATTCTATAATACTATTTTTTAAATTCTGTCACATTTCTCCAACCTCCATTGAATATTCCTATCTCTAACTTTTGTGAATCTGTTCAGTGACTGGTGGATGTACAGTGGTACCTCTCTGAAATCTGAGCTCAGTAATCTACATGAGCAGTGTGGTATGAATACACAACTCTATTTTGTTCTCAACCACATGCACACTGAAAATGCTGAAAACATTCAGCAGGTCAGATATCTGTGGAAAGAGAGACAAAGTTAATGTTTCAGGTTGAAGAATCCTTATCTATTTTTCTTCCTGGAGATGATATTTGAACTGCAGGGTGTTTCCAGAAATTTCTATTTTTATTTCAGATTTCCAGCATCTGCAATTGTTTTTTTTATTTTTTGGGGATCAATTACCTCTAGGTTACAATAATCATACAATGTCTGGAGTTAGGTACAATAAGAGTACACCAGTTTTAATGAGAGTTCAGCAATATCACATTAACTATAGTTTCTATTCTATAACTATAAACTAACTACAAAATGAGTACAGTAACAGTGTTTTCAGCGTAGTTCCAAATATACTGCTGAACTTCTACAGGTGTACAGTGTAGAGCATTCTGACTGCATGCATCATGGCCTGGTTCAGTAATTTGATCATTCAGGAGGCAACAGAAAGTTGCGTGGCATGATGATGAAGTGGTAAAGTTGCTGCCTTACAGCGCTAGAGACCCAACGTCGATCCTGACTACTGTTGCTGGCTTTACAGAGTTTGTACGTTCTCTCTGTGACTCCGTGGGTTTTCTCTGGGTGCTCTGGTTTCCTCCATCATTCCAAAGACGGACAGGTTTGTAGGCTAATTGGCTTGGAAAAATTGTAAGTTGTTCCTAGTGTGTAGGATAGTGTTAATGCACGGGGATCGCTGGTCGGTGCGGACCCATTGGGCTGCATATCCTGTTTCCACGCTGTATCTCCAAACTAAACTAACCTAAAACTAAACTAAACTAAACTTGTGGACATTATCCCGGTCCATCACGGATATTGTCCTCCAAATGTCAAAGGGATTTACAGAGGGTGTTGCTTAAGAAGGCAGCTAATATCATCAAAGATCCACACAACCCTGGCCATGCTCTCATCACTGCTACAGAAGGTACAGGAGGCTAAGAATCATTACCTCCAGGTTCAAGAAAAACGTATCCCCGTCAATAACCAGGGTCTTGAACCACCCTGCACAACCATAATCATAATCCTACCTCCGCACCAAACTGCTATGGACTGCATGACTAAGGTTGCATTATGTACTTTGAATTAAAATATTATTGTCTGGCTTTCCTCGATAAAGAGAATTTGTTGAATATTTATTTGTTGTGTTGCTGTTAATGTGCCTGTGGTGCCGCAGCAAGTACAAAATTATTTGATCGGGCTCTGGTGCTTATGATGGTTAAACAAGCTTGACTCCTGTTCAGTACAATAATTATAGTTACAATACAATATACACTTCAAGCAGTAATGTTTGGCTGAGGCTGGGAGCAAGCACTATACCAGGTTAGAGGCACAAGAGGCTGCAGATGCTAGAATCTGGAGTAACAATCAATCTGCTCGAGTAACTTTGGGCCAAAAAGCATCTATGAGGAAGGGGGATGGAATAATCAATGTTTCGGGTCTTGACCATGCATCGTGACTTGTTGAGAACTGTACCAAAATATCTTTCCCCTTGTGCATTGGTGACAAGGACCCCAATAGGACACCTAAGTCTGCTATTCGGAGCAACTGAACTAGAATAACTCTGTAATTATGCAGAAGTCAACACAAAATCACGACATTACCAGAGAAAAAGGAACAGATGAAAAGGAATTTGTTAGATTTCTTAAAACCTGAATAATTAATCGTTCAATTTAATCAGTTAATATTAGGTAAAGCAATTTATCACTATAAACTCAACCACATCTCCAAAATTAGCTTGTTTTAAAAATGATAAATATTTCACTTGCTGAAGTTAATTTACTGTAATAGAATGGTAACTGTAGTTAATGTAATCTCTTTAAAATTACATTTCTGTGAACCAAAACAGAAAAGTTGGCATACTCAGCAGGCCCGACATATTTGTGGAAAGAGAAACAGTTCATATTAAGATTCCGGAATCTGAAATGTGTCTCTCATTACAGATGCTGCCTGACCTGCTGATAGTTTCCAGATTTTCTTCTTTGTTTCAGGTTTCCAGCATCTGCAAGTTTTATATTAAATTCTATACCCTGTAGTAAACCATGTTGATTAGATTTCCCCCCTTCCATTTTTGGGTGGCACAGTGGCGCTGTGGTAGAGCTGCTGCCTTACAGTGTCAGACACCTGGATTAGATCTGGACAACGGGTGCTGTCTGTGTGGAATTTGTGCGTTCTCCCTGAGACCACTTGGTTTTCTCTGAGTGCTCCAGTTTACTCCCACATTCCAAAGATGTGTGGTTAGTAGGTTAATTAGCTTCTGAAAATTGTCCCTGATGTATAAGATAAAATTTGTGTACGGGTGATCATAGGTCTTCGCAGAATTATAGGGCCGAATGGCCTGTTTCCATGCTGATTCTCTAAACTCTAAACTAAACTAAATTATCTTACTTTGGTGAATGTTATGGTGGCTGCAGCATTTAGAATAAGGCATACAATAGAATTTTGTTGGTGGGGAATGTTCATGATTGGGAGTGAGGGGAGGTATTTTTGTTCTTGATCATTGTAAGAGATCATTTGTTCTTGATCATTGGATAGAGAACTGGCTAGCAGACAGGAGGCAAAGGGTAGGAGTAAACGGGTCCTTTTCAGAATGGCAGGCAGTGACTAGTGGGGTGCCGCAAGGCTCAGTGCTGGGACCCCAGCTATTTACAATATATATTAATGATTTGGACGAGGGAATTCAATGCAACATCTCCAAATTTGCAGATGATACCAAACTGGGGGGTATAGTTAGGTGTGAGGAGGATGCTTGGAGGCTGCAGGGTGATTTGGATAGGCTGAGTGAATGGGCAGATGCATGGCAGATGCAGTATAATGTGGATAAATGTGAGGTTATCCACTTTGGTGGCAAAAACATGAGGGTAGACTATTATCTGAATGGTGGCAGATTAGGAAAGGGGGAGATGCAACGAGACCTGGGTGTCATGGTACAGCAGGCAGTGAAGAAAGCAAATGGTATGTTAGCATTCATAGCGAAAGGATTTGAGTATAGGAGCAGGGAGGTTCTACTGCAGTTGTACAGGGTTTTGGTGAGGCCACACCTGGAGTATTGCGTACAGTTTTGGTCTCCAAATCTGAGGAAAGACATCCTTGCCATAGAGGGGGTACAGAGAAGATTCACCAGACTGATTCCTGGGATGTCAGGACTTTCATATGAGGAAAGATTGGATAGACTCGGCATGTACTCGCTGGAATTTAGAAGATTGAGGGGGGATCTTATAGAAACTTACAAAATTCTTAAGGGGTTGGACAAGCTAGATGC
This sequence comes from Raja brachyura, assembly GCA_963514005.1. The sequence goes on from OY740784.1 coordinate 84,162,234, forward strand.
TGGAGGATTGTTCCCGATGTTGGGGGAGTCCAGAACAAGGGGTCACAGTCTAAGGATAAGGGGGAATTCCTTTAGGACCGAAATGAGGAAAACATTCTTTGCACAGAGAGTGGTGAGTCTCTGGAATTTCATTTCGGAGTCACGTGAGTGACTTCGTGAAGATCCCGCCGGCGCGCATGCTCGACATATCGTTGTACCGCGTTGCTGCGACGGCTGGCGGTGGAGCGCGCTCCTCGCCAGCCCTTCATAAGGGGCCACGGAGGTAAGTATCCTACCTTTAGTTGGTGGTCCTTGTTGTTGGTTATGTCTTGCAGCAAGGACATGGATGGGAGTTCCAAGGGCCGGAGGACGTCAGGACGAGTTCGCCGGTCAACAGTTCCGGGGCCTTTACCATCGGCAGTACCTGCAACGCAGGCCGGGACTCAGGCGGAGATGTGGGTAAGCCCTGTGATTACAGGTCCAGATCCGCCAGCACACCACAGCTCGGAGGAGTTCGACGAGGAGGAGTGTGGTGTGCCGCCAGAGCAGGGGGACCCTGCCATGGCAGTCAGGTCGTCAGCGGGCTCGCTGGCGACCTCGAGCTGGGTGCGTGCGGCTGCACGGCCCGTTCCACTCAGCCCTCCGAGTAGGGGAAGGGCAGCAGCCCAGAAGCCTAACCCTGCCAGGGCTAAGGCATTGCCTGACACGGAGGAGCGGTCAGGTTCCAGTGCGAGACACGGGGCGGCTGTGAGGTCCAGCCGGCACACCCCGACTCTCGACACCGGGACGGGTCGGTTGAGTCGGGTCTCGTCACGGTCGCCGAGCCCCCCATGGATGGGTGGGCGAGACCATGCGTCGGCAAAGTCCACGATGTGGGCAGCCGGCAAGCCTGCGCGGGCTTCAGGCAGCCATGCTTTGGCTGGTGCCGACACCACGCCGCAAGTGCCCTTAGTGGCAGCGGCTTCAGCTCCCGCTAAACGGAGGCGGTTGAACACGCCCGCGTGGGAATCGCGCAGTTTCGCCTCGGCGGCTGTTAGCGACAACTACCGGCACCGGCTGGGCCTCGATGAGGTGCGGGCCGATGATAGGAGCCCGGTTTTCTTTTCAGAGCCGGAGGACTCCGACCACCTGAGTGTTCAGGGTGAAGGGCGTATTGACCGTATGGAGCGGCTGCTGGAGCTCCTGCTTCAACGTCAACTACAGCAGGGCAGCAACAGGCACAGGGCGTCGTCACCAGCCTCTACCATCAGCCTGGAGCAGCAGGAGGAGGAGGTTTTGGTGGATTCCATACCACCTCCGTTGGAGGTGCCAGCGGAGGATCTTCTGGATGTGGCAACCAAATTTGCGGCCCCACATTCATCTGGACTTCCTTTAAACGCAAAGCTGGCAGCCACTGTGGACTTTCTTAACAACCAGCAACTACAGGAAGAAGTCCTCAGTCAGGCAATGAGCCGTCACAAGGCTCCATCCAATTGCAACTCCCTCAACGTGCCTGTGGTCAATACGCCGATATGGGGCAACATCAGTGCGGCTATCCGTCAACAAGAGGTAAAATTGCAGCGGATCCTGAAGCTCCTCACGGCCGGTATTACCGCCTTTGCGCGGTCGGTGGACGGGGACGAACTGAATTTGGACCAGGAAGATGCTCTGGCCCTCCTGTGCGCGACCCAGCACGAAATCAACGGGTTTCGCAAAACCAGCATCCGCCCAGCGCTCAATCCGAAGTTTGCAGGATTGTGCAAACCACCGCCGCCGCCCCCGCCCCGTCAGCTCTTTGGAGAGGACCTCTCGAAGAGAGTCAAAGAGCTTGACGAACAAGCCAAAACGGTGGGGATCATGCGCTCTCAGAGTGCCCCCACACCGTCAGGCTCAAAAGCTCCATACATTCGCTCACGAGGGTCTGCTAGTACCTCGACGAGGACCCACCCTCAAGCTCCACAACGACAGCAACATCAGACCCAGCACCAGGGGTCTTTTTTAGGACAGGGTCGGCAGAGACCCTGGTGGAAAACGAAGACGCTGCGCCCTCAAGCCAACCCAGCACCTCCACGTCCACCCACACGTGTCAAGGACCGCCGGTAACCACGGGGGTGAGGGGGTCTGGTTCTCTATTTTCTCTTTGTTTAACTTCACATGTTGGTGGTCGCCTTCGGCTGTTTTTGGGTGCATGGGGTAATTTTACTGGTGACGAGTATGTGTTGCAGAATATTCAGGGGCATAAAATTGAGTTTATTAATGGCGACATTCCTCCATCCCAGCACATGCCCGGTCGAACGTTTAAATTATCTGCTGCAGAACAGGCAGCAGGCTACAAGGAAATTTTAAGGCTTGAACAGAAGGGAGTGATTGAGAAAGCGGTGCATGAGCCAGTTGAATTTGTTTTGAATATATTCACCAGACCTAAGAAGGATGGAGGTTGTCGTGTCATTATTGATCTAACCCGTTTGAATACTTTTGTAACATATACTCATTTTAAAATGGATACGTTTGAAACAGCCAAATCATTGATTTCTCATGGTTGCTTTATGGCATGCATCGATTTGAAAGACGCATACTATTCAGTATCCATCCAGAAATACGACAGGAGGTTTTTGAAATTCATCTGGATGGGGCAACTCTGGCAGTACAAGGCTTTGCCTAATGGGCTCACCACAGCCCCTAGATTGTTCACTAAATTAGTGAAACCAATTATGGCTTATTTGAGACAGCGACATCATATAGTTATGGCCTATTTAGATGATATCTTAATTGTGGGCCACACCCTGGAATTGGCTGAACAGGGAGTTGCAGCTGCTGTCAATATATTTCAACAATTAGCGTTTATTGTCCATCCAGAGAAATCAAAGTTCTGCCCTGCCCAGGTGATTAATTACCTAGGGTTCACGGTGAACTCCATGAGCATGAGGGTTACCATACCAATTAACAAGATTGAGGAGGTTACCCAGGTGTGTCAAGGTTTAATCCGCACCAATATACCATCGATTCGGCATACAGCTACAGTAATTGGTAAGCTTGTAGCTTTGTTTCCGGCAGCGCGATATGGACCTTTGCATTATCAGAGTTTGCAAAGAGCTAAAATTGCTGCGGTAAAACAGGACGCTGGTCATTATGATCGATCAATGCAGCTGCCGTCCGAAGCGATAAATGAGTTGCAATGGTGGGTGTGCCACATTAGCAGCTCATTCAAGCCTATCAGGGAGGCTAATCCGGTGGTATATTTGCAGACTGATGCAAGCTCCAATGGCTGGGGAGCTACGGATAATTGCTCTAGTTGTGGGGGCAGATGGGACACCCTTGAGTTAACGATGTTGTTGACTCAAGGGATTAACTATTTGGAGTTGCTGGCAGCATCCACGGACTTCGTGCGTATTGTTCCAAGCTTGTTGGAGCACATGTCCGTCTCCAAATAGACAACACCACAGCAGTGGCATACTTAAACCATATGGGTGGTACCAGGTCAGTTTCGGGTGACAAATTGGCTAACTCAATTTGGCTCTGGTGTGTTCAAAGAGACATTTGGATTTCAGCTACCTATTTGCCAGGTGAGCTTAATACTGTGGCGGACACCAGGTCACGCAAATTTAATGACAATATTGAATGGATGTTGCATCCTGAGATTTTTGCTAAAGTCACAGTCAAATTTGGTAAACCGGACATTGACCTTTTTGCGTCACGGTTGAACCATCAGGTACCAACCTACGTTTCATGGGAACCAGATCCTGGGGCTATAGCGCTAGATGCATTCTCGCTGGACTGGGGGAATTGGTTTTTCTATGCCTTCCCCCCGTTTTGCCTCATCAGTCGGGTATTGCGTAAGATTCAGGCAGATGCTGCCAAGGGCATCCTTATTATACCCGACTGGCCCACACAGCCTTGGTATCCGGTGGTCTTTGACATGCTCAACGAACCTTGGGTCCTTTTGAAGGGTTGCCCACAATTGGTTACTCACCCTGTCTCAGGGGAGCCACATCCCTGCCATAGCTATTTAAATTTGTTGGCTTGCAGGTTCTGAACAGGCCGTTAGTCCAATATGGCCTCTCAGCTCGGACCATGGATACCATCGGGGCGTCGTGTCGAGAGTCAACAAGGCGAAGATACCGCTCGCATATTAAGAAGTGGGAAGCCTACTGCAGCCGCTCTCGCATCACGTACGATGACGTGACAATAACCGACGTCCTGGAATTCCTCGCGGGGTTGCACCATGATGAACACTTAAGTTACAGTGCCATCAACAGCGCCAGAAGTGCGCTCTCATTCTACCTCAATATTGAGGTAGGATCCAACAGGCTAGTGTCCAGACTCATGCGGGGTATATTCAATATGAATCCGCCTACACCACGCTATAATATCACCTGGGATGTCAGGGACGTATTAAACCTGCTCAGGACGTGGTCTCCCATGGAAGGGCTCCAACTGGACAAACTCACCATGAAGCTGGTGATGTTACTAGCGCTGACTTCAGCTCAGAGGGTACAGACACTACACAAACTTCGTGTCGACAGAATGACATCTACCCCTACAGAAGTAGTCTTTTTCATTGACGAGCTACTAAAGCAGCATAGACCTGGGTGCACAGGGCTGCAGCTGAAGTTCCCGGCATACCCCGCAGATGCTAGGCTATGTTTAGCCTCACATGTCCGCCACTATGTCAAGGTGACGGCACGCATCAGAGGAATGGAGAGATACCTGCTGGTCACTCATAAGAGACCTCATCATCGAGTGACAGTCCAGACGATATCCAGGTGGCTTCGAGTTGTCTTGGGTAAGTCAGGTATCGACACTAATGTGTTCAAGTCTCATTCCACCAGGGCTGCATCGACGTCAGCGGCGAGGATTATGGAGGTGCCTATGGACCAAATTCTCGCCACAGCAGGATGGGCTAATGAAGCTGTGTTCCAGCGTTTTTATAACAAGCCTGTTGCTGCTCCTCTACAGTTCGCAGAAGCCGTGCTGAATGCAGGTCAAGAACGTGGAGATGTCCCCGCATGAGGGGTTTTTGATTTGTTATTCATAAATATGCTCTTGTTTTGCAGTATGAACTATTGAGCAAGTTTGTTCCTCCCATCCATCCCTGGTAGTGGTGTGTCAGCATGGACGTGGTCCAGGGCGTGTAATCACAGAAGCTTTGAAGTCTTCACGAAGTCACTCACGTGACTCCGAAATGAAATAGTAAGATTGAACGAGAACTTACCAGTTCGAAGGTTGATCTTTATTTCATGAGGAGTCGAAGTGAGGGATTTCGTGCCCTCCTCGCCCAACCCTCAATCACCTTCATCTGGTAATCTTAGTCACGTCAATCTTACTATGCGAAGTCATTTCTATTGTTGGTTTCTGTGATTCCACGCCGCTACTTTGAAGTATGTCGAGCATGCGCGCCGGCGGGCTCTTCACGAAATCCCTCACTTCGACTCCTCATAAAATAAAGATCAACCTTCAAACTGGTAAGTTCTCGTTCAATCTTACTATTCTCTGCCACAGAAGGTAGTTGAGGCCAGTTCATTGGCTATATTTAAGAGGGCGTTAGATGTGGCACTTGTGGCTAAAGGGATCAGGGGGTATGGAGAGAAGGCAGGTACGGGATACTGAGTTGGATGATCAGCCATGATCACATTGAATGGCGGTGCAGGCTCGAAGGGCCGAATGGCCTACTCCTGCACCTATTTTCTATGTTTCTATGTAACCAGGAAAAAAATTGCGATTTTTGGACACAATTTCCAAGATGTCATCTCTCGGACACAATTTCCAATTGCCAGCTCTTATGTTACATACGTTTCAAGAATGCAGTTGTATAGGGCTCTTGTGAGACGACATCTGGAGTATTGTGTACAGTTTTGGTCTCCTAATTTGAGGAAGGACATCCTTGCGATTGAGGCAGTGCAGCGTAGGTTCACGAGATTGATCCCTGGGATGGCGGGACTGTCATATGAAGAAAGATTGAAAAGACTAGGCTTGTATTCACTGGAGTTTAGAAGGATGAGGGGGAATCTTATAGAAACATATAAAATTATAAAAGGACTGGACAAGCTAGATGCAGGAAAAATGTTCCCAATGTTGGGTGAGTCCAGAACCAGGGGCCACAGTCTTAGAATAAAGGGGAGGTCATTTAATACTGAGGTGAGAAAAAACTGTTTTACCCAGAGAGTTGTGAATTTATGGAATTCCCTGCCACAGAGGGCAGTGGAGGCCAAATCACTGGATGAATTTAAGAGAGAGTTGGATAGAGCTCTAGGGGCTAGTGAGGTCAAGGGATATGGAGAGAAGGCAGGCACGGGTTATTGATAGCGGACAAACAGCCATGATCACAATGAATGGCGGTGCTGGCTCGAAGGGCCAAATGGCCTCCTCCTGCACCTTTTTTCTATGTTTCTGTTTCTATGTTTCTATGCATTCTTGACAGTAACAATTCCAGAGAAATTGCTTCTTTCTCAATTCCCAATTCCAATGAAATGCACGTAAATATTATACAATCATCATATTTTAAATCTGTATTAAGCTTTAATTAAAAATTCCAACCTTTATGGGGGCCACAGACTGTAGACAGCAAATGTGATAACTTTATATTCGAAGGGCAGTGGGCATAAGATGTAATTACAGGTCAGTGAGTCTAACAGTTGTGATGGGGAAATAATTGTAAACAAATCAGAGGGTTAAAATTAATTAACGCTTGGCTGGGCAGTAGAGCTAATAGGACTTGATGTTTCAATCCCTGTAGTAAGTCGGCACTCATGATATTTGCAGTGGGATTGGAGTGGTGAAAGGTAGGTTAGGTACGACATCGGGGTCATCAGGTGGGCACCCTCTTTCTTTGACGTTTCATTGACAAGCCCGCAATGTCTCCAGAGGGCTCAATGGTGGTACCTGGTGTCCCAGGTGCACCCCCTCAGTTCCATACCCTCCTGTCTTCATCTTGCAGCCCAATTGTTGTCTTTCCTTTTAATCCAAAGCCAATTGCTGCTTTTTCCTGGTGAATTTGACAGTGACTTGATTGCTTGTTGGAGAGAGTGATCCCTCACCCCCATTTTCATCTATAGACTAGTCATAGATGTAGCAACAAATCCCCTGCATCCCATTTCTATAGGGAAAATCTTGGTCTTCCAACCATTCTGGGCAGCTTCACTTGCCAGTTCAGAGCACTTAGTCGTTTTCCTCTCATAAGCTTCTTCAACACCATCTTCCCATGGAACTGTCAATTCCACAAAGTATGCCAACTTGGCTGTTGTAAACCACAGAACCATGTCTGGCTGGAGTGTTGTAGCCACAATGTCTGGGGTAAACACAAGCTTTTTTTCCAAGTCCATGTCCATTTTCCAAATTATGTTTGACCATAATTGTAAAAAAAAATCAGAGGGTTAAAATTAATGAACACTCGGCAAGGCAGAGGGGAGGAGATCATGTTTGACCAATATGATTGGATTTTTTGAAGAGTAACAAAGAGGGAGGTACTATTGAGGTAGTTTCCATGGACTTCAATGAGGCCTTTGATAAGGTTTCACATGGAAGATGTTGAAGAATTTAGAGCCCATGCAATCCACAGTAACTTTACAGACCAGATACAAACTTAGGTCAGTAATAGAAGGCAGAGGATGATGCACCTAACGGGATTATTTTTGTCATTGGAATTCAGTGACCAGTGGTGTACCACAGGATTGTTGCTATGGAACCCTTACTTGTTCTTTGATACATGAACAATGGGTTAAGATGGGCATTTGATGCTTGGCATGCATATGGTGGTCAAGAAAACATTTGGCATGCTTGCCTTCATTGAATAGAATGTTGAGTACGTTAAGACGTCACGTTACAGGACATTGGTTAGGCCACTTTTGGAGTACTGGATACAGGTTTGGTCTCTCTGACATTGGAAGGATGTCATGAAATTGGAATAAAAGATGTAAAACAAATTTATGTGATTGTTATCTAGTCCGGAGGGGTGCAATTATAAGGTGAGATTGGATATGCAAGGACTTCTATCCCTGGAGCATAAGAGGCTGAGGAATAACCTTACAGAAAATTATAGAATCATGAGGGGAATACATAACGATGGTCAAACATAATTTGACTTTCATAAATCCATGCCAACTCTGCTCAATCTTATAGTTCTTTACTGGGTTTTCTGTTATTGTACTCTTATAGATGGCAAGAACTTTTGTTTATTTAGGGAAACAGGCCAACAGTTTTCCTTGCTTTTTTGCTCCGATATGTGGTGGGCCATTGTTCCATTGTTGCTTGTGATCCCTTTTTTTGCTTCATGGTTATTTTGCTGCCCTAAAGACATCAGGTACATAGTTGTCCTGAAGAAGGGTCTCGACCCAAAATGTCACCTATTCCTTTTCTCCAGGGTTGCTGTCTGATCAGCTGAGTTACTCTAGCATTTTGTGTATATCTTTGGTGTAAACCAGCATCTGCAGTTCCTTCCTACACTGGTAATAGTTGTTCTTGTTATGCTGTGAAAAAAAATGTATTCATCCAATATAGCACACTTGAGCTGGGTTGATCAGACTGGCCAGACACCAGTATTTTCAGCAAAACAGAAGCTTCTACCTAATTTGCTCAATTATATGATTAACAGGTTAGTGCTTACAGAAAGAAAAAATAGGACAATCAAATTGTCTGCTTAATTAATGATGCATGGTGTGCATTCGCTGTGGACCAAACATTATGATTGTGCGTGGAATATGATGCATATTACAGCAAGCTTCATTTAAACATACATGGGAGACACTTTGTGCTTGAACGTGCATTTAGCAAGCTCTGTGCAATGGCATTACCTTCACAGCTAGTAAGGTATGTAACTCTGAGCATAGAGGAAGCTGAATACTAGAAACTAAAATATGTGAAAATCAAACTTTTCAAAGAAAAATATGAAGTTTTGCATTGACAGGAAAGAAATAAAAACACTAATTATTCTTTACCTACAGTATGTAGGTAATGCTTTCTCAATTAAGCCCACCTTTGAATCCAGACACTTTAATTACTGCTCCAATGTTTGTTTTCTTTAGACTTGGTGTTTGTGTGGGAAAGTATCATGGATACAGAAGAGAGATCGAGCGACTGTCCATATGGTGCCAGCACAATAACCTGGCCCTCAACACCAGCAAAACCAAGGAACTGATGTGGACTTAGGAAGGAGTAGGATGGGGACCCACAGTCTTGTTTATATCAATGGGTCGATGGTTGAAAGGGTGAAGAGCTTCAAATTCCTGGGCGTGCACATCTCTGAAGATCTTTCCTGGTCCAAGAACACTGATGCAATTATCATGAAAGCACATCAGTGCCTTTACTTCCTGAGAAGATTACGGAGAGTCGGTTTGTCAAGGAGGACTCTCTCTAACTTCTACAGGTGCACAGTAGAGAGCTTGCTGACCGGTTGCATCGTGGCTTGCTTCGGCAACTTGAGCGCCCTGGAGAGGAAAAGACTACAAAAAGTTGTAAACACTGCCCAGTCCATCATCGGCTCTGACCTCCCTTCCATCGAGGGGATTTATCGCAGTCGCTGCTTCAAAAAGGCTGGCAGTATCATCAAAGACCCACACCATCCTGGCCACACACTCATCTCCCTGCTACCTTCAGGTAGAAGGTACAGGAGCCTGAAGACTGCAACGACCAGGTTCAGGAATAGTTACTTCCCCACTGCCATCAGGCTATTAAACCTGGCACGGACAAAACTCTGAACATCAATAATCCATTATCTGTTATTTACACTTTATCAGTTTATTTATTCATGTGTGTATATATTTATATAATGGGATATGGGCACACTGATCTGTTTTGTAGTCAATGCCTATTATGTTCTGTTGTGCTGAAGCAAAACAAGAACTTCATTGTCCTATCAGGGACACATGACAATAAACTCACTTGAACTTGAACTTGGATGACAAAAAATAGAGATGCAACATTGAAGAAGGAATATTCTATGTAAAATGCATTTTAAAGTTGCAACAAAATACGCACCCAATATTTCATCATAAGCATTGCAACTGAGCAGATAAATTATTTTCTTACGCAGAATAAGATATTTGTTCTGAACATTCCAGGGTACAGTTTGACATCTTCTGTTTCCAGTAAGAAACTCACACAACTAGTTCTTGGAAACCTCAGAGCTCAGATCAATCCATTTAATGTCAGTAGGAGGGTCACTCCATCCTGGCTGCATATACAGTTTCTAAATTGGGTCAGTTTTATGATTAATTGTTAGCCTGCATTATCCTTTATTACAACATTATCTTGTTGTAATTTATTTTATCTTAGTACCATATTTATTAAAAACTAACAGGTCTAGATTTCACAGTGAAATTATTGATCTTTGCCATTGATGCGAGAAAGCCTCTGGTGACCTGTATCGCGTGAACTTTCTGATTTTAGTTCCTGTCAGCAGTTCAAACGTGTATAACGATGTAGACACACAACACAGAAACAGGCCCTTAAACCCACCTTGTACAAGCCAAGTCAGCAAACTGGGCTTGCACCATTTCCTGCATTTGGCCCATGGTTCTAAACTCTTCCTATCTATATATCTGTGCAAATGTCTTTAAAGATTGTAATTGTATCTGCTTCTATAGCTTCCTCTGGCATCTCATTCCAGATATGAAGACACATTCATCAGGCTGTTGTTCATAGACTGCAGCTCGGAGTTCAACAGAATCCACACAGTCACAGGGAGAACGTGTAAACACCACTCAGGCAGCGCCTGAGTTCAGGATCAAGCCTGGGTCTCTGGCGCTGTGAGCCAGCGGCTCTACCAGCTGCACCACTATGCCACCCAAAGATTAATTAAATGTGCTAATGATGTTTCAGATACCGAGGGAGTCCAGGATCAAGAATAAGAGGTAAGCTATGTAAGCTATATAAGACAGAGTTGAAGGAAACAAAATTTCATCCAGTCAATGGTAACTGGTGGAATTAATGAGTCATAGTGTTGTACCGCACAGAAACAGGCCTTTCACCCCCAGCTTGACCAGGCTGATTTTTCAGCCTATTTACACTAATCTCATTCCTCTGCAGTAAGTCCATATTTTTAACTGGCTTACAAATAGTCTCTTAAAAATATTGATGTATCTGATTCCACCATCTCATGTGACAGTGTATTCCAGACATTAAGATTCAAGAACGTTTTAGTGTCACAAAATAGAAACATAGAAACATAGAAAATAGGTGCAGGAATAGGCCATTCAGCCCTTCGAGCCTGCATCGCCATTCAATATTATCATGGCTGATCATTCAACTCAGTATCCTGTATCTGCCTTCTGTCCATACCCCTGATCCCTTTAGCCACAAGGGCCACATTTAACTCCCTCTTAAATATAGCCAATGAACTGGCCTCAACTACCTTCTGTGGCAGAAAATTCCAGAGACTCACCACTCTTTGTGTGAAAAATGTTTTCCTCATCTCGGTCCTAAAGGAATTTCCCCTTATCCGTAAACTGTGACCCCTTGTTCTGGACCTCCCCAACATCGGGAACAATCTTCCTGTATCTAGCCTGTCCAACCCCTTAAGAATTTTGTAAGTTTCTATAAGATCCCTACTCAATCTTCTAAATTCTAGCGAGTACAAGCCGAGTCTATCCAGTCTTTCCTCATATGAAAGTCCTGACATCCCAGGAATCGGTCTGGTGAACCTTCTCTGTACCCCTTCTGTGGCAAGAATGTCTTTCCTCAGATTTGGAGACCAAAACTGTACGCAATACTCCAGATGTGGTCTCACCAAAACCCTGTACAACTGCAGTAGAACCTCCCTGCTCCTATAGACAAATCCTTTTGCTATGAATGCTAACATACCATTCGCTTTCTTCACTGCCTGCTGCACCTGCATGCCTACTTTCAATGACTGGTGTACCATGACACCCAGGTCTCGTTGCATCTCCCCTTTTCATAATCAGCCACCATTCAGATAATAGTCTACTTTCCTGTTTTGCCACCAAAGTGGATAAGCTCACATTTATCCACATTATACTGCATCTGCCATGCATTTGCTAGAGATTATCTAGAGAGAGAGTGGGACCTCTCAGGAATCAAAGCGGTCACCTCTGTGTGGAGCCACAGGAGATGGACAAGGTCCTCAATGAGTATTTCTCTTCTGTATTTACCGAGGAGTAAAACAGTAGGATGGGGGAATTTGGAGCAGTCAATGGAAGTATCTTGAGAGCAGTCAGCGTTACAGTCGAAGAAGTACTGAAGGTACTGTCGTGTATGAAGGTAGAAAAATCTCCAGGGTCTGGTCAGATATATCCGAAGATATTGCTGGAAACTAGAGAGGAAATTGCGGGAGCCCTGGTTTAAATTTACGAGTCGTCCTTAAATACAGGAGAGGTGCCGGAAGACTGGAGGGTGGCAAATGTTGTGCCTCTTTTCAAGAAGGGCTGCAGGGAAAATGCTATAGGACAGTGAGCTTAACATCTGTAGTTGGAAACTTACTAGAGAGTATTCTGAGGGATAGGTTATACAGGCATTTGGTTATACAGGTCTGCTGCACCTGCATGCCTACTTTCAATGACTGGTGTACCATGACACCTAGGTCTCGTTGCATCTTCCCTTTTCCTAATCTGCCACCATTCAGATAATAGTCCACTTTCCTGTTTTTGCCACTAAAGTGGATAACCTCATATTTCATTTCGGAGTCACGTGAGTGACTTCGTGAAGAACCCGCCAGCACGCATGCGCGACATATCGTCGCAACGCGTTGCTGTCGACGGCTGGCGGTGGGGTGCGCTCCCCGCCAGTCCTTCATAAGGGACCGCTAAGGTAAGTTGTACTAACCTTAAGTTGGTTGGTCCTTGCTGCGAGTACTTTTTTGTCTTTCAGCAAGGGCATGGAAGGGAGTTCGAGAGGCCGTAAGACATCCGTCCGGAGTCGCCGGCCACCTGTCCCGGAGCCCTCATCATCGGCTGCACCTGCGAGACAGGCCGGGAAGAAGGCGGGGAAACCAGGGAGCCCTGTTGTTGCAGGACCCGACCCGCTGATCCACCGCAGCTCCGGGGAGGAGTTCGAGGAGCTGGACTGCGGTGTGCTGCCAGAGCAGGTAGACCCTGCCTCCGCATTGAGGTCGCCAACGGGCCCGTTGGCGGACCTGGGCAAGGGCTCGCGTGCGGCTGCACGGCCCTTCTCCCTCAGCCCTCAGAGAAGAGGGAGGGATGGAGCCCGGAAGCCTAACCCCTCAGGGGCAAAGGCATCACCTGCCGCCAAACAGCGGACTGGTGCAAAGGCGGGACTCAAGTCCACTGCGAGGTCCAGTGTTGACTCCCCAACCACCGAGGCCGGGACGGGTCATTTGGGAGGAGTCCCGCCACGGTCGCCGAGTCCCCCATGGATGGGAGGACGAGACCATGCGTCGGCAAGGTCCACGATGTGGGCAGCCGGCAAGCCCGCGCGGGCGTCGGGTCACCGTGCTGAGGCATTGGGTGCCGACTCTCCACCGCGTTTGCCCTCCGTGGCAGCGGCATTAGGCTCCGCCAAACGAAGGCGTTTGAACACACCTCCCGCGCGGGAATCGCTCAGCTTTGCTGCGGCGGCTGGCAGCGACAACTTCTGGCACCGGGTTCACCTCGACAAGGTGCGGGCCGATGAAAGGAGCCTCAGCAGTATATCAGAGCATGAGGACTCCGACCGCCCGAGTGTTCAGGGCGAAGGGCGTATTGACCGTATGGAACGGATGTTGGAGCTCCTTTTGCAGAACCAACGGCAGGAGGCATCCAGCATCGAAGGGCACAGGGAGGTTTCACCAGTCTCAACAGCCAGCCTGAGGCAGCCAGAGGAGGAGGAATTTTCAGACCCTACACCGGTTCCATCCGAGGTGCCGCAGGAGGAACTCCTTGATGTGGCGGCGAAATTTGCTTCTCCGAAAACAGCGGGACTTCCCCTCAACCCCAAACTGGCTGCCACCGTGGACTTCATCACTAACCACCAGCTCCAGGAGGAAGTTCTATCACAGGCCATCAACAGGCACAAAGCCCCATCCAACTGTAACTCCCTCAACGTGCCCGTGGTCAATACGCCGATCTGGGGCAACATAGGCACAGCCATCAGGACTCAGGAGATAAAGCTCCAACGCATCCTGAGGCTGCTCACGGCTGGAATCACCGCGTTTGCGTGGTCGGTGGATGGAGAGGACCTCAACCTAGAGCAGGAAGATGCTCTCGCGCTGCTATGTGCTACTCAGCACGAAATAAATGCCTTCAGGAAAAGCAGCATCAGCCCCACGCTCAACCCAAAATTTGCTGGGTTGTGCAAGGCGCCTCCTCCACCATCGCCCAGACAGCTGTTCGGGGAAGACCTCCCGAAGAGGGTTAAGGAGCTGGATGAACATGCCAAAACGGTGGGACTAATGCTGTCTCAGATCGCCCCCAGGCCGCCGGCCAAGAAAGCGCCATTTATTAGGCCACGAGGCCCTGTCTCCAGACCGACACGGACCTACGCTCCAGCTCCTCCTCAATACCAGCAGCCCCAGCAGCCGCGGCCTTTTTTAGGGCAAGGCCCGCAACGGCCTCCGTGGAAGATGCGGACGCCACAGCACCAGCCCAACCCAGCACCTCCACGACCCGCCAAACATGTCAGGGACCGCCGGTAACCAGGGAGGTAAGGCGGTCTGGTTTTCATGTACCTGTGTGTTTAACTTCACATGTTGGTGGGCGCCTTCGGTCTTTCCTGGAGGCGTGGGAAACTATCACTTCTGATAAATTTATTTTACAAAGTATTCAAGGTCATGAGATTGAATTTATTAACGGCAACATTCCTCCATCCCAGCATATGCCCAATCGGACATTTACACTGTCTGCCGTTGACCAGGCAGCAGGCTGTGCTGAGAAAAAGGCGTGATAGAAAAAACTATACGCGAACCAATTGAATTTGTATCAAATATATTTACCAGGCCCAAGAAGGATGGAGGATGTCGGGTTATTATTGATCTGACCCATTTGAATACTTTTGTAACATACACCCATTTCAAAATGGACACTTTCGAAACATCCAATTCATTGCTTTCTCATGGCTGCTTTATGGCATGCATTGATTTAAAAGATGCATACTATTCTGTATCCATTCGGAAACACCACAGGAAGTTCTTAAAATTTGTCTGGATGGATCAACTCTGGCAATACAGGGCTTTGCCAAATGGGCTTCCTACCGCCCCTAGATTGTTTACTAAATTACTGAAACCCATTATGGCCAGGCTACGGAAGCAACATCATATAGTGATGGCCTATTTGGATGATATATTGATTATTGGCAACACCCTGGGGTCGGCTGAACAGGCAGTCTCAGCCACTGTGGCACTTTTTCAGGAAATGGGGTTTATTGTCCATCCAGATACATCGAAGTTCTGCCCTTCACAGGTTATGGATTATCTGGGGTTCACCGTGGATTCCAATCGCATGAGGGCCACCATACCGGCTAACAAGGTTCGGGATGTCACCCAAGCATGTCACGATTTAGCCTGCGCCAGTATACCATCAATTAGGCAAACTGCTAAGGTGATTGGCAAGATCGTAGCATTGTTTCCAGCAGCCCAATACGGGCCTTTGCATTATCAAAATTTGCAAAGAGCCAAGATCTCTGCGTTAAAACAGAACGCCGGTCATTTCGACAGATCAATGCAGCTGCCTCTTAAAGCTAAGATTGAGTTACAATGGTGGGTGGACCATATTAGTGACTCATTTAAACCCATTATTGTGCCCAATCCGATGGTATACTTGCAAACCGATGCAAGCTCCTATGGCTGGGGAGCTACGGACAACTACTCTAGTTGCGGGGGCAGATGGGACACCCTTGAATCTACTATGTTGTTGTCACAAGGGATAAACTATTTGGAGATGCTTGCAGCATTTCACGGACTTCGAGCTTATTGTTCCAATCTTACTGACGCTCATGTCCGTATCCAAATAGACAATACCACTGCGGTGGCATATTTAAACCATATGGGCGGTACCAGGTCAATTTCATGTGATGAATTGGCTAATACAATTTGGCTCTGGTGTATTCAACGGAATATTTGGATTTCAGCTACCTATTTACCAGGTGAGCTCAATACTGTGGCGGACACCAGGTCACGCAAGTTTAATGACAACATTGAGTGGATGTTGCATCCTCACATCTTCGCTAAAATTACAGCTAAATTTGGTAAACCGGATATCGACCTCTTTGCGTCACGGTTGAACCATCAGGTACCAACATACGTTTTGTGGGAACCAGATCCTGGGGCAATGGCGATGGATGCATTCTCGTTGGACTGGGGGAAATGGTTTTTCTATGCATTCCCCCCATTTTGCCTCATCAGTCGGGTATTGCAGAAAATCCAGATGGATGCCGCTAAGGGCATTCTCATGATGCCCGACTGGCCTACGCAGCCATGGTATCCGGTGGTCTTTGATATGATCAGTCAGCCTTGGGTCCTCTTAGAGGGTTGCCCACAATTGGTCACTAACCCTGTATCAGGGGAGCCACATCCCTGCCATAGCTATCTGAATTTGTTGGCTTGCCGGCCATTGCTGCAGTATGGCCTATCACCCAGAACTATGGATACCATTGGAGCGTCGTGCCGGGAGTCCACCAGGCGGCAATACCTCTCCCACATCCGAAAATGGGAAGCCTACTGCAGCCGCTCTCAAATCACATATGACGATGCATCCATAGCCGACGTATTGGAATTCCTCACGGGGTTGCATCATGATGAACACTTGAGCTACAGTGCCATCAACAGCGCCAGAAGCGCGCTGTCATTCTACCTCAATATTGAGGTAGGATCCAACAGGCTGGTGTCCAGGCTCATGCGGGGTATATTCAATTCGAATCCGCCTAGACCACGCTATAATATCACCTGGGATGTCAGGAAAGTACTAACCCTGCTCAGGACGAGGTCGCCCATGGAAGGGCTAGAGCTGGACAAACTCACCATGAAACTGGTGATGTTACTAGCACTGACTTCAGCACAGAGGGTACAAACACTGCATAAAATCCGGATCGACAGGATGATCTCTACCCCTGCAGAAGTAGTCTTCTTTATTGATGAGCTACTAAAGCAGCATAGACCTGGGTGCACAGGGCTGCAGCTGAAGTTCCCGGCATACCCCGCAGATGCAAGGCTATGTTTAGCCGCCCATATCTGTCACTATGTCAAGGTGATGAGAAACATAAGGGGAATAGAGAAATACCTGCTTGTCACTCACAAGAAACCTCACCATCGAGTGGCAGTCCAGACGATATCCAGGTGGCTCAGGATCGTCTTGGGTAAGTCAGGTATCGACACTAATGTCTTCAAATCCCATTCCACCAGGGCTGCATCAACGTCGGCGGCGAGAGTCATGGAGGTGCCCATGGACCATATTCTCGCTACAGCAGGATGGGCGAATGAAGCTGTATTTCAGCGATTTTACAACAAGCCTGTTGCTGCTCCTCTACAGTTCGCGGAGGCCGTGCTGAATGCAGGTCAAGAACGTGGAGGTGTCCCCGAATAAGGGGTTTTTTGCTTTGTTATTGATAAATATTATTCTTGTTTTTCAGTATAAGCAGTTTGGAAAATTGTTTACTCCCATCCATCCTTGCTAGTGGTGTGTCAGCATGGACGTGGTCCAGGGCGTGCAATCACAGAAGCTTTGAAGTCTTCACGAAGTCACTCACGTGACTCCGAAATGAAATAGTAAGATTAAATGAGAACTTACCAGTTCGAAGGTTGATCTTTATTTCATGAGGAGTTGCGATGAGGGATTTTGTGCCCTCCGCTCCCAACCCTCAATCATACTCAACTGGTAATTAGAGTCTCTTCAATCTTACTATGCCAAGTCATTTCTGTTGTTGGTTTCTGTGATTCCACACCGCTACTTTGAAGAATGTCGCGCATGCGTGCTGGCGGGTTCTTCACGAAATCCCTCATCGCAACTCCTCATGAAATAAAGATCAACCTTCGAACTGGTAAGTTCTCGTTTAATCTTACTATTTACCCACATTATACTGCATCTGCCTTGCATTTGCCCACTCACCCAGCCTATCCAAGTTAACTTACAGCCTCCTAGCATCCTCCTCACACCTAACACTGCCCCCCAGCTTCATGTCATCCGCAAACTTGGAGATGTTGCATTCAATTCCCTCGTCCAAATCATTAATATATTGTAAATAGCTGGGGTTCCAGCACTGAGCCTTGCGGTACCCAACTAGTCACTGCCTGCCATTCTGAAAAGGACCCGTTTACTCCTACCCTTTGCTTGCTGTCTGCCAGCCAGTTCTCTATCCACATCAATACTGAACCCCAAATACCATGTGCTTTAAGTTTGTATACTAATCTTTTATGTGGGACCTTGTCGAAAACCTTCTGAAAGTCCAGATATAACACATCCACTGGTTCTCCCTTATCCACTCTACTAGATACATCCTTGTTATATACATAATTACATAATTGTTATATGGTTATTATATGGTTATCCTCAAAAAATTCTATAAGATTCGTCAGAAATGACCTTTCGTAAATCCATGCTGGCTTTGTCCAATGATTTCACCACTTTCCAAATGTGCTGCTATCCCATCGTTAATAACTAGCAGTTTCTCCACTACCGATTTTAGACTAACTGGTCTGTAATTCCCAGTTTTCTCTCTCCCTCCTTTTTTAAAAAGTGGGGTTACATTAGCTACTCTCCAATCCTCAGGAACTACTCCAGAATCTAAAGAGTTTTGAAAAAATTATCATTAATGCATCCACTATTTATGTGGCTACTTCCTTGAGTACTCTGGGATGCAGCCTATCTGGCCCTGGGGATTTATCGGCCTTTAATCCATTCAATTTACCCAACACCACTTCCCGGCTAACCTGGATTTCACTCATTTCCTCCATCTTATTTGACCCCCGGTCCCCTGCTATTTCCGGCAGATTATTTATGTCTCCCCTAGTGAAGACAGAACCAAAGTAGTTATTCAATTGGTCTGCCATGTCCTTGTTCCCCATGATCCACTCACCTGCTTCTGTCTGCAAGGGACGAACATTTGTTTTAACTAATCTTTTTCTCTTCACATATCTATAAATACTTTTGCAGTCAGTTTTTATGTTCCCTGCCAGTTTTCTTTCATAATCTATTTTCCATTTCCTAATTAAGCCCTTTGTCCTCCTCTGCTGGATGCTGAATTTCTCCCAGTCCTCTGGTAGGTTGCTTTTTTTGGCTAATTTGTATGCTTCATCTGTTGTTTTGATACTATCCCTGATTTCCCTTGTTATCCACGGATGCACTACCTTCCCAGATTTATTCTTTTGCCAAACTGGGATGAACAATTGTTGTAGTTCATCCATGCAGTCTTTAAATTCCTTCTATTGCACATCCACTGTCAACCCTTTACGAATCAATTGCCAGTCTATCTTGGCCGATTCGCGTCTCATACCTTCAAAGTTACCTTTCTTTAATTTCAGAACCCTTGTTTCTGAATTAATTATGTCACTCTCCATCCTAATGAAGAATGGAACAATTAAATCCCTACTTGTAGCAGCACAAAAGATATGCGTATACTACTCTGTAAACCCATAATAAACTACAAAGAAAAATCAATATATATATTTGTAAAAACAAACAAACAATAATAGTGCAAAGCCAAAAATAATCTTCCCCAGGTCTATGTTGTTTGGAGTTTATTTGGAGGTGTTTAACGGCCTGATGGGTATTAGTGAGAAGCTGCTCCTCAACCTGGACATTACTATTTTCTGGCTCATATCTTCTTTCCGATGGCAGAAGTGAAATGAAATATTTTCCAGGGCAGTCAAGAGTCAAGAGTCAAGAGTGTTTTATTGTCATTTGTCCAAGATAGAACAATGAAATTCTTACTTCGTTATGGTTTCTGATGATGCTGGCTGCCTTTTTGAAGCATGGATTCCTGTAGATCCATTCGATGGTGGAG
Source organism: Raja brachyura (assembly GCA_963514005.1). Next base: position 84,182,067 of record OY740784.1, read on the forward strand.
AGGTCAGTATCTGTGATGGACCGGGCAGTGTTTATGACTTTTTATAATCTTCTTTGTTCCTGGATTTCGAGTTGATGAAGCAGGCTGTGATGCTACCAGTCAATACCAGCCACACACCATCCTGACTTGGAAATATATCATCTTTCATTCACTATGACTGAGTCAAAAGCTTGGAACTCCTTTCCTAACTGGATAGTGGCATACCCATACCTCAAGGACTGAAATGGTTTGCCCACGCCTTCCAAAGACAATTAGAGGTGGGAAACGTAATGCTGGCTCAGCTTGCAATGCACACATTCCTTGAATGAGTAACTAAGTGGCAAGATTCTGTGTTCTGCTCCGATCATTCAGCAGTCGGACAAAACAACCCCAGAGCAAGGCTATGGCTTCCTCATCAAAGATAGAATGGGTGAGGAGAGGAGAAGGAGAAAGAGGTGCAGTGCACAGGCCTTGAACCTGGTGAGACGCAGGAGGAGCCCGGCCAGGACTCACCCCACAGACCCCAGTCTCCCCACGCACTAGAGTCTCCCAACCCCTGCACAGTAGTTCCACAGCAATGGATAGAGTGGTCCCCAGCCAGCAACCAGAATGAATGGCTGCAGTTTGACCAACATCATTCAAACCACAGCCAAAGGAGAAGTAGATCGCCGACTCCAAACAATGACTGCCATCATAGTCAGTTAACCCCCTGAAAGATTTGGCCATCGCAAGAAAGGTAACGCCATGCCCACCACCTACACCATGAACCGCAGGGCCACCAAAATACACCAACTGCGGCTGGAGTTTTGAACCATCAAAAACCAGTACAAGACATCTACCGAAGAGGAGAAGCAAGCCTTGGCTGACCTACTAAACATCCTAAGGAAAAGGCTTATGACCCTCCGCAGAGCTGAGTAGCACAGGAGAAGAGGAAGAGAGAGAGCTAGGAAGCGAGCTGTGTTCATTTCCAATCCCTTTGTCTTTCCCAGGCGATTACTTGGGGACAAGCGCAGTGGCCGCCTCATGTGCTCAAAAGGTGAAGTAAATCACTTCCTCCATGACACCCTGAGCGATCCAATGAGGGAACTGGAGCTCGAACCCAACAAAGCTCTCATCAGCCCAGCCCCCCCAACAACAGAGTTCAATCTCAGTGCAAAAGGGTAGGAATCCGGGAGATCCCGGCTGCTTGGAGCACACTGGAGTAGTCAAGCAGTTCATTAGTGAAGCCCATGAAAACAGAGGCAACCTAGTTGTTCTGTGGTTGGTCCTCGCCAATGCCTATGGGTCCATACCGCACAAACTGGTTGAGCTTGCACTACACCGACACCATGTTCCCAGCAAAATCAAGGACCTGATCCTGGATTATTACCATCATTTCAGGCTGAGGGTGACTTCTGGGTCAAAAACATCAGACTGGCATCGGCTTGGAAAAGGAATAATTACGGGATGCACCATTTCTGTTATTTTTGCTCTTGACATGATCATTGGGGCCAAGTCAGTCGAGGTGGAATGCAGAGGCCCCCTAACCAAGTCTGGTGTGCAACAGCCCCCAATTAGAGCTTTTATGGACGACCTTACCATCACCACAACATCGGCCCCAGGAAGTAGGTGGATCCTACAAGGTATTGAAAAACTTGTCACCTGGGCAAGGATGAGTTTCAAGCCAACAAAGTCAAGGGCCATGGTGCTGAAGAAGGGGAAGGTGACTGACAGATTCCACTTCTTACTATGCGGAACTGCCATTCCCTCCATCACTGAGCAACCAGTCAAGAGTTTGGGGAAGCTTTTTGACGCAACTCTGCCGCCATTCTAAAGTCCATCGAAGACCTTGAAGCCTGGCTCACCAAAGTCGACAAGTCTGGTCTGCCTGCCAGATTCAAGGCCTGGATCTATTATCATTCCATCCTGTCCCAAGTCCTGTGGCCTCTGCTGGTTTACGCTGTTCCATTGACCACAGTTGAGTCCCTCAAAAGGAAGTTCAGCGGCTTTCTCCACAGGTGGCTTGGCCTTTCCCGCAGCCTCCACATTGCAGCACTGTATGGGACCAGTAACATCTTGCAGCTCCCATTCAGTGGCCTCATGGAAGAGTTTATGGTGGCGGGAACAAGAGAAGCTCTGCAGTACAGGGAGTCCAGGGACCAGAAGGTGTAATCGGATAGCATTGAGGTGAGAACAGGGAGGAAATGGAGGGCGGAGAAATCAGTGGAGGTGGCCTAAGGGTCATGCCTAAGGCAAAAGTGGGAGTCATAACAATTGACAGAGCAGGTTTGGGATAATTCCCTAAGACATCGGTTGGCAAGGCCCGGGGCAAGGAGAGACACCATCTAATCCAGGAAGAGATACAAGCAGGTGTGGAGGAAGAGATTGTGAGCAGGACGGAGACAGTCAGGCATCAAGGAGCGTGGACAAGGTGGGAGAGCATACCGCAGCGCAGGATTACCTGGTAATGCAGGCAGATTTCCAGCGTGTTCAGTTCATTGTCCAAGCTGTCTACGATGCCCTACCAAGCCCAGCAAACTTCTACATCTGGGGCAAGAACAAGACACCTTCCTGCCCACATTGCTCTGGAAGAGGATCATTAGAACATCTCCTCAGCAGCTGCCCAAAGTCCCTTGGGGAAGGTCGCTATCATAGAAACATAGAAAACATAGAAAATAGGTGCAGGAGTAGGCCATTCGGCCCTTCGAGCCTGCACCGCCATTCAATGTGATCATGGCTGATCATCCAACTCAGTATCCCGTACCTGCCTTCTCTCCATACCCCCTGATCCCTTTAGCCACAAGTGCCACATCTAACGCCCTCTTAAATATAGCAGTGGTGCCATGACCAGGTGCTCAAGGTGGTTGCTGAGAACCACTGCCATCGGTAACAGCAAACACCACCACACCCCAAAGAAATCAATCACTTTTGTCAAAGCTGGAGAGAAGCCTCGACCACAACCAAAAACAAGGATCTGGGCAAACAGCTGAAATTTCCACAGCACATCACAGCAACATCCGGTCAGACATGATCATCTCCGAAGTGACAAAACAGCTGATCATTCTGGAGCTGACAGTGCCCTGGGAAGAGCGTATTGAAGAGGCTAACGAGAGGAAATGCGCAAATAGACAATAGGTGCAGGAGTAGGTCATTTGGCCCTTCGATCCAGCACCGCCATTCAATGTGATCATGGCTGATCATCCCCAATCAGTACCCCGTTCCTGCCTTCTCCCCATATCCCCTGACTCTCTGTGAGAAAAAGTGTTTCTACGTCTCCGTTGTAAATGGTTTCCTCCTTATTCTTACACTGTGGCCCCTGGTTCTGGACTCCCCCAACATCGGGAACATGTTTCCTGAATCTAGCGTGTCCAAACCCTTAACAATGTTACATGTTTCAGTGAGATCCCTTCTCATTCTTCTAAACTCCAGAGTGTACAAGCCCCGCTGCTCCATTCTCTCAGCATATGACAGTCCAACCATCCCAGGAATTAACCTTGTAAACCTACACTGCACTCCCTCAATAGCAAGAATTTCCTTCCTCAAATTAGGGGACAAAACTGCACACAATACTCCAGGTGTGGTCTCACTAGGGCTCTGTACAACTGCAGAAGGACCTCTTTGCTCCTATATTAGATTCCTCTTGTTATAAAGGCCAACATGCCATTCACTTTCTTCACTGCCTGCTGTACCTGCATGCTTACTTTCATAGACTGATGAACAAAGACACCCAGATCCCATTGTACTTCCCCTTTTCCCAACTTCACACCATTTAGATATTAATCTGCCTTCCTGTTTTTGCTACCAAAGTGAATAACCTCACATTTATGCGCCTAAAAAACCATCTGCCATGCATCTGCCTTATCCCCCAACCTGTCCAAGTCACCCTGCATTCTCATAGCATCCTCCTCACAGTTCACACTGCCACCCAACTTTGTGTCATCTGCAAATTTGCAAATGTTACTTTGAATCCCTTCATCAAAATTGTTGATGTATATTGTAAATAGCTGCGGTCCCAGCAAAGTACCAGCTGATGTGCCAGGACAGCGGCTGGAGGACATACTATGACAATAGACAATAGACAATAGACAATAGGTGCAGGAGTAGGCTATTCAGCTCTTCGAGCCAGCACCGCCATTCAATGTGATCATTGCTGATCATCCCGAATCAGTACCCTGTTCCTGCCTTCTCCCCATATCCCCTGACTCCGCTATTTTTAAGAGCCCTATCTACTAGCTCTCTCTTGAAAACTATCTAGCTCTCTCTTGAAAGCATATGAGCACATAGAGGTGGGCTGTAGATGCTTTGCAGGACACTCTGCAAAGTTCTCAACCAGTTGGGCATTACGGGGCTGGCAAAGAAGAAGGCCATTCAATCCGCAAGCAAAGCCGCAGAGAAAGTTGCTAGGTGGCTTTGGATTAAGACGGCTGATTCGTGGGCGGTTGTTGCTGGCACACAAGTCGGGGCTTGATCAACCCTGGCTGGGTCGCTTGGGCGAGGGTGTCTGATGTTGTGAGACCCGAATGACCCGATGACCCCAGGTCATATCACTGATGATGCGTCCCAGCGCATCTAGAAGATGTAGCTTTCACACAATAGCCTGATGGGTGTTATGGAGAAGCTGCTCCTAACCCTGGACATTACCATTTTCAGGCTCTTATATCTTCTTTCCGATGGCAGAAGTGAAATGCGATCTTGGCCAGGGCAGTCAAGAGTCAAGAGTCAAGGGTGTTTTATTGTCATTTGTCCAAGATAGAACAATGAAATTCTTACTTTGTTATGGTTTCTGATGATGCTGGCTGCCTTTTTGAAGCAGGGACTCCTGTAGATCCCTTCGATGGTGGGGAGGTCAGTATCCGTGATGGACTGGGCAGTGTTCATGACTTTTTGAAATCTTCTTTGTTCTTGGGCGTTCGAGTTGATGAAGCAGGCTGTGATGCTACCAGTCAATACCAGCCACACACCATCCTGACTTGGAAATATATCATCTTTCCTTCATTATGAGTGAGTCAAAATCTCGGAATTCCCTTCCTAACTGGATTGCGGCATACCCATACCTCAAGGACTGAAATGGTTCGCCCACGCCTTCTAAAGGCAATTAAGAGATGGGAAAGTAAATGCTGGCTCAGCTTGCAAAGCACACATTCCTTGAATAAGTAACAAAGTGACAAGATTGTGTTTTCTGCTCTGATCATTCAGCAGTCGGACAAAACAACCCCAGAGCAAGGCTATGGCTTCCACATCAAAGATAGAAGGGGTGAGGAGAGGATTTATGAGGATGTGGCTGGTTCTAGGTTGCAGAAGAGAGGAGAAAAATGTAATAGTAACCTGAAAGGCAACTTTTTTACACAGGGTGTGGTGGGTATATGGAATAAGCAGCCAGGGGAAGTAGTGGAGCCAGGTATAAAAACTACATTCAAGAGTCATTTTGATAAGTACGCGAGAAGAAGTTAAAATGGATATGGGCCAAACATGCACAAATGGGATATAGCTTAGATAGAGCATCTTGATCAGCATGATTGGATTGAAGGGTATGTTTTTGCGCTGCATTGCTCTGTGACCAGGAGATAGCTCTGGCGGGTGGCATTAAGGACAATCCCAAAAGATTATATTAATACATAAGGGAAAAGGGTAAACATAGAAACATAGAAAATAGGTGCCGGGTATGTTTCTGTGCAGCATGGCTGTGAGTCAGAATCAATCTAAGACAGCCATTTGTGTCACACACAGCGATTCTTAACTCTTAGCTTCTGGTGAGTCACCGAATCATTCTTTTTAACATGGATTTCATTGATGTAAAAGAATATAAATTAAGAGTCCAAAAGACAGAAAAAGCATAGAAGAATCATGAGTGGTTAGAAATATTTGTTGGTATACAAATTCTCCAATTTTGCATTGAGGTAATGCCAGGCAGAAATCCTTGTCACAAAAGCTTGTCACTATCTTGCTATTGGAAGAGGAAACCTTGGTATACAGTCTTCAGAGCAATAGCAAGATAGTGACATGTGATTATAAATCAGAAAAGTAACTATTTTTTATTTTTGATGCATTATATTTTTTAACAACAAAATGGCATTCAATTAAAGGTGAAAAGCAGACAAAATAGACAAGAAAATAAGGTTCACTATATCTCTTTGGTCAGAGTACCTGATCAGTTTGTATAGAAATAAAAATTCCACGGAAAGTTAGTAATATTCCAGTATTAACTAGAATCATCTGCGTTGAGAATGTGTGCTGTTATATTGAAGTGTCTCTCTTGGTTGACTAATAGCATACTATGACTGAGCTAGGCTCATGACTTCTAAATGTCAGCTGAACCCCTGGGCAAAATTACTCTGATCGTTAAATGTGGTGTCCTTTCTGAATGTATTTATGATTTTGCTAGACTTACTGACTCAAATCTTCCCATTCCCCAAATATTAGATATAATAATTACTGTCTTAAGTTTTCTTTCATAACATGCATAATATAAACTTCTGTTGTTGGTGGTTTTTGTATCATTCTGGTCTGGTCTCTAATTTTTTGGCAAATGAATGCAACAAAAATGGACAAATAGAATTAAACTCCAGATTGACTGGGATCTGATCAAATAGAAAAACAACTTCCCATGTCTAGAATGCTTAACATATTGCAACTCTTCACAATATTAGAGCCTAAACTTTAAATGTAGTGGGATATTCTAAAAGTGATGTAAACATCATGGAATGAATGAAGGTCTTTCCTCCTTCCATATATTTCTTCAATGCTTCATCCACACCACCAAACTTGAAGGGCAAGGGCAGTAGATACATGAGAAGGCCACTAATTCTAAGCTGCACTCCAATTTACATAGCATCTTGACATGGAAACATCTAGATTGGGGCAAAAACATGCAACATGTCTGACTTACAGTATTGTGGAAATATATTTCTTTCTTTAAACTTTAACCTTCTCCTGGGCAGATATAAATGAGCCATAAATGCTTGCGTTCCCACACCACCCATATCCGTATTCAAGAAGCAAGGCAATAACAATGGTAAATGAAAGGAGGACAATGGTCGATTCCAAACTTGAGGAAATTTGAGCTCTGCTTATACATAAGGAAACAATTCTGTGATGTTTAATGTCTTCCTTCCCCCTTCAGACATCTTGCAAGTTCATCACCCTATCCAAGATATCCATAAACAAAAATAATGGACTTGTTTCATTCAGCGTCAGTCACCTGTTTATTATAAACATTGGCCACAGTTTGGCTGAAGTCATTGATACTGAGCCCTGAGGCAGCCTGGAAGGAGCTGGAGACAAAGGAACCATTGGGGCATGGTGAAACTTGGCTACAGCAAGCAATGCTGAGCTTGATCTGATACTTGATTCTTGGAAAATATGATATCTGTCTCTGCAATGCTACGGAGTAATGTTCCTCCAAACAATTTTGAAGGTTTTCTGAGAAATTATTCCTTTCGCTTTCCTTCCAATTGTATTTTTTTCATATACAATCTTCCCTTTCTCACATATGCACATCTTCCCTTTCTCAAGAAGGATTCTAAGCAAAGCAATAAGCCTGACGACCTGGGTCCAGATTTCATAGTCAAATAAGCGATCTACAAGCAAGTGCAAGATATGTACCATTTCTGAGGAAGTAGCTTCTTGGGAATACCTATACATTTTGATTGTTGGTCCTGGAGATAGATCAGTCTTGATTGAATGGCGGAGTAGACTTGTTGGACCAAATGGCCTAATTCTGCTCCTATCACTTATAATCTTAGGAAATAATGTTCATGTGACAGTAAGGTCAGGAAATATTGGTAAAGATTAGTAAGGGCAAAGTACACAGTTTATAGCAAAACCATTTGATAGCATTGATGTAAACAGAGATATTGAGGTCCAAACCCACAGCTCCCTAAAAGTGATAACACAAGTAGATAGAGTGGCAAAGAAGACATATGATGCGCTTGCCTTCATCGGTCGAGGCATCGAGTATAAGTTAGGAAGCCATGTTGCAGCTTTGTAGGGCTGTGTAGGGCTTTGGTTAGACCACATTTGGAGAATAGTGGCCAGTTCTGGTTGCCGCATTGGAAGAAGGATGTGGCTTTGGAGAGTTTGTGAGAATGATGCCTGGATTAGAGGGTATTGGCTATATGAAGAGGTTGGACAATATTTGATTGTTTTCTCTGGATTGTCAGAAGCTGAGGGGAGAACTGGTAGAAGTATACGAAATTAGGTGTAGACAGTCAGAATCCCTTTCCCAGGGTGAAAATATCAAAGACAACGGGGTATATCTTTAAGGCGAGAGGGCAGCTTTTTACAAGAGAGTGTAACACGCTGGACCGTGCTACTAGATGGGTGGTGGAGGCAAATATAAAAGTGGTATTTAAGAGACTTTTAGATGGCCACATGGATATGAAGGGAATGGATGGACATGGGTCACTTGCGAGCAGGGAAGATTAGTTTAGCCTGGCATCATGTTTGGTATGGTAAATGTGGGCTGAAGATGTATCAAAATCTTATAATTCTTTATTTAAATCTAATTTTCCTCAATTATTAAATAAATTAAAAACAAATATTTTATATTGGAAAACATTACCGATATCAATGATCGGTAGAATAAATGCCATTAAAATGATTTTTCTGCCTCAATTACTATATTTATTTCAAGCCATTCCGTTATATCTTCCTAAATTTTTTTTTTTTTTAATTGATTCTATAGTTAATAGCTTCATTTGGGATTACAAAAATCATAGAATAAGTAAAATACACTTATGTAAATCTAAGATAAATGGTGGATTAGCTTTACCTAATTTTTTATATTATTTTTGGGCGGTTCAGATTAAGAACTTTAATTATTGGTTGATACAGATGGAACAAGACCCAGCTTGGTTAAGAATAGAAAAGGAAGATTGTTTCCCTTTCGACATAAGCACAATACTCCTTGCCCCTGGGGTGGTACAAAAAAAATTATATAAGGCAAACCCTATAATTTTAAATAATATACGTACCTGGAAACAAATCATTAAGACTTTACATTTAGAGACTATACCACTTTGTTTACCAATTATGAATAATCCTATGTTCAAACCTTCGACATTGGATGTGGGGTTTAGACATTGGAAAAACTTAGGAATAATAAGGATAGAACATCTTTACAGGAATGGGAAATTCCTCTCATTCCAGGAGTTGAAAGAGATTTATGGACTGCAAGCAAATAATCTATTTAGATACTTACAAATTAGAGATTATGTCAAATTAAATACGCTAAATTACAGAAATAGAGAGCCAGGTATACTGGATGAAGTACTTAACAAGCATCCAACAACAGAAAAATTAATAGCATATATATATAATATTTTTTTTGGACAGGGAATTGCCAAAAACGGAACTATTCCGACAAAAATGGGAAAATGAAATTGGTTTATCTATAACAGAAGATTTTTGGGAAGAAAGCTTACAACGAATTCATCGCTGTTCGTTAAATGCCAGACATACCTTGATACAATTCAAAGTAATACATAGATTACACTACTCAAAAAAGAAATTAAATAGAATCTTTCCTACTATATCACCATTATGTGATAAATGTCAGTACATAGAAGCCGATTTAAATCATAGTTTTGTAATATGTACAAAACTTAAAAGTTATTGGACTGAGATTTTTAAAATTATTTCCACAGTTTTAAAGATCACATTAAGCCCTGACTCAAAATTAATTATATTTGGGGTTTTAGATTCAACTCAAATTTTAACAGTAAATCAAAGAAATTTTCTGGATTACTGTTTAATAATTGGAAAAAAATTAATATTACAATTTTGGAAGGGACCATTATCCCCGACAATTAAAATGTGGACAGTGGAAATGATGGAGACATTACAATTGGAGAGAATTAGATTTATCCTAATGGATAAACCTGAGATTTTTGAACAAATATGGTCTCCATTCACTGATTATATGAAGGGGTAGCTGGGCTCAGCATTGAAACTCAATGAGTACCCGGTGGAAAGATCAAACAAAAATGTTTAAGATCAGATTTATATACTTGTCTCCATATATTATAATTAAAAATTGTTCCATTCATTGACAAGTTGTATACCGTTTTCTTTTCCACAAATATTTTTATTTTTATTTTTTATTTTTTTGTTTTTTGTTTTTGTTTATTTTATTTTATTTTTATTTATTTATTTATTTTTTCTTCTCTCTCTTCTTTATATTAATCAACTATAATCATACTCTTATAATTATTCACTATTCTTTCTTTATACTTTTTTCACTCTATAAAAAAAAGTGAGGCCAATATATATATTTTGTTAACATTTATATAATTTTGGAAAGATGTATCAATTATATTTGGAAAAAAATGCTATATTATTTGTTATATGTATGGCCTCTAATAAAAATATATTCAAAAAAAAAAAAAAATGTGGGCTGAAGAACCTGTTCCTGTGCTGTACTGTTCTATGTTCTGTGAAGCATGGCTGCCAGTTTGTGTACAGCAAGCTCCACAATCTGCAAAATGCGATTGTGTAGATAAATTCACTTCAGTAATGCTATTTGAGGAATGGGTTTTGGCCAAGACACCTGTAATAAATCAAACAGAGAATGTTCTAATCTAAAATGAATGGGCATCTCGATACCACAGGGAGAGGTTGTAATAAAGAGTATAATTACATTTAAGGGGAGGCTGGATAAGGGAGAGGATGTAAAGGGCCATGCTGATGGATGTAGATGAAACAGGACGGAGTGGGGTTTATGTGGATATCAGGCACCTGTTTGCATTACTTGGGCAGAATGGCTTACTTCTCCATATAATGTCTAATCCTGTATGATAACTCACCTGTTCCTCTTCAAGCAAGTCGTGCAGGATCTTTGACTTCCATCTGAGTGAACAGAAATGGCCTGTGCTGTGAGTGCAACAAGTTTCATTCTGATCGTTGGTATATTGTAAACGTTATTGAGGCTTAAGTTTTTTTTAAACCGCGCGTGCGGTTCCTTCAGTCAGCGCTACGCAGATTGGTCTCTTCTCCTGTCAGTCAATGCCATGGCCGGGATGGCAATGCCCCTTCCTGGCCCACCGGCGGCGGCCTGTCCCGTGTCACTCACAAACTCCTCTATCCCCTCCTCACAGTAATTTGTCTATCGCAGCCGCGGGTGGGGGGAGGGGGGGGGATTGAGAGGCCCTGGTCCCGTCTCTCTCTGCCTCATCACTCACCCCACTCCCCCGGCCACCCTCTGTGGCAATGGTGCTCCCGTCTACCCGTCCTCTTGCTTCCGTTTCTTCCGCTGCCGCCGGTGCGGTAACTCACCCTCACGGCCTTCTCGAAGGAGATCTTCTCCACCAGCTCATCGAAACTCGTGGTGCCCACTGTGATGAACACCGACTCCATTCCCCCACCCTTTCTTGCTGTGGGTCTTGACCATAGCATCTTCTCACTCAGCAGTAAATGCCAGAGTGTTGTTCCGCAAACTACAACTGTCTTGGGACTTAATAATTCACCTCCAGTGCAATGCTACCAGCATCCTGCCACTGATAGCAAAATAATATGAAATTAGTTAGTGTGTTTTAAAGGTTTTATTTTATAGTTCTATCCACGAGCTTAAGCACATTTGAGATGGAGAGTTATAGTTAATTGATGAATGGTCAGGATTTATGTAATCTAGATATTGAAGATTGTGCTGTGGGAAGGATTTCGATCTTCCTGATTAAACACGATGGGTGAGCAGTTGTGGAGATTGGAGGATGTAATATCCTGTAATTAAATTGCCAGGAAATCTAGAACTGGCAACCCAAATTAGGGAGGCACATTTTAGGGGCTGTAACTCCATGGGAAAAGAATGGAAGATCTGTGAATCAGATATGGAGATCAGTACACATGATCATGATTCTACTCATTTTCAGGCAACTAAGATTAATTACTGAAGGGTGGGGATGGTTGAGAATTGGGTGCTTTGAATATTCCATTTAGCTCCTTCAACCTCTCACTGAGCAAGTATTTGCTTCAGCAGAGTTAAATTGAACGGCCTGCTTTCCATACTTTACAGTGATATTTAAGGTCACATATTATAAATATAAGGATGCTATATGTCCATTATGTGCAGTAAAATGGAATGCACAAGCAAATAATTGCTTAAAAGCAGATACGGGTGAATCAATGAGACTCATATTGATTGATGTTGCCATTAGTGTTAGTTCAGCAGTGTAGAGATACAGCGCGGAAGAAAGTCCTTCGGCCCACCGAGTCCATGCCGACCAGTGATCCTCGCCTACACACACTAGGGACAGTTACACTTATACCAATTATACACACCCAAGCCAATTAACTTACAAACCTGTACGTCTTTAGAGTGTGGGAGGAAACCGAAGTGTGGGAGAAAACCCATGCGGTCACGGGAAGAACGTACAAACTCCGTAGAGACATCATCTGTAGTCCGCATCTCTGGCGCTTCAAGCACTGTAAAGTAGCTACTTTACCGCTGCACCACTGTGCCGCTCTTACTGATCATGAATGACGCAAAATGGAAATTCAGTAGCAAACATAATAGTTGCCAGGAGCTTGCATAGATTATGATTGCATGGAAATGTAAACCATTCTGACATGAGTGTATGTTTAATATTGCTTCGATAATAGTTGCTTTACATCTATATATTACTAAAATTCTCATCTTGTTTGTTTGCGTGTGCGTGATTTTCCAAAACCCCGCCAAAACGCTACAATTTCCTGAGATGTAAATGAAACAAGATTGATGTTATATTTTACAAGTTATTTACATTTTAAACTTTACAGAAAACACTTTTTCAACCACTTTTCCACACGCCCTGCCCGTCAGCAGCGTTTAACATCACAATGACGTCACAATGGGATCGCAAATCTCATTTACATTAAAGATTTTGATTTTCAAAAAAAAAATCTGGTTTAATCAAATTCTTCCGTTTTCATTAACAGCTATGAATGAATGAATGAATGAATAGCCTTTATTGTCATTCAGACCTTTCGGTCTGAACGAAATTTCGTTAACACTGTGTTTAGGTTATTTTAAAGAAACAAAACACGATTTTCATTGTGGGACATGGGATAGAGGTGGAGAAGGATAGAGGGAGAGGAGGGCAATGGGGGAGGTGAGGAAGCAGAATGGGGGAATGGGATAGGGAGGAGGTGTGGAGTGGGGGAGCAGGGAGATAGAGGGAGAGGAGGGGTGTAGGGAGGGGAGTGGGGTTATGGAGCGAGGGAGTGACTGATGGTTGGGGAAAGGAGAGGGAGGGAGAAGTGAGGGAGTGGGGGAGGTGAGAAGGAGAGGGGAAAGACAAGGGAGGGTGAAAAGGAGGGGGAGGGAGTGCTGGGGATGAGGAGGAATGGAGGAGGATAGGGGTAGGAAGAGGGATGGCGAGGCGCAGTTGGGGAGGGATGCTGTGACTGGCGTCACAACGGGAACCCGTCAGCCTTCTGTGCGTAGCTGGGCACTATGGGTAAATGTTGGAATATTGAGTTGGGGGAACGGGGCCCAACGGGTCCCACTTAGTCAATTGTTACCTTAAATTATGCACTTAATAAATCAAATGTCTGGCCCTTTGAGATGGAACATGTTAATTGTTAACTGTTGTGTTTTATCTGGCTATAATGCATTCCTAAATGGCTTTATTGGACTAATTTAAATTTATTAATCTAATCTTGTATAAAAAGCTATAAAATATTACACAATCGTTGCCTCATATTTTACAGTTGCTACATCAGTTAATATTACAACATGGTCTGATTAATGCAGAATGCATCACCCAACCTCTCTCATCGATTTTCCGAAATAATATAATTATATATTTTGGAACTTTCCATTTTTCCACTAATATAATACTTCCTCTGGAAATTACAACAAATTGCCAGGAAATCAGCTTAAAAAGTCATCTTGATACGATTGAGCTGTATCCATAAAGATGTCTTGTAGCCAAATGTATTAACTATTTAGCTGTTGTGTATAATTTGAGTTGAATGTTAAGTAAAATTAAGTGTTCTAATGTAATACCATAATCCCAGTTGACAAACTGTGAACAAAGTATGTATTGGAGTTCCACACACTGGTATAATTGATTGCCTATAACAGTTTACAGTCTAGCTGCATATTATCGTACCAATCAGTCATATCCTACAAAGATCACTCATCCTTACTATAATCATTTGGTGTCCCTACAGAGTGGTTGAGCTATCAGCGAGTCATTAGATGCAGAAAAAAACAGCAAATTACTGCAACACAGCAGTAAATGCTATTATCCAATATTCAAAAGTTCATTTAAAATGTTATAACAATTTTTATATAATCTAGTTTTTATACTTTTCATTGAATATATATGATCACCAACACCCATTAATAAGGACCCAAGTACAGATTCTGTGCTTAATAAGGGGTAAATGTTTACAAATAATACCTACAATTTATAAGAAAATTGAGCAACTAATTTTGTTTTCCGTGGACCAAAGAAGGTTAAGAGGAGATGTGGTAAGAGGTATACATGATCAAGAGTTAAAAAAGAGTCAAGAGTGTTTTATTGTCATATGTCCCATAATATGCCCAATGACAATCTAATGCAGCACCACAACAGACTATGTAAACTAGTACATTGTAAACAGTATCATACACACACACATACGTACATATAAAAATCCAACAAACAATAATAGTGGGTTTAGATAGTATAGGCAGGTTAAGCTGTTTCCATTGCTGTTTGTCCAAGGACCAAGGAGCACAGATTTAAATTGAGGCAAATGTTTTCATACACAGGAAGGATGTAAATGCTGTGGAGAGGGTGCAGAAAAGGTTTACCAGAATGCTGTCTGGAATAGGGGGAATTAGCTGTTGGACAAACTCTAGAATGCCAGAGGTTGAGGGGAGATGCGATGGAAGTACATATAATCATGAGAGCAATAGATGGGGTAGACAGTCAGAACTTTTTTTCAAGAGTGGAAATGTCAAAGCCTAAAGGGGGACGAGCTTTAGTGTAAAGGGAGGAGAGTTTAAAGGAGGTATGCGCTGCAGGTTTTTTAAAAAGGGGGTGGTGGATGCCTGGAATGCGCTGCCTGGGGTGGTGGCGGAGGCATATACAATAGTTGGTTTAATAGACTTTTAGATAGGCACCTGGAAATGCAGTTACAGGAGAGATCTGAATCATGTGCAGGCAGATTAGATTAGTTTATCTTGGTATTATGTTTGGCATAGACAATGTGGCTGAAGGGCCTGTTCCTGTAATGTATCTTTATATGTTCTGTGTTCAAAATCAGAAGGAACTGAATAGGCAAGGGATGGAAAATAGTTTTTTTTCGGCTGTGGATTAAAAGTAGGGGAATGGAATTGATTTGATTGTTCTGCAGAGAGATGGATTTGATGGGCTGAATGGCCTTCTACGTAATATGAAAGCTATGATTCTATATCACACTAATTCTGAGAAGGAGCGTCATGGTGGTACAGCAGCAGAGTTGCTGCCTAACAGTGCCTGGGTTCGATCCTGACAGTGGGTGCTGTTTGTACAGAGTTTGTCTGTTCTCCCCATGACCTGCTTGGGTTTTCTCCGTGTGCTCTGGTTTCCTCCCACATGCCAAAGATGTACAGATTTGTAGGTGAATGGGCTTTGGTAAAATAAAATTGTAAATTATTCCTAGTGTATGCAGGATGGTGTTAGTGTGCAGGATTCGCTGGGCAACGCGGACTTGGTGGGCCAAAGGGCCTGTTTCTGCACACTATCTCTAAACGAAACAAAAAAAAAACAGAAACAGTGCCTCACACTGTCATACCAGGCAATCATCTCTGCATTCTTTATCTGGGATTTTACCGATTTGAGAGATGAGGCAGTGAAAACTATACAGTCAAGTGCTGCACTGAAGCTTCCTTGAAGCAAAATGTGTATTGGATTTAAAATAAATTGAAGTTAGATCAAATAATTTTTAAATTTATATCTTTGCTGGTTATCCAACAATAGACTCTAACCTGTTCAATTGGAAAATAAACAAGGTTGTATATGAACAAAGACACAGATACCGTATCATTAGAGGTAGACTCAAGTTGTCCTGCAACTTTAGGCACTGCACACCATATGCAAGAAGACGAAGAGATAGATTACATTTGTGACTAATCCTCCACAATGATTGTGAGAGTATGCCTTAATTTGGCAGTAAAGTGAAATATCTTGGGTTTTACACGTTTGTGGTAAATGAATGAGTGTTAAACGACTGCTACAAAACAATACCACTTCCCAGGCATTTCATGTTTGCTATGCAATTAAATTAACTAATGTCAAAGGTTTCTAGAAAGGGGTGTTTCGTTGGTGACATACAAAACAGCTGATGTGCCCACAGCACTGACTGTATACAATACATAGAGTGTGCCCTTACAGAGAGTGTAGCTTGTCTGTCGGGTTAGGGTTGGTGCTGGGGACAAAGATTAACACATTTCGCTTTCTATCCCCATTTTGAAGCTTTGCTATCTCGCATACTGGGCCATTCTACCGGAAGGTATTTTAACAAAGACATGGCATTTATACAGGGCAATTTCATTGCCACAGAAAGAGGTGTTGCCAAATTTTTATCACACAATATGGTAGTCAGAGTAATGTCGAGAGATCACAGGAAACGAAGAAGCGAGGAAAGCAGAAAAACACCCCATGTGTAACACGCCGAGTGCCAGTGTAGTCACAGGACCTTCCCAACGGAAGGCCTGATGGAACAGTTTGTAGCTGTGTTGTGATCATGGCCCGTGAAACTGTTGCAAAACATTAATTCATTAATTTGATCCGCTTTGCTGCATTGTGCCTTGCAGATGAGCATTGATAACACTATGTTTATCCCCATACAGACTGGCAACAATGATTCCACCAGGTCTCGTACAATCATATACAAAAAATAAATGATCCCAACCATTAAAAGCCTTCTGCTCTAACTCATCGCACCCTGTAGCACAGCAAGAGACCATTCAGCTCATTGTGACTGGGCTAGCTTCTTGAAAGAATTATCCACTTATTTCTACCAACCCCCCTCCTCCCTGCCTCTCTTTACTAGCTTTCTCCCTTCCATCTGTATGAAGAAATGTCCTGACCCAAAACATTTTATTTTCATTTCTGCCATCTGCTGAGAGTAGCATTTTATTTTTATCTATTTATCCCCATTTGCTTGTTCATTATTCATAGCCTTATGTTTTTTTTTCAAATATTTTTCCAATAATCTTTTGAAGGTTATTATTGTTTATTTATCCCACCATTCTTTAGGGTGTTGCAATCCTTAATTTGAGGAAGTACATTCTTGCTTTGAGGGAGTGCAGCATAGGTTTATAAGGTTAACTCCCGGGATGGCGGGACTGTCGTATGCTGAGAGGATGGAGCGGCTGGGCTTGTACACTCTGGAGTTTAGAAGGATGAGAGGGGATCTTATTGAAACATGTACGATTGTTAAGGTTTGGACATGCTAGAGGCAGGAAACATGTTCCCAATGTTGGGGGAGTCCAGAACCAGGGGCCATAGTTTAAGAATAAGGGATAAGCCATTTCGAACAGAGACGAGGAAACACTTTTTCTCACAGAGAGTTGTGAGTCTGTGGAATTCTCTGTCTCAGAGGGCGGTGGAGGCCGGTTCACTGGATACTTTCAAGAGAGAGCTAGATAGGGCTCTTAAAGATAGCGGTGTCAGGGGATATGGGGAGAAGGCAGGAACGGGGTACTGATTGGGGATGATCAGCCATGATCACATGGAATGATGGTGCTGGCTCGAATTATTGCACCTATTGTCTATTGTCTATAATCCTGATCATCAGTTTCAGTGCTCCCTAAATGCATCTCTATTCTTTTGCACATATCCCAAGACAATGTTTACAAGCCCATCTGAAGTTGAAAGAGTTCTTTCATGACGATCAAAATCCTGAATCCGGTAAGTCCGCACTGTGCCTGCTGCTGAAGTCCTGGGCCTGCTGCTGTTCTGGAGAGGCCGTACCAAACCAGTTGTTACGTCGCGAGGGGGGTGAAGATGCGACAAGGAGAAAAGTTGCATCTCCGTCGAGGTAAAAACATCGAGGTTTCCCCCTATCCCCCCCACCACCCCGCACATTAAACATACCGAGAAACATGAAATCATACATTTAGACGCACTAAAATATAACAAATAAAGTCAAAAGAGTAGACGGGCTGCTGGTGAGGGTGCTGCTCGCGGCGCCACCTGATGACATATATCTCCGTTATAAAACACTAAGAAATGGTTGAAATACTCCCACTTTTAGGGATTATCTTTGAGGAAAGCTGAAGTTTCGGGTTGAGATTTGAAAATTCAACACTTCTAAGCAGTTGTTTCTGCAAGAAATGTGTCGGAGGGGGTGGGGGGGAAGGGGAAAGAAAGAGCTGATGTAATGGTCTGCGATAGGAGGGAAGGGTGGAGAGATTAAGAGACAAAGGTAAGAAAAGTTCAAGACATAAGGCACAGGCAACGGGCATAGATAAATAAATGTAACAAAAGGCGGGTGCACAGGACGTGTGAGAGTGGACACAAAAAGCTGGAGTAACTCAGCAGCGTCTCGAATCGAAACGTCACCCCTCCTTCAATCCAAAGATGCGCCCTCCGCTGAATTACTCCAGTATTTTGTGTCTAACATTGGTGTAAACCAGCATCTGCAGTTCCTTCCTAAATGGAGATGTGAGAGTAAATTGATTCCACCTACTCTGCAAAAGAAAAAGAGATGTAAATTGAAGTTATGGAATGAACATTGAGTTATAAAACAATTATGTTCTAATATCTCCATACATGGCTCTAATCCAAATCTAAACTGATAACACACTTGTGAATCACATTGGGATGTTTCATTGCCGTGAAAATGCCAAAGTAATTCAAGTTGCTGATAATCAATAAGATATCTCCAAGGGTCTCATTTCGGGAAAGGCCTTGCACCTGACCTGTCAAACTACCCCCAGTCCTCGCTATCTGCTGATTTGCTATCCATATATTCACCAGTGGCCCAAGGCTCCATCTTGAATCTTTTAAATAAACATGCATGTACGTTGTGGAACCTACCTTTGTACAAATACCAGGACCAGTTTCTAGACCACTTGTGTCAAGTGGTTCCTTATTCTATTCTAATAGACAGCTTACACATCTGCATCTTGTGATTTCAAAATCGGCCTTTGGAGTGTCAATACATTCAGGAGAACCAGTTTGTTAACCGATATCATTTCCTATAATGCATTTTAATGTTTTCATGTGTTTTTGAAATAATTGTAGAATATTATAGTTATTTATGTTTATCTGTTAGGAGCAATGGGTACCAAAGAGAGTGCCTTGTTGGCATTGTTTATCTTCTCTTATCAGCATGAGGTTCTTGCCCTCATTCCTTGTGGATAATGAGGACACGGTGTACAAGTTACTTTTACAATGTGCATTCCGCTAGCAATGGCATCCCGCTTCTAAAACATAACAGCTCTCGGTCGCCGTATAGATTTAGGTTGAGTCGAGTGGAAAGTTGATCGGTGTGGAAACACAGGGAGTGTGAAGCTTGTGCATGCTGTCAACCGTTAGAGGAGGGAAGGAGTTGATAAGGGTTATGGTGCCATTCTCATCATCATGTATCATGTGTTGTCTTTATATTAACTGCGTAGCACGCAACAAAAGCTTTTCACTGTACCTCGGTACAATTGACAATAAACTAAACTAAACATCCCGCGGTCCGCAGTCAGTGCCAAAGCGGCCTGGAGTACTCTGAGAACAGAGTCCCTGAAATGAAAGAAGGACAGTAGGTTAGTTTTTTCTTACCAGCAGGTCCCTGCAGTAGAGGAGCAACGTGACTCCGAAATGAAATGAATTTCTAGAGTTTGCAAGATATCAATCATGAGCAGCAGGAACAATGTAACGCGGATTGGGCATGTGCCCATTGCTGGGCAATAAATTCTATTCACTGCTGTGGGATTCCTGGTGTGACTTTCTACTAACAGATCTACTAACATTATCTTGATGAAATTAAACTGCTGGAAGATCAGGCAGTATTTATGAAAAGAATTGGACAGACAATGTTTCGGGTCAGGGCCTTTCTTCGGACTGTTTTTGACTCAAGATTTCAGTATCTGCAATCTCAATGTCAACATTATCTTAACAACTGGATAATTTGACAGCACCATCATTTTTCTCCCTTGGCCTACCCTTCCTACTCACCCCCCCTGCCCCACCTACCTGGTTCTATTTTCTATTAATTCCTCCCTTATCCAGTTCTATTTATTCTATTTCTCTACCTTTCATAAGGTCATAAATGATAAGAGCAGAATAAGGCCATTCCACCATTCAATCATGGCTGATCAATCTCTCCCCCAAACCTCATTCTCCTGCCTTCACCCCATAATCCCTTTCCCTTTATCTCTCCACCACCCCCATCATCTGACTGTATCTGCCCTCCCTTATCTAGTTTCACTATCACTTCTGGCCTCTGTCTCATCCCTCTCTCTCATCTCTCCCCTCTCAACTCTATGTTTTGAGTTGAGACCCTTCAGACTGTGAAGAAGTCTGAAGAAGGGTCTCGACCCAAAACGTCACCCATTCTTTCTTTCCAGAGATGCTGTCTGTCCTGCTGAGTAACTCTTACATTTTGTGTTTACCTCTGACAGTACCTTTTCTTCTCCTTACTGCAATCAGTCTGGAGAAATGTCTCAACAGCACTGGAGCTTAAATTTTGTGCTCAAGTCTTTGAAGCAACGTTTTTAACCAATGGGTTCAGGAGCATGAGAGCTGCTCAGTGAGCCAGGGCTGACACAATGCCCATTGCGTTTCCGCAATGATCGTACTTTCTTTGAATCCTATCACTTGAAAACAGCCGCTGGACCAGCATGAGGCAAGGAGGCAGTATGATGGGTACAATCTCTTTGGATTTCCAGTCTTGAAAGAGAAGCAGGTTCTTATTCCTTTCTGAACTGCAGATGCTGAAATCTTGAGCAAAAAACAAACTGTTGGAGGAACTCAGTGGGTCAGGCAGCCTCTGTCGAGGGAAATGGGCAGACGGTATTTCAGATTATAATGTTTCATCAGGACTCCATCATCTCATAGAGTCATAGAGTCCTACAGCATGGAAACAGGCCCTTTGGCCCAACTTAACCAACATGCCCCATCTACACTAGTCCCACCTGCCAGTGTTTGGCCCATATCCCTCCAAACCTATCCAATTCATATATTAGTTCAAATTCCTGGGATGGCAGGACTTCCATATGAAGAAAGACCGGATAGACTCGGCTTGTACTCGCTGGAATTTAGGAGATTGAGGGGGGATCTTATAGAGGCTTACAAAATTCTTAAAAGGGTTGGACAGGCTAGATGCAGGAAGATTGTTCACGATGTTGGGGAACTCCAGAACAAGGGGTCACAGTTTAAGGATAAGGGGGAAGTCTTTTAGGACCAAGATGAGAAGATCTTTTTTCACACAGAGAGTGATGAGTCTGTGGAATTCTCTGCCAGAGAAGGTAGTTGAGGCCAGTCCATAGGCTATATTTAAGAGGGAGCTAGATGTGGCCCTTGTGGCTAAAGGGATCAGGGGGTATGGAGAGAAGGCAGATACAGGATACTGAGTTGGATGATCAGCCATGATCATATTGAATGGTGGTGCAGGCTCGAAGGGCCGAATAGCCTACTCCTGCACCTATTTTCTATGTTTCTATGATTCTATGTCTCTTAATGTTATGATAGTACCTGCATCAACTACCTCATTGCACATACGCACCACCCTTTGTGTAAAAAGTTACCCCCCAGGTTACTATTAAATCTTTCCCCCCTCACATTAAACCTGTGTCCTCTGGTTCTCGAGTGGTACAACCAGCCCACCCACTTGCCCTGCCAAGCATCACCTGTCCCACCTGCACAAGAGTGCTTGTGACAATGGTCTCATCCGGCACCACAGATCCCAAGCAGCAGCAAGACATCCTCGGCACCTCAACGGCCTGAACGTCGATTATTTTGCAAATCCCCGTGTACTTGAAGCTCTTCTTTGTGCACTGCCAAAGTGCGGTGAAAAATTGACGTCTGTCAACAAGTCCGAATTTCAATTTAACAAAATTAATACTTCTTGATAGGAAACTAAAATCTGTCAAAAGCATTAAGTATGGCAATCATGCACTTCTTTATAATGCGGACCGGTATCAGGGAAAAAATGTGTTAATTGCTGTGCTAATTACAACATGATTGCTTTGCACTTGTTTCGCACTTGCAGGTGATTAAATTTTTAACGAAGCATAATACTTGGCACCATTAGCACTGTTAACACATTTCTTCATCTGCCTTGGGGAGAAAAAAAAACACTTGCACTGAGTCCTTTCCCTGGCTGAGATAACCATGGTGTGTTTTGGAACGGACTCCCCTACTCCAGTCTGTCAGAAAAACAGTCATCTCTTGCTAGTGGAAATGCAGCAGCCCTGTTCTTGTCCAACCCACCACCCCCTCCCCATGTCTCCCTCTCTCGGCGTGTTGTACCAACCAGATGCTGACGCCGAGTTCACAGAGGCATTTAGCTTAGAGAAAGCAGACAATGGTGTTTACGAACAATCCCTGTTTTTAAATTAAAAAATCAGCTCCCTAAGGCAGAGGGTGGGGGGGGGGGGCAGAAATGACAGCAAGTTCCTTTTGATTTATTTATTATTTTGCATCTGTGTGTGTGTGTGGTTGCATAGCATGCAGCGTGTGTCCAGTCCCAGCTGAATCAAAGCATGAGAAAGTTGCATCTGTTCCATAAGTGGGCTCGTATGTTTGTGCTCCTATTGTGAAAGTGACACTGCGTGCACACTCACACACATGGGCGCAGAGAGCCCCTGTGTGATCTGGGCTGACATTTGCTTTCCCAAGAGTGCAAGGAGTAAAGGTTGGGTGGCAACATCTGATGACGAGTTTCTGTCCTCAGGCTAAATTATATTGCCCTGCAGAATGCTGGGAGTAGATATAGATTTGGAGAGGTTCTGCAGTGCCATTTTCGACACTCCACGCACCACCAGACTCCACACAGCCCTCTGTTATCAATAAACTAATGATCCTATTATAATAGCGTGCCATTTGTTTTCTGTATTTCAGGAAGCTTAACTTGACATTTGTTAATTCACTGACCCTGCCAACCAATGCAGCATCAGGTTCTGACGCTCTCGGTTCAAGGTTTATTTATTTTCCCGTGCCAGCGACCTCTCATTTGTTGCAGATCAAAACAGGGCATGTGGTGCCAGCCTAGCGCATGGTTTGTGCTCTCATGATGCAGCGGGAGATTTACAGAAAGAGAGGCAACCATTTGGCCTGCTGCATCTGTGGCAACTCAAAAGGACACAGTGCTGGAGTACTCAGCAGATCAGGCAGCATCTCCGGTGAACAGGGATTAGGTGACATTTAGGGTCTCGACCTGAAACCTTACCTATCCTTGTTGTCCAGAGATGTTGCCTGACCTGCTCATAAATTCATAAGTTGTAGGAACGGAATTAGGCCATTCGGCCCATCAGATCTACACTTCCATTCAACCCCATTCTCCTGCTTTCTCCCCATAACCCCTGACACCCGTACTAATCAAGAATCTTTCAATCTCCACCTTAAAAAATCCATTGACTTGGCCTCCACAGCCTTCTGTGGCAATGAATTCCACAGATTCACCACTTTCTGGTTAAATAAATTCCACCTCATCTCCTTTCTAAATATATGTCATTTTATTCTGAGGCTATGGCCTCTGGTCCATCACTCTCCCACTAGTACAAACACCCTCTGCTGAGTTTCTCAAGCACTTTGTGTCTTTTTGCGTATCAACCAGCATCTGCAGTTTTTTGTTTCTATATTTTGTGCCAACCCATACTCATGTGCTGGATATCTGGCACGATGGCACAGCTGACAAACTGCCTCAGGTGCCAGAGACCTATGTTCAATCCTTACCTACATATTTACATGTTCTCCCTCAGACCACATGCTTTTTCTCTAGGCTCTGGTTTCCACCCACATCCCAAAGGTATGCAAATTGGTAGGTATATTGCCAAATTTCTGTTTCCCTAGGATGTTGCTCAATGTGGGGGACGTCAATGTGCGGGAGAATTACAGGGATAAATAGTATAGGGGAATGGAATTGATTTGTAAGTAGCACTGGCTCAATGGGCTGAACGGCCTCATTCTTGGTCATTAAGAAGTCTGAAAAACCCCAAATTGCCAGATGTACACATCGGATTTGTCAGCTTCTATATAAAGGAAATTAGGTTAATGTCTTAGGTATGATTTCCTAATGATAAGGTCTAGTTTTGACTTTCCATATAATGTACAATTCAATGTGTGCCAGACAGCCACCAGAATCTGGTCAAGGGCAAGCAAATCACATAGGGAGAGGCAGTAGACTATCCAACAAATGTGTGTGCAGTGGTACTTGGGGGCGCAAATGTGCCACTTAGGGCGGCACTGTGGCACGCAGCACAGAGTTAGCACGTTCCTCCCACATTCCAAAGACGTGCAAGTTTGTAGGTTAGACACTAAATTCTGCAGTAATTCAGCGGGTCAGGTAGCATCCCAGGAGAAAAGGAATAGGTGATGTTTTGGGTCAGAACCCTTCTTCAGACTGACTCCAGCATTTTGTGTCTATCTACAGTATAAACCAGCATCTGCAGTTCCTTACTGGACAGGTTCGTAGGTTAATTGGCTTCCATAAATTGTCCTTAGTGTTTTGGATAGAACTAGTGTATGGGTTGGTTGGTTGGTGTGGACTCGGTGGGCTTAATCTCGCTGTATATCTATACTAAATTAAACTAAACTGAAATAGGCATCATGGTCAAACCTGTCCTTTTCCTTTGGGAAGGAGCAATCCAGAATGGATGAATGTGAAGGTCATTTTTTGCAGATATTTACAACTCTGTGACATCGCTTTTCATTTCTAGGTTATTGCTTGCCCCCAGATTTAGGTGTTATCTCACTGGATGCCACGCCGTCCGCTGACAAGACCACAGACTATGCAATTCTCCACTTAAATGTTATTCGCTCTTTCCCTTTTCCCCTTCAGGACACTCCATAAAACCCTCCTCTTTGAGATAATCTTAAGCAGAGTGTTAAAAAACAAAAGTGAAATGCTGGCACAGTGGTGCAGTGTTAGAGTTGCTGCCTTACAGCGCCAGAGATTCTGATCACAGGTGCTGCTGTATGGAGATTTAGACGAGGGAATTAAAAGTGACATCTCCAAGTTTGCCGATGACACAAAGCTGGGTGGCAGTGTGAGCTGCGAGGAGGATGTTATGAGGCTGCAGGGTGACTTGGATAGGTTGCTTGATAGATTGGACAGATGTATGGCAGATGCAGTATAATGTGGATAAATGTGAGGTTAACCACTTTGGTGGCAAGAACAGGAAGACAGATTATTATCTGAATGGTGTCAGATTAGGAAAAGGGGAGGTGCAGCAAGACCTGGGTGTGTTCGTACTTCAGTCGCTAAAAGTAAACATGCAGGTACAGCAGGCGGTGAAGAAAGCTAATGGCATGCTGACCTTCTTTGCGAGAAGATTTGAGTTTAGGAGCAAGGAGGTACTACTCCAGTTGTACAGGGTCCTGGTGAGACCGCACCTGGAGAATTGTGTGCAGTTTTGGTCTCCTAATTTGAGGAAGGACATTATTGCTATTGAGGGAGTGCAGCATAGGTTCTTGAGATTAATTCCCGGGATGGCGGGACTGACATCTGACAAAACAATGGGTCAACTGGGCTTGAATTCAATGGAATTTAGAAAGATGAGAGGAGATCTCATAGAAACATATAACATTCTTAAAGGATTGGACAGGCTATATGCAGGAAAAATGTTCCCGATGTTGGGAGATTCCAGAACCAGGCGTCGCAGTTTAAAAATAAGGGTAGGCCATTTAGGACTGAGATGAGAAAAAAAAATTCACCCAGAGGGTTGTGAATCTGTGCAATTCTCTGCCATAGAAGGCAGTGGAGGCCAATTCACTGGATGTTTTCAAGAGGGAGAGATGTGTTGGACTAAAGATGTGTTAGGGCTAAAGGAATCAAGGGATATGGGGAAAAAGTAGGAACGGGGTACTGATTTTAGATGATCAGCCATGATCATATTGTATGGCGGTGCTGGCTCAAAGGGCTGAATGGCCTACTCCTGCACCTACTTTTCTATGTTTCTATGTTTCTATGTACATTCTCCCTGTGACCACATGAGTTTTCTCTGGGTGTTCCAGTTTCCTCCCACACCTGTAGGATAGAACTAGTGCATGGGTGATTGCCGGTCGGTGTGGACTCAGTGGGGCAAAGGGCCTGTTTCTGCATTGTATCTCTGAATTAAACTACACAAGTCCTTTTCTGGTCATTAGATGTTCATCAGAAGTAAATATAGATAGTGATGAAACAGTCTTAACCATGTCCAAAGACAGGAAAGGTTGAGGATAAGACAAAAAAAAAGGGAAGATCTGTCATCAAATGCAGTAATGCAGGAAATAAATAAATAATTAAAACAGATCATGTGCTTGTTAAAGATGGTGGTAATGGGGCATGCTTTGAAGTTTGCATCTGCTCACAAGAATTGCCTTCTGATGTCTTTGAGCCTATATTTTGATTGTTGAGAAGAGCAGTTCCATTAGAGATGATCGGCATTCTGTCTTCACACAGCAATCATTGAGTCAAAGGATTGTACAGACAGAAGTAGGCCCTTTAGTCCACCATACACATGACTAGCAAGATTGAACGAGAACTTACCAGTTTGAAGGTTGATCTTTATTTCATGAGGAGTTGCGGTGAGGGATTTCGTGAAGAGCCCGCCGGCACGCATGCGCGACATTCTTCAAAGTAGCGGTGTGGAATCACAGAAACGAACAACACAAATGACTTGGCATAGTAAGATTGAAGAGACTCTAATTACCAGCTGATTATGATCGAGGGTTGGGAGCGGAGGGCACGAAATCCCTCACCGCAACTCCTCATGAAATAAAGATCAACCTTCGAACTGGTAAGTTCTCGTTCAATCTTGCTATTTCATTTCGGAGTCACGTGAGTGACTTCGTGAAGACTTCAAAGCTTCTGTGATTACATGCCCTGGACCACGTCCATGCTGCACACCACTAGCAAGGATGAATGGGAGTAAACAATTTGCTGAAACAGGTTATACTGAAAGACAAAAAGAATATTTATTAACAACAAAGCAAAAACCCCTTATTCGGGGACATCCCCACGTTCTTGACCTGCGTTCAGCACGGCCTCCGCGAACTGTAGGGGAGCAGCAACAGGCTTATTATAGAATCGCTGAAACACAGCTTCATTCGCCCATCCTGCTGTGGCGAGAATATGGTCCATGGGCACCTCCATGACCCTCGCCGCCGACGTCGATGCAGCCCTGGTGGAATGGGACTTGAACACATTAGTGTCGATACCTGACTTACCCAAGACGATCCGGAGCCACCTGGATATCGTCTGGACTGTCACTCGATGGTGAGGTCTCTTGTGAGTGACAAGCAGGTATTTCTCCATTCCTCTGATGCGTCTCGTCACCTCGACATAGTGACGGATATGGGCGGCTAAACATAGCCTAGCATCTGCGGGGTATGCTGGGAACTTCAGCTGTAGCCCTGTGCACCCAGGTCTATGCTGCTTTAGTAGCTCATCGATAAAGAAGACTACTTCTCCAGGGGTAGAGATCATCCTGTCGATGCGGAGTTTATGTAGCGTCTGTACCCTCTGTGCTGAAGTCAGCGCTAGTAACATCACCAGTTTCATGGTGAGTTTGTCCAGCTGTAGCCCTTGCATGGGTGACCACGTCCTGAGCAGGGTTAGTACATCCCTGACATCCCAGGTGATATTATAGCGTGGTGTAGGCGGATTCATATTGAATATACCCCGCATGAGTCTGGACACTAGCCTGTTGGATCCTACCTCAATCTTGAGGTAGAATGACAGCACGCTTCTGACGCTGTTGATGGCACTGTAGCTTAAGTGTTCATCATGGTGCAACCCCGCGAGGAATTCCAGGACGTCGGCTATGGATGCATCGTCATATGTGATGCGAGAGCGGCTACAGTAGGCTTCCCATTTTCTGATGTGGGAAAGGTATCTTCGCCTGGTCGACTCTCGGCACGACGCCCCAATGGTATCCATAGTTCGAGTTGAGAGGCCATACTGCAGCAATGGCCTGGTTAGAACCTGCAAGCCAATAAATTTAAATAGCTATGGCAGGGATGTGGCTCCCTTGACACAGGGTGAGTAACCAATTGTGGGCAACCCTCTAAGAGGACCCAAGGCTGACTGATCATGTCAAAGACCACCGGATACCATGGCTGCGTGGGCCAGTCGGGTATAATAAGAATGCCCGTGGCAGCATCCATCTGGATCTTTCGCAATACCCGACTGATGAGGCAAAACGGGGGGAATGCATAGAAAAACCACTTCCCCCAGTCGAGCGAGAATGCATCCATCGCCATTGCCCCAGGATCTGGTTCCTATGAAACGTATGTTGGTACCTGATGGTTCAACCGTGACGCAAAGAGGTCGATATCCGGTTGACCAAATTTGGCTGTAATTTTGGCAAAAATTTGAGGATGCAACATCCATTCGAGATTGTCATTAAACTTGCGTGACCTGGTGTCCGCCACAGTATTGAGCTCACCTGGTAAATAGGTAGCTGAAATCCAAATATTCCTGTCAATGCACCAGAGCCAAATTGTATTAGCCAATCCATCACATGAAATTGACCTGGTACCGCCCATATGGTTTAAATATGCCACCGCCATGGTATTGTCTATTTGGAGACGGACATGAGCACCAATAAGATTGGAACAATAAGCACGAAGTCCGTGAAATGCTGCAAGCAGCTCCAAATAGTTTATCCCTTGTGACAACAACATAGTAGATTCAAGGGTGTCCCATCTGCCCCCGCAACTAGAACAGTTATCCGTAGCTCCCCAGCCATAGGAGCTTGCATCGGTTTGCAAGTATACCATCGGATTGGGCACAATAATGGGTTTGAATGAGCTACTAATATGGCGCACCCACCATTGTAACTCAATCTTAGCTTTAGAAGGCAGCCGCATTGGTCTGTCAAAATGACCGGCGTTCCGCTTTAACACGGAGATCTTGGCTCTTTGCAAATTTTGATAATGCAAAGGCCCGTATTGGGCTGCTGGAAACAATGCTACGATTTTGCCAATCACCTTAGCTGTTTGTCTAATTGATGGTATACTGGCGCAGGCTAAATCCTGACACGCTTGGGTGACATCCCCAACCTTATTAGTCGGTATGGTGGCCCTCATGCGATTGGAATCCACCGTAAATCCCAGATAATCCATGACCTGGGAAGGGCAGAACTTTGACTTGTCTGGATGGACAATAAACCCCAGCCGCTGAAAAATTGCGACAGTGGCTGAAACTCCCCGTTCAGCCGCCTCCAGGGTATTGCCAACAATCAGGATATCATCCAAATAGGCCATTACGATATGCTGCTGCTTCCGTAACTGGGCCATGATAGGTTTTAGCAATTTAGTAAATAGTCTAGGGGCTGTAGTAAGCCCATTTGGCAAAGCCCTGTATTGCCAGAGCTGACCCATCCAAACAAATTTTAAGAACTTCCGGTGATGTTTCCGAATGGATACAGAATAGTACGCATCTTTTAAATCAATGCATGCCATAAAGCAGCCATGCGAAATCAATGACTTGGCTGTCTCAAAAGTGTCCATTTTGAAATGGGTGTATGTTACAAAAGTATTCAAATGGGTCAGATCAATAATCACTCGACAGCCTCCATCCTTCTTAGGCCTGGTAAATATATTTGAGACAAATTTAATTGACTCGTGCATAGTTTTTTCTATCACGCCTTTTTGTTCTAACCTTAAGATCTCAGCATAGCCTGCTGCCTGTTCAACGGCAGACAGCGCAAACGTCCGATTAGGCATATGCTGGGATGGAGGAATGTCCCCGTTAATAAACTCAATTTGATGACCCCGAATACTCTGCAAAATAAACTCATAGTGATCTTTCCCCATGTGATAGTTCCCCATGCCCCCAAAAAGAAATGGAGGCGCCCACCAACATGTGAAGTTAAATGTACGGATAAATGAAAACCAGACCGCCTCACCTCCGTGGTTACCGGCGGTCCTTGACATGTTTGGGTGGTCGTGGAGGTGCTGGGTTGGGCTGATACTGTGGTGTCCTCATCTTCCACTGGGGCCGCTGCGGACCTTGCCCTAAAAACGCCCGCTGCTGCTGGGGCTGTTGATAGCGAGGCGGAGCTGGAGGATAGGTTCTTGTCGATGTGGCGACAGGGCCTCGTGGCCGAACAAATGGAGCTTTCGGGGCCGACGGTCTGGGGGCGATCTGCGACCGCATGAGTCCCACCGTCTTGGCATGCTCGTCGAGCTCTTTGACCCTCTTCGGGAGGTCTTCTCCGAAGAGCTGTCGGGGTGGCGGCAGCGGCGGCGGCGCTTTGTACAATCCAGCAAACTTTGGGTTGAGCGTCGGGCGGATGCTGCTTTTTCTAAAAGCATTTATTTCATGTTGGGTGGCACATAACAGTGCCAGCGCATCCTCCTGGTCCAGATTTAGGTCTTCCCCGTCTACCAACCGCACAAACGCGGTAATACCGGCCGTGAGGAGCTTCAGGATCCGTTGGAGTTTCAACTCCTGAGTACGGATAGCCGTGCCGATGTTGCCCCATATTGGCGTATTGACCACAGGCACATTGAGGGAGTTGCAGTTGGACGGAGCCTTGTGCCGATTGATGGCCTGAGAGAGGACTTCCTCCTGGAGCTGGTGGTTGGTGAGGAAGTCCACAGTGGCAGCCAGTTTGGGATTGAGAGGTAGCCCAGTTGTGTGTGGAGCAGCGAATTTCGCCGCCACATCCAGGAGCTCTTCCGGCGGTAATTCCGACGGAGCGGGTGTAGGGTCGACAAATCCTTCCTCTTCAGGCTGTTCCAGACTGGCGATGGAGACCGGTGATACTGCCCTGTGCCTGTCAATGCTGGATGCTTGCTGCTGTTGATTGTGTAGCAGAAGCTCCAGTAGCTCCAGTAGCCGCTCCATGCCCACGTCGTGGACCTTGCCGACGCATGGTCTCGTCCTCCCATCCATGGGGGACTCGGCGACCGTGGCGGGACCCTACCCAAATGACCCGTCCCGGCGTCGATGATTGGAGGGTCGACACTGGACCTCACAGTGGACCTGGGTCCCGCCGCTGAACCAGACCGCAACTCGGCGGCAGGTAATGCCTTAGCCCCAGAAGGGTTAGGCTTGCGGGCTCCTCCCCTCCCCCTACTCGGAGGGCTGAGGGAGAAGGGCCGTGCAGCTGCATGCGACCCCTTGCCCGAGGCCGCCAACGGGTCCGTTGGCGACCTGAAGGCTGAAGCAGGGTCCACCTGCTCTGGTGGCACACCGCAGTCCTGCTCCTCGAACTCCTCCCCGGAGCTGCGGTGTGGCAGCGGGTCCGGTCCTGCAGTAACAGGGCTACCCGGTTTCCCCGCCTTCCTCCCGGCCTGTTTCACAGGTGTAGCCGATGATGAGGCTTCCGGGACAGATGGCCGGCGACTCCGAACGGACGTCTTTCGGCCCTTCGTACTCCCGTCCATGTCCTTGCTGAAAGAGAAACACAAACAGCAAGGACCAACCAACTTAAGGTTAGTACAACTTACCTTAGCGGTCACTTATGAAGGGCTGGCGGGGAGCGCACCCCACCGCCAGCCGTCGGCAGCAATGCGTTGCGCCGATATGTCGCGCATGCGTGCCGGCGGGCTCTTCACGAAGTCACTCACGTGACTCCGAAATGAAATATCCAGTATCTATCATATCTATCTGTACTAATCCCATATGCCAGCACTTGGTCCACCCCATACTATGCTTTGTTAATCAATGCTTGTCTGGCTGCATTTTAATTGTTATGAGCACACCTGCTGCTACTTCCTATCCATATACCAACCTCCCTCTGAGTGAAAAGAAAATCCCTCAGTCTTCTCTAAACCTCTTATTAGAGTAACCTAAATGCAGTGCCCTCTGGTCAGACACCTCTGCCATGTGCACAAGTATTCCTGGAAAAAAAAATGAGTGGAGCAACCGGACTGACATGTTTGTAGAAGCTCCAGGCTGCACCGCATCTACAGCCTAACACCGCAGGGTAGCCTTAACACCACAAACAGTTCATGAACAATGAGTTCTGATCTGTGCTGCTTGGTTGCATGGTTTGCATCCTTGCATCCCTGCATCCTTTACGCTGGATTATCGACTGGCTGATTGCAGCTTAATGATATGTCACTGTTGTGGTGTCAGGTCAGATTGAGCCACAGACCATGGGCTGGGATGATTCTAGTTGATCACTCATTCATTAAGCCATTTGTGTCAATGTTGTGATGTCGCATTAAATTTAGTGACAACATCCACCACTTTGCCCTTTGCCCTTATTAATTCCCTTTGTGACAAACAAACCTCACAACACCTCTCATCGTGATTCCTTACTCTCAAATCCAACCTGACTGTCCCTAATCTGTGGTAGGCAAAAGTGCTGAAGAAACTCAGCGGGTGCAGCAGCATCTATGGAGCGAAGGAAATAGTTCGGGCCGAAACCCTTTTTCAGCTGTCCCTAATCTGTTCTGTGCCTATCCAAATGCTGGTAGATATGTCCCTAAGAATCCCCTCCAACAACGTTCACACCACTGATGTCAGGCTCACTGGCCTGCAGTTCTCTGGCTGCCCTTTCTGCCCTTCTTAAAGTTAGACATCCCCCACTCTTCTGGAACTTCAACTGTGGTTAATGATGATGCAAAGGTCTCTGCAACGCCCTCTAGAATTGCCTCCCTAGCTACCCACAAGGTCCAGGGATGCACTTGAACAGGCCCTGGTGTTTTATCCACCTTAATACACTTTAAACCTGCCAGTACCTCCACTTTTGTAATTTGTATACAATCTAAGACATCATAACTCCTATTGCTCAATTATTTAGCTTCTGTAACTCTTTTCTCAGTAACAACGAATGAGGACTATTCATTTAATATCTCCCATCTCTTGTGACTCCACACAAAGAGGGGCATGCTGATCTTTAAGGTGACCTATACTTTCTACTCAGGCTTCTACTCAAAATAAAACTGTAGAATCTATTAGGATTTTCCACTACCTTGTCTGCCCGCTCAATTTCATGTCCTCTGATTCCCTTCAAAGTGTCCTCCTACACTTCTTATACTTGAAAGGGATTTGCTTGATCCTGACTGCCTAAATCTGACAAGCCTTTTTTCTGATCAGACCTTTAACATCTCTCATCAACCAGAGTTCCCCAAACTTGCCAGCTTTGCCCATTACCGTAACAAGAACATGCTGCCCTTTTATTCTTGCAATCTCACTTTAGAAGTCTTCCCACTTGCCACCTATCCCCTCCCCTGCAAACAGGCTCTCCCAGTCGACCTCTGCAAATTCTCGACAGCACTATACCCTTAAGGACTTTGAAACTTTGTAGACACAAGAAACATGGCGACTCTTTGTGCACTGTCTCAGTGAAATCTACTATTACACTACAATCATTGCACATTTGTACTTACCTATGGTTGTACTTATTAATAGCATGATTTTACTGGTTTTTCTGCAAAATAATTTCACTGTAGCTGGGTACATAGGTACAGTGCCAATAAAATATCGTCATCATCATCAACATCTAAAATTTGACTTGTTCCAATTTAGGACCTTAACTTGTGAGCCGGTCCTACATTTCTCCATAACCTCTGTACAACAAATTGTCTTGTGGTAATTGATCCTAACATGCTCCCCCTCTGACACTTCAGTCACTTGCCCTGAGAGGAGGTCCAGTGTTGAACTCTCTCGTAGTACCCTCAAAATATTGATTCAAGAAGTTTTTTCGGACACATTTAAGAGATTTTAATCCATCCAATTCCCTTACACTATGGAAGACCCAGTCAACATTAGGGAAGATTAAATCTCCCACTAATACTACCTTATTCTTTTTAAAGCTATTTGCAATCTTCCTAAACACCTGTTCCTCTGATTCCTCCAGAACCAGGGTCACAGTTTAGGAATAAGGAGTAAGCCATTTAGGACTGGGATGAGTAAAAACATTTTCACCTAGTGAGTTGTGAATCCGTGGAATTCTCTGCCACAGAAGGCAGTGGAGGCCAATTCATTGGATGTTTTCACGAGGGAGTTAGATTTAGCTCTTAGGCTCTAAAGGAATCAAGGGATGTGGGGGGGAAAAAGCAGGAACAGGGTACTGATTTTAGATGATCAGCCATGATCATATTGAATGGTGGTGCTGGATCGAAGAACCAAATGGCCTACGTCTACAGCTATTTTCCATGTTTCTATGTTTCAAGCTGACTATTGGGAGGCCTATAATCAAAGTGTTCATCCCATCCTTATTCTGTTCTACTCATAAAGCCTCAGTGACTTTAGACTTTAGTCTTTAGATTATAGAGATACAGTGCGGAAAACATGCCATTTGGCCCCTTGAGTCCGCACCAACCAGCAATCAACCTGTACACCAGCATTGTCCGACACACTGGGGACAATTTGCAATTTTACTGAAGCCAATTAACCTACAAACCTGTACATCTTTGGAGTGTGGGAGGAAACTAGAGCATCCAGGGAAAAGCCATGCGGTAACGGGGAGAACGTACAAACTCTGTACAGACAGTAACCGTAGTCAGGATTGAACTAGGGCCTATTTCGCTGTAAGGCAGCAATTCTTATGCTGCACCACTGTGCCGCCCATTCTGTTTTGGTTGACATTCCTGTCAGGTGGCTTGGAACATTTTCAATATGTTCAAGATAATTTAGTAAACAAAGATTAATTGATTGATTGCAGAGAAATGCTGATCTTTATTTGATTAGAATAAGCCTATAATTGTAATTTCATAAAATAATCCAAAATTACCATGTGAGGAACAATACAGAGTTCATTTCATTTTGCACTTGTCAGTTAATTTCTGTCCATTCCCTACTTACTTACTTAGACTTAGACTTCTTCTGAAAGCATTGAATATTTGCAATGGCATGGCTTCCAGGTTCACTGCACAACCTTCAATATCTCATTGAAGTGACCATTCTTCATTTCTGAAACAGGCCATTGAACAATAGTGAAATTGCCAGCTTAGGGAATATAACAGCTAAGGCATATTGTACTGGAAAAGAACAATAACATATATATAGACTTCCAATGGTGACCTTGCTTTACCAAGGTCATTGGCACTAATTTTACAATTGCAGTTTGTATCAATGAGTTACTCAGTGCCTGAACTTGAATGATTCAAAAGGTTCCTCATTCAGAATTATAATTCAGCATCCATCCCATTGGGAAAATAGACACATTTTCTTTATACTTTTACCTCATTGAGGTTAAAATGAGCTGAACCTCTAGTACATGTGCTGACATATGGAAAACAATGGTTGCTTCTAACACTGGAGATGGTAGGTCCTTAAAAAGCAGTGGTGAAACGTAAATGGAGTAGCACCTAGATTTTCCTTTGCCTACTTACTTACTTAGACTTAGTTCCTCCCACATTGTGAGTGCATTGAACAACAAGCTTTCACCATTCTGTTTGGTTATGTGCAACGTCTTCCACCCTCTATAGGCTTGCGTCCTTGGCTTCCAAATCCTTCTGGAATGTTTGCCTCCATGTGAGTTTTGTTTGGCCTCTTTTCCTTCTTCCGTCAGGTTGCCACGTCATTGCTATCTTAGGTGCATGTTCTGGTGACAGTCTGAGTACATGTCCTGCAAATTTCATACTGCGTACCTCTATGTCCTGGCTGAGAGGCTTTGTTGCAGTTTCCCGGTAGACATCATTTCTGATGTAGTCCCTGTATATAGTCTTCAGGATCTTCTTCAAGCAGCATTGTTGGAATGCATCCAATTTATTTTACATCTTCACATTGATTTTCCATGTTTCACTGGCATAGAGGGCTGTAGGGAGGACTACGGACTGGAAGACCTTGACTTTTAGCATCTTGGATATCCCGCCACTAGACCATATTGACTGCATTCGTCTGAAGACTGATGCAGCTTTACCAATTCCGGAGTTGATGTAAACCTATACATCCCCATCTACTGTGAACATGCTGCCAAGATAGGTACATCTTGTGGCATTTTGCCTACAAATTGAATAAAAACTTTGCCTACAAAGTGAATACAATTAGGAGCAGAGAAAAAAAACTGCTGGATGAACTAATTAGGCCAGGCAGCAACTTGGAGGAAGAGAGATGGTCAATGTTTCTGGTTGAGACCCTGCTTTTGGACTGGTGCTGGGACTCAACCTTCAACACCAAAGGTCCCCTTGCCTCCATAGATTCTGCTCAATCTATTGAGTCCCTTCAACAATATAGAGTCATAGTCATAGAGTGATACAGTGTGAAAATAGGCCCTTTGGCCCAACTTGCCCACACTGGCCAACCATGTCCCAGCTACACTAGTCCCACTTGCTTGTGCTTGGTCCATATCCCTCCAAACCTGTCCTATCCATGTACTGTACTCTTAAACGATGGGATACTCCCAGCCTCAACTACCTCCTCAAGCAGCTTGTTCCATACACCCACTACCCTTTGTGTGAAAAAGTTACCCATCGGATTTCTATTAAATCTTCTCCCCTTCACCTTGAACCTATGACCTCTGGTCCTCGATTCCCTAACTCTGGGCAAGAGACTCTGTGCATCTATCCGATCTATTTCTCCCATGATTTTGTACACCTCTATAAGATCACCCATCATCCTCCTGCGCTCTATGAAATAGAGACCCAGCCTACTCAACCTCTCCCTATAGCTCACACCCTCTAGTCCTGGCAACATCCTCGTAAATCTTTTATGAATCCTTTCAAGCTTTACAAAATCTTTCCTATAACATGGTGCCCAGAACTGAACACAATATTCTAAATGCAATCTCACCAACATCTTATACAACTGCAACATGACCTCCCAACTTCTATACTCAATATTCTGACTGATGAAGGCCAAAATGCGAAAAGCCTTTTTGACCACCTTATATACCTGCGACTTGATATTCAAGGAACCATACACCTATATGCCTAGATCCCTCTGCTGTACAACACTACCCAGAGGCCTATCATTTACTGTGTAAGTCCTGCCCTTGTTCAATGTCCCAAAATGCACCACCTCACACTTCACTGCATTAAATTCCATCAACCATTCCTCCACCCACCTGGCCAATTGATCCAGATCCCGTTGCAATCTTTCACAACCCTCTTCACTACCTGCAAAACCACTCACTTTTGTATCATCAGCAAACTTGCTAATCTTGCCCTCTATGTTCACATCCAAATCATTGATGTGCTCTGTAGATGACAAACAGTAATGGGCCCGGCACCAAACCCTGAGGCACACCACTAGTCACAGGCCTCCAGTCAGAGAAGCAACCTTCCACCATCACCCTCTGCTTCCTTCAATGGAGCTAATTTGCTATCCATTCAGTTATCTCTCCTTGGTTCCCATGCAATCTAACCTTGCAGAGCAGCCAACCATGCAGAACCTAGTCAAATGCCATACTGAAATCCATGTACACAACATCTACAGCTCTGCCCTCATTGACCTTTTTTGTCACGTCTTCAAAAAAATCAATCAGATTTGTACAAAACCATGCTGACTATCCCTCATCAGCCCTTGCCCGTCCAAATGCCTGTATAACCTATCCCTCAGAATACTCTCTAGTAAGTTTCCAACTACAGATGTTAAGCTCACTGTCCTATAGCATTTTCCCTGCAGCCCTTCTTGAAAAGAGGCACAACATTTGCCACCCTCCAGTCTTCCGGCACCTCTCCTGTATTTAAGGACGACTCGTAAATTTAAACCAGGGCTCCCGCAATTTCCTCTCTAGTTTCCAGCAATATCTTCGGATATATCTGACCAGACCCTGGAGATTTTTCTACCTTCATACACGACAGTACCTTCAGTACTTCTTCGACTGTAACACTGACTGCTCTCAAGATACTTCCATTGACTGCTCCAAATTCCCCCATCCTACTGTTTTACTCCTCGGTAAATACAGAAGAGAAATACTCATTGAGGACCTTGTCCATCTCCTGTGGCTCCACACAGAGGTGACCGCTTTGATTCCTGAGAGGTCCCACTCTCTCTCTAGATAATCTCTAGCAAATGCATGGCAGATGCAGTATAATGTGGATAAATGTGAGCTTATCCACTTTGGTGGCAAAACAGGAAAGTAGACTATTATCTGAATGGTGGCTGATTATGAAAAGGGGAGATGCAACGAGACCTGGGTGTCATGGTACACCAGTCATTGAAAGTAGGCATGCAGGTGCAGCAGGCAGTGAAGAAAGCGAATGGTATGTTAGCATTCAAGGCAAAAGGATTTAAGTATAGGAGCAGGGAGGTTCTACTGCAGTTGTACAGGGTCTTGGTGAGACCACACCTGGAGTATTGCCTACAGTTTTGGTCTCCAAATCTGAGGAAAGACATTTTTGCCATAGAGGAAGTAGAGAGAAGGTTCACCAGACCGATTCCTGGGATGTCAGAACTTTCATATGAAGAAAGACTGGATAGATTCGGCTTGTACTCGCTATAATTTAGAAGATTGAGGGAGACCTTATAGAAACGTATAAAACTCTTAAGGGGTTGGACAGGCTAGATGCAAGAAGATTGTTCCCGATGTTGGGGAAGTCCAGAATAAGGGGTCATAGTTTAAGGATAAGGGGGAAATCTTATAGGACCGAGATGAGAAAAACTTTTTTCACACAGAGAGTGGTGAATCTGCGGAATTCTCTGCCACAGAAGGTAGTTGAGGCCAGTTCATTGGCTATATTTAAGAGGGAGTTAGATGTGGCCCTTGTGGCTAAAAGGATCAAGGGGTATGGAGAGAAGGCAGGTACAGGATACTGAGTTGGATGATCATATTGAATGGCGGTGCAGGCTCGAAGGGCCGAATGCCCTACTCCTGCACCTATTTTCTATTTTTCTATGTTTCTATGTCACTATCTTGCTATTGCTCTGAAGACTGTATACCAACGTTTCCTCTGGTATACATCTTCAGAGCAATAGCAAGATAGTGACAAGGTTTTGTGACAAGGATTTCTGTCTGGCAATACCTCAATGTAACATTGGAGAATTTGTATACTTCTTCTTTCGTGTGGCGTGCACAGCCTAAAGTTGTTGGACAACTTGTTTATTTGATCTTCCGTTTGTGCACGTCGAGTTGATTGCATAAGTCAAAATAGGGCGGACCACATAAAGGCTGCAATCTTCCACCCCGAGAATTTGTACCAACAAATATTTCTAACCACTCATGTTTCTTCTGTGGCATTTCTGTCTTTTGGACTCTTAATTTCTACTCTTTTACATCAATGAAATCCATGTCAAATGTTAAAAAGAATGATTAGGTGACTCACCAGAAGCTAAGAGTTAAGAATCGCTGCGTGTGACACAAATGGCTGTCTTAGATTGATTCTGACTCACAGTCATGCAGCACAGAAACATACCCTGCACCTATTTTCTATGTTTCTATGTTTCTATGTTTACCCTTTTCCCCCTGATGTATTAATAAAATATTTTGGGATTGTCCTTAATGCTACCCGCCAGAGCTCTCTCCTGGTCCCTTTTTGCCCTTCTGATCTCCTTTTTCAGTTTACTCCTTAGTTCCCGAAACTCCTCCAAGGATGCACCATCCAAGCTGTTTTGTAATCACTCCATTTTTCATCCTACAGACTGACGATCTAGGGACAAGCAGGACTGATATCAGTAACTGCATTCCTTACTCAAGTCCCGGGCTAACTCATTTCTCACCTTGTCATTGTACACGAGTCTACCATGGATGAGATTGTCGTGTAGATCACCAAATTGGTGTAGATTAATCATATTCATCTCTGCCAATATAATCTTCATCACATGTACATAGCATGGTGGAATGTGTATCATGCATAGTATATGTGATGAGATTATATCGGCAGAGATTAATATGGTTAATCTACACCAGCTGCCTATACCTGTCCCATGCATCCTTCTTGTTTTTGGCCAACTTCTCAATTTCCCTCGTCAGCGAAGCTTCCTTACATTTGCCTGCTTTGCCTTTCACTCTAACAGGAACGTACATATCCTGAGCTTTCGCCAGCACACTTTAAAAAATATCCCACTTGGCTGATGTTCCTTTCCCCTCAAATAACCTGCTCCAGTCAACTTAAGCGAGATATTTTCTCATACCCTCAAAGTTGACCTTACCCCAGTTGAACATTTTATCACGTGGACCCTCTCCGTCCATATCCATAATTATCTTAAAACTAATCGAACTGTGGTCACTGGTCCCAAAAGGCTCCTCCACACACACTTCATTAACTTGTGCTTCCCAATCTTCCAATACTAGATCCAGCATTTCCCTCTCACGCGTGGGGGCCTCTACATACTGCTTAAGAAAACTCTCCTGAACACTTTTGAGAATTGCACCCCCTTAAAACCCTTCACACTATGATTTTCCCAGTCTATATTCGGAAAGTTAAAATCCCCTCTACAACAACTTTATTTGACCTGCAGCTGTCTGCAATCTCCTGGCATATTTGTTCTTCTAGTTCCCGTTGACTATTCAGGGGTCTGTAGTAAACCCCAACAAGGTGACTATCCCTTTCTTGGTTCTCAGCTCCACACATATAGCCTCACTAGATATGATTTTGTTCCAGGTTTCCAGCATCTGCAGCCCCTTGTGTTTCCAAAATGAGGATCAAATTGGAAGCAAATGTCGCCCAACTTATCCTTTAGATTCATGCCACCAATAGAGATGTCCATTGTCAGCATTGGTAACATTAAAGAGTCAGGGACATGTTTCAACTGGTTTATATAAAAGATGGAGAACATGATGTAGAGAGTCAGGGGATATGTATTCTCCTATTTCGTGATACAGTGGTGCAGCAAGTAGACCTGCTGCTTCTCATCTCCAGTGACTTGGGTTAAATCGTGACCGATGGGACTGTCTGTTTCACATTCACCCTCTGATCATATGGGTTTAGTCTGGATTATCCAGTTTTCTCCTATATCCCAAAGATGCACAGATTGTGTGGTAGAATCTTGAGTTGATGAGAATAAGCAATGTATAAAATGGGAAGTTTGTAACGGGTTCTTGATCGCCAGTGTGGATTCAATGGGCTAAACGGCCTTTTTTTATCAAGGCTCAAAGACTCTACGACCCTGTTATTGATCTGTTCAATAACATTCCAAGGAAGGGGGCTTTGCATGTTGAGCAAGCATTTAATTTGCTAGCTCTAGTTGCCCTGTTGTAAAACTGTAGGTACTCATCAACTACAGTTTGATACTAAAGGAAAATGCAAAGAGTTCATTTATGTATAATGAACTCTCTTTCAGAAGCATATAGAGGAAAATTAGCAAAATCTAACATATGCCTTAAAATAAGAATTGTTTAATACATAAGAAGCGGATATTTATCCCATCAAGGTTCAATGTTAACCGTGCTTAGCCGAGATCATTGATACTAATTCTATTTTTTAGTTTGGTTTAGTTTAGAGCTGCAGCGCGGAAACAGGCCCTTCGGCCCACTGAGTCCGTGCCGACCAACGATCCCCGCACATTAACACTAGGGACAAGTTACATTTATACCAAGACAATTAACCTACAAACCTGTACGTCTTTGGAGTGTGGGAGGGAACCGAAGAACTCGGAGAAAACCCACGCAGGTCACAGGGAGAACGTACAAACTCCGTACAGACAACACCCGTAGCCAGGATCGAACCTGGGTACCTGGCGCTGTAAGGCAGCAACTCTACCGCTGCACAACTGTGCTGTAATGTCCTTGATTATATCATTGAGCAACTCACTTCCTTAATCTGAGTGATACAACACAATAATGATGTTTAAGAGAGCTTTAGATATGCATTTTATATGTTAATCCAGTAATTTAACCATTATGAAATCATATCTGATACAAGCTATTCAGCCTCACTCAGAAAGAACATTCTCAACCTCTATAATCCACATGGATCAAAAAGAATGATTCACTTCCCTTGTTTATTTAAAACACGGTGCATGTTGAGCAATATTTCTCATCTGCTGACAGGTTTGCAAACAAACGTTTCCCCAAAGATCATGACTCACTGGAGATTTAAATCATCTCCCTGCCTTTTAAATCATTGCCTCTATTTTCTGTGAATACAGAATTGAAGGTGTTATATTTGAACACACAATATATGAAGCAAGGTGGGTGAGATAGCGCAGTTAGAAAT
Organism: Raja brachyura; assembly: GCA_963514005.1. Next base: position 84,224,117 of record OY740784.1, read on the forward strand.
TGAATGTTATGGGCATCACAGGGTTGTGGCTGAAAGAGAATCAGGGCTGGGAGCTAAACATCCAAGGATACACATCCGAAGGGTCTCGACCCGAAACATCACCGATTCCTTTTCTCTAGAGATACTGCCTGACCCACAGGGATACTCCAGATTTTAGTGTCTACCTTTTATCAAAAAGACAGGCGAGTGGGCAGAGGAGGTGGGGTGGCTCTGTTGGCAAGGAATGAAATCCAATCCTTAGCAAGAAATGACATAGGATCAGAAGATGTAGAATCCTTGTGGGTAGAGTTAAGAAACTGCAAGAGTAAAAATACCCTGATTGGAGTTATACACAGGCCTCCGAAAAGTACCCAGGATGTAAAGTACAAAATACATCAGGAGATCGAAACGGCATGTAAGAAAAGCAATGTTACAATGGTTGGGAGGATTTCAATATGCAGGTAGACTGGGAAAATCAGATTGGTTCTGCATCAAAGGGAAGGCATTAGTAGAATGCCTATGAGATGGCTTTTTAGAGCAGCTCATGGTCGAGTTCACTAGAGAAAAGGCAATTCTGGATTTGGTGTTGTGTAATGAACCAGATTTGATTAGGGAGGTTAAGGTGAAGGGACCCCTAGGAGGCTGTGATCATAATATGATAGAATGCAACCTGCAGTTTGAGAGTGAGAAGCTGAAATCAGGGTTACTGTTGAGTAAAGGTAACTGCAGGGGCATGAGGGAGAAGCTGGGTAAAGTTGGTTTATAGGGGACCCTAGCAGAAATGATGTTGGAGCAGCAATGACAGTAGTTTCTGGGAGTTATTTGAAAGAAGCAGTGTATTTTAATCCCAAAGAGGAGGAAACATACCAAGAGGAGAATGAGACAATGACGGCTGACAAAGGAAGTCAAAGATTAGCAGAAAGCGAGAGGATTGGGAAGCTTTTAAAAACCAATAGAAGCAATAAAGAGACAAAAGAAATATGAAGCTAAACTAGCTAATAATATAAAAGAGGATACCAAAAGTTTTTTTTCCGATATATAAAGAGTAAAAGAGAAGCAAGAGTGGACATTGGACCGTTGTAAAATGGTACTGGAGAAGTAGTTATGGGGAACAAAGAAATGGTGGATGAACTGAATACGTTTTTGTGTCAGTCTTCACAGTGGAAGGTACCAGCAACATGCCAGAATTTTAAGAGAGTCAGGGTACAGAAGTGAGTGCAGTCACTATTACCAAGGAGAAGATGCTTGGGATGTTGAAAGGTCTGAGGGTGAGTAAATCACCTGGACCAGATGGACTACACCTCAGGGTACTGAAAGAGGGAGCTGTTTAAATTGTGGAGGCATTAGTACTGATCTTTCAAGACTCATAAGAATCAGGAATAGTTCTAGAAGGCCGGAAAATCACAAATGTAACTCCACTGTTTAAGAAGGGAGCGAGCTATAGAAAGGAAATTAGGGATCAGGGGTTATGGGGAGAAGGCAGGAGAATGGGTTGAGGGGGAGAGAAATGTCAGCCTTGATTAAAAGGCAGAGTAGACGATGGGCTGAATGGCCTAATTCCCCTCCTTTCACATGAACTATGAACGCATGAACATCATGTGGGGTCACATCTCTGCAAACAATTGTGTTAATCCTCAAAGGGAGGGGCTAATAGGGAACCTGTACCTATTGGCAGTATAATGCTAGAAGGGATGGAGATACCTAGAATCATTGTACAGAAACAATCAATTTGGCCCAACTTGTTCATGTCAAGCAGTGGGCACCGTTCCATATTAACCTGGGTGAGGACTACAGCTGTCACTTTGATTCCTTCATTAACACAAAGGAATGCAGCTGAGGTGGAACACCCACTATCTGATGTTTGAAATGAAAGGTTTTGGAATTCTTTGGAAGGCATGGAAGAGAAGCAATAAAAACAAGAGAGATGAGACCTACGACAGGTGAACATTGGGAGGCCAATGTACTCCTGTTGTGGCACTTTTACATGTAATATCAAGGCAATTAAGTTACCATTGAATGAGCCATTATTTCTTCTGAGAATAATGTGATTGCTCACAGAAACAGAGCAAGGTTTAAGTATCCTAAAGAGAAGGAAAACAAAATAGCAGGAGCACCAATGCACACCAATTCTGCCTAGTCTTTGCCAATTCCTGCTTGCCACCGCAGTGAAGCAGCTAGATGAAGGGATATTTTGCAAGTTAGAATGCTTTTCATATATTAAATGACCAAAGGGGTGGGAGATTGCAACCTTCACGTGGTCCGCCCTGTTTCAACGAATGCAATCAACCTGGCATGCACAAGCAAATAAGATCAAATAGAACAAGTTGTCCTTCAACTTTAGTCGGTGCACGCCATACACAAGAAGAGGAAGATAATCAAAGTGTGCAAGAAATGCTGGGAGTGGAAAGGGGAAAGCAAACAGCTTCAATGGATCAATGGTTCAATGATTCTTTATTGTCACATATTCACAGCACAATGGAATTCATTTGCACAACCACAAATGCACAGTCGCCATATTTTGGCACCATTTTTCATGGAAAAGAATTTGACCGCTTGTCCACAGTAGACAGACAGTTGACAAGGATGATAACCTAGGGGACAATCTTGAAAACAGAAATGATACGAGAACATTAATCTCAATTCGTTTGAGGTTTGTGACATCCACTTCAACATAGACATGCTGGAGCTGTGAGTGGAATCCCCTGCAACACCTTCTAGAAAGTAGGTATGTTGCAAAACTTACCTTTAGCAGCGCTGCAGTTCTGCCGCTCCCCGTGTGCGCGGCTTTGGCGCCTTTCAGAGGGGGGCGGGCTTAAAGTGCCGTTTTTCAACAGGCAGGACAAATCGATGAATGTCGGGCGATTTGGTTGCGGAAGAAAAATCGCTCCGACATTTCATGAATGAAGGTATTTTTAAATTACTCTAAATTATTTATTAACAAGAGTAATTTAAAAATCACCTTCAAAAGCCGTGAGAACAGACAACCGGAAGGATTTTGCGTAGGGAAGAAAAAAAGGTAAATAGTTTATTTTTATATTAAAAGTTGGTTTTTCGGGAGGCTTCAATAATATTTTTATGTTGCGAAATGGGATCCCAAAAAATGTATGAACCAACGGTATTTTTCCTCTGACTTCACCGCTAACCGCAACGTTCCAATCCACCGCATTCCACTAAAACCCACTCGCTAGTTGATTTAAATGGCCATTAATTTACAGGAATCAAACACTAAATTCCTTCCATTTGGCCCAGAAATTCATGAAAATGAGATTTAAAAATTATGTTATATTGTGGATTATTGTGTGAATGTTATTTGGACACTTAGGCAATTTAAAAAAAAATTATCTTTTCTTAAGAAATGGACAGATGTTTAGATCTACTCATTGAATTTTGTAATTAGCTACAATTAGATAACTAACTAATTATATGCTTTAATTTTAGGTCATCCAAGTAAGATTGTTTCATATTTGTTTCAGAATGCTTCAATCTATAATAACTGAAAATTTCATTGAGTTCTCTTAATTTTTAAGAAAGTTATGGGCTTTTAACTTTTCCAGATCACAGCTTTTGAGTTAAGTCAATTGAAAGGCAATGGGGAGCAAGATGCTAATTTCCGAGTATGAAAATGGCCATAACTTTCTTAATACTGAAGATATGAAAGTGAATTAGGTGTCAAATTAAACTTCTTTTTATGCTTTATCTGATGGGATAAATTGCAGACTTGATTTTTTAAATCTCAAAATTTTTTAACATTGCTATAGAAAGTCTCTTCATGCATTCAGTGCATTCTGTAAGATATATTCAGCAGCAAGGACAGGTAAGTAAGAAGAGCCTTGGCAGCTTTGGACTTACTGCAAACATTGAAAAAAAAACAGGTGCCCTGAGTGCAAGGCTTAATATAACAGTTTTAGTGGGCTTATAAGACTTAGTTTGGTTTACTCTTGCACTGTTGAGAAAAGATGTACCCAACTAGAAAGCAATGGGCTCAGACAGAGTGTTAAAGAAGGAACTGCAGATGCGGGAGAATCGAGGGTACACAAAAGGCTGGAGAAACTCAGCGGGTGCAGCAGCATCTAAGGAGCGAAGGAGATAGGCGACATTTCGGGTCGAGACCCAGACTCTGGTTGCATCATTAGGAACTGCATGGACCAACCAGTGGGAGGGTTCATGTACATCTTTAATCTCTCCTTATGCCCCTGTCCACTTAGGAAACCTGAACAGACACCTCTGGTGATCTAACCCGCGACCCAAGGTTTCCATGAGGTCGCCGGAGGTTTTGGTCACTCTCCCTAATGGTCGAAAGTGGTTTCCTCGTGGTCGAGGCTTCTAGGTTGCTTCGATTGTTTCAACAAAATCAAAACAGGCCTCGACTAAAAATAGGTCGCCGTTTGGTCATAGCCAGTAGAGTGGGGTCGCTATTTACTTACAGGTAGTCGAAAGCCATCTCCTTAGCTGACCGGCCATTTTGATTGGCTCATTGGGGTTTTCAGGACCTAGAAGACCCGCTGGAAGGTAAAATGCCCGCTAACTTTATTAAACTTCTTAAAACTGTCTCCACTCCTTCTCCCCACTTCTCTCTCCCCCTTTCTCTCCCCTTCTCTCCCCTTCTCTCTCCCCTTCTCACCCCTTCTCTCCCCTTCTCTCCCCTTCTCTCCCCCCTCCCGCGCTCTGTAAAGGACTTACCGTGCTCTGTTGCAGCCGTTTACCTTCCTCTTCATCGCACAGACAACGCTCCTCCACTCTCCATGGCCCCCACCTTCACGATGTTTGTGTGTGTGTGTGTGGTCGGTAGCAAAGATCCTATTGGGGGAGTCCTTGACCTGGTTGGGGGAGTCCAATCCAGCGTGGCCCGAGGACTACGGGCGCCGCAGTCTCCGGGGAGGGAACGGCCGCTTCAGACATTTCCTAGCCGCAGAGGAGTGTTTCACCTGACGCCGGAGTTTCCAGCTTCCCGGCAAGAGGGCCTACAACATCTGACTGGCTGCAGAGGCCTCAAATAGGCCCCGAACTCGGGTGGACTATGAGGAGGAGGAGAACTGGACTTTTTGGTGCCTTCCCTCACAGTGGATTCTACTGTGGGGGGACTATTCATGTTGATTCCTATAGTGTATTGTGTCTTTTTTTTTCTTTTATATGGATGTATGGAAATTGAATTTCTTCTCTGTAAAGCACTTTGGCTTCAACGTGATTTGATTTTAAAATGCTATATAAATAAAAATTACTTACTTATTTACTTACTATTACTTCTATATTCTATGTTTTTAGGTTAGTGATGCCATCCCAATTGGAAAATTAGAGGAATTTAATTTAGAATGAAATCATCTTTTATCTGAAGATGTTTTATGAATGTATGCTTCCTGCTTGGATCCTTTGCATTAAAGAGCCTGAAGTTGGAAATAAATAAAATGAACACAACTCCCAGTTGCAATAAAGCAAAAACAATTTGTCATATGGAAAAAAGATACCTGATATATAAAAATATGAATATTACCTCATGTTTCTGACTGTACATTCGGGATTAGGAGCAGAATCTGTCAGAAGTACACCTTGGACTTCACGAATGTCACAGTATTCCCATGGTTCTTCAAAGATACTTTATTAGATGTGGAGAGGATGTTCCAGTAGTGGAAGAGTCTGGGCCAAGAGGTCATAGCCTCAGAATTAAAGGACGTTCTTTTAGGAAGGAGATGAGGAGGAATTTATTTAGTCAGAGGGTGGTGATTCTGTGGGGTTTCCTTGCCACAGAAGGCTGTGGGGGTCATCAGTGGATATATTTAAGACAAGAGATAGATAGATTCTTGATTAGTACAGGTGTCAGAGGTTATAGGGAGAAGGCAGGAGAATGGGTTTAGGAGGAAGAGATAGATCAGCCATGATTGAATGGCGGAGTAGGCTTGATGGGATGAATGGCCTAATTCTGCTCCTATCACTTATGATCTTATGTTCTTTATTACCTTCTGTATGCATCGAGTTTTCTGTTCTTGTTTTCAAAAATGGAAGATTTTATGTCTGGTATATCTTTATTTTCATTGTCCACCTCTCCTCTTCACTCCTCTCCGTTAACCATGCTGGTGTCCAGCCGATTCCTACCATTCACCTTTGGGTTCCTTGCCTCAGAGGACTTTCATTTTCCATGAGTGATCTCAGGCAGTGATTGTCCAATGGCTATTCAGCTGCAACAGTCCCATTGCCAAGCCCCAGCACTGTTCTCATCCCATGGTTACGTACGCATTTGCAGCTGCAGGTAGCAGAAAAGCGGCTGGGAGGAGGAATCCTTGACCATAAATATTTCCTGGTAGCAGGGATGCTACTGGCAATTGTGGCCTCCCAGCATGATATCAATCAGGGATCAATTCTGGACATTTCTATTTTGCACTATTCTGCGCCTTGTCAAGGTGAGCCATCGAGGGAATCACACATTTATACAATGATTGAAAACTATTACAAAAACATTATTTACCTGCACACTATACATCAGTGCCATTACATGGTACTGTCTATCACAATGTATAATCACCTTGTGGAACAAATATTAGTTACTGTTTTGCAAACACGTTCTGCTATATTATCGCATTTTGATATTTTATTCAGTCCCTTAATATTATATTCCTTTACTGTAATTATTCTCTTTCAATCTCTGGAATGTCCACCATGTTGCAATCCATATTGTGATATAACATTGTGTTATATTATTATGGTCTCGGATGTTATTGTTTTACTAACAGTAAGCATTACTCTTATTGTGTTACTTTCAGTCTTTGTTATATTGTTTTATATACAGTCACTTAAGGATGTATTTATACTGCAGTAACTGAATCCCACTTAATTCTGTCTTGTTTATATTGGAATTGGATGCAATTGGAGTTTTTTCTTACTGTTAGCTACAGTGTGCCAATTAATGTCAGCTGCTTTGAATGGGAGCCTCTGCTCTCCCTGAATGTGCCACAGTAAATGTAACTACAGCTACATTAAAAAAAAACATCAAATGATCGTGAGGGAAATTGTTTGTCCTTACCGATATTTATTCCTCAACCAATTGCTATCCAGACTGATTAAATGATTTCAGAAGTTCACAAGTTCACAAGTTATAGGAGTAGAATTAGGCCATTTGGCCCATCGAGTCTACTCCGCCATTCAATCATGGCTGATCTCTGCCTCCTAATCCCATTTTCCTGCCTTCTCCCTATAACCCTTGGCACCTGTTCTAATCAAGAATTTGTCTATCGCTGCCTTAAAAATATCCACTGACTTGTGGATTTTACTGTTGTTTCTAGCAGCTGACGGTGCATCAGTTGACTGCCATATTAACAACATTGTGTCAATGACCAAACTTCAAAATAATTAGTTATTATTCACTAATAAAATGTGGGACTTATGGGAAGTGTGTGTTTCATTGACCACCCCAACATTCAGTGCAGATCTCTAACTCCCCATGAGAAAGTGGTTCTAATCCCAATCTTGCATCAGTTTAATACTGAGAGGCTTATGGGACTGGAGTCACATATGCCCGGTCATCTGGAGGAAATGAGTAAGCTTGTCCTCTTGGCGAGGCACCACATCTGAACGTGGCATGGCTTCCCCTGCACAGGCTCACAGGCCAATCATTGCTTATGCCAAGAGGCTGGAGTGTCTGGCCTTACGTTCAGCACCTTTTAATGAGTTTTATCCATTTTTTTCAACCCTCTGCAACATGGAGAAGGTTGAATTGCGTTAAATGGGTCTGCAAAAGATGTCAACCAGCATTTTGTGGCATAAATGCAATTTTTCTGATGTGAGCGTCCTCGACATAACATTTGGGTTAAACAGCTAATATTTCTCTTGGTGAAATATCATAGGGACAGTATAATTAATTCATTACTGCCTTATATTTGATGGCTGAAGAGTTTTATTGGAAACAACCTGTTCTAGTTTCTATGAGCTGTGCCTTAATTTCCAATCTCCATACATCATAGTTCTCCCACTTCGCACTTTCCTCTCCCACCCCAGCTGGCAATCATCAGCTGCCTGAATCCGAAAATATCCCCCCTGTCTCTCTTGTTCCCCTTCCCCAAAGGTATCCAGGAAGAAAGGCCCATGTTTCAGTGCACAGACACAAGGGACAGAAAAAAAATCAGCAGCTCACATAATGTGAACCATTGCATATGGTTAAATCTGAGTCCTGGCTCTCTATAAAAGGATTTTTAAAATTTCACATTGTGCTAATTATTCTATTCATAACTCCAAGCATGAGAAAGTGAAATGTATCTGAATACATAGTGTTCTCAAATTGGCTCCTTGCTGTAACAAAAAGCACATTTATTCTGTCCGGCGGACAGATTCAGAAAGGCACAGTAACATGCTGAAATTGTTATGATATTACTATATTAACATGCACTCTGATGATTTTCTTTTCTTTTCTATAGCACAGGCACAAGTAATTGATGAATTCTGTGATGATTTTATTTTTCCATGTTTGAAATCTCTTTGGAATAGAAAACAGAAGTTAATTTAAAGTTCAATATGTATCTCTCTGCGACCTGGAAAGTTCATTTATCACTGTATGGTGGATGCATGTTAATGAATGCACAACGGAGGCCATCAATAAATCAATATTGAATATATTATTCAACAAGTATTTACCGAAATAAGGGACAATTTGTTATTTTTCATTAGAGAAGTGCTTGAACTATGACATGTGATGTACACATTCACAGCTAATGCTAAATGGATGTGCAGTGTGCTTATTTATTCTATTAAATATTAGGCAGCGTGATGTTCAGTCAGTGACAGACAGCTAGGCATTGTTTCTTTTAACTGCAAACCATTGTCACTTCAGGGAGAGTTACTCAATTACCATTATCACTCAGCACTCTTCTATTTAGGAGAGAAAATGAGAATTAATTTTTTTTGAAATGTACACAAATGGTAAAAGAAAACATTATGGCAGCTTGGTAAAATGGGGGTTACTTCTTGCCTATCGTGAGTATTGTTTCAGGGTCTGATATCCGGGAACAAAGCCAGACAGCATCTTCTTGACTGACCTCAGAGAAAAATAAAATAGGAGGAGCAGTAGGCCATTTAGCCCTTCGAGTCTGCTCTGTATTTCACTAACTTCTCCAGCTAAACCATAAGGAACAGGTACAGAAATGTGTTTAAAATGTGTGCAACCACAATAGAAACATAGAAAATAGGTGCAGGGATAGGCCATTCGGCCCTTTGAGCCAGCACCGCCATTCAATATGATCATGGCTGATCATCCAAAATCAGTACCCCGTTCCGTTCCATTTTTCCCTCCATATCCCTTGATTCCCTTAGCCCTAAGAGTTAACTCTAACTCTCTCTTGAAAGGACCCAGATAAGCAAGACAGGGCCCCACTCCCATTGCACCTTTAGCAGGGACGGATAGTGTTAACTCCTATCCTCAACTCCCGCGCACAAGCTCGAAGTGTCAGGCCTCTCCAACACGGGCATGCAGTGCCAGATGGGATGGAATGGCCAAGCTCTGGTAGAGGGCGCAGTGAGAGGGGCCCCTCTGAATTTTTTGCCATACTGGAGGCTCCCCTCACATCCTTAACACATCCAAAGCAATAGGACTATCCTGGCACCGCAAATAGATTGATTTTGAGTGGCCACTCACAGAAAGGAGGGATCTAGGAATAACTGTGCATAGTTCCCTGAAGGTGGAATCTCATGTAGATAGGGTGGTAAAGAAAGGTTTTGGTGTGCTGGCCTTTATAAATCAGAGCATTGAGTATAGAAGTTGGGATGTAATGTTAAAATTGTACAAGGCATTGGTGAGACAAATTCTGGAGTATGGTGTACAATTTTGGTCGTCAAATTATGGGGAAGATGTCAACAAATAGAGAGAGTACAGAGGAGATTTACTAGAATGTTGCCTGGGTTCCAGCACCTAAGTTACAGAGAAAGGTTGAACAAGATAGGTCTTTATTCTTTGGAGAGCAGAAGGTTAAGGGGGGACTTGATAGAGGTCTCTAAAATTATGAGAGGGATAGACAGAGTTGACGTGGATAAGCTTTTTCCATTGAGAGTCGGGAAGATTCAAAGAAGAGACATGATTTGAGAATTAAGGGACAAAAGTTTAGGGGTAACATGAGGGGGATCTTCTTTACTCAAAGAGTGGTAGCTGTGTGGAATGAGCTTCCAGTGGAAGTGGTGGAAGCAGGTTCGATTTTATCATTTAAAAATAAATTGGATAGGTATGTGGATGGGAACGGAATGGAGGGTTATGGTCTGAGTGCAGGTACTGTAGATGGGACTAGGTGAGAGTAAGTGTTCGGCACGGACGAGAAGGGCCGAGATGGCCTGTTTCCGTGCTGTAATTGTTATATGGTTATATGGTTATAAAGGATTTGAAACTGACCCTGTAGATTTTAAGCTGGGAAATTTAATTTGTCATATGAGACGAACTGTACCGGAGAGGTAGACCACATACTAGGCGTTGACCTCATCAGAAAATAAAAATTGTCATTTGATCCAGTAAATTGCTGTATTTGGCAAATGGCAAATTGAGCATTGCAGAAACCATATTAATGGTTTCTCCACCAAAGTCCGCCCATTGTCGGGGCCTTTTGAAAAAGGATGCTCCATGGGAATGATCCGAGCAGCACCTTCAGGCTGATAGGGCCTGAAGCAAACCCTGGCCAAGGCCCCTCCTAACCCTGCCTTTCCCACTGGAAGTTGTGACAACTGATTGAACCATCTCAGAGGTCCTGTTGCAGGAATGCCACGGAAGATTTGGACCAGTTGCATATGCATCCCGACAACAAACAGCATATGCATCCCGACAACAAACAGCATTATCTCTTCATGGTCTTTTGGGCAATACAATATTTGACATATATAATTATTTCAATCCTTTAATGCTTCTTACAGAACATACACCTCTCCTGTTGCTACTGAATGGATGAATCACAGATGGAACGATTAGCCAAAATAGTGCAGGGTGGTATGAAAAAAATATGTTTTGCATTTATTTAATGTAGTTTACATGCTTGGGCCATTCAAGGGGTTCCTATTTTGCCTGGGAGGAAATGTGGAACATAGAATATAGAACAGTACAGCACAGGAACAGTTTTTTTGGTCCATGATGTCAGTTCAAAATGCACATCGTCTGAACCCCTCCAATCCCTGCATGTTCATGTGCATGTCCAAATGCTTCTTAAACATTGCTATTGAATTTGCTTCCACCACTTTCACTGGCAGTGTGTTCTAGGCACCTGCCCCTCTTTGTATAAACAATTACCTTGTAAATCTCCTTCAAAGTTTTCCTTTCTCACCTGAAAGTCTAGGCCTTACGATAGTTGCACTGCACTCACAAAGTCTCATAAACACCATTTGACCCAGAGCTGATGGTGTGTATTTGTTGTGTGGGATTTGCATCACCCAAACAGGCCATTTGGCCCAGTTAGGCCTTGCTGGGCTAAAGCTGTGGACAAGTCTCTTCCCATCTGCACCCAGCACCTGTTAACCAAATCTTGGTTTTAATAGTAGTGACGTGAGTAAAGCCAGATATAACGTAATGATATTTGGGTTAGGGGTACCACATCACCTTTCAATTTTCCTCAAACCAATGATGGATGAGATGGTTGGCAGGCCCACCACAGTGGTGGGTACTCTGTAAAGTTTGATTACCACTGACGTACTTGGGAGTTTTCCAGGCAACTGGCTTCAGGCTCCCTATTAATACTAGGTCATGTTCAATAAACACATTTATTTTAAACATAACCAGACTTACAATAGAAATGTTTGCTATTGCAAACATATTTTATCCATATTTTATTTTATCCATATTTGGATAAAATAATGCAGCTTTAAATCTTGTTTGAATCTGGAATATTATGAAACTATGGGTCAGAATAATTAAATAAACATAACCAAAGGATGAAATGCCAGCAAGAAATGACTTCATCCTCATGTTTTTTTTTCTTTCTGATGGAATGATCTTCTTATGACCCAAATAATGAATGTCAGCAATACTCAACTGCAAGAACACTGGTATAAATTGAACTCTTAGCTGCTCAACATCGATTTGCCATCAAGAAATTTAAGATAACAAAACAAAGGAAAGTGATCTAGGCCAGTTGCAGAATCGTAGACATAGAGTCTTTGTGTCATGGAGCACTGAAATTGGCCTTTTGATCTACCCGGTCTATGCTAACCATTTATAATAATCTCACATTAACCCCATTTTCTTTTCCCCACACTCCTGCCACTCCACCCAGATTCAACTATCGACTACCGTGGTGGGGATAGGAATTGTTGAAATCTTCTCATGTTCATCCACCTAAGTAATGGACACTTCCACTGATGGCGCTATGGTACCATTTTACTTGGTGAATAGTTGACACTCAACTATCCCCTCCACGACCCATGAACCCAGTCCCAGCACAAGACTTGCTTGGCTTCCTCACGGGCTCTGCACTGATGCAGGGGGTGAAGAAAAGACATTCGCTGATATAAAGACTGCTGCTGCACCCGCTGAGTTTCTCCAGCTTTTTGTGTAACCCTCGATTCTCCAGCATCTGCAGTTCCTTCTTTAACACTTTGTCTACTCCACTGCGATATCTCCTCAAGGTATGCCTACTTTGAAGAAGTTCTCCTCCTCCCTACGAAGAGGCCTATCTCCTTCACTCCTTAGATGCTGCTGCACCCGCTGAGTTTCTCCAGCTTTTTGTGTAACCTTCGCTGATATAAGCTGCTTCAGCGATTACTAATTCTCATGCCTTGGGTGATAATTGACCTTCACACGAAGAACCACAAATGTAGCCATGCATTGTGCATGTCATGCAGTAATGGATTAGCGTGCCATGGTGGGTGCCGATGAGTTTCCAGGTAATTATTTCAACATGCGTGGGGAAGATGGTGAGAAAACCAGTTTTTCCTATCAGGCTCCTAAGTAAACATGCCAGCCACATGAGCAAGGAAGATCTTATTAAGTGGGAACCATTTACTGGTGATTAAAAAACAACTGGCAGGACAAAAAAAAAACCAGGAATGTTGGCTGCCAACCTGTGTGCAACACTTCTTGAAAAACCTTGAACAGAGCATTATTCATTAGTTCTTAGGAAAGGTATGAGCACAAAGCATTAATGGGTGACTTCATTTACATGGCAGCAGTTTTCGACATGGTGAGTGGTATTAAATGGCCATTGCCCATTCTCCTGGTTTTCCTTCTCCGTCTATCCTGACAACTTGGGTTCAATTTTGACTTCAAGTGCTGTCAATACAGAGTTTACACATTCCCCTTATAACCACCAAGGTTTTCTCCTGTTTCCTGCCAGATACCAAAGACATGCTGGTTGGGTTAAATGTCCAACGTAAAATAGCCTCTGCTGTTTCTGGGTGTTGGAATTGATGGAAATGTGGGAAGAATATATTTCCGGGAAGACTATTTGGGAAATGGGATTATTCGGTGAGCTGGCATAAACTTGATTGGCCATATGACCCCTTCTCTGTAAATGTAGGCTGGAGAAACACCACCTCATTTTTCTTACTTGGTACATCAAAGCCTGCTGGATATTTAGTTGAATTCACAGTTTCAGATAATTAGCCATTTAAGTCTTATGTTTCACGTTTGCAGGACTTCTCTCTCTCTCCCTCTCTCCCTCTCTCCCTCTCTCCCTCTCTCCCTCTCTTCCTCTCTCCCTCTCTCCCTCTCTCCCTCTCTCCTGCTCTCTCCCCCCTCCCCACCCTCTCTCTCTCTCTTTTTTTTCCCCCCATAATATTGCATCTCTATTACTTGAACCGCCATACACTTTACAAGGTAACATTGCCGCTGTTTTGCATTTTATAACCATACTGTACATTCATATGCATTAAAGACCTCTTTTCTCTCTCTTTCTTTTTTTTTTTTTTTTTTTTTTTTTTTTTTTTTTTTTTTTTTTTTCCATTTCAAAAACTTTATTCAACACAAATCATAAAATACAACACATCAAAACACAATCAAAAATCACACTATAATGAACAGATCATTGTAGTACAGCAGTACATTCATTTATAATCGCCTCAACCCCACGCGGCGACCAGCGCTGACGGAAGGCCTCCAGAGTCCCCGTGAACACCGCGTGTTCCCTCTCCAGGGACACACGTGCACGGACGTAGGCCCGAAAGAGGGGCAGGCAGCCGACTCTCGCCTGACCGTCGACCGCCCGCTGCCTGGACCCACGAATGGCCATCTTGGCCAGGCCAAGGAGCAAACCGACAGGTAAGTCCCCCCCCCACACTCGGCTCTCCCCACTCCCCGCCTTGTGTCCAAACACCAGGATTGTGGGGCTAAAATGCAGCCAGAACTTGAGGAACAGCCCCTTCAGATATTGGTACAGGGGCAGTAACCTCACACACTCCATATACACATGGAATACGGTCTCCTCCTCTCCGCAGAAAATACATGCGGCAGACGAGCCCGTGAACCGACTCAAAAGTTTATTACAAACCACCGCTCCATGCAGCACTCTCCACCCCAGGTCCCCAATATAAAGGGGTACAACTCCCTTATAGAAGGACCCCCACTGGGGCCCCCCGCCGCCTTCGGATGGTAACACCGTCCTCCATGGTGAGTCAGGACGGGAGACGAAGGCACGGTGGTTCAGAATGTGCAGGAGCATCCTGTACAGTGCGCGTCTCCTTGCATCACAAAATGGCATGCTGGTCATCTCAGAAAGGCCGCTCAGATTATGCGGAGCCGGAGGCCGAGAAATATCCCGAAGCCTAGGCCCGATGAGCAGATCTGACGGAGCAGGGGTAAGCTCTATCTGAACCACTCTAGGCTCGCGCCTCTCCTCGACAACCACCATGACAGGATGAGGACCAGCCACACCCGCAGCCACAACATCCCCCTCTCCTCGTGGAACAACACTCTGGCTGAACACCACCAAATTCCTCACTCTTAACACATCCCTATAGAAAACAGGCAAGCCCCTTAGAGCGGGTCGACTGACACCCGCCACCGGGAGCCGCGAGACCCCCCTTAGGCAACGACCCTGACGAAAAAAATACGTGGCCAGAGCGTGCCATCTGGGAGGGTTCTCTACATACATGTATCTCCGCAGAGTCCTGAGACGGAGAGCCGCCACCTGGGTGCGCACGCACACCAAGGACTGGCCGCCCTCCTCTAACGGAAGACTCAGGACCGCCGCGGAAATCCAATGCTTCCTATTTCCCCAAAAGAAATCCACCAGCTTCTTCTGTATAGCAGTTACAAATATAGAGGGCGGGACAAGAGTAGCCAGCCGGTACCATAACATAGAGGCCACCAGCTGGTTTATGACCAGCACCCTCCCCCGAAAGGAGAGAACTCCAAGCAGGCCTGACCAGCGCCCCAGCCGAGCAACCACCTTCGTCTCCAACTCTTGCCAGTTTGCCGGCCAAACATCCTCAGTGGGACTCAGGTACACCCCCAGATAGAGGAGGTGCGTGGTACTCCACGCATACAATGCCATCTCCTCCGGCAGGGAGTCTACCCGCCACTGACCCACCAAAAGTCCAGAGCACTTACTCCAGTTAATCCTAGCAGAAGATGCAGCCGAGAATATCTCCTGGCAGTCACGCATCCTCCGCAGGTCACCAGGATCAGTGAACATAAGAAGTACGTCATCGGCATACGCCGATAGAATCACCTCAACCCGCGGGCCAGGTAGGGCCAGGCCTGTCAACCTCCTCCGAAGAAGACACAGGAACGGCTCCACACAGACCGAATACAACTGGCCCGACATAGGGCACCCCTGGCGGACCCCCCTCCCAAAATGAAAAGGAGATAGCACCGCGCCATTAACCTTTACAAGACACTCCGCCGCAGCGTACAAAAGCCGGACCCGGGCCACGAAGTGTGGTCCAAACCCAAACGCATGCAACGTCCCAAATAGGTATTCATGCTCTACCCTATCAAAAGCCTTCTCCTGATCAAGAGACAGAAAAGCAGCTGACTCACCAGTACCCTGGACTAAATGAATCAGGTCCCTAACCAGGTGGATGTTATCCTGGATGGACCGGCCAGGGACTGTATAAGATTGATCAGGATGAATCACTTGATGCAGCACGGAGCCCAGGCGATTTGCCATTGCCCGTGCAAAAATTTTATATTCTGTGCAAAGGAGAGAGACTGGACGCCAGTTCTTCAACAAACGGAGTTCGCCCTTCTTAGGCAGCAAGACAACAACCGTCCTACGCCACGAGAGAGGCATCACTCCAGTCGCCAGGCTCTCCCCCAAAACCAACATATAGTCACCCCCTAGGACGTCCCAGAATGCTCTAACAAACTCCACCGTCAACCCATCCAGCCCGGGGGACTTACCCCTCCTGAGCTGATGCAAGGCGCAAGTCAACTCCTCCAAAGATAAGGGGCCATCAAGAAGATCAGCCTCCCCCCTATCTACGGCCGGTAGACCCTCCCACAGATCTTGCTGAGCCTCCACACTGAATCCTTCCGCAGAGAACAGGGTCCCATAAAAGGACCTAACCAAGGCATTAATCCTCTCTGGATCAGTGACAGAGGAGCCGTCATCTGCAAGCAACTCCACGAGCTGTTTTCGAGCTCCCCGCCCCTTCTCCAAAGAGAAAAAGAAAGGCGACGCTCGGTCCAGCTCGTGCAGCATCTGGACCCGAGACCTCACATAAGCGCCTCGAGATCGCTCAAGCAGCAGACTCCTCAAAACCTCCTTCTTCCTCTGAAACTCTCCCCATCCGCTGGAGTCTTCACCAAACTGACCCAGGCGAGACTCAGCGTCCTGTATCTCCCTCTCCAGCTTCTCGACCGCTGAGTCCCGCCTCCCAGTCGACCCCCATGTATATTCCTTACAAAAGAGACGGATGTGAGCTTTACCCACATCCCACCACTGCCTAAGGGAAGAGAAGCACCTCTGCCTCTCTCTCCACTTCACCCAAAACCGAGTGAATGACTCCCGGAAACACCGATCCTCCAGCAGCCTGTTGTTAAAGTGCCAGTACGCGGACCCAGCCCGAGCGCACGCTGGATTGAAATCCACACGCACCAGACAATGGTCCGAGCACGGCACCAGCCGCATTGAGGCCGCTGAGACACGGGAAACAAACGCTCGGGAAATATAAAACCGATCAATGCGGGAACCACCGCCCTCAGACCTCCGCGAAAAAGCAGTGGAATCAGGGTGAAGGTCCCTCCAAACATCAACCAACTCAAAGGAGTCAATCAAGCCTCTCAGCTTCTTCGCTACAGCAGGCGCACACTGAGTACCAGAACGGTCCCGCACCTCAAGTGTGCAATTAAAGTCCCCACCAAGGAAGACACACTCTCCCCTATCAATAGTGCCCAACAGAGCATTCACCTCCCGAAGCAGACCGGCCTGCATCGTGCCGGAGCTAGGGGCATACACGTTAATGAAATGCAACGGCATGCCACCCAGGCTCACGGCCAGATGGAGCAAACGTCCTGGCACCACTTCCTGCACTTTTAAAATGCTTGGCAGAAAATTTGGGGCCAACAGAAAAGCCACCCCACTCGAATTTGAGCTGAGATGGCTCATATAAACCCTCCCTTCCCACTCCAGTTGCCAGGTAGGTTCATCACTAGCAACGGTATGTGTCTCTTGCAGATAACAAACTGCAAATCTCCCCTCCCTTAGGGCTGATAAGAGCTGAAATCTTCGAAAACTCGCTCTACTCCCATTTAAATTTAATGTAGCTACTGTGAATGTGTAGACACATTAGATTGTGACCCTCACACTCCCTGTAGTCACAGGAGGTCCTTTTCTGAGGACCTTCAACAAACCCCAAAACTGCCCCAAATCCGAGTCAGAAAGACCACTATCCTTGTTACTAAGGATAGCCTCGAGACTCTCCCGCACATCTAGCCAATCCTCCCATCTCCTTGTAATGGCCCACCATAATGTTTTGGGAGCACGACTTATTTTTAAGAACTCTCGCACCTCAACAATAAGCTTCGCCTCAGACACGGCCTTGGAGTCTGGGCTCTCAGCCAACCCGCTCGCACCTGAATCAACAACCTCAGAAAGACCAGAACTGTCTGACACAACACTCTCTGAGCCCCCCCCACTGGCCGCATCGCTATCCTCCTCCACAGCCATGACACGACCACCCGGATCAATGCTGGGGGTGGGTCCCAACACCCCTACCTGAGACTCGCAGCCCTCTGAATGGCTGGGCTCCTGCCCGCTACCATCACCCTCCTCCTCCGGGCCTGGGGAAGCAACAACAAGAGGCAACCCCAGGGCCTGTGGAACACTGGCACCCTCGGAGTCTGAAAGAGGATCACGTCCCATAACAGCCCTGACCCCCACATCATCCAGAGTGCCCTCTCCACAGGCATCACCCAGAGAATCACCACCTGCCATTAACCTCACCCCAGACAACTCATCCGGTGAGGCATCCCGCCCCCCAGCACCTCCACTGGCACTGATATGGAGCACAGACTTGAACGACAACACCCCCGAAACTCCCCCCTCATCCTGACTCTGCACATCCCCCGTCACAGAGGGCACACTACCAGAGGAGCCAACCACGTCACCTACCGTGCTAGCACCCTCAGTAGGCCTCTGAAACGAGGGGACCTCATCCGACCCAGAGGGTACACACCCAAGGGAGCTAACCACAGCATCCGCCGAGATAACTCCCTCAGAGGGCCCCTGAGATGAAGGGACAGACTCCCGCCCAGTGGACACAACTCCACCGGAATCAACTTCAGCACCCAGTCCGGTGACACCCGCTGTAGATCCATGAAGAGAAGGCCCAACCACCGACCCAGAAGACACCGGGTCAAGACCACTTTCAGCCACCTCAGTGGTGGAAAGCCCGGAGAAAGACATCCCCTTCGCTCTGGACCCACGCCCTTCCTCCTCTTCACCAGGCAAATGCCTCCTTTTAGTCCCACTCGCATGCGGAGGTGCGGTAACCTCCATAAGGGAAGGGTCATCCGCCTCCACATTACCCCCAACCACTTTGCCACCCACACGTTTAGACTTCTTTCCCCCCTTCCGAGCCACCACAACTCCCCCCTGGGCCCCAGCAGGTGCAGTCTGCACCACACTGGAGCCAAACTCACCCGATTGCACTTTCTTCGCTCGGGCAGCCCTATCCCTCTCCTTCTTCTTATTATGCTTCCCCTGCTTCTCCCAAAACCCCCCCTCAACACTCCCCTCCTCCTGCGCCCCACCTCCATCCACCGCCACAGGCGCAAGACGTAGGGGACGTGGGGGGCTTGGGCTCTCACTGCCCAGGGTCCCCAAAGCGGAACCTCTGGACCCAGAAGGCTTAGCACTGCCGCCCCGGGTCACCAAGGCAGAACTGGCAACCTCAGCCGGGTCAGCAGTACCACCCCGCGCCGCTGAGGTTTGACCAGCCACCCCAGATGGGCCAGCAGCGCTTTCCTGGGCCACTACACTAGAACCTCTAGCAGTGCCCCCGCGAAAAAGACACTCCCTACGGAGATGTCCAAATTCGCCGCACGCATGACACCGTGCCTTGCCCCAACTCCAACGCACGGTTCTGGGTACACCCTTATGCACCACCTCAAAACTCCCCTCGGCACCATCCCCCTCACCCACCTTCATGAACACCCTCCTCTTGAAACTGAAGACCCCTTTTTCCTCCGGGTCCCCCCCGGGATGCAAGAGACGAAAACATTTAGACCGCACCTCCCCAAACTTGGACAGGTGTGGAATAAGCACTGCATCCGAAAAATAAGTGGGGCAGCTCCGCAGGAGAACCGGTCTCACCCTGGATACCCACGGATCCACCTGTACGTGGACCCCCCCCACTGAGATCCCCTCCTCCAACGCTCGGGCCACACACTCCCGGGTCTTAAGTATCATCTCCACCTTTCCCCTTTCGAGCTCAGAAGAGACAATAGCCCCCCTCCCAAGAAGTTCATTCATGGCCTTCGTAATTACCCCCCTAGACATCATAGGCCCAGTTTGAACAGAAATACCAAAACTGTCCCCATCCAAGTCAACATGAGGCTCAAGCTCAGATGGCCTCGCACCCGCCACTGATGCCGTCGCTGCGTAGGTCCGGACCTTCGGCCGCGCCCCTTCCATCGCCATCCTCACAGAGGCACAAACCAGCTCCAAGCACCTCAGCAGCACAGCTCCAAGTTAAGTCCCAGAGACAGTCACAGTCAAAGACAGGCAGCAGAAAACAGAAACCTCCAGCTGAAGCAGGAAAGTCCCCAGGTTCATCCACAGCCAAGAGCAGCTTACGGGAAACTCGATCCCAGTCGCGCTGGACGCAAAAGTACCTTCTTCACATTAAGCCAGGCAGCCGCACTGAGCAAAATGACTTTAGGGCAGAGAAGCGGAGCCAAAAACGACAAAGACACCGCACAACTTCAGCCCACGGAGATCACAGGCACTCTTGGCAATCCGCCAACGCCAACCGCACCCTCGACAATGTGGAGAAACTCAGGAATCTTCACACAGATGGAGGCTCCCCAGACCAGAGAAAAGCTTCAACAGCCCAACAATAAGTTGAACTATGAAGCCCCCCTGGGTCTGTGCCCTCTCCAACGGCAAAATCCTGGAAAGGCTGCTCCAATCCTTCTCAACTGCAGAGCTGAGAAGAAAACACGACCTCTCTCTCTCTCTCTCTCTCTCTCTCTCTCTCTCTCTCTCTCTCTCTCTCTCTCTCCCCCCCTCTCCTCCCCCCCCTCTCTCTCTCTCTTTCTCTCACTCTCTCTCTTTCTCTCTCCACTCCCTCTTTCCCTCTGTACATGTTTCTGAGCCACACCTTGCATTATTCACCGCCCTTCACCACTCTCTCAGCTGGCACTGCCAACTCCTGACAGCATCATTCAATACGCTGCCTCCACCCATTCACATACTTATTTTGTTGTCTCTGTGACTTCACACATCACTGCAGCTTAAAGCTGATCTCTTTTCCTATTTTTCTATGTTATGCCAAAAAGTAATTGAGCTGAAATTTGATTTTGGTTCTCTTTCCACAAATGCTGGGTGACAGGTTGTGTATTTTCACCATTTTCTGATTTTGTTGTTATAAAATTGCAGAACTTTGGTGACCCAAGTTGCTTAAGCGTTTATCACTCCTTGCTATTATACACACAAATAATGTGCCCTTCAAGTTGAAAAGAAAAACAAATTGCCAGAATTACGCAGTCTGAAATCAATAGCTTTGAGTTTAAACCCTTTTCCATAGTATGATGTAAAATGGAATAGATGGTTATAGCATTTTAATAAAATGCATTTTTGTAGCACTTTCATTGTTCCAAAGAACTTTATAGTCAACTAAATAGATTTTGGAATGTGCTCACTGTATTAATGTAAGAAACACGGCAACTGACTTGTACACAGCAAGCCTCCACATATAGCAATGTGATAACAATCAGATAATTTTAATAAGAAATGTTGGTGGGTGTATGAATAATGACCTTGATATCAGGAATAACATCCTTGCTCTTCTTCAGAATAGTTCCAAAAGATCCTTAATATCTCAAAGGCTTAACATCTCATCCAATAGACCCTTTTCAAACGGTCAATTCTGGGTGGGGGTTTGAACCATTCTGATGGGTTGGTGATTCATCGCCAGCTAAGAGTTAAAACCCATAAGAATATATTCAAGAATGTCAGATTTAAAACAACAGCCACTATTGCTGACAGCTCTCATTTCATCCGGATTTACTTCATAAACAGTGAGTTGAAGATATGTTTCAGCAAGCTGCGTAATTTTCATTTTGTTTTCACTGTCTAGTAAGTTTCTCTCCATACTCAGTTCCCTGATGCATTAGTTTTACATAAGCTTCTGCTTTACAACTGGCATTTAAACAGTTAAAAAAAAACTATAGATCTCATTATATTTACAAGAATCATTGGCCTTTATAAAACAGAACATTTTCTAGCTCTGGGAGATTATTTATATCTGTCATGTTAGTCAATGGCTGTGTATTTAAACCAGTTCAGCCCGGTTTGCTCTAAATTATTTCCAGTGACTTCTTGTGCCTTTTTCAACAGATTTGAAGTTGATCTAACCCTGGGTGTGCAGACCCCTTGTTGCAGTTTTAACTTATACTATCCAGAGGCCTTGCTTTATGAATGTGAAATAAGGTAACAAACACTTACTTGACACTGTGTGCCGAAGACCACAAGAATTACAAAGATATGTGGATGTAGCCCAATCCATTGCACATACCAGACTTCCCACCATTAATTCCATCTACCCTTCACTCTGCCTCAGAAAGGTAGCCAACATAAACAAAGCATGCCCCACCCTGGTTATTCATTCTTCCTGCTTCTATCTGGCAGGAGCTTGAAAGCCTTTACCGGCAGACTCAGGTACAGGTTCTTCCCTCTATTTTCAGTCTTCTGAACCATTCTTCCATAAAATAAGTATTATCCGATTCTTCTCTACCCCATTGTGGACATTGGATTTTCTCTATGGAACTGATAGCCTACAATGTTTAGAACTATATTCTGTACATTGTATCTTCTGCATTGATCTGTCTATTGTATTTTATTTTAACATGATTGTATTAATATATACAATATATCTGATCCGTTTGGAGAGCATGCAAAACAAAGCTTTTCACTGCACCTCTATGATGTAATAATAATAAACCTAAACCCAATAATCAATATCATGGATAATCTTTTAGTACCATTTTCTATACAAACTCAATATTCCTCCATTCTCTTGATATCTACATATTTTTGTTGAATTGATACACTTGAGCATGCACAACCCTTTGAGCAGAGGATTCCAAAGATTCACCAACCTCTGGGTGAAATCACCTCAGGCCTGAATGGCCAATCCTTTATTTTGGAACCAAGACTCTTGATTATAGGTACCCCAGCCAGGGAGAACATCAACTCTCCATCTACCCTTTCAAACTCCATAGGAATTTTGTACGTTTCAAATAAATCATCTAAGTCTTCCTTTTTCTTTCAATCATAGATCAATCTTTCCCTTAACCTCCCCCCAGGAATGAATCTGGGATAGCTCTGTTGCTCTCCCTCTATTACCAGTATATTATTACATAGAAACATAGAAATATAGAAAATAGGTGCAGGAGTAGGCCATTCGGCCCTTCAAGCCTGCACCGCCATTCAATATGATCATGGCTGATCATCCAACTCAGTATCCCTTACCTGCCTTCTCTCCATACCCGTTGATCCCTTTAGCCACAAGGGCCACATCTACCTCCCTCTTAAATATAGCCAATGAACTGGCTTCAACTACCTTCTGCGGCAGAGAATTCCACAGATTCACCACTCTCTGCGTGAAAAATGTTTTTCTCATCTTGGTCCTAAAAGATTTCCCCCTTATCCTTAAATTGTGACCCCTTGTCCTGGACTTCCCCAACATCGGGAACAATCTTCCTGCATCTAGCCTGTCCAACTCCTTAAGAATTTTGTACGTTTCTATAAGATCCCCCCTCAATCTAGTTCTAGCGAGTACAAGCCGAGTCTATCCAGTCTTTCTTCATATGAAAGTCCTGACATCCCAGGAATCAGTCTGGTGAAACTTCTCTGTACTCTCTCTATGGCAAGAATGTCTTTCGTTAGATTTGGAGACCAAAACTGTACGCAATACTCCAATACTGTACGCAATACTCACCAAGACCCTGTACAACTGCAGTAGAACCTCCCTGCTCCTATACTCAAATCCTTTTGCTATGAATGCTAACATACTATTCTCTTTCTTCACTGCCTGCTGCACCTGCATGCCTACTTTCAATGACTGGCGTACCATGACACCCAGGTCTCGTTGCATCTCCCCTTTTCCTAATCGGCCACCATTCAAATAATAGTCTACTTTCCTGTTTTTGCCACCAAAGTGGATAACCTCACATTTATCCACATTATACTGCATCTGCCCACTCACCCAGCCTATCCAAGTCACCATGCAGCCTCCTAGCATCCTCCTCACAGCTAACACTGCCCCCCAGCTTCGTGTCATCTGCAAACTTCTACTCTTTGCTTCCTGTCTGCCAGCCAGTTCTCTATCCACATCAATACTGAACCCCCAATACCGTGTGTTTTAAGTTTGTATACTAATCTCTTGTGTGGGACCTTGTCGAAAGCCTTCTGAAAGTCCAGATATAACACATCCACTGGTTCTCCCTTGTCCACTCTACTAGTTACATCCTCAAAAAATTCAATAAGATTCGTCAGACATGATTTACTTTTTGTAAATTCATACTGACTTTGTCCAATGATTTCACCACTTTCCAAATGTGCTGCTATCCCACCTTTAATAACTGACTTTAGCAGTTTCCCCTCTACCGATGTTAGACTAACTGGTCCCCGTTTTCTCTCTCCCTCCCTTTTTAAAAAGTGGGGTTACATTAGCTACCCTCAATTCCTCAGGAACTACTCCAGAATCTAAAGACTTTTGAAAAATAATCACTAAGGCATCCACTATTTCTGTGGCAGCCTATCTGGCCCTGGGGATTTATCAGCCTTTAATCCATTCAATGTACCTAACACCACTGCCCGGCTAACCTTGATTTCACTCAGTCCCTCCATCTCATTTGACCCGCGATCCCCTGCTATTTCCGGCAGATTATTTATGTCTTCCTTAGTAAAGACAGAACCAAAGTAGTTATTCAATTGGTCTGCCATGTCCTTGTTCCCCATGATCAATTCACCTGTTTCTGACTGCAAGGCACCTACATTTGTTTTAACTAATCTTTTTCTCATCACATATCGATAAAAACTTTTGCAGTCAGTTTTTATGTTCCATCTCATCAGGGACGTTGATTCACATTTGTTTCTCATGCGCTTTACTGGGCAGCAGTCTCATCAAGCAAGCAAGATTTTAATGCGTGTCTCTCTGATTCGTTTAGCAAAAACAGAATTGCTTTGATTCTGCTCATCAGTTTATAAGCTACACATGCTTACAACGTTGTTGCTCTCCAGAGTGCAGATAATTGGACAGTGCAAAATGTAGAAACAAGGAACTGCAGATGCTGATTTACAAAAAAGGGCACAAAGTGCTGGAGTAACTCAGCAGGTCAAGCAGCTTCTTTGCAGAACATGGATGGAAGACGTTTCAGGTCAGGACCCTTCCAGTCTGAGGATGGGTCCAACTCAAAATGTCACCTACCCATGTTGTCCAAAGATGCTGCCTGACCCGCTGAGTTATGCCAGTATTTGTGTCCTTAATTGGGTAATTCCCTTGTCGATCAAGTTCATTGATTGTATTGTTGTAAGTGACTGGCGTTGGTTTTATTCACATCATTTGTAGATAACTATCTTCCCCACACTGCCTTCTTATATAGAAATGATATGCTTTTATGGAGAAAAGTTGGTGCTGCTTCAGTTCATATTCTTATATCCTTTAGATGAATTAACTTTTTGCTGCATTATGCATTGTTTGCTGATTGTCCAGTTGCATGCACTACTGCAGCTATAATTCATTACTGATGCACTTTAAACATATATATTCAGTCATTTGAAATGTCGTGCTTGACTTTATTTTCTTGTGGATAGTCCTAAGCTGGCTTTAGAATAATAACCACACATTACACTCTATCACAAGGTTTAATTTTAGAAAAGGAGCATAAGGCCTAGCCACAAACATATTGGAAATGGGGCAATTTCTAATGAATAATGTGCTTTATTAATTCATTTATTTTAATCAAGAAGAAGGTGTACTGGTACTCTTATATATCCCGAAAAAGCTCGGGTCTGCTTGTTTAAAGATAAAATCATCTGAAATTCTGCCACACCGATCCACTTGCCTGTCACTCTTGAGCTTGCTGACATCTGTTGAATACTTGCTAGACCACATTTGATTTTAACAATCTCTTCTTGCTTTCAAACCTCTCCATGGTCTTTGCTCCCTCTCTTTCCCCACACCTCCAAATCGCGGTTATTTTCTCCAACCCCTCAAACCCATCGAGATCTATCCTCTAATTCTGACCCTATCGTCTAACTATCCCATCATTTGCGGTTGTGTCTATATCTGCCTGTGCAATTACATCCCTAAACACTCTCCACTACACAATCAACTCTACAGACAGCTCCACTTTGATCTCTTGGCTACATGTTAGTCAGTCTGTGCACTGTCCAATTTTTAACTTTTGGGACAGGTTTACATTTTTATAATGTATTCTTCTTAAGTTAGCTCCTCTTTTAATACACACCATTAAACCTACCTTTTTGAGTAATGTCTTAGTCATTCCCCCTTTTATGTGAGTTGGTGCCAATTTTTGACTGATAGTGTTCCTTGGGATGACTTGGTACACTAAAAGTGCTATAGAAATGAAAGTTAATGTTGCTGCCATTATGCTTCTGAGATTACTTGCCATCTTTTGTGTGCCTGTTCTTTAGGTTAAGCAGCTTAGCGCCTATCATATATCACGGCTAGTGCAACTGTTTCTTACTATGACACCCAATATCATCATCATGCTTTCCTGGAGCAGTTCCAAGGAATGCCTGTTTCACTCTTTATGATTAATCACTCACTCACTAACTGTGGGAACGCAACGAATTGTAAGGCATTACTTTAGCGGATGCCATTTCATCAATGAGTCACATCTGCATGGAACAGGTGGTGGAAGCGATGATGATGATGAGAGTTTAGGTTTATTTACATTTAGAGATACAGCATGGAAACAGGCCCTTCGGCCCGCCGAGTCTGCACCGACCAGCGATCTATGTACATGAACTCTACCCTACGCACACTGAGGACAATTTGCACTTATACCAAGCCAATTAGCCTACAAAGTACGTTTTTGGAATGTGGGAGGAAACTGAAGATCTTGGAGAAAACTTCGACCTTCGCGGTCACGGGTACAAACTCCATAGAGACAGCACCTTTAGTCACGATTAAACCCGGGTCGACTGGCGCTGTAAAGCAGCAACTCTACCGCTGCGTCACCGTGTCACCCTTAGTTGGAATAGAAATAAGAAACAGTAGCCATTTCTGTATTTTTACACGATTTACAGAGGGGTGGAAGGGTGGATGCGGATTGGAAAGACAGGAGGAAGCTCTGCTTGATCTGCTATCTTTTACGTGATTTGGTACAAGGAAATGTCAGAAAGTCTCAGGATTAATGTACCTCCATTAAATTCTCTTTTAGGCCAGAAACTGTTTTGCCAGAATGAGCCAAAAGATCTGCAAGTTTGGAAGCAAATATTCGCATGAATGTAGAATTATTTCATAGCAATGAAGTTAAATATTAAACTGAAGTTAAAGGCCCAAGCAGGAAATTATTGAGGAGATTCAATTATTGTGGAAGGCTGAAAATCCTCATGAATGCCCTTTTGAGAAATGGGCGCAGAGATTTTACAGGGAAGCCCATGCTCAAGATGAACTGATTTTATGCTTAACTGAACATCATTATGAATTGATTTTTCTTGTTTAACCCACATGCAAAGAGATGATACGTACTACTCTCATTATCGGCATGCTAGTCAGTGTTAAGGAAACAGGAACATCATCTTAATGAAAATATTTATTGAATCACTTTGACGATGATTACTTATACATTTGAGAGCTACAATAGGAATAAGAAACAGCAGTCGTTTCTGTATTTTAGCGCATTTTTATTACACTTGCTCCTTTCAGCCTTGCTAAAGTCTCTCACTGCTGAATCAGAAGGTTGCAGGCTCAAGGATGGGAGCATGTTTGGGATGGGAACTCCATCATCAAATTCGCTGACGACACCACTGTTGTGGGACGTATCACCGATGGGGATGAGTCAGAGTATAGAAGAGAGATTGAGCAACTGTCCATATGGTGCCAGCACAACAACCTGGCCCTCAACACCAGCAAAACCAAGGAACTGAGTGTAGACTTTGGAAGGAGTAGGATGGGGACCCACAGTCCTGTTTATATCAACGGGTCGATGGTTGAAAGGGTCAAGAGCTTCAAATTCCTGGGCGTGCACATCTGTGAAGATCTTTCCTGGTCCGAGAACACAGATGCAATTATTAAGAAAGCTCATCAGCGCCTCTACTTCCTGAGAAGATTACGGAGAATTGGTCTGTCAAGGAGGACTCTCTCTAACTTCTACAGGTGCACAGTAGAGAGCTCGCTGACCGGTTGCATCGTGGCTTGGTTCGGCAATTTGAGTGCCCTGGAGAGGAAAAGACTACAAATAGTAGTAAACACTGCCCAGTCCATCATCAGCTCTGACCTTCCTTCCATCGAGGGGATTTATCGCAGTCGCTGCCTCAAAAAGGCTGGAAGCATCATCAAGGACCCACACCACCCTGGCCACACACTCATCTCCCTGCTACCTTTGGGTAGAAGGTACAGGAGCCTGAAGACTGCAACAACCCGGTTTAGGAATAGCTACTTCCCCACAGCCATCAGGCTATTAAACTTGGCTCGGAACTCTGAATATTAATATCCCTCCATCTGTTATTTGCACTTTATTAATTTATTAATTCATGTGTGTATTTACGTATATAATTGTAGTCAATGCCTACTATGTTCTGTTGTGCTAGGCAAAGAAAGATTTTCATTGTCCTGTCAGGGACACATGACTATAAACTCTTTTTACTTTTGACTTTGACTTTGATGTGATGCACATCTCCATTATTGAAGGAGTGCAGCACTCATGAAATTACTATCACCTGGGTTAAAAGTTCAGACCACCTCTCCTTATGGGTGGGTCATTTGAATATGAGCAATGTCAGTATCCAACATCTGCAGTCAGTCCTGATGGTGGAATGCTATCACTACAAGCTGAATCGTGCCGGTTGGTTCCAGAGGGAACCACCAGTTGGCAGCCGCTCGTGTTTCAGTAAGTCCCACACTTCCACACGGACATGGACTCTCCTCTCTGATGCTCTGCTCAGCATTGATCCCAGAGGTAGAGCACTGCCATGCTGAGGAGAGAGCGGACTCACCTCTCAGGGTGGTGAATCTGTGGAATTCATTGCTGCAGAAGGCTGTGGAGATGATCAATTGTTATTTTTAGGCCAGAGGTAGATAGATTGTTGAATAGTACAGGGGTGTCAGGGGTGATGGGGAGAGGGCAGAAGAATGGGGTTAAGAAGGAGAGATAAATCAGCCATGATAGACTTGATGGGCCGAATGTCCTAATTCTGCTCCTTTCACTTATGAATTTATGAACTTGTGAACCCTCACCCAACTCTTAATTGGAGTGCTGGTGTCTGCACCAAGAGCCCATACTTTTGAATGGAATCATCGAACCTGTGGGAAAATGTATAAATATGTTTAGTTATTTGTAGGTGGTTTTCAATTAAATATTTTTTATTGTTATTTGAAAATGAGATCAATTTTAATAGCTTTTTAATGGTTCTGACCACCAGGCTCACTGAGAATATTATTAAAGTCCTTTGACAATCAGCTAGCTTGAATTTAGCTTGAGTGAAGTTGGCTGATTAGTTAAAATGTGCGAAATCATTCCCTCGCATTATTTTTTTAAGCTTGACAATTCTCTTTTCCTTTTCTCTGCATTTGCTTATCTAGTCCAGTGAAAGGTCCCAAGGAGTTTATCAGGTAGTATTTGACAATAAGGCACCTGATTGAGTTCTGTGGGCATATCACAAAAGGGTTTGATTTAAAAAAATGGTAACCAAGCAGCTCCACAGCGAAGGGGTAGCAAAGTGTTTTATGATGCTTGTCATTATGCATTTAGATTGTGCAATTCATTTACTAAAACAGGAAATGACAGAGCTTGGGATCATTCTTGTAAACCTCCTCTGGACCCTCTCCAGAGCCAGCATATCCTAGGGCATTGTGAGCTACAGCTTGTGATGTGGTAACATCACGGAGTGATGTGGAGAACTCATACACTTTTCTGATAGATCATAGAACATATAACAGGATACTACAAGAACAGGCCAGTCGGCCCACAGTGTCTATACTGATCATAATGCCAACACATCTGCCTGGACCTAGTCCATATCCCTCCATACCCAGTACATCCATCTGCCTATTCAAGAGTTTCTTAAATCGTATCTGTCTCAACCACCACCCCTGGCAGTGGGTCCTAGCCACTAATCACCCTCTATGTGAAAAAATTATTCTGTTAAACATCTCCTAGAACAGCGCACTTTTTTTTCATCCACACATTAAGAGTTCTGCAAAGGAGCATCAAAAGGTAATGTGTGTGGAGATTAGTCATAACCAAGGATAGTGAAAATAATTTTCCATTCATCTTCTCATAGCTGAAGCTTGTTTTGAGTTGCAGAAGAGTTGGGTGGCAGGCAGCACAATGTTCAGTAACGAACAGCATGCTCAAAAGAACGATGACACAGAATTAGACTATTCAGCCTATCCACATTACAATGCAAAAGTCTCTTAAATGCCACTATCATATCTAATGCCACTATTATATCTAATGATTTGAGAATTCTTGTTAATAAAGGCTGTTTGAAAGCTGTGGCTAGACTGGAATATTACTTTCTAAACATTTAAATTTCATAGTGTACATGGAATCTGTGACAAATCTTGATTTATTCTCGAGACATGGTGGTTGCCAGTAAAACTGACATTAATTGCCCTTTCTTATTTGCTATGGGCTGGAGATGTAGAGCCTTCAATCTAAGCTACCAGAAACGGTAAAGACCCAATACTAGGGTAGAAATTCATCCACTGATAATTAGGAAGGAGGAGGAGGAATACTTTACTGTTACATGTGACTAGGCACAGTGAGATTCTTTGCTTGCATAAACAATGTACATAAATACCAGTCACCTACGGCGCTCGCAAAGTTACAAAGCTCCTCCTTTTGTCCCCGCTCCCACCCCCCCCCCACCCCCCCAACTACAGCAGTTTTCCAACATTGGGCCCCCATTGTCCTTTGTCGTCCCCCCCCCATTGTTCATTGTTCTTCCCCTCTCCCCTCACGGCAGTCCCCCCACGCCGGGTCCTCTATTGTTCTTCCCCTGTCCCCCCTCACGGTGATTCTCCATGCTCTCATCAACCCGCAAGGCATCACCGCCGCCGTGAGGTTTCACAACCGCCAAGGCCCCATCGTCGTGAGGCTTCACCACCGCCTAGGCCCCATCATTGCGAGGCTTCACCGCTGCCGCGGACGAGGTCTCACCCGTTGACGCCCCACTTCATGCCTCCGTGGTGCCGACCTGAGTTCCAGCCGCGGGCTCAGTCAGCCGCTTCGTCCGACCCAGGTTTCTACACACGAGGCCCTGGCCAGGCCCCAACCCGGGCTTCTATGCAGCGATCCAGATGGCATCAAGGCCGCGGCGCCTCGATAAAGGCCTCTGGCCGCGTTACCAGTCCACAGCCGCAGCACATTGGGAAGCCTTCTGGCCTTGCGGTCCGTCTGGAAGCCTATGTTGTTAAATAGAGCCTGGATTTTGCCATAAATGCCAAAGTGCCTTTTCATGCCTTTTTTTTGATGATTTCTCCAGGATAATGCCTTTTTCATGAGTGCCTAAATCAGCCTTTTTTTGCTGTTTTGCTAAAAGGCCGTGTTATTTTCTCTAGTTGTACCGTAATTACAATGACATTTTCTATGTTAACACGGTAATATTAATGTTACAATCCTTCTTGTAACTTGCAAGAAAACCTCCACCACCGGGGCAAAACTGCGGGCGCTGCCGTCGGTCATTCATTCGCTCGTGCCGCTGCTTGCTGGTTCAGTCTTCTCCAAAATCTATTTAAGAAAGAACTGTAGATGCTGGAAAAATCGAAGGTAAACAGAAAATGCTGGAGAAACTCAGTGGGTGAGGCAGCATCTATGGAGTGAAGGAATAGGCGATGTTTCGGGTCGATGTGGGTGGGGGGGCGGGAAAAAGAAAGGAAGAGGCGGAGACAGTAGGACTAGAAGGGGGAGGGGGAGGAGGGAGAAGACAAGGGCTATCTAAAACCGGAGAAGTCAATGTTGATACCGCTGGGGTGTAGACTACTCAACCGAAATACCCAAGTTCACTACATTTACTGCTGGACCCAGTCACAAATCAGAGTTTGAGTGATCTGTGCAAGGCATTCATTGATGCTGCAAATCCACTATGGAAATTGGAAATTGGAAAACAAACCTCAGAGGTTTTTTATAGAAATACACAGAGGAACCTAGACCAAGTGAGTCATCATTATGAAAAATTATGTTGACAGCAACAACATTGTTGTGCAGAAAATTAGAGATGAAGTTGCACGCAATAAAAAATGCATCTCAATAGACGAGATGCTGTGGGGAGATATGTTGCCAATGTGGTCATCGGTACACTGGAGGCAGCTCAACCATCAAAGGAGTATTTGTTGACATCGGAAGTATTGGAGAAGTCAAACAGCTCAACTATTGCTCATTTGTTTACATCTTCACTTGCTGTACTTCGGCCAGAAGGTATAAAACACAAGAATGTTCTTCTGTTTGTGACTTGTTTCCAATGTCAAGAAAATCTCCCTCAAAGTACCATCACGTGTGCAGTTGTTCAAGGAAATGGCACCCAAGATTCTGCTACCTCCTCAGCCCGTTTTGTCTAGGTGGGGTACATGGATCTCTGCTGTACTCTACTGTGCTGCAAATTTTGAAAAGGTAAAATAAATCATCAACTGCTTTGAAGAAGAAGAATCTGCTGCAGTCAGGATCGTCAGTGAAATCTTGCAGAAAAATTCCGCCACCGTGATCTTGTGTATATTGCTTCCAATTTTGCAAACTTCCCACAAGCTATCACATCCCCTGAGAAACATGGCGAAACATTAATGAATAACTTGCAGGTTTTCAACAAAGTAACTGACAGTATTCGTAAAGTTCCTGGCGATGTAGGTAAAGACGTACAAGAAAAATGTGAGAGTGATTTTAGTTAATAAAGATCTTGACGAAATAGAAAACATAGCTAAAGTTATCAAATGCACAAGATATCGACATGAATATAGAGTCTGTAGCTTGTTTCGGGTATGCACCAGTGACCTCAGCTGAGGTAGAAATAAGTTTTTCACAACTGAACCATATTCTGTCTGAAAGACGGCATAGTTTAACATCAGATATTTGAAAAAAATGCTAGTAATTATGTGCAACCAGGTAACTTTGGTCATTTAATATAGTATACCTTTATACTATCATTTTAAACATATTTTGGTGGTGGAAATAAATGCCTTTTTATGCCTTTTTTTGTCAATAAATGCCTTTTGCATGCCTTCTTTGTAATTTTATTATGCCTTTTTGCCTGCCTATTTCAGAGTTTTTTGGTGTCTAAATATCCTGGCTCTATTGATAAACAAGGGATGCAATAATATACAGCTGTTGAACTGTGTTGAAGAAGTTTAGCGGTTTTGAAGTTAAGAGGACTGATTTTTAGAAACACACACAACCTGCTATATTTCAAATTTAGTACACACAAAAGGCTATGTACCTTTACTGAAACAACCACTTTATTGTGATTGGAGTTGCAAATGGACCCGTGAGCGATAGCAAAGATTTTCTCCCTCAAGGGCTTCAGGAAACCAAGTGGGCTTTTACAACAATAATTTCAGATTGGTTATTTAAGCTCAGCTTTCAGGTAGCCAAGACAAGTTTTGAACTCACATTAACCTGAATTGCAGGATGGCTAATCCAGCTATATAACCACAATACTACCACAACCTTGAATAAACTGGATAACATGTATTTTGTGTTGGACTGAACGTTAACAAACCAAATCAGGTAGTCACGTTACAATGTGATTAGTGATCAACATTAATCACGGTAAACACATCCCACTTTAATATGACCTTTTATCCATTGTCCAACAATGATGTTACACATACTTCTTCATTTTGCTAGAATCACCTTTGGTTTTTTATAACCTCGGGCATGGGATTCTGTTACAGTCATTGCACAAATACTCATAGTGCTAGATATACTAATTTATGGAACGATGCACTTATACCTTGTTGTGATAATATGGAAGGTGATGACTCCTCCCATTGAGTGAGAATTTTCAGCTGCTGGTCTTTTAATTTGCCAGCAGGTTAACCACACAACTTCTTCTGTTGTAAAACAATAACATGAGAGATGGATACAGAGATTGTAAATTCAAAGTAATTGGCAAAAATAATTGAAGAAAATGTATTTAACTGAGGGTGGTTATGACCCGGAATGAACTACCTGAAAGAAAGGGCGTTGGATCAGTTTCCAAAAGGTATCTTGGGTACATGCTTGATGATTACTAATTTGTATTGAGGTGGGTAAGAAGCCTGGGTGTGGACTCAATTAGAAGTTTGTTCCAAGAGCTGCCTCAGCCTTTCATGAATTATTTGCACTGCAGAAACAAATGACATGGTAAATCCTTTATTTAATCCTTAACATTGCACAGATAACCCTCTATAACCTGCAAGAAGGCTGATCATATGGAGAATGACTTAGGAAGAGGGCTCCCACATGCACCAATGTAACTGTAACTGTAAGATCTCACATCACGTTTGAATTATTCACATGGCAACATGATGGCGCAGTGGTAAAGTTGCTGCCTTAGAGCTCTTTCAGCGTAAGAGACCTGGGTTTGATCCTGACTGTGGGATGCTGTCTGTACAGTTTGTACGTTCTCCCCATGACCGCATGGGTTTTCTCCGAGATCTTTGGTTTCCTCCCACACTCCAAAGATGTACTGGTTTGTAGGTCAATTGGTTCGTAGGTCAATTTCTATAAATGCAAATTGTCCCCAGTGTGCGTAGGATAGTGTTCGTGCAGAGATCATGGACTTGGTGGGCCTTATCTCTAAAGTAAACTAAACTAAACATGATGTGGAAATATTTAAACTATTGACAACAACCACCAACTAATAGCACCAGGGGCATCACACATCTCCTTCAACCACAACTCGGGAGACAACAGTTGTTCTTGATAATTAATTTGTGCAGCAGCATCTGAGTTTACAAATATCTTCAGGCTTTTAAAATCCCACACCCCTGCAGCTGAGGCACCACAGGGGAAAGTCAGTGTTTCTTCACATCCATTTTACATTCTCCTCCATTTTATTTTGGATACTCCTTCGTGGAATGGAATCTTGCCAAAGAAGCCATTTAATTCCTCATGGTTGTGATAACTCTTTGAAAAAAAAATTCCAATTAGCCCCACCCATCACCTTCACTTTCTCTGGCCCCCTATTTCTTTTCTTTTTCTCATATTTACTTTAAATCTTTTGTAAGTGCTATTGAATCCGGTTCAAGTACACATTCCGGATTGAACAACTCACAATTTAGAAAGACTCTTGACTGCCATGCCCGACTCACTTTCCATGTATCTTAAATCTGCGTTCTCCAGTTATCTATTCCTATAGAAGCAGTGAGGAAGAAGCTAGTTTTCTGTTGTGAGTGCTCATCATGTAATATAGCCATGTACTTATGTTGAATCCACCGACTTCAACACCAATGATAAATGCTGTAAGGGAAGGAAGTGGTTTTGAAACACATTTGGTGAACCACAGCAATGTTTCACATAACTAACCTGTCCTCCGTCAGTGGAAAGAGGACATTGAATGCAGAGGTGAACCAAACAACTTGGGACATTTTGGATGAAGTAAAACTTGAAGGTTTTAGCAGGCACTCTCAATAGATGGGTTGATGATTGTCGCAGCACATCTACTGTATAACTGGAGCCTTTTTGATGCTGGGGAAAGTTTTAGGGCAGCAAGAAGTTAATCACTCACTATGATGCCCACAGAAGAAATTATTAATCTATCACCACAATGGTCTTCACAGTGTGTTAAATATAACAATGTTGAGTATCAAACACCACTTTGAGTGTTGTATTCCACTTTAGTTAACAGACGTGAATTTCAGGAGAGAAGTGTATTTAGTGAAAGTAACAGAGACCTCATTTTTACCCCAGTACACTTTCATTGTAGTCCAGGGTATCCTCATACGTCATAGGAGCAGAAGCAGTACCATTGGGTTTACTCCGCAATTCAGTCATGGCTGATCTATCTTTCTCTCAATCCCATTCTCCTCCCATCTCCCCACAACCTTTGACACCTTTACTAATCAAGAATCTGCCAATCTCTGACTTAAAAAATACCCAATGACTTGGCCTCCACAGCTGTCTGTGGCAATGAATTCCATAGATTCACCACCCAGATCCACAGATCTTTGTGAAGACATGAGAGATTTTTGGAGGATTTATGATCCCCTGTTTATTTTGTTCATTACTTTTAAATGAGGTTGAAGATACCTTAAGGAGTTATTTAAGTCCATTTAAGTCCATTAAGTATGAAGAAGGGACTCAACCCGAAATGTCATCTATTCCTTCGCTCCATAGATGCTGCCTCACCCGCTGAGTTTCTCCAGCAATTTAGTCTACCTTCCATTTTTCCAGCATCTGCAGTTCTTTCTTAACCTTTAAGGCCATTTGTTTTGCTAACCACTTATTTAAGTCCATTTGTTTTGCTGATCCATTTACCCAACTGCAAAATTAAAAATGGTGGTGGACCTGGTGATGATTTTGCCAGTAAAAGTCAAGGATGTGCTTTGGCTGCACGTTATAGGAGAGGATGATTACTTGGCACTTATCTGCATCTGTATGTATTAACCAATGCCTGGATGTTGCCAAGGCACTGCTGTAGGTTGGCATGTATTGAAATATTAAATGATAACGAAGAGAAATAGAATACACCTTTCACATCTTCTTCAAGGAGTCCAATCTTTCCAAAAGACAGTATTTGGCAGGGCTCTGATAGTGGCTTGTAAATGCAGAATGTGATAAAATGTTGCCATGGTCTGGTTCCAATAATCATGATCAAAGAACAGCAAGATTGTTCATGTGAATTTTCCTTCCCCAAAAAGAAATGGCACACTCTGGAAGTTGCTTTACCCCTGAAAGAGTTAAATATATCAAAATAAAGACTGTTGAGCTCTGACATTGGCTTGTAAACGCAGGGTGTGATAAAGGTGTTGCCATGGTCTGGTTCTTATAATCATGATCAAAGGACAGCAAGACTCTTCATGTGGTATTTCCTTCCCAAAAACGAAATGGCACACGCTGAAAGTTGCTTTACCTTTGAGAGAGTTAAATATATCAAAATAAAGACTGTTGAGCACCATCATATGCACAGTGCTGAGGTGTAGTAATGATGGAAGAGTCAAAGTGTGACCTAACAAAACATATACACAAGCACAAGCCCATGTTACAAATTCAAGCTGAAGAAAAGGCAGCCTGAGGAGAAAATGAACAGGACTCCTGTTCTACAACTAACTACAGGCAGGTTTTCTAGGCAAGAATAGAGAGGAGGGAAAGAAATGCAGCGGGTTTCGACAAGAACAGGTTTGAAAACAATTTGCAACGTTTAGCAGCCTGTCTGGGAAATGCTGCTGGCTGATTCACCTCAGGGAAACTTCTAAACATCCTGTTGCGTTTTTCAAGCAACCAGGTTCTCTTATCAAAGTCATGCTGGTGGAGAATGGGGCAAAGGGAAGGCGGCCATTGATCGTGTTGTCAATTGCACTTGAGGGACTGAGGTTAGAATGGGCACATATAGCTTGCAGGGACAGTGAAGCACCTAGAGCCTGTTTTATGAGCAGTTGTCTAAAAGCTGATACATTTCTTCTGTGATCCCTGCCATATTGGGTGCTCAAGCATTTCTTTACAGGCAGGTTTGGGCATGCAGGCAGCTTGTGTTTATGACTTTAGCAACTTACAAAAGAGCTGTAATTTCTTTCCTGGGTGTGTAAAACCAGTTACACTGGTACATCGTGTCATCAGAGAGTCTGGCTGCAGCACTCTCAGCAAATTAATGACATATCCATATTTCTGTGCTCTTGGCTTGGCAACTGAATATATAAAAGAGGAGAGAGGGAGGTAGAGAACAAAAAAAAGTACATGGCAAAATGCCTAGAATTTGTTTTCTCAATATGTTAGTACCATGTCCTTTCATGACCTAAAAGGCCAACTGTCAAAAGGGCGCAACAAAATAATTCATCAACATCCATGTTGTCAGGAACATTCTTAAGATTAGGTGCAGGCAAAAAAAAAACCCTCTAAAGTGAACATAAATATGTTGGAAAGTTAAAAAGGATATTGTTATACATGATTAGAAATAATCAACAAAAGTTTTTTAAAAATGATTTTTAGCTTTCCTCTTTCTCTTCCTGAATGCATGGTCTCCATAAGTTGTCACCTCAGTGTATTCAATGGCTCTTGAAGCACTACACTCCTACATAGAGAATGTCAGTGGCGGCCTTGGGCAATTTTGACAAACAGAGTATATATTGATACATGATAAAGTATGCTAGAAATCACTCTACTGCTAAAGGCTACTATAGTTTTAATATCATCATTTGAATTAACAAGCATTCTGTGGTGAACTGATGAGCTTTCATTATTCAGGACATCATCCTTTCCCAGGGAACAGAGCAACCATTAACGCTCGGGAAACTTAATGAAAATATTGAAAGAAATATTTTTTTTTCTTGCTGTAAAACTTCTTTTTTTAAATTGGCAGGTTGAACAACGAGTGAAACAATAATAAATAACACTTGGGCAGATGGATGGGACTGAGGGAGAGAGAGAGCAAGGCTGGAATCTGGAGGCTTCACAGGCAGGTGTAAACACACACCTGCACTGTAACCCTGCCAGGATGCCTGATTGCTCTAATCAGTGACTCACAAAAGACCTCCTCTGTATTGCATCTTATTAGCAATCCAAGCGGGGACAGTCCCTCAGATGGCAGGGTGACGGCCCCACCTTGCTGAGGGAGGGAGTCCGGAACGCCTGGAAAGCAGATTCCCCTCGAGCTTCCTCGTCTTCAGCCCACAGCTGCGTTCAGGCGGAAAAACAATGATGGCAGAAGATACCTACAGGGCCAAGGCAGTCTGCAACTTTCCCTTTGGCTCCCTCCTCATGCAGTCAGCTCAGCAGTGGCTGGCCAAAATGGTGCAATGTGCATTCCAGCTGCTTGACTTGGCATCTGTGATGACTGCAACACATCTCCGTCAATTCCCCACACGCCCATGATGCTTACGATCCTGACTCTGAACTCTAATCGTACAAAGTGGGGGGGGGGGGGGGGGGGGGGGGCGAGAGACAGGACTTGCATTCCTATGGAGTCTTTCATGTTGTTTCAAAGTGCTTCACTTCCAATAGTGTGCTTTTGAAGTGGAATCACTGATTCAAGGTACAAAATGTGGCAGGCAATATGGAAATGGCAGACTTGCAAGACCAACACTGTGGAGCTGCCCGAGGCACAAGAGACTGGAGATGCTGGAAGCTTGAACGAAAAACAAAGTGTTGGAGGAACTCAATGGTCAGGCAGCATCTGTGGAGTGAATAGATAAATTATGTTTTGGATCAAGATCCTTCTTCAGACTGATAGAGGAGCGAAAGCTGGATAAGTAGGTATGGGTGAGGCAAAGTTTGGCAAGGGATAAAATGTGTAGGAAAGAACTGCAGATGCTGGTTTAAATCAAAGGTAGACACAAAATGCTGGAGTAACTCAGCTGGTCTGAAGAAGGGTCTCGACTCGAAACCTCACCCATTCCTTCTCTCCAGAGATGCTGCCTGTCCTGCTGAGTTACTCCAGCACTTTGTACCTTCTGGCAAGGGATAGGTGGATACAGGTGATGGGAGATTGGCAGATGGGTGCAAATAGTGACTGTGGTTGGAGGAGTGAAATGTGAAGGTGGAGTGTAGGATATGGGTGGAAGGAGATGGGGGCATCTTCTGCCAACACTATCCTACACACTAGGGACAATTTACAATTTTACTGAAGCCAATTAACCTACAAACCTGTACATCTTTGGAGTGTGAGAGGAAATCGGAGGACCCTTGAAAAACTCACACAGTCACAGGGAGAACGCATAAACTCCATATGGACAGCATCCGTAGTCATGATCGAACCCGGGTCTCTGGCGCTGAAAGGCAGCAACTATACCACTGCACCACCATGCTTCCCCGCTGGCATAAGTGTGTACACACCAGGGAAGGAGGTTGCAGGGGGGTGGATATGAAGGGAATATGGAGTGGTATTGCTTGAAATTGGAGAATTCACTGTTCATCCCATTGGGTAGTCAGCTATCCAAGCAGAATATGAGGTGTTGTAAGCAATGTAAGCTGTCTGCAAATATGAGGATAAAAATTGGTAAAGAATTTGTGGTGAATTCATCTGATTTTTATCAAATTTATGTCTGGGAGTCTTTTTACATCTACCAGAAAGATCAGTTGAAGTCTAAATATAAAGTCTCATTCCAGCCACTACCTGTGCACTATATTGGAGAGTCTGTCCAGGTTGTTGTTCTCAACTCTCTAAAGTAAGGCTTGAACCCACAACCTTCAGGCACAGAACAAGTGGGCAAGCTCTTGAACCACAGATGGCTATTGCCATGACAACAACATTTGAAACAGTGAATAAACACGAAAAAAAGCTATATATTTAAAATTGTCTCTGTGAAAGGAATTTGTATTTAAACAATGAACTATAAGAGAACTATAATACCAAATTTCTGTCTTGGAAAAACAAAATAAAAACTGCAGATGCTGAAAATCTGAAATAAAATAGAAAATGTTGGGAATACTCAGCAAAGTCAGCATCCATCGAAAGAGAACCAGAGATATTGGTTCAGGTTGTTTTTTATTCTGCTGAAGGGTCATGGAATGTTAACCACATTTCTCACCCCATCGATTTTGCCTGACCCGTAGAGTGTTTTCTGCCTTTATTTTGTTCCCAAAATTGCCTAAAATTCACAATGAATTTGCAGCTCGCAGTCTGCCATATCACAGACATCATTTGAAGGATGGAAAACCTGGCAAGATTGTAAGCTAAGCTTTGCCCTAAACCTTGAGCTAAAGATTTTGTTTTTCATAAAATTGAACGTTATTCGCAAACCGTTATTTACCCATCCCGAACTGCTCTTGAACCGAATTATTTAAAGTTTATGGAACTAAATTTCAGAAGCTGTGTACAATACACAGTTGCTACTGTCTATGTGCTCTTAGCAGGTGCAAAATAGGAGAAAATTCTACCATGTCTCTGAATTACTAATATATGAACTACATACCTGAACCATTTGATTCTTGTGATCGGTACATTTTTCTATATTGTATTTAAATATAAATACAAAACACATGCAACATTTCCCTCATCCAATTATTCCACCCGCAGTCTCTAGCCCACGTGTGCACAGGTTATTGACTCTGGAAGCATCACATTATACTTGGCCTCAATCAATTCGCAGACAGTGTTATCGAAAGCAAGCTGTAGATGATTTTTCATTTTCTCTCACCATCCTAGAACGGTCAGCTAAAATCAGTGCATTAGTTAAGAAAATAATTCAAGGGGCTTTTTTTCTTTCTGCTTATCCCAGTGAGATGCAAAAACAAGTTGTCACCCTAGTCTCAAGTACAAAATCCAGCCCATGATGCAGTGACTGCTGTAAAATCATGAGATTAAAAACACTTGTCACAAAATGCAGGAAAAATAATTATTTAATTAGTTCCACACACAGAGGAGGGGGGAATAAACAGAAGGTTTCACACCTTAGTCTTTGGAGTCGTTTTTCCAACAAATTGAATGGTGATACATTTGCCTTGATCTAAGCCAGCTCTGAAGTTGAGTTCTAATAATTTAGTAACAACATAATATCACTAGCTCCTGGACTTTGTTCCTTTAGGCAAGATGTTGTACCTCACAGCCAATATTTCACCACATGCTTGCAGGAGATCGAATGTGGTTTTGCTTTGCACATTTCTTACTTCCAGGCATAAGGTGTTTACATGGAACATATCCTGACTGTTTGCCAATTTCTAGTGAACTCAGCAGACCAACGTTGTCCCAGGTCTAGTACCAAACACCATTGAGTTGGCAACTGGAGAGATTAAAGATAGGCTTGGTTTATGTTTGCATAGCAATTTACCGGATGTGCATGGCACTTTACAACCAGTAAAGTGCTTCCTCAAATTAATCACAGTTGCATTGTGCGACTTATAGCAGCCAATTTGCACACAATCCAACAAACTCCCTCAAACAACTTTGTTATAATGGTCAAATGATTTGCTATAGCAATATTGATTGAGGGGTGGATGTTGACCTGGAGATGAGGAAGGACTCCTCAGCTCTGCTTCAAAATACTGCCACATGTTTATTTATGTCCAACTATCTGGGGAGATAGGCTTGCAAAATTTACCTACCAAAGAGGTCAAGAAGTGGTTCTTGTATCATGTTGATCTGGATGTTCTATTTGACATGTACATAGAAAACATAGAAACATAGAAATTAGGTGCAGGAGTAGGCCATTCGGCCCTTTGAGCCTGCACCGCCATTCAATATGATCATGGCTGATCATCCAACTCAGTATCCCGTACCTGCCTTCTCTCCATACCCTCTGATATCCTTAGCCACAAGGGCCACATCTAACTCCCTCTACGTTCCACTAGAAAAGTTTTCCAAGATCCTCATCCAGACACACAACAAATTTCACCTAATAAAACGGATAATTGCAGCCTCCAATGCTGTAGCTACAAAATGCTGCACAATTGGAGGTGTGTTTTATGTAAGGGAAGTTGAACCAGGTCACTTTGTGTTCTCTCATCCAATCATTAAGGATCCCACAGTATAATTGTGAAATAGAATAGGTGATGTCTCAGCAGAGTGAAAACTCCTGGATGTGCAAACTTCATTTTAATCTGCCCCAGTCAATTAGATTTCTTAACATATTGTGAGGTTTTCTTTTACCAATATTGATTTTTCAAGCAGTACAACTAAAGCCAGGTGCATATCTGATCCTGAATTCTCTGCTGTGAGCACACAATTATACTATTCCACAATTACAATGATTTTTATTTAAACCCGTCTTCATTTGCCAAGGTAAATCAATCAGATACTACCTGACTCGCTGAGTTCCTTCAGCATTTTGTGTTATGCTGAAGATTACAGTATTTGCAGTTTCTTGTGTCTCCAGGTAAATAAATGCCTGGACTTACTGCATCGTGCAGACAATTCCAGATTATCAGAAATAAAAACTGGAAATGCTGGTAACATGCAGTAGTGTAGGAAATGCTGGAAACATGCAGCAGAT
This sequence comes from Raja brachyura, assembly GCA_963514005.1. The sequence goes on from OY740784.1 coordinate 84,266,957, forward strand.
TAGGCAGTATCTATGGAAAGAAAGACAAAATTACCAATGAATCTGTCCTCTCCCTGAACAACATGCCCAGCATCCCTGCAATGCTCAAGCAGAAGTGCCTCTGTTGGCTTGGATGTACATAGGATGGAGAATGAACGCATCCTTAAAGTTATGCTACATGGAGGGAGGTCACCAATGCAAGGAGGCCAAGAGGATAACCACTGCTTCGTGATAAGGATAGTATTAAAAGCGATATCACAAATGTTACCATTTGCACACACAACTGGGAAGCACCTGCTGAGGACCGGGTGAGGTGGAGATAGGATCTCCCGGTGTGTATGAAGCACTGCAACAGCATGTGGTTCAAGATCCTGGAGGCCAGGTGCCAATGCCATAAAATGATCAACAGTGACAGCAACACACTCCCCAATCGAACAGCTAGAGCCAACCCCACCTGTGGAAGCTGTGGCGGGTCTGCCTGTCAAAGCGAGGCCTAGGCAGCTGCAGCAGGAAATGCAACCACAGATTAAACATTCCCGTCTTCAAGCAGGACAAAGTCAAAGCCGTGTCATTGTCTCTTGTGGATGGATGGATGCCAACACTTAGTATCATTTTCAATAAGAAGAGCTAGCTCCTCCTGGTGAACTAGAACATTATCACTGCTTGGGAGCTTCCTATCGACAAATTAGCTGTCATGTTTTCTAAATCACTAGCGTCCATTGACTGTGAAAAGCTTTGGAAATATCGTGAGGTTATGGAAACCAACAGAGAAATGCTGTTTTATTTTGTGTCGACCATTTTGTGATAGGGTTAATATGAATGCTGCACCCCCTGGCATATTTGAATGGAAGGGAAAAACTGATTCCCTAACTTGCTGATTCACTTAAGCTCTGCCCCTGACTGAATGCACTCAATGAACCCAGCCATCTCATCATTGCTATTACCACCAAAATGGGTGTGTGAGAAAGAACTGCAGACGCTGGATAAAATCGAAGGTAGACACAAAATGCTGGATGAACTCAGCGGGTGAGGCAGCATCTATCGAGAGAAGGGGGGGGGGGGCAGGAAAAAGATAGAAAGTGGGCGGAGACAGTAGGGCTTGTAGGAGAACCCCCCACTTTCTATCTTTTTCCCCGCCCACTCCCCCCCCCCCCCCAACATCAGTCTGAAGAAGCGTCTTGATCCGATAAGTCACCCAATCCTTCTCTCAATAGATGCTGCCTCAGCCGCTGAGTTTCTCCGGTACTTTATGTTTACCACCAAAGTGGAGACAGTCTTTGGGATGTATGGTGGACTTGCAAACTATTCCGGTGTACTCTAATGTGGTGGCTCTGGTACAGACCTCAGTCATACCCTCGAACTAGAGCACAAGCCGTCATATATACTCCGGACTTTACAACATTGGACCATGAAAAGAAAATTTATAAAGATGAAAAATACTTTTTACCTGACAACCAGGTCAGTGTCATAGGGTCATAGAGTGATACGGTATTCAGCCCAACTTGCCCACACCAGCCAACATGTCCAAGCTACACTAGCCCACCTGCCTGTGCTTGGTCCATATCCCTCCAAACTTGTCCTATCCATGTACATGTCTAACTGTTTCTTAAACATTGGGATAGTCCCAGCCTCAACTATCTCCTTTCGCAGCTTGTTCCATACACCAACCACCCAATGTGTGAAAAGGTTACCCCTCAGATTCCTATTAAATATTTTCCCTTTCATTTTGAACCTATGTCCTCTGGTCCTCGATTCCCCTACTCTTGGCAAGAGATTCTGTGCATCTACCTGATCTATTGCTCTCATGATTTTATACACCTCAATAAGATCACACCTCATTCTCCTGCGCTCCATGGAATAGAGACCCAGTCTACTCAACCTCTCCCTATAGCTCAGACCCTCAGGTCCTGGCAACATCCTCATAAATATTCTCTGAACCATTTCAAGCTTGATAATATTTCCTGTAACATGGTGCCAAGAACTGAACACAATACTCTACATGCGGTCTCACCAACGTCTTATACAAATACAACATGACCTCCCAATTTCTATACTCAGTACTCTGACTGATGAAGGCCAATGTGCCAAAAGCCTTTTTGAACATCTTATCTACCGGCGACTCGAGCTTCAAAGAACCATGCACCTGCCCCCCTAGATCCTTCTGCTCTACAACACTCCCCAGAGGCCTACCATTCACTGTGTAGATCCTGCCTTTGTTAGACGTCCCAAAATGCAACACCTGACACTTCTCTGTATTAAATACCATCAACCATTCCTCAGCCCACCTGGCCAAGCGATCAAGATCCTGCTGCAATCTTTCACAAACAACGTCTCTATCTGCAAAACCACTCACTTTTGTATCATCAGCAAACTTGCTAATCTTGCCCTGGTTGATCTCACAGGGAATGTTCCCACAGGTCCCACCAACTTAATATATGATGGTTGTATGGACAAACTGGCAACCAAGGCATGCCTTTACATGGAACTGGCTGCACGCAAATAATTCATCAACAGTGAAGTATTTCAGGTACTTCTGAAGGACATTATGTAATGCAAGACCATTCATCTTTTCAACAGTCTCTGGGTAACTCCTTTTGACAGCCGTGGCCCATGGTGGAAAACTTGCTGCTTTTGGAAGAATTGGCACAGCACAGTTTGTACTGGGACATGGATTTGCCCAAATCCTCATTCAAGTGGCTTTGGCAAATGGCCCAAAAATTACTTCTCATTTCTGGCATTGAAACAGGGTTGGGGGTCACCCTGTCACTGTTTGTGAAAGATGCATTAAGAGGGAGAGTTTCATTACAAGTTTAGCAGACAGATTTCTTCATGTAACATTGTACTGAAACCGACATTGCCACTTTTAGTGCGGCATTCTCTGTTGGTGCAAGTTTTCACAGTTGTCCACATCTGGTCCAGCAAGTGCAATTTTTGCACCCAGCTTTCATAAGACATACCAATATATGGGCAGTAATGTGGCCCAGCTAATAGAGGCATTGGCTTGTAGCTCTAGAGATTAAGGTTCAATCCTAACCTTGTGCACTATCTGCAAAGTGTTCGCACGTTCTCCCTGTGACCCCGTAGGTTTTCGTCGGGACCACATACGTTTTCACCAGTTTTCTCCCACATCCCGAAGATATGTGGGTTTGTGGGTTCATTGGCCACTGTAAATTGCCCTTGGGATGTCAGTGAGTGATAGAATCTGGGAGGAGCTGATGGGAATATGGGGAAATGAGGGTCAAAAATAACCAGCAATCTGCGTAAATTGCTCTTTTCTGGGTTAACCTGATTTTCAATAAGATATCATAATTTTATCCCATGAGGCTAAGAACTATGCACAGGAACTGGTGGTCTTGAGTCTTTACAGATTGTGGGCCGTGGGCTGTCAGAGTTGCATTTGAGCTTCTAGTGTGGTTCAGATGAAAGATAGACACAAAGTGCTGGAGTAAAGGGCCTGTCCCACTTACATGTTATCTTCGGCGACTGCCGGCACCCATAGTCACAGCAGGTCGCCAAAAATGTTCAACACGGTGCAAATCCAACAGCGACCAGAAAAAGTGACTCTTTGGGCGACTACTCATGACTATACAGGCGTCACCCCACGACATGTCAGATTCAGATTCAGATTCAGATTCAATTTTAATTGTCATTGTCAGTGTACAGTACAGAGACAACGAAATGCATTTAGCATCTCCCTGGAAGAGCGACACAGCAAATGATTTGAATAAATAACAATAAGTGTCCGGGGGGGGGGGTGATTGGCAGTCACCGAGGTACGTTGTTGAGTAGCGTGACAGCCGCCGGAAAGAAGCTGTTCCTGGACCTGCTGGTTCGGCAACGGAGAGACCTGTAGCGCCTCCCGGATGGTAGGAGGGTAAACAGTCCATGGTTGGGGTGAGAGAGGTCCTTGGCGATGCTGAGCGCCCTCCGCAGACAACGCTTGCTTTGGACAGACTCAATGGAGGGGAGCGAGGAACCGGTGATGCGTTGGGCAATTTTCACCACCCTCGGCAATGCCTTCCGGTCGGGGACAGAGCAGTTTCCATACCAAACTGTGATGCAGTTGGTAAGGATGCTCTCGATGGTGCAGCGGATGCAGCGGATGTCGCCTGTATGGTCGTGAGTAGTCGCCCAAAGAGTCATACCATTTACTGGTCGCCGCTGGATCTTCAATAAGTTGAAAATTTTCAGCGACCTGCTGTGACTATGACGGGCTTATTCTTAAACTGTGGCCCCTGATTCTGGACTCCCCCAACATCGTGAACATGTTTCCTGCCTCTAGCGTGTCCAAACCCTAAATAATCATATGTTTCAATAAGATCCCCTCTCATCCTTCTAAATTCCAGAGGACACAAGCCCAGCCGCTCCATTCTATCAACATATGACAGTCCTGTCATCCCAGGAATTAACCTCATGAACCTACACTGCACTCCCTCAATAGCAAATTTGGACACCAAAACTGCAACTGGATGCCTGTGTACTCACGCTGCGCACTGTAATCCAGAAGTCAGCTCTTACCAGGTTGTCCAGTGTGATTCCCTCAGTCATTAAGTTGAGACTACCTGCAAAACCCCTGGCAAAATTGATCACCACAATCATCCAAATGGGGTCACCAACCATCAGAGAGAGGGAATGTTTTGTCACAGAGTCACACGTCATCGAAACAGACATTTTGGCCTTTTGAGTTCATCCCAACCATCAAGCCCTCACTTACACTAAACCCATTTTATAACTCTCCCCACATTCCCAATACCCCCACCCCCCCATAGATTCTACCACTTAGCCACACACTTGGGTAACCTATAGCGGCTAGTTATCCAACCAATCTGCATGTCCTTGTGACGTGAGGCAACAGATGAAACCCATGTGATCACAGTGAGATCATGCAAACTCCACACACACAGCACTGGAGGCCAGGATCGAACCCAGCTCACTGGAGCTGTGATGCAGAAGATTTGTTAGATGCGTCACGATGCAAACCCCCTATAAATAAACTTTATAATTTAGTTTCTTTTTTCATATCTTTTCAAATGCCTTTATATAAATTGCTATTTTTGAAATATTTCAGTCACCAGAAACATTAAGAAATACTGTAAAGGACTTTGACCAACCTAACTGTCAGAAGACCATCAGGGCACAGTACAACAGTGACACCGGTTTCAAACTACAATTTGCCATAAAAGTTTGAATTCAGGAATGGCACTGCAGAAATGCAAGCCTTTCTTTCAACAGGGGTGAACTGTAAAAGTGGATTTTAGATTTTAAAATGGTCAGAATACTTCATAAGTTCATAAGTTATAGAAGTTATAAGTTATAGAAGCAAAATTAGGCCATTCGGCCTATCAAGTCTACTCCGCCTTTCAATCATGGCTGATCTATCTTTCCCTCTCAACCCCTTTCTCCTACCTTCTCCCCATGACCCCTGACACTCGTACTACTCAAGAATCTGTCAATCTACGCCTTAAAAATATCCATTAACTTGGCCCCCACAGAATTCTGTGGCAATGGAAATCCTCCGATTTACCACCCTCTGACTAAAGAAATTCCTCCTCATCTCCTTTCTAAAGGTACTTAATTTTATTCAGAAGTTATGACCTCTGGTCGTAGTCATTCCTAGACACGCCCACTAGTGGAAACATCCTCGCAACATCCACTCTATCCAGGCCTTTCACCATTCACTAAGTTTTAATGAGGTTCCCCCTCATCCTTCTAAACTCCAACAAGTACAGGCCAAGAGCCATCAAGCACTCATCATATGTTGACCCAATCATTCCTGGGCTCACACTACTTGTACAGACAATACTTGTCGCAGTGAGACTTTCACTTCAATCATGTATTCGTTTTTGGGTCAGCAGACCTTTTAGTGTTTGAACAGGTGCAGTTGCCTGCCGAGGTACATGCAAGCATGTTGTATCTTGCAGAACAACAGCAGCAGCAGAGATTAATTGGGAACTGCATGGGATGTTAATGAGTCTATTGGGTGAGTATGGGTATCGAGCTTGAGGTACAGGCCAGGATTGGCACCATCTAGCACAATGGTTCCTCCCTTCAAATTCCACACAGGCTGGTCCATTCTGATTGCTGCAATTGTAAATGAGGAGACCCATCCTCAACAATGCAGATCTCATCCAAATGAACGGGGCTCAGAGTGCCTACTTTTGAGCAGCACTGCCAACTTCACATTGAGCAGACAACAGCACCCATGCAAACACTAAGGGCTGCTGAAAATAATTCTTACCAACTAAGTGCTGATAGGTATCTGATCTTATACAGACAATCTTTGAGGTAAATAAGCGTTCTGTTTCTGAAAAACGTCTGTCAGCCAATTTCTCCATAAATCAGAATCTACAGTTTTCAGTAGTGACCTTATCATATCGCTCTACATGCATCTGCTCTGATTCTTTCATCTTATTGAATAATCACACTAACACTAATTAAACTTATGGAATATATTTTTTTTATTTTTGTCCCGTTGAATGTATAGTTTGTTGTGGTTTTTATATTGTTTTTAGCTGTGAGGGTGGGATGGGAAATTTTTAATCTCTTCCCTGCATGGGTCACCCGACCTTTTCCCTGTCAGGTCTCCATTGTCGTTGGGGCCTATCGCCATGGAGCGGCCTCCAACTGGAACGACCTGGGAGCTGGCCAGCTTCGGAGCGTGGAGAACTGTGGTGGCGCACGGCTGCGGCCTAACTGAAGCTCGGAGGCTCCAGCCACAGGTCCGATGGACTGCGACTCACGGGTCACTGGTGGGAGACCGCTTTTCGGAGCTCCCGCAACGGCAACTTCTCCCGCCCGAGTTGCGGGGTTGAAAATGACCCGGAGCGGGGGCTTACATCGCCCGGTGCAGCTTTAACAGCCGCGGGACATGCCATCGTTCGCCGGAGGCTCCAACATTAAGACCCGGAGTGGGTCCTTACTTCGCCCGTCGTGGGACTTGCCATTGCCCGCAGGGGCGCCAATATTAAGACCCGTAGCAGGGCCTTACATCGCCCGGGACTTGCCATTGCCAGCCGGGGGCTTTAACATCGGGAGAAGAATGGAACACAGAGGAAAGACAAGACTTTGCCTTCCATCACATTGAGGAGGAGATTCACTGTGATGGATGTTTGTGTAAATTGTGTTGGTTGCGTGTCTTGGTTCTTTTCTTATTTGAGGTTCAAATGACAATAAATAATTGTATAATTGTATAATAATATACATGGTTCATTAATGAACACCATGAAACATTTTTATTATTATTGCAACTAGTTTGAAACATGTTTTAAAAATGTATGGGCAAATTTGCATCAAGGCAGATTTTTATAATCTAAGTTGTTCAAGACCTGGGCAGCCCTGAATTAAAATGTAAAATTCAAGTTTACAGTTTACCTCTGTTGAGAAAAACACTCGAATTTCTATCATGCCAGTCCTGAATACAAACGTTGAGAGCCAGTAAACTATTTTGGAAATATTGTCATTGTTGTAATATGGGAAAGAACAAACAGAAGCCTTTTATCAATAAGGAACTCCTTATCAAATTAATTTCCAATCCACTGCTTCACGGTGTAATTGTGATACTGTTTATGCATTGAGAGCCTAAATCACTGACTCTTGTGTTTGTCCCACACCCTCCAACAATGCAAGCCTGAATGCCTAAGGGTTGGACATTTTAACCCACACTATGCTATCAACAGCTACGTGATGCCTAACTGTTTTAAATGGAGATTGTGCAAAACTGCAGGCTATCTATGAAAAACAGTGCCCTCAGTACTGCGATGATAACAGAGAGGCCAAAACAAACTTCAAGGCAATGCAACAAAAAGCATCTACTTTTGTTTGCAATTTTTTTTTAACCTGGAGCACTATATCCAGAAATGTGAGATAATGAAGTACTTGGCTAACTCAACAGGTCTCCAGCTGCCTCTGCCAGAGGGACTGAGGTTCAGCAAGGGTTAGGACACCCACTCATCGCCACTGGCCTCTTAGTACATGTGTAGCCAAAACAAAACAGCAGCGTACTTCAAAAGAACCTTAACAGCATTATGGTCAGTTAAAAGATTTTTATCATCTGAGCTTGCATTGCTTCTTGTTCTTGCACTAAAAATATTTAAGTTAGTCACAAACTATTCCCAAATCATAAGATTTGCAATGATAATGCAAAGTATCCAAGAAGAAAGTTTAATTTGACTGAAGAAGGAAATTAATGCCAAAGGGTTAAAGGGGGAGGGGGGCAGATAATGAAATACCACATAAGACATTTGCCATGGAAGACAATTGGTTCAAGTGAAGGTTCCTGCATGTATGTGAGGTTAGGAGATGATATTTGGGTCATGTGATACCATACTTGAACTTTGCACCATTGTATTCTTATTAGAATGTCACAGTCACACAGCATGGAACCAGCACCTTCAGCCCAACCTGCCCATGCCGACCAAGATATCCATCAACGCTAGTCCTATGTGTCTGCATCTGACCCATATCCTTTTAAACCTTTCCTAATGTTGTACCTGTCCGGTTGCCTTTTAAATGTTCTTATTGTACCTTCCTCAACCATTTTATATGGCAGATCGGTCTATATACACACCGACTCTCTGTATAACAAAGTTGCCCCTCAGGTTCCTATGAAATCATTCCGCTCTCACCTTGAAGAGACAGATTGACTTTGAAAGCTTTGGAGGTGTTATGGTGAAACCTGTAACATCTGGAAGTAGACAACATAAACGTAAGATGATCTGTATAAATATGGACTTCTTCACATGAAGATTGGCAGTAACCTGGAATGTGCCAGCAGAAGAATTGGTTGAGACAGAAAGCATGATGCATTCAAGAGAATATAACTTAAATGAGATAGAGAAAGGTAGGTAAGAATATACTACCATTCATGCTACCATACTAAGATTAGCTACCATACTAACATTAAGGAGAATCCTAAGAGATTTTATGAGTAAGTTAAGGGTAAAAAGGATAACTAGATAAAGAATAGGAGCACTCAGAAACCAATGTAGCCATCTAGGCATGGGGTCGCAAGAGATAGATGTGATCCTCAACAAATATTTCTCATGTTTTTCTTGCAAAGAATGATATGAAGACTGGGAACTTAGGAAAGTTAATGGAGACATCTTGTAATGGCCCTGTCCCACTGTACGAGTTCATTCAAGTGCTCTCCCGAGTTTAAAGAAAAATCAAACTTGTGGTAAGCACGTAGAATGAACGTAGCGGGTACGTCGGAGCTCGGGAACGTCTCTTAGTGGCTCGTAATGCTAACGGCAGGTACTCAGGGAACACGATAAGCTCGGGAAGACTCGTGAAGATTTTTCAACATGTTGAAAAACATCCACGAGAGCCCCGAGTACCTGCAAGCGGCCATTACCGTAAATCTTCGAGTTCGAATCAGGGCAAACTCGGGAGAACTCTTTGAATGAACTCGTACAGTGGGACAGGGCTTTAAGAAGGTAGGTAAATTCCCAGGGTCAGATTAGTTTTTTCCAATAACACTGTGGGAAGCCAGGGAAGAAATTGCAGCTGCCCTGATTGAGGTATAAGAATTATTGTAGGACATGGGTGAGGTACCAGAAGACTGGTGGATGGCTAATGTTGTGCCTCGACTTAAGGGCTTAAATAAGGGAACCATATTCCAGATTCTAAGAACTATATACCAGTAAGCCCAACATCTGTGATAAGCAAGTTACTGAAGAGGATTCTCTAGAATAAGATATGCATGCATCTGGAAAGGTAGGGGTTGATAAGAGATGATCTACATGGTTTTGTGCTTGGCCGATCATGTCTCACAAATTTGATTGAGTCTAATGAAAAAGTAACCAAGAAGGTTGATAAAGGCAAAGCTGTAGAGATGTCTATGTGGATTTCAACAAGACCTTTGATAAGCTTGCACGGTAGACTGCTCACAAAGGTTAGATTGCATGGGATTCAGGGAGAGCTAGATAACTGTATACAGAATTGGCTTAATGTTAGGAAGCACAGGGTGGTAATGCAAGGTTGTTTTTTGGACTGGCGGCCTGTGACTAGTGGTGTGTCTCGGGAATTAGTGAGTTTCCAAAAGACACTGAACTGGGTGGTATTGTAGAAAGTGAAGATGGTTATTAAGTACAGCAGAATCTTGATCAGCTGGACAAGTGGGCCAGGGAATGGCAAATGGAGTTTAATGCAAATGTGTGAGAGGTATTGCATTTTGGGAAGGCAAGCCAGGGCCGGACTTACACAGTGAATGGTAGGCCTTGGGGAGTGTTAGCAGAGAAATCTAGGAGTACAAGTATATAGTTCTCTGAAAGTGGCATTGCAGGTAGATTGCAGGGAAGGATTTTGGTATGCAGACCGTCATCAGTCAGGAAATTGAGTGCAGAGTTTAGAAAGTTATGTTACAGTTTTACAAGAAGTTGGTGAAGCTGCTCTGGGAGTATTGTGTTCAGATTTGGTCACCCTGCCAGGACTTGATGGCCAAGGGCGAGGTTGGGCAGGATAAGACTTTATTCATTGGAATGCACGGCTAAGGGATTATCATATATAGGTGCAGAGGATCATGAGGAGCTTAGACAGGATGAATGTACACAGTCTTTTTTCTAGGTTGGGGGATTCAAAAACTAAAGGGTCTAGGGTTTTTGCGAGAGGGGAAAACATTTTGGAACCTGAGGGCCAACATTTTCACACAGAGTGTGGTGGGAATATGGAACAAGCTGTTAGAGGAAATAGTTGAGGCAGAATAACAATATTGAAAATACTTTTGGACAGATACATGGATACATGGATAGGAAAAATGGCAAAAACAGGAAAGTAGACTATTATTTGAATGGTGACCGATTAGGAAAAGGGGAGATGCAACGAGACCTGGGTGTCATGGTACACCAGTCATTGAAAGTAGGCATGCAGGTGCAGCAGGCTGTGAAGAAAGCACCTATTTTCTGTGTTTCTATGAAAGATCATAAGTGATAGGAGTAGAATTAGGCCATCAAGTCTACTACACCATTCAAGGCTGATCTATCTCTCCCTCCTAACCCCATTCCCCTGCCTTCTCCCCATAACCTCTGATACCTGTACTGATCAAGAATAGTAAGATTGAATGAGAACTTACCAGTTCGAAGGTTGATCTTTATTTCATGAGGAGTTGCGGTGAGGGATGTCGTGAAGAACCCACCAGCACGCATGCGCGACATTCTTCAAAGTAGCGGTGTGGAATCACAGAAACCAACAACAGAAATGACTTGGCATAGTAAGATTGAAGAGACTCTAATTACCAGTTGAGTATGATTGAGGGTTGGGAGCGGAGGGCACAAAATCCCTCACCGCAACTCCTCATGAAATAAAGATCAACCTTTGAACTGGTAAGTTCTCGTTCAATCTTTCATTTCGGTCACGTGAGTGACTTCGTGAAGACTTCAAAGCTTCTGTGATTGCACGCCCTGGACCACGTCCATGCTGACACACCACTAGCAAGGATGGATGGGAGTATACAATTCTGTCAAACTGGTTATACTGAAAAACAAAAAGAATATTTATTAATAAACAAAGCAAAAAACCCCTCATTCGGGGACACCTCCACGTTCTTGACCTGTATTCAGCACGGCCTCCGCGAACTGTAGAGGAGCAGCAACAGGCTTGTTGTAAAATCGCTGCAATACAGCTTCATTCGCCCATCCTGCTGTAGCCAGAATATGGTCCATGGGCACCTCCATGACCCTCGCCGCCGACGTTGATGCAGCCCTGGTGGAATGGGATTTGAACACATTAGTGTCGATACCTGACTTACCCAAGACGATCCTGAGCCACCTGGATATAGTCTGGACTGTCACTCGATGGTGAGGTTTCTTGTGAGTGACAAGCAGGTATCTCTCCATTCCCCTTATGTGCCTCGTCATCTTGACATAGTGACGGATATGGGAGGCTAAACATAGCCTTGCATCTGCGGGGTATGCCGGGAACTTCAGCTGCAGCCCTGTGCACCCAGGTCTATCCTGCTTTAGTAGCTCATCGATAAAGAAGACTACTTCTGCAGGGGTAGAGATCATTCTGTCGATGCGGATTTTATGCAGTGTCTGTACCCTCTGCGCTGAACTCAGTGCTAGTAACATCACCAGCTTCATGGTGAGTTTGTCCAGCTCTAGCCCCTCCATGGGCGACCACGTCCTGAGCAGGGTTAGTACGTTCCTGACATCCCAGGTGATATTATAGCGTGGTCTAGGCGGATTCATATTGAATATACCCCGCATGAGTCTGGACACTAGCCTGTTGGATCCTACCTCAATATTGAGGTAGAATGACAGCGCGCTTCTGGCGCTGTTGATGGCACTGTAGCTCAAGTGTTCATCATGGTGCAACCCCGCGAGGAATTCCAATACGTCGGCTATGGAGGCATCGTCATATGTGATTTGAGAGCGGCGGCAGTAGGCTTCCCATTTTCGGATGTGGGAGAGGTATCGCCGCCTGGTGGACTCTCGGCACGACGCTCCAATGGTATCCACAGTTCTGAGAGATAGGCCATACTGCAGTAATGGCCGGTTTAGAATCTGCAAGCCAACAAATTCAGATAGCTATGGCAGGGATGTGCCTCCCCCGATACGGGGTTGGTGACCAATTGTGGGCAACCCTCTAAGAGGACCCAAGGCTGACTGATCATGTCAAAGACCACCGGATACCATGGCTGCGTAGGCCAGTCGGGTATAATAAGAATGCCCTTAGCAGCATCCATCTGGATTTTCCGCAATACCCGACTGATGAGGCAAAACGGGGGGAATGCATAGAAAAACCATTTCCCCCAGTCCAGTGAGAATGCATCCATCGCCATTGCCCCAGGATCTGGTTCCCACGAAACGTATGTTGGTACCTGATGTTCAACCGTGACGCAAAGAGGTCGATATCCGGTTTACCAAATTTGGCTGTAATTTTAGCGAAGATTTGAGGATGCAACATCCACTCGATGTTGTCATTAAACTTGCGTGACCTGGTGTCCGCCACAGTATTGAGCTCACCTGGTAAATAGGCAGCTGAAATCCAAATATTTCGTTGAATACACCAGAGCCAAATTGTATTAGCCAATTCATCACACGAAATTGACCTGGTACCGCCCATATGGTTTAAATATGCCACCGCCGTGGTATTGTCTATTTGGATATGGACATGAGCTTCAGAAAGATTGGAACAATAAGCTCAAAGTCCGTGAAATGCTGCAAGCATCTCCAAATAGTTTATCCCTTGTGACAACAACACAGTATATTCAAGGGTGTCCCATCTGCCCCCGCAACTAGAGCAGTTGTCCGTAGCTCCCCAGCCATAGGAACTTGCATCGGTTTGCAAGTATACCATCGGATTGGGCACAATAATGGGTTTAAATGAGTCACTAATATGGTCCACCCACCATTGTAACTCAATCTTAGCTTTAAGAGGCAGCTGCATTGATCTGTCGAAATGACCGGCGTTCTGTTTTAACGCGGAGATCTTGGCTCTTTGCAAATTTTGATAATGCAAAGGCCCGTATTGAGCTGCTGGAAACAATGCTACGATCTTGCCAATTACCTTAGCAGTTTGCCTAATTGATGGTATACTGGCGCAGGCTAAATCCTGACATACTTGGGTGACATCCCCAACCTTGTTAGCCGGTATGGTGACCCTCATGCGATTGGAATCCACCGTGAACCCCAGATAATCCATAACCTGTGAAGGGCAGAACTTCGACTTATCTGGATGGACAATAAACCCCATTTGCTGAAAAATTGCCACAGCGGCTGAGACTGCCTGTTCAGCCGACTCCAGGGTGTTGCCAATAATCAATATATCATCCAAATAGGCCATCACTACATGATGTTGCTTCCGTAGCCTGGCCATAATGGGTTTCAGTAATTTAGTAAACAATCTAGGGGCTGTAGTAAGCCCATTTGGCAGCCCTGTATTGCCAGAGTTGATCCATCCAGACAAATTTTAGGAACTTCCTATGGGGTTTCCGAATGGATACAGAATAGTATGCATCTTTTAAATCAATGCATGCCATAAAGCAGCCATGAGAAATCAATGACTTGGCTGTTTCGAAAGTGTCCATTTTGAAATGGGTGTAGGTTACAAAAGTATTCAAATGGGTCAGATCATTAATAACCCGACATCCTCCATCCTTCTTGGGCCTGGTAAATATATTTGACACAAATTCAATTGGTTCGTGTATAGTCTTTTCTATCACGCCTTTTTGTTCTAACCGTAAGATCTCAGCATAGCCGGCTGCCTGGTCAACAGCAGACAGCGTAAATGTCCGATTGGGCATATGCTGGGATGGAGGAATGTTGCCGTTAATAAATTCAATCTCATGACCTTGAATACTTTGTAAAATAAAATTATCAGAAGTGATAGTCCCCATGCCTCCAAGAAAAACCGCAGGCGCCCACCAACATGTGAAGTTAAACACACAGGTACATGAAAACCAGACCACCTTACCTCCCTGGATACCGACGGTCCCTGACATGTTTGGTGGGTCGTGGAGGTGTCGGGTTGGGCTGGTGCTGCGGCGTGCGCATCTTCCACGGAGGCCGCTGCGGGCCTTGCCCTAAAAAAGGCCGCGGCTGCTGGGGCTGCTGATAGCGAGGTGGAGCTGGAGCGTAGGTCCGTGTTGGTCTGGAGACAGGGCCTCGTGGCCGAATAAATGGCGCTTTTATGGCCGGCGGCCTGGGGGTGATCTGAGACCGCATTAGTCCCACCGTTTTGGCATGGTCATCCAGCTCCTTAACCCTCTGCGGGAGGTCTTCCCCGAAGAGCTGTCTTGGCGGCGGTGGAGGAGGCGCCTTGCACAACCCAGCAAATTTTGGGTTGAGCGTGGGGCGGATGCTGCTCTTCCTAAAGGCATTGATTTCGTGCTGTGTGGCACATAGCAGCGCAAGAGCATCCTCCTGCTCGAGGTTGAGGTCTTCGCCATCCACCGACCGCGCAAACGCGGTGATTCCAGCCGTGAGCAGCCTCAGGATTCGTTGGAGCTTGATCTCCTGAGTTCAGATGGTGGTGCCTATGTTGCCCCAGATCGGCGTATTGACCACGGGCACGTTGAGGGAGTTGCAGTTAGATGGGGCTTTGTGCCTGTTGATGGCCTGTGATAGAACTTCCTCCTGGAGCTGGTGGTTAGTGAGGAAGTCCACGGTGGCAGCCAGTTTGGGGTTGAGGGGAAGTCCCATGGTCTCCGGAGTAGCAAATTTTGCCGCCACATCAAGGAGTTCTTCCGGCGGCACCTCTGATGGAACCGGTGTAGGGTCTGCAAATACCTCCTCCTCTGGCTGCCGCAGGCTGGCTGTGGAAACTGGTGAAACCTCCCTGTGCCCTTTGATGCTGGATGCCTCCTGTTGTTGGTTGTGTAGAAGGAGCTCCAATAGGCGCTCCATACGGTCAATACGCCCTTCGCCCTGAACACTCGGGCGGTCGGAGTCCTCATGCTCTGATATACTGCAGAGGCTCCTTTCATCGGCCCGCACCTCGTCGAGGTGAACCCGGTGCCGGAAGTTGTCACTGCCAGCCGCTGCAGCAAAGCTGAGCGATTCCCGCGCGGGAGGTGTGTTCGAACGCCTTCGTTTGGCAGAGCCTAATGCCGCTGCCACGGAGGGCAAACGCGGCGGGGAGTCGGCACCCAATGCCTCAGCACGGTGACCCGACGCCCGCGCGGGCTTGCTGGCTGCCCACATCGTGGACCTTGCCGACGCATGGTCTCGTCCTCCCATCCATGGGGGACTCGGCGACCGTGGCGGGACTCCACCCAAATGACCCGTCCCGGCGTCGGTGGTTGGGGGGTCAACACTGGACCTCACAGTGGACCTGAGTCCCGCCTTTGCACCAGTCCGCTGCTTGGCGGCAGGTGATGCCTTTGCCCCTGAAGGGTTAGGCTTCCGGGCTCCATCCCTCCCCCTTCTCGGAGGGCTGAGGGAGAAGGGCCGTGCAGCCACACGCGAGCCCTTGCCCGGGGCCGCCAACGGGCCCGTTGGCGACCTGAATGCCGAGGCAGGGTCTGCCTGCTCCGGCGGCACACCGCAGTCCTGCTCCTCGAACTCCTCCCCGGAGCTGCGGTGTGTCAGCGGGTCCAGTCCTGCAGCAACAGGGCTCCCCGGTTTCCCCGCCTTCTTCCCGGCCTGTCTCACAGGTGCAGCCGATGACGAGGGCTCCGGGACAGGTGGCCGGCGACTCCGGACGGACGTCTTTCGGCCTCTAGAACTCCCGTCCATGTCCTTGCTGAAAGACAAAAAAGCACTCGCAGCAAGGACCAACCAACTTAAGGTTAGTATAACTTACCTTAGCGGTCCCTTATGAAGGACTGGCGGGGAGCGCACCCCACCGCCAGCCGTCGGCAGCAACGCGTTGCGACGATATGTCGCGCATGCGTGCTGGCGGGTTCTTCACGAAGTCACTCACGTGACTCCGAAATGAAATTTATCTCTGCCTGAACAATATCCACTGACTTGGCCTCCACAGCCTTCTGTGGCAAAGAATTCCACCGATTCACCACTGACTGACTAAATAAATTTCTCTTCATCTCCTTCCTAAAAGAATGTCCTTTAATTCTGAGGCCAGGACCTCTAGTTATAGACTCTCACACCAGTGGAAACATCCTCTTTACATCCACTCGATCCAAGCCTTTCACTATTCTGTATGTTTCAATGAGGTCCTCCCTCATTCTTCTAAACTCCAACGAGTACAGTCCCAGTGCCGACAAAGGTTCATCATAGGTTAACCCACTCATTCCTGGGATCATTCTTGTAAACCTCCTCAGGACCCTCTCCAGAGCCAGAACATGCTTCCACAGATATGGTGCCCACAATTGCTCACAATATTCCAAATGTGACCTTACCAGCGCCTTATAGAGCCTCAGTATTACACCCCTGTTTTGGAATACAAGCCCTCTTGAAATAAAAGCTAGCATTGAGTTTGCTTTCTTTAGTACCGATTTAACTTGCAGATTAACTTTTTTGGGAATCCTGCACCAGCACTCCCAAGTCACTTTGCACCTCTGATATCTGGATTCTTTCCTCATTTAGAAAACAGTCTATGCCTTTATTCCTGCTACCAAAATGCATGACTCCACACTTCGCTACACTATATTCCATCTGTCATTTCTCTGCCCACTCTCCCAACCTGCACAAGTCCTTCTGCCGAGTACCTGCTTTCTCTACACTACCTGCCCTTCCACCTATTTTCGTATCATCCACAAACTAGGCCACAAAGCCTTCAATCCCCTCGTCCAAATCATGATTAGAGGATTATTGGCCAAAAGCAGGCAAATGTGACTGGTTTAGATGGAGCATCTTGATCGGCCTGGATGAGATGAGCTGAATGGTCAGTTACCATGCTCTATAACTCTATGATTCATTTAAATAAATAATTCCAAATGCATGCGAATCACACCCAGCTCCACCTCGCCATTACCAATTGATTCTCTCCTACCCCTGATTTATCCCGTTGCTTGCCCATCCCATATTCGCTCCACCAATCAAACACACCTCATTTGAAGATGCCGTGTGAATGTAAATTATTGCTGTTGACCATGCAAATCAAAATAATGGTGGAATTAAAGCTGGGACGTCATCACAGCTTATGTATGTATTGAGTAATGTATCGTCATGGACAATTAGTGAAGGCTGGGTTCATAGCCTTGAATGCTTCCTCAGATTCATACCAATGAAATTAAGTCACTATTCAGAATAATTACTAATTCAGCTAATATATATTCGCCACTAATGTTGGTTTGTGGCTCATATATATATTAGCTGTGAAGTGGAACTGTTACTTATGTTTGGTGGCGTCACTCCTAGCTTAAAAAAATAATGACACAGGATTAACTATTGCAACATTATATGCATCATGATTCAGTCCCAGTTGAGTCAGCCGTCTATAAATATACAAGTTTCCATAATGTTCCTGGTCTAACTGAGCTATGGTTTGCTCCATTGTGTAGTACCAGAAGAACACAAATACACCACAAATCTTTATGCATGAGACAAAACATGGCAAGACATAGAAGCAGGAGCATTGGCAAATGCAACTTGATTGTATGTCAAGAACTATATCTTAAGCCAAAGATCTGATGCCAAATCTGAACTATTGTTTCACAAGGTTCGGCCCTAAGTTGAAGAATTTTACCATCTGTGACAAAGAGTCAAGAGTGGGCCACGTAACTCGCAGCTCGTGGAAAACAGTGTCCCTGCGCATTGAAAATTCTGCGCACCTTGCCGCGAGGAACAGAGGCATTGTGGCATCATCCAGTTTACTTCAGCGCGTTAGATTTTAAAAATATGTCACATTGGTGAACAATTTTAGTAAAAAAACTCAGGAAATAATGAATCCAATTTTCAGATGAGGGGATTTTTGAAATCATGAGGAAAATCTCTACCGGAATATGTACAAATTTCACCATTAGCGTGTCGGGTTTTGGAGAAGATGTGATTCACAAGCGAACAAACAAAAGATTAGATCAGAATTTTATAAGTATAGAGATATATACATATCCATATAGATACACATACATTTATATATATAAATACTGCCGACTATCGACAATACCACCAACGGGCTGGCTAACGAAGCTGATGGGAGGAACGAGCATACATTCTTGCTGTCCGAGCACGATGTGAGATGGGCTCTGACACGGGTGAACACGAGGAAAGCTGCAGGCCCCGATGGCATCTCGGGGCGAGTACTTAAGTCCTGTGCTACGCAGATAGCTCCGGTGCTCACTACAATATTCAACCTCTCCCTGGACAAGTCCGTAGTCCCTGTCTGCTTCAAAAAAATCCACCATTGTACCTTTATCAAAGAATGCCTCCCCAGCCTGTCTGAATGACTACCGTCCGGTGGCACTTTCCTCGGTAATCATGAAATGCTTTGAGAGGCTGGTGAAGAAACACATCTGCGCCTTCCTCCCTCACAACATGGACCCGTTACAATTTGCATACCGTCCGAACAGATCTGCGGACGATACTGTCTCCCAGGTTTTGCACACCGCTCTCTCCCATCTTGACAGCCAGAAGGGGGGCTACGTGAGGATGCTGTTCATAGACTTCAGTTCAGCCTTCAACATGATAGTCCCCACCAGACTGGCCGCGAAGCTACTGGATTTAGGGCTCAACACCCTCCTGTGTGCCTGGGTCCTGGACTTTCTCACTGCCAGGCCCCAGGTAGTCAAGATGGGAGGGAATACATCGAAGTCCCTCACCCTGAGCACAGGATCCCCCCAGGGTTGCGTCCTTAGCCCCCTATTGTACTCCCTGAACACACATGACTATGTGGCTAGGTTCAGCTCCAACTCGATAATCAAGTTTGCTGATGACACCGTGGTGGTGGGCCTGATCCCAGACAACGATGAGAAGGCCTACCGAGAGTAGGTAGCTGATCTGGCACTCTGGTGTCAGGACAACAGCCTCCTCTTGAACATCAAAAAAACAAAAGAGCTGATCGTGGACTTTAGGAGGGCACATCATCCGAGGACGTACAAACCATTGAGGATAAATGGGGATACTGTGGATAGAGTGAGCTGTTTTAATTACCTGGGAGTCCACATCTCTGAGGATATGGACATCGCACGCAGCAGCACTCGTGAGTAAGGCAAGGCAGCGCCTTTACCACCTCAGGCAATTGAGGAAATTCAGAGTGTCTCCGAGGATCTTCCAGTGCTTCTACTCTGCGGCTGTGGAAAGCATCTTGTCCGGAATCATTACAATCTGGTTTGGGAACCAGGACAAGAAGGCTCTGCAGAGAGTAGTGCTTTCGGCCGAATGCACTATGGGAACTTCACTCGTCCCTCTGCAGGAACTATACATCAGGAGGTGCAACTCCAGAGCCAATAAGATAATGGGAGACCCCTTCCACCCCTGCAACGGACTGTTCCAGCTCTTAGGGTCAGGCAAACGCCTCCGTTGCCATGCTGTGAGAACGGAGAGGATGAGAAGGAGTTTCTTCCCAGAGGCCATTCGGACTGTAAACTCCTATCTCACCAGGGACTAACTCTACTAACTTACTGTACCACAATACCGCCCACAATATTTAATATGGAAAAGAACATGTGATTCTGTTTGTAGTTTGTTGGTTGTTTGTTTGTTTGTTTTTTGCACAAAGTCCGCAGGCACTGCCACTTTTCATTTCACTGCACATCCCGTATGTGTATGTGACGAATAAACTTGACGTGACTTGACTTGACATGACTTGATATATATATTTTTATATATATATATATATAAAACAAACAGCAGTAGTATAATAATAATAATAATAATAATAATAATAATAATAATAGTCTATTGAAGTTCAGAGCTTATTTGAGGTTGTAATGTTTAACAGCCGGATGGCTGTAGGGAAGTAGCTCTTCATGAACCTGGACATTACAGTTTTCAGGCTCCTTCTTTCCATGGCAGGCGTGATATGATTGTGTGGCCAGGATGGTGTGGGTCTCCGATGATGCTAGCTGCCTTTTCGAGGCAGCAACTCTGGTAAATCCTTTCGATGGTGGGGAGGTCGGAGCCGGTGATGGACTGGGCAGTGTTCAAAACTTTTTGCAGTCTTTTCCGTTCCTGGGCATTCAATTTGCCGAACCAAGCCACGATGCAACCAGTCTATATGCTCTCTACTGTAGAAGTTCAAGAGAATCCTCTCTGACATACCAAATCTCTGTATTCTTCTCAGAAAGTAGAGGCATGAATGTGCTTTATTTATAATTGCATCCGTGTGCTGGGTCCAGGAAAGATCTTCAGAAACATGCACGCCCCGGAATTTAATGATTTGACTCTCTCCACCATGTTGATATCAACAGGATTGTGGGTCCTCATCCTTCCTTCCAAAGTCCATAAGCAGTTCATCGGTTTTACTGATATTGAGAGCCAAGTTGTTGTGCTGGCACCATTTGGTCAATCGGTCGATCTCACTTCTATGCTCATCACCATCTGTAATTCATCCAACAACTGTGGTGTCATCGACAAACTTGAAGATGGAGTTCGCACTATGTCCGGCTGCACAGTCATGAGTATAGAATGAGCAGAGCAGGGGGCTGAGCACGCAGCCTTGAGGTGCTCCCGTACTGATTGTTAATGAGGAAGGTGTATTTCTGCCAATCCGAACAGACTGGTCTGTGGATGAGGAAGTTGAGGATCAAATTGCCGAGGGATTCGCAGAGACCCAGTTCCGTGAGCTTGGTAACCAACTTTTAGATATTTTTAAAAGCATGTATTTATTCATTTATTTATTATATTTATTCAAATATTAAAATATTTACAAGATAATAAAACATAATAGAACCCACCACCATAGTACAAGACAAACAATAAACTATTGTACAACTATATTACAGTTCTTGTCAAGGATGCATCCCTGCGGTGCCCGGCAGTCCCGTGGACAGGGCCCAGTGTGCCCGTGGACAGGATGTATTCCCTTTCTAACCTCACCCGGTGCGGATGTAACCCCGGAAAAGGAGCAGGCAGCCGGCTTGGGCAGAGCCCTCTTCCACCTGGCACCGTGACTCGTGGATGGCCAGCTTGGTCAGGCCCAGGAGCAACCCAACCAGGACATCTTTGGCCCTACCCTCTCCCCTACGCGCAGGGTGTCCAAAGATGAGAAATTCAGTCAGAAGGCAAGGAGCAGCCCCTTTAGGTATTGGAACAGTGGCTGTAGTCTCACACACTCCATGTACACGTGGTACACAGAATCTTCCAGCCCGCAAATGTGGCAGGCGGCTAGCGAGTCTGTGAACCACGAGAGAAACAGGTTGCAGGGGACTCCTCGATGCAGTACCCTCCACCCAAGGTCCCCGATGTAGAGGGGGCAAATCCCTGCATAGAGGGACCCCCACTGGGGGCCCCCTTGCAACCGGAAGGCAACACCGACCACCACTTAGTGTCCTAACAGTGGACCAGGGCGAGGAAATGCAGGGTGTGGAGGAGGAGCCTATACAGGAGTCGCCTCCTTGCAACTCGGAGGGAGATGAAGGCTGTCGAGGAAAGGTTGCTCAAGGTGTGTGGGACCGGCTCCCATGAAGGGTTACGGCGCCTGGGTCCGACGAGTACCTCCGGATGAGCGGGGTGGTGTGCAGCTTAGAGGGGATGATGGTATTGAACGCCAGGCTGTAGTCTATAAACAACAGCCTGAAGTAAATGTTGGCTATTTGCCTTCCTCCCTTGCAGACTTGAAGAAGGATCCCAACCCAAAACATTGTCTGGCCATTTCCCTCCACAGATGCTGCTTGATTTCCTCCAGCATTTTGATTTTCACCCAAGATTTCAATGTCCGCAGACTCTCGTGTCTCCACCTTCAGCCCATCTTTAGTCAGGCAAGGTGAAACAAATCTTATCTACATCGGCGAGACCAAGCGCAGACTCGGCGATCATTTCGCTGAACACCTCCAATCAGTCCGTCGTAACATACCTGATCTCCCGGCTGCTCAGCACTTTAATTCCCCCTCCCATTCCGAAACTGACCTTTCTGTCCTCGGCCTCCTCCATTGTCAGAGTGAGGCCCAGCACAAATTGGAGGAACAGCATCTCATATTTCACTTGGGTAGTTTACACCCCAGCGATATGAAAGTTAACTTCTCTAACTTCAGATACTCCTTGCTTTTTTCTCTCTATCCCCTCCCCCTTCCCATTTCTCCCACCATTCCCACTGTCTCCGCCTTCATTCTATCTTTGTCCCACCCACTCCCCTGACATCAGTCTGAAGGAAGGTCTCGACCTGAAACGTCAACCATTCCTTCGCTCCATAGATGCTGCCTCACCCGCTTAGTTACTCCATCATTTTGTATCTCCCTAAGGTGAAACAAATGTTTGGCTTCAATACAAGTGTATGTTTTGTTTCAAATATTGATTTCAATTTATACTATCAGAAATAGACATTCTTTAAAACATTGTATAATTATGTTCTTGAATTGTGGTCACCTTTGTAATTTAGGAAGCAAGGTCGACAGTTTCCATAGCCAGATGATAACAATTGGCTATTCTGCCTTAGTGTCATTGATTAAGTGAATATCACAATACACAAATGGCCTGAATTTTTGGGAGAGGTTGGGAGGTTTTTTCTTTGGAGCAAAGGAGGCTGAACGGTGACTTTATTGCGGTGAATAAGATCATGAGCGTCATGGATAATGTGTATACAGTCTTTTTGTCGGGGTAGAGAATTTTAAACTATAGGGCATAGGCTTAAGGAGAGTGAGTGGACATTTAAGAGGGATCACAGGGGCAACCTTTTTCACAGAGGGTAATCTGTATCTGGAATGAACTGCCAAAGTATCCTATAGAAGTGGACACAATTACAACTTTCAGAAGACATTTGGACAGATATATGAATAGAAAGAATTGTGAAGGCTATTGGCCAAATGCAGACAAGTGGTCTTCTTCTTCTTCTTCTTACATTTGGCGTGCACAGCTTAAAGTTGTAGGACAACCTGTTCTATTTGATCTTATTTGATTGTGCACGCCAGGTTGATTGCATTCGTTGAAACAGGGCGGACCACGTGAAGGTTGCAATCTCCCACCCCAGACAAGCAGTAACTAGCCCATTGTGGCTAGTTTGGGTCAGGCTGACCCAAACTATTATCTGTCCATTAAATTCCCTAATGCTGCCTGTTCTGCTGAGATCCTCCAGCACTTTGTGTTTTGCTCAAGATTCTAGAATCTGCAGTTTTTTATGTTAACCTTTGATCTTAACCTTCTTTCAGAAGGAATTTGCACACGCCAAATATGAAACAATTCAAATCATGCTGTGGCTGAATGCATTTCAATAGAATCAAAGATTTATTCGCTGGAAGGGAGCTATTCAGCCCTTTTAGTCTTTCCCAAAGTGGGGCAATCCTGTGAGTCCTATTGCTGATAATTTTGCAGATTATTCCTCAATTGCACCACATCAGCTGAAATTTAGCTCCAACGGTTTGGGTAGATTCCAATTATTGGATTTAGACAATTGAGTACAAATACATCTAACTGTCATCTCCCTCTACCCTAAATAAACTAGAAATTCCACTTTTGTGATATTTTTGGGCATGCAACCCTGGGGGCTCAATAAACAATTACAGCTGACAGTCTTTCCACTTGCTTTCCTTTGCTGTTCTGTTCTGTATATAGAAGCAAATAGATTAGAAAAATGTATGTTTAAGTGTACTAGAAAATGCTTGGGATATCACATGCCCCAGTTACTGTCAATTAGGAGCCAGGCTGAACCTGTCTGGAAAACAATTGGCTAATTCTAAAAAATGCTCCTTTGTTGTTATTATAAAAGCCTCAATGTGGCAGACTTTGATCCTCCTACTGTGATCAGGAAACCAATGGCAAAGTCGAAAGCCTGGGTTTGCTTTGCTGTGTGCCTGCAAGGGAACAGCTCTGACAGTGGTTCAGGCACGTTGCTGTTGAGAGCACAATCCAATGAGCCTGATGCGCACCTTTTTTGTTAAGCAACCTTTTTGGAACGAGCCCAGCACAAAGCCTCAGGGGGTCACCTACCAGAACTCCCTGACAGATCCACAGCCCACAGGGAGCCGGAAGCATTTGCAGTGTGCCAGCAGGTGGAGAGGCATTTTCATGCCGCTGCTTGGAAACTTTTATCTACTGATCAACAAAAGATGCCAGAGGGTTGATTGGGATATCCCAAGTCTGGCAGCCGGTTAAAACTGCTGCCGATTGCCTGACAGAGGAGAGAGAGGGAGCACTGGGGGTTGATTAAGAGGGAGAGAAACGGAGGGAGCGAGGGAAGGAGGAGGAGGGGAGTGACAGTGGTAATGAGAAATAGTGAGAGAGAAAGAAAATGATGGAGGGGGAGGGGGAGGGGGAGGGGGAGGGGGAGGGGGAGGGGGAGAAAGTAAAAACAACCATTGCCGTGAATTCCTGAGAGTGTGCACAACACCTCAGAACTTGCATTATATCCTCTGTCTCAAAGCTACCGGTCGGTGCCTTACTCCATTAATTACCTCCCAGTCTTTAAGACAAATTTAGCACAAAGTACCTGTGGGTTCTGAGTGCTTTAAACAAGCCAAACAGGGTTCAATGCAATTAACAAATAGGTTATTCTAAATTAACTTTCAGTTTGATTCTAAATTAACTTTCAGTTGCTATTAAGCATTGTCACTGCTACGTTCTCCAAAAGGGAGATATTTAATGACTCACTTTGTATAAATGTGACAGTGAGTAGTAAGACATGTGCGTGTATATGTATCAGAGTTTGTGTGTCTTGGGTGTAAAAATGTACATGTTTGGACAAGCAAGATTGTGAGCTCATTGCGTACGCGTTGATGTGAACATTTGTGTGTGATTGTGTGCGCGAGTCTATGTGAGCAAATAGTTGCAGTCTATGTGAGTACATGAGTGTGTTTGAGAGTAGGTTTGTGATCATCTGTGCACAAGCTGCATGCATGTGAATATGTGCGAGTGTGACTGTGTCTGTGTCTGTATGCTGTATTAGAGTTTGTGCATTTGTGTTTTTCTTTATTTGTGTGAGAGGCTAACATCAGTGTGTCAGTGTATGCGAGAGCACGAGAGTGTGTGTTGATATGTAATTGATTGAATGTGAGTGTGAGAATGAGTCCGTGTGCATGCGCGCGTGTCCTTGTGTGCGTTGGTGTGTGCGCGTGTGTCTTGTCTGCGTGTGTGCGCGACTGTGAACATTTGTTATGTAAATGAGGGTCTGCTTTTCTAAATGCCATGACCTTTAATCAGCCCTCAGGCAAATGCAATGCCCAAATAACATGTTCAGGCAGAGCTAAGTTTGAGGAACCTTCCTTTATGTATCTTTAGATTGTAAGAATGACCAGTGTCTATTAAAGATGATTGTAAAACAATTTATGGAGGGTTCAAATGTCGCACGCCACTTTTTGGTGAAGCAGCCCTACTTCTCATAGCCCTGCTGGATTAGTCCAGGGCTGCTTTCATTCTTAATTCAACATTAAAATGAAACTGGGAAAAGAAGAAATAAAAAAAACCCGACGTGAATTGTTACAAGGTCGTTATCCACAGATAACACTCTGCATTGGAGAATTTTTTAAATGTCTGTGGTAAGATTTCTATGGCAATATGGAAATAAACTGAAACGGTGCATAATACTGAATCAAGTTGTAGGTTCAAGAGATGAATTCCTCATTTATATGTATTTAACACTAATGCTGCACACATTCTCTTTAATGCTACCAAACTAATGTTTGCTGGCCTGTCTTGCATAGGACATACGAATAGTACCTTGAGTTTGTTCAAGGGTCAAGAGTCAAGAATTGTCATATGTACCAACAACGAAACAATGAAATCCTTACTTGCAGCAGCATAACTGCCCTGTAACATGATACACATAGATACTACTGTATATAATAAGTAATAAAATTAAATAAATTAACAACCAACCCCAATACCAGTACTAAAAAGCTGAATCTCCAAGACGGTCCATAGTTCATCGGTTATTATTGTGTAGTTCTGGGGTTAGTTGCTATGTAGTCTGCTCTATCATTCAATAATATCACGAATGGTAGGTGCCTTGCCCTCTACATAAACTCTTTTTTCGCAGCACTTACTTCCTTTGTGTAACAAAAATATTTCAGCCTCAGATTTAAGATTAAGACTTGATCCAGGAACTGCTGTGTGCAGATATGTTATTATCTACCATATTTCTCCTACCCCATGTGTTTCTTAACTGATGACCACCAGACTTGAATCATGTCCATCAGCAAGCTTAGGTGTCATTCGTTAAGTAGACTTTAAATACAACAAATAGTTGCAGTCGCAATACATTCTTATTGGACGCCTCTGGTCACATCTGCTAATTTAAAGACTTCCCCATTATTCCCATCCTTTGCCTCTTGTCTCTTGGCCAACTTCTTAACAGATTTAAAATTTACTTGATAAAGCACTTGATAGCCTTCTGGAAGTCCCTATAAATATCATTCATGGACATTCCCCTGTCCAGTACTTTAGTCACCTCTTGAAAAAAAAATTAATCAGTTTTGTCAGGCATGACCTGCCCTTTACAAATCCATGCTGGCTCTCTCTCATCAGCTGAAAATCTTCAAGGTGTTCATTTACTTCATCCTTAATTATAGACTCTAGTAGTTTCCTGACAACAGATGTTAAGATAACTGGTCTATAATTCCCTGGATTCTCTCTCTCTCTCCCTCTCACCTTTCTTAAACAACAGTGTTCTATTTGGACAATAAGATTGAGCTACATGAAAACAGTCCTTTAATGTAGTACTCTTTCCTTTTTAAAGAAATATTATTTACTCTGTCGATTCTCCTCCACTCCATGACATTGCAAAGCAATTGTACTTTGTACAACAGGATTCCCAGTCATTACTTTTGCTCCTTGTCATCATAACATCATATGTCCCGATCAGCAGCACTTAACAAAGTGTAAATGCTTGTATTTTCATAGAGTCATTTCCTTGTCGCTGTATCTCCCAAAATACTTTACAAAAATGAAGTATTTCTGAAGTGTAGAAACAAGAAACTGCAGACGCTGGTAAGTGCCTTGCCTGTTGATGTGCCTGTCTATATCTATCTACTGTAAATAGGATACAAACCTATTGGGGCCAATTGTCAAAAAGCTTGGCCATGACATGCTGGGCCAAAGGGCATGGTTCTGTGCTACACAACTCCATGATTCTAGGAATGCAAAACTGTACTAAGGAATGCAAATGATCAGAGTTGTTGATGCGCCAATGAGCCAAAAAGCTGTCTGCTGTCACAATTGAATCCAGGGCACTGTATTAGAGAGGAGCAGGAGAGATCTCACGTATGCCCAAGCCAATATTTTCTCCAAAATTATGGTCATCATTATCCCATTGGTAATTTTGGCAGCCGATGCAAAACTGGACAAAACATTTTCAGCATTGCAACAGAGACTAAATTTCACTAAATGACAAGAGCATTGAGATGTTCTGAGCTCGCACTTCAGATGGAAGTCCTCATCTCTTTAATAGCGTGGCACTTCCCAAGGAGAAGTGACAGCCAGTTGAGACTAATGAAAGCACACACATAATGGTGGGAAGAAATGTGTCGTGACCAACACAGCTCATTGGCAGCTTGCTGGGGAAAAGTATATCCGTGCAAATGAATATTTGCAGATTGACAATCTAGTCAGCAGTGTATTTACAAACAAATTCATTGCAGTACCACATGTGCCAAAGTAAACATGGTTTAAGCTTGCCAACTATTGGCATGTTCAGTTGTTGCACTCTTTATGCATCTCAGGTATGACACCGAAGGACTGAACTCAACCCTGTTAATGACTATAAATAATAATGACTGCATTCTTCCTTTGTTCGATCTTTTTGCACTCACTAATCGGCCCTGACAGCTAGCTTTGCTCTCTTATTAACTCTGCCTCGGTGGCTATAATCAGTGGCAGTGAAGTCAAGTGGAAGATGTTGTATGCAGTAAAGGCTAACTCATCCACACCTACTGGCTCATCCCAGTTCAACCTTTGCTTCAAGGGCATTGCTCTCTCTGCACTGTCTGTATCCGACAGGACACACTTGCAGTGTTACATTTTGGAACAAAAATATCCAATGGCACAATTTCCAAATAGAGAGTTTTCCTTCAGTATTCCAGATAATGCTAATTCCTATGTCAACATCATTAAAATAGAATGAAACAAAAAAAGTGCTGCTAATATTTAGAACTCTCCATTAACAAGATGTTAATCATGTTTCTTTCTCCAAAGATGCTTACCAATCTGTTGAGTGTTGGCCAGCACTTCCTCTTTTTATTTCAGATTTCTAGCATCTGCAGTATTTTGCTCTTCAGTTAGTGAAAAAGTTATCATTTTGTTATCATATTGATGCGAGAGGGAGCTTACGTCGGCGAATTGACTCCTGAACGTCCTGCGGTGCCTAGGTCCTTCATGTACTGTAAAACAGCTTACAATGTTCTTAACGGGGGTGTGGAAGATAAAAGAGAAAAATAAGTTTAGCTGCATCTGGAGTTGATTTGAAGACAAAACTCATTTGGCCTCACAACTATTATTAGTTGCACTTTATGCCACAGTGCAAGGTTAAGAAAGGGTTCATTTTGCTTTTGCTGAGGTTGGGGAAGATGACTTAACTCATGAAATGGGAAAGAAGATCAAATAGTTTTCTACTGAGCAAATAGTTGCATCCCTGAATTCTTCATTGCATTCCCTGCATCCATCCTGCAATGCTCTCCAATTTCAACATTTCTTTTAAATGGTAACTCTTGAACTTTGTTGTACAGAATACTAACCCATTCATATGCTGTTTCATTCCAGCTCCCACAGTAAAGGACGTTGCAGTTTATCTGAAGAGGCATCAGCTGCATTACTGTTTGGAAATTAAAAGGATGAACAGTGAGTGATCTTATTGAAACAAATAAGATCCCAAATGGGTATGTCAGGACAGATGGTTTCACTAGTGGGAAAATGTGGAATAATGGGACGTAGCTTCAAGAAAAGGGTCTGGTCATTTAAAACTACGTTTCGTAGATATTTCTTCTTGCGCAGAGTGGTGGCCCTGTGGGAATTCTCTTTCCTAGAAAATTATGGATGTTAGCTACTAAGAGGTAGGGGTAAAAAAGTAATTTTGAAAGATCATGGAATTGAGGACTGTGGGAATTTGGCAATGGAAAGGAGATGAGACCTGGGGTAGATCAGCTATGATCACATTGAATGGCAGGACAAGCTTGAGGGGCCAAGTTTCCTACTCTAGCTCCTTGTGTTCATATGGTGTTTATGAGATCCCCACCCTAGTCCCTGGCATCACAGAATGTAGCTTCCAATGTTTTTTATATTTTAGTTTAGTTTAGTTTATAGATACACCGTGGAAACAGGCCCTTTGGCCCACTGAGTCCGCACCGCCCAGCGATCCCTGCATATTAACACTATCCTACACACACTAGGGACAATTTTGTTTTACATTTAGCAAGCCAATTAACCTACAACCTGTACGTCTTTGGAGTGTGGGAGGAAACCGAAGATCTTGGAGAAAACAAACTCAGGCCATGGGGAGACCGTACAAACTCCATACGGATAGCACCCATAGTCGGGATCAAACCCTGATCTCCAGAGCTGCATTCGCTAAAAGGCAGCAACTCTACCGCTGCGCCACCCTCACCGCCACAATTTTACTCTCAAAATTGAGAGTAAAATTGAACTTTTAATGGTGCTACATGACATTGTTTAATCCTTGGTCTATGAGGTCAGTGTAGGACATTTTAGGAAGTGGGTGCATAAAGCTGCCTTTGAGAACCAGACACCGAAAAGTGATCTGGTCGACGTGTTTAAAGTGATGGGTAAGATCAGGATTCAAATTAGAGTCAGATCTCCCAGGAATAAAATTGGAAATTATTTCTTCCCACAAAGAAATCAAAAATGAAAACCCTCTTTCCCCAGAAAGTTCAGGATGCCAAGGTATCAATTGAAATTTCAGAGGTTTTTTGCTCATCTGGGTTATCAAGGAATGTGCATTAAAAATGTGACAGAATGGAACTGGAATACAGAGCAGCCATAGTAAAATTGTGTGATTTAATTGCACATTTCTAATATCAAAGTGAAGAAATTCCAGTGACAACTTGTAGAAATCATAAAGCACTGATTGTTGATCATGGTTCATTGTATATTAAACTGCATTTTATCCTTTAATAGAACCAATTAAAAATAAATTGTGCTTCAGTTACATCTGCAGTATAGAAGTTGTGGCATGAAATGACTAATATTGCAAGCAAGTAAATTAATAATCCACATTCATAACTCATCAGCCAACTTTGGCATACTGGTTCACGGTGTCAAACCAGCACAAGCTAAAATATTTGTTCAGAACTTGTTGGGAGATTAATGCTGAGTTAATGCTATGCTCAATGTGCAAGTCAGCAACTTTTATCGAGGAATAAATGTTACGAGTTGTAAATTGCTACCAATTTGCTAGGAGATTTGCACAGCTCCAACATTAGACCCGAGAAATCAGCGGCTTACCACAACCTCTCCCTGAACAGGAATTTGCTGCATTTATATTCGATAAACAAATTAAGCCCTCTGCAGAAAGTTAGTGTTTGCATTAAATGATGTGAAGGCTCTTTTACTGAGTTATACCTCCCTCAAATGTCAGTCAAGCAGAATAACTCTGCAGCTCTTTTTTAAAGTCATACCACATGATCTTTTAGAGTCACCAAAGAAAGCAGACACTAGCTCAGTTTAACAACTCAGCAAAAGATATTGGCATAGAAATGTTCCTGTTGATATCAAGTGCATAATCTAATGAAACCAGATTTTGGATTCAGACTTCAAAATGCATAGATTGATTGCACGGACCATTGTATAAATATCTATTCACATCTCGGGAGCAGGAACTGAACTCACAACCTACGGACTTGTGGTAAGAACACTAACACTGTGCTGCAGCAGACAATAAGGGAACTGGATCCAAACTTCGTCACACCAGAACTAGTAAAATTCCAGGCCTTTGTTAAATGAATGCCGAGGAAAACTGTGAATGTTGACCAGATTACACAGCGGGCAGAAGATGATCAGACATCCTGGGCTCCACCTACAGGGGATGAGAAATAGCTAGTTTAGATCAAGCTGTAAACAAATGACTCCGACAGCTCTGTGTTTATGGGTCCTCTGCAGAGCAACCAGCATACCCCTTCAGTAATGAAGCAACTGAGAATTAGGCCATGGGCTTCTGATGAGAAATGAACAGATGTTTGCGCAATCAGTTTAAGTGAAATGCACTTTGGCGAGCAGACTATTATTATTGTTTTATCATGCTTGCTGATGGTTCTGAGCAAGAGAACAATAGTGTGTGCCAACAGACTGTGTGTGTCAAGTCTCAGTACTCATGTGCTGTCATGTGGATAATATGGGTGGGAATTTTTGGCTGCCAGTACAGAAAGCAAAGTTTGTCACAAAGCGTTGTGCGTTCTAATAATATTTTAAAAATAATTTTTACCACTTTTATAAACTCAAGGCATTCCAAAGTGTGTTCCAACCAGCCGGGTACTTCTGTTCTGAAGTGTTGTCATTTTATTTTGCTTTGTTGAGAACAGTCCCACTCCAGAACTAGAGCCTAAATGGCTGGGTTAATGCAGCACTGTTTCTCAGTGCACAATGTGGCAATGTGTGTTTGTTGATCTCCGCTTCTGAAATTGGGCTCAATGGAATAGGGAGCAGTTAATAGAGCTGTGCATCGCAGCTCCAGCAACCCCCTTCCATTCCTGACCTCTGATGATAGATGTAGTCTAACGTACAAAGGCAGGATGTGTGACGGCCAGTTTTTGCAAAGTAAACTCCCATGTGTACCTAGGTGGTGCTACTGATACTGATGGAGGGACCTGAGCTACTGCCTCGTAGTTCCATTGACCCTAGTTCACTCCTGGCTTCAGGTGCTGTCCGTGTGAAGTTTACCAGTTCCTCCTGTGTCCTCTATGAGCTCTAGTTTCCACCAACATTCAAAAGATTTGAGGAGGAAGGAATTGCAGATGCTGGTTTACACCGAAGATAGACATAAAATGCTGGAGTAACTCAGTGGGTCAGGCAGCATCTCTGGAGAAAAGGAATAGCTGACGCTTTGACAATAGACAATACACACAATAGGTGCAGGAGTAGGCCATTTGGCCCTTCGAGCCAGCACCGCCATTCAATATGATCAAGGCTTTGGGTTGAGACACTTCTTCAGACTGAGAGTTTTAGCTTTAGTTTTTTTTAAAATTTGTTTTAGTTTTTTGGTGCTCATCTCTGGGGTCATAGTCCAGAGGTAAGTAGGAGGAGGTGTCCAAGAGTTGGCACCTGGCCGCAGCCTGGTAGAGGACTCTCAATCTGCAGAGGCACCTCGGCTCACCCAACCTTCAAGCACCCATTTACACAAATACCATTTCATTCTGCCCGCACACCCATCAACTCCACCCAGATTCTACCACTCACTTGGTATTTAGAGGCAATTCATGGCAATCAACTATTCTACCAACCTGGTCTTTTTTGGATGTAAGAAGAAACTAACACACCTCACAGAACCCGGTGTAACAGGAAGAACTTAAACACTTCATCACTCAGGTTTGGAAGGGGGTCGCTGGAGCCATGATGCACAGCTCTACTAACTGCACCACTCTACATATTATATCAATTGAATCTTGGTATGACCAGCCCTCTGGCTTGTTACAAAAGGAAGGAAAAGATTTATTTCTTGCAGCAAATTCCAGAGAACCAGGATGCCACAAGAACTATTAAGGTGACATTTACAATTTGAAGTATAGTTATCAATATAAAACATAAAAGCAAAAGAAAATTGGTGAGACAGTGTTTGGAGTATTGTGTTTAGTTTTGGTCATACTGCTATAGGATAGACATGGTTAAGCTGGAAAGAGTACCGAGAAGATTTACGAGGATATTGCCAGGGCTTGCCTCTTCCTCCTAATCCAATTTTCCTGCCTTCTCCCCATAATCCTTGACACCCGTTCTAATAAAGAATTTGTCTATCTCTACCTTAAAAATATCCACTGACCTGGTCTCCACAGCCCTCTGTGGCAATGAGTTCCACATATTAACTATCCTC
Source organism: Raja brachyura (assembly GCA_963514005.1). The sequence goes on from OY740784.1 coordinate 84,300,389, forward strand.
TGACTAAAGAAGTTCTTCCTCATCTACTTTCTAAAAGAACACCCTTTAATTCTGAGTATGACCTCTGGTCCTAGGCTCTCCCACCAGTGGAAACATCCTTTCCTCATCCGCTCTATCTATCTTTAATTATTCTGTAAGTTTCAATGTGGTAGATCTTGATCGGCACGGGCAATTTGGGCTGACGGGTTTGTTTCTGTGCTGTATAACTCTATGACTAGGTGAGTTGGTACAGCCTTGGTGGATTAAAGAAGATCATGGCTCACACTGAGGAAGATCCAGTCAGGGGTGGTATTTAAGCTGCAGAGACTCCTGACTCACAATTAGTGTTTTAGTTTAGTTTATTGTCACATGTACAGTGAAAAACCTTTTGTTGTGTGCTGACCCATAAGCGGAAAGACTATATATGATTACAATTGAGCCGTTCATACAGTACAGATACATGATAAAGGGAATAATGTTTAGTGCAAGAAAAATTCCAGTAAGGTCCGATTAAAGATAGTCCAAGGGTCTTTAGTGAGGTAGATAGTAGCTCAAGATCGCTCTTTAGTTGTTGGTAGGATTGTTCAGTTGCCTGATAACAGCTGGAAGGAAACTGTCTCTGAATCTAGAGGTATGCATTTTCACACTTTTGTACCTCTTGCCTGATGGAAGTGGGGAGAAGGAGGAGATAGAGCTGATCAGTAAGACTGATCATTGATTATGCTGGTGGGTTTGCTAAGGCAACATGACATGTAGGTGAAGTCAATAGAAGCAAGGTTGATTTTTGTGATGGTCCACAATTCTCTGCAATTTCTTATCGTCTTAGATGGAGCTCTTCCAAAACCATGCTGTGCCTTTCAAGGGTTACAGTGTTGATGCTGTGCCCTAAGATTTCATCTGTTGAACAAAATAAGCCACTAATTTGGTAAGCAGTTGTGTTTGTTCGAAATAAAGAAATATTTACCTTGCTCACTTGGGACAAGATTTGCGAATGATGACATACTCTGAATTCTCCTCCCTGTATGTGGCAGACATCCTCAAACAGCAATGTGATAATGACAAGAAGAACTGAGTGAGTGATGGACATTGGCTGGGGCACTGGGGAGAAGTCCCCTGCTCCCCTGTAAAGGCAATGTCTTGATTTAATATTCCACCTGCAAGATCTCCCTGCTGCACAGAAGTAAACAAACTAATAATAGCTCCCTGATAATCTCACATTCCGACATGTTCTGATATTAACATGGAGGCACACATAGTCCATTTTACTGTGTTGGTGTAATATCATAACATGATCTGTCACTGACAGTTCATTCCTACTTAAATCTAACAAGTTAGTTCTATCTTGATAAAGTTCCATTAACCTTTATAAACTGCAATCTATGTGTATGTGATTCAAAACAAAAGGCCACTATATTGATCTTGGGATTGTGAAGCCATTATCCTTTCCGCCTTCCTTACTCCAGTCTAGTTTTACTATCATGGCTTTGCTCATTGCAGGTTTTGTTCATTGGAAATCAACTGAGTTAATTTAACTGAGCTGTTTTGAGGAGGTGATAAAGGCGATAAATGAGGATATGGCAGTAGATGTTGTCTATGTGGATCGTAGAAATGTATTTGATAAAGTCCCTTATGGTAGGCTAATCCAGGAGATTAAGACACATGGGATTCATGGTGACTTCTCTAGTTTGGATTCAGAACTGTTTTACCTACAGGAGACAGATGGAAGACAGGGTTTTGGTGGAAGAGTGTTATTCTGCCTGAAGTTATGTGATCAGTGGTGTTCCATAAGAATCTATGCTGGGACTGCCGTTGTGATATATATATTAGAAATAACGAACATAAATGTAGATGGTTCAATAGGTCTGCAGAAGACACTAACATTGGTGCAGTTGTGGACAGTGAAGAAGGCTGTAAAGGATACATTGGGATATAGATCAGTTACAGATGTGGGGAGAGAAATGGCAGACAACATTTAATCCGAGCAAGGAAGGTGTTTCGCTTTGGGAGGTGAAAATATATTGTCAAGGGCAAGACTCTTAACAGCAGTGTTGTACAGAGGGATCTTGTGGTCCAAGTTCATAGCTCCCTGCAAGTGCAACACAAGCAGAATGACGGGTAAAGAAGGTGTATAGAATGTTTTCATTCATCAGTTGAGGCATTGAATATATGAATCAATAAGTCATGTTATAAAAGTTTGGTTAGGCCACATTTGGAGTGTTATGAGCAGGTTTGGTCGTCCCATTACCAAAAAATGTGGAGGCTTTAGAGAGAATGTAGAAGACGTTTACAAAAATGCTGCCTGGATTAGCAGGTATTGGCTATAAGGAGAAGTTGGATAAACTTGGATTTTTCGTTTTGGTGTATTGGAGGTTGAGGGAAGATCTGATAGATATTTCTAAAATTATGAGAGGCATACGTGGGTGTAGAGAGTCTGAATCTTTTCCCCAGAATGTCAAAGTCTAAAGGGCATAGGTTTAAGGTCGGAGAGGGAGAGTTTAAATGGAATGTGCTTGGCAAATTAATTTTGCACAGAGAATGGTAAGGGACTGGGGTGCGCTATTAGGGGTGGTGGTGGAAAATTTCCACTCTCTGGAAAATTGAGTTTGCAATACATCAGTGCAGACGAGTGAAAAATGGTGAAAAATAGCAATCACAGCATCCTTATTGTTCCATGATCCAACCTATGACGACCTTTTTGATGTTGTTCTGATGTTGTTGAATGGTACTTGAGGCCAGGGCATTGGGTGAGCTTCAGTGAGGTTCTTTGGAACAGTATCATTATCAGTATCAGAGGAGTGAAGGGCCAAGGTATGGGCCCCATGTTAAAGACAGCACATCTGTCGCATTATCTTAACCTTGGATATGCTTTTAGATAGCACTTGGGATATGCAGGATCTCATGATAATAAAGAAGTAATCATTGTGGAACATAATAGAATCACAGTGAGTTCTCTGGACTGATTTTTAAAACTACAACTTTACCCCGCAAGGGTAGGAGTAAGAGTGATAGCTGCAAGGCAAAGTGTACAGGATATCTCAATGGAGGTTATTAAAATTAAGTTCAATGATGATTTGAAAAATATTTTTTCATCCAGGCAAGGTTTCTGTGACAATTATATGAATGAAAGGATGGTTAGGGATTGCAACATGAAACGTATCACTCCTGGGAATGGTTCAGGCCTAGACTGTTGAATATTTTTAGGTGAAACAAGATCAAGAAATATTGGAAGCCAAATAAGATACAAGGCCAAAGACAAATCTATGGCTGTGGGATTATTTTTGAATGGTTCCACCAGATTGCTCCTGGAGAAGTGAAATGCTGAATGGCCTCCGTCTGCAGTGGAACACCAATGATTCGTTCCCCGAGACCATAATCCATAAACAAGTGAGGGCGGCATACAGCTTGTGCCACATAACATGCATTCTTTTACTCTGGCTTGCTAAAATTAATTGATATATAAGCAGATGACGTTCTTCGTAGTTACAACATCTAGGGCAGCACAGTGGCGTAGCAGCAGAGTGGCTGCCTTACAGAGGCAGGGACCCTGGTTCGATCCTGACTATGTGTGCTACGTTTATGTAGTTCGTACGTTCCCCCTGTGATTGCGTGTGTTTTCCGTGAGCGAATGTTTCCTCCCACAATCCAAAGACGTATACGTTTGAAGGTTAATTTGGCCGGTAAAATTGTAAATTGTCCCTCGTGTGTAGGATAGCGTTACTGTATGGGCTCGTCGAAGAGCCCGTTTCTGTGCTGTGAGCTCTAATGCCTATAGTTTGGCAGGTTGATTTCTTTTCAATGGATTGCAACACTTGTATTTGATATCAAGGGATTAACTTTACTAAAATCTCCAAGACACGATTGTTTCTTTTTTACACTGTAAGATTGGTGCCTGAATCAAGTCTGGATACAGTGAATCATATTTTCCCAGGTTGGCCCTTACAGCCAAACTTACTTCCTCCAGATGTGAAGAGCAGGATGAAGTGAACTCCTCCCTCTTGAGAGGCAGAGCGAGGCAGGGGAGAGGGACAGGCACATCCTGAAGCACAACACCTGGAATACATGGATGGCTCAACTTACTATTCCATCCTTGATCAAGATTATAAGGAAGGTCTAATCAAGTTGAGCTTGCTGCTGACAAACGTTCTTGGAATAATTAACGACCCTGATAACAAATTTAAAAGCCATTGACATGGATGCAAATAATAAAAAATTACATATAATTACTTTAAAATTAAATATTATTGACAGCTTAAAAAACTAACTATTAATTAAAAACTTTATCATGAGGTAATATAACATTTACTTTTTCTACAAGGTTGGCCAAATAAACAGGATTGGCTAATGTTAACCAGCTTACCTGGCATAAAGTGGAGGGGGCACAGTGCATCCAGACCCTCTCTCCAGAATATCTGTGCATCAACACTGCGCTCAGTGGTAGGTCCACCATGTAAATCAAAATTGCTCCAACATATAATCTCCACCAGCTGCCCTGGACTTCCACCTCTGGCCAAACGTGTGGGGAAGGTCCAACCTAGCCGAGCCTGACTACAAATGACTTACAACTGTCGGCTCCCTCAGAATTGACCATTGTGAGTTTACTTTACATGACCCCTTACCGCTTTCCATGTTGACAATAAGTGACATTACATCAGGCGAGACTGTCGCCCTGTATAGAAGGTGACCTCACAACAGGGTATCTCCCATTCTAAAACATAGTAATCTTTGAAAAAGACACATGATTGAGGGATGCCAACGGGAACAGAAATGGATGGGCTTTTTCTCAGCTTGTAAGATCATGTCAAAGAACGATATTTTTGCTCAAAATGGTTTTGTTTCCATATTAAAATGACCATCTACATTTTTGTTTACCATCCCATAATTCTGGCAATTAGCTGTCCCCTGCAACTGAGAACACATGAAGTTATGTAAGTGGTGGCGAGAAACTTATCAAAATCCTCGAGCATCGATACCCTAATGCTGAGGCTTGTGAGTGATCATCCCATTTTTCTCACTGTTACCACACACAAGGAGGACCCCTACTATACATTATTCAGGTGGGGGGAATCACTGTTGACAAAACTGCTTACAAAGATTTGGCCAGCTCGAACTGCATGAGCCTGGGTAATCTTATAATGTGCGGCAATAAAAAACAGAAACAAGCCAAAACAGCAGCTGTTGGCCCTGTCAGCTGCGTCTGGCTGGCTGCAGCCTTTTCTTCACTGCTGTGCAGACGGCAAGCTAATAAAGCCCCCAAGAAATCAACATATTTCTCCAAAGCACCTGTCCCACTACTATTATCCACTGTCCTTCAATATTCTTTTATCATTATTATTAAACCCACAAAAAACAATTGAGATTGGGTGTAAATCACTTGTCTTAAGCAGATGGAATAGAATTTTATTTTGTGTACTACGCTGTCTACTTCAAATCTCCTGTCAAGTGCTTCTATTTCAAATTGTTTGCAAGGAGGCAGAGGGTGGAGTTTCAGTTTAAAGGATGATCAATGATCTGATTGCAAATTACATTCAAAATTTTATGAGATTTTGGCAGTGCATTTTGTATCACCCTTATGCATGATGATCTTTACTGGTTCCCAGCTAAGCCTTCCCCCTGTTTTAAAATGTACTCTTGCATTCAAGTTCCTAGGTAGAAATATCACCATACAATTTGTTCTGATCCGACCATACTGACATTACGGTCAAGAAAGCACTCCTCTACCTCTACCTCCTCAGAGGAATCAGTAGCTCGCATGTCTCCAATGACACTACCAATTTCTATCGATGCACCGCAGAAAGCATCCTCTCCATCGGGTTGCATCTAAACTTGGTTTGGCAACAGCTCTGCCCAAGACCAAGAGAAATTGCAGAGAGGTGTGGATGCAACCTAGTCCATCACGCAAACCAACCTGCGTCACCAAACCAAAACCCACCCACCCCCCCAAAAAAAAACGAACTATTTCTACACTTCACAATGCCTTGGGAAAACAGCTAACATAATCAATTACCACTTACACCCCAGTCGTTCCCACTTTTCCCCTCTCCCATCAGGCAGAAGATATAAAAGCTTGAAAAAACATGCCACCAGATTTGGCAACAGCTTGTTCCCTATTGCTATCAAACATACAAATGGATCTCTCATAAGTTAAGGGTGTAGCCCCGCTCCTAATCTTCCTCATTACAGCCCTTGCACTTTTTTTATGTGCACTTTCTCAGTAGCTGTTACACTACATACTGCACCCTGTTTATTTTCCATTTTGCATTGCTTGTTACACTTGTGTATGGTTTAATTGTAGTAATGTATGGTAATACATTGCTACAATTTCACTGTACCTTTTATGGTACATGTGACAATAAACTGACCTTGAAACCTTGAATTTAACTGGATAGCATGCCAAAGTTTTCAATTGTTACATTTAATTACATTTAATTACACACAACAATAATAAATCAATGGTACACAAAAGGCTGGAGAAACTCAGCGGGTGCAGCAGCATCTAAGGAGCGAAGGAGATAGCCGACGTTTCGGGTCGAGACCCTTCTTCAGAATAATAAATCAATATTCATCCTAAATCCCTCTGTGATCATGTTCCTTCTAAGCTTCAGAATTTTTTGAGAAATCGAGACTGCTTCAGTTCTGCTCTGTTCAAGGCTCTGATGGTTACAGCCACACCACTGATGCTTGTGTGATTTCCTCTCTTAAGCTGTCTACCTGTCTACCACTCTATCCTCCTACACCCTTGGTCAAATTTTTGCCTGTGTACTGCCATGATACAACAGGATTTGCATTGTTTGATGATTCTTCTGTGAAAATATCTGGGGATGTGACCAGAGCGCAAAACTAAGTTTTTAGGCCTTATGTCCACAAGTGAGAACAGACAAAAATTTGCTATAATATCTTAGATTTGCAGTGGAACTCAACATAACGCAGTGGGCCCTTCAATCCATCGATAGAGACAACGTGCTGGAGTAATGCAGCCAGTCAGGCAGCATCTCTGGAGGAAAAGGATAAGTGACATTTTGGGTTGGGACCATTCTTCAGACTCAAAGTAGAGGGTGGGGAGGGGGGGTTGAAGAGCTGGAGACACGAAAGGGCCAAGACCAATCAGGGCCGGCAACAAATGATCTCAGGCAGGGTAATCTTATAATGTACCTTGATAGGCCCATTGTTGACTATGGAAGATGTGATCTCAAGAGGGATATAATGTGGTGAACTGTAGAACTGGTATGAAGCCTAGCATGGAGAAAGGGGCAAGGTTGGTGGGGAGTGTTAGTGTAAGTTATTTAAAATGAGAGAATTCAACGTTCATACCATTAGGTTGTAAGCTACCCAAGCAAAATATGAGATGCTGTTCCTCTAATTTCCATGAGGCCACCGCAAATTGATTGGTCCTGATCTGTTCTCGCCTCCTGCTCTTCACCCCTCCCCCACCTTCTACTTTCAGCCTGAAGTAGGGTCCTGACCTGAAACATCACCTATCCGTTTTCTCCAGAGATGCTGCCTGACCCGTTCTGTTACTCCACCACATTGTGTCTATCTTTGGTAGGACTAAACTTGGCCTTAAAGCTTTCTGTGCCAAAAAGACACCTTCTTGCCCAACACGAATTTGCTTAATTAATTAATTAATTAATTAATTCGGACCTTCTATCATCTTTTGCCTACTGATCTTGGTGATTGTACATTAATCTGCCCAACTACACAATCACCATTTTACTCCTATGATCACCCTCTGATATGTAACTCCTTCCAGTTCCAATTAGGTCATAAGGTCATAAGTGATCGGAGCAGAATTAAGCCATTCAGCCCAACAAGTACAATCTGCCAGTCAGTCATGGCTGATCTACACCCTCCTCACCCCATTTTCCTCCCTTCTCCCCATAACCCCTGACATCCGTACTAATCAAAAATCTATCTATCTCTGCCTTAAAAATAACCATGGCCTCCACAGCCTTCTGTGGCAAAGAATTCCACAGATTCACCACAATCTGACTAAAGAAATTTCTCCTAATTTCCTTCCTAAATGAACATCCTTTCATTTTGAGCTATAACCTCTAGTCCTAGACTCTCCCACTAGTGGAAACATCCTCTCTACAACCACTCTATCCAAGCCTTTCACTATCCGGTACATTTCAATGAGGTCCCCCCTCATATTTCTAAACTCCAGCGAGTACAGGCCTAGTGCCGTCAACGACCCAGTGCTGTCAAATGAGTATGCATGTACAGTTACTGTTGTGGTCTGCTACACTCAGACCATAGAAGGATAAAGCTGGGGAGACACTGCATGAAGTAGATTTTGCCAGATCAGAAACGCACAAGGATGGGAATTAATTCTCAACCATTATCACCTTATAAATTGATTACCAATGTCTAAATTATTAACATCAGCCTTCAAATTTGACTGAAGGTTGCAGCTGGAATAACCTTCAGAAAGGGGTGATGATTTATTTGCATGATTGCAGCTCCTGACACCTCCATGGCATTGGCTCTTCTTCCGTACCAGGACAATAATGGTACAAGTTAGATAGAGCTCTAGGGGTTAGTGGAATCAAGGGATATGGGGAGAAGGCAGACATGGGTTACTGATTGTGGATGATCAGCCATGATCACAATGAATGGCAGTGGAGGTTCGATGGGCCAAATAGCCTCCTCCTGCACCTATTTTCTATGTTTCTACCATTGAACAGACCATGACAGACCATTGAACAGATGACTGCTCTGCTTACCTCTAATTTTCTGCAACTGTTGTGGATCTACTACTTTCAAATTTAGGGGACCTATTCCCTTCAGTGGGCCCCTTAAATGAATGCCCCTGACAAGCAGCAGGTGATCCAGAGTCTGGCAAAATCTTCCACTGCTAAATTGATACTGGTTCTATCTGTTTTGGGTCAGGAAAGCAAGAACAATTTTGACTAATTTCTACCCATTTATCTCAATGTGGCTCATAAATTGGATTTAAATGTCAGAAGCTCCTTGGCAAAGTTATAGTGGAATTAGCTAACATTGCGTTCCACTGTGTCAATTATTTAGACAGTGCTGACATACCTGAGACTCTCCAGTATGCAAGTGTTCAACTATGTATAATTTTAGTGTCCTTTCAAAATGATTGATTATGGAGGATTCTATGATTTACTTGAGTCATCCATACTGCTTTGTGTCCAAACCTGTAAAGCCGTCATGCAATGTGGAGGAACATCTATTAAAACTGGAAAAGAATGCCTTGAACTTGTGCAGCACCTCTCATTAGTTTAGCTTCTAGTTTAATTTCGTTTTTAGCTTAGTGTAGTTTAGTTTTGAGAAACAGCGTGGAAAATGGCTCTTCGGCCCTCCGAGTCCACACCGACCAGCGATCCCCACAGATTAACACTATCCTTCATTTGGGACAATTTACATTTATACCAAGCCAATTAACCTACAAACCTGTGAGTCTTTGGAGTGTGGAAGGAAACCAAAGATCTCGGGAAAAAAAGCCATGCAGGTCAAGGGGAGAACGTACAATCTCCATACATACAGCACCTGTAATCAGGTTTGAACCCGGGTCTCTGGCACTGTAAGGCAGCAACCATACCACTGCCCCACAGTGCAACCCTTTTACTAAAGGAAGTTCAACTAATGAAAGATTCTTGTAACACACTTCCTATTGTAATGTAGGAAACATGACGGCCAGTTTGTGCACACATCCTTCCAACTCAAATCAGAATCAAGAACCAGAGGATATAGATTTAAGGTGAGGGGGGAAAAGATTTAATGGGAAACTGAGGTAACTTTTTTTACATAAAGGGTGGTGGGTGTAAGGAAAAAACTGCCAGAAGAGGTAGTTGAGGCAGGTACCATTGCAATGTTTAAGAAACATTTAGATAGGTACATGGGTAGGATAGGTTTAGAGGGTTATGGGCCAAATGCAGGCGGCAAGGTCGAGTGTAGATGGGGCATGTTGGTCGGCGTGGGCAAGTTGGGCTATTTCCACACTGTATGATTCTATGACTCTAAACATGTGTTATGTCGTGATAATGTGGCGGACTGGTTGTAACATACCTGAAAATGTTCATTAAAATACACAGTGGTCTTTAGGGGGTGAAGGTTTAAGAGGGTGGAGGGAAGGTTGAGGAATGTGTGCTGTTTTCCCGGAGCCCAAAATACTGTGTGTCTAGGAGTCCATTGACGTGGGAGAGGGTACATTGAGGAGGATAGTAAAGTGGAGAGAATGTTTTGTGTTGGAAGTAGGTGGAGGATGAAGATGAATGAGAATGGAAAAGATATTTCCTTGGGAGATGGAGGCTCGTCACCACATTCTCATCGGCAATTAAGTAAAGGGCAATAAGTACTGTTCTTGCCTAAAATGCTGGATCCTGAAAAAGCAGGGAGATGATTATATAGGCTGATGGGCAAATGATGGCGAGGATAATAGAAGATTGTAGTGTCAGCACAGTAGCATGCATAGTAGAGTCACTGCCTCACAGTACCAGATCTAAGATGGCGCCTGCCAGCGGCGACCTTTTGCTAGCAGCCAAACAGAAGAAGATTACTTACTGCAACAAGCAACTTACCTGGATCGGTAAAATGGCAGAAATCGGCACCGTAACGGACAAGCTGCTAGTGCATCTGAAAGCACTAGCGATTTCGCAATCTCCCGCAGCTGCGGGAGCCTCCGACTGCGAGCGTTCCCTGGACCACTGGTGAGGACCCAACCCGTCTAGATATCAAAGGGATTGTACCTGGGAAGCCCTCCGGAGCCGACGAGCAGGATTTCCTGGGTGCAACGGAGCTGGAGCTGCCCAATCGGAACGGAGCTGGAGCTGCCGACTGTGAGGGAATCCCCGTTCCAGCGCAGGTTCGCAGAAACAGTAGGTACAGTACCTGGAAACAAAGAAGAGCCCTCCTTTCATGTGTCCGGAAACGTGGCCGGCCGGCAGAACTCCAGGTCAGACTGAAGTGCAGGGGACTTCGGCCCCCTCTCCCTATTATCCTACTGGCCAACGTACAGTCCCTTGAAAATAAAGTGGAGGACTTAAGGGCAAGGCTGCTTTATCAAAGGGAGCTGAGGGAATGCTCTATGTTCTGCTTCACAGAAACATGGCACACCTCCAGCTCCCCAGACTCAGCGATCCAGCCTGAAGGGTTCTCCATCCACCCTATGGACCGCACGCAGGCATCTGGGAAAGGGAGAGGAGGGGGCGTCTGCTTCATGGTCAACTCTGCGTGGTGTTCAGATGTGACAGTCCTTTCCAAGTCCTGCTTTCCACACCTCGAACATCTGGTGGTGAAGTGCCACCTCTTCTACCTTCCAAGGGAATTTACCTCCATCATCCTGACCGCAGTCTACATCCCACCCCAGGCAGACGTCCGTCTGGCACTGGAGGAGCTGCACACCGTGGTCAACAAAAACTAGACTTCTTACCCTGAGGCGTTTACCACCATAGCTGGGGACTTCAATAAAGCAAACCTTACGAAATCGCTCCCTAACTTCCACCAACATGTCTCCTGCTGCACCAGAGGACTAAACATCCTCGACCACTGCTACACCACCATTAAGAATGCCTATCACTCTATCCCTCGTCCTCACTTTGGTAAATCCGACCATACTGCTGTGCTGCTTCTTCCTGCCTACAGGCAGCAGTTGAAGAGCGCACCCCCGGAGGTGAGGACAGCACAGAGCTGGTCGGGGGGGGGGGGGGGGGGGGGGGGACGGGGGGCTGAGGAACAATTTCAGGACTGTTTGGAGTATGTAGACTGGGCAATGTTCAGGGACTCGGCAACGGGCCTGAACGAATATGCCACAGTCGTTCATAAAGAAATGTGTGAAGGACTGCATCCCTACAAAAACCTTCTGAGTGTTACCCAATCAGAAGCCTTGGATGAACTTTGAGATCCACACTCTTCTGAAGACCAGACACCGGGCATTCATGTCTGATGATACAGTGGTCTACAAGAAGTCCATATACGACCTTGGTGAGGCCACCAAAAGACCAAAAGGGAATTCTGCTCCAAGCTGGAGGATGAGACGGATATAGGGGGAAAGGGGAAGAAAAACTGTCGAGTTGGCAGACTCCTTTTGCGAGATGTTTATAATAAAGTAACTGGCTTTTCTTCTTTCCATCTCTTTCTTTCCCTTTTTCTTTTTTTCCCTCTCCAGCGTCTATTTCTTAATCTCCAGTCTCTAACTCTTCAAGGGTTTCCTTTCCCTCTGTCACGCTTTTTCACTTTCACATCACTTTTTCACTTTCTTTGCTGTTATTTCTCTCTCTTTTCTCTCTTTTCTAAGGCCTTAAAAAAATTAAGGGGTATAATGACTGTAATATAATATAATGTATGTACATTGATGTAACTTACGGTACCTCCAATAAATAAAGATATTAAAAAAAATAAATTAAAAAAAAATTAAACTCCAGCCAGTTGGTCTACACAGGTTTTTAGAACGTGACCGGGTATACCATCAGGTCCAGGCACTTTTCGAGGGTTCACCCCTCTGAAGGATTTTCTGACATCAGCCTCTGTGACTGTGACTGAAATACCATCACAGCGAACGGGGGCTCGAGAAGGCACATCAGTGTTCTCCCTATCAAAGCATGCTTAAAACGCATTGAGCTCGTCAGGGAGTGATGCTACGCTGACATTCGAGCTACCTCCTGATTTCGCCTTGTAGGAGGTGATTGCATTCAGGTCCCGCCACAGCTGCCTCATATACTCTATACTCATGACTGTGTAGCCGGTCATAGTGCGAACACCATCATAAAGTTCGCTGACGACACCACTGTTGTGGGACGTATCACTGATGGGGAGAGATCGACCGACTGACCTAATGGTGCCAGCACAATAACCTGGCCCTCAACACCAGCAAAACCAAGGAACTGATTGTGGACTTTGGAAGGGATAGGATGGGGACCCACAGTCACGTTTATATCAATGGGTTGATGGTGGAAAGGATCAAGAGCTTCAAATTCCTGGGCGTGCACATCTCTGAAGATCTCTCCTGGTCCGAGACCACTGATGCAATTATAAAGAAAGCACATCAGTGCCTCTACTTCCTGAGAAGATTACGGAGAGTCAGCAAGTCAAGGAGGACTCTCTCTAACTTCTACAGGTGCACAGTAGAGAGCATGCTGACCGGTTGCATTGTGGCTTGGTTCGGCAACTTGAGCGCCCAGGAGCGGAAAAGACTCTAAAAAGTAGTAAACACTGCCCAGTCCATCATCGGCTCTGACCTCCCTATCATCGAGGGGATCTATCACAGTCGCTGCTTCAAAAAGGCTGGCAACATCATCAAGGACCCACACCATCCTGGCTACACACTCATCTCCCCGCTACCTTCAGGGAGAAGGTACAGGAGCCTGAAGACTGCAACGTCCAGGTTCAGGAATAGCTGCTTCCCCACAGCCATCAGGCTATTAAACTCAACTCAAACAAAACTCTGAACATTAATAGCCCATTATCTGTTTATTTGCACTTGATCTGTTTATTTATTCATATGTGTATATATTTATATAATGGTATATGGACATATTGACCTGTTCTGTATTCATGCCTACCATATTCTGTTGTGCTGAAGCAAAGCAAGAATTTCATTGTCCTATCAGGGACACAAGACAATAAACTCTCTTGAATCTTGAGACTGTGGTTCAGTCCTGGTTCAGTCTCTGCCTATGTGGAGTTTGCATGTTTTCCTTGTGACCATGTGGGTTTCCTCCAGGTATGCTAATTTCCTCTTGCATCCCTGAGACATACGGAGTAGTAGGTTAATGGGAAAGTGCAATAGGTTAATTGGGAAGTGTAAATTGTTCCCAATATATGTTGCTGATCGGTAGAATTTTGGGGAGGAGTTAATGTGAATGTAGGGAGAATAAATAATAAAATTGATGGTTTTGATACTGGTGTTTACAATTTAATTTAGAAATATAGTGTGGAAACAAGCCTTTTGGCCCACCGTCCACACCAATCATTTATCACAAGAACACTAGTTCCACGTTATCCCACTTTCGCATCCTACGCACTGGGGGCAATTTACAGAGGCCAATTAACCTACAAACCTGCATGTCTTTGGAATGTAGGAAGAAACCAGAGCACCTGGAGAAAACCCACTTGGTCACAAGAAGAATGTACAAACTCCACACAGACAGTAGCTGTTGTCAGGATCAAACCCAGGTATCTGATGCTGTAAGGTAGCAGCTCTACTGATCAACCACTGTGCCAACCTTATTATTATTACTGTCATATGTACCAAGATATGGTGATAACTGTGTAGGAAGGAACTGCAGATGCTGGTTTAAATCAAAGCTGGACACAAAATGCTGGTGTAACTCAACGGGACAGGCAGCATCTCTGGAAAGGAGGAATGGGTGACATTTTGGGTCAAGACCCTTCTTAGGACTTCAGTCTGAAATGTCACCCATTCCTTCTTTCCAGAGATGCTGCCTGTCCTGCTGAGTTACACCATCATTTTGCGTCTATGGTGAAAAGGTTTTTTTGGCGTGCTATCCAGTCAAATCAAATCAAATCAAATCATACTGTACATAACTACAGTCAAGCCATACCCATACAACTGGTGGCGCAAGGAGAAGAATACTAGAGTGCAGAATATAGTTGTATAGCATTTTAGCATTACGTCAGCAATGAGTGAATTGGAAAATTAAGATTACACCCTAGTTTGTTGCACCCTAGTTTCTATTTCTGCCTGATGGGAGACAGAGGAGTAAGAGGGTGAAAAAGGTTCTTGATTATATTGGCTGAATTCCTGAGGCAGCATGAAGTGTAGATGGAGTCAAGGACAGGATGATGGGTGGGGGGGTGACTGGTCTCTGTGTTGCATCCACAACTCACTGAAATTTCTTGTGGTATTTGTGGTATTTCTCACTGAACTTTCTTGTGGTATTGGTAGAGCTGTTCCAAAACCAAGCTTGGTATCTGATGGTGGACAAAAATGCTGGAGAAATTCAGCGGGTGAGGCAGCATCTATGGAGCGAAGGAAATAGGCAACGTTTCGGGCCAAAACCCTTCTTCAGACGTCTGAAGATGGGTTTCGACCCGAAATGGTACCTATTTCCTTCGCTCCATAGATGCTGTCTCACCCGTTGAGTTTCTCCAGCATTTATGTCTACCTTCGATTTTCCAGCATCTGCAGTTCCTTCTAAAACATTTGGTATCTGATGGTATGACATCTGTAGAAGTTGTTAAGAGTTTTTAGAGATATACCTAATTTATTTAGTCTCCTGGGGCATTAGAGGCATTGTTGGTCGTCTATGACTGTAAAATCGATGTGGTTGGTCCAGAACAAATTGTTGGTGATACTTACACCTAGAAACTTGAAACTTTTCACTATTTCCACCATGCTTCCTGAAGTCAACAACTAGCTCTGAGAAAGGGTCTTGACTAGAACTATCATCTGTCCATTCCCTCCAAAGATGTTACCTCATCCACTGAATTGCTCCATCACTTAGTGTTTTGATAAATAACTAGTTCCTCCACCTTGCTGACATTGAGGGAGAGGTTGCTGTCTTGACACATGTTACTAAGCACTCATTCTTGTCTTCCGTCTAGTCAATGTTCAAGATCCAGTCCACTGTTGTTGAGAATTACTGTGGAGGATGTTTTGTCACCTATCCTTACTGATTGTGATCCCTGGGCCACATAGTCAAGGATCGTCAGGCTGAGGGGGATGTTGACAAAATGGACCAAGAGTTTAGAAATGAATTTGGTTGGGATCATGGTCTTAAAGATGGAGCTATAGTCAATAATAAGAGGACCATCCTTGTTATCTAGATGTTCTAGACATGCGTGTAAGGCAAACAGCTGATCAAGGCTGTCTGGGAGGTTGGAGATAATATTCACCATGACCAGTTTCTCGAAGCACTTCATGAAGGTGGATATCAGCGTCACTGAACCGTGGCCATTAAGGCACCCTACCTTACTTTTCTTTGGCACTAGATGACAATGGTCTTCGTAAAGCAGATGGGGACCTCAGATTGGAATAGTGAGAGATTAAAGGTGTCACGTGATTAATATAGAATTAGTGTAAAGGAGGAGTTGATGATTGGCAGGGATTAGGTGGACCGAAAGGTTACTTCTATGCATATCTCTCTATGATTTAATGAGTGCATTAATGTTTATTTTATTATTAGAGCCTGTTTCTGTGCCATATGATTCCATGTTTATGTCTCAGTAATTAAGAAATGAAATCAGAACTTCTTACCCATTACCCAAAATTTAGACGGCTATGGTCAAATGTCGGCAAATGGGACTAGCCCAGTTGCCATGGACAAGATGGGCCAAGGAGCCTGGTTTCATGCTGTATATCTCCATGGCTCTACCCCATCCAATGCTTGTATAGACAGTGGAAGAGATACAAAACCCTACTTTAGATACTGCAATCATTGTTTTTCAATAAGTGACAAATCACATGTAAAATTAAGATTCATCGTGCCATTCAGATAACACTGAAGCAAACCTCTTGTCACACTGTGCTTTTATTTACATCTAACAAAGGCAGGGTTTCTAATGGGCATTATGACAAATCAAAACATATCACTCTGCCACACATTATCCTAGTGAAAGGAGCAAACAACGTTTGGTCTCCCACGGCAAATCGCAAATTGACAATGTCCCCACTGAAAATTAGACATCGTAGACACAAGAATACAATTCACCACGCAAGTATAAAGAAACTTGTTAAATCCAGCAACATCGATATAACTTCAAGCAATTAGGAACATGCTGATAATGATATGAGCCTTCAGCTGTAAATAATTATGCTGCCTCAAGGCTATGGTTTAATTCTTGGCTCAGCATATCTATAAACAATAATCAAACTGCTAAGTAAGTTGTGAATATATATTTAATCTGTGTATATATATATATATTTATATATATTTGAACACTATTGGCTCCTTGGTTATCCCACTGTCAGGGTTGTGCTGTAGGGCTTTAAGCAGCCTCCTGTGCGCTCTGTTTTAAACACTGTGTGAAATCACACAGAGTGCCCAGTGCCAGCCTATGTGTATTGTGAACCACAACCTACTCTCGTGGCACAGTAAATAGGGACATTAGTAGAAAATGTTATAATTGCTGCAGCCCACATCTTGTTAATAAGTAATGTACAGTCAAGCTCTAGGCGGTTGCAACTAAAATGTTTATACTGTCAGCCATCAGTTGTTATTGACACCGTATGTAATTAAATATTTGTACAGGTCAGCAGAAGGTGCACGCTTCGAATTAATAAAAAAAAGCCCTGCAATTGGAGCATTTCTGAGACTAATTTCTTTTTGGTCTCGCGATGTCAGACTTTTCTGTTTTAAACTGTTCCATTAATTTCCATGCAAATATAGCCACAATCCTGTGATAGAATAAATGGAGAAACCATGCAACCCTCTCGGCACTTGATGTAACTAAAAATATATGTAAGTGCGAATGACCCCCTCCATTAAACATTCGGAGTGGGTGTTAGTTACCGTGACGAGCAGGGCTGTGCATCACAGGAACATTGGCACCGGACTTAGAAACAAGGTGGAACTGAATTGGCAACGATGAGGAACAATCAGAGGAACAGAGTTCACTGGCGCTCAGGGTAGAGGTAGAAGAGTCAATCACAGCCTTCAAAAGGGAATCGGATGGGTACATGCATGGATAACTTGCATTATTTCAGAGAGAGCAAAGAAATGGGACTTAGATTGATCAGTTATTAGCTGGCACAATCATGATGGGCCTCCTCCTCTGCTATGAGAATGATTCTATGATAAATTATAATACTGTACCCACCAGTCCAATTGCTATCCTGTTCCTAAGCTCTGCATTCCTTTAATTTCATCCTCTTACAAGAAATAGAGACCCAATCAGTTCACCTTGACTAATACTCTCCTCCGCTTGGTGGAATTTGTCCTCACCATCAACAACTGCTCTGTTGACTCCACTCACCATTTTTCACGTTAATAGTGTAGCCATGTGCACTCGCATGGATCTCACCAATGCCTGCCTTTTTTGTTGGTTACATCAAACAGTCCTGTTCCAAACATACAATGGAACCATCCCTCAACTCTTTCTCTGGTGCATCAATGACTGCATTGGGCAGCCTTCTGCATACTTGTCCACGACCAACGATATCGAAGCAATGACCAAGAAAGCACTCAAATGCCTTTGAAGGCTTAGCAAGTTGGCCATGCCTCCAACAACTCACACCAACTTCGACAGGTCCGCCGTATAAAGCATTTTATTGGGATGCCTTACAGAATGGTTTGGGAACAGCTCCATCCAAGATGCAGGAAATTGCAAAGAGTTGTGAACGTGGGCCAAACCATCAAGCAAACTGACCTCCCTTCCATTGACTCCATCTACATTTCACTCTGCCTCAGCAAGGCCATCAGCACAACCAAGGACCAGTCTCACCTCGGTCAATTCCTCTTCTCCCCTCTCCCATCAAGCAGGAGGTGCAGAAGTGTGAAAATGCACACCTCAAGATTCATGGACAGTTTCTTCCCAGCTGTTATCAGGAAACTGAACCATCCTTTCACCAACTAGAGAGTGGTCCTGATCTGCCATCTACCTCTTTGGAGACCCTCGGATTAACTTTTATCGGATGTTACTGGACTTTATAACCATATAACCATATAACAATTACAGCACGGAAACAGGCCATCTCGGCCCTTCAAGTCGTTGCCGAACAACTTTTTTCCCTTAGTCCCACCTGCCTATATAACCATATAACAATTACAGCACGGAAACAGGCCATCTAAGACATTTTTCACACAGAGAGTGAGTCTCTGGAATTCTCTGCCACAGAAGTATAAGATATAAAGTTGATGAGCTTGAGGCTCAGTTAGAGGTTGGTCGATATGACCAATATGTGGGGATTATTGAGACGTGGCTGCAGGAGGATCGGGCCTGGGAACTTAGTATTCAGGGTTATACATCCTATAGAAAGGACAGGCAGGTGGGCAGAGGAGGGGGGTAGCTCTGCTGGTGAGGGATGGAATTCAGTCCCTTGCGAAGGAAGACATAGGGACTGACGAGGTAGACTCACTGTGGATTGAGTTGAGGAATTGTAAAGGCAAAAATACACTAATTGGTGTTATCTACAGACCCCCAAATAGTACCCCGGATGTAGGGTGTAAGTTCCAGCAGGAGTTAAAACTGGCATGTAACAAAGGTAATGCCACTGTGGTGATGGGGGATTTCAATATGCCGGTAGACTGGGAAAATCAGATTGGTTCAGGACCCCAAGAAAGAGAGTGTAGAGTGCTTCTGAGATCGATTCATAGAGCAGCTTGTAATGGAGCTGACGAGAGAAAAGGCAATTCTGGATTTAGTGTTGGCTAATGAACCAGATTTGATAAAGAGAACTCGAGGTAAAGGAACCGCTTGGAGGTAGTGATCATAATATGATTAATTTTGATCTGCAACTTGAGAAGGAGAATGTTAAATCGGAAGTGGCAGTGATGCAGTTGAACAAAGGGGACTATGAAGGCATGAGAGAGGAGCTGGCCAAGGTAGGCTGGAAAGGGATCCTAGCAGGAATGACAGTGGAACAGTAATGGCAGGAATTTCTGGGCATAATCCGGAAGACACAGGATCATTTCATTCCAAACATGAAGAAAGATTCTAAGAGGAGTTGGAGGCAACCGTGGCTGACAAGAGAAGTTAGGGATAGAATAAAACTAAAAGAAAAGATGGATAACACAGCAAAGAGTAGCCGGAAGCCAGAGGATTGGGAAACTTTCATAGGACAACAGAAGGAAATAAAACGGGCAACACGGGCTGAAAAGATGAAGTACAAGGGGAAGCTGGCCAGGAATATAAAGAAGGATAGTAAAAGCTTCTTTAGATATGTTAAGGTAAAAAGAGTAGCAAAGTCAAATGTGGGTCCCTTGAAGGCAGACACAGGTGAAATTATTATGGGTAACAAGGAAATGGCAGAAGAGTTGAACAGGTACTTCGGATCTGTCTTCACTAAGGAAGACACAAACAATCTCCCAGTTATACTGGAGGTCAGAGGATCTAAGGGGGTAGAAAAACTTAAATACATTTTCATTAGGCGAGAAATAGTATCGGGTAGGCTAACGGGACTGAAGGATGATAAATCTCCTGGGCCAGATGGTCTGCATCCCAGGGTCCTCAGGGAGGTGGCTCTAGAAATAGTGGATGCATTGGGGATCATTTTCCAATGTTCAATAGATTCAGGATCAGTTCCTGTGGATTGGAGGATAGCTAATGTTATCCCACTTTTCAAGAAACGAGCGAGAGAGAAAATGGGAAATTAGCCTGACTTATTTTGGTGGGAAAGATGCTGTAGTTAATTATTAAAGAGGTAATAATGGGGAATTTGGATAGCAGTAAAATGATTAGTCCTAGTCAACATGGATTTATGAAAGGGAAATCATGCTTGACTAATCTTCTGGAATTTTTTGAGGATGTGACAAGTAAAATAGATGAAGGGGAGCCAGTGGATGAAGTGTAACTAGACTTTCAGAAAGCCTTTGATAAGGTCCCACACGGCAGACTGGTGACTAAAATTAGAGCACATAATATTGGGGTAGGGTGTTGACATGGATAGAACATTGGTTGCAGACAGGAAGCAAATAGTAGGAGTGTACAGGTCCTTTTCAGAATGGCAGGCAGTGGTGAGTGGAGTGCTCAGTGTTAGGGCTGCAACTGTTTTAAATATATATTAATGATTTGGAAGAGGGAATTAGGAGCAACACAAGCAAGTTTGCGGATGACACAAAGCTGGGTGGCAGTATGAACTGTGAAGAGGATGTTAGGAGGTTGCAGGGTGGCCTGGACAGGTTGAGTGAGTGGGCAGATGCGTGGCAGATGCAGTATAACATAGATAAATGTGAGGTTATCCACTTTAGCGTAAAAAACAAGGGGGCAGATTATTATCTCAATGGGGTTAGGTTAGGTAAGGAGGAGGTACAGCAAGACCTGGGTGTCCTTGTACACTGGTCACTGAAAGTTGACGTGCAGGTACAGCAGGCAGTGAAGAAAGCTAATGGAATGTTGGCCTTCATAACAAGGGGATTTCAGTATAGGAGTAAAGAGCATCTTCTGCAGTTGTATAGGGCCCTGGTAAGACCACATCTGGAGTATTGTGTACAGTTTTGGTCTCCTAATTTGAAGAAGGACATTCTTGTGATTGAGGCAGTGCAGCGTAGGTTCATGAGATTGATCCCCGGGATGGCGAGACTGTCACATGAGGAAAGATTGAAAAGACTAGGCTTGTATTCACTGGAGTTTATAAGGATGAGGGGGATCTTATAGAAACATATAAAATTATGAAAGGACTGGACAAGCTAGATGTAGGAAAAATGTTCCCAATGTTGGGTGAGTTATGGACCAGGGGTCACAGTGTTAGAATAAAGGGGAGGCCATTTAAGACTGAGGTGGGAAAAAACATTTTCACCCAGAGAGTTGTGAATTTGTGGAATTCCCTGCCACAGAGGGCAGTGGAGGGTAAATCTCTGGATGGATTTAAGAGAGTTCGATAGAGCTCCAAGAGCTAGTGGAACCCCCTCTTGCCATAGAGGGGGTTCAGAGAAGGTTCACCAGACTGATTCCTGGGATGTCAGGACTTTCATGTGAAGAAAGACTGGATAGACTCGGCTTGTACTCACTGGAATTAGAAGATTGAGGGGGGATCTTATAGAAACTTACAAAATTCTTAAGGGGTTGGACAAGCTCGATGCAGGAAGATTGTTCCCGATGTTGGGGGAGTCCAGAACAAGGGGTCACAGTCTAAGGATGAGGGGGAATTCCTTTAGGACCGAGATGAGGAAAACATTCTTTACACAGAGAGTGGTGAGTCTCTGGAATTCTCTGCCACAGAAGGTAGTTGAGGCCAGTTCATTGGCTATATTCAAGAGGGAGTTGGATGTGGCTCTTGTGGCTAAAGGGATCAGGGGGTATGGAGAGAAGGCAGGTATGGGATACTGAGTTGGATGATTAGCCATGATCATATTGAATGGCGGTGCAGGCTTCAAGGGCCGAATGGCCTACTCCTGCACCTATTTTTCTATGATATGTGGAGAAGTTTCTAAATTTCTACAAAACGTTATTCCCTATATCTGTACATTGTGGACAGCTTAATTGTAATTATGTAGTCTTTTTGTTCACTGGAGAGCACACAACAAAAAATGCTTTTCATTGTACCTCGGTACACGTGGCAATAAACTAAATGATTGAAACTATCAAACACATGCAGAAATCTTTAATCTCATTAACTTTACCACCAACTTCGCGGTACTTCCCCTGCTGTCAAAGATGGATCCCTCACCTGCATCTCCTTTGTATCCCCTTGCCCCCCAGATGAAACAAGGTTAATATTCCCCTGGTTCTTACCTTTCACCCCACCAGCCTCCGTATCCAACACATCATTCTCTAACGTTTCCGTCACCTTCCACATGATCCCACCACCAGTCACATCTTCTCATTCCCGCATCTTTCAATTTTCCGCCTTAACTCTCTGGTTCACTCATCCCTTCCCACCCAAACCATCCCTTCGCGAGGAAATTTCCTCTACATTTGCTGGAGATGTAACACCTGCCCCTACACCTGCTCCCTCACAACCATCTAGAGAAGCCCAGAAGCCTTTCAGAAGCCCTTCCAGGTGCGGCAGAAATTTACATGCGGCTCCTCTAACATCATCCATTGCATTTGGTGTTCCTCATGTTGCCTCCTTTACATTGGTGATACCAAGCATAGTGACTGTTTCGCTGAGCATTTGCGTTCGGTCCGCCACTGTCTGCTGGATTTCCCAGTTGCTAACTGTTTTAACTCTCCATACCATTCCTATACTGAGGCCTAGTTCTCCTTTGTCAGAAAACAGCTACGTGCAAACTTGAGGAACAGCATTTAATATTCTACTTGGCTAGCTTACAACCAAACAGTATGAATACTAAATTCTCCAATCTTAGGTAACTAACCTATAAGTCATCTCACCTCACCTTTATCCCCCCTATCTTCCTTGTGTCCCACCTGGTTGTGCGCCCATTTTTCCTTTGCCCATTAACCCTTCACCCCCCCCCCCATCCCCATTCGCATCCCCTTCCACCAATATTCTTTCCTCTGGCTTCACAGTTCATATCTCTTCTATCCTATGTTCTTGACTCACATTTTTTGTCATTTTATCTCTGGCCTTTGTTCAACGATCCGCCAATCAATAATTTCCCTCACCTGCATCTCCTCTCACTTGTAAGACTTTGTCCCGCCCCCACCCTCTTCCATCTTTCTCCCATAATCAGTCTGAAGAAGAGTGCTGACCCGAACCGTTGCTTATCTATGTTTTCCAGAGATGCTGCCTGAGTTACTGCAGCATGTTGTGTCTTTTTTGCAAACCGGCATCTGCACTTCCTTGTGTCTACATCTGCTTTCTCTTGGGTGCTGGGGGCACCACTTCCAAAGCTTTTGTACGCTCCTGTTCTTTCCTCCGCACCACTCTTCAACTTTCTCTTTGAAGCCCACTGTTCGCCTCTCTTCCTGCTTCCTCACCCCTACTACAATCAATCTGAAGAAAGGTCTCAACATGAAACGTGTTATCCAAAAATGCTGCCTGAGCTGCCAAGTTACTCCAGCACTTTGTGTCTTTTTATTGTTCAAATTATATTGATTGGTGTATTGAATGAATACTTAGGTGAGGATGAATCAAATACTGTTGTAACCTTGTACTTTGTAGTTTTGTAAGCATAGAGCACTTTGTCTGCTTACAACACAGGCTACCCGCACTCTGTGAACTGAGTGATCAGTGGGGGGGCAACACACCAGCCATTCACTGAGTGTGGTTTTGATAGATGTGTTGTGGGAGTTGAGGAGACAGACTGGTGGATTGCTCCAATGTACCAGCTATCATGCCCATGTTCCCAGTTCATTACCAGTTCTTTGTTTATTCATTTTATTCTGGAGTGTGTACGTTGCTGTCAAAGCCAGTATTTGTTGCCCATTGCTAATTATTATTTCCTAAAATATACTCTACTAGACTAAGTGGGACCCGTTCCCCAACTCAATATTCCACCACTCACCCATAGCCCCTAATTGCGCAGGTGCGGCTCATTTCCCCTCATCCTCAGCACTCCCTCCCCTTCTTCTTCATGTGTAGGAGGGGAGGAGGGGAGGGGAGAAGTGGGGTGTTTGGGGGAGGGGGGCAGGGTGTAGGGGTGGGGTTGAGAGGTGTGGGGGCTGGGGGGAAGGGTGTGAGGGCAGGGGGGTTGTTGGATGAGGGGTGTGTGGGCAAGGGGGGTTGTGGTGGGGAGGGGTGTGTGTGTGGGGGAGGGGTCTAGGGGAGAGGTGTGAGGGAGTGGGGGTGTGGGTGAGGGGTTTGTGGGCGGGGAGGGGGGTGTGGGAGGTGTGGTCAGGGGAATCATGGGGGGAGGGGTGTGTATGGGTGGGGGGTTTGTGGAAGGTGGGTGTGGGCAGGGGTGGGTTTTGGGGGGAGGGGAAGTGTTGGCGGGGTGGGGTTGTGGGGGGAGGGGGTATGTGGGCGGGGAGGGGAGGGGGAGAGGGGTGTGTGGGCAGGGGGGTTGTGGGGGTAGGGGGTGTGTGAGCGGGGAGGTGTGGGGAAGGGGGGTGTGTGGGCGGGGGGGCTTGTGGGAGGAGAGGAGTGTGTGGGCAGGGCGAGGGGGGAGTGAGAAATGGGGAAGAACCATGGGGGAGAGGAGGTATCATGGGGGAGAGGGACAGGAGCCAACAAGGGGGTCCAGAGGCGAAGGGGCTGGAGCTGGCGGTCTGACGGGGACTCACAGCGGCCACTGGTCACTGGTCGTTCTCCTCCGCTGGGGTCAGTGACTCCACTTTCCGTTTGGTGACATCTTCAATTCCACGCCGGGCTGGGCTGCTTTCGGCCACACTCCCTCCCCGCTCCCTCCCCCCCCTCCCCGCCCCCACCCTCTCGGTCGCTCTGTTCCCTCGGGCTTGGTCTCACGCAACTCTCACCCAATGTTGGCAGCCATGCTATGGACTATGGTAAAGGTGTTGCTAGAGTGTTGTTGGGGGAGGGAGTACTAGGATTTAGACATGGTCAATGTTTATTTCTGGTTCAACATTGCATGGAGAGATTATTTGGCTGTTGTCACTGTACTATTTGTGGGAGTAAACTGTGCACCGTGTGACTTCTGTTGTTTCCTGTATTGTTACAATATTTACACTTCTTTAGCTGTTGTGAATGCATATCAATTTACTGGGAAACACCAAAGTAAGTGCTGTCCTGAATCACCTCATAAACCCCAGAGTTAATAACTTTGTCCCTGAGGCTTTGAGGAAGGCACTGCAATGTCAACTTGCTGCAAGATTAAATCAGCAGAAATATGAACATGTCCAGGACTTGCTCAGTGATCATTGGCCCACCACAGGTGTTCTAAGCAGACTGGTACATATTCTTGATGAGGTTCAGACATCTGACAAGTTCAGCCGCATTAGTACATAGTTGGAGCATGGTTTGCTTGGAGCCACTTCCCTGGCATCTCCCATACCTACACCTCTAATTGTGCCAGGGAAATTCCTAAAGATTCCCCTCAAATTTGCACGCCATCCTTACTTGGAACTATATCATCACTCTTCCAAATGGTGCCATTCAGTCAACCTAAAAGAGAGCTGAAAGTCTCTGACAATAGACACAAAAAGCTGGAGTAACTCAGCGGGACAAGCAGCATCTCTGGAGAGAAGGAATGGGTGACGTTTTGGTCGAGACCCTTCTTCTGGCAACGCAGTCCTCGCTCAGCACTTCGCCAGAGTTCCAAGCTGAGTTTTTTTGGTGTTTAAATCTCTGGAGTAGGGAATAGCCACAATCTTTGAGGCAGTGTGAATTGCAATGGACAGTCTTAACTTTACTTTCACGTTTTCAATTAATAATGTGACAGATTGACTGATCTCCAGTATGTACTTAGGCCCCAAGTTATTTTCAGCTGCAATTAAAAGAAAAAATTCAGACCCCAGAGAAAATGAAAACTGAAGAATATGTTTGGCTGTCAGTTAATATTCACACAGATTAAGTACTGACGGAAAGGGAGAGCCCCTGTTTCCTTGATGGAAAGGGTTGGTAATTGGAGACTGTAGCAGCAAGCTACAGAGTGGGAAGAAACTGAAGTACTGTTTCTCTGCTCCAGCAAGCAGCACTTTTCCACTGTTACACCCTCATCTCCCACATGACCTGCCCTTGTTCCTCACATTGATGTTACTGCTGACCCATATAAACACGCACAAGGATCAATGGCGTGGGCAGCAGGCTCAATGGAATGATGCAAATCATTCTCCCAAACTGGGTCTCTTAAGCAGTTCCCCACTGATTCACTGAAGACTGCTACAGACTGTTTTATATTCTTCCTTGGTTGACCAATGACCAAATATTTTTCAATTTAATTACGATAATTATAGCACCTTTATAATTTTTTTGTTGAAAATTACAACTACAACATGCTCCAAAAACTTATGCATTCAACACAGTATTTGACAGGCTTGAATCAAGTATTTTATTCTTTGAAAAATATATTTGCTTCCATCACTTTAATTAGTTTAAATACTTCGGTCTACAAACTTTACATGGAAAGAGTAATAATAAAAGTAAAAATAATCTAGTCTTCATAAATAATGAAGGTTGCTTTATTTATTATTTATTATTATCGCTTTATTTATTTATTAATTTCTCTCTTTCTGGAAAAGCACAATTTTTCTGTTGGAATTTCAGGGATAAAAAAAAAGCAGGAAGAGTTCCTAATTTCAGCAAGGAGGTAATGTCTCTCTTTTTGTTCCAGTCCAGTTCCAACAAGCTAATTAATGAGCTTAATGATCTGGAAATTAGCCCCTTGATGTTTCTAAATGAGTTGATGGTGTCTCTGGCTGCCTTGGGAACAGTGGAATATGGCAAGGGAAAAGGTAAAAAGCATTCACCTGTTCTCATTTCCATGCAGCGCTGTCCACTTAAAGACACACTGCAAAAAAAGCAGATGAATGCAAGCTGTCTACGCAATTTGCAATCTTCTGCAATAAACATTTTTTTTCCAACTTCAGGTAAATTCAGATCAATTCCCTTCTTGCTTTTTTTTCTTTGTGATGCTTACGTCTTTTTCTCACCTTGTTTCTATAAAATTCCTCCTCATAATCAGTACTCATGCTCCCTATCACCTAACTGATCATCACACAGTCTTTTGTCCAACATCTCACTCCTCCCCCCCCCCCCCGTCCCCCCCAGTTTTAATTTGAATGTTGTAACCCCTACACTCTTTCTTCCCACCCCCTCAGTTACTGGGTCATTCGGCCCAACTTGCCCACACCAGTTCTGGGTTAGGAGTCCTGACACGGAACATTCATTATTTTTTCTTTCCACAGATGCTGTTTGACTGGATGAGTTCTTACAACATTTGTATTTTTGTTGATCATCCCAAAGCCAGTCTGTATAATGTGAGTGAGCTATGTCTCACTGAACAATGTTCTGTCGGTATTATTATTAAAGCGGCTCTGTAGCACAGCAGTAGAGTTGCTGCCTCACTGTTCCAGAAACCCAGGTTTGATCCTGCCCACAGGTGCTGCCTGTACAGAGTTTGTACATTCTTCCTATGATCATGTGGGCTTTCTATGGTTTTCTCCCACACTTCAAAGACGTACAGGTTTGTAGGTTAATTGGCTTCAGTAAAATTGTAAATTGTCCCTAGTGTGTAGGATAGTGCTAATGTACGGGGT
This sequence comes from Raja brachyura, assembly GCA_963514005.1. Next base: position 84,328,004 of record OY740784.1, read on the forward strand.
GATTGCTGGTCGGGTGGACTCGGTTCGCTGAAGGGCCAGTTTCTGCAATGTATTTCTGAAGTCTAAAGCAATTATTAAAACTAGTGAACCTTTTTTCAGCATTAAACAATGAAGTAACAGACACCAAAATTATTACCGCAATTAACATACATTTACTAGAGTGAAAATATTCAATGGGCAGATGATTCTGAAAGCAAGCAATGGAAGCCCAAGAGCCATGAGAGTCAAGAGTGTTTAGTTGTACTGAAAATAAAACAATTAAATTCTTACTTGCTGCAGCATAACAAGTCTGTAAACACAGTACTTATACATAACGCAAAGGAAAGTTCAATAAAAAAAACAATATTAGTGCAAAACAAAAGCCCAAAGTTCCTCAGACAATGATGACAGTTCAAAGTTTGTTGTTTAGTTGGTGTTTGTAGTGTTCAAGAGCCTATTGGTTGTTGGGCAGAAACTGTTCCTGAACCTGGCAGTCCCAGATTGGTGAGATGAACAACTGGTTAATGTAGTTTGGTTTTCACTTCTCTTGATTGTTGCAGAAGCATTAGCCTTCAGTTATTCAACCTACAGCCAGAGTGCTGGACCTCTAATCCAGATTTCTCAGTTCAGGGGCAATTGTGCATAGGTAATAAATATTTACATTGCCAGTATTGTCCATGTAGTTGGACAAAAGGATAAAAGATTAGGATGGGGACCCACAGTCAAGTAGGATGGGGACCCACAATCCTGTTTATATCAATGGGTCGATGGTTGAAAGGAGAACACAGATGCAATTATTAAGAAAGCTCATCAGCGCCTCTACTTCCTGAGAAGATTACGGAGAGTTGGTCTGTCAAGGAGGACTCTCTCTAACTTCTACAGGTGTACAGTAGAGAGCTTGCTGACTGGTTGCATCGTGGCTTGGTTCGGCAACTTGAGCGCCCTGGAGAGGAAAAGACTCCAAAAAGTAGTAAACACTGCCCAGTCCATCATCGGCTCTGACCTTCTTCCATCGAGGGGATTTATCGCAGTCGCTGCCTCAAAAAGGCTGGCAGCATCATCAAGGACCCACACCACCCTAGCCGCACACTCATCTCCCTGCTACCTTCGGGTAGAAGGTACAGGAGCCTGAAGACTGCAACAAACCGGTTTAAGAATAGCTACTTCCCCACAGCCATCAGGCTATTAAACCTGGCTCGGAACTCTAATCATTAATATCAATATCCCTCCATCTGTTATTTGCACTTTATTAATTTATTAAGTCATGGGTGTATTTATGTATAGAATTGTAGTCAATGCCTTCTATGTTCTGTTGTGCTATGCAAAGAAAGATTTTCATTGTCCTGTCAGGGACACATGACAATAAACTCTTTTGACTTTGACTTTTGAAGATTGTGGAATCATTCACATCCAAATGATCAATGTTTACAGATTCTTGAATGACAGAACTGTTGAGAGGTTACTGAACAGGAACTGCATTCGAGCAACAGTCTTTGTAATATGTCTTTGTTAGCATGCATTTGAAGCAGGCAGCACCAGGCACCAATCATCACGATCTACATTTATCACTCCAGTGCCTCGAAATTATCAAACATTATCAAACTTCTAACTAAATGTGGGAACGACACATGGACAATTCCTTCAGAATCCACAATTACTCTGCTCCTCAGCCATTCAATGCACCTACCTACAGCTGGTGATAGACACAAAATGCTGGAGTAACTCAGCGGGAATGCTGTTCCTTCCCTCCAGAGATGCTGATTGGCCTGCTAAGTTATTCCAGTTTTTTTGTCTATCTTCATCTTCGGTTTAAACCAGCATCTGCAGTTCCTTCTTACCTACAGCTGGTGAACTATTCGGATCGTATTTGACTCAGTAGTAGGAGTCACATCACATACCAGCAGCATCATAAATAATGCTATCTTCCCAACTCAAACATTGCCTCAAACACTATATCTGCTGTTGAAATTCTTATTCCTACTTTTGTTACCTCTAGACGACTCCTACCCAATCCCAAGTAATTTCCAGTATTTCTCTGTCCATAAATTTGAGGTGATTCATAACCACGATCATCCCTTAACCAAAGGCATAAATTAAAAAAATTCTCCCCTTTACTTTCAAACCATTCCTGATCGTGCTATTCCTAATCTCTGCAATCTCCTATAACCTTCTAATGCCACTGCTTCTCCAATTCTGAGATTCTCTGATTCTGCTGAGAACCCAAGGACTTAACCATTCTACCAAAGATGTTGTCATGATGGAAATGGTACGGAGAAGATTTACGAGGATGTTGCTAGGACTTGACGGTCTGAGCTATAGGGAGAGGTTGAGCAGGCTGGGACTCTATTCCTTGGAGCACAGGAGAATGAGGGGTGATTAAAGTGTATAAAATCATGAGAGGAATAGATTGGGTCGAATCTCTTGCCCGGAGTTGGGGAATCAAGAACCAGAGGACGTAGGTTTAAGGTGAAAGGAGAAAGATTTAATAGGAATAACTTTTTCATACAAAGGATGGTGGGTGTATGGGATGAGCTGCCAGAGGGGGTAGTTGAGACAGGAACTATTGCAATGTTTAAGAAACAATTAGATAGGTACATACATGACAGGACAGATTTGGAGGGATATGGGCCCAAATGCAAGCAGGTGGGACCACTGTAGGTGGGACATGCTGGTTGGCGTGGAAAAGTTGGGTGGAAGGGCCATTTTCCACGCAGTATGACTATGACTACCACTGGAGACCCTCAGTTCCGGAATTCCATTTTTAAAACTCTCTACTCAATAATAAAATATTAAAAATTTTAATGTAAGAGATAGTTAAAGCATGTTAAAATTTAATGACAGCTTTTACAGCTGGCAAAGCATCGCTCACAGCTTTGCCACCTGTAAGAGGCTGTCAGAGTAGTTTGCTCATGGAGCCTTTGTACTGTTCTGCCTTAGGCTCGATTGTTACTTAAAACCATGGTGTTAGAATCTGGAATGAGGAAGGGCAGTAGGTTTGGCTTAAGAGGGTGTGGGACTCTGGGCAGAGATTCAGGTAGTGGGGCGATAGAAATTGGGAATTAGCTTTGATTTTGTAAGATATAATTCTACAGAATATGTTACTATGTCCTCTAAATAGGCCCAGATAGTAACTTTACACGCATAAATATTAATATCATACACCATAAAGGTATTACTTTGGAACCCATGTGATTTTTAGATTTTATGTTTGCATTACAACCACAACCCACAATAAATTCATTTTAATGATTCATTGTGGACCGCAGCACCATAGAAACCATTTTATCAGGATGCATCACAGCTTGGTTTGGGAACAACTCCATCCAAGACCGCAAGAAATTGCAGTGAATTGTGGAAGCAACCCAGACCATCACACAAACCAACCTCCCTTCTATTTACTCCATTTACACCTCAGGCTGACTCGGTAAGGCCAGCAGCATAATGAAGGATCAGTCGCACCCTGGCCAACCCCTCTTCTCCCCGCTCCCAAAAGGTCTAGAAGTGTGAAAATGCACACCACCAAATCCGGGGACAATTTCTTATCAGCTGTTATCAGGCAACTGAATCATCCTACTCTAACCAAAGAGCAGTGCTGAACTACTATCTACCTCTTTGTTGACCCTCGGACTACCCTTGATCCGACTTTGCTGGCTTTACCTTGCACTTAACGATATTCCCTTAAATATCTATACACTATGGATCGATTGTAATCATGTATTATCTTTCTGTCGACTGGTTAGCATGCAACAAAAGCTTTTCACTGTGCCTCGGTACACATGACAATAAATTAAACTGACCGAAGATCCTGTTCCTATGTTGTACTCAAAGGCAAGCATACGTTAAAGAGAATAAAACTGTATTTGAAAGAATATTAATGTGAATGCATTTAGCTGTCACTTTCAAATCTCAGCGGTTCATAAATGTTCAATAGTTGCTTATGATGAAAGCAGCTGAAAGTTGGTTTGTTTTCATCGACTTTGATGAACTGCCACTTCATTTCTCATAATGAATAACCACTAACTAGAAAAGATTCATTTAATGCTTGTGAATCTATATTAATGACAGCAACCGACATGATGAATTATTAGAAATGCACATTATGTCTCCTATAGTTATTCATGACATTTTCATGGAAATTAATGGATTACCTGTAATGACTTCCATTTAGGGAAATATTGCTACAAATGGTTATCTGTTAAATACAGTATCTGCAAACAAAAATTAAATGGCTAAATAAGTAAATTGACATCGATTTTAATATGAGGCATCAACAGGCAAGCTTCCAGGCTGAATGAAATAAACCAGTTGGATATCAGCATGTCAACTAATTTTGATGCAGCAACACGTACTGCAGTCTCAGTGTCACTGTCAAGTAAATGATACAGCGTCGCAAAATTGGACATTTGACAAACATTGCAAATACCTCGTAAATAGTGCATTTTTAGAACAAAGGTCTTTTTGGCAGCACTCTGATCCCCCAAAACATAGAAATGCACACACATTCAGAAATTCGCACATGCACAGCGACATGCTTAAACAACCACACACACGTGCACAGAAAAGCACACGTACAGAAATGTACGCCACGCACGTAATAGACAAGAGACAATAGGTGCAGGAGTAGGCCATTCGGCCCTTCGTGCAAGTACAACCATTCACTGTGATCATGGCAGATCATCCACAATCAGTACCCCATTCCTGCCTTCTCCCCATATCCCTTGACTCCGCTATCTTTAAGAGCTCTATCCAACTCTCTCTTGAAAGCATCCAGAGAATTGGCCTCCACTGCCTTCTTCGGCAGAGAATTCCATAGATTCACAACTCTCAGGGTGAAAAAGTTTTTCCTCATCTCCATTCTAAATGGCCTACCCCTTATTCTTAAACTGTGGCCCCTGGTTCTGGACTCCTTCAAATGGGGAACATGTTTCCTGCATCTACTGTGTTCAATCCCTTAATAATCTTATGTTTGGGTACCCCACTAGTCACTGCCTGCCACTCTGAAAGGGGCCCATTAATCCATACTCTGTTTCCTGTCTGCCAACCAATTTTCTATCCATGTCAGTACCCTACCCCCAATACCATGTGCTCTAATGTTGCCCATTTATATCCTATGTGGGACCTTATTAAAGACTTTCTGAAAGTCCAGGTACACTACACCCACTGGCTATCCCTTGTCCATTTTCCTAGTTACATCCTCAAAAAATTACAGAAGATTAGTCAAGCATGATTTCCTCTTCGTAAATCCATGCTGCCTCGGACTGATCCTGTTATTGCTATCCAAATGTGCGGCTATTTCATCTTTTATATTTGACTCCAGCATCTTCCCCACCACCAATGTCAGGCTAACTGGTCTATAATTCCCTGTTTTCGCTCTCCCGCCTTTCTTAAAGACATTAGCTACCCTCCAATCCACAGGAACTGATGCTGAATCTATAGAACATTGGACAATAATCACCAATGCATCCACGATTTTCTAGAGCCACTTCCTTAAGTGTCCTGGGATGCAGACCATCAGGCCCTGGGGATTTATCAGCCTTCAGTCCCATCAGTCTACCCAACACCATTTCCTGCCTAATGTGAATTTCCTTGTTCCTCCATCACCCTACGCCCTCTGGCCACTAGTACATCCAGGAGATTGTTTGTGTCTTCCTTAGTGAAGACAGATCCAAAGTACCTGTTCAACTCGTCTGCCATTTCCTTGTTCCCTGTAATAAATTCACCTGTTTCAGTCTTCAAGGGTCCAACTTTGGTCTTAACTATTTTTTTCCTCTTCACATACCTAAAGAAGCTTTTACTATCCTCCCTCTTGGCTAGCTTACCTTTGTACCTCGTCTTTTCTCCACATATTGCCTTTTTAGGTATCTTCTGTTGATCTTTAAAAGTTTCCCAATCCTCTGGCTTTCCACTCATCTTTGCTATGTTATACCTCTTTTATTTTTACACTGTCCTTGACTTCTCTTGTCAGCCACGGTCGCCTCTTACTCCCCTTACAATCCTTTTTCTTCTTTGGAATGAACTGATCTTGCACCTTCTGTATTATTCCCAAAAATATTGCTGTTCCACTGCCATCCCTGCTCGGGTCTCTTTCCAGTCAACTTTGGCCAACTCCTCCTTCATGGCTCCATAGTCCCCTTTGCTCAACTGTAACACTGACACTTCCGATTTTCCCTTCTCCCTCTCAAATTGTAGATTAAAACTTATCATATTATGATCGCTACCTCCTAATGGCTCCTTATCAATGTGGTTCATTACACAACACTAAATCCAGAATTGCCTTCTCACTGATAGGCTCCAGTACAAGCTGCTCTAAGAATCCATCTCGGAGGCACTCCACAAACTCTTTTTCTTGGGGTCCAGTACCAACCTGATTTTCCCAGTCTACCTGCATGTTGAAGTCTCCCATAACAACTGTAGCATTACTTTTGCGACATGCCAATTTTAACTCTTGATTCATCTTGCACCCTATATCCAAGCTATTGTTTGGGGGCCTGTAGATAACTCCCAATATGGTCTTTTTACCCTTACATTTCCTCAGTTCTATCCATACTGACTCCACATCTCCTGATTCTATCTCACCTCTCGCAAGACACTGAATTTCAATCCTCACCAACAGAGCTACCCCCACCCCCTCTGCTCAGCTGTCTGTCTTTTCAACATGACGGATACCCCTGAATATTCAGTTCCCAGCCCTTGTCCTCTTTCAGCCATGTCTCTGTAATTCCCACAACATCATACTTGCCAATTTCTAACTGAGCCTCAAGCTCATCCACTTTATTTCTGATACTTTGTGCATTCATATATAATACTTTTAATCCAATCCTCCCTTCACATTTCCCAATCAATTCCTATTTCACTTGGCCATACTCTCCTATCCCATCCTGAGCTTTCTGCCCCATTAAATCTGGTAGTCTTTCCTCACTTTTCCTATACTCTCCTATACTCTCTTTCCCTTTAACTCCATCCTTGTATTTCCAGTTTGTCTCCTCCCCCAACTTTTAAACTAAAAAGTTTAAACCCAACCGTGTAGCAGTGGCAAACCTGCGTACTTGAATGCTGGTCCCCCACCTGTTAAGGTGCAACCTGTCCCTTTTGTATAATTCACCCTTATCCCAAAACAGATCCCAGTGGTCTAAGAATCTAAATCCCTGTTTCCCACATCAGCTCCTCAGCCACACATTCAGATCCGCTATCTCCCCTATCACCCAGATGCTCATGTACAGAGACGCATGTGCATGCACACATTTACGAATTGTTCTCTCACACCTATATTTATGCACGTTAATTCATCCACAGACCAGTGAGAGGATTACTGTCCAGTGTGTTGATATTTATCCATACCCTTCATCCAAGTCATTTGTTTGATTGGGGAAATACAACAGGGACCCTTAGGTAACTATAATAATTAAACACAAAAAGCTGAAGTAACTCAGCGGGACAGGCAGCATCTCTGGAGAGAAGGAATGGGTGACGTTTCGGGTCGAGTCATCTGCAGTTCAAGAGCCAAGAGTCAAGAGTGTTTTATTGTCATAGGTCCCAGATAGAACAATGAAATTCTTACTTGCTGCAGCACAATAGAATATGTAGACATAGTACATTGTAAACAATATAATAAACGAGAGAGAAAAGTCCAGTGTGTATATATACACTTACTCATAAATACATACATATACTTATATGTACACACGCACACATACGTTCACATATCAAACAAACAATTGTCGTGCAATAATAATAATAATAGTCTATTGTAGTTCAGAGCTTATTTGAGGTTGTAGTTTTTAATAGCCTGATGGCTGTGGGGAAGAAGCTGTTCCTGAACCTGGACGTTACAGTTTTCAGGCTCCTGTACCTTCTTCCCAATGGCAGGGGTGAAATGAGTGTGTGGCCAGGATGGTGTGGGTCTCTGATGATGTTGGCTGCCTTTTTGAGTTAGCGACTCCGGTAAATCCCTTCGATGGCGAGGAGGTCAGAGCCGGTGATGGACTGGGCAGTGTTCACAACCTTTTGCAGTCTTTTCCGCTCCTGGACGTTCAAGTTGCCGAACCAGGCCACGATGCAACCAGTCAATATGCTCTCTACTGTACACCTGTAGAAGTTCAAGAGAATCCTCTTTGACTTACCAAATCTCCGTGATCTTCTCAAGAAGTAGAGGTGTTGTTGCGCTATCTTTATAATCGCATCAGTGTGCTGGGTCCAGGAAAGATCTTCGGAAATATGCACGCCCAGGAATTTGACATTTTTGACACTCTCCACTATCGTCCCGTTGATATAAACAGGATTATGAGTCCTCATCCTTCCTGTTCCAATGTCCACAATCAGTTCATTTGTTTTACTGATATTGAGAACCTGTTTGTAGTGCTGGCACCATTTGGTCAATTGGTCAATCTCACTTTATACTCTGGCTCATCATCTCCCTAGTCTCTACCACCCGGGCATTGCTGTAACCCCAGAAAAGGGGCAGGCAGCTGGCTCGGGCAGAGCCTTCTTCCGCCTGGTGCCATGACTCGTGGATGACCAGCTTGGCCAGGCCCAGGAGCAACCCAACCAGGCCATCTTCAGCCCTACCCTCTGCCCTACACGCATGGTGTCCAAAGACAAGCATGGTGGGTGAGAAATGCAGCCAGAAGGCAAGAAGCAGCCCCTTTAGATAAACGAACATGAGCTGCAACCTCACCCACTCCATATACACGTGGTGCACAGACTCTTCCAGCCCGCAAATGTGGCAGGCGGCTGGCGGCTGGCGAGTCTGTAAACCGCAAGAGAAACAGGTTGCAGGGGACTCCTCGGTGCTGTACCATCCACCCCAGGTCCCTGGTGTAAAGGGGGAGAATCCCTGTGTAGAAGTACCCCCACAGGGGGGCCCCCACCGCAACAGGAAGGCGACACCGACCGCCACTTAGTGTCCGGACAGTGGACCAGGGCGAGGAAATGCAGGGTGTGGAGGAGAAACCCGTACAGGAGATCCTTCCCTGCGTCTCAGAGGTAGTTGAGGAAAAGGCGGCTCAAGTTGTGTGGGACCATCTCCCGGGAAGGATTACGGCTCCTGGGCCCGACGAATACTTCCGGCCGAGCGGGGTGGTACCCAGGTTTTTTTTTTGTCTCCTGGTGCTGCAGGAGACATGTTGGTGGTAGTTCGGGAGTTATCTTTTCAGGTTGGCTTTGTTGAGGTCCCTGGCTGTGGTGGTAAATGTTTCGGGGTATGTTGACTGGTGCTTGTTGACCACAGCGTGCAGCTCCTCCAGTGCTAGACAGACGTCTGCCTGGGGTGGGATATGGACCACAGGTCAGGATGATGGAGGTGAATTCCCTCTGGAGGCAGAAGGGGTGGCCCTTCACCGCCAGATGTTCCAGGTGCAGAGAGTAGGAGTTAGACAGAACTGCCACGTCTGAGCACCACGAAGAGTTGACCATGAAGCAGACCCCTCCGCCTCTCCCTTTCCCAAATGCCTGTGATCGGTCCATGCGATGGATGGAGTAACCGTCAGGCTGGACGGCTGAGTCTGGGGAGCTGAGGATGAGCCATGTTTCTGTGAAACAAAACAGAGCATTTCCTCAGCTCACACTGCTAAAGCAGCCTTGACCTTAAGTCCTCCGCCTTATTTTCCAGTGATTGAACATTGGCTAGTAGGATTGTAGACCTGAGAGGAGGTCTCAGTCCTCTGCGCTTCAGTCTGACTTGTAGTCCTGCCCACCGACCACGTTTCTGGTCCTTCCTACACATAATATTTAAACAAGTTGTTCTTGGCCTGTGGCATACTGATGGAATGTTATGACCCACCTAACCCCACACTCGACAATCTAATATTTTTTTAAAAAATCTGTAAACGTATTAAACTGAAATAAAAACAGAAAATGCTGGAGATACTCAGCAAGTCAAGTGAGGCAGCATCTGTGGTGAGCAAAACAGTTAATATTTCAGGTTAGGTACAAAGTGCTGGAGTAACTCAGTGGGTCAGTCATCCGAAACGTCACCTGGCAATTTTCTCCAAAGATCCTGCCTGACCCATTGAGTTACTCCTACACGTCATGTCTATCTTTGGTATAAACTAGCACTTGCAGTTCATTTTTATAACATTTTAGGTTGTTGGATCTATTTCAGATTTTATAACATAAGTGGTGGGATTTTATCAGGGAAACCGTTAATTGGTACTTGCAGTGCAGTTTCCAAATAACATTGAATTGTTTTGGTTCCTCTAAACAGTGGGTTGGTTATTAGTGAGATAATCAGATATCTTCCTGTCATTCAATGGTTTAGACACTACTTCTACCATATTCATGACCCATGTCTGGCATGGTGTCTCCTGTTGAGGCAGGACCTAACAGCCAGATTGAAGTTCACTTCAGGGGACTTAAAGGGAACATTCTGAATAGCTCTTAAATATCCTGGAATCTGGCAACTAGAACTACCAACACATGGATCTCTTAAAGGTCCACGCTTAACGCTTGGTCTTTTTTTCCTCTAACAGGCCATCAACCTCATCCAAACACCCAGTCCAGACCCTGGCCTTGCAGTCATTCCCACTTAACTCCCCTCACTCACTGCTCCACTTATTGCCCCCTTACTTCCACTCCCCAGTCCACTTGTTCACATACTCACTTTCCCCTCATTGTTTAATTCACCCCCCATAACCCTCTTAACTCACTCCCCCCACCTGCTCCACACATTCCTTCCTTACTCCCACCACCTGCTCAACTCACTTTTTCCTCACACCTCCACCAGTTTGCTGTATTTGCTCCTCTCACTCCCTCTTCACTCCCACCCACTGCTAATGCTATTCAGGGAGTGCAGTGTAGGTTTACAAGGTTAATTCCTGGGATGTGGGACTGTCATATGCTGAGAGAATGGAGCAGCTGGGCTTGTGCACTCTGTAGTTTAGAAGGATGAGAGGGGATCATTGAAACATATAAGATTGTTAAGGGCTTGGACACACTAGAGGCAGGAAACATGTTCCCGATATTGGGGCAGTCCAGAACCGGGGCCCACAGTTTAAGAATAAGGAGTAAGCCATTTAGAACGGAGACGAGGAAACACTTTTTCTCACAGAGAATGGTGAGTCTATGGAATTCTCTGCCTCAGAGGGCGGTGGAAGCAGGTTCTCTGGATGTTTTCAAGAGAGAGCTAGATAGGGCTCTTAAAAATAGCGGAGTCAGGGGATATGGGGAGAAGGCAGGAATGGGGTACTGATTGGGGGTGATCAGCCATGATCACATTGAATGGCGGTGCTGGCTCGAAAGGCCAAATGGCCTACTCCTGCACCTATTGTCTATTGTCTATTGCATTTATTCACTCCCTCCTTCCCCCATTTGCTCCACTCACTTCCCCTTCATTTCAACACCTGCTCCACTCACTGCCTGTCCCCCCCCCCCGCAACATTTTGCCACTTATAACCTGTCCCCTTTCCTCTCCAATTACTGCAGACTTGCTACGACTTTCATCAAACTTCAAGAGCTCCATTCCACTCTATCAAACCTGGACCTATCAGTGTAGTATCTGTTTCATAGTGACATCCCAGGGCCGGAGTGTTATATTCCAGAATAAGAAAGTCACATAGCTTCCCCCACCAGTGCAGTATCTGTTATAGAATGAATGTCTAGTGAATTTGGTTATGGATCCAGATCTGTACATGTCCAAAATACTGGGTTAGACCTCTCAAGGTCTCTGGTCTCCAGTTTCTGATCCCTTGGTCCCTGGCCCATGGCCTGATTAAGTTCCAGGGCGTAGCACTGGTTGTACCTAATGCCCAGTACCTGGAGGTTCAAGCATGCAAGCATAAACCCGGCAGGTCATCCTGTCAGCTGACTGCTGCACAAAATGATCAGAGAATCATACTGAGTAACAGCACAGAAAGAGGCTCTTTGATCAAGTCAGCCAATAACGGATGTGTTTAAGATTATAGGAAGGAACTGCAGATGCTTGTTTAAACCAAAAATAGACACAAAATACTGGAGTAACTCAACGGGACAGGCAGTGTCTCTGGATAGAAGGAATAGGTGATGTTTCGGATCGAGACCCTTCTTCAGACTGAGAATGATGTCTCCCCTGAAGATGGGTCTTGACCCGAAATGTTACCCATTCCTTCCCTCCAGAGATGATGCCCGCTGAGTTACTCCAACATTTTGTGTCTATTAAAGGATGTAATTATGTGACTCACAGCTCTCAGTCAGTCCCACTGCAAGTCACTGCTCTTCAAGTGCTCATTAAGGCACTTCATAGACAAATAAAGTATGTGTCTCGATATTATTTCAAGTAGTCAAAGCCAGAACCCATCTCCTTGGGGGTTTGTTTTTCTGTGCAAAACAACTACATTTTAACTCTGAAGACAAGAAACTGCAAGTGCTGGTTTACAAAAAAGAAACAAAGCGCTGGAGTAACTCAGGGGGTCAGGCAGCATTTCAGAATGACATGGATAGATGACATTTTGAGTCAAGGCCCTTCTTCAATCTCAAACAGATAATTTAAATATTTCCCTTTAAATCCTGTCAGTTATTAGTTACTGATCCCTCTGCTGAGGGAAGTGGGTCCTTTTCTATCCACCCTGTCTAATCGTGAAACCTATTCCTGTGGGGCACCCACCAGTAACCACGCCGCATACAAACAGAAACATTATATGAATAACCACTTCAGCTAATGAAACCAAATAATCATCTGATCCTGGATACGTCTCCATCTCAAAAGGTAACCAGTTGTCCGGCACCCTGCGTGAATATTAGGAAAATCCAAATGTGCAATATCAACAGGGCACCTTCATCCCGCAACCAAGTAATTTCCTCGGGATAATCTAATCAAGTTGTTGAGCCATCAATATCCTCTCCAGAAACCATGATGAGAATGTCTCTAATGACTCTTTGTCTGTCCAGGTGGTCACACCGAATATCTCTAATGATGCCCTCCAGCGACTAGCCTATAACTAGAGTCATGCTAATGGATTTATAATTTCCTAGATCTGACCTGCTGGTCGTTTTGATTATTGGTACATTAGTCTCCCCCTAGTCCATGTGACAATCTGTGATTCTTGCACGCCATTAAATATAGAAGCAAGAAAGTAAATCAAACACAGCTCCTATGAAGTTGCTCTGCTGAATGCTGCCTGCATCAGTAACCCAATCAAATTTGGTATCTCTTGTTCTTTCCAGATTGTATCTATGTCCAATTTATAATTTGCAAGTAAACATCCGCTGTATTAATGAGTATTGTTTATAGAAGTGAACACTTATGAAAGTGGGAAGTGTACATGTAGTATGATCTGCCTAAGAACTTAGTGCAGGTACATGGGCAGGGAAAATGTAAGGGAGCTTGGGTGAGGTAGTTGAGGGAGTAGGTTGACAAGAGGTGATGTTGCTTTGGAACTGATTGGCTAAAATGCTTTGGTTAAGAAATTCACCCTCTTTCATTTCAAGATGCAATAACATCGATGATGCCCAGACTCCAAACATGAGAGGGACAACTCACACACTGAACTGCACAAGGCTGCCTGATATTAGACCTTTAAATAACCAGGGTGCAATGTTGGACTCCTGGCAAGTTGTCGGAGGCTCTTGGATGAAGATATTTTAGAAACATAGAAACATAGAAAATAGTTGCAGGAGTAGGCCATTCGGCCCTTTGATCCTGCACCGCCATTCAATATGATCATGGCTGATCATCCAACTTAGTATCCTGTACCTGCCTTCTCCCCATACCCCCTGATCCCTTTAACCACAAGGGCCACATTTGAATTGATCTCCACACCAAACCTACCAACAAACCCAAATCCTGGTCCATCTACGCAGGGATTCTCCCCCTCTACATTGGGGACCTGGAGTGGAGGGTATTGCACCGAGGTGTTCCCTGCAACCTGTTTCTCTCGCGGTTCACAGACTCGCCAGCCGCCTGTCACTTTTGCGGGCTGGAAGAGTGTGTACCACATGTACATGGAGTGCGTGAAGCTGCAGCCACTGTTTGAATACTTAAAGGGGCTGCTCCTTGCCTTCTGGCTGCATTTTTCACCCACCATCCTCATCTTTGGACACCCTGTCCGTAGGGGAGATGTAGGGCTGAAGGTGTCCTGGTTGGTTGCTCCTGGGCCTGGCCAAGCTGGCCATCCGCGAGTCAAGGCGCCAGGCGGTGGAGGGCTCTACCCGAGCTGGCTGCCTGCCCCTTTTCCGGGGATATGTCCGTGCCTGGGGGCAGTTAGAAAGGGAATCCACCCTGTCCACGGGAACCCTGAGGGGAGTTCTGGGACCGCTGGGCTCCGCAGAGTGTTGAATGTATCCTCAATAAGGATTGTATCATAGTTGTATAGTAGTTTATTATGGATATATGTTTGTATTGTATTATGGTATTGGGTTCTGGCTTGTTTTATTGTAGTGTAAGTATTATTTTTTAATAATTGAATACATTTTTTGATTAAAAAAAAAATAAATCCTGCATAAAACCCAGGCTATACTTAGATGTGGTGTTGTTACTCCGGCAGAGGGGGTCTATTATTGGTTAGACTTTTTGTATTCTCAACATCACAACAGTGATTTAATGGTTCTTAATTCATTTTACAATGCTTCAGCATATCCTGTTGTTGTATGGAATGCCACCGCTGTCAGCCCTTCCTTTTCTGATTAGCATTGTCCTCATATATGCCAACCTGGTTCTTTGCAGTAATAACGCAGCCATTGTATTCTCTAAGAAGCATATTCCTCTGAACATTCAGGCAAATTCCTCTAAATTATTACTGAATTTCCAAGATTATGGCAGTAATTTCTTACAAGTGTTGCTCTGCCATTTATAACAAAAGTTGCATTTCTCAGCTGCATTTTTGTAATTATTGGCTATTTGAAAAAAGAACATAGAACAAAGAACTATGCGTGTGCCGAACATGATGTCAAATTAAACCAAATCCATTCTGCTGCCACATGTTCCATGTCCCTGCATATTCACGTGTGTATTTAAAAGCCCCTTAAATGCTACTGTCGTATCTGCTTCCACCACCACCCCGACAGTGCTTCCCAGGCACCAACCACTCACTGAGTGATTTTAAAATAAATCTCCGCACCTCTGCTTTAAAGTTTACTCCTTTCACATCAAGTCTATGGCCTCTCGTATATGATGTCTTTACCCTGATAAAAAATTCTGTTAGTGTATCAAGCTTCTCATAATTTTATAAACTTCTACCAGGTCTCCCCTCAGCATTCATCACCTCATACAAGACAATCCAAGATCGTCTGGCCTATCCTTATAGCTAATACCTTCAAATCCATGCAGCATTCAAATAAAGCTTCTTCTGCATCATTTCCAAAGCCTCAGATCCATTGTGAATGGGGCAACCAGAACTGTGCACTACACTCCAAAGCTGTAACATGTCCTCCTGACTCTTTGACCCATTGCCTCAACCAATGAAGGCAAGCATACTGCACACCTTGTTTATCAATTTATCCAATTAGAAATTGTTGCTAATTTCAGGGAGCTATGGATTTTAGACTCCAAGGTCCCTCTCAATATGAATGCTATTAAAGGTCCTGCCATTAACAGTATACTTTACCCGTACGTTTTTCTCAAAAACTGCAACGCCTCATTCTTTCCTGGATTAAAGGATTAATTTTGCAGAAATATTGTGATTGGCTGCATTGATACAGCCATTATGAAACTGTATTCTGGAGGGTAATACATTTCAGAACCATGCACCTCAACGTATGTTAATTTAGTGAGATGGCATTTGGGAGATCCATTCTTTATAACCATATAACAATTACAGCACGGAAACAGGCCATCTTGGCCCTTCAAGTCCGTGCCGAACAACTTTTTTCCCTTAGTCCCACCTGCCTGCACTCATACCATAACCCTCCATACCCTTCTCATCCATATGCCTATCCAATTTATTTTTAAATGATACCAACGAACCTGCCGCCACCACTTCCACTGGAAGCTCATTCCACACCGCTACCACTCTCTGAGTAAAGAAGTTCCCCCTCATGTTACCCCTAAACCTCTGTCCCTTAATTCTAAAGTAATGTCCTCTTGTTTGAATCTTCCCTATTCTCAAAGGGAAAAGCTTGTCCACATTAACTCTGTCTATCCCTCTCATCATTTTAAAGACCTCTATCAAGTCCCCCCTTAACCTTCTGCTCTCCAGAGAATAAAGACCTAACTTATTCAACCTATCTCTGTAACTTAGCTGTTGAAACCCAGGCAACATTCTAGTAAATCTCCTCTGTACCCTCTCTATTTTGTTGACATCCTTCCTATAATTGGGCGACCAAAATTGTACACCATACTCCAGATTTGGTCTCACCAACGCCTTGTACAATTTTAACATTACATCCCAGCTTCTATACTCAATGCTCTGATTTATAAAGGCTAGCATACCAAAAGCTTTCTTTACCACCCTATCTATATGAGATTCTACCTTCATGGTTATTCCCAGATCCCTCTGTTCAACTGTATTCTTCAATTCCCTACCGTTTACCATGTACGTCCTATTTTGATTTGTCCTGCCAAGGTGTAGCACCTCACATTTATCAGCATTAAACTCCATCTGCCATCTTTCAGCCCATTTTTCCAACTGGCCTAAATCACTCTGTAGACTTTGGAAATCCTCTTCATTATCCACAACACCCCCTATCTTGGTATCATCTGCATACTTACTAATCCAATTTACCACCCCTTCATCCAGATCATTGATGTACATGACAAACAACAAAGGACCCAACACAGATCCCTGAGGCACCCCACTAGTCACCTGCCTCCAACCCGACAAACAGCCATCCACCATTACCCTCTGGCTTCTCCCATTCAGCCACTGTTGAATCCATCTTGCTATTCCTGCATTTATACCCAACAGTTGAACCTTCTTAACCAACCTTCCATGAGGAACCTTGTCAAAGGCCTTACTGAAGTCCATATAGACAACATCCACTGCTTTACCCTCGTCAATTTCCCTAGTAACCTCTTCAAAAAATTCAAGAAGATTAGTCAAACATGACCTTCCAGGCATAAATCCATGTTGACTGTTCCTAATTAGACCCTCTTTATCCAGATACTTATATATATTATCTCTAAGTATCTTTTCCATTAATTTGCCCACCACTGAAGTCAAACTAACCGGTCTATAATTGCTAGGTTTACTTTTAGAACCCTTTTTAAACAATGGAACAACATGCGCAGTACGCCAATCCTCGGGGACTATTCCAGTTTCTAATGACATTTGAAATATTTCTGTCATAGCCCCGGCTATTTCTACACTAACTTCCCTCAATGTCCTAGGGAATATCCTGTCAGGACCTGGAGACTTATCCACTTTTATATTTTTCAGAAGTGCCAGTACTTCTTTTACTTTGAAACTCATAGTATCCATACTACTCTACTAGTTTCCCTTACCTCACATAATTCAATATCCTTCTCCTTGGTGAATACCGAAGAAAAGAAATTGTTCAATATCTCCCCCATCTCTTTTGGCTCTGCAGATAGCTGTCCACTCGGTCTCTCCAATGGACCAATTTTATCCCTTGTTATCCTTTTGCTATTAACATAGCTGTAGAAACCCTTTGGATTTACTTTCACCTTACTTGCCAAAGCAACCCCATATCTTCTTTTAGCTTTTCTAATTTCTTTCTTTAGATTCTTTTTACATTCCTTATACTCCTCAAGCACCTCATTTACTTCATGCTGCCTATAATTATTGTAGATCTCCCTCTTTTTCCGAACAAGATGTCCAATTTCCCTTGAAAACCAGGGCTCTTTCCAATTTTTACTGGTTCCTTTCAACCGAACAGGAACATAAAGATTTTGTACTCTTAAAATTTCCCCTTTAAATGTCCTCCATTTCTCCTCTACATCTTTCCCATAAAACAAAATGTCCCAGTTCACTCCTTTTAAATCGTCTCGCATCTCGTTAAAGTTAGCCTTTCTCCAATCAAAAATCTCAACCCTAGGCCCAGTTCTGTCCTTCTCCATACTTTTACTTTGTATATGACATTTTAAAGTATTTGTGCTTCTATCTATTGCCAGTATGAAAAAGGGGAATGGAAAAATTCCAGATCACCATTGATTTTGCATTGAAATCTGCCTTTTGAGTGTAGAACCTGAATCTGCCTGTGTATAGTGTTACACTCAATGAAGTTACTGCAGAAGGGTTAATTACCTGATGATCAGCCCATTGGCGTGAACAGGAACAGTTTATGAAACCTCCTCTAAACCAAGGATGCAACAATATACTTCATACAGGAGGATCTCAGGATCAGAACTGAATCAAAAGACCATTGTATTTTGAGAACAATTAAAAATATTTTTCCAAATTTGATACCCATGGCTCCTCTGGCGATCAAAATGTATCCTTGAAAATAACTGTATAACAGTAGAAAAGGAAACAACACTTTTTCCTCCCTTGACCTCAATCTTCAATGATATATGTAATCCAAAAATGATCAAAGAATTGCTATGGGAACAATATATTTGCTATGTCATTTTATTCTGCCTGCCTACTAACGCAAATGTAACTTCGCATAATCATTTATGAGTTTGGTCCCAGTCCAGAAATATGGGATAAAATATATTGTTTGCATGCAAATCCATCAATTTATGATGGACTACTGTACCCCTAATGAGTATGTGGAATCATTATGCAGGAGAAATAAAGCACCGTCGAAGTAGACTATTAGTATTTCTACGATTATTTCGATGTCTCCACCAGGGTTGAAGGAATATTTATTTATTTTTTACTTAGCATAAGGAAGTTACACTTACAGCTTTGTCACTTCATAATCCATGCAATGGCAACTGTCTGCCAATGTTTGTGGACAAAGATGAACAACATAATTAAGGAAACATATGAATATTACAGTGAGGCTTTAGATTAATTAGCTTTATGTCAACACCTCATCAATACCCGATTTACAAATGACACAACATTGAAGGAAACATATTGATTTATGTACAGTGTTAATGTATTGTAGTTGCTGTACTAAAGTAGGAATTATTATAGTAATACAAAAAAGGAAAATAAATTCATGAAGCTATTAATTTTTATTTTGTTGAGCCAATTAATGAAATGGCCTCTCACTTTTATTAATCTGTTTTCCATATCATCAGTGAAAAATAACTCTGTTAGTTGCAGTTAGTTAGACTGCATTAAACTTCTGGCATTTCTGGGGAATTAATATGGAATCATTGATTAACTCATAGAGCAAGAAAACATGTTAGTGATAAAGTCCTCAGGACCTGATGGCTTCCCTCAGAATTATAAAAGAATGCTTCTTTAGCCATGATCTTCAAAATAGTTTTCGCTAACAGACATGAGATAAGAAACTGCAGAGTGAAAGAGAAACCAATCAATAATACTTGCTGGACTAAAATAATAAATGGGAAAGGTGAGGATGTGACTGGGCACAGAGTAGTTTGAGCTAATTAAGAGGTCCAACATGCACTTGTAGTGGCCAATTTGAAGTTTTTGAGCAGTTGAAAAATGTTCGATTCAACTGAATGTCAAATGATGCAGTTGAAATGGAAGTTCATGCTGCATAAGATAAGTTTCCACATACCAAGCAAATGTGTAAAATCAAACCCTGGGGAAAGAAGTATTTATCTGACACCTTCTACATTCCTTTGTTAAAGACTTTTAAAATGTAAGCACCGATGTGGGAAATAATTTGTACAGAGCAGGTGCCCACAAAGAACAATATGATCATGACCAGCTATGTTGATTGCAGACTAGAAATTGCCCAGGATATCAGGAAAATGTGTGCAGCTATCTAATGAAATGATACTATGGAAGCAGAAGGCACTTTAATTTTAAGGAAACGGCCGTTCCATGCATCCCAAGCCGCTGAGAGGGTTCTCCTGACAGCATCACCCGGCAAGAAGAGCCTGAAACATCGGGTCCCGTAGCGGCGACAGCGGGGGCCTCAATAGGCCCGACTATGGGTGGACAAGTGGCTGGGGACTGGACTTTGTGCTTTCCCTCACAGTGGGAACCATTGTGGGGGGATGTTTTTATGTTTTATGTTAAATTCCTTTATAATGTTATGTTGTATTCTTATTAATGTTCTGCAATGGCAACTTGAATTTCACTACACCAATAGTGAATAAATGAACCTTTGAACCTTTGAATTTATAATCTCAACTGAAAAAATAACTTAATAAAGTAACGTAAAGAGAGTACTGAAATACAATGAGACTTTGGTAGATCAAGTGTCTGTCCAAAGCTGGTAAATATAGAGTCATAGAGTCATAGATGTATTTACGCCAACAAATTGGCCAACCACATTGAAGAAACCAATGGTTCAATGGTGAACCATTGAATCTGCTTGATCTCAGAGAGTCGATACCTGACATATGCCTCCTTTTTTTGGACTAAAGTATTAATATCCCTCATCAACCTGTGTTCTTTAAACCTGCCAGCATTACCTTTTACTCTAACATGAACATGCTATCTCTGAACCCTCCCAGTCTCACCAGAAAGCCACTAAGATCCAGGGCAATTAGGAATGGGTAACAAATATTGGCCTTGAGTTTTAAAAAAAAAGGTTTGAACATGAGGGAGAATTACTTTGATTACATTTGTAGTCCTTGGGAAGTTCTGGTGTATGTTTTTCAGATTGTGGAAGGAGTTGATACTGGAATCTCAGAATGATCTCAGGTGAATAATCATAAAATCAGGGCCAGCGAATTCAGGAGAGAAGGTAAATTTCACACTTTTACAGTATATCACAAGTGGGGAAGGTATGAAAGTTTCTCCCATAAAAGAGGACAATTACTTAATTTTAAATTTAGGATGAGTGATAGATTCTTGATTGTCATGTGTGTGAATAATAAAAATATAACATAGATGGTTGGTAAATGACACAGATCAGCCACAAACTGTGCATTGTAGACTATGCAATCCAGGATGGTGCCCAACCCAAGCGACACTTTGCATGTGACAAAGAGTCACAGAAGTGGATCTGCAATCACGCATTACAATCGCTCCACTCTTTAAAATCTCAACTTCGACGGCAACATTTTTTGCTTTCCCTCAGACTATCTTTGATCTGACTTTAATGGCTCTATATTGCACTAAACATATTAATGTTACTCCCTTTATCATGTATCTGTACACTGTGGATGCTCGATTGTAATCATGTACTGTCTATCCACTGACTGGTTAGCACGCAACAAAGGCTTTTCTCGGCACACATGGCAATAAACTAAACTCAAACTATGCTTAAGGGTCTGAACAATCTCTTCTTGTTTCCATGTTTTGCCTCATGCAGAGTTCTTTATGACACATGGAAGGAATGGGTATCCAAGACAATGTAAATTATAGTTGAGGCTCTCTATCAGTTTGGCCTGATTCTGCAAAGTTACAATACAAGGCATATGCTTGTATAGTTACAGCATGCCATACATTAGTATGAAATGCAAAGAGAAATTTAGAAGTAAATTAGAATGAACTTGCATTTGAAGGTAGAAACAAGGAACTGCAGATGCTGGTTTACCAAAGAAAGAACAAAATACTGGAGAAACTCAGTCGGCCAGACAGCATCCCAAAGAATTAGAGTTGCTGCGTGACAGGTTGAGTTACTCCAACATTTTATGACTTTCCTTGCATTTGAATGTAAAAGCTTTCAGGATGTCTGGATATTCCAAAGAAATTTACAGTCATGGAAATGTTTCTTTCAATAGAATTTGCTCTTTTAGACATACAAAGAATGTGGGAAATACAAAGAAGAAACGCCATGAGAAATGTTACACTCGTGTGGAGGAGAGGGTTTTGGTTTAAAGACTTGCTTCATACAGTTAAGGTTACTGCTGGGATTTTGTATCTTTGGTCTTGAGGGTATCAGCTACCAATTTGGCTTTTAATGTTAATATTAATGTAACTTCTGAGGTCTGGGGTTCCCACCTGCTTTAAGAGGGCATCAATAATGCCGGTGCCCAAGAAGAGTAACGTGACGTGCCTCAATGACTATCGACCAGTGGCACTAATGTCTGTGGTGATGAAGTGTTTTGAAAGGTTAATTATGGTACAGATCAACTCCTACCTCGACAGGAACCTCATCCAACTACAGTTCGCATATCGCCACAACAGGTCAAAGGTAGATGCAATTTCACTGGCTCTCCACTACGCACTGGACCACTTGGACAATAAAAACACCTACGTCAGGCTGTTGTTTATAGACTACAGCTCGGCGTTTAATACCATCATCCCTTCCAGGCTGGTTACCAAGCTCACGGAACTGGGCCTCTGCGCATCCCTCTGCAATTGGATCTACGACTTCCTCATCCACATACCACAATCTGTTCGAATTGGAGGAACCACTTCATCCTCAGTAACAATTAGTACGTGAGCACCTCAAGGCTGCGTTCTCAGCCCCCTGCTTTACTCACTCTATACCCATGACTGCATAGCCGGTTATAGTGCGAACTCCATCATAAAGTTCGCTGATGACACCACTGTGGTTGGACGAATCACAGATGGGGATGAGTCAGAGTATAGAAGTGAGATCGATGGACTGACCAAATGGTGCCAGCACAACAACCTGGCTCTCAACATCAGTAAGACCAAGGAACTGATTGTGGACTTTAGTTGGGTAAGGATGAGGACCCACAATCCTGTTTATATCAACGGGACGATGGTGGAGAGGGTCAATAACTTCAAATTACCTGGGCGTGCATATATCAGAAGATCTTTCTTGGACCCAGCACACCGATGCAATTGTAAAGAAAGCGACTCTACTTCCTGAGAAGATTACGGAGATTCGGCATGTAAATCTTCTACAGGTGCAAGGTAGAGAGCATTCTGACTGGTTGCATCATGGCCTGGTTCGACAACTTGAACATCCAGGAGCGAAAAAGAAGTTATGACCGCTGCCCAGTCCATCAGGTACATGACCACCCCACCGTCGAAGGGATCTATCATAGTTGCTGCCTCAAAAAAGCAGCCAAAATCATCAAAGACCCACACTATCCTGGCCACACACTTATCTCACCACTGTCATCAGGAAGAAGGTACAGCAGCCTGAAGACTGTAACGTCCAGGTTCAGGAACAGCTACTTCCCCACAGCCATCAGGCTATTAAACACAACAAATAAGCTATGAGCTCTGAAGTGCAAAAGACTATATTATTATTTGTTATTTGCACTATACTTGTTATTTATTAAACTTTTTCTTTTTTTCCCCGTTATATACAATGTTTATATATTCACATGTTCTGTTGTGCTGCAGCGAGTAAGAATTTCATTGTCCCATCCGAGACATATGACAATAAAACACTCTTGAATTCTTGACTAATCTAGTTTAGTTCAGTTTATCATCACCTGTACCGAAGTACAGTGATAAGCTTTTGTTGCGTGGTAACCAGTCAGCAGAAAGACAATACATTTTTTTTTTAAATTTCAAAATAGAACTTTATTCAGGTAATAAATATATACAATACATACAATACAATTCATCCGCCATTTTCGGAGGCTATACAAATTATTCAATGCAGTTTATATACATTTCTCAAATCTGTCCCCCACCCGTGCCACTCATGTGGCCCTGACGTGGGATACCTTCCACCATACCATGCCCCCCATGTCCAGCAGCGGAAGGACCCTAGACTGTGGTCCTCCCCCACCTAGCCTTAGCATTGGCTGCACCAAGCTTCAGTGCGTCCCTTAGCACGTACTCCTGCAGTCTGCAGCGGGCCAGTCGGCAACATTCCCTGACGGACATCTCGCTCTGCTGGATGGTGAACAACGCTCGGGCAGACCAAAGAGCGTCTTTCACCGAGTTGATGACCTTCCAGCAGCACTCGATGTCAGTCTCTGAATGTGTCCCTGGGATCAGTCCGTAAATCACAGAGTCCTCTGTGACGGAGCTGTTCGGGATGAAGTATGCCAGGGTCCCTTGCATACTTTTCCAAACTCTTTTTGCAAATCCACACTCTGCGAAGAGGTGGGCAACCGTCTCCTCTCCATAGCAGCCGTCCCGAGGGCAGCGTGCACTGGCAGTGAGGTTCCAACGGTGCAGGAAGGATCTGACTAGAGGACTCCCCTCACTGCTAGCCAAGCCAGGTCTTGGTGCTTGTTGGTGAGCTCTGGCGATGAGGCATTTTGCCAGACAAGCTGGGCAGTCTGCCCAGGGAACCACGGCACCGAATCCATTGAGTCCTTTCCCTGCAGTGCCTGCAGGACATTCCGTGCTGACCACTGTCCAATGGACATGTGGTCAAAGGTGTTGGTCCGGAAGAACCTTTCCACAGACGACAGATGGGGCGGCAATGTCCAGCTGACTGGCACATTGCGTGGCATCTGCGCCAGGCCCATCCTTCGCAACACCGGGGACAGGTAGAACCTCAGCAGGTAGTGACACTTGGTGCCCACGTGCCTTGGCTCTACAATCCGCCTGAAGGTGGCCATCAGGGTGAGGGCGACCTTGGGCATGCTTTTATCCCCGTTGTCTGCTGACTTGTACATTGTGGCCCGTCGCACCCGATCTGTCCTCGACCCCGGGACATATGACAATAAAACACTCTTGACTTCTTGACTAATCTAGTTCAGTTCAGTTTATCGTCACCTGTACCGAGGTATGGTGATAAGCTTTTGTTGCGTGGTAACCAGTCAGCAGAAAGACAATACTTTTTTGTCTGGTACATGATTACAATAGTCATCCACAATGTAGTTACATGATAAAGAAAGTAATGTTTAGTGCAAGGTAAAGTCCAGTAAAGTCCTATTAAAGATAGTCTGAGGGTCTCTAGTGAGGTAGATAGTAGCTTAGGACCACACTCTATTTGGTGATAGGATGGTTCAGTTGCCTGACAGCAGTTGGGAAGAAACTGCCCTGATTCTGAAGGTGTGTTTTCACACTTCTGTACCTCTTGCCTGATGGGAGAGGGGAGAAGAGGGAGTGACCAGGAAGAGACTCATCCATGATTATGCTGATAGCCTGGCTGAGACATCGTGAAGTGTAAATGGCACCAACGGGAGGGATGTTGGTGTGTGTGATGGTCTGCAATGTGTCCACAATTCTCTGCAATTTCTTGTGTCTTGGATGGAGCTGTTCCCAAATCATGCTGTGATACACTAATAAAATGCTTTCTATGGCACATCTGTAGATGTTGCTGAGAGTTGTTGGGGACATGGTGAACTTCCAAAGCCATTTAAGAATGTAGAGGAGATGTGTGCTTTATTGGCCATTGTTTTGATATGGGTGGTCCAGGACAAGATGCTGGTGATATTTCCTGCAATTAAATTAAAGCTTTCAACCATCTCTGCTTAGGCACCAACGAAGCACACCGGGGTATGTGTAGCACTTTGCTATCTGACCTAAATTTAATGGCCCCTACTGTAAAATACCTGCATGTGGATTGGATCACAAATGTAAAAATCAAGGCCAGTCATTATTCTTCTTGTGGCAATTGGGGAAAAGGGATAAACAACAATGGTGTAAATGAGGCAGAGGAAACCCAACAATAACAATAGATCATTGCTTCCCAATCATACTGCCGGAACTTAAATCAGGAACTTAGGAGTGAGAGTAGGAATGGAGCGAGGTGGAGGATAAATGCGTGGTTGAAGGACTGGTGCAGAGTGCAGGGATTCAAGTTTCTGGATCATTGGGACCTCTTTTGGGGAAGGTGTGACCTGTACAAAAAGGACGGGTTGCACTTGAACCCGATGGGAACCAATATCCTGGCGGAGAGATTTGCAAAGGCTACTGGTGAGACTTTAAACTAGATCAGTTGGGGGGGAGGGACGCAAATAGAGAAAGCTAGCAGACAGTGTGTGAGGCAGGAGGCAGAGAAGGGAAGCACTCAGACCCAACATGTAGGGGGGAAAGAAGAAAAAAATAATGAACACGGAATAAGAGGTGGTGGGTTTCTTAAATGTGTGAGCAGAGAGACAGAAGGGTGTAAAATTAGGGTCGAAGCAATAGGTAACGAGGCGAAAAGTAAAAGTGGCAGGCAGACAAATCCAGGGCAAAAATCGAAAAGGCCCACTTTTCAACATAATTGTATAAGGGGTAAGAGCGTTGTAAAAACAAGCCTGAAGGTTTTGTGTCTCAATGCAAGGAGCATTCGTAATAAGGTGGATGAGTTGAATGTGCAGATAGCTATTAATGATTATGATATAGTTGGGATCACGGAGACATGGCTCCAGGGTGACCAAGGCTAGGAGCTGAACATCCAGGGATATTCAATATTCAGGAGGGATAGACAGAAAGGAAAAGGAGGTGGGGTAGCGTTGTTGGTTAGAGAGGAGATTAACGCAATAGAAAGGAAGGACATTAGCTTGGAGGATGTGGAATCGATATGGGTAGAGTGCGAAACACTAAGGGGCAGAAAATGCTAGTGGTTGTTGTGTATAGGCCACCTAACAGTAGTAGTGGAGTTGGGGATGGCATCAAACAGGAAATTAGAAATGCGTGCAACGGGTGACCTCAATCTACATATAGTTTGGGTGAATCAAATTGGCAGGGGTGCTGAGGAAGAGGATTTCTTGGAATGTATGCGGGATAGGTTTCTAAACCAACATGCAGAGGAACCAACGAGAGAGCAGGCTATTCTAGACTGGGTATTGAGTAATGAGGAAGGGTTAGTTAGCAGCCTTGTTGTGCATGGCACCTTTGGCAAGAGTGACCATAATATGGTTGAGTTCTTCATTAGGATGGAGAGTGACATTGTTAATTCAGAAACACAGGTCCTGAACTTAAAGGAAGGTAACTTTGAGGGTATGAGATGTGAATTGGCCAAGATAGACTGGCAATTTATTCTTAAAGGGTTAACGGTGGATATGCAATGGAAGGCATTTAAAGGCTGCATGGATGAACTACAACAATTGTTCATCCCAGTTTGGCAAAATAATAAATCAGGGAAGGTAGTGCATCTGTGGATAACAAGGGAAATCAGGGATAGTATAAAAACAAAAGATGAAGCGTACAAATTAGCCAGAGAAAACAGCCTACCAAAGGACTGGGAGAAATTCAGAGTCCAGCAGAGGAGGACAAAGGGCTTAATTAGGAAAGGGAAAATAGATTATGAAAGAAAACTGGCAGGGAACATAAAAACTGACTGCAAAAGTTTTTATAGATATGTGAAGAGAAAAATATTAGTTAAAACAAATGTAGGTCCCTTGCAGTCAGAAACAGGTGAATTGATCATGGGGAACAAGGACACGGCAGACCAATTGAATAACTACTTTGGTTCTGTCTTCACTAAGGAAGACATATATAATCTACCGGAAATAGCAGGGGATCGCGGGTCAAATGAGGTGGAGGAACTGAGTGAAATCCAGGTTCGCCAGGAAGTGGTGTTAGGTAAATTGAATGGATTAAAGGCCGATAAATCCCCAGGGCCAGATAGGCTGCATCCCAGAGTACTTAAGGAAGTAGCCCCAGAAATAATGGATGCCTTAGTGATAATTTTTCAAAACTCTTTAGATTCTGGAGTAGTTCCTGAGGATTGGAGGGTAGCTAATGTAACCCCACTTTTTAAAAAGGGAGGGAGAGAGAAAACGGGGAATTACAGACCAGCTAGTCTATCATTTGTAGTGGGGAAACTGCTAGAGTCAGTTATTAAAGATGGAATAGCAGCACATTTGGAAAGTGGTGAAATCATTGGCAAAGTCAGCATGGATTTACGAAAGATAAATCATGTCTGACGAATCTTATAGAATTTTTCGAGGATGTAACTAGTAGAGTGGATAAGGGAGAACCAGTGGATGTGTTATATCTGGACTTTCAGAAGGCTTTCGACAAGGTCCCACATTAGAGATTAGTATCTAAACATTAGACATTAGAGATTAAGTATACAAACTTAAAACACACGGTATTGGGGGTTCAGTATTGATGTGGAAACAGGAAGCAAAGAGTAGGAGTAAACTGGTCCTTTTCAGAATGGCAGGCAGTGACTAGTGGGGTACCGCAAGGCTCAGTACTGGGACGCCAGCTATTTACAATATATATTAATGATTTGGACGAGGGAATTGAATGAAACATCTCCAAGTTTGCAGATGACATGAAGCTGGGGGGCAGTGTTAGCTGTGAGGAGGATGCTAGGAGGCTGCAAGGTGACTTGGATAGGCTGGGTGAGTGGGCAAATGTTTGGCAGATGCAGTATAATGTGGATAAATGTAAGGTTATCCACTTTGGTGTAAAAAACAGGAAGGTAGACTATTATCTGAATGGTGGCCGATTAGGAAAAGGGGAGATGCAACAAGACCTGGGTGTCATGGTACACCAGTCATTGAAAGTAGGCATGCAGGTGCAGCAGGCAGTGAAGAAAGCGAATGGTATGTTAGCATTCATAGCAAAAGGATTTGAGTATAGGAGCAGGGAGGTTCTACTGCAGTTGTACAGGGTCTTGGTGAGACCACACCTGGAGTATTGCGTACAGTTTTGGTCTCCAAATCTGACGAAAGACATTCTTGCCATAGAGGGAGTACAGAGAAAATTCACCAGACTGATTCCTGGGTTGTCAGGACTTTCATATGAAGAAAGACTGGATAGACTCGGCTTGTACTCGCTAGAATTTAGAAGATTGAGGGGGAATCTTATAGAAACTTACAAACTTCTTAAGGGGTTGGACAGGCTAGATGCAGGAAGATTGTTCCCGATGTTGAGTAAGTCCAGGACAAGGGGACACAGTTGAAGGATAAGGGGGAAATCTTTTAGGACCGAGATGAGAAAAAAATTTTCACACCGAGTGGTGAATCTGTGGAATTCTCTGCCACAGAAGGTAGTTGAGGCCAGTTCATTGGCTATATTTAAGAGGGAGTTAGATGTGGCCTTTGTGGCTAAAGGGATCATGGGGTATGGAGAGAAGGCAGGTAAGGGATACTGAGTTGGATGATCAACCATGATCATATTGAATGGCGGTGCAGGCTCGAAGGGCCGAATGGCCTACTCCTGCACCTATTTTCTATGTTTCTATGTTTCTAACTTTGGCAGAAAAGATTATGGAAAAAGCCATCAACTGACTCAGCAAAGAATTCCACTGTAGACTCAACGCTAAACCCTATTGGTTTAAAATCGTAACATGCAATATCAGTACATTCAAATCCTCGTCTGAATTTTTCACCCATCTTAAAATAAACAAGTTAATGCGTGTTAAAATAGCAGTCAAAAGAATTTCACAGCCACATGCTCACATTCCTGTTGCTAGTATTGCACAGCAGAAACCTTTAGCACACTGATTTAGCTGCTTTTGAAACACGCCTGCAGTATGGAGAGACCTCAGTGTCAAAAAGCATATCACAGCTAATTAAAATACTCAGAGTCTTCCCCACCCCCTCCTTTAGTTGGACATCTCAGAACTGCTTGAGTAAATTGTATACAGGTGGAGTAGAAGCTTAATTGGACCAGGGATCAATGATTGACACAAACTTGTCTCGTCAATAAGAATGAGTGGCTGAAGGGGTATATTAATGACATTTAAATGAAATCTTCCGTTGCTTTCAGCGCACTCTGCAGACAGCTGATAGCAATAATAAGTTTAAATAATTTTAAAAGGCAGTACAGGGGTGAACATTTTCACTGATTGCTCTGCTAACGGGGGTGAATCACACCACGGAGCGTGGAATGAAATGAAATGACCTGATAACAACACAGGTCTCCAGATGAGAACTATCAAGCGGAAGGCATAAATTAATTCCTCAGGTTGTTCTCCTCCTCATCCCTGTAATTTTCATTCTGCTGATATATCTTCAGCCCTAATGACTGTCACACTGTCTTGGCTTTTCTGCGATTCCCCCCTTGCCTTTTGCTCAGCCTCCTCACCTGAAATCCTGCAAAGACCCCTTTCTTCTTGCGAAGTGGGATGCAGGCACTGCTGAAAGGAGAAGCCAGAACAATGCACAGCTGTCCATGAAAGACAACGGAGCTTCTTGTTGGGGAAGATGTTGGCTTACGCAGCTGATCCTCTACCAGTTACAGCATTGGAAGCGTTACCCAGCCTCACCTCGGAAGCTGTAACAGATGTTACACTGTCAAATACATCATCTAGATCAAATTGGCGAAATGCTTCCATACAAATTGGCGATTGTACATGAATATTTTCCCAATTTTATTTTGCACTGAATTAACAATATTTTTTGGGGAGTATGTAGCATTTTTGCCCCAACAAGATATGGTAAAGAATCTGAGTAACTCATACACAACACAAAATGTACAAGGATGTGGCAGTGCAAGCAGAAAGTCTCCTAAAGGGCCTGTCCCACTTTACGGGTCATCCCGACTATTTTTTATCCGTGGACTTTTTCATCGGGATGAAAAAACGTCCCAACTTACCTGATGCCCCGAGTACGTATGGCTAGCATAACAAGCCGCTACGATATATCTACGAACTCCTACGGCCTCCTACGGACACGTTACGAACATTCTGCGAGTTTGAATCGGGGAAAACTCGGGAGAATTTGTGAATTACCTCGAAAAGTGGGACAGGCCCTTAAAAGTGGCATAACAGGTAGAGTGGTGAAGAAGGCTTTTGGCATTCTGGACTTCATAGGTCAGGGAATTGAGTATAGAAGGTTATGTTACAGTTGTACAAGACGTTGGTAAGGCCAACACTTGCAGAATTGTGTTCAGTTTTGGCCACACCACTATAAGAAAGATGTCATTAAGCTGGAAAGAATGCAGAGAAGATTTAGGAGGATACAGCCAACATTCAAGGGCCTGAGTTATATGGTGAGGTTGGGCAGACTAGGACCTTACTCCATGGAGCACAAAAGAATGAGAGGTGATCTTCTGGAGCTGTAAATATCATGAGGGTCATAGATAGGGTGAATACGCAAAATCATTTTCCTAGGGAATGAGAATCAAGAACCAGAGGCAGAGGTTTTAAGGTAAGATGGAAACATTTAATGGGAACCTGAGGAGCTGTTTTTTTTCCATATAGAAAGTGATGGGCATATCAAATGAGCTGCCAGGTGAAGTAGTTGAGGCAGGTACAATAACAACATTTAAAAGGTATCAGCATTGGAAATATTTTTAAGAATATAGGTCAAACACCAACAAATGAATTGGATTAGCTTGGATGGATCATCTCGGTGGGCATGGATGAGTTGGGCTGAAGGACCTGTTTCTGTGCCATTTGATACTATAACTCTAACTTCCATTTTCATTTTGGCTTAGCTATATTTCACTTCCTATGATGTTACAGATGCGTTTCATATCCATCGCCAACCATGGAGAAAGTCAGCAACAATCATAATTTGAACAGATTTGAGAACCAGTTAAGCCAGGTGGCATAGCATCACTAGCTTCCATATTTGGTTTATCTGAATCCTGATCAGGCTCTGTTCTGGTTCCTTCATGTATCTGCCTTTGCCTTCTTCACTTGTCGACACTCAAGGTCCTGCCACAACTCAGTCAGTGCGTTTTAAGGTCAGAATGGTTTTGGAGAGGAAGCTGTCAAATCCAAATAAAGTATCTACCACGTAATTCTCTGTAAGTGTGGTCAGTTTACTGTGTAGTAAGTTACTTTATTCATGCTGTCATATATGATCCTGCAAGAGATGATGGTACAGTTTGAAAAACATCAATTTGGCAAATGTATATCAGGAAGCTTTTTTGTTTAAACTCTCCACAAGATCAAATCAGTCAAACAGTGGAAACATGAATGATACTTACTTTTGGCAGATGGGAATAAATGTTTGTTCCAAATGAAAACATGCAAGCTCTTAAAGCATTCAACAAAGATCAGCTGCCTGCTGGAGAATTGACAGTCCATGTTCTCAAATTGCAACAATGAAAGTGACATAACAGGAAGTTTCAAATTCCCGTTTCACTGCCACGTTACAACTTGCTCTCTGAAGTAGATGAAGCCTTTTATATTGGGCCTGAGTGAGTTTTCTACTGGTTGTAGACTTTTCCCTGCTATCACGTAAGCCAGCAAGAAGGGATGGAATAGTTAAAGGAAGACTTGCATTTACAGAACACTCCTTCACAGGAGTAAGGAATCCCAAAGTGCATTAAGCATGGTTTTGAAAGTATTCCAGGAAAAGCAGCAGCTAATCTGCATTCAGCAAGCTCCCGCTGATAACTATACAAAAGTAATCATGTTCTATTGAAGTTAGTTGAGAGATGCTACTTTGTTTCTAAGTAGGAAGACACAGTGGTTCAGCTGGTAGAGCTGTTGGCTCACAGCTCCAGAGACACGGGTTCATTCTTGATCTGTTTGCGTGGCGTTTTCATGTTCTCTCTGTAATTCCATGGGTTTCACCCGGATGATCTGGATTCCTCCTAATGTGTGGGTTGGCAGGTTGATGGCTAGGATTGCCAACTTTCTCATTCCCAAATAAGGGACAAAACGTCAAAATAAGGCACAAACTCCCGACGGCATAAAGTACAGAAGGCCTTCGTCGAGTCACCGCTGACGGGCTTAACCCACGTCTTTTTCGCTTCCCATTGCTTGTTATAGCTGCACAATCTTTTCTTTTTTGCAGGTTTATCCATATTTGCCCATGCCATACTGACCGAACAACACCAGACGTTACTGAAACTCTTTGTTTTGGCAGGAGTTGGCAAAATATAGCGTACAACTGATGCGCATAAGGGGGGCTGCAATTGGATGATGGGTGAATCACTCGTGCGTGGCATCAACAGCACGTGCAACACGCGCGCACACTGTTGTACCAGATCTAGGATATGTCTGTAAGCGTGCCCTCTGGTGATTACAGAGTACACTATATACCTTGACTTACGATGCTTCGACATACGATATTTCATAGAAACATAGAAAATAGGTGCAGGAGTAGGCCATTCGGCCCTTCGAGCCTGCACCGCCATTCAATATGATCATGGCTGATCATCCAATTCAGAGACAAATCCAATTTTAAGAGTCAAGAGAGTTTTATTGTCATGTGTCCCAGATAGGACAATGACATTTTTATTTGCTGCAGCACAACAGAATATGTAAACATAATAGAACGGGAGATAAAAGTTCAGTCTGTCCAAAGACCATATATACACAATAAATAACAGATAAAGTCCAATAATAATAATAGACTGACATTGTTCAGAGCTTATTTCATGTCATGTTTAATAGCCTGATGGCTGCTGGGAAGAAGCTGTTCCTGAACCTGGTTGTGAAAGATTTCAGGCTCCTGTACCTTCTTCCCAATGGACAACAGATGGATGAGTGTGTGACCAGCATGGTGTGGGTCTTTGATGATGTTGGCAGCCTTTCTGAGGCAGCGACTGTGATAGGTCCCTTTGATGGTGGGGAGGGCAGAGCCGGTGATGGACTGGGCATGGTGCAAAAGCAATACACATTCAGTAGAAACCGTATTTCACTAGCCTGGCCTCGTGGCAACATTGGGCTGCATTGATAATTTAAGTGGTAATACTTTACTGTTTAATTAAAACTGCTTTCCTGTGGTCCATTTAGATTTACACCTGCTCTGTTGAGCGCTCGCCTGAGCTGGCCTGTTAGTATCTAAAACTAGCCTGTGCCCTTTCTCTCCTATTTATCTTGATGCAAGGTCAATTGAGTCAGCTGTTTTGTATGCAAAGTATCTGAGCCAAGGCGAGAGAGAGAAAGAGAGAGAGAAAGAGAGGGAATGAGAGAGAGAATGAGAGAGAGAGTGAGAAAAAGAGAAAGAGGGTGAGAGAAAGAAAGAGAGAGAGAGGGAGAAAGAGATAAAGAAAGAGATAAAGAAAGAGAGAGAAACAGAGAAAGAGAAACAGAGAAAGAGAAATAGAGAAAGAGAAACAGAGAAAGAGAAACAGAGAAATGGGGAGAGGGAGAGGGAGAGGGAGAGGGAGAGGGAGAGGGAGAGGGAGAGGGAGAGGGAGAGGGAGAGGGAGAGAGAAAGGGAGAGAGAAAGAGAGTTGGGTGTGTGCTGTGCGAGAGCGACCCTGAGTTTGCTGCAGCGCTAGTAGGCCGTGTGTAACAGCCCGAGAAATCTTGCGCTGTTAGTTTGACGTCAGTGGTGGGCAAATTAATGGAAAGGATACTTAGAGATAATATATATAAGCATCTGGATAAACAGGGTCTGACCAAGAACAGTCACCATGGATTTGTCCCTGGAAGGTCATGTTTGACAAACCTTCTTGAATTTTTTGAAGAGGTTACTAGGGAAATTGATGAGGGTAAAGCAGTGGATGTTGTCTATATGGATTTCAGTAAGGCCTTTGACAAGGTTCCTCATGGAAGGTTGGTTAAGAAGGTTCAATCTTTGGGTGTTAATGGCGGAGTAGCAAGATGGATTCAACAGTGGCTGAATGGGAGATGCCAGAGAGTAATGGTGGATGGCTGTTTGTCAGGTTGGAAGCCGGTGACCAGTGGGGTACCTCAGGGATCTGTGTTGGGTCCACTGTTGTTTGTCATGTACATCAATGATCTAGATGATGGGGTGGAAAATTGGATAAGTAAGTATGCAGATGATACTAAGATAGGTGGTGCTGTGGATAATGAAGTTGATTTTCAAAGTCTACAGAGAGATTTGGGACATTTGGAAGAGTGGGCTCAAAGATGTCAGATGGAGTTTAATGCTGATAAGTGTGAGGTGCTACATCTTGGCAGGACAAATCAAAATAGGACGTACATGGTAAATGGTAGGGAATTGAGGAATGCTGTGGAACAGAGGGATCTCGGAATAACTGTGCATAGTTCCCTGAAGGTGGAATCGCATGTAGATAGGGTGGTAAAGAAAGCTTTTGGTGTGCTGGCCTTTATAAATCAGAGCTTTGAATATAGGAGTAGGGAAGTAATGTTAAAATTGTACAAGGCATTGGTGAGACCAATTCTGGAGTATGGTGTACAATTTTGGTCGCCTAATTATAGGAAGGATGTCAACAAAATAGAGAGAATATAGAGGAGATTTACTAGAATGTTGCCTGGGTTCCAGCAACTAAGTTACAGAGAAAGGTTGAGCATGTTAGGTCTTTATTCTTTGGAGCACAGAAGGTTAAGGGGGGACTATATTGAGGTCTTTAAAATGATGAAAGGGATAGACAGAGTTGACGTGGATAAGTTTTTCCCATTGAGGGTAGGGAAGATTCGAACAAGAGGGCATGACATGAGAATGAAGGGACAGAAGTTTAGGGGTAACATGAGGGGGAAACTTCTTTACTCAGAGAGTGGTGGCTGTGTGGAATGATCTTCCAGCAGAAGTGGTGGAGGCAGGATCGATTTTAACATTTAAAAGTAAAGTGGATAGGTATATGGACGGGAAGGGAATGGAGGGGTATGGTCTGAGTGCAGGTAGATGGGACTAGGGGAAAATAAATGGTCGGCATGGACTGGAAGGGCCGAGAAGGCCTGTTTCCATGCTGTAATTGTTATATGGTTATATTATATGGTTATAAGGAGAAAATCCTCCAGGAAAACCCAGAGGTCCTTTACGTTGATCACGCCCGACATCGAGGGAATAGGAAGATGAATAACCTAATATTCTTCATTAAATTCATGGAGAGACACTCTGCTCGAAAACTACCCACATGTCCACAGGGAGGATATTGGACATGGAGGCAGACTGAAAGTATGTAAAGATCAAAGCCTGGATAAAGATGACCCTCTCCTTACTATTTCCTATTATAATAGAGGCAAGATCGGGGTGGGAGATAGCAACCTTCACATGGTCCGCCCTGTTTCGACAAATGCAATCAACCCGGCGTGCACAATCAAATAAGATCAAATAGAACAAGTTGTCCGACAACTTTAGGCTGTGCACGCCATATGCAAGAAGAAGAAGAAGAAGAGGCAAGATTGTGATACAGGGTAGCACAGAAAACTTTTGAAGAGGTCTTTCCCTGCTAAAAGAGAAGGTGGATGAAATAAGGACCAATACCCACCAGGATAATTGTGAAGATGGGAGTCCACTGGAGATAATTGCTGCCTTGGCCATCTCTACCCCTCCTACACCTCATAATTCAGGCCGCCAGCTGAGAGTGATATCTGGAGAGCACATTTCAAAAATCTATATAAAGACATCCCAATAAATAAAATAAACTTAAATTATTCTCATATCAAAGAAAAACTCCAAACACTAGAAACAAGAATTAAAGATTATCAAAACCCACTTGATTTCCCAAATACTTTGGAAGAATTGACCATAAAAATATAAACTCTTAACTCAAAGAAAGCCTGTGGTCCGCACAGCATTAAAAATGAAATGCTCAAGTACAGCACTCCGGAGATGCAGGACAAAGTGCTTAGGCTGTTCAACATCATACTATGCTCAGGTTATTTCCCTGATATTTGGTGTCACTGGCTTATTTCGCCCATTTATAAGAATGGAAACAAATTAGACCCAAACACTAGAAACGTCTACAGTATCATAAATAACAGAATGCAGGATTTCCTTAACAAATACAACATTCTCAGTAAAAACCAAATTGGCTTCCTCCCATAACACCGTACCACTGACCACATTTATACCCTCCACACTCTCATTGAAAAACATATACACCA
Source organism: Raja brachyura (assembly GCA_963514005.1). The sequence goes on from OY740784.1 coordinate 84,364,328, forward strand.
AGCAAAAAATTGAAAAATATTTGCCTGTTTTATTGACTTTGAGAAAGCATTTGACTTTATTTGGCACGAAGGGCTCTATTACAAACTTCTCTGTTGTGGTATAGGAGGAAAGGTATATGATCTTATCTGAATAATAAATGTGGCGTTAAAATTGGGGACAAATGCACTGATCTCTTCACCCAGAGAAGAAGCGTCCGGCAAGGCTGCAATCTGAGCCCAACACTGTTTAATGTATATATCTGGCAGTAAAGCTGGACCAGAGCACAGCACCGGGCCTCTGTCTTCTGCACAGAGAGGTAAAATTCCTGTTTTATGTGGATTTCTTGGTTCTGCTGTCCCCCGCAGAACAGGGACTGCAGCAACAGTTGGACCTACTTGATGAGTACTGCCAAAATTGGGCCCTGGCAGTAATTCTAAAGAAAACCAACATCATGATTTTTCAGAAAAGACCCAGATGTCAGGAAGTTAAATACCAATTTACTCTCAATGATATCATTATCGAACACACTATGAGCTATACTCACCTTGGTCTAACTGTTGCAGCATCAGGGAGCTTCAATATGGCAGTGAATGCACTAAAAGAAAAAGCTCGAAGAGCTCTGTATGCAATAAAAAGAAGATTCTACAGCATCCAAATTCCAATTAAAATCTGGCTTAAAATATTTGACAGTAATTCAGCCTATTGCGCTTTATGGTAGTGAAGTATGGGGTCCGCTCAGTCACCATAGTTATAGTAAATGGGAAAAACATACAACAGAGGCCCTGCATGCGGAATTTTGTCGGAACATTCCTCGTATCCAAAGAGAAACACCAACAAACGCATGTAGGGCGGAATTAGGCAGATACCCACTGATAATAAATATCCGGAAAAAACACACAATTTTTGGAATCACCTTAAATCTAGCCCCCCAAATACCCTCCAGTTTAAAGCCCTTCAAACACAAGAGGGGAGCACAGAAAAGAGTTCCCTGTACCAGTTGGTACTGAGACTAACTACCCCTATTCAGTATGTTACAGTGCCCTAAAAAGAGATTATAAATTGGCAGACTATCTATCGACCGTTAGAGACATAAAGCAGAGACAGACCCGCACCAAATACAGGTTAAGTGACCACTATTTGGCAGTTGAAAAAGGAAGACAAAAGAGATTCTGGCAACCAAGAGAAAATAGAATATGCGGCCACTGTTTGACAGATGAGGTTGAAACAGAGGTGCTTCCTAAAATGCAATAAAATTGACCAAACAAGGAAAACATACTTTGACAAATTCAGTCTGGCAACCCCTGATTTTAAAGAACTAGGTGATATATCAGAACTAAGAATAATCCTTGGTGAAGGAAATACGGCACATCTTGGTGGACAATACGTAACAGCATGCCATAACCTGAGAGACGGTGAATGACCAACATGCACATATGCACGCACACACTAATTGACATTAACTGACACTAAGAAATTAATATTGAATTGCTAAACTTGCTATTCTGTTATACTGCTTACAGCTGCAAGAACGTGTAGCAAACAATAAAGGGCTATAAGCCTATTGCACGTTTATGTACTGGGACATATCTATCTATGCACTGTATACTTGTATTTATATTTAAGCATTTTAAATATGTATGTTATGTTTTACACTTTGGCAATATAACGATGTATTTTATCATGGCAAAATTAAAAATTGAGAGAAAGAGAAAGAGAAAGAGGGAGAGGGAGAGGGAGAGGGAGAGAAAGAGAAAGAGAAAGCCTGTCCCACTTGGATGACATTCGGGCGAATGGGGAGCGTCAGTGATTGACGCCCGTAAAACCGTCAAGTTGCACGACATACATGCTGACGTATGCTGTCATGCGGGTGACCCCCAGTAAGGGTTGAGGCTGTAAAATATTCTTCCTTCAATGCATGGATTTTAAACATTAATATATTAAATTTAATACAATAAAATCAATTGTGCAAATGAAAAGATGTCTGAGTCGTCCAGTGTTATTTATAGATGTATTGGTCCGCTTCCAGATCCAATCACCATCTCTATAACTTTTCACAGGGATGGATTCAGTGAGTATAGATTGAACTCCCGTCTCCCCCCTCCCATCTCCATCCCTCCTTCTCCACTCCCCCCTACCCTTCTCCTCCCTCCTTCCCTTCCCCACTCTTCCTCCCTTCCCCCCGCTCCACTCTTCTCCCCCTTTTCCACTGCCCCCCTCCCCTCACATCCCCTTCTCCCCCTCTCCCTCCCTTCTCCACCCCCCCCCCCCCACTTTCCCCGACGCCTCCCAGCCTGTGTGGCTTTGTGCACACAGCCTGCGACCAGCGATCCTCCGCACACTGTCCCACACACGTTAGGGACAATATATACAAACATGGAGTGCAGGAGGTAACCCAAACCCTAACCCTAACCCTAACTCTAACCCTAACCCTAACCCTAACCCTAACTCTAACTCTAACCCTAACCCTAACTCTAACTCTAACTCTAACTCTAACTCTAACTCTAACTCTAACTCTAACTCTAACTCTAACTCTAACTCTAACTCTAACTCTAACTCTAACTCTAACTCTAACTCTAACTCTAACTCTAACTCTAACTCTAACTCTAACTCTAACTCTAACTCTAACTCTAACTCTAACTCTAACTCTAACTCTAACTTGATAGGCTTGGTATCAGTATAAATTGTCTCTAGCATGTGTGGGGGAGTGTGCGGAGGATCGCTGGTCGTTGCGGACTGAGTGGGCCAAAGGGCACTGTATCTCTGAACTAAATGTGACACAGGGGCCACTGTTGGACTTGAACCCCCAATGTTCTGCCTGCTCCTCACGGGAACTAAACTGTTGGCCACGAGTTGTTCCAGAAGCAGATTTCTCTTCCAATGGTCTCTGCAAACCCCATGAGGCAGCGGGCTTTTCAACTGGGTACAGGCAATGTTGTCAATGTACCAGTGCCACCCACCAGATCCGACCACTGTGTCTAAATACCCACCACCCATTTTGAAGCAAGGTGAGGGGGCGGAGGGAGGAGGGAGTGTGGGGATTGTTGTTCCCAAAGTCTGCATTTATCTCATAGTCAATGTTACTAAAACAGATGATATGGCCTTTGTGCAGTACTATTAGTAGGAACTAGCTGTCAAAGGCTGGGTCCACAAATGGGGGGCGTCAGGGAAAGGGGGGGGGGGGGGAGCGGGGGGGTTGGAGAATGGGAGAAGGGAGGGAGAGGAGGAGAAGGGGATGTGAGGAGAGGAGGTAGTGGATAAGGGGGAGAAGAGTGCAGCGGGGAGAAGGGAGGAGGGGGGGATGCCCCCCATTTGTGGACCCAATCGATGACAAAACTAGATCCCACTAACAACTTGTGGCCAACAGTTTAGTTCCCCTGAGGATCAGGCAGAAGCTAGGGCTAGGGCTAGGGCTAGGGTTTGGGTTTCCTCCCGCACTCCAAAGGCACACAGGTTTGTATAAATTGTCCGTAGCGTGTGGGGATAGTGTGCGGGGGATCGCTGGTCGCAGGCTGGGTCCACAAATGGGGGAGCGTCGGGAAAAGTGGGGTGGGGGGGTTGGAGAATGGGAGAAGGGAGGGAGAGGGGGAGTAAGGGATGTGAGAGGAGGGGTAGTGGATAAGGGGGAGAAGAATGGAGTGGGGAGATGGGAGGAAGAGGGGGGAGGGAAGAAGGAGAGGGGAGGGGAGAAGGGTAGGGGGATTGGAGAAGGAGGGATGGGGGTGGGAGGGGGGATGAGGTGAGAGGGGAGTTCAGTCTATATGCACTGAATCCATCCCTGTGAAAAGTAATGGAGACGGTGATCGGATCTGGAAGCAGACCAATACATCTATAAATAAAACTGAACGACTCAGACATCGTTTCATTTGCACAATTGATTTTATTGTATTAATTTTAATATATTAATGTTTAAAATCCATGCATTGAAGGAAGAATATTTTCCAGCCCATCTGTGGTCCCTAAACCTAACCGGGCGTCACCTACAGGACAGCATATGTCAGCGTGCGACAGGGCGCACGACATGATGAGACAATCAAATGTCGCCCCAGGATTCTGAACATTCCTGGACAGGGAAGCACCGCGTGTTACTGCATGCGTCACCATGCGACAACCTCTTTTTCGGCTGTTGCCTAAATGTCACCCAAACTACACCCAAGTGGGACAGGGAGACGGAGACGGGGAGACGGGGAGAGAGACGGGGAGACGGGGAGGGAGAGGGGGAGGGGGAGGGGGAGAGGGAGGGGGAGAGGGAGGGGGAGAGGGAGGGGGAGAGGGAGGGGGAGAGGGAGGGGGAGAGGGAGGGGGAGAGGGAGGGGGAGGGGGAGAGGGAGAGGGAGCAGGGAAAGTGGGAGAAAGAGAGAGAGAAAGAGCAAGAGAGCAAGAGAGACAGAGACGGAGAGACGGAGAGACAAGAGTGAGAAAGAGAGTGTGTGTGTGCAGGGAGATAAGACAACCGTGTTAGCCTTTCAGTGGGAGGAAGCGACGAGGGAGGAACATGAGGAATCTTGCAGGAGGCGAGATGACATCGAACGGCAACAGATCTGATGTGTCAGTTGCTAAAATCTCGGAGTTGCTACCTGCTATGACAATTCGCCATGTGTTCACTCCTGCGGGGACTGTCACTCGGGAGATTTAAGGGGCGTTGGTGCTCAGGGAAGTAGCAGTCAAATATGGGACAAGGGCAGTCCTGTACTGGACAAAGCAATTTAGCCCAAAAATCGAGATGTCCTGGCTCATACGGGACAGTTGGCAACCCTATTGATGGCCCGCTGTAGATTGCTCCTGGTGTACAGTTGTGTGGTAGAATCTGGGGTAAGTTGATTGGAATATGCTAGGAGGAACTAATGGTATTTGATTGTCAGCACAAACACATTAGGCTAAAGGCCTTGATACTGGGCTGGTGACTCTTATGATTCCGTGATCGCTGCTAAACCTTTGATTTACCTATGATAGCGGACCAACCTTTGATCCGAATATAGCTCCTGTGACAGTGCGACATGTCCACTTGGAGGGATGTCAGCTTGAAATGCAGTACCTGTGTGCCCGGAGCAGGACAAACCCCTGCTGTGCATCAGTGTGATAGCAGCTGAGCAACACTGCGATAATAGCCCCGTCATAACTCTTTCAATGACCTTACAGCTGAACCATACAAAGCAACCTACCTGGCATCACAGGTTTGTTAAGCAACTGCTCTACCCAAGATTGCGAGAAATTGCAGAGTTGTGGAAGTAGCCCAGTCCATCATGCAAACCAGCTTACCTCATCCTCACCCATCGACTCCACAGTGCCTCAGGAAAGCAGTCAACGTAATCAAGAACCACTCACATCCTCTTTCTTCTCTTCTCCACTCTCCTGAAGGCAGAAGATGCAAAATCCTGGCCATTGCATTTTTTAAAATCTGCTTTCTCTATAGCTGTAACACTACATTTTAAGCTATAGTTCCCATTTTGTATTACCTGATGTACTCATGTATGTTATGATCTGACTGGAAGCAAGCAAGCCAAAGATTCTCACTATATCTATGTTCATCTGACATACATGGTAAATGGTAGGGAATTGAAGAATACAGTTGAACAGAGGGATCTGGGAATAACCGTGCATAGTTCCTTGAAGGTGGAATCTCATATAGATAGGGTGGTAAAGAAAGCTTTTGGTATGCTAGCCTTTATAAATCAGAGCATTGAGTATAGAAGCTGGGGTGTAATGTTAAAATTGTACAAGGCATTGGTGAGACCAAATCTGGAGTATGGTGTACAATTTTGGTCGCCCAATTATAGGAAGGATGTCAACAAAATAGAGAGGGTACAGAGGAGATTTACTAGAATGTTGCCTGGGTTGCAACAGCTAAGTTACAGAGATAGGTTGAATAAGTTAGGTCTTTATTCTCTGGAGCGCAGAAGGTTAAGGGGGGACTTGATTGAGGTCTTTAAAATGATGAGAGGGATAGACAGAGTTGATGTGGACAAGCTTTTCCCTTTGAGAATAGGGAAGATTCAAACAAGAGGACATGACTTTAGAATTAAGGGACAGAAGTTTAGGGGTAACATGAGGGGGAACTTCTTTACTCAGAGAGTGGTAGCCGTGTGGAATGAGCTTCCAGTGGAAGTGGTGGCGGCAGGTTCGTTGGTATCATTTAAAAATAAATTGGATAGGCATATGGATGAGAAGGGTATGGAGGGTTATAGTATGAGTGCAGGCAGGTGGGACTAAGGGAAAAAAGTTGTTCGGCATGGACTTGAAGGGCCGAGATGGCCTGTTTCCGTGCTGTAATTGTTATATGGTTATATGGTTATAACAATAAACCTATACCAAAAATAATCATAAATTCTGCTCTACAATTATTTGAATAGAAATAGGACCAATTAAAATGTTTACTGATGAGAGTTTGCATGCATTGGTTACTTAGGAGATATAAATCCAAGAGAGTCGACAAGCTGAATAAATATGAGCATGTGTGGGAAGACCATTTTTACCATTCTTCATTCTGAAATATATTCAAGGATACATTGCTATTTTTGTGCATTTAACATTTGTAAAATATTTAAGTGGGCCTTGCATGTGAACAGTGGAATCTTCTGATTGCTCTATAGATGGTTGCCATTCAGTGTAAGCTGATGATTTATCTGCACTTTTGGTTGGGGTTAAGGGATCTCACTGCAATGCCATAAGGAAGAATAGGGGCACAGTGTTTAGCTGATGCTTTCAAATTAGCATCATCACATTTAAAAATATCTGGCTGTTGCTGCACTGTCAAAACGTTTATAGGGTGGCCAGTGGCGCAGTTGTAGACTTTCTGCCTTACAGCACCAGAGACCCGGATTTAATCCAGAATACGGGTGCTCCCCGTTACTGCATGGGTTTTCTCTGGGAGTTTCGGTTTCCACCACATTCCTCTCATCTCTTTATATACCTCTGACATGTCACCTCTCAGCCTCTTTTGCTCCAGGAAAAATATACCTAGCCTACCCAATCTCCCCCCGCAACTCAAACCCTCCAATCCAGGCAACGCCTTTGCAAATCTTTTCTGCACCTTCTCTAGCTTAATCACATCTTTCCTGTTGTGCGGTGATCAGACTTGCGTACTATTCTGGAAATTAGATAAAACCAACTTTTTGTATGATGGTAACTTTTGCAGTCAATGGCTTGGTTGATGAGGGCAAGTGTGCCACATGCCTTCTTCATAATGTATCTACCTGTGTTGCCACTTTCAGGGAACTATGTACTTCAGGAATCCTCTGTACCACCAGTGTTGATGCCATCAGTCAATATACTAATCATGCCACCTATATTCTCATCCAAATCATTAATATATGATAGACAATAGAGGATCCAGTACTCAGCACTATGGTCACAGGCTTCCAATCAGAAACACAACTCTACTTCCACACTCTGCCTCTTACCACCAAGCCAATGTTGTATCCAATTGGCCAGCTCACCCTGGATTCCATGTGTTCTGACCTTTCAGATGTGTTCTGATCTTTCAGATCAGTTTATCATGTGGGACCTAGTCAATGTCCACATTGACAACATCTACATGCCAATATCTTTGCCCTCATGAATCCTCTTAGTCACCTCTTCATAAAACTCAATCTAATTTGTGAAACATGATTTCTCATGTATAAAACCATGCTGACATTTCCCCCTAAACCGTACTCTTTTTCCCATTTTAGCCCTCCTTCCCCTCCCCAGCTCTCCCACAAGTCTACTGTCTCCGCCTCTTCCTGTCTTTCCCCCCCCCCCCCCCCCCCCCACCCCCGCGCCCCAACATCCGGTCCGAAGAAAGGTCTCGACCCGAAACATCGCCTATTCCTTGGCTCCATAGATACTGCCTCACCCGCTGAGTTTCTCCAGCATTTTTGGTTACCTTCGATATTTCCAGCATCTGCAGTTCCTTCTTAAACATTAAACCTATTATCTCCCTGCTCCTTGGACTGCTACCCACCCTTCGCCCCTCCCTTTCACTTCCCATTTCCATTGCTGCAAATTCAATAGTCAATTTTTGAGGTTAGTCTTTCTCAGTATACTCCACATGTGTTACATTTTGATATTATTGGCTGATAATTTTGAGAATTCCATTGGGATATGCTTTTCATTTGTGCTCTATAATATAAAACAAGGTTTTGGACTCTGCTTTCAAAACAATTTGACGTATAGCTTTGAGAAACAGATTCGCCTCTTTCATGTGAAGCACTTACACATATATATACACATATATTACCTTTACAATTATTGCCGTTGCATAACACCATCGATTCTATTTAGTAACCCATCATTTGATGGAATTTTGCTTTGAGGATTATGTTACTGTAGCCAAAATAAATTGCTGATTAAATTCCAAATGCCAGCAGAACACTGTGAATTAGTCGAAGTTTAATCGGCTTCAGTCTCGACTTTAGTAAATCTTGTATTTTTGGAAATGCCATACAGCCTATCTTGTTTAAAATGTTATGTTCTGCTTTGTGTCTTTATTGCATTCAACATGTGGCAAGTTGATTTGAATTATTCATGGCAATATTGTAAATATTGTTAAGTTGGGTAATAAATTATTTACTTGGATATTTGTGGGTCTACTGAAGCAGCTTTGTATTATATAATAGGTAATATAAACACAAAGGTCTTTTTCCATGAAATCACTCATTGTAAACACAGTTTACTGAAAACTGCTATGAAAAAACTGTCTCAATAAATTCAAATTAACATTAATAATAAAACAATACTTGTATTTTTGTAGTTTGCAGGCACACAGTTGCGAACATCTGGTAGATATACTGTTAAGTAAGACAGCAATATATCCTACAGTGTTTTTGTAACCTGTGAGTGTTCTTGTTATATTTTTATTAGTTTCATGTATTTAATAGTTAAGGCAGTATTTTTGGGGGCCTCTGAATTTTCTCCTCTGCTCCTCCACCAAAATCATTATCATTTTGAGCATGGCTTCATTATGATCTGCATGGAATTACAATGTGTCACATTGGCAAGTTAACTATGGAAGGAATAACCGAAAAGCCACATTCTGTCCTCTTTTGATGTCTTTATGTTGATTTTGCAACAGGAGACTTATTAAATAGGAGCTTGGAGCTTTATGTTGATTTCTGCAATAGACAATAGACAACAGGTGCAGGATTAGGTCATTCAGCCCTTCGAGCCACCACCGCCATTCACAGTGATCATGGCTGATCATCCACAATCAGCACCCCGTTCCTGCCTTCTCCCCATATCCGCATTCTTTAAGAGCACTATCTAAATCTCTCTTGAAAGCATCCAGAGAATTGGCCTCCACTGCCTTCTGAGGCAGAGAATTCCATAGATTCACAACCCTCTGTGTGAAAAGGTTTTTCCTCATCTCCGCTCTTAACGGCTTACCATTATTCTTAAACTGTGGCCCCTGGTTCTGCACTCCAACTTTGGGAACATGTTTCTAGCGTGTCCAAACCCTTAATAATCTTATATGTTTTAATAAAATCCCGTCTCATCCTTCTAAATTCCAGAATATACAAGGCCAGCGACTTCATTCTATCAACATATGACAATCCCGCTACTCTGGTACTTTCTTGTGAACCTATGCTCCACTCCCTTAACAGCAAGAATGCATTCCTCAAATCTGGAGACCAAAACTGCACACAATACTTCAGGTGTAGTCTCACTGGGCCCTGTACAACTGCAGAAGGATTTCTGCTCCTATACTCAACTCCTCTTATTTGGAAGGCCAACATGCCATTCGCTTTCTTCACTGCCTGCTGTACCTGCATGCTTACTTTCAGTCTGATGAACAAGGCCACCCAGATCGCTTTGTATTTCCCCTTTTCCCAACTTGACACTATTCAGATAATAATCTGCCTTCCTGTTTTTGCCACTAAAGTGGATAACCTCACATTTATCCACATTAAACTGCATCTGCATTTGCATCTGCCCACTCACCCAACCTGTCCACGTCACCCTGCATTCTCATAGCATTCTCCTCACAGTTCACTGCCACCCAGCTTTGTGTCATCTGCAAATTTGCTAATGTTACTTTTAATCCCTTCATCTAAATCATTAATGTATATTGTAAATAGCTGCTGTCCCAGCATCGAGTGTCGCGGTACCCACTAGTCACTGCCTGCCATCTGAAAGGGACCTATTAATCACTACTCTTTGTTTCCTGTCTGCCAACCAATTTTCTATCCATGTCAGTACCCAACCCCCAATACCATGTGCTCTAATTTTGCCCACTAATCTCCTATATGGGACCTAATCAAACGCTTTCTAAAAGTCCAGGTACACTACATCCACTAGCTCTCCCTTGTCCATTTTCCTAGATACATCCTCAAGAAAATTCCAGAAGATTTGTCAAGCATGATTTCCTCTTCGTAAATCCATGCTGAATCGGACCGATCTGGCTACTGCTTTCCAAATGTGCCACTATTTCATATTTTATAATTGACTCCAGCATCATCCCAACCACCAATGTCAGGCTAACTGATCCATAATTCCCTGATTTCTCTCTCCTGCCTTTCTTAAAACGCGGGATAACATTCACTACCCTCCAATCCACAGGAACGGATCCTGAATCTATAGAACGTTGGAAAATGATCATCAATGCATTCACGATTTCTAGGGCCACTTCCTAATGTACCCTGGGATGCAGACCATCAGGCCCTGGGGATTTATTAGCCTTCAGTCCCTTCAGACTACCCAACACCATTTCCTGCCTAATGTGAATTTCCTTCAGTTCCACAGTCACCCGAGATCCTCTAGCCACTAGTACATCAGGGAGATTGGATCCGTCTTCACGAAGGAAGACACAAAGTACCTGTTCAACTCGTCTGCCATTTCCTTGTTACCTATAATAAATTCACCTGTTTCAGTCTTCAAAGGCCCAACTTTAGTCTTAACTAATTCTTTCCTCTTCACCGACCGAAAGAAGCTTTTAATATGCTCCTTTATATTCTAGGCTAGCTAACCTTCGTACCTCATCTTTTCTCCCCGTATTGCCTTCTGTTGCTCTTTAAAAGTTTCCCAAGCTGCTGGCTTCCTGCTCATCTTTGCTATGTTATACTTCTCTTTTATTTTTATACTGTCCCCGACTTCCCTTGTCAGCCACGGTTGCCCTTACTCCCCTTGGAATCTTTTTTCCTCTTTGGAATGAATTGATCCTACACCTTCTGAATTATTCCCAGAAATACCTGTCATTATTGTTCCACTGTCATCCCTGCTAGGTTATCTTTCCAGTTAACTTTGGCCAGCTCCTCCCTCATGGCTCCATAGTCCCCTTTGTTCAACTGTAATACTGACACCTCCAATTTACATTTCTCCCTCTCAATTTGTAGATTAAAACTTATCATATTATGGTCCCTATTTCCTAATGGCTCCTTTACCTCAAGTTCCCTTATTCAATCTGGTTCATTACACAACACTAAATCCAGAATTACGTTCTCCCTGGTAGGCTCCAGTACAAGCTGCTCTAAGAATCCATCAAGAGGGCACTCCACAAACACCCTTTCTTGGGGTCCAGTACCAACCTGATTTTCCCAGTCTACCTTCATGTTGAAATCTCCCATAACAAACATAGCATTACCTTTATGACATGCCATTTTTAACTCTTCATTCAACTTGCACCCTATATCCAGGCTACTGGAAGGGCTGAATGGCCTACTCCTACACCTATTGTCTATTGTTTGGGGGCCTGGATAATGCAGATAACTCCCATTAGTGTCTTTTTACCCTTACAATTCCACAGTTCTAGCCATACTGACTCTACATCTCCTGATTCTATGTCACCCCTCACAAAACAGGTGTGTCTGAGGTTCCCACCTGCTTTAAGAGGGCATCAATAATTCAGGTGCCAAAGAAGAGCAACATGACATGCCTCAATGACTATCGACCAGTGGCACTAATGTCTGTGGTGATGAAGTGCTTTGAGAGGTTGTTTATGGTGCAGATCAACTCCTACCTCAACAGGAACCTCGACCAACTACAGTTCGCATACCGTCACAACATGTCAACGGTAGATGCAATTTCACTGGCTCTCCACTCCGCACTGGATCCCTTGGACCCACATCAGGCTGTTGTTTATGGACTACAGCTCGGTGTTTAATACCATCATCCCTTCCAGGCTGGTTACCAAGCTCACGGAACTGGGCCTCTGCGCATCCCTCTGCAAATGGATCCTCGACTTCCTCATCCACAGACCACAGTCTGTTCGAATTGGAGCAACCACTTCATCCGTAGTAACAATTAGTATGGGAGCACCTCAAGGCTGCGCGCTCAGCCCCCTGCTTTACTCACACTATACCCATGACTGCGTAGTCGGCCATAGTGCAAACTCTATCATCATGTTCGCCGATGACACCACTGTGGTTGGACAAATCACAGATGGGGAAGAGTCAGAGTATAGAAGTGAGATCGACCGACTGACCAAATGGTGCCAGCACAACAACCTGGCTCTCAACATCAGTAATACCAAGGAGCTGATTGTGGACTTTAGTAGGGGAAGGATGTGGACCCACAATCCTGTTTATATCAACGGGACGATGGTGGAGAGGGTCAATAACTTCAAATTACCTGGGCGTGCATATATCAGAAGATCTTTCCTTGACCAAGCACACCGATACAATTGTAAAGAAGGCACATCAGTGACTCTACTTCCTGAGAAGATTACGGGGATTCGGCATGTCGATGAGGAATCTCCTAATCTTCTACAGGTGCAAGGTAGATGCATTCTGACTGGTTGCATCGTGGCCTGCTTCAACAACTTGAACATCCAGGAGTGAAAAAGACTACAAAATGTTGTGACCACTGCCCAGTCCATCATCGGCTTTGACCTCCCCACCGTCGAAGGGATCTATCATAGTCGCTACCTCAAAAAGGCAGCCAAAATCATCAAGGGCCCACACCATCCTGGCCACACACTTATCTCACCACTGCCATCAGGAAGAAGGTACAGGAGCCAGAAGACTGTAATGTCCAGGTTTAGGAACAGCTACTTCCCCACAGCCATCAGGCTATTAAACACAACGAATAAGCTATGAGCTCTGAACTGCAAAAGACTATATTATTATTTGTTATTTGCACTTTTTTTGTTATTTATTGAACTTTTTCTTTTTTCCCCGTTATATACAATGTTTACATATTCACATATTCTGTTGTGCTGCAGCAAGTAAGAATTTCATTGTCCCGTCCGGGACATATGACAATAAAACATTGACAAGGGTCTGAATTTCATTCCTCACCAACAGAGCTACCCCACCCCTTCTGCCCACCTGTCTGTCTTTGCAATAGGACGTATACCCTTGAATATTCAGTTCCCAGCCCTGGTCCACTTGCAGCCATGTCTCTGTTATTCCCGCAACATCATTCTTGCCAATTTCTAACTGAGCCTCAAGCTCATCCACTTAATTTCTTATACTTCGCGCATTCATATACAACACTTTAACTTTGGTATTCACCTCCCCTCTCACTATTGGCCCTGACCTTACTCTCTTATCCCTTCTCTAACTTTCCTTCTCATTAATTTGGGAGTCTTTCATACCTTTTCCTGTACTCACTTCCCCATTATCTCTATTTTTATACTCCCAATTTGTCAACCTCTCCCCCCCACATATAGCACTAGCAAACCTGCATGCCAGAACGTTGGTCCCCCTCCAGTTAATGTGTAACTCGTACCTTTTGTACAGGTCACCCCAACCCCAGTAGAGATCCCAGTGGTCCATAAATCCAAATCCTTGCTCCCTGCACCAGCCCCCCATTCAGATCCCCTATCTCCCTGCTCCTGCCCTCACTAGCACGTGGTACTGGAAGCAATCCAGAGAAAACCACCCTAGAAGTCCTGCTTTTCAGTCTTCTTACTAACTCTCTAACTCGCGTTGCAGAACCTCCTTCCACTTCTTCCCGACGTCGTTGGTGCCCACATGCACAACTACTTCTGGTTGCTCACCTTCCATCGCATGGATGTTCTGAAGTCGCTTTGTGATATCTAAAACCCAGGTACCTGGAAGGCAACAGACCATCCTCAAGTCTCGCCTGCCGCCACAGAATCTCCAGTCCGCACCTCGGACAATGGAGTCTCCCACCACTATAGGTCTGCCCGATGTCGGTCTCGCCAGTCGAGTCTCATCGCTAGGATTGGAACCACTGACCTGTCCGCCGCTTGGACTGGAAGTGTCGTCTGCCCCAGCAGCCCCTAAAAGGGTGTACATGATTTCATTTGGCACAGCCACTGGGGTCTCTCCACGGTTACTCCCCTTTCTCCCAGTCACCCACCTTCGTTCTTCCTGTATCCTTGGCGTGACAACCTCACTGTAGGTGCTGTCCACGAAACTCTCATTCTCCCGGATGGCCCGGAGGTCATCCAGCTGCTTCTCCAGTTCTCCAACTCGTTCATTCAGCAGCTGCACATGGACACAATTTCTGCAGGTGTAGTCTCCAGGAGCTCCAGTCATGTCCCTGACTTCCCACATCCTGCAGGAAACACACTGCACCAACATGCCTGCCTTTTCTTCAGTGGACAGAAATCACAAATTTCCATCAAGTGTAGCCTCCTATCCTCAGCCTCCTCGCCAAAGACTCTTGAGCCAAAGATCGCACTTTTCTCTCAAGGAACTGCCCTCGACAAGGAACTTCCCACGACAAGGCCGCTACCCTAGAGCACACCTTGCTTATTTTGGTTGATTAACTGTCTAATTCGCCAATTTACAAATTAAATTCCTCCATCAATCCCTGCACTCCTTCACTTGCTGCTGACCCTGAAGGTATGTGCTCTAGGCTGGTCCCACCTGGTTTTTAAACCAACCTCTGCTGAAAAGAAACTCTGAAAAAAAACTCACAAGAGCTTACCTCTCAGTCGATCTCTGCACTCTTTCACTTGCTCCCTGAAGGTAGCAATCCCACCCACCCATTTGAAACCAATGCTAACTTTGAGCACAATCTGGCATCTAAGAGGTTCTATTTTAAATCAATTCATGGGGCCTGGCCCTTGCTGACAAACCCACCATTTATTACCCATCCTTCATTGTCCTTGAGATGGACTGCCTCCTTGAACTGCTGCTGTCCTTCTGCTGCAAGTGGCCCCACAGGGAGGAAGTTCCAGATGTTAGACCCAAAGAAGATGAAGGACTACCGATACATTTCCAAGTCAAGACTGCCCACAAATTGTAGGGAAATCAACACAGCATGCACCTCTTGCCCCAGTCTTACATGGTAGAAGATTGGATGGATATTCACATATTCTGTTGTGCAGCAGCAAGTAAGAATTTCATTGTCCCATCCGGGACAGATGACGATAAAACACTCTTAACTCTTGGATTTGGGATGCACTCCTGGAGCAGCATAGATGAGTAACTGCAATGCATTTTGTAGATGGTGTACATTACAGCAAAGGTGCTTGATAGGCGGAGGGAATTAATGTTTCCCCCGGGGGTGAGGCACCAATCAACAGGGCTGCTTTGTTGTGTTTGGCTGTTGTGCTCATTCAGGCAATTGGAAAGCATAACCCATCATATTGTGTCAGTAGGTGTCATTCTTCTCAAGATATCCAGCATCTCCCCGTTCTAGCAGCCAGAGTATTTATGCAGCTAGTTTTACGGTGACTCCTGAAATGTTGAATGTGGGGGAAAGAATTGCCATTGAATATCAAAGGAGGACTCTCCCATATTAGAACTAGTTATCACCTAGCACTTCTGTGGTTGAAGCATTACAATAATGCAGCTTGACCATGCTGGTCAACGTCTGCCCCAGATTCTATGGTCAGATTGGCCACTGTGCTGGTATGGCAGTTCAGATGGTTCTCACCTGAACTAGAAAGACCGGAGAGCTCTGCAGAGTAATACATTGTGCATGCGAGTGGGATGAAGGCATCATTGTTCTCTACTCCAGAGCTTTAAAATGAACGTGTTATGTGTCTGAGTAGGTGAATTATCCTGTGTCTCTTGTTTGAGTGGATCATAGAATCATAGAAAATAGGTGCAGGAGTAGGCCATTCGGCCCTTCGAGCATGCAACGCCATTTAATATGATCATGGCTGATCATCCAACTCAGTATCC
Source organism: Raja brachyura (assembly GCA_963514005.1). The sequence goes on from OY740784.1 coordinate 84,380,324, forward strand.
TGTACCTGCCTTCTCTCCATACCCCCTGATCCCTTTAGCCACAAGGGCCACATCTAATTCCCTCTTAAATATAGCCAATTAACTGGCGTCAACTACCTTCTGTGGCAGAGAATTCCACAGATTCACCACTCTCTGTGTGAAAAATGATTTTCTCATCTCTGTCCTAAAAGACTTCCCCCCATCCTTAAATTGTGACCCCTTGTTCTGGACTTCCCCAACATCGGGAACAATCTTCCTGTGTCTAGCCTGTCCAACCCCCTTAAGAATTTTGTAAGTCTCTATAAGATCCCCCCTCAATCTCCTAAATTCTAGCGAGTACAAGCCAAGTCTATCCAGTCTTTCTTCATATGGAAGTCCTGCCATCCCAAGAATCAGCCTGGATCTGGACTGTTCACAGTTGCTCTGAATGTCACACGTGGTCCACCAGTTTAAGCACTACTTGTGGTGAGGGCAATTAAGGGCAGTGGAAAGTACCATGTCCCATCCCAGCAAACGTACAACATTGCTGAATGATTAAGGGTGATGGTCTGTGGATGTCCTTTTATTTGTAACTATTTCTAAATAATTTGAATGTGGTGCCTCCCCATCCATGGGGAAATCAAGCTGCACTTCCTCTGCCAGGGAAATGGTAACCCTTAATTTGTATCCCACTCCTCTGGCTCCCTCTACCCCATGTTTCTTCATCTTTGAATGATTTCCTGTTCAGTTAGAATATAAAGATACATGAACAGGGTGATCATCTGTAGTGGCCAAACATAGATCAGTTTCTCCACAGATAGTGTTTGACTTCCTACTTCCAGCATTTCATGGGTAGGTAGATTAAATCTATAGGCAACCACAGTATCAACCACCGAATGGAACTTGTCTTGAAGAAGGGTCATTGACCTAGAACATTAACTGTTTCTCTCTCCATTTATGCTGCCTGATGGGCTGAATATTTCTGGCTTGGTTTTTATTTCAGATTTCCATTTACTTTTTTGCTTTTTAAAATCTCTCGCCTCCCTCCAATTCTGCCTCTATCATGACTGTAAGAAATCTCGACAAAGACAAATGAACTATAACTATGTTTGCAACATCAAGCTTGAGAGGGATGGAGGAAGGGCTGGGGAAGAAATGCACAGAGACAGAGAGAGGGACAGAGAGAGGGACAGGCAGGGGGACAGGGAGGGGGACAGGGAGGGGGACAGGGAGGGGGACAGGGAGGGGGACAGGGAGGGGGACAGACATATACCTCCTTTGTTCTTCTGATCCCTTCGCCCTTTGCTGCCTTCTTGTTTTCTCTTTTGTCCACTTCTAATGAAGGGCTGTAGATCTAAAACTTGAATTGTTTCACTTTCCACAGATGCTGCCTAACTTGCTGAATGTTTCCAGCATTTTCTATTTTTTATTTATGTCAGATTTGCAGTGTCTGCAGTTTTTATTTAGTTCAAAATTGGAGGGTCTCTCCTAATGTCCAAGACCTTAATTGGTGGCCTATTTCTCCCAGGCAACCTGTGCTACTGCCGCTATTATCAGGAGCAGACTTTTTACAACTGTTGCAATGCAAAAAAACCCAGAAAGATCCCACAATAAGTAATATGGATATCACGAGATTATCTTTTTAAGACATTGGTCGAAGGAAAAATTGGCACAGGATGCAATCAGGTTAACACATGTATCTGCAGACTCTCTAAGAAGATGCTTATGACAATTTTATGTTTAAGTTCCTGCACTTTTAATTGAAGGCTTTGCCTATTGATCTGGAGATCCGAGTTCAAATCTCACCAGGGCAGCTGGTAAATTTAAATTCAAATAATTGAATAAATCTGCAATAATAAACCAACGATGATGGTGACTGAGGGTACACAAAATGCTGGAGAAACTCAGCGGGTGCAGCAGCATCTATGGAGCGAAGGAGATAGGTAACGTTTCGGACCAAAACCCTTCTTCAGACTGATGGGGGGTGGGGGGAGGCGGGGGGAAGAAAGGAAAAAGGAGAAGCCAGAGGGCTGAGGGAGAGGTGGGAAGTGCAGGAGACAGCAAGGGTCAACAGAATTGGGAGAATTCATTGTTCATGCCAAGAGGATGCAGACTCCCCAAGCGGAATTTGAGGTGCTGTTCCTCCAATTTGCGGTGTTACTCACTCTGCCCATGGAGGAGACCAAGGACAGAGAGGTCGGATATGGAATGGGAGGGGGAGTTGAAGTGCTGAGCCACCAGTAGGTTGGGTTGGTTATTGCGGACCGAGCGGAGATGTTTGGAGAAACGATCGCCAAGCCTCCGCTTGGTCTCACCGATATAGATCAGCTGGCATCTGGAGCAGCGGATGCAATACATGAGGTTGGAGGAGGTGCAGGTGAACCTCTGTCAGACCTGGAAGGATTGCTTGGGTCCTTGAAAGGAGTGGAGGGGGAAGTTAAAGGGACAAGTGTAGCATCTCTTGCGGTGCAAGGGAAAGTGCCCGGGGAAGGGGGTGGAGCGGGAGGAAGGGAAGAATTGACAAGGGAGTTGCGGAGGGAGCGGTCTTTGCAGAAGGCAGACGGGGGGGGGGGGGGAGATGGGAAGATGTGGCGAGTGGTGGGGTCATCTTGGAGGTGGCGAAACTGGTGGAGGACTATGTGTTGTATGTGCCGGCTGGTGGGGTGAAAGGTGAGGACCAAGGGGACTCTGCCCTTGTTGCGAGTGGGGGGCTGGGGAGAAAGGGCAGTGTTGCGGGGTATGGAGGAGACCCTGGTGCGAGCCTCAACTATAGTGGGAGAGGGAAATCCCCGTTCTCTGAAGAATGAGGACATTTGTGATGCCCTGGTGTGGAACACCTCATTCTGGGAGCAGATGCGGCATAGACGGAGGAATTGGGAATAGGGGATGGAGTCCTTACAGGACGCAGGGTGGGAGGAAGAGTAGTCCAGGTAGCTGTGGGAGTCAGTGGGTTTATAGTGGATGTCTGTCAGGAGTGTATCCCCTGCGATGGAGATGGTGAGGTCAAGGAATGGTAGGGAAGTGTCGGAAATGGTCCGACACATGAAGTGATGGTGATTGAAACTGCTGCTTGGTTGTGAAAATCCCATAAGTTAAAATCTAAAAGTTGGCATTGTGGGGAGGGAGAATGGCAATTGGGACGACAAGTATATGTGGAAGTGAGTGGGAGCAGAGCCTCCAGTGCATGGGAATGACAGTGGGAGCCAAGAACCAGGGCCCAGTGTGTGGAGAGGGAGAGTGGGATCCAGGGACCCAGTGTGTGAAGTGGGAACCAGAACCAGCATCCCAGTAGTGGGAACCAGGGGCCCAGCGTGTGTAGAGGGAAAGTGGGAATAAGGCCTCCAGTGTGTGGGACGTGAGGGAGGGAATTGTTGCCCCGGTGTGTGGAGGGAGAGTAGGGTTTGGACCCCGAGTGTGTGGAGTGAGAGAGTGGGAACCAGGGGCCCAGTGAGCGGAGTGAGATCATTGGAATCAGGGCCCCAGTATATGGAGAAGGAGAGGAAGAGTGGGCATTGGGGCATTCAGCACATCAGAACCCTTTTCCCAAGGTGGATATAGCAAAGACTAGATGGGATAGTGGTAAAGTTTAAAAGAGATGTGTGGGCCAAGTCTTTACATACAGAGTGGAATGTTCCTGGAACACATTGCCCGATGTGGTGGCAGAAGTAGAAATATAGAATAAAGGGCATGGAACAGTACAGCAGAAGAATAGGCCCTTTGGCCTACAATATCTGTGCTGAACATAATACTTGCTGAATGTAAGTCCAACTCATCTGGCTGTAGATAATCTATATCCCTCCATTCCCTGCATATCCATATGCGCATCCAAAAGTCTCTTCAATGCCACTATCATATCTGCCACAACAACCATCCATTCCAGACAGGCAACACCCTCTGTGTAATAGACAATAGGTGCAGGAGTAGGCCATTCGGCCCTTCGAGCCAGCACCGCCATTCAATGTGATCATGGCTGATCACCCCCAATCAGTACCCTGTTCCTGCCTTTTCCCCATATCCCCTGACTCTGCTATCTTTAAGAGCCCTATCTAGGTCTCTTGAAAGCATCCAGAGAACCTGCCTCCATCGCCCTCTGAGGCAGAGAATTCCATACACACAATTCTCTGTGAGAAAAAGTGTTTCCTCGTCTCCATTCTAAAATGGCTTACCCCTTATTCCTAAACTGTAGCCCCTGGTTCTGGACTCCCCCAACATCGGGAACATGTTTCCTGTCTCCAGCATGACCAATCCCTTAACAATCTTACATGTTTCAATAAGATCCGCTCTCATCCTTCTAAACTCCAGAGTGTACAAGCCCAGCTGCCTCATTCTCTCAGAATATGACAGTCCCGCCATCCCGGGAATTAACCTTGTAAACCTACGCTGCATTCCCTCAATAGCAAGAATATCCTTCCTCAAATTAGGGGTCCAAAACTGCACACAATACGCCAGGTGAGGTCTCACTAGGGCCCTGTACAACTGCAGAAGGACCTCTTTGCTCCTATACTTGACTCGTCTTGTTATAAAGGCCAACTTGCCATTCGCTTTCTTCACTACCTGCTGTACCTGCATGCTTACTTTCATAGACTGATGAACAAGGACCTCCAGATCCCACTATACTTCCCCTTTTCCCAACTTGATGCCATTTAGATAGTAATATGCCTTCCTGTTTTTGCTACCAATGTGGATAACCTCACATTTCTCCACATTAAACGTCATCTGCCATGCATCCGCCCACTCCCCCAACCTATCCAAGTTACCCTGCATTCTCATAGCATCCTCCTCACAGTTCACACTGCTACCCAGCTTCGTGTCATCTGCAAATTTGCTAATGTTACTTTGAATCCCTTCAGCCAAATCATTGATATATATTGTAAATAGCTGCGGTCCCAGCACCAAGCCTTGCGGTACCCCACTAGTCACTGCCTGTCATTCTGAAAGGGACCCGTTAATCCCCACTCTCTGTTTCCTGTCTGCCAACCAATTTTCTATCCATGTCAGCACTCCACCCCCAATACCAAGTGCCCTAATTTCGCCCACTAATCTCCTGTGTGGGACATTATCAAATGCTTTCTGAAAGTCCAGGTACACTACATCCACTGGCTCTCCCTTGTCCATTTTCCAAGTTACATCTTCAAAAAATTCCAGAAGATTAGTCAAGCATGATTTCCCCTTCATAAATCCATGCTGACTCGGACCGATCCTGTTACTGCTGTCCAAATGTTTGGCTATCTCATCTTTTATAATTGACTCAAGCATCTTCCCCAATACCGATGTCAGGTTAACTGGTCTATAGAAACATAGAAATTAGGTGCAGGAGTAGGCCATTCGGCCCTTCAAGCCTGCACCGCCATTCAATATGATCATGGCTGATCATCCAACTCAGTATCCCGTACCTGCCTTCTCTCCATACCCTCTGATCCCCTTAGCCACAAGGGCCACATCTAACTCCCTCTTAAATATAGCCAATGAACTGGCCTCAACTACCCTCTGTGGCAGAGAGTTCCAGAGACACACCACTCTCTGTGTGAAAAAATTCTTTCTCATCTCGGTCCTAAAGGATTTCCCCCTTATCCTTAAGCTGTGACCCCTTGTCCTGGACCTCCCCAACATCGGGAACAATCTTCCTGCATCTAGCCTGTCCAACCCCTTAAGAATCTTGTAAGTTTTTATAAGATCCCCTCTCAATCTCCTAAATTCTAGAGAGTATAAACCGAGTCTATGCAGTCTTTGTTCATAAGACAGTCCTGACATCCCAGGAATCAGTCTGGTGAACCTTTGCTGCACTCCCTCGATGGCAATAATGTCCTTCCTCAGATTTGGAGACCGAACTGTACGCAATACTCCAGGTGTGGCCTCACCAAGACCCTATACAACTGAAGTAGAACCTCCCTGCTCCTATACTCAAATCCTTTTGCTATGAAAGCTAACATACCATTGGCTGCCTGCTGTACCTATCTTCACTGCCTGCTGTACCTGCATGCGTACTTTCAATGACTGGTGTACCATGACACCCAGGTCGCGCTGCATCTCCCCTTTTCCTAATCGGCCACCATTTAGATAGTAGTCGGTTTTCCTATTTTTGCCACCAAAGTGGATAACCTCACATTTATCCACATTATACTGCATCTGCCAAACATTTGCCCACTCACCCAGCCTATCCAAGTCACCTTGCATTCTCCTAGCATCCTCCTCACAGCTAACACTGCCCCCCAGCTTAATGTCATACGCAAACTTGGAGATATTGCCTTCAATTCCCTCATCCAGATCATTTATGTATATTGTAAATAGCTGGGGTCCCAGCACTGAGCCTTGCGGTACCCCACTAGTCACTGCCTGCCATTGTGAAAACGACCCGTTTACTCCTACTCTTTGCTTCCTGTTTGCCAGCCAGTTCTCTATCCACATCAATACTGAACCCCCAATGCCATATGTTTTAAGTTTATATACTAATCGCTTATGTGGGACCTTGTCGAAAGCCTTCTGGAAGTCCAGATACACCACATCCACTGGTTCTCCCCCATCCACGCTACTAGTTACATCCTCGAAAAATTCCACAAGATTCGTCAGACATGATTTACCTTTCGTAAATCCATGCTGACTTTTTTTTTTTTTTTTTTTTTTTTTTTTTCACATTGTTAATAATATTTTTATTAGATGTAGTAATTTCCAAGTAGTAAAACAAATTTACAAATACCAACGTAATTCAGTAAATGTACAACTATCATATTCGCTATTATTATCTTCTGTTTTTTAGAAATAAAGAAAGAATAAGAAAAAAGGAATAGACTTTAAATCGAAAAAAAAAGAAAGAAAATGATTGTGTTTGAATAATAAAAAAAGATAAAAAGTCAAAGAAAAAAAAAAAAAAGAAAAAGAAAACAAACACTACTTAGTATATATCTATTCAGTATATATATATATAATTCCCCTTTATGAACAATATATGGTATAATATGAATATTTAAGATAGAAACAACAAAATGTATTGTAATTATAACGTCGTATTGCGGAGACGTGTACACAAAACCCAATTAGAAAATCCATATTTTTTTCGTCAAATCCTGTCTAGTACCCATTGAGTAGTAATGCCAAGAACAGCTAGCCCTTCAAATATTGTATATATGGAGACCATATTTGTTCAAAGATTTCACATTTGTCCATTAGGACAAATCTGATTCTTTCCAAATACAAAGTCTCCAACATCTCTGCTGTCCACATTTTAATTATGGGGGTTAATGTTCCCTTCCAAAATTTCAATATTATTTTTTTCCCTATTATCAAACAGTAATCTAAGAAAATTCTTTGATTTACTGTTAATACGCATTGTGAATCCGGAATTCCTAATATTATTAACTTTGGTTCTGGATCCAGTTTAACTCTAAGAACTTCAGATATAACTCTAAAGATTTCTGTCCAATAATAACTAAGTTTTGAACACGATACAAAACTATGTATTAAATTAGCCTCTAAATTCTGACATTTATCACAAATAGGAGAGACATTAGGAAAAATTCTATTTAATTTGGTTTTTGAATAATGTAACCTATATAAAACTTTAAATTGTATCAATGTATGCCTCGCGTTTAATGAACAGCGATGTATGCGTTGTAAACTTTCTTCCCAAGATTCTTTTGTTATAGATAAACCAATTTCATTTTCCCATGCTTGACGGTATATTTCTGTTGTTGGATTCTCCCTATCCAAAATAAGATTATATATATAAGCTATAAATTTTTCTGAATTTGGATGTTTATTAAATACTTCATCTAATAATCCTGGTTCTTTAATTTTATAATCTTGTGTGTTAGACTTAATATAATCTCTAATTTGTAGATACCTAAACAAATTATGTGGTGGTAACCCATAAATTTCTTGTAACTCATGAAATAAAAGAAATTTTCCCTTTCTATACAGATGTTCAATCCTATAAATTCCTAAATCCTCCCATTGTCTAAACCCCCTATCTAATATAGAGGGTTTAAACAAAGGGTTATTCATAATTGGTAGTTTAAGTGACAAATTATCCAAACATAAAGTCTTGACTATTTGTTTCCAAATACGTCTATTGCTATGAATTATAGGGTTGTTCCTATAAATTTTATTTTGTATTTCTCTTGGCGCAAAAAGAATTGAACTTACATTAAAAGGTAAACAATCTTCCTTTTCCATCTTTAACCACGTTGGTTCGTAATCCAAATTTACCCACCAAAAATTCATATTCTTAATCTGGACTGCCCAAAAATAGTACAAAAAATTTGGAAGTGCTAATCCTCCATTTATTTTTGATTTACATAAATGTTTTTTACTTATTCTATGATTTTTATAATCCCAAATAAAACTATTGACAATGTTATCTATTTTTTTTAAAAAACTCTTTGGGAGATAGAAAGGAATAGCTTGAAACAAGTATAGCAGTTGTGGTAAAAAGATCATTTTTATAGCATTTATTCTACCAATCATAGATATAGGAAGTGTTTTCCAGTATAAAATATTTTTTCTAAGTTTATCTAATAATAGGGGATAATTAGATTTAATTAATGAGTTATAGGATTTAGATACATTAATACCTAAATATTTAAATTTATCCGTAACTATTTTTAGTGGATATTGTTGCAATATATTTGATCTTATTCCGGTTATAGGCATAATCTCACTTTTATTCCAGTTAATTCTATATCCAGAAAATCTGCCAAATTTAGTTATAACATTAAATAGCTTGGGTATACTGATCTCTGGTTTTGTAATATAAATTAATACATCATCTGCATATAAAGATATTTTATTAGTTGTAGTATCAGTATTATATCCATATATTTCTGGTTCAGATCTAATCCTTTCAGCTAAAGGCTCTATCACCATAGCGAATAACAAAGGCGACAGCGGACATCCTTGTCTACAACCCCTATGAAGCTTAAATTTAGCTGACAATATTTGGTTAGTTAATATTCTTGCAGTGGGATTCGAATATAGAATTCTTATCCATTTACAAAATCTATCCCCCAATTGGAATTTCTCCATTATTCTAAATAAATATGGCCATTCAACCTGATCGAATGCTTTTTCTGCATCTAAGGACATAACAGCTAAATCCCTATCCCCAACTCTTTTTGAATATATGATATTAAATAATCGTCTCAAATTATAAGATGAGTAACGCTTTGGGATAAAACCTGTTTGATCATGGTGTATTATTTTAGTAATCACCAAACTTAATCTTCGTGATAAAACTTTAGCTAAAATTTTTTGATCTGTATTTAAAAGAGCAATTGCTCTATATGATCCTGGGTCTTCCAAGTCCTTGTCAACCTTAGGAATTAGTGTAATTGTAGATTCATTTAGGGATTCCGGCAATTTTCCTTGTTCATATGTATATTTATACACTGCATGTAATCTTGGGGAGATCAGATCTTGAAATTTCTTATAAAATTCTGTACTCAGGCCATCCGGGCCCGCTGCTTTTCCATTATTTAATGATCCGATTGACTCCTCAATATCTTTTATTGATATATCCGCATTTAACAAGTCTCTACCTCCCTGATCTAAGCTGTTAATATTACATTTTTGTAGAAATGTATCCATTTCATCCATTTGTCCTGTTATTTTTGATGAATAAAGACTTTGATAATATTGTAAAAATATATCATTGATATCTTTTGGTAAGGTCGATATATTGCCATTCTCAGATCTAATTCTATGTATCATTTTTTCGTCCTCTCGCTTTCTAAGTTGTCGAGCCAACAATTTTTGCGGTTTATCTCCAAATTCAAAGTGCACTTGTTTAGTTTGTTGATAAAGTTTAATTACTTGATTGGAATATATTTTATTTAGTTTATATTTTAATATTGCAATTTTATTCCTTAACAATTTAGAGGGCTGTTTTGTATTCTCCATATCTAATTGTTTTATCTCTTTTTCCAAGTTTTGTTCCGTCCTTCTATTTTCTTTATTAAAGTATGCTTGTGCCGATATTATAGCTCCGCGCATAAATGCTTTAAATGTATCCCAAAGTAATGATGGTGAAACTTCAGGTTTGTCATTAGTTTCAAAGAATAATTTAATCTGTTTTACCAGATAATCATAACAAGCCTTATCCTTTAATATTTCAGGATTAAACCTCCAATTATTAGATTTTATAATTATATCTTTTAATTTTATCTTAAAAGTTAATGGAGCGTGATCTGAAATAATAATATTATGATATTTTGAATCATATGTAAATGGAAGTAATTTTGAATCTATTAAAAAATAGTCTATCCTCGAGTAAGTTCCAAATACAGGTGAGAAAAATGAATATTCTCGTCCTATTGGATTATCTATTCTCCAGATGTCCTTAACGTTTGCTGTACTAATAAAGGAATTTATAAGTATGCTTGACTTAGAAATAGATTTACTTTTTGTTGACGATCTATCTAAATAATTATCCAAAGTACAATTAAAATCTCCTCCAATTATTAAGTTATGTTCTGCAGCTATAGGGATATTATTAAATATTTTCTTAAAAAATAATGGGTTATCAAAGTTAGGGGCATATATATTCATTAGAGTTACTTTTTTAGAATATAATTCCCCTGTAATTATTACATACCGACCTTCTGTATCCTCTATTATAGAACTTAATTTAAAAGGTATACCTTTACGAATGATTATTGCAACCCCTCTAGATTTATGTATAAATGAGGAGTGATACACTTTCGAAATCCATTTAGCTGTTAGTCTGTGTCGAGCATCTTTTTTAAGGTGGGTCTCTTGAAGAAAAGAGACGTCAGACTTCAATCTGTTTAATTGAGCTAACACCTTACCTCTTTTAATTGGCTCATTAACTCCCTTAACATTCCAACTACAGAAGGTGATTCCATTACCCCCAATCTTCCCATTAGTATCTTGCATTTTACTATTAAGGTGGTTTATATTGGAATAACCGTCCCGGCCCGTACAACTCAACATTGTAACCAGACCTTGGGTTGACGAAAATTAGTGTACGTCTTTCTATTTCATATACACGTCTCTTTGAACTGACTATATAATACCAATCGTAAATATTTTCATATACTGTATAATATAAAATCAAATATCTAATATACCTAAAATAATAAAAAGTGTGAGTGAAAGTGAGTTGAAAAGTGTTAGTAAAGTGCTCAGAAAAAAAAATAACTACACCTATATAGAGTGTAGTGTGTGTTAGTGCAAGCCACACTAACGTGGCTACTAATCTACTGACTTCTGTAAAAAAAAAGATGTTAATAATTCCAGCTCCAATCTTAAATGCTATATATTTTGGGGTAGGGTACTAAATTTGTATACTTAGTAATAATTCATATTATTTGTGACTATTATAATTACTATTCTAATTAGTAATACTATGTTAGGGGGGGGTAGATAATACTATGTTAGGTGAATAATTGCCATTTTATATGGGTAGATAACACAGTAATCTATCCATCTCTCTTTAAACCAAAATTTAAGTCCATGTCCAATATTCATCCTCCTTCTCCATAATGATTCATAACCGCGGATGGGTCATAAAAGTTCAGCCATCATCTTCTTGGTCTTGATCCACTTGTTCTTCTTCCTCTTCTGTTTCATTCTGTATTTTTCGGGCGAATTCCAGTGCTACAGTATGCTTAACGAAACGGAACTCTTTGTTGTTGTAGGTTACTCTTAATGTTGCTGGGTACATCAAGCCATATCTCAGATCCTTCGTATCCTTCAGATTCCTCAGAACACCTCTTGTTTCTGTGAATAAGGATCTTCTCTTGGCCACTTCCGCCGGATAATCTCTGAAGATACTGATATTATCTCCTTCATACTTAAAATTTTTCTTGCGTATTATTATCTTCATCATTTCTTCAAAAGCATGATCGTAAACCACCTTTACAATCATTTGTCTTGGGGGTGCATCCCTCCTGGGAGCCCGCCTTAATGCCCTGTGTGCACGGCCCAACAGGGGTTCTTGATCCAGATTCAAAATATCCTTCAGTAGTTTTGCAGCAAATTTTCGAGGGTCTTGATTTCCCTCGCGACCCTCGCTCAAACCAACTATACGCAAATTCTTACGCCGTTGACGTCCCTCCAGATCGATACATTTCTCATTTATTTTGCGTAATAATTCTGATAGACGTTTGTTCTCGGAGTGGAGTTTCTCTCTCTCCTTGGTGTTTAATACAGCCATCTCCGTTAGCTCTTTAATTGTCTCTTTTTGTTGGTCGAGCGTAATTATAATAGGATCAATCTTATCATCCAGCATTCTTTCCATACCAGCAGCTGCGTCTTTTATCTCCACCATTTGTTTTTGTAACTCAGCATCAGCCTTTTCTTTCCACTCGTTCATCATAATTTTTACCGTTTCTATAACTTCATTTTTTAAATCTTCTTTAATTCTTTCATGAAACACTAGAATATCAGCCCTTAAATTTTTAATATCCTCTTTATAATCCTTCTTATTATCTTTAAGTAATTTCTTCATCTCACCTAGGATATTAACTTTGAGGTCCTCCAGTTCAGCTTTCCTCTGTGAAATCTCTTCTTGGGAAGCAGCCAGACTCGAGCCCAGGGCACCAGTCGGGCCTATTTCCCTTTTTCCAGGTTTTTTTCCGGGGGGGGAGCGAGACATCATTTTCTTGAAAAAGTCGCGCGCCTGATGACGTCACGGACCTTTTAAATGCTACCGGAGCCGTTCCCAGTCGTTCTCCCGCGGTGAGTACGGTTGACTGACCCCTAGACCCCCGTTTTTTATACAATTTTTAGTGGAGCTGTAATGGCGCGACTCCACTCACACCATGGCGCCAACCGGAAGTCTAAATCCATGCTGACTTTGTCGAATGATTTCACCACTTTCCAAATGTGCTACTATCCCATCTTTAATAACTGACTCTAGCAGTTTCCCCACTACCGATGTTAGACTAACTGGTCTGTAATTCCCCGTTTTCTCTCTCCCCCCCTTCTTAAAAAGAGGGGTTACGTTTGCTACCCGCCAATCCTCAGGAACTACTCCAGAATCTAAAGAGTTTTGAAAGATTATCACTAATGCATCCACTATTTCTGGAGCTACTTCCTTAAGTACTCTGGGATGCAGCCTATCTGGCCCTGGGGATTTATCAGCCTTTAATCCATTCAATTTACCCAACACCACTTCCCGACTAACCTGGATTTCACTCAAGTACTCCTTTGACCTGCGGTCCCCTGCTATTTCCGGCAGATTATTTATGTCTTCCTTAGTGAAGACGGAACCAAAGTAGTTATTCAATTGGTCCGCCATATCCTTGTTCCCCATGATCAACTCACCTGTTTCTGACTGCAAGGGACCTACATTTGTTTTAACTGATCTATTTCTTTTCACATATCTACAAAAACGTTTGCAGTTTTTATGTTCCCTGCCAGTTTTCTTTCATCATCTATTTTTCCTTTCATAATCAAGCCGTTTGTCCTTCTCTGCTGGTCTCTGAATTTCTCCCAGTCCTCTGGTATGCTGCTTTTTCTGGCTACTTTGTACGCATCATCCTTTGCTTTGATACTGTCCCTGATTTCCCTTGTTATCCACGGATGCACTACCTTCCCTGATCTATTTTTTTGTCAAATTCAGATGAACAATTTTTGTAGTTCATCCATGAAGTCTTTAAATGTCTTCCATTGCCTATCCACCGTCAACCCTTTTAGAATTGATTGCCAGTCAATCTTGGCCAATTCACGTCTCATACCCTCAAAGTTACCTTTCCTTAAGTTCAGAACCATTGTTTCTGAATTAACAATGTCAGTCTCCATCCTAATGAAGAACTCGACCATATTATGGTCACTCTTGCCCAAGGGGGCACGTACAATAAGACTGCTAACTAACCCTTCCTCATTACTCAATACCCAGTCTAAAATAGCCTGCTCTCTCGTTGGTTCCTCTACATGTTGATTTAGATAACTATCCCTCATACTTTCCAAAAAATCCTCTTCCTCAGCGCCCCTGCCAATTTGATTCACCCAATCTATATGTAGATTGAAGTCACCCATTATAACCGTTTTGCCTTTGTCGCACGCATTTCTAATTTCCTGTTTTATACCATCCCCAACTTCACTACTACTGTTAGGTGGCCTGTACACAACTCCCACTAGCATTTTCTGCCCCTTAGTGTTTCGCAGCTCTACCCATACCGATTCCACATGCTCCAAGCTAATGTCCTTCCTTTCCATTGCGTTAATCTCCTCTCTAGCAGCAACGCTACCCCACCTCCTTTTCCTTTCTCTCTATCCCTCCTGAATATTGAATATCCCTGGATGTTCAGCTCCCAGCCTAGGTCACCCTGGAGCCATGTCTCCGTGATCCCAACTATATCATACTCATTAATAGCTATCTGCACGTTCAACTCATCCACCTTATTACGAATACTCCTTGCATTGAGACACAAGGCCTTCAGGCTTGTTTTTACAACGCTCTTACCCCTTATACAATTTTGTTGAGAAGTGGCCCTTTTTGATTTTTGCCCTGGTTTTGTCTGCCTGCCACTTTTACTTTTCACCCTGCTCCCTATTGCTTCCACCCTCGTTTTACACCCACCTGCCTCTCTGCTCTTGTACCCATCCCCCTGCCACATTAGTTTAAATCCTCCCCGACAGCACTAGCAAACACTCCCCCAAGGACATTGGTTCCATTCCAGCCCAGGTGCAGACCGTCCTGTTTGTACTGGTCCCATCTCCCCCAGAAATGGTTCCAGTGTCCTAAAAATTTGAATCCCTCCCCCTTGCACCATTTTTCAAGCCACGTATTCATCAGCAATATCCTCCTATTTCTACTCTGACTGGCCCGTGGTACTGGTAATAATCCCGAGATTATTACCTTTGAGGTCCTACTTTTGAGTTTATCTCCTAGCTCCCTAAATTCACCTTGTAGGACCTCATCTCTTTTTTCCCCTATATCGTTGGTGCCAATATGCACCACGACAACTGGCTGTTCACCCTCCCCCTCCAGAATGTTCTGCAGCCGTTCAGTAACATCCCTGACCTTTGCACCAGGGAGGCAACATACCATCCTGGAGTCTCTTTTGCGGCCGCAGAAACGCCTATCTATTCCCCTGACAATTGAATCCCCTATTACAATAGCCCTTCCCCTCTTTTTTCCCCCATCATGTGCTGCAGAGCCACCCATGGTGCCATGAACTTGGCTGCTGTTGCATTCCCCTGATGAGCCATCTCCCTCAACAGTATCCAAAATGGTAAACCTGTTGAGTAGGGAGATGACCGCAGGGGACTCCTGCACTATCTGCCTTCTGCTTTGCTGGCTATTGGCCACCCGCTCCCTCTTACCTTTTACCTGTGGCGTGACCAACTCGCTGTATGTGCTGTCCACGACTTTCTCTGCATCGTGGATGCTCCAGTATGAATCCAGCCGCAGCTCCAATCGTTCAATGCGGTCTACCAGGAGCTGCAGCTGGACACACTTCCTGCAAATGTAGTCATCAGGGACACCGATCATATCCCTGATCTCCCACATGTTGCAGGCTGAGCAAACCATGGGGCCAATCTCCACTGACATCTTACTCCCAAATTACTCTATTAAATATATATATATATATATATATATATATATTTTTTTTTTTTAAATTTTATTTTTTTATTAAACACAAAACTTTATTCTTTAAACTTTACTAATAAATACTGAATCCCTAACACCCAGAATCCTTAGCTCCCAGAATCCTTAGCACCCAGAATCCTTAAACCTGTAGGCAGAAATGTAGAAATGTAAACCCTGGGTTGCAGCCAATCAGCTGCTTCCTCTGGTCCTCTTCAACCAATCAGAACCTTCCACCAGATTCCCTCACTGGAAAATGGAACGTTGCAGCTGCTGGTCTACTCACAGCGCAGGTAGCTCCACCCTCTGTCTCCAACGGCTCCCCGGGCCTCTGTGAAAAGCAAGCCCGCGCTAGCTTTATACTCACAGCGCAGGTAGCTCCACCCTCTGTCTCCAACGGCTCCCCGGGCCTCTGTGAAAAGC
The DNA here is from genome assembly GCA_963514005.1 of Raja brachyura. The sequence goes on from OY740784.1 coordinate 84,396,255, forward strand.
AAGCCCGCGCTAGCTTTATACTCACAGCGCAGGTAGCTCCACCCTCTGTCTCCAACGGCTCCCCGGGCCTCTGTGAAAAGCAAGCCCGCGCTAGCTTTATACTCACAGCGCAGGTAGCTCCACCCTCTGTCTCCAACGGCTCCCCGGGCCTCTGTGAAAAGCAAGCCCGCGCTAGCTTTATACTCACAGCGCAGGTAGCTCCACCCTCTGTCTCCAACGGCTCCCCGGGCCTCTGTGAAAAGCAAGCCCGCGCTAGCTTTATACTCACAGCGCAGGTAGCTCCACCCTCTGTCTCCAACGGCTCCCCGGGCCTCTGTGAAAAGCAAGCCCGCGCTAGCTTTATACTCACAGCGCAGGTAGCTCCACCCTCTGTCTCCAACGGCTCCCCGGGCCTCTGTGAAAAGCAAGCCCGCGCTAGCTTTATACTCACAGCGCAGGTAGCTCCACCCTCTGTCTCCAACGGCTCCCCGGGCCTCTGTGAAAAGCAAGCCCGCGCTAGCTTTATACTCACAGCGCAGGTAGCTCCACCCTCTGTCTCCAACGGCTCCCCGGGCCTCTGTGAAAAGCAAGCCCGCGCTAGCTTTATACTCACAGCGCAGGTAGCTCCACCCTCTGTCTCCAACGGCTCCCCGGGCCTCTGTGAAAAGCAAGCCCGCGCTAGCTTTATACTCACAGCGCAGGTAGCTCCACCCTCTGTCTCCAACGGCTCCCCGGGCCTCTGTGAAAAGCAAGCCCGCGCTAGCTTTATACTCACAGCGCAGGTAGCTCCACCCTCTGTCTCCAACGGCTCCCCGGGCCTCTGTGAAAAGCAAGCCCGCGCTAGCTTTATACTCACAGCGCAGGTAGCTCCACCCTCTGTCTCCAACGGCTCCCCGGGCCTCTGTGAAAAGCAAGCCCGCGCTAGCTTTATACTCACAGCGCAGGTAGCTCCACCCTCTGTCTCCAACGGCTCCCCGGGCCTCTGTGAAAAGCAAGCCCGCGCTAGCTTTATACTCACAGCAGGTAGCTCCACCCTCTGTCTCCAATGGCTCCCCGGGCCTCTGTGAAAAGCAAGCCCGCGCTAGCTTTATACTCACAGCGCAGGTAGCTCCACCCTCTGTCTCCAACGGCTCCCCGGGCCTCTGTGAAAAGCAAGCCCCGCGCTAGGTTTATACTCACAGCAGGTAGCTCCACCCTCTGTCTCCAATGGCTCCCCGGGCCTCTATAATTCCCTGTTTTCTCTCTCCTGCCTTTCTTAAAAAGAGGGATAATATTAGCTACCCTCCAATCCACAGGAACTGATCCTGAGTCTATAGAACATTGGAAAATTATCACCAATGCATCCACAATTTCTAGAGCCACTTCCTTAAGTACCCTGGGATGCAGACCATCATGCCCTGGGGATTTTTCAGCCTTCAGTCCCAACAGTCTACCCAACACCATTTCCTGCCTTATGTGGATTTCCTTCAGTTCCTCCGTCACCCCAGATCCTCTGGCCATTACTATTCTTGCCCCACACATCTCCTTTAATTTTAGCCCCTCTCACCTTAAAGCTATGCCCTCTAGTATTTGATATTTCCATCCTGGGAAAAACATTCTGACTTCCTGTGCTAACTATACCTATCATCATTTTATAAACTTCTATCATCTCTCCACAACCTCTGCCCTTCCTCCGTTTGTCCAGCCTCTCCCCGTAGCCAATATCCTCTAATCCAGGCATCATTCCGGTAAACCTCTTCTGCACCATTTACAAAGCCTCCACATTCTTCCCTCAATGGGGAGACCAGAACTGCATGCAATACTCCAAAATGTGGCCTAACCAAAGTCCTATAAATTTACATTGTGACTTCCTGACACTTAGAATCAATGCCCCGACTTATGAAGACAAGCACGCTATACTATCTACTATCTTACCTACTATTACCACTCTATCTACTTGTGGTGTCACTTTCATGGATGTATGGGCTTGGATCTCAAGATCACTCTGTAAATCAACACTATCGATACTGCTGCTGCTGACAACCTTCTACCGCTGCACCACAGAGAGCATACTAACGTATGGCATCTCTGTGTGGTATCTCAGCTGCACGGAGGCGGAGAGGAGAGCTCTTCAGCGCGTTGTCCACAGAGCGCAACAGATTATTGGGACACAGCTACCAGCCTTGGAGGGCATCTACCACACACGGTGCCTCAGGAAGGCCGTCAGCATACATAAAGACTACTCTCACCCTTGTAATGGACTGTTCGAACTACTCCCTTCCGGCAGACGTTACAAGGCCTTCTACGCCCGCGCTACCAGACTCAGGAACAGCTTCATTCCCAGAGCTATAGCAGCTCTGAACCGGCCCTGCTGAGTAGCCCCCCACCCCCATGGACTGTCTCCCCCATGGACTGTCTCCCCACTTTAGTCCGTGTTGATGCTACTGGTCAAATGTTCGTTTTTACAAACCTTGTTCTCGCGGGTTGCAAACCGAAATCCCGAAGTTGCAAACCAAATCTCATTGCACTTATGTGAAATGACAATAAAAGATATTATTATTATTATTATTATTATTAATGGCATCAAAAATAGTTTTAGATGCATTTAACAGGTTTATTTTTGCAACATTCATTATGGGGCCGGAAGGCCTATTTCTATACCGAACTTTTCTATGTACTATATCTTTGGCCAGAAATTTTAATTCTGTTTCTCCTCCCACAGTCACAGCCTGGAATTATGAATATTACCATCATTTTATGTTTTTATTCACCTAAGGTAGGGCTTTGCTGCTGGACTCCTTGCTGATAGGATACTCTCTTCTGCCCAATGTAGTCAGGACAACTGCACTTTGTGTGGAATTCTTAGGCTTGTTTCCATTTAAGACAAAATATGTTGATGGTTGTGTTCAAAACCATTCAGATTTACTTGCAAGTTTTGGGTCATTGTTTTAAAAACTCGGAAGTTGTATATATTAATGCTTTCCTTAAGCCATATTATTACTGGTTCAGATGCATAGGAGAGTTTTTGCGGTGCTTTGTTATAAGAATTAAGTCCCATCTTTTCCTGATTACACTTCAAGCTATTTCCTGAAATCATGTGGTTCTTGGACATTTTATGTGTTTTTGCTTCAAGGAATCAAACTCTCTGTTATTGGGCCCTTTGGGGCTATCATGCAGATTTTAGTTTTGAAGAGCATGTGTTTGCAGTTCTGAATTGTTTTAATGAGACTGAATAATCCTGACTGTTTCCTTATCGGCCCTTGAAAAGATGGCAGCAGCTGATTGAAAATCTAACATTATTTTTAAATACTTTCCAATGGCTAAGCTGGGGAAGGATTTGTCAGGCTCTTGTTGGGAAGTGCTTTGTTCGACCCTGTTTGGGTAGCACTAATGTTTGATACATCAGAGCAGTCGTCTGCCTTGCTGCAGACCGTTGTAACCTTTAATATTATGGAAGGATTGACACAGCATTTGTGAAGAAGTTGTTTGCCCTGGATGGTGAGTCCAAAGCTGAATGGAATTAACTCACTTTAGGTTTAACCCCAACCACCACCCGTCTATCTCAACTGTCAGAAGATACTAAGCATGTTGCGGAAAGCGTTCTGCCTTTTTCCCCGGTCAGGCGATAATGTGGACTTGTGATGAACACGTTCTTTCTCTTGCCAGAATACACCATGAACTGGTGCTGGATACATTCCCCAACTTTCATTTGCCAGAGGATACTAAGTACTTGTGCTGAAGTAACTCTTTCTCTATCACCTGTTGAACAGCACTATGCCTTGGTACAGAATGGTCATGAGGTCAAAAGTGATAGCAGCAGAATTAGGCCATTCGGCCCAGCAAGTCTACTCCGCCAGTCATTCATGGCTGATCTATCTCTCCCTCCTGCCCTCTCCCCATTACCTCCGACAACCATACTAATCAAAAATGTATCTCCGCCTTAAAAATATCCACTGACTTGGCCTCCACAGCCTTTTGTGGCAAAGAATTTCACGGATTCATCACCCTCTGACTAAAGAAATTTATCTTCTTCTCCTTCCTAAAAAAAATCCTTTAATTCTGAGGCTATGACCTCTGGTCCTAGACTCTCCCACTAGTGGAAACATCCTCTCCACATCCACTCTATCCAAGCCTTTCACTATTCTGTATGCCACCCTCCAGAGTCTTAGAGTCATATAGCGTGAAAATAGGCCCTTTGGCCCAACGTGCCCTACCTACACTAGTTCCACCTGCCTGCCTTTGGCCTGTATCACCTCCAGAATGATCCTATCCATGTGTCGGTCCGAATGTTTTTTAAATGTTGCGATAGTACTCGACTCTACTCCCTCCTCTGGCAGTTTGTTCCATATACCCATCATCATTTGTGTAAAAAAATTGCCTCTTGGGTTCCCATTAAATCCTTCTCACCCCCCCCCCCCCCCCCCCCCATCTTAAACCTATGTATTATGGGTATAAGATTGCATTTACCTTATCTAATCCTTTCACGATTGTATACATCTACGTACAATCACCATCCTCCTCCTGAATAAAGTCTTAGCCTGCTCAACCTCTCCCCATAGCTCAGGCCCGTCAAGATCTGTGAGAAGACATCATGCATTGCTACTGAATGCATCATCTCACTGTCTTTTGCCAGGACAGGTACGTGGAAGAGACTGCATTTGGCACCAGTGCATAATTTCCTCTAGATGGTGAGAAAATAAGTGTGATAGTCTCTAATTCTTGGGATTCTCTGACAGTGGCAACATGCATTCAGTACAAATGCATGGTATCTTGTGGTGCTCTGGTGCTGAGTGCATTTCCTCTCATACATCCATTAAAATGTATCATGGACTGGTACTGAAGGCATCTTTGTCTCCACTCCCCTCAAATGTCAGATGTTACATTGGTGTTGACTGGATTCCCTCTCCCGCCACAGGATACCATGCACTGGTACTGAATGCAGTCTTTCCCACATACCTACCCTGTCAAAAGAAACCAAGCCACCCATCCTCTCACCTGTGGGAGGATTTCAAGCACAGGTGCTGAATCCTTTCTCTTACCTGTCATGCATTGGTGCTGATTCGCTCTTTCTCTCATCCGCCACGGGCAACTGTCTACTTTCTGTAACAGGATCCTTTGGCTTTTGGAGTGGTGGCGTCATGGTTGCCGGGTTGCTCAGAGCAACAAAGTCAGGGCGAGGACTCGGGTCAAGTTCCCAGACTCGCGCCACCCAGGTGAGAAACAAACATTGCTGCAACAAATGCAAGTTTGCGCTTCATTTTTAATTCGATATATCCGGGAGAGCATTGTTTTATCAAAAATAAAAGCCCTGGTAAGTAACGGCCTTCGGGTTTCTTTAATGTGCAATGCTCACTCACACTTGAATTTTTTTTTAAATCTGCTAATTCTCGATTCAATATGCAGACACTTCAAGTGCAGCTGTATGACCGTGCAGTTGCAGTGTTGAGGAAGGGGGTGAATTGCATATGTGCACAAGAGGAGAGTGGCAAAAATTAACGCAATGATAGGGTCTAGGGATCCGGGAACAACGTCGAGACCAATTGCACAAGATAGACTGAACAGCATATTATGGCGTCTTTCGCCTCAATATTAAAAAAAAGACAAATTATAGTTGCTCATGTAATTCCTTTTAAACAAATAACCCGCTGCTTCGAAGTACGTTTGGACTGACCTTTTATAATAGGAATAAAAGTCAGGCAGGAAACACTTTAAAGAATATTTCAACCTTGGTCGCCCCTAAACAACTTCCTACAAGTGAGCTTCGCAGTAATATAAAGCTTGTGTATCATCGTGATTTACATTTTTCAAACTTTGAAAATATATATTGAATTTATCTTTCTTGTGTGCTGAAGAATCGTTTGTACTTATTATTTTGTCAGTTTTCCGTCAGAGCTGTTTCTTTATTCATTGATAGAGATTGTTTAATCTTTAATAATTGTTTAATCGTGATAATAGAGACATAGAGCGCTGGATCACGTTTTACGGCCCAAATCGTTCATGTGAAACAAGATGTCTATCTGAGCCAGTCCCATTTGCCTGCGTTTGGCCCATATCCCTCTAAACCTTTCCTATCCATGTACTTGTCAAAATAACTTTAGGCATTACAATTTTACCTGCTTCTGGCAGTTGGTTTTTAATCCTTTTTAGTCTTCCCTGTCTCACTTTATACACATGCCCACAGGTTTTAGACTTCTCTACCCCAGGGAATAGACAGTGACTATGCCTCTCATGATATTGTTTACTTATGTAAGGTCATCCTTCAACTTCCTATGCTCCGGGGAAAAAAGGTCCCAGCCTAACCAGCCTCTCCTTATAACTCACGTCCTCCAGTCATGGTAAAAATCTTCTTTATACCCTTTCCAGCGTAATGACCTTCTTCCATAGCTGGGCCACCACAATTACACACAATATCCTAAGTTGGTCTCACCAATTAATTCTACAGTTTTAACATGACATCTCAACACCTGTACTGAATGCTGCCACCCCTTCCATCTGTGTCATCACTTTCAGGGAATACCTGCACCCGTAGGTCTATGTGTTCCACTCTCCAGCGCTATACCATTAACTGTGTAAGTCTAACCATGGTTTAACTCGTAATGCAACACGGTGCAATTGGCTGTGATAAATCCCATCTGCCATTAATTGACCTACTTCCCCAGTTCATCCCGACTATGTTGTAAACTTAGATAACCTTATTTATTGTTCACTACACCACCAATTTTGGTATAATCTGCATAGTTACTAACCATGTTAGCAACATTGTCAGCCAAAGTGTTAATATAGATGACAAACAACAGTGGACCCAACACTGATTCCTGTGTTACACCACTGGTCACCTTCATCTACAATCTGAATAACAACTCTTCATCAGTAAGGCATTGTATATAAGTTCGGACTTTGTGATGCAGTTGTACAAGAGTTGGTGAGGTTGCGTTTGGAGTTATTTGTTCAGTTTTGGTCACCCAACTGTACAAAAGATGCTATTATATTGAAACAGTGCAGAAAAGATTTATAAAGATGTTGCCTGGACTCAATGGTCTGAGTTAAAGGGATATGTTGGACAGGCTATGACTTTATTCCTTGGAGCATAGGAAATTGAGGAGTGATCTTATAGAGGTGGAAAGAATCATGAGAGGTAGAAATAGATTGAATCTTTCTCTCGCTGTGAAGGAATCAAGAACTGGAGATATTGAAAATGAGAGGAAAAAGATTTAATAGGAATCTGAAGGGAGACTTTTTCACACAGAGAGTGGTACATATTTTGAACGAGCTGCCAAAGGAAAAGTTTGAGACTGGTACAATAATATCATTTAAGGAATATTTGGACAAAATCATGGATAAGAAATGTTTAGAGGGACATCAGTCAAACGCAGGCAAATGGGAATACCTTAGATGGGGCTTCTGGGTCAGCATGGACAGGTTGGACCAAAGGGCCTCTTACTGTTCTGCATTATGCTAAATATTGTACTGCAGATTGCAATCAGCAATGCTTAAACATTTTTTTCCAAAGTTGTTAGTATTTCTTTGCAAGTTATCTGATCATCTTTGTCACAATCAATCAATCTATCACTGTATGATTCCACAGAGACATGAGCAATTCGGGACTTTTATGCAAATTCGATTTTCAACATACAACTGTTCCCGTCTCCAATTCATTCTCTAAATTACTGGAGATTTTTGAAGCTTTAAATGATCATGGTTGGCACTTTATTAATTAAATATTTATATGGAAGCTTGCAGTTATGTTGTGTCCACCCGTCAAGTAGAGGGAATCCTTGATTTACATTCCTTAAAAATGTTTAATTAAGTGAAAAGTTAAAAGACATTTGCACGGGTACATGGATTGTAAAGTTTAGATGGATATTGGTGAAACACAAACTAGCTTAGACAGAGCATCTTAGTCGGTTTAGACTAGTTGGGCCGAACATCCTATTTCCATGCTGTCTGGCTCCATGACATTTGTAAATTGAAATGACAGGTTGAAATGCAATATGAATATTTTGACCACACCTGGAGTATTGTGTGCAATTTTAGTAACTTAATTTGGGGAAGGACATTCTTGCTAATGCGGGAGTGCAGTGTAGGTTCACGAGGTTAATTCCCAGAATGGTGGGACTGTCATATGTGGATAGATTGGAGCGACTGGGCTTGTATACACTGGAATTTAGAAGGATGGGATGGGATCTTATTGAAACATATAAGATTATTAAGGGATTGGACACGCTAGAGGCAGGAAGCATGTTCCTGATGTTGGGGGATTGCCGAACCAGGGGCCACAGTTTAAGAATAAGGGGTAGGCCATTTAGAACGGAGATGAGGAAAAACATTTTCACCCAGAGAGTTGTGAATCTGTGGAATTCTCTGCCTCAGAAGGCATTGGAGGCCGATTCTCTGGATTATTTCAAGAGAGAATTAGATAAAGTTCTTAAAGATAGCGGAGTCAAGGGATATGGGGAGAAGGCAGGAATGGGGTACTGATTGTGGATGATCAGCCATGATCGCAATGAATGGCGGTGCTGGCTCGAATGGCCGAATGGCTTATTCCTGCACCTATTGTCTATTATCGTCTTCCCTATCTCCCTGGTCGTCTAGGGAACTCTGGCGTTGGTTGCCTTACTACTTCCCCCTTTAATGATTGTACCTGGCCTGTCCCTGAGCATTTGCTCTTTAAATTGTTATATTTCAATTTACCATACCAACATTTGTCTTCTATCCACATGTCTTGTCATTCCCAATGAAGTTATCTCTCCTGAAACATAGAAGTTGTCCTTTGGATTTTACTATGCCCATCACCGCTCTTAAACAAAAATGATGATCTGCTAATCTGATGATCACTGTCGCTCTAAGTTTTCTCTATCTGACTTAGGTCATCACATTCTTCAGAACCTGATTTTAAAAAAAAATCTCCTTTCTCATTCAGTCAGAAATGTGCAGATTAGGAGCGTTATCTTGAACTGATTATAGAAAGTCCTCTTCTTTTCTCTTTACTCCAACATTGTTTGAAGGAATATTGACAGATTTCACTGGCTGGAAATCACCATTTTACATTTCTTGCATATTTTCCCTGCAAATTTGATCACTTCCTCTCAATTTCTCCTTTTAAATTACTCACTTTCTCTATTTTTTTTTCACTTTCTATTTTTCTTTTTTATCTCCCTCATCTGCTTCTTTCTTTCTCTCTCGGCACTTGGTAGGCGCTGTTTCGGTGGCCCAATAGTGCCTGTTTCCACGATGTATATCTAAACTAAACTTCTATTCTTCCCAAGAACAGTTTTGGATAATAAAGCGCCCAAAGATGCTGCAAATTTTCATCCCATTAACTACAGATCAAAGAACAAACAAAAATTAGAATATATCATGTCGTAAAGCTTTAATCTCAAAGATAAAATTAAAGAACAGAACAAACCCAGCAAATATACTGACCATCGGGAACAGATTCAGTGAGACAAAAAACAATATGTGCTGGAGATACTCACAGGTCAGGCTGTGGAGGGAGAAACGTTAATGTTTCAGTTCAAAGATCTTTCATTCAAAAGGTGGTTTAGTAAGATGCTCTCTGGTTTCTGATGAGCTAAAGAGGTGCATTGCAGTTTTCATGACTTTTTGCAAGTTTTCGTTTAAATATATAGTTTGGAAAATATATCTCCCTTCGAATTTTTATGGAAGCCTGTTTTGTGAAAGTATAAGATCTCATAACGCAGAATGAAAGAGCAGAACATGATGGCTCTGTTACACCTTTATAAATGCTAATCTTTTCAATTGACTCATTTCGATGAACAATTAACACCTCATTATTCAGTGTCTGCAAGAGTATTGCAGTGTTAATTGTTATACTCCAGTGTTTATGTTACGGAATTGCTTTAAATTTAAGTGGTTTTGCATTGTGCTCGTGTTGTGGAATTAGAGGACTGAATAAAGTTCTTGCACTCGCAGGGAATGAGTCTTCAAATTTTCTGGTTGTTGGTAAGTGGGATTGAGATTTATCTGTGAGAGGGGAAGAACCAATGTTAGGTTGACACAAACTTTCTTCTCTTGGGTATTCCCTATTTCCATTACTCTTCCATTCAGTCGAGGATATGTGTTGGGAGCCCTGTGAAAGTATGTAAGAAGGAACTGCAGATGCTAGTTTAAACCGAAGATAGACACAAAAAGCTGGAGTAACTCAGCAGGTCAGACAACATCTCTGGAGAAAAGGAATAGGTGAAGTTTCAGGTCGAGTCCCTTCTTCAATCTCGGGTCTCGACATAAAAAACGTCACCTATGATCAAATTATCGCTACAAACTTTTCAGCAAGTTGTTTCTTCCACTGACCGTTGCCTGACCTGCTGAGTCTTTACAGTAGTTGAGTTTGTATTTTACATTTTCTGCAGTTTCATTACTTTCATTTGTTATAATACCATATTAAGTGTCCATATTTGCAACCAGTAATTATACAGATTTCTTAGGACTTATAGCACATACAGTGGCTTGCAAAAGTTTTCATACCCCTCGAACTTTTCCACATTTTGTCACGTTACAACCACAAACGTAAATGTATTTTATTGGGATTTTATGTGATAAACAAACACAAAGTAGTGCAGTGGAAGGAAAATGATACATGGTTTCCAAATTTTATTACAAATAAAAAACTGAAAAGTGTGGCGTGCAAAAGTATTCTGCCCCCCTGAGTCAATACTTTGTAGAACCACCTTTCGCTGCAATTACAGCTGCAAGTCTTTTGGGGTATGTCTCTATCAGCGTTGCACATCTAGAGACTGAAATATTTGCCCATTCTTCTTTGCAAAATAGCTCAAACTCAGTCAGATTGGATGGAGAGCGTCTGTGAACAGCAATTTTCAAGTCTTGCCAGAGATTCTCAATTGGATTTCAGTCTGGACTTTGACTGGGTCATTCTAACACATGAATATGCTTTGACCTAAACCATTCCATTGTAGCTCTGGCTGTATGTTTAGGATCGTTGTCCGGCTGGAAGGTGAACCTCCGCCCCAGTCTCAAGTCTTTTGCAGACTCTAACAGATTTTCTTCCAAGATTGCCCTGTCCCTGCTGAAGAAAAGCATCCCCACAGCATGATGCTGCCACCACCATGTTTCACAGTGGGGATGGTGTGTTCAGGGTGATGTGCAGTGTTAGTTTTCTGCCACACATAGCGTTTTGCATTTAGGCCAAATACTTCAATTTTGGTCTCATCAGACCAGAGCACCTTCCTCCACATGTTTGCTGTGTCCCCCACATGGCTTGTGGCAAACTGCAAACGGGACTTCTTATGGCTTTGTTTCAACAATGGCTTTCTTCTTGCCACTCTTCCATAAAGGCCCGATTTGTGGAGTGCACGACTAATAGTTGTCCTGTGGACAGATTCTCCCACCTGAGCTGTGGATCTCTGCAGCTCCTCCAGAGTTACCATGGGCCTCTTGGCTGCTTCTCTGTTCAAAACTCTCCTTGCCTGGCCTCTCAATTTAGGTGGATGGCCATGTCTTGGTAGGTTTGAAGTTGTGCCATACTCTTTCCATTTTCAGATGATGGATTGAACAGTGCTCCGTGAGATTTTCAAAGCTTGGGATATTTTTTTTATAACCTAACCCTGCTTTAAACTTCTCCACAACTTTATCCCTGACCTGCCTGGTGTGTTCTTTGGGCTTCATGATGCTGTTTGTTTACTAATCATAGAAAATAGGTTCAGGAGTAGGCCATTCGGCCCTTTGAGCCTGCACTGCCATTCAATATGATCATGGCTGATCATCCAACTCAGTATCCTGTACCTGCCTTCTCTCCATACCCCCTGATCCCTTTAGCCACAAGGGCTACATCTAACTCCCTCTTAAATATAGCCAATGAACTGGCCTCAACTACCTTCTGTGGCAGAGAATTCCACAGACTCACCACTCTCTGTGTGAAAAATGATCTTGTCATCTCGGTCCTAAAAGACTTCCCCCTCATCCTTAAACTGTGACCCCTTCAAAGTCAAAGTCAAACAAACTTTATTGTCATTTAGAAATACATTGATATATGCAGTTCCAAACGAAATTTCGTTGCATTTGGCTCCCTGTGCAACACGATAAATTAACAGAAGGATAGACATGGATAAAATGGATAAAAAGGATAAATAGACAATGGTGGCAGCCCATTACATGGCATTCAGGAGTCTGATGGCTCGTGGGAAGAAGCTGTTGCAAAACCTTGATGTTCTGCTCCTTATGCTGCGATATCTTTTTCCCAAGGGCAGCTGAGTGAACAGACCGTGATGGAGTCTTTTATAATACTGATGGCCTTAGACACGCAACGTTTAGTCGCAATATCCCCGATTGAGGGGAGAGAGGTCCCGATGATTTTTTCCGCTGTCCTCACCACTCTCTGTACAGACTTCCAGTCGGAGGCTCTACAGTCCCCAAACCAGACAGAGATACAGCTGGTCAGACCCCTTGTTCTGGAGTTCCCCAACATCGGGAACAATCTTCCTGCATCTAGCGTGTCCAACCTCTTAAGAATTTTGTAAGTCTCTATAAGATCCCACCTCAATCTCCTAAATTCCAGTGAGTACATGCCGAGTCTATCCAATCTTTCTTCATATGGAAGTCTTGCCATCCCAGGAATCAGTCTGGTGAACCTTCTCTGTACTCCCTCTATGGCAAGAATGTCTTTCCTCAGATTAGGAGACCAAAACTGTACGCAATACTCCAGGCGTGGCCTCACCAAGACCCTGTACAGCCATTCAGATAGAAGTCTACTTTCCTGTTTTTGCCACCAAAGTGGATAACCTCACATTTATCCACATTATACTGCATCTGCCTTGCATTTGCCCACTCATCCAGCCTATCCAAGTCAACTTGCAGCCTCCTAGCATCCTCCTCACACCTAACAGTACCCCCCAGCTTCATGTCATCCGCAAACTTGGAGATGTTGCATTTAATTCCCTCGTCCAAATCATTAATATATATTGTAAATAGCTGGGGTCCCAGCACTGAGCCCTGCGGTACCCCACTAGTCACTGCCTGCCATTCTGAAAATGACCCGTTTACTTCTACTCTGCTTCCTGTCTGCCAGCCAGTTCTCTATCCACATCAACACTGAACCCCCAATACCGTGTGCTTTAAGTTTGAATGCTAATCTCTTATGTGGGACCTTGTCGAAAGCCTTCTGAAAGTCCAGATAGAACACATCCACAGGTTCTCCCTTATCCACTCTAATGTTCTCTAACAAGCCTCTGAGGCCTTCACAGAACAGCTGCATTTATACTGAGATTAGATTACACACAAGTGGACTCTATTTACTAATTAGGTGACTTCTGAAGGCAATTGGTTGCGCTGGATTTTATTTAGCGGTATCAGAGTAAAGGGAGCTGAATACATTTGGACGCCACACTTTTCAGTTTTTTATTTGTAAAAAAATGTGGAAACCATGTATCATTTTCCTTCCACTTCACAATTATGCACCACTTTGTGTTGGTCTATCACATAAAATCCCAATACAATACATTTACGTTTGTGGTTGTAACGTGACAAAATGTGGAAAAGTTGAAGGGGTATGAAAACTTATGCAAGCCACTGTAGAAGAGTACAGCACAGGAACGGGTCCTTCGGCCCACAATGTTTGTGCCGAACATGATGCTTAGCCAATACATAATCCAATTGCCAATACATAATCATCTGCCAATACATAAGCCATATCCCTCTATTTCCTGCACTTCCATGTGCCTATCTAAAAGCCTCTTAAGCGCCACTAGCATATCTGCGTCCACTATCATCCCTGGCAATGCATTCTTGGCCCCCACCTCTCTCGGTGTAAAAAAAACTTGCCCTGCACATCTCTGTTAAACTTTTCTCTATGCCCTCTGGTTTAGTTTAGTTTGGAGACAAAACAGGCCCACCGATTCCACACTGACCGGCGATCCCCGCACATTAACACTATCCTACACACACTAGAGTTAATTTTACATTTATACCAAGCCAATTAACCTACAAACCTGTACATCTTTGGGATGTGGGAGAAAACTGAAAATCCTGGAGAAAATCCATGTGGTCAAGGGGAGAAGAAACAAACTTTGTACAGACAGCACCCATGGTCAGGATCGACCATGGGTCTCTGGACCTGTAAGCACTGTATGGTAGCAACTCCACTGCTGCGCCACCATGTTGGACATTTACACTCTAGGAGAAAGGTTCTAACTGGCTACTCTACTGTATGCCTCTCATAATTTATATACTTCAATCAAATCTTCCCTCAACCTCTGATGTTCCAGAGAACGTTCTGATGTTATAAGAAAGATTTTGTCTAGCTGGAAAGGGTGCAGAGAAGATTTATGAGAAGATGTTGCTGGTTTGGGGGCCTGAGAAATGGGGAGAAGTTGAGCAGGCTAGGACTTTATCCTTTGGAGCGCAGGAGGATGAGGGGTCATCTTATAGAGGTGTACAAGGTCATGAGAGAAACAGATCAGACTAATATACAGTCTTTTGCCCAGAGTAGGGGAATTGAGAACACAAGGAAAATTTCAGATTTCAGATGATGATGGAAAGATTTAATGGTAACCTTTTTTACACCAGGGTGGTGGGTATATTGCCCAATCTTCCGGCAGAGGTTGTTGAGGTAATTATTGTAATGTTTAAGAGACATTTGGATATGGAACATATATAAGATATTTTGGGTGGGTTATGGGCCGAGCGCGGGCTGCTGGGACAACTGTAGATAAGGCATGTTGGTCGGAATGGGCAAGTTGGATTGAAGGGCCTGTATACATGCTGTATGACCTTAAAATAATCCAAGTTTATCGAACCTCTCCCCCTTGTTGAAATCCTCTAATGCAAGCAGCATTCTCGTAAACCTCCTCTGCACTTCCTCCGAATCCTCCACATCTTTCCTGAAATGGGGTAACCACTACTGCAAGTAATACTCCAAACACGGCCTAACCAAAGTCCTATAGAACTGCATCATGACTTCCTAGCTATTGTATTCAATGGCCCTAACAATAAAGGCAATGCACCTTCTTTATCACCCTATCTACGTGTGACTTCAATAACTCTAACCTGAAGACTGTACTCCCCAAATTCCACCAGCATGTCTCCTTCCCCACTAGAGTAGACAAGACACTGGACAAAGTCTACACCAACGTGGCTGAAGCTTACAAAGTCATCCCCCTCCCCCACCTTGGTCAGTCTGATCACATCTCATTGTTCCTGCTCCCTAAGTACTCCCCACTCATCAGACGGGTTAAACCAACTGTGAGGACAGTTAAAGTCTGGTCAGAGGAAGCGGACTTCACACTTCAGCAGTGTTTTGGAAACACTGACTGGAAGGCGTTTGCAGCCCAGGCCACCCTTGACTCCCACACGGACATTGACTCCTACACATCCTCTGTTCTGGACTTTATAAACTCCACCATCAATAGTGTCACCTCCCTCAAACAGGTGACCATATTCCCGAATCAGAAGCCATGGATGAACAGCGAGGTCAGGCTACTGCTGAAAGCACGGGACACCGCTTTCAGGTCAGGCGATGCTCGAGCCTACAGTTCAGCCAGGGCTAACCTGAAGAGGGGCATCAAGAAGGCCAAGCACTGCCATAAGCTCAGGATTGAGGAGCACTTCAACAACAACTCCGACCCCCGACGCATGTGGCAAGGCATCCAGGCCATCACGGACTACAGACCCGCCAACACCACCCCCACATCCAGCGACGCCTCCTTCCTTGAGGAGCTCAATCACTTCTATGGCCGCTTCGACAGGGACAATCTAGAGACAGCCATGAAGGCTGTGCTACCTGCCGATCACCAACCCCTCACACTCACCCCCTACGACGTATACGTGGCACTGAGTAGGACTAATGCACGTAAAGCTGCTGGCCCTGACGGCATCCCCGGGCGCGTGCTCAGGGTCTGTGCGGCGCAGCTGGCAGACGTCTGGACTGATATCTTCAACCTGTCACTTGCCCAGGCAGTTGTCCCCACGTGCCTTAAAACCACCTCCATCGTGCCAGTGCCAAAACACTCCACTGCGGCAAGCCTCAATGACTTCCGCCCAGTTGCACTTACCCCCATCATCACCAAGTGCTTCGAGAGGCTGGTCCTGGCACACCTCAAAAGCTGCCTACCCCCCACACTGGATCCCTATCAGTTTGCCTACCGCAAGAACAGGAGTACGGAGGATGCCATCTCAACGGCACTTCACTCCGCCCTCTCCCACCTCGACAACAGAGACACTTACGTAAGAATGCTGTTCATCGATTACAGCTCAGCATTCAACACCATTATACCATCAAAATTGATCGCCAAACTCGGTAATCTGTGCATCGCTCCTTCCCTCTGCAACTGGATACTGGACTTTCTAACCAACAGACCCCAGTCTGTTAGGTTAGACAAGCACACCTCTTCAACCCTCACCCTGAACACCGGCGTTCCACAGGGCTGTGTGCTGAGCCCCCTCCTCTACTCCCTCTTCACCTATGACTGCACACCTGTACATAGTACTAACACCATCATCAAGTATGCAGATGATACAATGGTGATTGGCCTCATCAGCAACAACGATGAGTCGGCCTACAGGGAGGAGGTCCAGCACTTAGCAGCATGGTGCGCTGACAACAACCTGGCCCTTAACTCCAAGAAGACCAAGGAGCTCATTGTAGACTTCAGGAAGTCCAGGGGCGGCACGCACACCCCCATCCACATTAACGGTACGGAGGTGGAACGTGTTTCTAGCTTCAGGTTCTTGGGAGTCAACCTCTCCGACGACCTCTCTTGGACCCACAATACCTCAACTCTGATCAAGAAGGCTCACCAGCGTCTCTTCTTCCTGAGGAGACTGAAGAAGGTCCATCTGTCTCCTCAGATCCTGGTGAACTTCTACCGCTGCACCATCGAGAGCATCCTTACCAACTGCATCACAGTTTGGTATGGCAACTGCTCTGTCTCCGACCGGAAGGCATTGCAGAGGGTGGTGAAAATTGCCCAACGCATCACCGGTTCCTCGCTCCCCTCCATTGAGTCTGTCCAAAGCAAGCGTTGTCTGCGGAGGGCGCTCAGCATCGCCAAGGACCTCTCTCACCCCAACCATGGACTGTTTACCCTCCTACCATCCGGGAGGCGCTACAGGTCTCTCCGTTGCCGAACCAGCAGGTCCAGGAACAGCTTCTTTCCGGCGGCTGTCACGCTACTCAACAACATACCTCGGTGACTGCCAATCACCCCCCCCCCCGGACACTTATTGTTATTTATTCAAATAATTTGCTGTGTCGCTCTTCCAGGGAGATGCTAAATGCATTTCGTTGTCTCTGTACTGTACACTGACAATGACAATTAAAATTGAATCTGAATCTGTTGCCACCTTTAGTGAGCTATGCATTTGGATCCAAGATCCCATTGCATTTCAATGCTGTTAAGGGTCTTGCCATTAACTCTATAGTTTATCCTTATATTCAACCACCCATATTGCAATACCTCACACTTAATCAAGTCCATCTACCACCGAACCTTATTACAAAAACTCAAAGAACTGGAAATATTCAGCTGGTCAAGCAGTATTTGTGGAGAGAGAAACAGATTTAATGCTTCAGGGTAATAATCGACCTGTGAAAAACAAACTGCTGCAGGAACTCAGTGGGTCGGATAGCATCTGTAAAGGCAAATAGACCGACAGCATAAAGGGAAAGTCTGAAGATGGGTCCCAACCTAAACATCGCCTTTCCTTTGCCCCCCACAATGATGCCTGACTTGTTGTGTTCCTCTAGCAGCTTAATTCTAGCATATGCATATGCAGTCTCTTGTGTCTCCAATGACCCTTTCTTTCTTTCCACTGATGCCGACTGACCTGCTGAACATTTCTTGTAGTTCAGTTTGTATTTCAGTCGTCTAGCACATGCAGGTTTTCATTTTGTAGCAGAAAGATCTGACTCCAAACTCAAAAATGATCCAACCAGCCATCAGTTGAACGACAAATGTAACCAAAAATGGAAATCTAAAATAAAAACAGCAAATGCATGGAAAAACTCAGCGTCAGGCAGCATCTGTGGAGAGGGAACCAGTTACCTAGACCTGAAGTATCAGTTGAAGGGCAGATATGATTGACAGCGGATACACACCTTGCTAGAGATTAACACACCCAATGACTGATGTAGGCAGTGGCTTTTGCATGTTTGTGGATTGTGACTCCGGTTCAAATAGATAGCTGTTCCCCAATGGTTGTGTATGAGAGTGTAGCGGGGACTCGCAGGCGTCCAGCCGAAAAATAGTTGGACGCGAGTTGTGTGCACTAGACGTGATTATTCTCTCCGATACAGCTCTCTACTCCCCCAAGGTCACGGGCGTTGCCCGGCCTTAAATACCAACTCGGATACCGACCCAGTGACTAGCGCCTCCCACCCTCCAGAGCCGATGGCTCGTTGTGCCCTTGGGTTGCCACCATATGACTCACCCCCCCCCCCAGAACCAGAGGCACCGAACCGGATGTGATGCTAAGTGAGGCGGCCGGAATGCGTAGCTACAATCCCACGTCCCTGGGGCTTGCTCGGTTTGGAAGAATCTCCGGGAGCCCGGGACGGCAGATTCCCACGACGGGGCGGTTGAGCCACATGGACTGGCTCGCTCAGCTCCAAGTGGGCCAGCTTCAAACGGGCCACAGACACAGTTTCACGCCGGCCTCCCATGTCCAAATCAAATGTAGTAGGCCCGTGCCGCCGCACGTGAAAGGGACCTTCATACGGGCGCTGCAATGGTGACCTGTGGAAGTTACGCCGAAGAGAAATGTATGGGCAGCCCATCAACGGCAGTGGCACATGGGAATGGGCCACTCCATGACGCGACGTTGGGACGGGAGACAGGGCGCCGACCCTAACCCACAAGCGGACCAGCACCAATGACGGCGGATCCTGGGACCCATCAGCGGCAGGGACAGTGAGCGGTGCACCATACACCAACTCGCGGAGGACGATGACAGATCCTCCATGGGGGCCGTCCGAATCCCCAACAGGACCCATGGCAACTTGTTCATCCACCCAGGGCCCGTGAGACAAGCCTTCAGGGCGGCCTTCAGACAGCAGTGGAACCGCTCCACCAACCCATTTGACTGGGGATGGTACGCTGTCGAGTGGTGGAGCTGCATCCCCAACAGGCGGGCCATGGCGGACCAATGTTCAGGCGTGAACTGGGCACCCCGGTCGGACGTGATGTGAAGTGGAACCCTAAAGCGGGCAATCCAAGTTGCCACGAGGGCACGAGCGCATGACTGGGTTGAAAGTGTCCTAGAGCGGAACGCCACCGTGTAAAACGGTCAACCACCGTAAGCAGGTGCGAAACACCCAGGGACGGAGGCAGCGGCCCCACGATGTCCACGTGTACGTGATCGAACCGCTGGCGTGGCACTGTGAAGACTTGAACGGGCGCCCAGACGTGTCGATGCACCTTCGAAGCTTGGCACGGGATGCACGCCCGGGCCCAGCGAGCGATCTGCTTTTGAAGTCCGTGCCACATAAACCTTGCGGCCACCACAGTGGATGGATGGGTGGGCCTGCCCATGGACCACCTCAAAGACACGTCGGTCGCCGGAATGATAGGCCTCGGCTGACCCGTGGATTTGTTGCAGAGGCTGGAACCTGAGGGACCCAACAGCATGCCCTCAAGCAGCAAGCCAGAGGTCATGATGCGGTACGCTGCATCTCATCGTCCGCCAGATGGGCCATCGCCATGGCGGAGTAATCTATTCCCGAGGACGTGTTATGCATGGCTGCAATTGCCGGATGGGACAAAGTATCTGCCACTAAGTTGCATTTCCCGGCGATGTGTCGGATGTCCGTTGTATACTTTGAAATAGCTGCCAGCTGGAACCTTCGCGAAAGTAAATGTGAGGGGCTTGTGGTCCGTGAAGGCTACGAATGAACGGCTGTCGAGGAAGTACTGGATGTGCCGCACTGCGTGGTGTAAGGCAAGCAACTCCTGGTTGAAAGCGCTGTAGCGCTGCGCTCAAGTAACGGCAAAAGAAGGCGAGTGGCCGCCAACGGCCGTTCACCGACTGTTCCAAACCTCCGCCGACTGCTGAGTCCAAGGCATCCACGGTAAGAGCCGTGGGGGCGTTGGCCGATGGATGCACGAGCCAAAGCCTCCCGTCAAATGCCTCCGTGGCGAAAGCGTCCAACTGTATCTCCCATTGCTTGCCCGTCAGCAACTGGAAAAGTGGCCTCAAACGTTTGGCAGCCGCCGGAAATAACCGCTGGTAAAATGTGACCATCCCTACGAATTCCCGGCTATGTACTGCAGCAGGCCGTGGGAACTGGCGGATTGCCTGAACCCTGTCCGACAGAGGCACTGCTCCGTGCCGTGTTACCCGATGCCCCAGGAAGTTGATGATCTGGAGGCCGAACTGGCATTTGCCATGGTTAATTATGAGGCTGTGGTCACTGATGCGCTGGAAGAGTAGACTCAGGTGGGCGCAGTGTTCTTCTCGCGACCGACTTGCCACGAGGATGTCATCACAGTAGACAAACAGGAGGTCGAGCCCACGCACCACGGTGTCCATCAGGCGCTGAAAGACCTGCGCGGTGTTCTTGAGGCCGAAGGGCATCCGCAGGAACTCGAACAACCTGAACGGGGTGATAATTGCCATCTTGGGGACATCCTCCGGTCACACGGGGATTTGGTGATATCCCTGGACTAGGTCGACCTTAGAGAAGAACCTAACCCCAGCCAGATAGGCTGAGAAGTCCTGTATGTGGAGAATAGGGTAACAGTCAGCGGCCGTTGCCTCGTTAAGGCGGCGGTAGTCCCCACACGGCCTCCAGCCACCGGACACCTTCGACACCTTGTGCAGCGGGGAGGCCCATGGGCTCTTAGAGTGTCGAACGATACCCATGGCCTCCATATGCCGAAACTCCACCTTTGCTATGAGGAGCTTGTCGGGAGCGAGCCTGCGGCCACCACAAGAATATAATTTTAGGTATGTTTGGGTAAACTGAAACCTGCGCCTGAGATACTGCACTGGAGTCCAGAGATTATGGGTCTTGGTCATGTGGGGGTCAGTATTTCCTCATTTACCTTCTGAAATGGTGCCAACACCAGTGAAAGGCAAATGTAAACCAATCTCTTTACAGAATCTAAGATCACCTTAACACCAAAGTGCTTCTTCGCTGCTCCTCCTCTACATGATTGTAATTGCAGTAAAGATCAATTTGCACAGAACTGACTGCTCCATTCAACAGTAACAGAATATTCAACATATCTGTTTATGGCGATTGGTTAAGGGTGAATGTTGGTCTAGAGGGTGGGCTTACTCATCTCTTCTCAGTTAAGGAACTACTTTGATCCCTTCAGGACGGAAATTGGTCTTCATCTTAACACCTCATCCAAAAGCCAGCACTTTTGACAGTCCCATAGCATTGCACTGGAGCCGAATGGGCCTGTCCCACAGGCCCCTTTTTAGGTGACTGCAGAAGACTCTGCGGTCGCCACATGGTCTCCACATGTTTGTGGGTGGTTGCCGGGGAGTTGCCTTCATGGTCGTGAGGAGTTCCCGCATTCTGGGAACTGGTTGCGGCCTCATTATGGTCACCGTGAATTTTTCAACATTCAACATGTTGAAAAATTAGCTGCAACCAGAAATAAGCCGCCGTGGGGAGTAACGAGAAGTCTCGTGCTGTAGGTGTGTCGCCAGCATGTCCTAGTTGGTTGCCAGGAGGTCGAAGGTTCCCATAGGTTGTAGCCGGTGCTGACCGATGAATTTCATTGGGAAAAAAAAACCATAAGCAGTAGTTTTCAAAGCCAAGGATAAGCGACCTGCAATGCTAATGTCCACCGAGCTTCATAGCCGTGTACCTCTGGCTTCTTAAAAGTTGTCTCCATTCCTTCTCCCTGCTTTTCCACCCTTCTCTCTCCTTCTCCCCCCTCCCCCCCCCCCCCCCCCCCCCTTTTAAAGGACTTACCGCACACTGTGCTTTCACTGTCTTAATTACAGTGTCAACCGTCCTGTTCATCGCTCTGCACCGTGTGAATTTCACTCGGAGAGCGTTCCCCCTGCTTGTCCTGTTCCCCACGCGCGCAGTCTCCTGAAAAATCATCCAAGTGGGACAGGCCCATCAGGCTTAGTTGTGACTCCATATTACGCAGCACAGAAGCAGTAGGTTCTGCCATTGCATCCACACCTACCATCATTTTGCTTTAGGTTAAATACAGGGCTTTATTTGCAAGACTAAATTGTGGATTCAGCATAGGGTAAAATCTAGCCAGCGGTATATGCTGGCTGCACTACCACACCTGCTCCTCACATCGTCAGACCTTCGTCCAGAAATGTAACGGCCATTGGTGGGGCTGATTCAAGAGAATGGATTTAGGTTTTGTTAGAATTTGTTGAAAATAGCAGTGCAATTCATATTAACCTAAGCATGACTTTATTTCTTTGTGGGTTAATATGTATGCTGTCTCCAGTTCCAAACAAAAGAAATGTAATCCAATTTAAAGATGGAAGATGAGAACCATAAATTGTAGGTTTTGCATGGCTGTTGCTGTGGGTTGCTAATTTAATCCTGTGTGTTTTGGCTTTAACTACAGGAAAGCTGGTGTAAAACTTTGTGTTAATAAAGGTAGATATAATGGACTAACCACTGATATGGTAAAGTAGAGGTGCCTTTGACTCTTGTCTTTGAGAGCAGAATAAAGCGGTGGTAAATTTATCTCTGCTACTTTAAAAAGAATATTAAAAATAGTAGCAGGAGTGAGACTCCGTTCAATAGGTTGACGGCTGATCTTATTTATAGTTACAGCTGCACTTCTAGCCTGACCCATGACTCTTGAAGCGTGTCTTAACCTCACTTTCGGTGTTTAAAATATTTCAGGTGATATTACAAGTGTAGATTGGAAAGAAATTTTAATTTATAGTGCTGTGAAAATATTGCTGTCTATGTTAGGAATTTGACTGTATCTTACTGAGACTTTGTCACGTTGTTCATTTTGCTATGCTGGTTTGATGGCAGATGAATGTTGCATTTGACGAATGTTGTTAATCTATTTTTAAGTTTTAGTTATGTGCATTTTTATTGTACAACTGCACAACTCATGATGCATTGCGTCAAATGCCATTGACGGGACAATGCCACTGAATCCTTCACTCCTTTCTGCTTTTGGAGCATGACAGTGCCCTTCTACTTCATCCACTCCTACTTCTTATTGGATCATTGCCTTCTGCATTGCTGGTAACATTATTTAATTACAGGAACACAAGTAGTTCACCTAGGTTTTTGAATAGCACCTCCCAATAATCATCATCATTGGCATTAAAGTCACCTTCCCAGCTTTTGGTAGTTGCCACCTTGACTATTCCAAGTCATTCTTGGATCGCTCCTCGACCTTCCCTCAAAATGTACACTTCTGCCTGGTCACTGAGTTCTGTTCAATCATTACCCTGAAGACACAAATGTCCTTACTCGAAACGTCACCTATCCTTTCTCTTCAGAGATGCTACCTGACCCGTTGATTTACTGCGGCACTTTCTGTCTATGGTATGAGTCAGCATCTGCAGTTCTTTGTTTCTACAGATTGGAAATACTGTTGACTTGCTGAATTTAGTTTAGTTTAGAGATACAGCACAGAAACAGGCCCTTCAGCCCACAGAGTCCACGCCGATCAGCAATCCCCGCACATTAACACTATCCTACACACACACACTAGTGACAATTTTACATTAACACCAAGCTAATTAACCTACAGTACATACCAGTACCTCTTTGGAGTGTGGGAGGAAACCGAAGATCTCGGAAAAAAACCCACGCGGTCACGGGAAGAACGAATAAACTCCGTACAGACAGCACTGTTAGTCGGGATTGAACTGGGGTCTCTGGCACTGCAAGCGCTGTCATGGACCTGTCTCACTTAGGCGGGTTTTCAGCAGACTGCCGGTGATTGTCACGTTGCCGGCAGTCGCCTGAAAAACCGGCAACTGGAATGGCGAATGTCAGAGTGGAACACACACAAACACATCGCTTCCTTCACTGGCCCGTTATTCAGGCGGGGGACAGGGCAAGCAGGGGGAGCGCTATCAAAAAAATTCACATGGTGCAAAGCCAAGGTGAAACAGACACACATTGCGATGTACAGGAAGTATGGCGCTGTAAAAAAACGGCTAAAACACAGTGTACGGTAAGTCCTTGGGAGGGGGGGAGAAGGTGTGGAGACAACCTTTAAGAAGCCAGAGAAACACGGCCGTGAAGCTCGGCGGACATTTAACATTACCAGTCGGTTTTCGTTAGTTCTGAAAACTAAAGCTTACCTTTTTTTCCAATGAGCCAATGAAATTCACCGGTCAGCACCGGCTCTAACCTACGTGATCCTCGGAGGACCTTCGACCTCCTGGCAACCCATTAGGACCTTCCCACCTACGGCTCGAGAATTCTCGCTACTCTCCATGGCGGCTTCATTTACTGCGACCATAATGAGGCTGTGACTGGTTCCCAGAATGCGGGAACTACTCACGACCATGATGGCGACTCCCGGCAACCACCCACGAACATGTGGCGACCATGTGGCGACTGCATAGTCTCCTGCAGTCGCCTAGAAAGTTGCCTAAGTGGGACAGGCCCATCAGGCACCAATTCTACCACTGCGCCGCCTTGCACCCGTGTTCCCCTAGCAGTTTGTTTTTGTTCTGCTCACTCATTACTCTTACGCCTGCTGACCTTTGCACACAGCTGCTTAAGAAACATATTGTTTTAAAGATTCTTATTTTCAAGTGTCTCCTTGGCCTCAACCTTCAACCTCTCTGCGATCACTCTAGATCTGCAAGTTTCCAGGATATCAGTGCTCTTCCAATTCAGGCCTCTTGATTTTTTTTTCCAAATTTACTTGCTCCATTACGGTGACCAAGTCTATTGGTTCAAAGTCTTTACCTTGTGGATTTCCCACCAAAACCTCTCTCCCTCTCGATCTCTCTTCCCACCTCTTAAGTCACTCCTTAAAACCTACTACCCCTTTGACCAAAGTTTAGTCAGCTGCGCTATTTACTTGTGGGGTTATTAGTTGCTGTTGATGTCAGATTTTGTTTGATTATGCCTATATTACCACTTAAAATGTTCCATGTCATTACAAGTTTCTGTTATTATCTTAAAGAATACATTATTACATCTCAAAGCTAAGCATTCCCGAATGCTCAAAGTAGTTTGCCATATCAGGATTGACATTTTAATAATTACTTAGTAGGCGTTTTGTTAGCTCAGAGCTAAATGCAGTCCAAAGGCAATATATAATGTGTAGAAATTTTGAACGAAATAAAATTTAATCCCCAAAAAAAATCTGATGTTCATCCAGTGACAATTTTGGCTTTTTGTGGAATCTAATTGAATCCCCAAAGCCTGACCTCATGTCTGAACATGTAGGGTTTTTCGTGAAGATTAATAGGCGTTAATATTTTGAACTGCACACAGCTTTTCAGGACAGACAGTGTGATTTGAACAGCTACATGGAAATGCAGATGTTGGTTTACAAAAAACAACTCAAAGTTTCTGGAGTAACTCAGCAGGTCAGGCAGGATCTCTGGGGGACATGGATAGGCGATGTTTCAGGTCGGGACCCTTCTTCAGATTGATTGTAGTTGGGCGAGGTGGGGGGGGGGGGGATTGGATGAGAGGTTGGGGTGGGACAAAGCCAGGCAAGTGATGGGTGGAAAAAGACGAGGGGGGGTTTGATGGACAGATAAGTGGATAAAGGTCAGAGATGGGAAGAAGACAAAAGGCGGAAATAAGGAGAGAAGAGGCATAACAACTGAAGCCAGAGCAAGGGATGGAGGTAGAAGTGGATGGGAAAGGGAGGAGTTGGCAAGATAGTGAGAGAAACAGGTACACATTCAGGTGGGGTAAAAGGGAAATAAGGGGGAAAAGGTGGGGTAGGGAGGGTGATATTTGTGGGTTAGTGAACAAAAATTGGGTGCCTTGCAAGGCTGAGTTCTCAGTTCATTACATTATCCCTATACATGCATGATTGGTGTGGTCAACTTCTGTCCTAATGCCATTTACAAGTTTGTAAATTACACCACTAGTGGGCTGGATTGTGAACAAAGACGTGATGGAGTACAGGAAGGATGTGGAGAGCTTAATAACATAGTGTCAAGACAACAACCTTGCCCTCTGTCAGCAAGATGAAGGAACTACTTATTGACTTCAGGAAATGAGGAGGTGCACACGTCCCAATAAACACCAATGGTGCCAGAGTTGAGTTGGTGACCGCATCCAAAGTTCCTCATCCATAAATGTCACCCATAATTTGTCCTGACCAACCAAGTTGAAGCTATGGCCAAGAAAACACACCAAGTTCTCTATTTCTTCAAAAGACTAAAGAAATTCTACAGGTGCACCTTAGAAAGCAACATATCTGGATGCATCACAGCTTTGTTTGGCAGAAGCTTTGCTTAAGATTACAAAAAATAGCAGTTGTATATGGAGCTCAGTCCATCACACAAATCTGCTTCCCTGGCTTTCGACTCCATCTACACTTGAGGGGAATAGGTCAGGTGGATAGCAGAACATTTCCCCTGTGGCAAAAGTATCTAAGACCAGAGGGCATGGTTTAAGCTGTGGTGTAAGAGGTATAGAGGGAATCTAGAGAAACATATATTTAACCACATGGTGATTGAAATCTGTAAAACACAGCCTGAGACAGCAGGTGCAGTCACAGCATTTAAGAAGCATGTGGACATGCAGTTGAATCACCAAGGCATAGAAGGCTATAGACCGAGTACTGGCAAATGGGATTAGTTTAGTTAGGCACTTGATGGAGATGATAGGCTGACAGCTTTTTTCTGTGCTGTTTGACTCCATGAAATGGGAGCAATCCAGGTTTGGCTGCCCATGTATAATGGAAATGCTGCGGAGAAGAATGAAATTTGACCCCATGAGTTCACTAAAAGTGAATGAAAGATGAGGTCTGAAACAGAACACTTCTTGGAAAGTTGATACGCTCTTGTGTTCATTCAGGGCACTCGTATTTCTATTTGATTACAGATATTATTGCACTGTCTCTGGTTCCTTACAGAGTAGCCTCACTTGGCAAGCTGAATGTGAAACTGCTGGGACTCCATAAGTCTATTAAAAGCTAGTTCCTGGGAGTTCTTGCACTACTTCTGTGGAGCAGAGTTCTTGCATTTTTGTAGCACAATTGGAAAGCAGGATATTTTTCTTTCCTTTTAAAAAAATAAACTTTATTTAGAATAATTAAAAATATATACAAAACAAAAACAGTGCAAAAACTCTTCTGATATTTGCAGCATGTATACATTCACTAGTGCTATATTTGATAGTATTCACAAACTATCCCTACACCATTCGTGGCCCCCTGGGTCGATATCCTTGTTTGAGGGGTGTCTCCACCAGTCCCTGCCCCCCAATGTCCAACCACAGAAGGACCCTAGACTGTGGTGCTCCCCTGCAGCACCTTGTCATTGGCTGCACCAACCTTCAGCGAGCCCCTCAGCACGTACTCCTGCAGTCTGGAATGGGCCAGGCAGTAACATTCCCTGATGGACATCTTCCTCTGCTGGGAGATCAATGTTTTGGGCAGAACGAAGAGCGTCTTCCACCAAGTTGATGATCTTCCAGCAGTACTTAATATTAATCTCCGAATGTGTCCCTGGGAACATTGCGTAAATCGCGATTCATTTGTTATGGAGGAACCATGGGATAAACGATTCTGGCCTCTCTCCACTGGCTTCCAGTATGGTATAGAATCAACTTCAAGCTCCTCTTATTTGTATACAAAGCCCTTAATGGGCTTGCCCCCTCCTATATCAAAAATCTTCAAATCCACCATTCTACCTCCAGGTCCCTCAGGTCGGCCGACTTGGGGCTACTGACTATACCGCGGTCTAGGTTTAAGCTCAGGGGTGACCGTGCTTTTGCGATTGCAGCACCTAGACTGTGGAACAGCATCCCTCTCCTCATCAGAACTGCCCCCTCCATCGACTCCTTTAAATCGAGGCTCAAAACCTATTTCTACTCCCTAGCGTTTTTGAGGCCCTCTGAGGGGGCGCTGTAAACAGTTTATGTATGTATTGTTAGGTCTGTGTACCATTGTCTGTAGCACATTAGTACATGCACTGATGTACAGCACTTTGGTCAACGTGAGTTGTTTTAAATGTGTTATACAAATACATTTGATTGATTGATTGGTTGATTGATTGAAGGACCCTTGCATCATTCTCCAGCCTCTCTTTGCAAATCCACACTCTGCAAAGAGGTGGAACCGTTTCCTCTTCATGGGCAACATTCAATGGTAGTAAGATTCTGATGGTGCAGGAAAGATCTGACTGGGAGGCCAGGTGCTTGTTGGCCAGTTCTGGCGATGAGGCATTTCACCAGACAAGCTGGGCAGCCTGCTCAGGGAATCACATTACAGAATCCATTGAGTCATTGTCCTGTCGTGCCTGCAGGATCTACTGTGCTGACCATGCCTGATGCAATTGTGGTCAAAGGTATTGGTCCACGAAGCCCAGATAATGCAGCAATGTCCAGCTGACTGGCGCATTGCATGACGTCAGAGCCAGGCCCATCCATTGCTACACCAGGGACAGGTAGAACCTCAGCAAGTAGTGACAATTAGTGCCCATATGGTTTTGCTCTACACTCAGCCTGATGCAGCTGCACACAAAGGTGGCCATCGGATAAGGGTGACATTGGGCAGGCTTTTTCCCCCGTTGTCAGCTGATTTGTGCATTGTGACTTGTTGGACCCGGTCTATCTTTGAACCTCAGATGTACTGGGAGACTGCTCGAGACCAAGAAGCGGGGAACGGGCCACACAGCCTGTACCGCAGCCACGAGAGCACCTCACACCTGATGTCCACGTTTTCCCCCTATTAGAGGGATTGCTGCTTCCACGGAGCAATTTTTCCAGTACCTTGGCTATTAGTTCCAACTAAATCTTGTCCCACGCTTCGGACCCTCCAAACCAGATCCCCAGCACCTTCAAGAAGTCGGGCCTGATGGTGAAGAGGATGGAAGATCAGTCAGGCCAGATGCCAAAGATCATGGTCTCGCTCTTCCTGTGGTTGACTGGCTCTTGACACCAATTCTAACTGGCCGCAGATGCTGATCAATCTACGGACCGACCCTGATTCTGAGCAGAAGTCAGTGACGTTGTCCATGTGCAGGGACGTTTGGATTTGAGTGCCCCCACTGCCTGGTGATGTTACCACTCGTATGCTCTTGTCCTTCCTGATGGATTCAGCAAATGGTCTATACGGCATGCAAATAAGATGGGAGAGTGGGCAACTGTGCATGACTCAAGGCCTAACGTGGGAGCCATCCAATTCCCACCCATTGATTTGGACCACTCTGCAGATAACAGTGTAGAGAAGTTGGATCCAGTTCCTGATTACCCAAAGCCCATTTTGGAGAACACATCCACTTGTACATGTGTGATGTTCTATCGAAGGCCCTCTCCTGGTCCAAGTTGACCAAGCAGGCATCCACCCCTCTGTCCTGCACATAGGCGATGGTAATATGAGAAGGCCTCAGTGGACAAAGCAGTATTTGTGGAGGGAAATGGTGTATGTTGATGTTTGGACCGAGACCCTGCATCTGGACTGAGATGGAGGAGCGCAGAATGCCAAATCCCAGGAGCATGTTTGATGTCATCACTAAGGTATCATTGTGATTACTGTGGCTGGACATGTTTCTGTTTGGTACAAGGTCACTGCAACATTAAAAGATTGTAGGATGAGAAAGTCAGGATCAGCCTTGACACACATCACCGGTGTTCATCCCTTTGTTCTTGCCTCTTTTGGGGAGCCATTTAAGTATGTTGACGTAGTGTTACTGGCTCCACCACTGTCCACCAGTGACAAGTCAACCTCTCCCACCTGGTTTCATCTGCCCATGTTCCTTATCTGGTTCCACATGTCACTTCTTCTTGCATATAGAGTGCACAGCCTAAAGTTGTCGGTCAACTTGTTCCATTTGATCATTTTGTTTGTGCACGTCGGGTTGATTGCATTAGTTGAAAGAGGGTGGACCATGTGAAGTTTGCAATCTCTCACCCCACCTACTACTTACATTGTCTCTACTCTCCCCTACCCTAAAGCCCCTGTCCCACTTACATGTCCCAGGCATGCTAATTATACGACCTCATTGTCGCGTTGAGGCGCGACAATCCC
Organism: Raja brachyura; assembly: GCA_963514005.1. The sequence continues at coordinate 84,426,317 of OY740784.1, forward strand.
GCGAAGGTCGTGCGCGTCTTCATGCGCCCGCACAGCCGTCTGGAGCGCGTGACGTAATTTGAAGATGGACACAAAATGCAGGAGTAACTCAGCAGGACCGGCAGCATCTCTGGAGAGAAGCAATGGGTGATGTTTCGGGTCGAGACCCTTCTTCAGTCTGAAAGAAGGGTCTTGATCTGAAACGTCATCCATTCCTTCTCTCCAGAGATGCTGCCGGTCCTGCTGAGTTACTCCTGCGTTTTGTGTCTATCTTCAATTTTCTTGGCACCGCTCTGGGAGTAGAAGTGGGGGTGGATCCGGATCCGCAAAGGCCGTGAGCCCCAGGCTGAGCTCGCTGACCGTTTGCCTGCTTCTGCTGCTGTTGGAGGTGAGACGTTGCATCGCGCCAGGGTCTTGGGCCTGTCCAACTTTGGGTGTCAGTTACACGACAGACCGGTGGCCAAGTACACGTAAGTGGGACAGGGCCTTAACTCACTCTATTTGCCTTTCCAAAAATCTGTTTCCACCTATCACCTACCAACTTTTGTGACAACACCCGCCCATTCCTCTATAATGCCCGTAAAAATTTGCCATTCCGCTTGTGCCAGCTTTTCATAAATCCCACTGCATACTTTCGATGTTACCCTAACTACATGGAAACTAAAAGGAAGGCCACCCTTGCAAAAAGATGCGTTAATCTTGGCTTGCCATTTCATGAACTTCTGTCCTTTGAAACACAAGCATGTGTCTGTTGATTCATGTCTTTGAGAGTGAGCCATGATGAAACATGCCAATTCTAGGACATTTGGCACTGCTTCAGGGCAGTAATTTGGTTCCCTGAAGCCTAGTAAAGTCCAAGGTTTGAAACACATGCAATATATACTCCTCGGACGTTGTCTGTTTTCAGTGTTCTCAGAGATTCATGTGCACCTCCTCCAAAATCTGATCGGTTGCATTAGGTGCTCACAAACTATCCTCCTCTTCATCGGCAGACCAAGCATTGATTATTTTGTGGAACATTTGTGGCACTTTGTCTGCAATGGCCATTTAGAGCTTCCCGTTGCATATCATATCAACTCCCCTTCTCATTCCCATACTGACCTTTCTGGCCTTGGCCCTCTCTACAGCCAGGGTGAGGCCAAATGCAAACTTGAAGACCACCAGTGTTTCATATTCCATTTGGGTAGCCTACAATCCAATGATATGACTATTGAATTTTCCAATTTAGGTCATAAGTGATAGGAGCAAAATTAGGCCATTCGGCCCATCAAGTCTAGGCCATTCCATCATGGCTGTTCTATCTCTCCCTCCTAACTCCAATCTCCTGCCTTCTCCCCATACAACTGTATTAATAAAGAATCTATCTATCTCTGCTTTAAAAATATCCATCAAATTTGCCTCCACAGCCGTCTGTGGCAAAGAATTCCACAGATTCACCACCCTCAGAATAAAAAAAATCCTTCTCATCTCCTTCCTAAAGGAATGTCCTTTAATTCTGAAGCTATGACCTCTAGTCTTAGACTCTCCCACTAGGGTAAACATCCTTTCCACATCCAATCTATCCAGAACCTTTCACTATTCAGTACATTTTAATGAGGTCCCCCATCATTCTTCTAAACTCCAGTGAGTATAGGCCCAGTGGCGTTAAACGCTCATCATAGGTTAACCCACTAATTCCTGGGATCAAGTAATTATGTAATCCACTCCCTCTGTTCCTTTGCCACTTTCGACGGTCCATCAGTTTTTCTCCCTTTGTTCATCTTCTCCATCCCTCCCCCATTTGTGAACTAGACATCACCCTCTCTATCTGGTTCTTCACCCACATACCTATCTACCTAAGATTTTTCTCTCTTTGTTCACTTTTCATATACCCTCCCACCTGATTTCATCTGCTCATCTTCCTCATTTGATTCCACCTATTACTTACCACTGGCTCTACTCTCCTCTACCCCACCTCGCTCTACATGCGTTTTAAAAAATCTGTGTCCACCTATCACCTACCAACCTTTGCTTCAACTCCTTCAACAGGGTGGCATGGTGGCGTAGCATTAGAGTCACTGTCTTGCAGCACCAGACTCCCGGGTTCGATCCTGACTACGGGTGCTTGTCTGTACGGAGTTTATAAGTTTTCCCTGTGACCTGCTTGGGTTTTCTACTGCTACACCACTGTGCTGTCCTAATGGGGCTGTTGACCTGAAACATCAACCATCCCTTTCCTCCACAAATGTTGCCTGATCTGTTTATATCTTGCAGCAGTTTATTGTTTGCTCGAGATTCCAGTATCTGCAGTCTCTTGTGTCTCCATTCCCAACAACCTACTTGATCTTCATATCCTGAGACCACGACTGACTACGTCTCTGAAAATCGCCCTTTCCTCTTCAATCATCCAATCAATAGACAATAGGTGCAGGAGTAGGCTACTTGGCCCTTCGATCCAGCACCGCCATTCAATGTGATCATGGCTGATCATCCCCAATCAGTACCCCGTTCCTGCCTTCTCCCAGTATCCCCTGACTCCGCTATTTTTAAGAGCCCTATCTAGCTCTCTCTTGAAAATATCCAGAGAACTTGCCTCCACCACCTTATGAGGCAGAGAACTCCACAGACTCACCACTTTCTGTGAGGAAAAGTGTTTCCTCGTCTCCGTTCTAAATGGCTTACTCCTTATTCTTAAACTGTGGCCCCTGGTTTTGGACTCCCCCAACATCGGGAACATGTTTCCTACCTCTAGTGTGTCCAAGCCCTTAACAATCTTATATGTTTCAATGAGATTCCCTCTCATCCTTCTAAATTCCAGAGTGTACTAGCCCAGCTGCTCCATTCTCCCAGCACAATCCTTCAAGATCTCCAGACATCTCACATATCCCTGATTTGAATCGTTCTTCATAAATTCTCTTGCCTTAATCTGCCTTGGCCTAAAGTTCTGGAATTTCCTCAACCCCCCCCCCCCCCCCCTCATCCAAAGCAGTTCCTTAAAATTAGCTATTTTGATCTTGTGCATTAATATTTCTTTATACAGGTTGGCGAACAGGTTTTGTTTGATAAGACCTGTTGGAACTTTGGAGCATTTTATTTCCAAAGAAGCACAATACATTTAAAAAAAATATATATATTGTGGCATCATACTATCACATGTTTAATCCCTAGATGGTGAATGAAGTGTTCTCTCTTTCTGGGAGGTGGAATCAGAAATATTGGGATCAATTCTGTGTTGATTTGTTCCAGAGCTTAGATCGTTGGATGTTGCGCACAATGGAATTGGGAGGATTCAGGACCCCCCCCCCCCCCGCAATCCTTCATGGCTGTACCTTGAATCTGAAGACCTGATTCAGACATTTTGTGGTCTCGATAAATTAAGTTTCCACCTTGTAATAAGCTGCATGTGCAGTTTTGTGCTTGTCTGGTAAATGAAGCCCTACCCCAGTTTTTTTTTAAAGCAGGATCTCACTGCATCATGCTGCCTCTCATAAAAAGGCTTAATTCTTAGCCCTGCCACATTTTATTCCACCCCGGGTAACTTGCACTGCAAGAAAAGCTCATGATATCTGAGGATTGCATCATGATGAAAGTGGAGAGAATCCTCCAAATTAATATAATGTGTAAACCTTGCTTTTCCACCTCTTTGCTTCAGAAAGGATTGTTTATGATGAATCTGTGCTAATTGTAGTTCATGGAAATAAACATTACTTCATTGGCACTGAGCAGTGAAGATTCTGCTGACTTTTCACTGAATTTTTGCACTCTCAACCGACAGCCTTTCTGATTTAAGGAAACCTCAGTTTATGGACATTTTGGAACCCTACAGCTTTCATTTCCCACGAATGTCCCACAATTCTCCTTTTGTAAAATCATGATGGACATGGATAAGATGGATGGTCGCAGTCTTTTTCCCAGGATAAGGGTATCTACAATTATAGGGCACAGGTTTAAGATGAGAGGGGAAAGATTTAAAGGGGACCCATGGGTCAGGTTTCTCATGTAGAGGATGGTGGATATATGGATATCTCTCCAGAGATAATTGTGGATATATGGATATTCCTTCTTTCCAGAGATGCCGCCTGATACGGTGGATATATGGAACCAGTTGCTTGACAAAGTGGTAGAGGGGAGTACAATTATAGTGTTTAAAAGACATTTGGACAGGATGGGGAAAGTGTAGAGGGAAATGGGCCAAATGTGAATGGGACTAGCCTAGGTAGGCACCCTAGTTGGGTTGGGTTGAAGGGCCTTTTTCCCCTGCTGTACATTTCTCTGACTCCAAGCACCCACAGTTAACCAGCTGATTGGCATGGTTTGTTGGCTTGGAAGCAGTTTACGCAGATGGTTTGCTTATGTAACCATAAATTGGGGGCACTCCCTAAGGATTTTCCGATCGCGACGAAACCGGCAGCGGGGGCCGCGCGGAGGTCGGGTGAGTGGCGCGAAGTTGGAACGAAGTCCTCAAGGTAAGTTTGCATTGACAGAGAGGGACACACAGAGAGGGGCACGGAGGCACACAGAGAGAGGGCCACGGAGGCACACACAGAGAGGGTCACGGAGGCACATATAGAGAGGGTCACGGAGGAACGACGTCGAGGCGGTGCGTAATGCTTCGAGGCGACTGCGGGCCGACAGGCTGTGTCTGCGCGGAATTTTTGAACATGGTCAGTTTTTCGGAGGCCCGCGCGATGTCGGGACCAGCTCCGCACAACTCTGCACGGCTCCGGCGATCGAAGTGGGACCGGCCCCGCGATCCCGCACGGCTCCGGCGGTAGGACAGTCCCTTTAACATGTGGAATTGTTGCAAGTTTGCCCGCAGGAACCGGTTCATGGGTAAAAAACAAAAATGTGGGATGGGACCGAATATTATTTCAAGCGCTTCATAAACAATCTCATCCAAGTGGACATGAGCTCTGCCTTAATGACTTCTGCCCTGGGCTGAAGTTGGAGGATATCTGAATGAGATTCACTGGAATCATTATGGGATTGTCCTGATTGTCCTGTTTATCCTGTGGCTAAAGAAATTACATTGATATTCTTTGGAGATTAGAAGAATGAGGGGTGATCTTATCGAAACATATAAGATGCTGATGGGGCGTGGCAGTGTAAAGGTTGATGTGTTTCCACTAGTGGGAGATTTTTGACCAAGTGGACATATTTACAAGATTAGGTGGCAATGGGGTGCATAGGATAAGCTTGCTGCAGAGAGAGAGGGTGGCGAAGTTCTGGAAATTACTTGTCTAGAGGGTGGTGTGAAGCAAAATCATTGCGGGATTTTCAAGATTGGGAAAATTAGGGTTATTTGGAACAGGTGCAGAAAAGAAGATGAGGCCTGGGGCAGATTAGCCATGATCTTATTGAATGACTGGCAGACTTGAGAGGCCAAGTGGACTATTCCTGCTCTGATTTTTTTCCTATGTTCATAGAGCTGGATACTGTAAAGACTGGTTTATAAGGAGTCCAATGCATCATTCCCCTTGTGTTCTGGACATCAGGGCATGCATCAGTGCTGAAGCAGCTGTACGATTTTGCTACACTAATGAGATACATTAGATAGAAGCTGAGAGATGTGGAAGCACCTGACAGACCTGCACAGCACAGACAGAGATAGAAATGGGCGCTGAGAGTAAGACATTTCATGGGACGTGGAGCTAGATGCATTTCGTTGTCTCTGTACTGTACACTGACAATGCCAATTAAAATTGAATCTGAATCTGAATCTGAATCTAGATAGGGACAGCTACAAAATGTAAAATCATGTGTGGGGCTAGCAAAAGCAATCTTTAGTGGCCACGTTCACAGGGTGGGCTAACATCTTGTGAATTGGGCCACTGCATATGCAAGTTTATTGGGCACCATGTGTGCTCTAAAGTCATTGAGGAAGGAAATACTAGGTTGATTGGCATAGAGACAGAACACAGCCTGCTCTTCCCAGTTCACCCTCGAGTATGACAGAAATCATCTTGTGTCTTACAGTTGGGGAATTTGACTTCTCAAAACAATTAAGCAACCTAATGTTAATGAGGTAACGCTTGCCAGACTGGGTCAAGAGCCAAAATGTGGCCGGCTCAAATGAACTAATTTTAAAGTCACTGTGAACTTACTCTTCTCTTTGACATACAATTTGCACGGGGACTGCTGTCGGGAAACAGTAACTTTGTGTTTTGCTCCTAAGCTGTTGATAGGGTCTGTCTGTGTGATCTTTGTAAGGAGATAAGGGCAGTGCGGACAGCTTAAAGCAGAGCTTGTTTACAACGAGGCAGGCGAAAACAGTCAGACATAAATTAGCGTTGACGGTTTCATGAAGCACAATAGGTTGATTGCAGATTCAATGTGACTACCCTGAACTGAGCGATGATCCGTACAGTATGCAAAACTCCCTTCCTTACTGGTCTGTGCCCACCAGCCTCCCAGCAACCTTCCCAAAGCCCTCAGCTACCGCTTTGAGTGGAACCAGAACTGAACATGCCATTGTTGTCTCCAAATTCCTTTTGACAACAATCACATTCTTTTAAAAACTTCGTAGATTCTACTTGTCACTGGTTATAAATGAATCTCTTGCTACCAAGCAAGCATTTTATATTTTCAAATAGTGGGAAGGTATACAACACCGTGACTGAAATACACATTTGTATTTAAAACCCATCTAAAATCAGAGCCATTAAATGATTCCTAATTTTTTTGGAGCATGTTGGAATTTTAACACTGGCTTCGAGTTTAACACAATTGTTTGCTTGGTGCACTGTTCCTGGATTCTCTATTGCTTTATCACAGAGCAAATATCTTGATGTAACATTTTCAGGCATGGTAATATAACAAGCAACATTGCTTGTCCAAATTAGCAACCAGTGGGTGCTTTGCGATGAAAATTCAAGTCCCCATTTAAATAAATGATATTTGTGCCATATGTTTATGTATAATGACTATTAGGCATGCAGTACTAATGATAGCTATTGTAGAAAACTCTAAATGATCATGACAATTATTTGCTTTAAAATTCAAGCATTTTATCTGCAAAGGAAATAAAATCATTCTTGATTGTATACAGAGACAGCACCTCAAAGCGCTTTGCACGAGGAATTAATTGTTTTCTGGAGCGCTTTCAATGTTGCAAAGGAACATGATATCTCATAAGACTTCAGTGAAAGTACTTTATATAATTTCTACTATGCAGTGAAATCGTGTCTGTTTCTGTGAAGCACTTGATGAGACAACAATTTATTCCTTGTGGGCCATGTGATTTGAAGCGACTGGGTAAACTGGTACTTGATCAGATTTTTACCTTAAAAAATAAGTGAACTATGAGCAACCAACGTATCAGAATAGGTATGCAGAGAACTATTTAATACTGTACATTAATAACCACGGTCCCATTGCTAATCCAGTATAGGGAAGATATATTCTGTTTTAATGATAACACCCGGAATATTTATTTGCCTCTTTCTCTCTCACTCTCTCTCTGTGCATTTTTCTGTTTGGACATCCCAAAGTCTATACTTGTTCTCTTCCTCTGAGATGTATTCAAGAGAGAGTTAGATATAGCTCTTAGGGCTAATGGAATCAAGGGATGTGGGGAGAAAGCAGGAATGGGGTACTGATTTTGGATGATCAGCCATGATCATATTGAATGACTATGCTGGCTCGGAGGTCCGAATGGTCTACTCGTGCACCTATTTTCTATGTATCCATGTTTCTATCAGAGAATTGTTACTTTAGACATTGAAAGTGTGCTTTATGGGCCTGTCCCACTTAGGCGACTCTTTAGGCAACTGCAGGAGACTATGCAGTCGCCACTGCAGGAGACTATGCAGTTGTCCAGGGTGGTTGCCCTGGAGTCGCGTTCATGGTTGTGTGGAGTTCCCGCATTCTGGAAACTAGTCGCGGCCTCATTATGGTCACCGCAAATTTTTCAACATGTTAAAAAATTAGCGGCGACTAGAATGAAGCCGCCGCCATGGAGAGTAGCGAGAATTCTCGTGCCGTAGGTGGGACGCCAGGAGATCCTAGTGGGTTGCCAGGAGGTCGAAGGTTCTCGTAGGTTGTGGCCAGTGCTTACCGGTGAATTTCATTGGCTCATTGGGGGAAAAAAAGTAGTTTTCAGAACCAAGGATAACTGACCAGTAATGTTAAATGTCCGCCGAGCTTCACAGCTGTGTATCTCTGGCTTCTTAAAAGTTGTCTCCTTTTCCCTTCATCTCCCCCCTTCACCCTCTCCCCCCCTTTTAAAGGACTTACCGTGCACTCATGTACACACACGCGTGTGTGTCTGTATCACCTTGGCCTTGCACGGTTTGAAATTCACTCAGACAGCGCTTGCCCTGTTCCTGCCTGCATAACGGAATGGTGAAGGAAGCGATGCGTGTGTGTATGTGTGTGTGTTCCACTCTGACAGTCGCTGTTCCAGTTGCCATTTTTTTCAAGTGATTGCCGGCGACTGTCAAGTTGCTTAAGTGGGACAGGCCCAATAGGAATTGGCCTTATTGTCATAAGAAGACTGGGATTCATAACGAGGATTCTCCTGTCCGTTTGTAATGGAGTGAGAGAATTGTCAAAAAAGGGGAAACTGAATGGAGAAATAATGTTCAGCGGTACCCATGCAGTTAGAGAATTGCTCTAAGAAAGTGTAATAAGATACCTGGTTCTTAATGCAAATATTTTACCATTATACTTCCATAATGCCTTTCCTGTTAATGCTTTCAAGTTAGCTTTGATGAGATCATGTACCATGTGGGGTCCATCCTTAATCAGTGCACCGACCAAAATGTGTGGGTCTTGACTGCAGAGCCGCCCCATTTCGCTATGGAGACGCTATTGGAGAGGATTTAGGGTCTTCCAAGTGGTCCATATATCTTCTACCCCAATTCCGCTCCCCCACAGGAAGTTGCTCAGCTGGACTTGTATCCATGTTGATCAACTCTTGGGCTCTGTGCTGTTGCCACAACTGCAATTTCTCCCAGGGTAGGGAGAGGAGGGAATGCAGCAGTTTTATTAGCCATCCAAGAATATTTGTTCATTTAATAAACAACGATGAGCGTCTAATACTGACGAATGCTGGCGTTAGGTCGCACAACTATGTGAACTTTCTTTCTCATCCTGCCCCATTGGCAAATAAATAATTAAAGTGTTTTGGCTCCAGATTATGGTCACAAACTATTGGTGAGCACCTAAGAGTTTGAGCGCCTGGAGCAGCTAGAGTTTGAAAGGAGCTTCTCTACAGGCTACGTCTCTTCCCAACAGAAGATATCAGCAAGAAAATTAGATCCCCATGCAGTGAATATTTTGAAGCACCTCAAGCAATAACAAGTGGACATCGGTCATTGACTTGTGGAAGCTGGTTACATACTACACAGTCTATGTAATGGCCAATAATCTATATGCTGAATCTATCTGAGTTGAGGAAGTGATAGTAATGATTGGTCAGAAGTGTTCATTGGCTTGCAAATGGAGAACATAGTGAAGTTAAAAGAGTACTTGTTTGTAATTTACAATCAAGTTGCAGAAATAATTGTGGAGTGGCATCTGAAAGAAATGGTGGAATATTGAAAAGGCATTTATGGCTTTTTTAAGGAAGCTTGCTGTTTAATGATCAGTTGCTAGAATGAAGAATTCCTTTCTTGCAAATTCCTGATTCACAGAAATAGATCCAAAGAATAAAGCGGCAGAAAACCTTAGAGCAACCAAATAAAATCCGATTTAGAAATTTGGTTAGAAATAGTTGCATATGCCTAAATTTCAGACCTCTGACATTTATAAAATAAAGAAAAATACCAACTGTACAAATGTAAAGTCGTTGACCTTCATTGTATATTCAATTATAAGGATTTTATTTTTGGGGCTATTTTTGCAATGAATTTTCCACTCCTGTTGTTCAATTACTGTTTGACCCTTCAGCAGAGATGTAAATTAAGTGACATTTCCTTGTTGTCCTATATTTAAAATGCAATTTTAGTTGTGGATCATAAATGATGATCTTCATTCTGGAGCTAATTTATTCATTCAACAATTCCCCCCAAGAAGTTCCAGCACAAGCCTCGAAAGCAAACTGAGCAGAAGAAATCAAAGTCGGCTGAATTTCTGATGGGTGAGCTTTGCTTGATGAGTTATTGCTCATAATTTGTGTAAGGATTAATTAACTAATTACAGACAAATGGCTGTAGGCTAAATTTTCTTCTTGCATGTCAGGGCACAGTTTGTAATTATTTTAATCATTTATTTTTTTAAGCTTCAGATTTAATTTTAACCTAATTGTGTTTTGGTGCCATTCGAGGATGATGTGTTTGTCTGCATATTTGATAAAGGAATGTGAAAGGAATTACAGGGAAAATATTTCCCTGGTTGTCATATGCATGTATTTTTGTGTAACGTGCAACCCTGACCCTCCTGGTTTTTTGACGGCTCGAGTAAAAGACGTCAGATCTGGAGCAGAAGGCATTGAAAATCCTGCTTTTAACATCAGTACAAGAAACCTTTCAGCATATCATGATTCAGCAGAAAAATAAATTAGACATAACAGACATGATAGTACCCTTGCAGCTCACCAACAAAAACTCCTGCTTCGAAAACCACTGATCAAGCGAGAGGTGAGGTTTCAGTCCTGATTAACCTCAAAGTGACTGACATGTAGTTTTGTTCTTGGTCTAAACCTCACATTCCGGTGTCTAAACCTTGCATTCCAACTTTGCGGGTTGGAGCACGTTCCATCAAAATCCGTTCTGTGAACAGCAAAAAAAAGAGAGCAAATCCATTTGGAACGAGAGATGCATCTCACCTGCAAACTTGGAGGCAAAAGCTCCATTGGAATGGTTGATCTTGAGTGCCTTCTCTTCACCCACTTAAACTAATTATTTTAAAAGGGACTGTGAATATAGTAATGAAAGTGGGCACCCTTTGGATGCCTGTATTTAACTTCACACACCTTTTCAAAGCACCTTAATGACAGAGCTTACCTCAGTTTTCCTTTTATTTTCAAGCTAAATCCCTTAATTATTTTGCCAAAATGTTCACCTCTGAGTGCTAAAAAGTGCAATCATTGGATTAAACAGGCTTATAGGTTCTAAAGAAAAATATGCTGTACTGTGACAGGTTATATGACGGCCTATATAAACCTTCAGATAAGGAGCCTACCTGGTAAATGATTTTGTACGAAGAGAAACCTATAATTTATTTTTTAAATGTTGCATTTGTTTTGGTGGCTTGAACAAAACACAGCAAATCATTAACGGCCAAATCATGCCAATCATTTTACAGTGCGCTTGTGTGACATCTCCCTCTTTTAAAAAGTCTCTTTTAAGAACAGAGAGTGTAGCCTATGAAATTTGTCACAGTTTTACACTCTTGTTGCCTGAGTAGTCAAGATAATATGCTTTCTTGAAGATATGTGTAGTGTGTATGTGCTTGCTGTTCAGTAGAATAATGGAGACCTCTTTCAAAGCAAAATGAGTAAAAAGTAGCAATATATAATCCTTCACAGGTGATCCTCAAGATTTAATATTATTTACAACACTGATCCATGCATATCGTTCAAAGTAAATCTACCATGTTGGAATTGCATTGCCATACTCTCCCCATGAAATTGCAGTGTGCAGAATATTGACAGACCTGATGTGAAGTTTTGTTAATAGCTCCATTACAGAGATCTCTGAAATAAATGATACAATATTATGCATAACTTGTATAATTTAACATGTATCTTGGTCTTTTCCAGTCATTTTCTTATCCCACAAATATATGAGGCTTTATTGTAATGCCGTTAAGAACTGCATTACATATAAACTGTGCTGAATTATTTTATGTAAATTATGTAAAAATGTTTTGTCATGGAAAGGGAGCATTTAAATAAAAACTGATACCGATGATGGTGAGTTGATGTAAAGATCCATTTGCATCACTTAAAACTTTCAGGAAATAAAAATTTGCCACCTCTACCAAATATGTGACTCCAGACCCTCAGTAAGATGTGTAGGAAGAATGTGTGAATGGACATTGCAAGTGTTTGATCATCATTAAACCTGGTGAAAAAGTTCAAGGAGAAAAATTAAATGTGGCCCAGCTATTCAGAAGAACCCATATGATAACAACATTTCTAAGCACCTTGATGATTGCACACGGATTAAACCTTTCACTGATCATTACATATCAGCATTTGGATTGCTTCTGATTTTATTGTTGACTTTAAGTTTATGTGGATCGTCTTAACGTCAGTTTAGTAAGAACTTAATGCCCTTCCTTTAGCCAATACAGTGTATTTTTTAAAGATATATAATTGACAGTATTCACCATTGATGGAATGTATTTTAAATAATCCAGCATGTGTATTATTTGAAATATTCACCTCCCTCTATTCATTGGACACAAGCTACAAAGTTACAGTGCTCTCCAATAAACAAAACAGTGTTGCAGGTTGGGACACAGCTAAACTAAACTGTAGATGGATAATGATCAAGCAGTCACTTGATTGACTTCACATCACCACCCTAAACATTCAAACCATCCACAAAAGCATGCAGTGGCTAGAATATGTACTGTCAGCAAAGTGCACTGTAATTACTCACCCAGGCTACTTCAACAGCATCTCCCAAACTTGTGACCTTTATCACCAAGAAGGACAAAGCCAGTAGGTTCATGGAATACCACTACCTGCAGGTTTCCTTCCAAATCACAGATCATCCTGACTCGGAAATGTGTCACCAGTCCCTCATCATCACTGTTCAAAGTCCTGGTGCATTACTCAGTGCATTGTGCAAATACTTTCACCAGCAATTCAATAAGGTGGTTCTCCATCAACTCCTCATGGAGATTAGGGATGGGCAATAAAAATAAGCCGTGTCAATGATGCCCATCAAATTAAAAACAACCCCACAGTATCGCTGAAGACAAACATGGCATCACAATGCTGGATGCAAGATCAATACATTCTTCAACTTTCTCTGCAGTAGGTGAGGTGGATTATCTGCCCTGAATGCCAAGGCTACTAGGGAATCCTGTGGAAATCTTACATGCCAGGCCTGGGGTAATCCTAAATTGGTAGTAGCATCTGCTGTCCTTGGTCCTCTGCTGTGGCTGTATGCGCTGCTTTGATAAACTTCTCAACCGCCCTCAGAGGGCGGCAGAGGCAGGTTCTCTGGATGCTTTCAAGAATGAGCTAGATAGGGCTCTTAAAAATAGCAGAGTCAGGGGATATGGGGAGAAGGCAGGAACGGGGTACTGATTGGGGATGATCAGCCATGATCACATTGAATGGCGGTGCTGGCTTGAAGGGCCAAATGGCCTACTCCTGCACCTATTGGCTATTGTCTATTGAAGTTTGGGGTAGTTAGACACAAAGCTGAAGTAACTCAGCAGGACAGGCAGCATGGAGAAGGAATGGGTGACGTTTCGGTTCGAGAAACCTCTTCAGACAAGTTTGGGGTAGTGTGATCTTCTGCAACCTTTGTCACTCTTTGGCAGAGAAACCTGCGCTTGAGCCCGTGTAGGTCTGAACCTGGGATCAACATGGCATTCTCTGTTCTACTGGTCGGGGGATATTGGCTTCTGGGTGAAAGGGAAATAAGTTTGTTTTTATTATTTCCTTAGATTACCTTCAGTGGTTACAATTGCTTTTGTGGTAGGTAGATTTTTCTTTATCTTTTCAAGGTAGAAAAGTAAAAATTAACAAAATATTTTTAACAGAATGTTTGTGATTTAATTTTATATAATGGTGTGTTATTGAGCATTTGTGACTAAAGAGTTGATCACAAACATTCATATGTTGCTGTGTTTCAAGGTGGGGCCACACTGATTGTCGGAGCTATAGTTTGACTCTGGCTGGACTAAGACCACTCCTGCAGTGCAGGGAGGCAGTGTCCTCCCAGGAGTCTGTGTTTTTCGGACCATCATCTGGCCTGTGGGCTGGCAGCCATTTATGGCCAATGGAAGACATTTCCAACTCCCATTCTCTCCTGGTAAATAGACTTGACTTTCTGCTTAGTTTTATATACATAATGGCGAACCGTTACAACAAACAACACAAAATATGCTGAGAGACAAATTTGTCTTTGGTTGCTGATGCAAAATATGTACAAATGTAACATCTGCCAGTTGTAATTCTCTCCACACCTTTATTTCCATTGACCTGAGGCAGTCAATGAATTTGCACATTTACTCCAAGCTATCAGGGACATTGCCATTTTTGTTACTTCCTTTTTATAGTCAATTACATTTTTCTTTTTATACCTAATTCTCAGATGCAGAAATGCATTTCTGAAGGATTAATAGAGGGTATGTCACAGTCAGCAGTGTTCTGCATTTAATGTTGCCACAGGAAAGGTGTATAAGTGCCACATCATCCCCTGGCAGTCCCAGGCTGTGTTTATACAGTTAACATTCTAGGCTTGTGAAAAGTGACAATCTCAGTGGCGAGACAGCTTTGATATGATTTCTGTATGATGCCACGTAAGACCCTTTGGGCTTTACACTTTATAATGTCTGACTTCTATACTGTGTCAAATTGAGTTGATGTGGTGCTTAGGCAGTTCATTGGTCCTCCTAGACAATGTGAAATCTTAAATCCAATAGACAATACATGCAGGAGTAGGCCATTCGGCCCTTCGAGCCAGCACCACCATTCAATGTGATCATCGCTGATCATCCACAATCAGTACCCCGTTCCTGCCCTCTCCCATATCCCCTGACTCCGCTATCTTTAAGAGCCCTATCAAGCTCTCTCTTGAAAGTATCCAGAGAACCGGCCTTCAATGCCCTCTGAGGCAGAGAATTCCACAGACTCACAAAAAGTGTTGTGTGAAAAAGTGTTTCCTCATCACCGTTCTAAATGCCTTACCCTTTATTCTTTAAACTGTGGCCCCTGGCTCTGGACTCCCCCAACATCGGGAACACATTTCCTGCCTCCAGCCGTATCCAAACCCTTAATAGTCTTTTATGTTTCAACTAGATCCATCCTTGTAAATTCCAGAGTATACAAGCCCAGCCGCTCCATTCTCTCAGCATATGACAGTCCCGCCATCCCGGGAATTAACCTTGTGAACCTACGGTGCACTCCCTCAATAGCAAGCATGTCCTTCCTCAAATTAGGGGATGAAAACTGCACTCAATACTCCAGGTGTGGTCTCACTAGGGCTCTGTACAACTGCAGAAGGACCTCTTTGCTCCTATACTCAACTCCTCTTGCAATGAAGGCCAATATGCCATTCAATTTCTTCACTGCCTGCTATACCTGTATGCTTACTTTCATTGACTGATGAACAAGTACCCCCAGATCCCATTGTACTTCCCCTTTTCCCAACTTGACACCATTTAGATAATCTGCCTTTTGCTATCAAAGTGGATAACCTCACATTTATCTACATTAAACTGCATCTGCCATGCATCTGCCCACTCACCCAAGCTGTCCAAGTCACCCTGCATTCTCATAGCATCCTCCTCACAGTTCACACTATCACCCAGCTTTGTGTCATCTGCAAATTTCCTAATGTTACTTTGAATCCCTTCATCTAAATCATGAATATATATTGTAAATAGCTGCGATCTCAGCACCGAGCCTTGCGATACACCACGAGTCACTGCATGCCATTCTGAAAGGGACCTGTTAATCCCTACTCTTTATCACCTGTCTGCCAACCAATTTTCTATCCATGTCAGCACTCTATCCCTAATACCATGTGCCCTAATTTTGCCCACTAATCTCCTATGTGCGACCTTATCAAATGCTTTCTGAAAGTCCAGGTACACTACATCCACTGGCTCGCCCATGTCCATTTTCCCAGTTACATCCTCAACAAATTCCAGAAGATTAGAGAAACATAATTTCCCCTTCGTAAATCCATGCTGACTCGGACCAATCCTGTTTCTGCTATCCAAATGTGCCGCTATTTCATCTTTTTTATTGACTCCAACATCTTCCCAATCACCGATGTCAGGCTAACTGGTCTATAATTCCCTGTGTTCGCTCTCCTGCCTTTCTTAAAAAATGGGATATCATTAGCTACCCTCCAATCCACAGGAACTGATCCTGAATCTATTGAACATTGGAAAATGAACACATGTGCATCCACGATTTCTAGAGCCACTTCCTAGGGTAGTCTGCATCCCACTGTACCCTGGGATGCAGACCATCAGGCCCTGGGGATTTATCAGCCTTCAGTCCCATCAGTTTACCTACATCATTTCCTGCCTAATGTGGATTTCCTTCAGTTACTCCATCACTCCAGATCCTCTGGCCATTAGTACATCAGGAAGATTGTTTGTGTCCTCCGTAGTGAAGACGGATCCAAAGTACCTGTTCTTCTCATCTGACATTTCCTTTTCAGTCTTCAAAGGGTTCAACTTTGGTCTTAACTATTTTCTTTCCTCTTCACATACCTAAAGAAGCTTTTACAATCCTCATTTATATTCTTGGCTAGCTTACCTACGTGCCTCATCTTTTCTCCTGTCATTGTTGTTCCACTATCATCCATGCCAGGGTATCTTTCCAGTCAACTTTGGCCAGCTCCTCCCTCATGGCTCCATAGTTCCCTTTGTTCAGCTGTAACATGGACACCTCTAATTTACCCATCTCCCTCTCCAATTGTAGATTAAACCTGACCATATTATGGTCATTACGTCCTAATGGCTCCTTAACCTCAAGTTCCTTTATCAAATTCGGTTCATTACACAACACTAAATCCAGAATTGCCTTCTCCCTGGTAGGCTCCAGTACAAGCTGCTCTATGAATCTATCACAGAGGCACTCCACAAACTCCCTTTCTTGGGCTCCAGTACCAACCTGATTTTCCCAGTCTACCTGCACGTTGAAATCTCCCATAACAACCGTTGCATTACCTTTACCACATGCCAATTTTAATTCTTGATTCAACTTGCACCCTATATACAGGCTGCTGTTTAAAAAAGAAAACAAAGTGTTGAGACTGCTCAAGTTCCGCAGACATCTGAGATGTAATGACCAGGACTGGAGCTTGATAGAAGAAATCAGCTAGGTGCCAAGCTTCTGCATACACAGATAATTAATCTCCATAGAAGCTGCAGACCATTCTTTGTTACCACCAGTCTTATAACACAAGTAAAATAGTAAGATTAAACAAGAACTTACCAGTTTGAAGTTTGATCTTTATTTTATGAGGAGTTGCGATGAGGGATTTCGTGAAGACCCCGCCAGGCACGCATGCGCGACATTCTTCAAAGCAGCGGTGTGGAATCACAGATCACAAACCGAAGATAGTAAGATTAAAACTTGACCATACCAGTTGAATATTTAATAGAGGGTTGGGAGCGGAGGGCACGAAATCCCTCATCGCAACTCCTCATAAAATAAAGATCAAACTTCAAACTGGTAAGTTCTTGTTTAATCTTACTATTTTACTTCGGAGTCACGTGAGTGACTTCGTGAAGATTTCAAAGCTCTGTGATTACATGCCCTGGACCACGCCCATGCTCACACACTGCCGTAATTCTGATGGAGGAAGTATGTTAACGTATTTCAGACTTGAACAAGCTGAAAAATAATAACATTTGTTAATACAACAATAACCCCCTGAACTCGGGGACAAACGTTTAGAGAACAGCACTTAAAACTGAATCCGCCAACGTTGCGGGAGCGGTTATAAATCAGTTATAAACCCGCTGAAGTGTAGATTCACTGGCCCAGCTCGCTATTGCGAGGCCAAAATCCATGAACACCGCCATAGTCCTTGCCACTGATGTGGATGCAGCCCTGATAGAATGACATTTAAAATATTAGTGTCTTACCTGCTGCACCGAATACCACCTCGTGTCATCTGGAGATAGTCTGCACAATCACCCTGTGACGTGGGTTTCCATGGCTGAAACAGACCCGTCTCCATACATCTGATGCCCATTTGCAGACGTGTAGTCCCAGGTCTGTGTAGTGTAAGTAATTCTTCTATAAAGAAGTTACCTTATTATGGTCCGGTCATTCTATCCAGGTTTAATTCCTGTAAAGTCAGGACCTGTTGAGCTGTGTTCAGTGCCATTACCATAACCACTTTGAAGGTGAGCAAGACCATCTGCATCATGGGCGACCAGCTCCTGAGGAAGGTCAACACTACCTCATCACAGTCCAATCTAGCGATAGGACGACAATGCACTCCTGGCACTGTAACTGAGGGACACATCCTAATGATGACCCATGAGTATACCAGCAGCTTGGAGAGTATAGCAGATATGTAGATGGTCTAGGTCCGACTACAGAAACCTCCCATATCCTTATGTAGGCGAGGTACTGCTTCCTACTGGACTGTCTCTGCACGATGCTGTTTGACATCCATCGTCCTTTATGTTGCAGAGCCTGGTTGCGTATCCTGCAGCACCTGTCTGATGAAGCAGAATGGAGAAAGCATAGAAACCCCGCATTTCTCCCCAATGTAGTGAAAACGCGTCCATCGCCACTGCCCCAGGATCTAGTTCTCAAGACATATGTTGGTATCCAATGGCTGAACCTGGACGCAAAGAGGTCGAAATCTGGTATTCCATATTAGGCTATAATTTTAGCAGATATTTGGAGGTTCAATCTACTTGATGTCGTTATTAATACTTGTGACCTGGTGTCCGCCACTATATTGAGCTGATCCAGAAGGTACATAGCTGAACCCAATTCTTTCAATCCACCAGAGCCAAATTAATGTTTCCAATTCATCCCAAGATATTAACTTGACACCACCCATAAGGTTTAATATGCCAACTCAGTGGTATTATTTTGGAAGACGAACATACGTATGCTGCAGATTAGTGCATTAATGCGCAGCCCGTGACATGCTCCAAGCATATCTAACAGTTTATACCTAGTGATTGAAGAAAGTAGAATCATGCAATCCCATTTGCTGCCCCAACTGGAATGGTGTCAGTAGTTCCCCAGCCCTTGGTGCTTGCGTCGGTTTGTAACGCGACTACTAGGTTTGATGTAATGATGGGATTTAACAATCACAATCATTGCTAATCCACCATTGTACCTCAATTATGCTGTGATTGGCAGTTGCATAAGCTCGTAATTGTCCAGCATTCGCTATACCTGCCGAGATTTTGCTTATTCACCCAAGCTTTGATAGCGTAACGACCCAATTATGTGGCTGGAATGTAGCTCCAATTTACCCATAGCTTAGCAGCATGTCGAAAGTCAGTTCCCTGGCGCAAGCAAGGCTGTTACATGCATCTATTATGTCTATAGCTCTGTTCCCTGGATAGTGACAAACAGAGCCCCAGAATGTATGTACCTCCCCCCTACTTGTGAGGTTATGCATGCAGCACTTCCAAGAGAACCAGGCCCCCTTACCTCCATGGTTACCGGCGGGCCTGACGTTCTGGTTTCTAGTATTCCGTCTTTGCTGGGTGCTGCTCAATCGCCTCGGTAAATCCTTGTTCCTGCAGCTGGTGTGTGGTGAGGTAGTCTATGCTGGCTCTGCCCTAACAAGGCTTCTGCTGTTGGGGAGCTGGTGCAAATGTGTTCTTGATGGCCTCGTCATTGACCTGCTTGGGCAGGTCCTCCCCAAACAGCTGTCTTGGTGGTGTGGTGGAGGTAGGACCCAACCCAGCGAATGCAGGGTTAATGTCGGGCCGGATGGAGCTCTGACTAAAACAGTTTCCCGAAGTGGGCTACACAGGAGGGCTAGAGCATCCTGCTGCTCTGCGGATGCACCTGTCCCATCGAGGGTCCTAACGAGCACCGTGATGCCCGACGCCAATAGCTTCAGAATTTCCTGCCTCTTCATCTCTTGTGCCCTCGCATTGGAACTAATGTTCCCTCAGATGGCTGAGTCGACCCTCGGGACGTTCCGGGGAACACAATTTCCAGGATCCTTGTACTTCTCCATGGTTTCTGAAAGCACCTGGTCTTGGAACTGGTGTGTCGTCAAGAAATTAATACTTACTGCCAATGTAGAGTGCAGCGGTACCCCTGAATACAGGTTTCAGATTTTTGACACTACCTCCAATTCCTTCTTCTGGATCGAGAGCAGTGGGCTCTTCTGCATTGAAGGTGGCGGTCATGATCCGACTCCCAGACCGCTGAGACTCCTACTCCTGCTCTTGCCGATCCAGGTCCTGCTGATATAGTTGCTCCACCATTAGCTCCATCCTAGCCATGCGACCGCTGCCGCTACACACGGACAACAGGTCGACTTCCCCAGGCCCTGATGAGTCGCTGGGGCTTCTGCCAGTAGGTCACACCTCAACGAAGTGGCTGACAGGTACTCGTCAGCACCCGCTCCTGCGGGGCTGAACGACTTCCGCACGGACAACCCGCTAGCCCGGCATCCCTCGGACCTTAGCGGCCTCTCTACCTGACGAGCAGGCAGAGGAAAGGAGTCGGAACCGGTCCCCAATACCGGCTCCGTGGTCCGTGCAGGCACACCGTCACCCTCACCCCCAGGGGTCTGTGACGGCGCTTGGCTGGCTTTACCCGCAGCAACGGGATTGCCCAACCGTATTCTGCTGCCACCGGTCTGCGCTCCGGCAGCCTGTTCCGGTGCAGTACTGGTACCTCCTGCTCCTGCAGGGTGTACGACTCCTGCACGGACATACCGCTAGTCCGCCGTCGTTCGGACCTAAGCGGCACCTCTGCCTGGTGGGAAGGCAGAGGCAAGGATCGGTACCGGTCCCCAATACCGGCTCCGCTGTCCGTGCAGGCTTGCCGTCACCCTTAACCACACGGGTCCGTGAGGGCGCATAGCCGGCTTTACCCGTAACAACGGGGTTGCCCAGCCGTAAACTGCTGCCACCGGTCTGCGCTCCGGCAGCCTGTTCCAGTGGACACCGGTACCTCCTGCTCCTGCAGGGCTCCCCAACTTCCAGCAGGTCCATCACCGGCTCGCAGTCTAGCAGGTTACCCCCGGCGGTATGTCGATGCCTCCCGCTGCAGCGGGGCATGACCTGTGCGCAGCTCTCCCCCATCTCTGAGACCTGCATAGTAGGAGAGACAAAACGAGCCACCGAGCGGGTCACACGTTTACGCACCTTTGCCCCACAGTCACTATGCTTAGGTGAGAGTGGTAGGGAGTCCAGGTCTTGCCTACCCTGGTCCCACGCGGTGCTCCACCATTTTGCGGCCCCATGGTCAGCCGTGGTGGAGAGACGGGTCCTGGCTGCGCAGGGCTCCCCGACCTCCGCATTCTTCTAGAATGGTGGCCGCTGATTCCCATCTGAAGTCGCACGGCCTTTGGAGACCTGCTTCGCTGTCTTCATTCTGGTCTCCATCCATCTGTAAGCAAACTCTAATACAGACGCTTAGCTATTCAAGGTTAGTATCTTACCTGAGGTTTTTTTATTTATTTTTTATTTATTTATTTATTTTTATTTCTTTTTTTTTATTTTTTTTATTTATTTATTTTTTTTTTTTAAAGTATGGTGACCAGCCTCTCATGCTTAAATAACTTTTATATGCTGGCAGTCTGAACCTCTTGAAGACAATGCATACCCTGGAGCAG
Organism: Raja brachyura; assembly: GCA_963514005.1. Next base: position 84,447,703 of record OY740784.1, read on the forward strand.
CAGGGCACTTGAATGTAGACAGGCCACAGAATCCCTGCAGCTGCAGTGTGGAGTCAGGCTGCCTTTGCTTGCAAGCCTGCTGCTTCCTGAATGCCAGCAACCCGCAGAAACCCCTGCGGGCTGCGGTGTAGAGTCGGGCTGCCGTCCATGGCAAGCACTGCAAGCCCTACTCCACATGCACACCGCCAGCCCGCAGTATCACCCCCGCGGGCTGTGGTGTAGAGTCGGGGCTGCCGCTCTGCCGTTAACTTCTGACGGCGAGCCTGCAAGCCCCACTCCTACATGCACACCGCCAGCCTGCGGTGTCCCCCGCGGCTGCAGTGTAGAGTCGGGGCTGCCGCTCTGCCGTTTCTAACTTTGAACGGCGAGCCTGCAAGCCCCACTCCTACATGTACACCGCCAGCCCGCGGTGTTCCCCACGGGCTGTGGTGTAGAGTCGGGGCTGCCGCTCTGCCGTCGCGAACTTGAGACGGCGAGCCGGCAAGCCCCATTCCATTTCGTGCCGCCAGCCCGCGGTGTCCCCTGCGGACTGTGATGTGGAGTCGGGCTGCCTCTGCCGTCCTCCGCCGGCGAGTGTGTGAGCCCGGACCCTCCTGGGTCAACGGGCTTCCCGACTCCAACTATCGGAGCCGCCGCTGACTGCCGCAGCAGCCAGATCCGACGCGGCCGCGAGACCCTGCGACAGGGCCACCTAGAAGAAAAAGACCGCAGGTTAGTGTTTTACTTACCTGCAGGTCCCAGCAGTAGAGGAGCAACGCTCCTCCCTGCCTGTCGCTCGCATGCGGTCGACGATATGTCGCGCATGCGTGCCTGGCGGGGTCTTCACGAAGTCACTCACGTGACTCCGAAGTAAAATCAGGAGCGTTTCTGACCAATATAAAGTCTCAACAAATATTTAATATTCATAATGACACACACATTATGGGAATGGAATCCTTTCCTGGTTTAGGGTATTAAAATGCTCTGGTAATAAACTAGCAATGCTCATAAATCCCAGTATGTGAATCGTCAATGTCTCCTGATGAAAATAATGTATTCACGTGTATATAGTTTTCTTTGTGATGTGGTGGTGGGCAGTGAACTGAGCGACATAGTAGGGTTCTGCTGGGGTTGCCAGGAAAGTATTCTGTGATGAAGACATTGAGAGCCAATATGAATTAAATACCCACGGAGAGAATAGTTCAGGCATGAGAGCGTGGTTGAAAGATGCAGCAGCAGAATCTCAACTTTGACAACCCTGGAAAACCCGAGTGTGTGTATACATTGGCCATCAGAAAGTTCTGGGTGGGATGTGGTGTCGCGAAGACTCTCTGGGGAGGGCTCTGCACTGATGGTCCCTGACAGATCCTGAATGGCTCGCTATGACCAGAACAATGCCTGTAGTAACGCAGAGCTACCAGGGATGTCAACACTGAGCCACCATTTGAATGAATAACAGCAGCAAAATGCTGGAGGAAACGTCACTGTTAGTTTAAACAAACTCTGCAGACTCAGGACGTCTGCAGTCATCTCTGAAGCTGCCAGTCCGTTTTCTTGATATCAGCAGAGTGTCCGTATAAACAATGAGAAAAGCAACATGTATACTAATATTATGCCAATATTGAGGTTGGCATTGCTGCCGCAGAAGGTGACAGACTGATGAGGCTCAGTCATGGAGTGATATAGCTTGGAAACAGACCCTTCTGTCCAACATCCCCAAACTGGCCAACATGTCCAAACAACACTAGTCCCTCCTGCCTGTGCCTCCAAACCTGTCCTATCCATGTACCTGTTTCTTAAACGTTGGGTTTGTCCCCGCCTCAATTACCTCCTATGGCAGCTTCTTCCACACACCCACCCCCCTTTGTGTGAAAAAGTTACCCCTCAGATTCCCATTAAATCTTTCCCCCTTAACCTTAAACCAATGTCCTCTGGTCCTCAATTCCCCTACTCTGGGCAAGAGACTCTGTGCATCAACCCGATCTATTCCTCTCATAATTTTATACACCTCTATATGATCATCCCTCATCCTCCTGGGCTCCAAGGAACACAGTCCCAGTCTACATACTTCGTAAATCTTCTCTGTACCCTTTCCAGCTTGACAACATCGTTCCTATAACATGGTGCCCAGAACTGAACACAATATTTTAAATGCAGCCTCACCAATGTCTCACCAACAACCGCAGGGCAACTTATATACTCTGACTGAAGAAGACCAATGTGCAAAAAGCCTTTTTGACCACCTGATCTACCTGCGAGTCCACCTTCAAAGAACCATGCACCTGCACTCCCAGATCCCTCAGCTTTAAAACACTCAGAGCCCTACCATTCACTGTGTAGGGCCTGCTCCTGTTAGACTTCCCAAAATGCAACACCTCACATTTCTCTTCAAATTGAATAGAATTGGTTGCGGTTCAGTGATGGGAGCTCCAATTTACATGGATATGGATGAAATGGGTATTATAGGAATGGTGATGCCATTATTTGTGACTGGCATTAAACTGTCATTTACTAGTATCATTGGAAGTGAATCCAATGGTGGCACTTCTGAGGCAGAAAGTTTTTGTATCAAGTTCCTCTCCAGAAACCGAAGCACAAAAATCTGATGGAGTCCTGCACAATCGGCGTTGCAGTACTTTAGGTGAGAAGTTGCACTGAGACATAGGATGTCACCTGAAGAACATGTAAAGGACTCCATTTTGAAGGAAATCCTAGACTAGTAACTTGCATTTATCTGTAAGATTAATGGCAGATGTTTTGATCTTTATCACAATGCAGTTTGTGGGAGTTTCCTGCCCTCATTTGACAGGTGGCTTTCTTGGATTAAAACAGTGACTCATTGTTCATACAGAAAGGAAACATGTCAATTGGCGCACCATGTCGAGTGGGCACCAATTTGCATTTACCCCATCTTCCAGCACTTGGCCCGTAGCGTTCAGCGTCAAGGGATTCAAGAGGTCATCCAGACACTTCAATACTGTCAGTGACTCTGCTTCCCTGCTTTCTTGGTCTGTGTATTCTGATTATTAACTATTTTCTGGGTGAGCAAGATCCCCTTCGGTTCCCCTTTAAATCTTCCCACTTGCCCTGAATCAATGTCCTCTAGGTTTATCTACCCCTGATGTGGGGAAATGTTTCCTGCAGTCTACCCTGTCTTAACTCTTCTTAATTTTACATCACGTCCGTTATTAATCTTTTCCACTGCAATGACATGCTTAAAAGTTATCCTTTAAAAGTATATAATCGTTTCTGAAGGGTTGTGGAATTTTTTCAGAAATAGATGAGAAACGCAGGTCCTATTTTGTAATTTATCTTTCCTCCCCGACTCCTTTCTCTACATTGATTGCCACTACTGATGAAAACGTTAGTGTTGCTTTTCTCTCCACATATGCTGCCTGGCTCATTGAGCATTATTGATGCTTTACTTCACAATTCCAGCATCTGCAGTATGTTGTGCACTCTGGGCAGATCAGCGTGCTCGATGCGTGAATCTAGGGTCCCCTGTTAGGGTATTCCTGCGGTAGTTAAAGTAGAGGTGGTGGCATGGGCTTCTGCGAGCTATATTCTGTTGTCACTTTCAGTAGAAGAAATTGAATTGAGCATTGGACAATACTTTTGTCTGACGTATAATGAAGACAAAGTTTTCAATTTTAACCAATGAGAAAATTCCGAAGTGGTGCTTGAATAAGCCAATGTCTCATTTGGTTGAAGATATTAAAAAAAAACTGCAGATGCTGACATTTTGTTTTGAAGATGTGGCGTGGAAACGGGTCCTTCAGCTCCCCGAGTCCGTGCTGACCATCAATTTATGTATATTTTATGTTATGTACGTTTGCTCATGTGTATGTACCTGAGGTGCTGCTGCAAGCAAGATTTCACTGTGCCTGTATCCCACCATATTTATGTGCATACGGCAATAAAGTGGACTTGACGTGATGATAGTGGGGACAGAGTGAAGCTCGGGTGAACATGGGCCAGGAAATGAATGTCCTCGTGATTACATCAGAGAAAATGAAGCCTGTTGGAGAAGGATTTTGATCATGAATAGAATAAGTAGCTACAGTATTTTTAAAGACATTCTCACAGGTACAGTACATAGATGGGAAAGGTTTAAAGGAATGTGGGCCAAATGCAGGCAAATAGAACTGGTTTAGGTGGGCACCACTGTTGCATGAATATGTTGGGCCAAAGCCATATGACTCTATGATTCTATGATTTTATAAATTTGTTCTGCTGATGCAATTAGGGACCGTGTTGACCGTGTTTGTATTTATTAAATGGTGTAAGATTTGATAACGACGATATTCAAAGGGACCTGGTGTGCTTGTATTCAAGTAAGCATGCTTGGGTAAACGTGTACCTACTGGAAGCATTAAAGAGGGTAAAAGGTATATTAACTTTGATTATGAGAGGTTTTAAATATAATAGGTAGGAGTCATATTGCAGTAGTTTGGTGCTCTGCCAAGGCAGCCTCTAGAGCACTGTGTACAAGTCTAGGGCTCCTTACCTGACAATGGATGTACGTGCATAGTGCAATGAGGTTTCACTAGACTGGTTCCAGTGTTGGCTGGTCAACAAAATAGAGAGGGTACAGAGGAGGTTTACTCGAATGTTGCCTGGGTTTCAACAACTAAGTTACAGAGATAGGTTGAATAAGTTAGGTCTTTATTCTCTGGAGCGCAGAAGGTTAAGGGGGGACTTGATAGAGGTCTTTAAAATGATGAGAGGGATAGACAGAGTTAATGTGGACAAGCTTTTCCCTTTGAGAATAGGGAAGATTCAAACAAGAGGACATGACTTTAGAATTAAGGGACAGAGGTTTAGGGGTAACATGAGGAGGAACTTCTTTACTCAGAGAGTGGTAGCGGTGTGGAATGAGCTTCCAGTGGAAGTGGTGGCGGCAGGTTCGTTGGTATCATTTAAAAATAAATTGGATAGGCATATGGATGAGAAGGGTATGGAGGGTTATGATATGAGTGCAGGCAGGTGGGACTAAGGGAAAAAAAGTTGTTCGGCACGGACTTGAAGGGCCGAGATGGCCTGTTTCCGTGCTGTAACTGTTATATGGTTATATTATATGGTTATTGCATAAACTATTAAGCCAACTGAGACTCTTCTCAGGTTTAGAAGAATGAGAGCAGATCTCATTGAAATATATAAAATTCTTAAAGTGCTTTGCAAGCCAAACTCAGTGATAATGTAGACACAAGGAACTGCAGATGTTCCTTGCAAGCGAGGAAGGAGAAGAAGAATGAACTTTTATCACCGACCTGCGGTTATGAATTATTCATCAAGAAAGAGGGGCAATAATGGACATGTTGTTATAGTTTGGTATTAATTAGTAAAATTTCAATTGTCCCCCTAATATAGTATTACTTATTATAATATTAATTATAATAGAAATTAATAACTAGTAATTAGTAATTAGTAATATGAATAATAGAAATAATTACTAAGTACTTAAAGTTAGTACCCCACCCCAATATACACAGCATTATAGACAGGAGCTGGAACATTTAACATCTTTTTTTAAAAAAAAACGGAAGTCAGTAGATTAATAGCCACGCTAGTGTGGCTCTCACTAATGCACACTACACAATATATCAGTGTAGTTTCTTTTTTTTCTGGGCACCCTGTTAACACCCTTTTCTCTTTTTTTAATTACACTTTGTATTTTTTCTTGTATATTAAATATTTGATTTATGTTATATATTATATGAATGTAGTTATGAGCGATATAATTGCTTTAAGAAGATATGTATATGGATTACTGAGGATAGAAATTCTCATCGGGTTGGCGTTTGGGTATACCGCTGGGCTGGAGGGGTCGAGAAGGCTACTCCAAAAAAAACCACCCTAACAGTAAAATGCAAGACATGAATGTGAAGACTGGGGGGGGTGGAATTACCTTCTGTAGTTGGAATGTTAAGGGAATTAACGAACCAATTAAAAGGGGAAAGATGCTAGCACAGTTGAACAGATTGAAATCAGACGTGATCTTCCTTCAAGAGACTCATCTTAAAAGAGATGCTCAATATAGATTAACAGCAAAATGGATTTCCAAGGTATATCACTCTTCATTTATACACAAATCTAGAGGAGTTGCAATAATTATCCGTAAAGGTATACCTTTTAAACAAAGTTCTATAATAGAGGACAAAGAGGGTAGATATGTAATAATTACAGGGGAATTATATTCACAGAAAATAATTTTGGTGAAAATATATGCCCCTAATTTTGATAACCCACTATTTTTTAAGAAAATATTTAATAATATTTTTTAAGAAAATATTTAATAATATTCCTATCTCCACTCAATATAATTTAGTTATTGGGGGTGATTTTAATTGCACCTTAGATAGCTACCTAGACAGGTCTTCTACAAAAAGGAAAGCTACCTCTAATTCAAGTAAACATAAATTCTTTTATTAATACATCGAATGTTAAGGATATTTGGAGACTAGATAATCCATCCGGACGAGAATACTCGTTTTTTTCGCCCGTATATGGAACCTATTCTAGGATAGATTATTTTTTAATAGATTCAAAATTACTACCTTTTACGTATGACGCAAAATATCATAATATTATTATTTCAGATCATGCGCCACTAACATTCAAGATAAAACTAAAAGATATACTTAATAAAACAACTACTTGGAGATTTAATCCTCAGATATTAAAGGATAAGGACTGTTGTAAACATGTAATGGAACAGATTAAACTATTTTTTGAAACTAATGACAAACCTGAGATTTCACCATCGTTACTCTGGGACACATTTAAAGCATTTATGCGTGGTGCAATAATATCAGCACAGGCTTATTTTAATAAAGAAAATAGAAAGATGGAACAAAGGTTAGAAAATGAGATAAAACAACTAGATAGTGAAAACATAAAACGCCCTTCTAAAGAGCTAAGTAATAAAATTGCAATAGCAAAATATAGACTAAATAAAATATATTCTAACCAAGTCATTAAACTATTTCAACAAACCAAACAAGTGCACTTTGAGTTTGGAGACAAACCACAAAAACTGCTAGCACGACAACTTAGAAAATTAGAAGATGAAAAATTGATACATAGAATTAGATCTGCGGATGGAAATATATTGACGATACCAAAAGATATTAATGATAGATTTCTACAATATTATCAAAATCTTTATTCATCTAAATTAACAGGACAAACAGTTGGTATGGAAACATTCCTACAAGAGTGTCAAATTAACAGTCTAGATCAGGAAGGTAGACATTTGTTAAACGCTGAAATAACAGTAAAAGATATTGAAGAATCAATTAGTTCGTTAAAGAATGGAAAAGCAGCGGGCCCTGATGGCCTGAGTGCAGAATTTTATAAAAAATTTCTAGACCTGATTTCCCCAAGATTATATACAGTATATAGATATGCATATGAACAAGGCAAATTACCAGAATCTTTAAACGAATCCACAATTACACTCATTCCTAACGTAGATAAGGATTTGGAAGATCCAGGATCATATAGAGCGATCGCACTTCTAAATACAGACCAAAAAATATTAACTAAAGTTTTATCTCAGAGATTAAGTTTAGTGATTTCTAAATTAATACATCATGATCAAACAGGTTTTATTCCAAAACGCTATTCATCCCATAATCTCAGACGCTTGTTTAATATTATATATTCAAAAAGAGTACGGGACAGGGAATTAGCAGTTGTATCGCTAGATGCAGAAAAGGCATTCGATCAGGTGGAATGGTTATATTTATTTAATATAATGGAAAATTGGGGGATAGATTCTGTAAATGGATAAGAATTTTATATTTGAATCCAACGGCAAGAATCTTAACTAATCAAATATTATCAGCTAAATTTAAGCTCTCTAGGGGATGTAGACAGGGATGTCCGTTATCGCCTTTACTATTTGCTTTGATGATAGAGCCTTTGGCGGAAAGAATCAGATCTGAACCTGAAATCTATGGCTATAATACTGACACAACAACTAACAAAATATCTTTATATGCAGATGACGTTTTGATTTATATTACAAAACCAGAAATTAGTATACCTAAGCTGTTTAATGTTATAACTAAATTTGGCACATTTTCAGGATTTAGGATTAATTGGAACAAAAGTGATATTATGCCTATAACAGGAATTAATTTAAATATATTACAACAATATCCATTAAAAATAGTTACAGACAAATTTAAATATTTAGGAATTAATGTAACTAAATCTTATAATTCACTAATTAAATCTAATTACCCTCTATTATTAGATAAACTTAAAACAAATATTCTGTATTGGAAAACACTTCCTATATCCATGATTGGTAGAATAAATGCTATAAAGATGGTGTTTTTACTACAATTATTATATTTGTTTCAGGCTATTCCTTTTTTTCTCCCAAAGACTTAAAAAAAAAAGATAATATTATTTATAGTTTTATTTGGGATTATAAAAATCATAGAATAAGTAAAAAACATTTATGTAAATCTAAGATAAACTGAGTATTTGCACTTCCAAATTTTTTATATTATTTTTGGGCAGTCCAGATTAAGACTATGAATTTTTGGTGGGTAAATATGGATCATGAACCAATGTGGTTAAAGATGGAAAAGGAAGATTGTTTACCTTATAATGTAAGCTCGATTCTCTTTGCCCCAAAGGAAGTAAAAAAAAAAAATTATAGGGACAACCCTATAATTTATAATAATAGACGTATTTGGAAACAAATAGTTAAGACTTTACAGCTAGATAATCTCTCACTCAGACTACCAATAACGAATAACCCATTATTTAAACCCTCTATATTGGATGGAGGGTTTAGACATTGGGATGATTTAGGAATTAAAAGGATAGAGCACCTTTATAGAAAAGGAAAATTTCTTTTATTCCAAGAGTTACAAGATATCTACGGATTGTCTCCGCAACACTTGTTTAGGTACTTAGAAATTAGAGATTATATAAAATCCAACACACAAGATTATAAAAATAAAGTACCAGGATTATTAGATGATTTGTTTAATTTGCACCCAAATACAGAAAAATTAATAGCCTATATATATATAACATAATTTTGGATAAGGAGAATCCAACAACTGAAACATATCGTCAAGCATGGGAGAATGAAATTGGTTTATCCATAACAAAAGAAAATTGGGAAGAAAGTTTACAGCAAATACATCGGTGTTCGTTAAATGCCAGACATACATTGATACAATTCAAAGTATTATATAGATTACATTATTCAAAAACTAAATTAAATAGTATTTTTCCCAATCTCTCTTCAATTTGTGATAAATGTAAGAATTTAGAAGCAAATTTAACACACAGTTTTGCTACATGTCCCAAATTGAATCACTACTGGACAGGAATTTTTTAGGTTATTTCTGAGGTTCTTAAAATTAGATTGGATCCAGACCCAAAGTTATTAATACTTGGAATTTTGGATTCAAATTCGGTACTTACAGTAAATCAAAGAAATTTCTTTGATTACTGTTTGATAATAGGGAAAAAAATCATATTGAAATTTTGGAAGGGAACATTAACCCCCACAATTAAAATGTGGGCAACAGAAATGTTGGAGACGTTACAATTAGAAAGAATCAGATTTGTCCTATTGGACAAATATAATACCTTTGAACAAATATGGTCTCCATATATACAGTATCTAGAGAAGTAGCTGTTCTTGACATCACAGCTTGACGGGTACCCTGCGGGACTTGATGAGAATAACAGATTCTTATACTAGGATTAATAGGCATGTCTTCATTGATATTATTATTTGTAATAGTTTTAGATACAATATATTTTGTTGATTTTCATATATATATATATATATAATATCTTTTCACTTTTTGTTAACCTTTTTTCCTTTCTCTATTTTCTTTTTCTCTTTTATATAATCAAATTATTATTTAATCACCCTCTTATTGATTTAAAACTACTCTATCCTTATCTTTATTTCCTAAAAAAATAGAAGATAATAACTTTCAACGGGTTATTTAAAAAAATATGGAATTAAGTTGATGTTTGTACAATGTTTACACTATTGTAAATTGATTACTTCTAATAAAAGAAATTAAATAAGGAACTGCAGATGTTCCTTGGGTGGCACAGTGGCACAGCAATTGAGTTGCTGTCCAATAGCGCCAGAGACCAAGGTTCGATCCTGTCTCTGGGAGCTGCCTGTGTGGTTTCCAAGTTCTCTCTGTGACCGAGTGATTTTTCTTCAGTTTCTCTGGTTTACTCCCATATTCCGAAGACTTGCAGGTTTGTAAGTTAATTGGTTTCTGTGAAAACTGACCCCAGTGTGAAGGATAGAACTATTGTATGGGTGATTGTTGTTTGGCGGGGACTAAGTGGGTCTCTAAACATGCTGGATCTCTAAACAAAATCTTAATTCCTCTGGAGACTAAGGAAATGTCTTCAACGACTCTGACCAATTTCTACAGCTGCACCACTGAAAGTTCTGTCCAAGATTGCAAGAAATTATAGAAAGTTGTGGATGTAGCCCAGTCCATCACATAGACCAGACTCTCCACCAATGACTCCATCTACATTTCACACTGCTTAGGAAAACATCCAGCATAATCAAGGACCTTTTTCAACGTCTCTTCACACCTTCTGTAAGGCTAGAAGATATAAAAGCTTGAAAGCACATATCACCAGACACAGGAACTTCTCAGAGCTTCTTCCCCTCTGTTATCAAACTTCTGAATGGCTCTTCCATGAGCTAGGGTATGGTTCCAATCTTCCAACCTACCTCATTGCAGACATTAGACTTTTTCTCTGGAACTGTAATGGTACAGTGTTGAAAACTATATTCTGCACTTTGGTATTTTGCTCTTTGCTCTTCCTGTCATACTTGTGTATGGTTTGATTGTATTCACACGCAAACAAAAGCTTTTCAATGTATCTCGGTACACATGACACCAATAACCTGATATATTTTTTCCCTGTTGTGACAGGATCCAAAATATTAACAAATTTTCTTTCTACAGATGTTGTCTGACCTATGAATATTTCCGATATTATTTTAGCTATCCAGCATCTGCAATTTTTTTAAACCATCAATGCTGTTCCAGGGCTGCTAACAGTAAATTGATTTTATTTATAGCATTGACATTTCCTTTAATTTTCATTTATTTCAACTAAAGTGATGCTTTAAAAAATTGTCAGGAAAGCCGCCTTGCATTAACTGAGTAACACACTAATGATGCAGACATGAGAGGCCTCTTATTTGAATGCAAGGATGGAGGAGTGACATTGGGAGGGCTGACTGTTTTGTTTTGCTGCAGACACATTGAGGGCTATTTCCTACAGGGAGGAACAGCAGTGCTAGATGTAATAGCTTAGTGGTGTTATTATAGTACATAAGCCTTTGATTAGAACACAATCTGAAGGAGTTCCCAGCTGGATCAAGCTGCCTGGCCTCGCTATGGCACTTGTTACTCGCTGACAGATATAGAAATGAAGTTTAAAAACATTTGGATTTTCGCTCTGTTTTTCTTTATTGAGCCCCGATAGTGAAGTGACTTTTACAACCCTTATTTACTGCTACTGTGTATTTTATGACTGATGTCCAGAATTCAGCTGTGCCGGATAACAAAGTTGGCACGGTTTGCCTTCAAACCTACTATTGAGCTGTGGAAAGTGGTAGTTGTTTACATCTGCCTGGTTTTGTACAATATTTGGAGGTCAGGACTTTGGAAATTATGCTTACAAAGCTTGTTCGACCCTGGCTGCTTTTCTTTTGCAGGAAGATCTCTTTGCGAAAGCTTGCAACTTTATTTTAATGCTGCGCCCAATCTTTCTGTGGATTTGCTCTTATCGCTGGTGCACCTAAGTGCGATTGGGTACCCAGTCTGTCATCCAAATTTGTCTTTGCTCTGACCCTGCATGTCTCCAGGTAATGAGGAGAAATGACATCCAGGCATGATGACTGGATGTCATTATTTGTTCTCTGTAAACTATGTCTGCATGATCAGAATGAGAAGCATTTTGTGGTACACAGTTCCATGAACAATACTGTGCTGTGATCTCTGCAGCTGGCTGTCATACATCAGTGCTGGTTCTTGGACACAATAGTAAATCTTAACTTGGAGTGTTATTTATTTCGAAGGCAGGCATTTATAGCATATGAGTAATTCTGATCAGTTATGTTTCAGAGTGTTTGATTTCAATTATAGTTCTTTCATTAAAACAATCTGCACTAGCATAGAATTTCAGTTTGGTCATAAAGGTCAAGATATAGTTAGTCACAAGAATAATGGATACTGTGCAGATATGAAATAGCTTTTTACAGGTTAAAAATGCTTTCCTGTTGCTCTTAGTTTTGTTGCCTCACTGCCCACCCTGGTTTGATCGTGACTCTAGGTGATGTCTGTTTGGAGTTTGCATGATCTCCCTGTGATTGCATGGTTTTCCTCAGTGAGTTCCAGTTTCCTTTCGCATCTCAAAGATGCACTTTAATGAGTATTTCCCCTCTGTATTTACCGAGGAGAAAGACAGGAGGGCGGAGGAACTTAGGGCAGTCAATGGAAGTGTCTTGAGGGCAGTCAGTGTTACGGTTGAAGAAGTGCTGAATGTACTGTCGTGTGTGAAGGTAGACAAAACTCCAGGGCCTGATCAGATATATTCAAGGACATTATGGGAAACTAGAGAGTAAATTGCGGTAGCCCTAGTTGAAATTTACGAGTCATCTTTAAATACAGGAGAGGTGCCGGAAGACTGGAGGGTGGCAAATGTCGTGCCTCTATTCAAGAAGGACTGCAGGGAAAATGCTGGGAATTATTGGCCAGTGAGCTTAACATCTGTAGTTGGAAAGTTACTAGAGGGTCCTCTGAGGGATAGTATACACAGGCATTTGGATTGACAAGTGTTGATTAGGGATAGTTAGCATGGTTTTGTACGTGGGCAGTCATGTCTCACAAATCTGATTGAGTTTTTTGAAGACATGACCAAAAGGGTCGATTGGTGCAGAGCTGTAGATGTTGTGTACATGGATTTCAGTAAGGCATTCGACAAGGTTCCGCATGGTAAGCTGCTCTGGAAGGTTAAATCGCATGGGATCTAATGAGAGATAGCTGAATGGATAGAAAATTGGCTTTATGGAAGGAAGCAGAGGGTGATGGTGGAAGGTCGCTTCTCAGACTGGAGGCCTGTGACTAGTGATGTGCCTCAGGTTTCAGTGCTTGGCCCGTTACTGTTTGTCATCGATGATTTAGATGAGAACATACATGGCAAGATTAGCAAGTTTGCTGATGATACAAAAGTGGGTGGTTTTGCAGGTAGTGAAGATGGTTGTGAAAAATTGCAGCTGGATCTTGATCGATTGGCCAGGTGGGCTGAGAAATGGTTGATGGAATTTAATACAGAAAAATGTGAAGTGTGGCATTTTGGGAAGTCTAACTTGGGCAGGACCTACACAGTGAATGATAGGGCTCTGGGGAGTGTTGTAGAGCAGAGGGATCTAGGAGTGCAGGTGCATGGTTCCTTGATCTAGGAGTCGCAGGTAGATAAGGTAGCCAAAAAGGCTTTTGATACATTGGCCTTCAGTCAGAGTATTGAATATGGCAACTGGGAGGTCATGTTGCAGTTGTATTAGTCGTCGATGAGACTGCAATTAGTTCAGTTCTGACACCATGTTATAGGAAAGATGTTGTCAAGCTGGAAAGAGTACAAAGAAGATTTATGAGGATGTTGCCAGGACTAGAGGGTTCTGAGCTATAGGGATAGGTTGAGTAGGTCTGGCACTCTATTCCCTGGAGTGCAGGAGGATGAGGGGTGATCTTATAGAGGTGATGGGGAAAATATTTAATAGGAATCTGAGGGGTAACTTTTTCACACAAAGGGTAGTAGGTGCATGGAACGAGAGAGTTGAGGGTGGGACTGTTCCAATGTTTAAGAAACAGTTAGACAGGTACATGGATTACCTTGAAGGTCGTAGAAGAGGAACAGCCAGACCAGCGAGGGAGTGGATTGGCTGAGACATCCTAATTAGTTGAGTGGATAGTTGTCTTGATTAGATAAAATTAAGTACAGGTGTAGCGGAACGGCCTTGTTGAGGCGAAGTGCCTTGGAGAGGTAAAGTGTAAGTCTTTGGCTCAAGAGTCTTTGGCGTGGAGGCTGAAGCAAGGAGGCTACATTTATTCGGTTGTGTTTTAAATTTAATTTAAATATTTAAACTTAATGACGTGATGGCAGGAATATTAATCAGTGCGTTTGCTGCAGGATGTGGGAAGTTAGGGGTACTGCTGGTGGCACCGACCACTACACCTGTGGGAACTGTGTCCAGATGCAGCTCCTTGAGTTAGAGAACTGGAGCAGCAGCTGGATGACCAGTCGTCCATCTGGGAAGACAAAAGCTTCCTGGACAGGACCTACAGTCTGGTCATCATTCCAAGAGTACAAGAGGTGCAACGGTTAGAGACAGAAAGGAAGGGGATGAAACTAGTGCAGGAGACCTCGGTGGAAGTGCCTCTTGAAAACAGGTACTCCCTCTTGGGAGCTGTCAGGGCAGGCGACGCTTCCAGTCTGAGCAGCGGACAGGTCTGTGACTCGAATCGTAGCACTGAGGCGAGAACAATGTCAGGCAGAGTAATAGTGGTGGGTGACTCCATTATCAAAGGAGCCGTCAGGAGATTCTGTGGCGACAGGCGAGACTCGAGGAAGGTGTGTTGCCTCCCTGGTGCCAGGGTCCAAGATGTCTCAGACCGACTTAAGAACATCCTCGAGAGGGAAGGTGAACAACTGGAAGTAGTTGGACATGTAGGCACAAATGATGTGGGTAAGTAGAGGAAGGAGGTTCTGTAACACGAGTATAGAGAACTAGGTAGGCAGCTGAAAGGCAGGAATTCTAGGGTGGTTATTTTGGGGTTGCTTCCAGTACCTCATGCTAGTGAGGGAAGGAACAGGGAGATAGTGGATCTGAATGTGTGGCTGAGGAGTTGGTGCAGGAGGCAGGGATTTAGATTTCTAGATCATAGAAACATAGAAACATAGAAAATAGGTGCAGGAGGAGGCCATTCTGCCTTTCGCGCCAGCACCGCAATTCATTGTGATCATGGCTGATCGTTCCCAACCAATAACCCATGCCTGCCTTCCTCCCATATCCCTTGATTCCACTAGCCCCTAGAGCTCTATCTAACTCTCTCTTAAATCGATGCGGTGACTTGGCCTCCACTGTCCTCTGTGGCAGGGAGTTTCACAAATTCACAACTCTCTGGGTGAAAAAGTTTTTTCTCACCTCTGTCTTAAATGGCCTCCCCTTTATTCTAAGACTGTGGCCCCTGGTTCTGGAGTCACCCAACATTGGGAACATTTTTCCTGCATCTAGCTCGTCCAGTCCTTTTATAATTTTGTATGAATCTATAAGATATCCCCTCATCCTTCTAAACTCCGGTGTATACAAGCCTCGTCTTTTCAATCTTTTCTCATATGGCAGTCCCGCCATCCCAGGGATCAATCTTGTGAACCTACACTGCACTGCCTCAATCACAAGAATTTCCTTCCTCAAATTAGGAGACGAAAACTGTATGCAATACTCCATAAGATGTGGTCTTACCAGAGCCCTAAACAACTGCAGAAGAACCTCTTTACTCCTGTACTGAAATCCTCTTGTTATGAAGGCCAACATTCCATTAGCTTTCTTCACATCCTGCTGTACCTGCACGGCACCTTTCAGTGAGCGGTGTACAAGCACACCCAGGTTTTGATGTACCTCCCCCTTACCTAACCTAACCCCATTGAGATAATAATCTGCCCCCTTGTCTTTGCCACCAAAGTGGATAACCTCACATTTATCTATATTATACTGCATCTGCCATGCATCTGCCCACTCACTCAACCTGTCCAGGTCACCCTGCAACCTCCTAACATCCTCTTCACAGTTCACACTGCCACCCAGCTTTGTGTCATCCGCAAACTTGCTAGTGTTGCTCCTAATTCCCTCTTCCAAACCATTAATATATTTGGTAAACAGTTGCGACCCCAACACGGAGCCTTGCGGCACTCCACTCGCCACTGCCTGCCATTCTGAAAATGACCCGTTCACTCCTACTCTTTGCTTCCTGTCTGCCAACCAATTTTCTATCCACGTCAACACCCTACCCCCAATACCATGTGCTCTAATTTTAGTCACCAGTTTCCCGTGCGGGACCTGATCAAAGTATTTCTGAAAGTCTAGATACACTACATCCACTGGCTCCCCATCATCCATTTTACTTGTCACATCCTCAAAAAATTCCAGAAGATTAGTGAAGCATGACTTTCCTTTCATAAATCAATGCTGACTTGGACTAATCCTTTGACTGCTATCCAAATGCTCCATTATTACCTCTTTAATAATTGACTCCAGCATCTTTCCCACCACTGAAGTCAGGCTAACTGGTCTGTAATTCCCCGTTTTCTCTCTTGTTCCTTTCTTGAAAAGTGGGATAACATTAGCTATCCTCCAATCCACCGGAACAGACACTGAATCTATTGGACATTGGAAAATAATCACCAATGCATCCACTATTTCTAGAGCCACCTCCCTGAGGACCCTGGGATGCAGTCCATCAGGCCCCGGGAATAGTAAGATTGAATGAGAACTTACCAGTTCGAAGGTTGATCTTTATTTTATGAGGAGTCGAAGCGAGGGATTTCGTGAAGAGCCCGCCGGCGTGCATGCTCGACATACTTCAAAGTAGCGGCGTGGAATCACAGAAACCAACAAAAGAAATGACTTCGCATAGTAAGATTGAAGTGACTAAGATTACCAGATGAAGGTGATTGAGGGTTGGGCGAGGAGGGCACGAAATCCCTCACTTCGACTCCTCATAAAATAAAGATCAACCTTCGAACTGGTAAGTTCTCGTTCAATCTTACTATTTCATTTCGGAGTCACGTGAGTGACTTCGTGAAGACTTCAAAGCTTCTGTGATTACACGCCCTGGACCACGTCCATGCTGACACACCACTACCAGGGATGGACGGGAGGAACAAACTTGCTCAACAGTTCATACTGCAAAACAAGAGCAGAGTTATTAATAACAAATCAAAAACCCCTCATGCGGGGACATCTCCACGTTCTTGACCTGCATTCAGCACGGCTTCTGCGAACTGTAGAGGAGCAGCAACAGGCTTGTTATAAAAACGCTGGAACACAGCTTCATTAGCCCATCCTGCTGTGGCGAGAATTTGGTCCATGGGCACTTCCATGACCCTCGCCGCTGACGTCAATGCAGCCCTGGGGGAATGAGATTTGAACACATTAGTGTCGATACCTGACTTACCCAAGACGACTCGAAGCCACCTGGATATCGTCTGGACTGTCACTCGATGATGAGGTCTCTTATGAGTGACAAGCAGGTATCTCTCCATTCCTCTGATGCGTGCCGTCACCTTGACATAGTGGCGGATATGTGAGGCTAAACATAGCCTAGCATCTGTGGGGTATGCCGGGAACTTCAGCTGCAGCCCTGTGCACCCAGGTCTATGCTGCTTTAGTAGCTCGTCAATGACAAAGACTACTTCTGTAGGGGTAGAAGTCATTCTGTCGACACAAAGTTTGCGTAGTGTCTGTACCCTCTGAGCTGAAGTCAGCGCTAGTAACATCACCAGCTTCATGGTGAGTTGGTCCAGTTGGAGCCCTTCCATGGGAGACCACGTCCTGAACAGGGTTAATACGTCCCTGACATCCCAGGTGATATTATAGCGTGGTGTAGGCGGATTCATATTGAATATACCCCGCATGAGTCTGGACACTAGCCTGTTGGATCCTACCTCAATATTGAGGTAGAATGATAGCGCACTTCTGGCGCTGTTGATGGCACTGTAACTTAAGTGTTCATCATGGTGCAACCCCGCGAGGAATTCCAGGACGTCGGTTATTGTCACGTCATCGTACGTGATGCGAGAGCGGCTGCAGTAGGCTTCCCACTTCTTAATATGCGAGCGGTATCTTCGCCTTGTGGACTCTCGACACGACGCCCCGATGGTATCCATGGTCCGAGCCGAGAGGCCGCATTGGACTAACGGCCTGTTCAGAACCTGCAAGCCAACAGATTTAAATAGCCGTGGCAGGGATGTGGCTCCCCTGAGACAGGGTGAGTAACCAATTGTGGGCAACCCTTCAAAAGGACCCAAGGTTCGTTGAGCATGTCAAAGACCACCGGATACCAAGGCTGTGTGGGCCAGTCGGGTATAATAAGGATGCCCTTGGCAGCATCTGCCTGAATCTTTCGCAATACCCGACTGATGAGGCAAACCGGGGGGAAGGCATAGAAAAACCAATTCCCCCAGTCCAGCGAGAATGCATCTAGCGCTATTGCCCCAGGATCTGGTTCCCATGAAACGTAGGTTGGTACCTGATGGTTCAACCGTGACGCAAAAAGGTCAATGTCCGGTTTACCAAATTTGGCTGTGACTTTAGAAAAAGTCTCAGGATGCAACATCCATTCAATATTGTCATTAAATTTGCGTGACCTGGTGTCCGCCACAGTATTAAGCTCACCTGGCAAATAGGTAGCTGAAATCCAAATGTCTCTTTGAACACACCAGAGCCAAATTGAGTTAGCCAATTTGTCACACGAAACTGACCTGGTACCACCCATATGGTTTAAGTATGCCACTGCTGTGGTGTTGTCTATTTGGAGACGGACATGTGCTCCAACAAGCTTGGAACAATACGCACGAAGTCCGTGGAATGCTGCCAGCAACTCCAAATAGTTAATCCCTTGAGTCAACAACATCGTCGATTCAAGGGTGTCCCATCTGCCCCCACAACTAGAGCAATTATCCGTAGCTCCCCAGCCATTGGAGCTTGCATCAGTCTGCAAATATACCACCGGATTAGCCTCCCTGATAGGCTTGAATGAGCTGCTAATGTGACATACCCACCATTGCAACTCATTTATCGCTTCGGGCGGCAGCTGCATGGACCGATCATAATGACCAGCGTTCTGTTTTAACGCAGCAATTTTAGCTCTTTGCAAATTCTGATAATGCAAAGGTCCATATCGCGCTGCCGGAAACAAAGCTACAAGCTTCCCAATTATTGTAGCTGAATGCCGAATCGATGGTATATTGGTGCGGATTAAAACTAGACACACCTGGGTAACCTCCTCAATCTTGTTAATTGGAATGGTAACCCTCATGCTCATAGAGTTCACCGTGAACCCTAGGTAATTAATCACCTGGGCAGGGCAGAACTTTGATTTCTCTGGATAGACAATAAACCCTAATTGTTGAAATATATTGACAGCAGCTGCAACACCCTGTTCAGCCAATTCCAGGGTGTGGCCCACAATTAAGATATCATCTAAGTAGGCCATAACTATATGGTGTCGTTGTCTCAAATAAGCCATAATTGGTTTCACTAATTTAGTGAACAATCTAGGGGCTGTGGTGAGCCCATTAGGCAAAGCCTTGTACTGCCAGAGTTGCCCCATCCAGATAAATTTCAAAAAACCTTCTGTCGTATTTCTGGATGGATACTGAATCCATTTTAAAATGAGTATATGTTACAAAAGTATTCAAACGGGTTAGATCAAAAATGACACGACAACCTCCATCCTTCTTAGGTCTGGTGAATATATTCGAAACAAATTCAACTGGCTCATGCACCGCTCTCTCAATCACTCCCTTCTGCTCAAGACTTAAAAGTTCCTTGTAGCCTGCTGCCTGTTCTGCTGCAGATAATTGAAACGTTCGAGCGGGCATGTGCTGGGATGGAGGAATGTCGCCATTAATAAACTAAATTTTATGCCCCTGAATATTCTGCAACACATACTCGTCACCAGTAAATTACCCCATGCACCCAAAAACAACCGAAGGCGACCACCAACATGTGAAATTAAACAAAGAGAAAAGAGAGAACCAGACCCCCTTCACCCCCGTGTTTACCGGCGGTCCTTGACACGCGTGGGTGGACGTGGAGGTGCTGGGTTGGCTTGAGGGCGTCTTCGTTTTCCACCAGGGTCTCTGCCGACCCTGTCCTAAAAAAGACCCCTGGTGCTGGGTCTGATGTTGCTGTCGTTGTGGAGCTTGAGGGTGGATCCTCGTCGAGGTACTAGCAGACCCTCGTGATCGAATGTATGGAGACTTTGAGCCTGACGGTGCGGGGGCACTCTGAGAGCAATGATCCCCACCGTTTTGGCTTGTTCGTCAAGCTCTTTGACTCTCTTCGAGAGGTCCTCTCCAAAGAGCTGACGGGGCGGGGGCGGCGGCGGTGGTTTGCACAATCCTGCAAACTTCAGATTGAGCGCTGGGCGGATGCTGGTTTTGCGAAACCCGTTGATTTCGTGCTGGGTCGCGCACAGGAGGGCCAGAGCATCTTCCTGGTCCAAATTCAGTTCGTCCCCGTCCACCGACCGCGCAAAGGCGGTAATACCGGCCGTGAGGAGCTTCAGGATCCGCTGCAATTTTACCTCTTGTTGACGGATAGCCGCACTGATGTTGCCCCATATCGGCGTATTGACCACAGGCACGTTGAGGGAGTTGCAATTGGATGGAGCCTTGTGACGGCTCATTGCCTGAATGAGGACTTCTTCCTGTAGTTGCTGGTTGTTAAGAAAGTCCACAGTGGCTGCCAGCTTTGCGTTTAAAGGAAGTCCAGATGAATGTGGGGCCGCAATTTTGGTCGCCACATCCAGAAGATCCTCCGCTGGCACCTCCAACGGAGGTGGTATTGAATCCACCAAAACCTCCTCCTCCTGCTGCTCCAGGCTGATGGTAGAGGCTGGTGACGACGCCCTGTGCCTGTTGCTGCCCTGCTGTAGTTGACGTTGAAGCAGGAGCTCCAGCAGCCGCTCCATACGGTCAATACGCCCTTCACCCTGAACACTCAGGTGGTCGGAGTCCTCCGGCTCTGAAAAGAAACCGGGCTCCTATCATCGGCCCGCACCTCATCGAGGCCCAGCCGGTGCCGGTAGTTGTCGCTAACAGCTGCCGAGGCGAAACTGCGCGATTCCCGTGCGGGCGTGTTCAACCGCCTCCGTTTAGTGGGAGCTGAAGCCGCTGCCACTAAGGGCACTTGCGGCGTGGTGTCGGCACCAGCCGAAGCATGGCTGCCTGAAGCCCGCGCAGGCTTGCCGGCTGCCCACGTCGTGGACTTTGCCGACGCATGGTCTCGCCCACCCATCCATGGGGGGCTCGGCGACCGTGACGAGACCCGACTCAACCGACCCGTCCCGGCGTCGAGAGTCGGGGTATGCCGGCTGGACCTCACAGCCGCCCCGGGTCTCGCCCTGGAACCTGACCGCTCCTCCGTGTCAGGCAATGCCTTAGCCCTGGCAGGGTTAGGCTTCTGGGCTGCTGCCCTTCCCCTACTCGGAGGGCTGAGTGGAACGGGCCGTGCAGCCGCACGCACCCAGCTCGAGGTCGCCAGCGAGCCCGCTGACGACCTGACTGCCATGGCAGGGTCCCCCTGCTCTGGCGGCACACCACACTCCTCCTCGTTGAACTCCTCCGAGCTGTGGTGTGCTGGCGGATCCGGACCTGTAAACACAGGGCTTACCCACATCTCCGCCTGAGTCCCGGCCTGCGTTGCAGGTACTGCCGATGGTAAAGGCCCCGGAACTGTTGACCGGCGAACTCGTCCTGACGCCCTCCGGCCCTTGGAACTCCCATCCATGTCCTTGCTGCAAGACAAAACCCACAACAAGGACCACCAACTAAAGGTAGGATACTTACCTCCGTGGCCCCTTCTGAAGGGCTGGCGAGGAGCGCGCTCCACCGCCAGCCGTCGCAGCAACGCGGTACGACGATATGTCGAGCATGCGCGCCGGCGGGCTCTTCACGAAGTCACTCACGTGACTCCGAAATGAAATTTATCATCCTTCAGTCCCATTAGCCTACTGAATACTATTTCTCGCCTAATGAAAATTTCTTTCAGTTTCTCGACCCCCTTATATCCTCTGTCCTCCAGTACTTCTGGGAGATTGTTTGTGTCTTCCTTAGTGAAGACAGATCCAAAGTACCTGTTCAACTCTTCTGCCATTTCCTTGTTGCCCATAATAATTTCACCCGTCTGCCTTCAAGGGACCCACATTTGACTTTGCTACTTTTTTTCCCTTAACATATCTAACAAAGCTTTTACTGTCCTTCTTTATATTCCTAGCCAGCTTCCCTTTGTACTTCATCTTTTCAGCCCTTATTGCCCGTTTTATTTCCTTCTGTTGTCCTATGAAAGTTTCCCAATCCTCTGGCTTCCGGCTACTCTTTGCTGTGTTATACATCTTTTCTTTTAGTTTTATTCTATCCCTAACTTCTCTTGTCAGCCACGGTTGCCTCCTACTCCTCTTAGAATCTTTTTTCATTTTTGGAATGAAATGATCCTGCGTCTTCCGGATTATGCCCAGAAATTCCTGCCATTGCTGTTCCACCATCATTCCTGCTAGTATCCCTTTCCAGTCTACCTTGGCCAGCTCCTCTCTCATGACTTCATAATCCCCTTTGTTCAACTGCATCACTGCTACTTCCGATTTAACCTTCTCCTTCTCAAATTGCAGATTAAAACTAATCATATTATGATCACTACCTCCAATCGGTTCCTTTACCTAAAGTGCTCTTATCAAATTTGGTTCATTGGACAACACTAAATCCAGAATTGCCTTTTCTCTGGTCGGCTCCATTACAAGCTGCTCCAAGAAGACAGCTCAGAGGCATTCTACAAACTCTCTTTGTTGGGGTCCTGCACAAACCTGATTTTCCCAGTCTACCTGCATATTGAAATCCCCCATCACCACAGTGGCATTACCTTTGTTACATGCCAGTTTTAACTCCTGCTGAAATTATACCCTGCATCTTGGCTACTATTTGGGGGTCTGTAGATAACACCAATTAGTGTCTTCTTGCCTTTGCAATTCCTCAAGTCAATCTACAGTGACTTTACCTCGTCAGTCCCTATGTCTTCCCTTGCAAGGGACTGAATTCCATCCCTCACCAGCAGAGCTACCCCCCCCCCCCCCCCCCCTGCCCACCTGCCTGTCCTTTCTATAGGATGTATAACCCTGAATATTAAGTTCCCAGACCAGATCCTCCTGCAGCCACGTCTCGGTAATCCCCACAATGTCATATCTACCAACCTCTATCTGAGCCCCAAGTTCATCTACTTTACTTCTTATACTTCGTGCATTGAAATACAGTTCTTTTAATTCCTTACACATCTCACCATTCACATCGATCTCTACTTCACTTGGCCATACTGTCCTATCCCTTTGTGAGCTTTCTTTCCCGTTAATTCTGGGGTCATTAACTATCCCTTTACTCCCTTTCCCTTTAACTCCGTCCTTGACCATCCCATTTGACACTGGGACTGTTCTGGGGCAGGGGTGACCTGTACAAAAAAGACAGGTTGCACCTTAATTCGAGAGGGACCGACATTCTGGCAGGTAAGTTTGCTAGTGCGGGTGGGGTTAAACTAAACAGTGGGGGATGGAGTCAACAACATGGAAGTGTATGCATGCAGTTAACAGGAAAGGGAGTGCAGGAAAGGTCACTTTTAAACTAGCAGGGCAGGGGGATGGGAAACAATGCAAGGAGACAGAGGGACGTAAAAGGAGGATAGAGCAAAAGGTGGAAGGGAGATAAGAAAAACAAACCTGAAAGCTTTGTGCCTTAATGCAAGGAGCATTCGTAATAAGATGGATAAATTCAATGTGCAGTTAGTAGTTAAGGAATGTGCTACAGGAATTATGGAAATGTGAGCTTCAGGGTGACAAAGGCTGGGAGCTAAATTCGATATTTAGGTAGGATAGATTAAGGAAGAAGAGGTGGGGTGGCATTGATGGTTAAATAGAAGATTAATGCAATCACAAGGAGAGACATTAGCTTGGATGCTGTAGAATCAGTATGGGTAGAACTGTGAAATAGCCAAGGGCGGAAAACGCTTGTTGGAGTCGTACACAGTCCACTAAACAGCTGTAGGGAGGTTGGGGTTAGCATCAAGCAGGAACTTAGGGATGCGTGTAGCAAATGTACAGCAGTTATCATGGGTGACTTTAATCTACATGTAGATTGGGACAACGAAATTGGTAGCAGTCAGGAGTGGGTGGGACAAAGACAGAATGTAATCGGAGACAGTAAGACGGGTGGGAGAACTGGGAAGGGGGAGTGGATGGAGAGAGCGGGAAAGGAAGGGCTATTCAAGTTAGAGAAGTCAATGTTCATAGCGCTGGGGTGTGAGCTACCCAAGCAAAATATGAGATGCTGTTCCTCCAATTTGCACTTGGTCTCACTCTGACAATGGAGGAGGCCCAGGACAGAAAGGTCAGATTGGGAATGGGAAGGGGAGTTGATGTGCTGAATAACCGGGAGATCAGGTAGGTTAAGGCGGACTGAGCGGAGGTATTCAGCGATACTATCGACGAGCCTGTGCTTGACCTCGAATGGTGTCAGATTAGGAAAAGGGGAGGTGCAACGAGACATGGATGTGCTTGTACATCAGGCACTGAAGGTAAGCATGTAGGTACAGCCGGTAGTGAAGAAAGCTAATGGCATGTTGGCCTTCATTGCGAGAGGATTTGTGTTTAGTAGCAAGGAGGTCCGTCCTACTGCAGTTGTACAGGGCCATGGTGAGTCCGCACCTTGAGTATTTTGTGCAATTTTGGTCTCCTAATTTGAGGAAGGACATTATTGCTATTCAGGGAGTGCGATGTAGATTCACCAGATTAATTCCCGGCATGGCGGGAATGATATATGATGAAAGAATGGTACGACTGGGCTTATATTCACTGGAATTCAGAAGGATGTGAGGGGATCTTATAGAAGCATATACAATTCTTAAAGGATTTGACAGACTAGATACAGTAAAAATGTTTCCAATGTTGGGGGAGTCCAGACCCAGGAGGTCACAGTTTAAGAATAAGGGGTCGGCCATTTAGGACTGAGATGGGGAAAAACTTCCTCACCCAGAGAGTTGTGAATCTGTGGAATTCTCTGCCAGAAGGCAATGGAGGCCAATTCACTGGATGTCTTCAAGAAAAAGTTGGATTTACTTCTTAGGGTTAAAGGAATCAAAGGATATGGGGAAAAAGCAGGAAGAGGGTACTGATTTTAGATGATCAGCCATGATCATGTTGAATGGTGGTGCTGGCTCAAAGGGCTGAATGGCCTACTTTGTATTTTTGTATGTTTCTATTGATAGGATTGGTTTGGAGGGATAGGCAGGTGGGACTAGTGTAACTGGGACATGTTGGCCGGTGTGGGCAAGTTGGACCAAAGGGCCTGTTTCCACACTGTATCCTCTATGACTCTATGTGCTGGGAAGTTAATTGACCACCATATGTAGATCAATGACAAAACTAATAAAGGAGTTGACAGGCCTATGTGAGAGGGATCAGGTTTGAGAGGTATTGGGTAATGTAGAAAAGGGAATGGGATGAATGGGATTGTTCCTTGAGGAACACATGGACTCAGCTGGTCAAATGATCTCCTTATAAATGTAAGATTAGAAAGCCTTTTGGATTACTAAACTACTTAGTGCTGCATAATAATGACTTGCAACATCCTGGTCTCCAGTTTTTTTTTCAGAATACACTCACACTTTGATGAGGTTTTTGGGCTCGAGATCTAAGGATTGATTGTGGTTATGAAATTAATAAAGGGATGATTTCCCTTTGAAAACACAGTATGCAGCTGAAAGGATGAACCGTTGAAGTACCCAAGAGTCAGAGGAAAGAATTATTTGTGAAAGAAAGTGTCAAGAGAAGTAATACTGAATGATTGTAACTCTAGTCGAGACAGATCCAACACGAGTTCGGGCACAGATGGTGTTTTTTTCAGGATATATCGAGTGTTTATGGATCCATCTTAAAATCAGACATGTTAGATAAATGTTAAAAATTTACAGAAGTATACTAAACCTTTGTACCCCTCCCCTTCATTTTAAGGCTGTTACTTGAAGTTTAAGTTATGATCTGATTTCAAAGATTGTCTTTTCCGACCTTTCCGTTTTTGATAAGTGGGGCAGTGAACGTGTGAGAATCATTAAGTACAGAATCTAAACTTACAAGGTAGCGGAGCTGACATGCTGTACTGGTATCAGCTTTAGAATTAACATTTTGGTTCATGTGCTTCTAATAATCAGTGACCCTTCCTTGGTGTGCTTTCCACAGGAAATGAATACTGCAGAAATTACTTTGACCTACAGATGTATGAAGGAATAGACCCAAGGCAGTATGGGATAGAGGTCAGCGCAGAAGATGAGTGTGAATTAAGTATGTAATTTCTTGTCATTATATTCTCTTCAAATCACTTTAATGAGGTGGGAATGACCATTTTTAGTCTAGCCTACTTTTACAGTTTTGAACTATAATTTGTTTTCTTACTAAAAGCAAAATTAAATGGTGTTAGTACCAAGAGTGCGCTTCCAAAATGTTACTTTGGATACGTGAGATATTGGAAGATATCTGTGATTGTTAGTAACCTGACATTAATATGTTTGATCAAACTTTAGTGTTAGTTCCATTTCATATTTTAAATTAAAATTATGTCTTCATTGTCCATTTTCTTGAAGCTCATTTGATAAATTTTAGCAAACCATAGTATTAAAAATGAATTGGCTCTCATTTTAATTCTTGTATCAATTATCTTAACATATCATTTCATTCCTCTGGTTCAGAGCAAAATCTGTAAATTGTCTGAGAAATTTATGAGCATTAAGTACATTTTGACTAATTTATAGGATGTAATTGGATGATTTATTTCACAGTAAGTCAAACAAAAAGGTCTGATGTGCTCTTTAATGGAACTAATATTTCTGCTTCTGAATAATACGAATTATACCGAGAGGTGCTTGGCAGGTTGCATGTAGAGATGATGGTCCCCGTGGTCTGATTGTCTAGAACTAGAAGAGCTCAGCCAGTCCAGCAGCATCTATGGGAAGAGAAACTAGTCAACATTTTGGGTCAGAGACCCTGAGAAATTTAAAATGTCAATTTGAGCTTATTGTCATGTGCATAAGTACAGTGAGGTACAATGAAAATCCTGCTTGCACGTAGACCTGGACAACGGTGCAGCTCTGAAGCACTGTTGCATAGCTGGAAGTGTTGCCTTTTGGGTATAGTGTTAAATTGAAGGCTCTCAGATGAAAATAATAGACCCCACAGCATGATTTTGATGACTTACCTTTGAAGTCCTGTTCAGCAATTATCCTCCAATCAACATAATCACAGTTGGTAATCTGATGATTAAAATTGTTGATATTGGGTCCCCGTAGCTGTTTATTCATTATTATGGATCTGGGTGTCAGTGGAAAAGCCAGCATTTACTGCCATCCCTAATTGCCCCTTGAGAAGGTGGCTTGCAAAGTCACTTAGGAGACAATCACATGAGGTAGATCTGGAGTCTCGACCAGGTATGTATGATGATGACATTCCTTCCCAGAAGAGCATTTGTTAACCAGGTGGGTTTTCACAACAAAAACCCAGTACACATAGTCATTACTACTAAGCGTAGTCATCTCAAATTATGAATCCACAATTGCTAAGCTGGGATCAAATTCAGCATTGTTAGTTCAGATCTTTAGATTGTTAGTCTAATAATTTTACCTCTGCACCATGTAATAGCTTTGCATTGGCAGCTAACATTAAGTAAGTCTGCACATGCTTCTTTGACAATACCTGTACAGAGGTTTTGAGAAGTTTCAGTGGCTGAAAGTTACCAGTTCTGACAGTTCCACTAAGAAGAGTAGCAGAGCTACACCTGGCCCAGCTAATAGCAGGTAATTGAGATAATTTGCTCCAAGGAATACTCTATCAAAACATCCAACTCAGGTTGTGTACACTAAGAAATGTGTAACATCTTCCCATTTAGTGTCCACTGTACATTAAAGCCAGACTATTTCTAGATGCAAAGAAAAGATTCTTAATGCGAAGAGAATGAAATTTGCTTTTTTCTCATAATAAAGTTATAATGGACTGTAGGGGGTGGGTTGGAATACTGTCTGTGACTGCCGATTGTCTGCTACAACTGAGGAAGGGATTATCATTGTCTGTAGTTGAAACAAAGAATTGCACATTCTGCTTAATACTCAAAAGGACACAAATTGCTGGAGTAACTCAGCAGGTCAGGTAGCATCTCGGGAGAATATGGATAGGTGACATTTCGGGACAGGAGCTTTCTTCAAACTGATTCAGTCCGCTGAGTTACTCCAGCACTGTGCCGTTTTACCTTGAAATTAGGCACCGATGCCGCTGATCTGCATCAGCGAGCCCTTCACCAGATGCCGCATAGTCCGGTTGACAACACTATTTTTATGGCTCATGTTGTAGCCCCTGCCGACAGTGCTTTATTCAGGCTGCCGAAAATGACAGGACTCATTCAGTCAAAGTGGGGCTCCCTCCCCTCTCACAAGCTCTTACCGCTTCCTTCTGTTGGCAGTTGCCCCTCCACTGCCGCCTCCTCTCCCCCCTGGAGTTGCTGACATCTTCCAAGGTGGAGGTTTACTGCGGTGTGGGCAGCCGCGGCTGTAAGTGGCCAGAGAGGCAGTGTGAGCCGAGGTCCACCCGCTAAAACCAGAATCTGTTAAAAAGAGGGTTTACTGTATGTGATGCAGTAATGCATGCCTCAAATCCCACCCATGAAATTTGTTATGTCTTCAAAGGAGCAGAGTTTGATGAACAAACATAACTGTATTTCCTTTTCTGCACATATATCATCGGATAATTGGCTTTAATTTTACGCATTCGGTTTAATTTTTTTTAACACCTGATGGAATTGTTTTGTACATCGATGCCCAGTGTCAGAATCAGGTTTGCTATTCACGAACAAGGTGTAGAATATGTACTCTTCTCCAATATGCATTTTTAAAATGTATTCTATAAATCCTTATGTACACCCAATTGTAATGCAGCCATGGAGGGGAAAGGATAGTGTACAAACCTGACTTTTCACACTGCTGAGTTTCTGGACATTTAATGTGCAAGCAGTCCTCCTTCATTGATTGAAAATATATCCCAATATTTCAAGACATAATGTCTAATATTATTATATATAAGATATCTTTGGATGTACTGGAAGGAGAGGCACAAATAAAACTTAGGTACTGAACTATTGCATACAGTTTTTGTCTCTTTATTTGAGGAGCTACAAACTAGCATTGCAGGTAGTTCAGAAAAGGTTGACCAGGTTGTTTTTTGTTGGGAAGGGGTTGTCAGATTAGGAAACGTTGAGGACGTTGACTCCATACTGAATGGAGCATGCAAGACAGAGTGGATGTTATAGAACACAAACGATTCTGGGAGGGTGATTAGCAGGGTAAATGCTTAAAGGATATTTGCCCTCATGGGGGTATCTTGAGAGTATAAATTTAGAATAAGGAATCACCCATTTAAGGCATTTTTTTTCCCCTCAATGAATAGTGAATCTTTGGAATAGAGTCACTGAATAGATTGAGGTAAGGCAGAATTTTAGACCAGAGGGGAAGTTAATTTTTGGTTAATGGTGATCACCAGGATGTGGGTGGGAGATTCCGTTTGATCCCCTTCACTGATTTCCCAAAGTCTTTTCACCATCTGCGTGACATGTCTGGAGTTTAATGGAATATCCCTCACTTACTTGGATAAGTGCAATAATATTAAAAAGTTTTGATTCCATCCAGGACAAACCAACTCATTTGAATGCCACCCCATGTACCACCCTATATATTCATTCTCTCCACCACTAGCACTCTTTGGCTGCAATGCGTACTGCCTACAATATTATCATCCAGACTACCTTGACAGCACCTCCCAAATCCATACCCTATACCATTGTAGAAGAACAAGGGCTACAAGCTCATGTGCATGCCATCATTTGCAGGTTCCCCTCCATGTCACAGCCTGATTTGGAAATATATTACTGTTCGGTCTAATGCATGGTTTCCACTAGCATGGGGGACTATATTTATTCTCAACGTCTCGAGGGCAAGAAGGGATGGGCAATAAATGCCATCCTTGCCAGGAATGCCCATATTGTGAAAGCAAAGAAATTATATTTAAAAAAAGGCAGGGAAATGCATTTGAAGGAGACATCAGATCAGTTGCTTTTTTATTGAAGGTGTGGAGCGGCCACCTCCAACCTACATCTCTTTTGTTCTTACAAGCCTGGAGGTAGCACAATAGTAGAACTCAGTTACTGAGACCATTTAATCATGCAACGCGTTTGAATAATTGCCATTAAATAGTTGTAATAATTATATGCGCTGCAATGTCATGCTGCTGCTTGCTTGCTTTCCGTGTGAAGTACTTCAAAAGCACAGAGGAAGACTGTTTATTCTCCCCAGCCTTTTCCGAACAACATGTCAGTCGTACTAGACTTTAGTAATGTGCAGACCAGCGTGTTTCTGGGATTACTTTTGCAATAATCATAGTTTGTTGCACTACTTCTGAGCCCTGCTGCAATGGATTCTGCAAAAAGGACATGTCTTTCATTATTCCATCTCTTTTGCAATAGCATAATTTAATGCACATTTTCCAGAGGTATTAGATTTCATTAGTACACTTCCTCCGTCCATTATTAAGTACAAAAATGCCTTGAGGGTACCTTCCCAGCCTGTCATGTCTATTAAATATTGTGCACCCACAAGTAAAAATGGTTGTGCATTACTTGCGCCAACAACAGGTTTGAAATACAAGTGTATAATTACATCATCCTGTTTTGAATATGATGATACATGGTATTCTCTCATTTTAATTATGGAGCTCAAAAGTCGACCTATGTGCAATGACAGCCTAATTATATGGGGCTTGATTCTATAATTTTTTTGCAATTAATGCTAAACTATGTGCTTGGATCATGAATGTACTTTGGTGAATAAGGTGTGAAACAAATTAGTTTTACCATGTTGTTAGAAATGCTTATTTAGGGAAGGGTGCTAAGGGGTGAATTGGCCTCAGCTGTACGTCACAATTCAGTGCTATGATGCGTGGAGAACAGACTGGAAAATAATATTAAAGTTACCCTGCTCTAATTTAAGTCAAGGTGCCACTGTTGCAAACGTAAATCCGACATACGGCCAACAGTTTTTCTCAGATTCGTGACCGATAAATTGATTCTCTTTTAGTAGTGCCAAAAATGCACACGGCAGTGTCTGTTTGTTAGGCTCCTGCTGCCTAAATTTAGTTCTATTGTGTTCCTTTAAGCGTAGATTCAGCAATGGTAAGTGTAGCAGCTAACTTACTTCACTAGGAATTCAGATCCTTGGTGTTATGAATGATGGCTGCGAGTTCAAATGCCTCCATGGCAGTATAGACGTTTAATTTAAATTAATTCAGTGCATCCACAACAAAAGGTTAGTATTACTATTTACAATAATGCTATGGATTGTACTATATAAAAATCATCTGGCTCACCGACGTCCTTTAACTTGGGGAAAAAGATCTGTTGTTCCTTGCTTGATCAGGGATACATGTGACTGAATTCCTACATGACCCTGGGGTTCCCACCGAATGATCCCTATGTGGCTCTGGGTCTCCACGAGACTCTGGGTCCCCATGTGACCTAGGCCCTCACGTGACTGAGCCCAAGTAACATGCATGGATCACCTCAGGTGTGGTAATAGTTCTAGTAGAACATTAGTTGTTCTCTCTCCCGAGATACAGCTTGAACAGCAGAGTATTTATCCCTTTTTCACTTTTTATTTTAGATTTACATCTGCAGTATTTCGCTTGCATAGTGTGATTCAGTAAGTTACTGCAGTAAGTTATATAGTTCAAAGGCAAAGCAATTCTCCCTCAAATAATTAATACCACCAATTTCCACACTGCATATTTAAAACAAGGGATGTTATTTTCCCCTGATTCTTTATTTACATTATAATATGGTGGCAGCACTGTGTGTGTTGAAATACTGTACCCTTTTTACCATTTGCATGCTGGCGCATCTGAGAAAACAGTCTGTGACTGAACTGAGCTCAACCTCTCAGCTTGGGAGTCTTGCCGACAAGGCTGTACACTTTAGGAAAATGCAATTTGTAATTAGAGTCATACTGCACAGATTCTGGACACCATGTCTGTGTTGACCATCAAGTATCTATGCTAAAATACTGTGTGCATGTGTCATAATAAATTTGATATCCAAGGCAAAGAATTATCATTAAAATTTGCTTTGACGTTAGTAATGGTAAAATTAGACCTATGTTTGATATGGGTGAGGTTAACGACTGCATAAAAAAGGGGCACATCACAGGAGTTATTTTGAAAACATATTTTTGCTCTTCAGAACCTGACAGGAGTGACATTATGGATTTATATCTCAAGTTACTGGAGCTTACCGAAGATGAGCTGGGAACCCAGGACACGAGGGAAACAGGTAAGAGCACAGCAGGCAGCTTCTGGTGTTCTTAGGGTGTTTATAGTATGCTGACATTTGGAGACGATCATAGCACTGAGTGGGGGGATATTTTCCCCTCATGTTCATAGGTTGCTCCACTGTGCTCTAAAACGTATTTGTGTCTTGCACAGACAATTATGTTTTCCGGTCTCAAAGAGAGCTATTAGAATAATGTCCTTCTGGAGGAAACCTCATGATGCGATGCTCTGGACAAGTTAGGGGCTAAAGGGAGGTCTTAAGCTGAATAGAAAAAGTGACAGGAATAGAGTTTGGTGAATGCTATTGAACTAATGGACAGGAGCATAGATTATGGGAGCATTACTATGGGAAATGCAGTTACTGGGAACACATCTCAGAGACTGGGAAGTAGTGGTTCTGGAAATGGTGGTAAGGGAGTGTTGTATTTATGAGGAAATACTTGGAAATAGACTTTAAATCTGACACTCTCAGCTGTTGGCCACAAGCAGGTGGAAGAGAAAATTTGCAAAAATAAAGTAACTGTGAAATAAACTAAAGGGAACTTAATAAGAAGTCCTCAACAGTGGCAGGGTGTCCATTTGGGACCTGCCATTTTCATATTATTTTGGATGACACTGAGGTGAGATGCATACATTTCTTCCCTCGGCAAGAACTCACTTCAGTGTAGAAACAATAATTAAAACTATCCCTGCTACGTTGATGTCAGTGTGGGAGATATTTTTCCCACACCACACGCGGAAGGATGAGGCGGGTCTTATTGTGTAGTATTCTTTTTTAAAAAAAGGCCAGTATTTGTATAGGAAATATTTAATCGAATTGAAAATAAATAAACCCCAGCCCAGGTGATTTTATATAAGTGTATTTAGTTGGTAGTAAAACTGCATTCCACCACACACAAGGTCTAAATTCTTGTGTAATTTGTGTGTGAATTTGCAATATTGTGGGTGACAAATCATCCATCATTTTTTTTTGGTGAAGGTTGGGTGGTGGGGCATGCAGGAGAAGGGTAGAAGGTCGTAATCCTGTAATCTGAAAAGAAAATTATGTTTTCATAGTATGCCAGTTCCAGCGTTGAATTCATTTCAAGGACTATCAGACAATTATTTTCTCCGGCTCGGATAAAAGCAAATAATGTGACAAAATAACAGCTTGCGTTTGACATCGTGCAGTAAGATTTAACTTCAGATTGTTGAGGCACAGTCCACAGCAATTCATCTGAATCAAATGCATGAATACATTTGTCCAGTTATGCTTGATAGCTATCAGTGGATATTTTTATTAGAAAACAGCTTAAAGATCATGAATGCAGAACATTGAACTGATATTGCCAGGGCTTTATACTAAAACAGAGAGCACATGAGCCGAGGATTTAATAAGCTCATTGCCCTTCATCAACCAGAGAAAATGAGACTGATTGTTCTTGCAACCATCAAAGGGCAGTCTCCAGGTTAGACGTAAGACAATATTAACGGCAAACTGCTGCCATTTATTCGAGGATAAACCCTCATAAATTACAACACCACCTTCCTCCTCCTAAATATCCACATGTGGGGAGAAGTGCTGACATTACCTTCACAATATTTTGTGACATTAAAGCAGGGAATGCTGGAGGGACTCAGCAGATTACCCAGCATCTATGAAGAGGGAAAGAGTTAACTTTTGAGGCTGTAGATGCTTAATTTTATGTTAATGGTGTTCCAGTTTATATTTGTCTATGGGAGAAACCATTGATTGCTTTCCCAACATTGTTGCAAGTAGAAATGTGGTCAATCTGAATAACACCAGACTCGAGTAGTTAGTTAAACCACGGCTAGGGTGGTTAATATCTTGGTTGAGAGAAAGTTGTGGGCGTGTTGACAACATGCCATCTTTTTCCCCATTCCTAGAGATTGTAACTTTTGACGTATGGAAAGTGATTGAAATGTTGTTCATCCTGAACTTTTTTGATTTTGAGCAGGTTTAATGCAAACCCTATAACTTCGCTAAACATTGATGAATACAAACACTAATAGGAGTCTCACCTTGATTTTGTATAAAGAATTTCATAAATACTGGTAGTAGATGCTGGCAGGTCTACCTTTAGTTCCTTTGATTAATATTACCGGCACTGGTGCCCTTGTTGCACATTCAAGTAGACCACTGCTGCTGTGACTATAGATACAAAGAAAATAGGTGCAGGAGTAGGCCATTTGGCCCTTTGAGCCAGCACCGCCATTCAATGTGATCATGGCTGATCATCCACAATCAATACCCCGTTCCTGCCTCCTCCCCATATCCCTTGATTCTACTAGCCCTAAGAGCTCTATCTAACTCTCTTTTAAATGCATCCAATGAATCGGCCTCCACTGCCTTCTGAGGCAGAGAATTCCACAAATTCACTACTCTCTGGGTGAAAAAGGTTTTCCTCATCTCAGTTCTAAATGGCCTATCCCTTATTATTAAACTGTGGCCCCTGGTCTGGACTCTCCCAACATCGGGAACATGCTTCCTGCATCTAACGTGTCCAATACCTTAATAATTTTATATGTTTCAATAAGATTCCCTCTCATCCTTTTAAATTCCAGTGAATGCAAGCCCAGCTCCTCCATTATTTCATCAAATGACAGTCCCGCCATCCCGGGAATTAACTTCGTGAACCTATGCTGCACTCCCACAATAGCAAGAATGTCCTTCCTTTTATTAGGAGACCAAAACTGCACACAATACTCCAGGTGTGGTCTCACCAGGGCCTTGTAGAACTGCAGAAGGACCTCTTTGCTCCCATACTCAAATCCTCTCGTTATGAAGACTAACACGCCATTAGCTTTCTTCACTGCCTGCTGTACCTGCATGCTTACTTTCAGTGACTGATGTACAAGGACACCCAGGTCTCGTTGCACTTTCCCTGTTCCTAATCTGACACCATTCAGATAATAATCTGTCTCCTTGTTCATGCCACCAATGCGGATAACCTCATAATTATCAACATTATACTGCATCATATACTAT
This sequence comes from Raja brachyura, assembly GCA_963514005.1. Next base: position 84,482,935 of record OY740784.1, read on the forward strand.
ATCTGCCCACTCCCCCAACCTATCCATGTCACCCTGCATCCTCATAGCATCCTCTTCACAGTTCACACTGCCACCCAGCTTTGTGTCAGTTGCAAATTTGCTAATGTTACTTTTAATTCCTTCATCTAAATCATTAATATATATATTGTAAATAGCTGCAGTCCCAGCACTGAGCCTTGCAGCACCCCACTAGTCACTGCCTGCCATTCTGAAAGGGATCCGTTAATTCCTACTCTTTGCTTCCTAGTTCTCTATCCATGTCAATACCCTACCCCCAATACCATGTCCTCTAATTTTGCCCACTAATCCCCTGTGTGGGACCTTATCAAAGGCATTCTGAAAGTCCAGATAAACTAAATCCACTGGCTCTCCCTTATCCTTTTTACTTGTTACATCCTCAAAAATTCCAGAAGATTAGTCAAGCACGATTTCCCCTACGTAAATCCATGCTTACATGGACCAATCCTGTTACTGCTATCCAAATCTTTAATAGTTAGATCTTTAATAATTACATATTTAATAATTGACTCCAGCATCTTCCCCACCACTGATGTCGGGCTAACTGGGTTATAGTTGCCTGCTTTCTATCTCCCTCCTTTCTTTAAAAAGTGGGAAAACATTAGCTACCCTCCAATCCACAGGAACTGATCCTGAATCTATAGAACATTGGAAAATGATCACGAATGCGTCCACGATTCTAGAGCCACCTCCTTAAGTACCCTGGGATGCAGACCATGCGGCCCTGGGGATTTATCAGCCTTCAGTCCCATCAGTCTACCCAACACCATTTCCTGCCTAATGTGGATTTCCTTCAGTTCCTCCGTTACCCTAGATCCTCTGTCCCTAGTATGCCTGGGAGATTGTTTGTGTCTTCCTTAGTGACGACAGAACCAAAGTACCTATTCAACTCATCTGTCATTTCCTTGTTCCACATAATAAATTCACCCGTTCCTGTCTTCAAGGGCTCCACATTTGCCTTAACAAATCTTTTCCTTTTCACATACCTAAAGAAGCTTTTACTATCCTCCTTTATATTCTTGGCTAGCTTACGTTCGTACTTCATCGTTTCTCCCCGTATTGCCATTTTAGTTACCTTCTGTTGTTCTTTAAAAGTATCCAATGCTCTGGCTTCCTGCTCATCTTTGCTATGTTATACGTCTTCTCTTTTAGTTTTATACTGTCCTTGACTTTCCTTACGGTTGCCTCTTACTCCCCCTAGAATCCTTCCTCCTGTTTGGAATGAAATTATCCTGCATCTTCTGGATTATTCCCAGAAATTCCTGTCATTGTTGTTCCACTGTCATCCTTGCTAAGGCCTCTTTCCAGTCAACTTTGGCCAGCTCTTCCCTCATGCCTCCATAGTCCCCTTTGTTCAACTGCAATACTGACAATTCTGATTTTACCTTCTCCCTCTCAAATTGCAAATTAAAATGTATTATATTATGGTCACTACCTCCTAATGGTTCCTTTACCTATATGAGTACCTATGTGCCTTTCAGTTAATGGATTATGGGTTCTAGCCTCAGTCTAAGAAATTCAGGTTGACACTCCACTGCAGTAGTGATGTTAAATTGAGGACCTGTTTGCTCTGTCAGATAGAAGTAAGGATCCCATGACACTATTTCAAGAAACAGTAGATTCATCTTTGGTATCCTTGCCACTATTTATCCCTCTATATTGCCACAATAGATTATCTGTTTGCTATCATATTGAATCCTGTGGCCGTTTCCTATATTATAACAGTAACCACACTTCAAAAAGTATTTCCACGGCTATAAAGTACTTCTAGCGGTTCTGAAAGGAACGCAACATGCACCATATAAATGCTGACCAGTATTACAGTGGTCACCGCACTGTCAGGGATGTCAACTCTAGTTTCATTGTATAAGGATTGGCAAACAGAGGAAAAGGTGTACGCTGTGACTTTGAGCTGACCTTTTTAAGCAGCTGTGCTCTTTTTTCCAGCCACACTGCTAATTCCATCGTCCAGTCTTTATTTTGTTTTCTGATAGGCTAGAATGTGGAGCACGTTGTGCGACGGTTCAGAATTATCGAGAGTGAGAAGTGCAAATGGTTGCTTTAGATGGTTGAAGTTCTCGAGGCTACCACTTTAACTATAAAGGTCAGCCATAAGGCACCTGTGGTGTACCAGGCTCAGCAGTTTCTATATATCTAACGACAGAAACCACTGGAGCTTGCATGAGGTGTGAAAGCGCTGGAGTTTGCAGTAATATACTGGGCCTGCGGCAGGAGGTGGAGAAAGAGATGATCCCTCCTTATGTCGAACAGTTTGAAACCAGTGTGCAAGATGACATGATTCTGGTTGGCAGCCTTTCACTTGAACAGGTCAGACTTCAAAACTAAATAACAATGCAATCTTACTCCTTTCTGTTATTATAATATCATCGCACCACCCAACAAAACCATTCTTGCTATTGTCAAATGCTTTGCATCGTGAAAATCATGCATGAAAAAATAACATGGAGGGATGCATTAAAAAAAAATCTCTTTAGTGCATTGTAACCAACATTTTAGTGTTGTATTTTAATTACTGTTTTTAATCAAAAATTACCAATGACGGTCATATGCATTTATAAATCACGAATGTGTTCACTGAAATCAAATTACGAGAATGCTAACAGGTAGATTCATAATTGATCTCCCTTTGTTCCTTTAAACAAAAAAAATAATATTTATTTTGTAATTTATACAACAAAATAGCAAGGGGTACCTTTTTAACAAATGGTACAGATATGTTTAAATGAATATTTGATATGGAAACTGATTCCTCCATTTAATAAAGGAATAATGTACAGCTAAAGGGATTGAAAACATTAAGTAATATAATAATTACCCTTCTATTGCAATCTATAATCTGTTATGCCTGAGTAGGCCCAAGATCAACGACAGAGATTTTGTGATGCACACATGGATTGCTGGTCGCAAGAGGAGCATCTGGTTGAACAAAAGCTGTCTGTCAAAACACAGGAGGAAGATGCCAAGCAACGTGTGATGGCATTTGCAAGGGACAAAACAAAGGTATCCTGATCCCAGGCCATGCATGTTTCCACTGTAGATTGTCCCTGTCTGTATCTGAATGTTTTACTAATATTTGTCTTTAATTTATTTGCAACAAAGTAATTATCAGGGGATAGGTGAGCCAGAATTAATGTCATTTTCAGCCAAGTTTTTTCACAATGATTCTTATCTATTCTCAGCACTGTTTCTGTTGTTATCATAAAACCATTGCAGAATCAATTTTTACTGGTTTTATTGACAGTTTTTAAGATTCTATTTTTATTCGAGAAGAACTCCACAAAGTGTAAAACTCTGAAATTGGAATTATGCAATTGTCAAAGAAACCATGTGAGTCTCGCAACACATAGGTTTGATTCTTTGTGTGATTGTTCCATAATGTAATTGTTTATTTTGTATTCTCTCTAAGTTCCAGGTTAAACTCACTCGAGTGCTAGTTCTTTTCAAGTGCATTTTTAAAAATCAAATTGAATTGAATGATTTGAGGATAACTGATGCATGGACATTTATTGAACGGGTTGAATAAAGTGAAGCAATTTTATTAGAACAACAAAGTTTAAATGGCAATTTAAGCAGATCTTGTACACTGATTAAATTTAACAATTGTGTTGCATGACTTCATGTGACAGTTGGTTGTTTCTTATATGAGGAAAGCACTGTGACTTTATTAAATTCCACCACTTTTTTGAGGCACTAATCAACTTCAATTGTGGATCTAGGCTGCCTTCTCTGTTTTACGGGTAGTACAAGAGCAGTCTGATGCAATGTCCCCATTCACAACAGACTCTGCATGAATACTATCAGGCTTTCTTTTCTTGTATAGCCATGCACTGGTCAAAGTCATAGTTCGTTTGCATGTTCATCTTGTGACCCCATGGGCTTCCTTCAAGTGCTCTAGTTTCCTCCTACATCCCACAACTCTGTGGGTTGCGGGTTGATAGGTGTGGGTTGACATTAAATTAGAATAGAATAGAATAGAATAGAATGCCTTTTATCGTCTTTCAAACAGCTTTTGAACAAAATTGCATTTTCTACTGTCTTAACATTACAAAAAAAAAACAAATTGCCTCCAATGTGTAGAATCAGTGGTAGAACCTGGGAATGCGAGTAGAATAATTGGCTTCATGGAAAGAAGCAGAGGTGGAAGGTTGCTTCTCGGACTGGAGACCTCTGACTAGTGGTGTGCCTCAGGGTTCGGTGCTGGCCGCATTACTGTTTGTCATCTATATCAATGATTTGGATGAGAACATGCAGGGCAAGATTAGCAAGTTTGCAGTGGGTGGGATAAAAAAATGGATGGTTTCGCAGACAGTGAAGATGGTTGTGAACAATTGCAGCAGGATCTTGATCAATTAGCCAAGTGGGCTGAGGAATGGTTGATGGAATTTAATGCAGAAAAATGTAAGGTATTGCATTTTGGGAAGTCTAACATGGGCAGGACCTACACGGTGATTGGTAGGTCTCTGGGTAGTGTTGTCGATCAGTGGGATCGAGGAGTGCAGGTGCATAGTTCCCTGACGGTGAAGTCGCAGGTAGATTGGGTGGTCAAAAAGGCTTTTGGAACAGTCAGAGTATTGAGTATGGAAGCTGCGAGGTCATGTTGCAGTTTTATAAGATGTTGGTGAGGCCACATTTAGTATTGTATTCAGTTCTGGGCACCGTGTTATGGGAAAGATGTTGTCAAGCTGGAAAGGGTATAGAGAAGATTTATGAGGATATTGCCAGGACTAGAGGGTCTGAGCTATAGGCAGAGGTTGAGTAGGCTGGGACTCCATTCCTTGGAGCGCACGAGGAAGAGGGATGATCTTATAGAGGTGTATAAGATCATGAGAGGAATAGATCAGGTAGATGCACCGAGCCTCTAGCCCAGAGAAGGTGAATCGAGGACCAAAGGACATGGGTTTAAGGTGAAGGGGAAAAGATTTAATAGGTATATGAGGGATAACTTTTTCACACAAAGGTTGGTGGATGTATGGAACAAACTGCCAGAGGAGGTAGTTGAGGCAGGGACTATATCAACATTTAAGAAACATTAAACAGGTACATGGATAGGACAGGTTTGGAGGGATATGGACCAAATGCTGGCAGGTGGGACTAGTGTACCTGGGACATGTTGGCCGGTGTGGGCAAGTTGGGTCAAAGGGCCTGTTTTCACACTGTATCACTATGACCCTATGAATCTAATAAAATAAGTTAGCCTGGGATAATATAGAAATAGATATTTTATTGCCGGCACAGATTGAATGGACCATAGGGCCTGTTTTCATGAATCTCTCATTGACGCAATGATTCTATGAATTACTGGTTGACAGGAACAATCAAATGAGAGCACATTAGGACATATCAGAGCAGATGACGATAAACTTGGAAGCATGGAGCATTTTCAAGAGAAAAGCAATTTACCCAGTTGGAGAACTTAAGGACAGCTTGAAGCTTCAGCAGCTGAAGCCACGAATGGTGATTAAAATCAGAGACAATAAATGGCTAAAATTAAAGAGCATAGAGGAAGGTAATACATTTCCAGGAAATGATAGGTGCAAGGAAGGATGAGACCATCGAGGGATTGGCAAAAAAGTGACAATCGGATTAGAGTAATTAGCAGGGAGCTTTGAAGTGTTGGATAGACTGCGTTTATTTTCACTGTAACATATATTTGGTGAAAGTGGGGACTTTCTGCAATACACTTCAGACCTTGTATTCTGATGTTGAGTGTTGATGAGTGCAGAAGTAAATTTTCAATGAGACTTCGGTCATAATGGTGGTGTCTGGTTGATGTCACGATCTCTTTGCAGTTGAGTGCCTATGTGACGGCATGGAGAATATCTGAATGGTGCTTCCTTTTTTGACAAAGCTTCTGTGACATTCTGAATATAACTGTGGTTGTTCTGCTGTTTGCAGGGGACACCACAGTTTGAAAGGTCACGGATAGAGTATGTTTGACAGCCAGTGATAGAAGTATGTTCCAGATGTGGCTTCAGCAGTGTACAGATTTATGTGGCTGCTTGTTTACAAAGTGCGCTCTCCTCTGGGAAGGTGACTTCCTGCGTGTGCAACCAGGAATGTCTGGCCTGGCAACGACATAATGACGGATGAAGCAGGTGCAGAGAAGTTGCCAATGCACCCGTCTGACATGTTTCCTCCTGTCCGCCTTGTCCGCAGCCTGCAAAAAGTGAAGAATGTCAAAGTGACTTCCTGTATAGTATGAAGACAGATCGCCTTTGGTGATGTTTGCTGAAAAACTTTATCAAAGGAACAGAGATTTACAGCACAGATTGAGAGTATGTGGCCCATTGTGTTGACAATGGATGAGAAAAAGCTATCCAGCCTAATTCCACGTATCAGAACTTAGTTAATTGGAAGGCAAAGAGTTGCAATAAAAGAGCCTTTCCAGGTTGGCTGCAAGTGACTAGTGGAGTTCCGCAAGGGTTGGTGTTGGGGCCGCTTCTCGTCAAGTTGCACATTCATAATTTGGATAAGGGGATTGCAGGCTTTGTGGCCAAGTTTGCAGATGATGTTAAGATAGGTGGAGGGGCAGGCAGTGTAGAGGAAGCAAGGACTGCAGAAGGAATTGAACCGGTTAGGAGAGTCGGCACAGAAGTGACAGATGAAATTCAATATAGCAAAGAGCGGAAACATGCATTTTGGTAATAAGAATAAAGGCATAGATTATTTTCTAAATGGAGAGAGAATCCAGAAATTGGAAGTGCAAAGGGACTTGGGAGTGCTGGTGCAGGACTCCCAAAAAATTAATTTGCAAGTCGAATCGGTAGGAAGGAATCAAATTCATTTATATCAAGAGGACTGGAATAAAAAACAGAGATGTAATGCTGAGGCTCTATAAGGTGCTGGTCAGGCTGCATTTGGTGTACTGTGAGCAAATTTGGGCCCCATATCTGAGGAAGGATTTGCTGGCTCTGGAGAGGGTCCACAGGAGGTTTACAAGAATGATTCCAGGAATGAGTGGGTCAGCATATGATGAGCGTTTTGACAGCACTGGGCCTCTATTCACTGGAATTTAGAAGGTTGAGGGGGGGCCTCATTGAAACTTACAGAATAATGAAAGGCATTGATATAATGGATGTGGAAAGGATGTTTCGACTGGTGGGAGAGTCTAGGACCAGAGGTCATAGCCTCATAATTAATGGGCACTCTTTTTGAAAGCAGGTGAGGCGGAAATTCTTTGGTCAGAGGGTAACTATTTTGTGGAACTCATTGTGGAGGCCATCAGTGGACGTTTTTAAGGCAGAGATTCTGCTTGGCTGGATCGTCATAGGGCGCCAGGACTTCTACTCTCCGAACCGGTGCTCTTGTACTCGTGTACAGCACCGCTGAGTACGCCGCCCCAGCATGATACCGCAGCGCTCATACGAGTAAGCTAGACGCCATCCTCAACGACGCCATGCGGATCATCACCGGCTGCCCATGTCCCACTCCGACGGATCTTCTGCCAGTGCTCGCAGGTATCGCACCCGCCAAGCTTCGCAGAGAGTACTTCACCCACAGGCTGGTGTTCAAGGCCCCATCGGACGCCAAACACCTTGCCCAGGACTCGCAGCAACTGGGACCGCAACGCCTGTCATCTCATCGACCCTTCTCTCGTCACGCAGCGACCCTCTGTTGCTCCAGTTTCAACACACTAGGAGCACGGAGAACCAGCTGGGAAGAGACTTCGCGACCTCCTCAATTCACTGTTGCACGGAACACCTCAGCCCCACCTGGCTTGGACCTGCCCCGCAAAGAGTAGGTCGCCCTGAACCGGCTCCGTACAGGGGTCGGCCGGTTCAACGCCAACATGCATCGCTGGGGGCTGCGTTCATCAGCAGCCTACATGTGTAGAGCAGACCAGCAAACAGCGCAGCACGTCATTTTCGATTGCGCTGTCTTCCGCCCCCCTAGACCTCATGGCCCTCGACAACAGGACATTGAACTGGCTACAGCGCCTGGAGGGAGAAGGAGAAGAAGGAGGAGGAGGAGAAGAAGGAGGAGAAGAAGGAGGAGAAGAAGGAGGAGAAGAAGGAGGAGGAGGAGGAGAAGGAGGAGAAGAAGAAGAAGAAGAAGAAGAAGAAGAAGAAGAAATTCTTGATTAGAACGTGTGTCAAGGTTTATGGGTAGAAGGCAGGAAAATGGGATAAGGAGGCAGAGATCAGCCATGATTGAATGGCTGAGTAGACTGGATGGGCTGAATGACCTAATTCTACTCCTATAACTTGTGAACTTGGGAACCACTTGTCACAGGCCTCCAGTCCGAGAAACAATCTTCCACGATCACCCTCTGCTTCCTTCTATGAAGCTAATTTTCTGTCCATTCAGCTATCTTTCCTTGGATCTCATGCGATCTAACCTTCCAGAGCAGCCTCGTGCGGAACCTTGATGAATGCCTTACTGAAATCCATGCATACAACATCTACAGCTCTGCCCTTATCAACCTTTTTGGTCACGTCTTCAAAAAACAATCTCCCACGTACAAAACCTCTGGTAACTTTCCAACTGCCGGTGTTAAGCTAACTGGTCTATAGTTCCCAGCAATTGCCCTGCAGCCCTTCTTGAATAAAGGCACAACATTTTTAGTAAAGTTTAACATTTTAAGTTAAAGATAATTAAAACAGATAGTAGGAAAAGCAACTGGTCTGTTTGTAAAGGTTTCCTCTTCTTTCTTTGCCAATCCTTCAGGGTTGAGGATCGCTTGCTTCCACTCCAATTCTCCAAGGCAGCTGAAGTGTTTTTTGTGTGGCCAGCAGATCTTGTTACTGGTGGGATGTGGTGCTGGATGGGGAAGGTGGAGAGGCAGCATGGGCTCTGCTGAACTCTTCCTGTCCTCTCCAGTTGGCCACTGAGGTGCCCAGTGCCCTTTTCAAGTTCCTTCAGAACTTCCTTGAAATGTTTCCTTTGTTTCTTGGCAGTCTTGGAATTTGGAGTACACTGTCTGGTGTCAGGTATGCAGATAATGTGAGCTGTCCACTTGATCTGGTTGGGTGTAGTTGGAGCTTTGATGGTGGGGATGCTGGCCTGGGAAAGGATACTGGTATAGGTTTGTTTATCCGAACATTGAATGTGGAGGAATTTGCAGATGGTATCTGTGTCGTGCCTTGAAATGCCAATTTAGATTGTCCATGTCTCCGCACCTTATAGGTGGGGTATAACCTCCCTGCTCTTCAAGAGTGAAGAGTGTTAAATTGTCATAGGCACCCGGAACAAAACAATGAATTTCCTGCTTGCTGCAGCTTTACAGGCACATTAATGCCACAAAGCATCAGAGAAATATGCAATAATCAATAATACCATAAATTATCATTAACACCACAAAATCAGACCATAATAGTGCAAACTGAAGCACATAATACAACCTAAATGAAATGATGAAGTCCATAATAGATCATTTGCTGAGCTAGGCTTGTGGTTAATGTTGACCACTGCTACATAACCATCAAAGACGCCTATCGCTCTATCCCTCGCCCTCACTTCGGAAAATCCGACCATTCAGCAGTGCTGCTTCTTCCTGCGTACAGGCAGCAACTGAAGAAAGCATCCCCAGAGGTGAGGACTGTACAGAACTTGTCGAGGCAGGCAGAGGAACAACTCCAGGACTGCTTGGAGTCTGTGGACTGGGCAATGTTCATGGACTCGGCAACGGACCTGAATGAATACGCCACAGTCGTTACAGACTTCATAAGGAAATGTGTGGAGGACTGCGTTCCAACAAAAACCTTCCGAGTGTTTCCTAACCAGAAGCCTTGGATGAACCATGAGATCTTCTGAAGACCAGATCCTGAGCATTCGGGTTTGGCGATGTAGAGGTCTATAAGAAATCCAGATACCATCACCTCCTACAAGGCGAAATCAGGACGCAGCGAAGCATCACTCCCTGACGAGATCAACGCGTTTTACGCACGGTTCAATAGGGAGAACACTGATTTGCCATCTCGAGCCCCCATTCGCCTTGACAGTGTTACAGTCACAGTCACAGAGGTCGACGTCAGAAGATCCTTTAGGGGGTGAACCCTCGGAAAGCGCCTGGACTTGATGGTATACCCGGTCGAGTTCTCAAGACCTGTGCAGACCAACTGGCGGGAGTTTTTGCGGACATTTTCGACCTCTCACTTCTGAGGTCTGAGGTTCCCACCTGCTTTAAGAGGGCATCAATAATACCGGTGCACAACAAGAGTAAGGTGACGCGTCTCAATGACTATCGACCAGTGGCACTGACGTCTTTGATGATGAAGTGCTTTGAGAGGTTGGTTATGGTGCACATCAACTCCTACCATGACAAGAACCCCGACCCACTACATCGCATACCGCCACAACAGGTCAACGGTAGATGCAATTTCACTGGCTCTCCACACCACATTAGACCAATTGGATAATAAAAACACTTACGCCAGGCTGTTGTTTATAGACTACAGCTCTGTGTTTAATACCATCATCCCTTCCAAGCTGGTTACCAAGCTCACGGAACTGGACCTCTGCGCATCCCTCTGCAATTGGATCCTCTACTTCCTCATCCACAGACCACAGTCTGTTCGAAGTGGAGGAACCACTTCATCCTCAGTAACAATTAGTACGGGAGCACTTCAAGACTGCGTGCTCAGCCCCCTGCTTTACTCACTCTATATCCATGAATGCGTAGCCTGACATAATGCGAACTCCGTCAACAAGTTCGCTGACAACACCACTGTGGTTGGACAAATCACAGATGGGGAAGAGTCAGAGTGTAGTAGTGAGATCGACCGACTGACCAAATTGAGCCAGCACAACGACCTGGCTCTCAACATCAGTAAGGCCAAGGAACTGATTGTGGACTTTGGTAGGGGAAGGATGAGGACCCACAATTCTGTTCATATCAATGGGACGATGGCGGAGGGGATCAATAACATCAAATTCCTGGGAGTGCATATTTCCGAAGAACTTTCCTGGATCCAGCACACCAATGAAATCATAAAGAAGACACATCAGCGACTCTATTTCCTGAGAAGATTACGGAGTTTCGGCATGTCGAAGAGGATTCTACAGGTGCACGATAGAGAGCATTCTGCCTGGTTGCATCATGGCCTGGTTCGGCAACTTGAACATCCAGGAGCGAAAAAGACTACAAAAAGTTGTGACCACTGCCCAGTCCATCACCGGCTTTGACCTCCCCACTGTCGAAGGGATTTATCGTAGTTGCTGCCTCAAAAAGGCAGCCAAAATCATCAAGGACCCACACTATCCTGGCCACACATTCCTCACCATTGACATCAGGATGAAGATGCAGGGGCCTGAGAACTGTAACGCCCAGGTTCAGGAACAGCTTCTTCCCTACAGACATCGGGCTATTAAACACAACAACGAACAAGATCTGAGCTCTGAACTGCTAAAGACTATATTATTATTGCACTCTATTTGTTATTTATTGAATTTTTTTCTTTTTTTCTCTTCCCCCATTATGTACTATGTTTTCATATTCACATATTCTGTTGTGCTACAGCAAGTAAGGATTTCATTGTCCTGTCCGGGACATATAACAATAAAACATTCTTGACTCTCTTGACTTGTAGTGTGGTTCAAGAGTCTTGTTGATGGGAAAATGCTGGAACCTGGAGGCCACTGTTCTCAGGATGCTGCAGCTACTGTATAATGGTAGCAGCGAGATGTACGTGCCCCCAGGGCGGTGGGGGTCTTTGATGATATTAGCTGCCTTTTTGAGGCAGTGCTTCCTGTGTATCCCGACAATGGTGGGAAGGTCAATGCTCACGATGAACTGAGCATTGTCCACCATTTTTTGCAGCCTTCTTCATTCTTGAGTTTTTGAGTTACCAAACTAGGTTGTGTTGCAACCAGTCAGTATGCTCGCTACCATACTTATAAGTTCCATATGTATCCAATGACATCCAAATCTCCTGAATCTTCTGAGGAAGTAGCGGTGTTGACGAGCTTTCTTTGTGATTGCAACAATCTGCTCTGCCCAGGGCAGATCTTCAGAGAAGATCTGAAGCTGTTGACATTTTCCACTGCCGTTACATCAATGAAGACAGGTTCTTAAGATCATGATAGTAGGACTAGGCCATTAGGCCCATCAAGTCTACACAACCTTTCAATCATGGCTGATCTATCTCTCCCTCCTAACCCCATTCTCCTGCCTTCTCCCCCTAACCTCTGACACCTGTACTAATCGAAAATCAATCTATCTCTGCCTTAATTATATCCATTGACTTTGCCTCCACAGCCATCTGTGGCAAAGAATTCAACAGATTCACCACCCTCTAACTAAATAAATCCCTTCTCATCTTCCTAAAAGAATGTCCTTTAATTCTGAGGCTATGACCTCTAATCCTAGACTCTCCCACGAGTGGAAACATCCTCTCCAAGTCCACTCTATTCCAGCCTTTCACTATTCTATATGTTTCAATGATGTCCCCTCATTCTTGATGATGGTAAAATGTTGTTTGTGAACCTGGAGGCCACTGTTCTCAGGCTGTTGTGCCTACCTTATACTGGTAATGACGAGGTTCATGGAACCACGGCTTTCCCTCCCTGAAGTCAACAACCAGCCCCTTGGTCTTGTTAATGTTGAAAGCAAGGTGGTTGTTTTGGCACCATTTTATCAGATTATTAATTCATTGATTCATTGTTACCTGTTATTTGTTCAACAATAACAATACTGCCAAATATAAGGAGTTGGATCATCCATAGTACCAGTATAGTACCAACAAGATTCTTGAACTACACCATACAACCCTAACCACAAGCCTGGCTCAGCAAATTATCTGCTATGGACTTCATTTAGGTTGCATTATGTACTTCAGTTTGCACTATTATGGTCAGATTTACTAGTATTACAGATAATTGATTGTACTATTGATTATTGTGGAGTTGTGTCTGTCTGCACAGTCATGGAGCAAGTGACTAAGCACACAGCCAAAGGTGACCTTGTGCTGATGGTCATTGAGGAAGAAGTGTTGTTGCTATTTTTTACTGATTGAGGTCTGCTGATTAGGAAGTGTAGGAGCCAATTGTATAGGGAAGAACAGAGACCCAGTTCCCTGAGTTTCATGATAAGTTTGGAGGGGACTATGGTGCTGAATACCAAGCTCTGTTTGATTAACAGCAGCTTCATATACATGTTCTTATTGTCAAAGTGGTCCAGTGCAGAGTGGACAGCCAGCAAGAGTGGGTCCATGGGTCCAGGTTCTTACTAATTCAGGATTTGATATGCACCAACAACCTCTCAAGGTACTTCACTACAATGGACATGAGTGCCAACTGTTGGTGTTGGTTGAGGCATGTCACCTTACTCTTCCTCAGCGCTGGTACTATGGATGACCTTTTAAAGGGCCTTCAACCACACAGCAGTAGTGTGTGGTTGACCGGGTCCATGAAAAGTCCAGCCAGTTGGTCCTGTGGGACACATTTATGAATGTAGCCAGGTAGACACAAAATGCTGGAGTAACTCAACCGGGACAGGCAGAAACTCTGGAGAGAAAGAATGGGTGACATTTTGGGTCGAGGCCCTTCTTCTCGACCCGAAACGTCACCCTTCTCTCCAGAGATGCTGCCTATCCCGCTGAGTTACTCCAGCATTTTGTGTCTACATTCAATTTAAACTAGCATCTGTAGTTCTTTCTTACACATAAGAATGTGGCCATGTACACCATCAGGGCCAGATGCTTTCCAAGGGTTCACCCTCATGAAGGATCTTCTAACATCATCCTTGGAGACTATCACAGTATTGTAGGGGGCTGGGGGCCTGAGAAGGTAGATCGATGCCCTCCCTTATGAAATGAGCACAGCAAGCTTTGAGCTCATCGCGGAGTGATGCATCGCCGTCACTTGATCTAGTTGGTTTTACCTTCTATGATATTATGGCATACTGCAGTCATGATGATGGAGGTGGATTCCCTTAGGAGGTAAATGAGACAGCACATCTCCTTGTTTCTGATGACACTATCCAGTCTAGGTGATGCATGGAAAACCTTTGGGCTGTATGCTACGTCTGGAGAGCTGGGGTGAACTATCAGTTACATTCAATGCCCTAGTTAATAAAAACCAATATCTCGAATGCCTGCTTAACCATCTTATCTGTGTTGTCACCATCAAGGATCTCAAGTCAAGTCAAGAGAGTTTATTGTCATGTGTCCCAGATAGGACAATGAAATTCTTGCTTGCTGCAGCACAACAGAATATTGTAGGCATAAATACAGAACAAATCAGTGTGCCCATATGCCATAGAATATATATATATATATATATATATATATATATATATATATATATATACACACATAAATAAACAGATAAAGTGCAATAGACTGTTATTTTGTTTGTTTGAAGTTGTGTTTAATAGTCTGATGGCTGTGAGGAAGAAGCTGTCCCTGAACGAGGAAAGATTGGATAGACTCGGCTTGTACTCGCTGGAATTTAGAAGATTGAGGGGGGATCTTATAGAAACTTACAAAATTCTTAAGGGGTTGGACAAGCTAGATGCTGGAAGATTGTTCCCGATGTTGGGGGAGTCCAGAACAAGGGGTCACAGTCTAAGGATAAGGGGGAATTCCTTTAGGACCGAAATGAGGAAAACATTCTTTACACAGAGAGTGGTGAGTCTCTGGAATTCTCTGCCACAGAGAGTAGTTGAGGCCAGTTCATTGGCTATATTTAAGAGGGAGTTAGATGTGGCCCTTGTGGCTAAGGGGATCAGAGGGTATGGAGAGAAGGCAGGTATGAGATACTGAGTTGGATGATCAGCCATGATCACATTGAATGGCGGTGCAGGCTCGAAGGGCCGAATGGCCTACTCCTGCACCTATTTTCTATGTTTCTATGTTTCTATGAACCTGGATGTTGCAGATTTCAGGCTCCTGTACCTTCTACCTGATGGCAGCGAAGAGTTGAGTGTGTGGCCAGGATGGTGTGGGTTCTTGATGATGTTAGCAGCCTTTTTGAGGCAGCGACTGCGATAGATCCCCTCGATGGTAGGGAGGTTAGAGCCGATGATATACTGGGCACTATTTACAACTTTTTACAGCCTTTTCCGCTTCTGGACGCTCAAACCAGGCCGAACCAAGCCACGGTGCAACAGGTCAGCTTGCTCTCTACTGTGCACCTGTAGAAGTTCGAGAGAGTCCTCCTTGACATATCGACTCTCTGTAATCTTCTCAGAAAGTAGAGGCGCTGATGTGCTTTCTTTATGATTGCATCAGTGTTCTGGGACCAGGAGAGATCTTCGGAAATATGCACGCCCAGGAATTTGAAGTTCTTGACCCTTTCCACCATTGACCCGTTGATATAAATGGGACTATGGGTCCCCATCCTGCCCCTTCAAAAGTCCACAATCAGTTCCTTGGTTTTGCTGGTGTTGAGAGCCTGGTTATTGTGCTGGCACCATTTGGTCAATCGGTCGATCTCACTTCTATACTCTGACTCGTCCCCATCAGTGATACGTCCCACAACAGTGGTGTCGTCGGCGAACTTGATGATGGAGTTCGCACCATGTCTGACTACGCAGTCATGACTATAGAGTGAGTACAGCAGGGGGCTGAGCATGCAGCCTTGAGGTGCTCCCGTGCTGATTGTTATCGAGGATGACACATTTCAACCAATACAGACAGACAGTGGTCTGTGAATGAGGAAGTCGAGGATCCAATTGCAGAGGGATGCGCAGAGACCCAGATCTGAGAGCTAGGTAACCAGCTTGGAGGGGATTATGGTATTAAATGCCGAGCTGTAGTCAATTAAAAATTAAAAAAAAATCATTATATACTTTATTCGAGAAATAAATATATACAATACATGAACCATACAAAACTCCATCCGACATTCTTGGAGGCTATACATACATTCATACATCCCTTGCCACTCATGTGGCCCACTGATGTGGAATCCCTTCCCTTGTTTTGAGCGGCGTCTCCATCACACCCTTCCCCCCATGTCCAGCAGCGGAAGGACCTTAGACTGTGGCCCTCCCCCACTGAGCCTTGGCGTTGGCTGCACCAAGCTTCAATGCATCCCTCAGCACATACTCCTGCACTCTGCAGCGGGCCAGTCGGCAATATTCCCTGATGGACATCCCGCTCCGCTGGGTGGTCAACAACACTCAGGCAGACCAAAGAGCGTCTTTCACCAAATTGATGACTTTCCAGCAGCACTCGATGTCAGTCCCTGAATGCGTCCCTGGGAACAGTCCGTAAATCACAGAGTCCACTGTGATGGAGCTGTTCAGAATAAACCGTGAGAGGGACCCTTGCACACCTCTTAGACTCCCTTTGCAAATCCACACTTTGCATTGAGGTGGGCAACCGTCTCCTCCTCATAGCAGCCGTCCTGAGGGTAGCGTGCACTGGTAGTGGGGTTGCGACGGTGCATGAAGGATCTGACTGGGAGGGCTCCCCTCACCACCAGCCAGGTCAGGTCTTGGTGCTTGTTGGTGAGTTCTGGTATTGAGGCATTTTGCCAGACAAGCTGGGCCGTCTCCTCCCTCCCTCCTATGCCACAGGATTCATGGAGTCCTTTCCCTGCAGTGCCTGCAGGACGTTCTGTGCTGACCACTGCCCAATGGACTTGTGGTCAAAGCTGTTGGTCCGGATGAATCTTTTCACGAACAACAGGTGGTGTTCCAATGTCCAGCTGACTGGCACATTGCGTGGCATCTGCGCCAGGCCCATCCTTCACAACACCGGGGATAGGTAGAACCTCAGCAGGTAGTGACACTTGGTGCCCACGTGGCTTTGCTCTATGCTCCACCTGATGCAGCCACACACGAAGGTGGCCATCAGGGTGAGGGCGACGTTGGACATGCTTTTATCCCCACTGTCTGCCAACTTGTGCATTGTGGCTCGTTGCACCTGGTCCATCCTCGACCCAGAGATGAACTGGAAGACGGCCCGGGTGATCCCTGTGGCATAGGAGGGAGGGACAGGCCACACTTGCGCCAAGTACAGCAGCCCCGAGAACACCTTACACCTGATGACCAAATTTGTCCCCGTTATGGAGAGGGAGTGTTGCTTCCACAGCTTCAGTTTCTTCCCCACCTTGGCTTTCCGCTTCAGCCAATTCCTGTCACATGCCTCAGCCCCCCTGAATCAGATCCCCAGCACCTTCAAGAGCTCAGGCTTGATGGTGAAGGGGACGGAAGATCGGTCAGGCCAGTTGCCAAAAAGCATGGCCTCGCTCTTCCTGCAGTTCACCCTGGTTCCCGTGGCCGACTCAAACTGGTCACAGACGGTAGTCAATGAATAACAGCCTGACATATGAGTTTATGTTCTCCAAGTGGTCCAGAGTGGAGTGGAGAGCCAGTGAGATCGCATCCACCGTTGATCTGTTGTGGCAGCAAGCGAATTGCGGTGGGTCCAGGTTTTTGTTGATGTATGAGTTGATTTGCGCCATAATCAACCTCTCCAAGCACTTCAGCACCACAGACGTTAGTGCCACTGGTCCATAGTCATTGAGACTCGTCACCTTGCACTTCTTGGGCAACGGTATTATTGATGCACTTTTAAAGCAAGTGGGAACCTCAGATCTCGGAAGTGAGGTTGAAAATGTCTGTAAAAACTCCAGAAAATTGGTCCGCACAGGTTTTTAAAACACGCCCGGGTATAGCATCAGGTCCAGGTGCTTTCCGAGGGTTCACCCTCCTGAAGGATCTTCTGACGTCAGCCTCTGTGACTGTGACCGAAATACCATCACGGCGAATGGGGGCTCGGGAAGGGATATCAGTGTTCCCCCTATCAAAGCGTGTGTAAAATGCATTGAGCTCATCAGGGAGCGATGTTTCGCCGATATTCGAGCTGCCTCCTGGTTTCGCCTTGTAGGAAATGATTGCATTCAAGTCCTGCCACAGTTGCCGAACATCTGTCTCATCCTCCAGCTTGGAGCAGAATTCCCTTTTGGCCTTTTTGATGGCCTTACCAAGGTCGTATCTGGACTTCTTGTAGACCACTGTATCTCCAGACCTGATTGCCCGGGATCTGGTCTTCACAAGAATGCGTATCTCATGGTTCATCCAAGGCTTCTGGTTAGGAAACATTGGGAAGGTTTTTGTTGGAATGCAGTCCTCAACACATTTCTTTATGAAGTCTGTAGCCACTGTGGCGTATTTATACAGGTCCGTTGCCGAGTCCCTGAACATTGCCCAGGCCACAGACTCCAAACAGTCCCGGAGTGGTTCTTTAGAATTGTGCACTAACTACTTTAAATCCTGTTGCGTTCAATCATGTTGTCTATTAAGAGATAATCATAATGCCTGCTTTTTTCTATGAGATAAATATAGCCAAGCTATTAAGAATTTGAATTCCCCTCAGCCTGGTCTCACCATGCACTATAAGCTTCCACAAGCAGAACATGATAATGGCCAAGTATTTACTTCACTGTACTCACACCAATGACATTGTCTGATCTGCTGGGCATTTATTGGACTGTGACCAGCATTCTACATATTTTACATACTCCTTTGTTTTCTGCTGTCTTTCTGTCTCTCTCTGTCTCTTTCTCTACCTCTGTCTGCCTGTCTGTGTCTGTCTGCCTGTCTATGTCTGTCTGCCTGTCTGTGTCTGTGTCTGCCTGTCTGTGTCTGTGTCTGTCTGTCTGTCTGTGTCTGTCTGTCTGTGTCTGCCTGTCTGTGTCTGCCTGTCTGTGTCTGCCTGTCTGTGTCTCCCTGTCTGTGTCTCCCTGTCTGTGTCTGTCTCCCTGTCTGTGTCTGTCTCCCTGTCTGTGTCTGTCTCCCTGTCTGTGTCTGTCTTCCTGTCTGTGTCTGTCTCCCTGTCTGTGTCTGTCTCCCTGTCTGTGTCTGTCTCCCTGTCTGTGTCTGTCTCCCTGTCTGTGTCTGTCTCCCTGTCTGTGTCTGTCTCCCTGTCTGTGTCGGTCTCCCTGACTGTGTCGGTCTCCCTGTCTGTGTCGGTCTCCCTGTCTGTGTCGGTCTCCCTGTCTGTGTCGGTCTCCCTGTCTGTGTCGGTCTCCCTGTCTGTGTCTGTCTCCCTGTCTGTTTCTGTCTCCCTGTCTGTTTCTGTCTCCCTGTCTGTTTCTGTCTGCCTGTCTGTGTCTGTCTGCCTGTCTGTGTCTGTCTGCCTGTCTGTGTCTGTCCGCCGGTTTGTGTCAGTCCGCCTGTCTGTGTCAGTCTGCCTGTCTGTGTCTGTCTTTGCCTGTCTGTGTCTGTCTTTGCCTGTCTGTGTCTGTCTGTCTGCCTGTTTGTCTGTCTGCCTGTTTGTCTGTCTGCCTGTTTGTCTGTCTGCCTGTTTGTCTGTCTGCCTGTTTGTCTGGCTGCCTGTTTGTCTGTCTGTGTGTTTGTCTGTCTGCCTGTTTGTCTGCACTAATCTATCAACCAGATGGCTTTGTCATCAGTTTATAACTGCGGTAATCCTGGCCTCACCTGTCCTATCCATCTCACCTTCATCCTCTCTACAACAAAATGAAACAGTTTTCTCTTTCCCAGTTCTCACAAGGTCTTCAATCTGAAACATTCCTTCTGTTTCACTTTCCACACATGCTGCCTGACTAAATGTGCATTTTCTATCTTTTTTAGATTTCCAACATTTGAGTTTTTAAAATTAATTTAAATTACTGACCTTTGGAGGTACAAAGTTACAGAACGGTGCAGGACAGAAATAGGTCTTTCAGCTCATCATGTCCATGCTTGGTTATGTACTGGCAGCAGGTCTGTAACCTTCTAGGCCATGATGATTCATGTGCTTGTTCAGGACATTTGTAAGTATTGTGAGAATACTTGCATCCGCTTCCTCCTCCGGCAGTGTGCTCCAGACTCTGACCATTCTCTGCCTGAAACAGTTCCCCTCAGATTTCTAAATTTCTTGACCTGATGGAAAGTAACTCAGAGTTTCGTTTCCATGGGCATGTAATCATTAAAAACATCTTTTCATCCCATTGGCAGAGTAATGGTTAACAGAATGAGTGGGGTTAATGTTTACTGCTTCTTTCATTGCTGAAGCGAAAATAGATTCAGAATTCATTGAGTCAACGTGCATAGAAACTGCTTAACACAATAAAAGCACAGTCATACAAATTATGTTAAATTACCATTATTACACCTACTTTATTAATACATTGCTTTAGTGATGTGCTTTATTTGCTGAAAGCAGCTTAAATATTTAGCATTTCCATGTACTGTACAGATTTGTAGCTACATTAAAATGTCAGGATAAAGTGTATTTACTGATTTTCGCATTACATCTCGGCTGCACTCTCGTGCATGTGGGTGGTTTTGGTTTTGATTTTTAAAGCATGTATTAAGTATGTGCATATGTTTCCATTTTTAAGAATTGCTGTGTATCATGCACATAATTTGTCAGTTGCGCCTTACTCTTTTGATATATTTGAATTGAAGAAACTCAGTTGAAAATTGAACTGATTTCAGGACATATCGTGCTGTTTCAACATTAATATATTACCAAAATCTCAAGTACATGTCCTACCCACATATATATTAATTTATTCTTTAAAGATGTTGTACTTGGCTTTTATTGTCAATGATTTAAGAGAAAATCCCTGCTTTGTGATTCCATATTTTGAGTCATAGAACTGTGCAGCACCGAAACAGGCCCTTTGTCCTAATTCGTCATGCCAACCAAGATGTTCCATCTAAGATAATTTTGTGAGTGCCCACTTTCTACCAGCTGCCTGTAAATCTGGCCACTTACCTTAGCAGGAAAAGTGGGTATGCCAAATCATGGCCCCTCTCCACAGAAGTCTTCCAATCTTGCTAACGATTATTTCCTCAAGGGCACATCAAATGTCAGGTATGAAGGCACATTGATATGGTGCCTTTGGAGATGCAAGAGACTGCAGATGCTAGAAGCATGAGCAAAAAACAAACTGCTGGAGAAACTCAGCTTGTCAAGGAACTATCACTTGCCAGCTCTTTGACCCCCCTCATCCCCCCCCCCCCCCCCCATACTTTCCACTCACCTCTTTCTACCAGCTTTCCACCCTCTATTCCATCAGCCTGAAACATAATGTATCCACTTCCTTCCATAGATGCTGTCTGACCTGCTGAGTTCATCCAGTAGCTTGCCTCCAATACAATACAGGACACAAATTCAATCAATATTTAGCACCAACCTATGTAAGGTAATATTTAAACTTGGTCAATGAGATTGATTTTATGAGGAGTATGAAAAGTAGAGAGAGTAGGATTAATGGGGTAGAAAACTGGTAGTAAATTACCCTGTAAATTTCTAAAACTACTGCCTGCCTCTGTGCTTCCCATACATTCTTCATCTGTGTGGGATTTCTACTTTTGGCCATTTCAGTCAGCACCTTTTCTCCTGGTAAAATGGTGCCCCAATCTGTACTGATTTCTGTTTTGTTCAGAGTGTGAAGCCTCAAGAAATCAACTCGGAACAGTCAGAGTTTCTCCAGGCAAGTCTTCGCGCAGCTTTCCAGAAGTAAGTCTATCCTGCAATGCACCGGGTCTGTGTGGGTGTGCTTGCTTACGCATGAGCCTGTGCACAAATGTATGGACGTGTCTCACCTGTTAAAATATATATATATATATATATATATATATATATATATATATATATATATATATATATATATATATATGTATATATATATATATATATATATGTATGTATATGTATGTGCTGGTCTGCTTACATGCATCAGTATTCGAATGAATCTGTGTTTCTGTGTGCACACATGCACATGCTCACATATGCGTTATGCTTCTGTGAGCATGATGAAAGTGTGTGTAAAGATGGCTAGAAGTACAATGAATTCTTTATTGTTGCACAGAATTTTATTTCTGAAACTCTTATTAAAACAACGAACTCTTAAAATAAATCATTTTCATTAATAAATATAAACTACTTTGCAGCCAAAGTATTGCTGAAAAATTGTTCCTTTTTTATTGCCTGCTTTATTGCTTTAGATAATTCAATTAAGATAGTTGAAATAATAGTCTCTTGCAGTATTCAGGCAAATTTTGTTGCCTATGAGAATCTGGTGTTAATTACATATTCATTTTGGAAATGGAAACTGATATAGTGATTATGATCACATTGGTTTCTTTCACGCATTTGTATGTGGGCACACTTACAATGCTGGTATACATGTTACAGGTACATGCTTGAACCGAATTCCGCACAAACTTTCAAGGCTTTCTTTATATCTGCCTGCGTAAGTTTTTGACTGCTGTAATGTGGTTTGGTGTTGATTTTTGTTTGAATATTGGTTCTGCTCTCTGCAATTGTGTTAGAACCCATTTGATATTTGTCCAACAGTAGTGGTTGGAAGCTAAGATGCTGAGATGCTCAGGAAAAAGTCCAATAGTTGCCAATAGTTGCCAATAGTCTCAATGATTACCTTTCTTCCCCCCCCCCCCCCCCCCCCCCCCCCCCCCCCCCCCCCCCTTTCCCAAATAAACAGCTTACTGAATCTATTGCTTTGATGAGCAAAAAGGAATTGTGGATTAGCTTATTGCAGTATTAGCCCTTTGAAAGAAACATCCCATTAAATCTCATACTCTCTGTTCTTTATATTGTGCCATAAAGTTCCTTTTAATAATATTATTGCCTTATTAAGCTGGAATTTTTCCTGAATATTTTAAAATTTCAATGGTCAAAACTCTATGAATTACAGGATAACACATTGCAATTTTCTCTTTTTATTTGGGTTTCATTTCTTTTGTAAAATAACTGTCAGCTGGTTTCTGTTGGCATGGCCTCCAAGTCAAAGTTATCGTGGCTTCAACCTCCTTTCAGTTCTTGAACCAGGGCCTGAATTTTCAGTTAGTAGAAAATCAATGAGTTTGAAGAAAGTAGATAGAGTGATAAAGAAGGCATATGGTATGATTACTTTCATAGGTCTGCGTGGGCAATGAGTATCAGAAAGTTACGGTGCAGCTTTACAGGACTTTGGTTAGGTCCCATTTGGAATATTGTGTGCAGTTCTAGTCACCCCAATACAGGAAGGATGTGGAGCATTTGGAAAGCATGCCGAGGAAGTTTATAAGAATGATGCCTGGATGATGGATTAAGGTTATAAGATATAGGGAAAGGTTGGACAGATTTGGATTGTTTTCTCTGGAATGCCGGAGGTTGCAGGGAGACCTGATAAAAGTATATAAAATTATGATTGGCATTGATAGGGTAGACAATCAGAATCTTTTTTCCATGATGGAAAAATCAAATACAAGAGCATAGGTTTAAGGCAAGAGGGGCAAAGGTTAAAGGAGATGTGCAGGGCAAATTGGTTGCAGTGAGTGCCTGTAATACGTTGACAGGGACAGGGTCCCTGACCAGGGTGGTTGAATCAGATATGTGAATGGCATTTAAAAGAGTTTTGGATAGGCATATGGCATCATGATCCGCATAGACATTGTGGGCAGAAGGACCTGTTTTCGTGCTGTACTGTTCTTTGTTCTATGTACTAAAACTGCTCTCAAAAAGCTTGTGATCTTATTAGCAAGAACTTCTGCATTACTGGTGTTGGTTGCTGAACCTCAGCTCAGTGGCACTACCAGCATTTATTACCTACATTATAATTAATCTTCAGTACAGCCAATCACAATAAATAATATGTGCAGAATGCAAAAACTAACAAACAAACTAAAACCCATTTTTATTGATGGGGAAACAAAGAGCTGCAGATGCTGGTTTACAAAAAAAGGACACAAAGTGCTCGAGTAACTCAGCAGTCAGGCAGCATCCCTGAAGAACATGGATAGGCATGTTTTGGGCCATTTATTAACCAACTGTGCCATGTACTGTATAGTGTCTGAAGAAGAGTCCCAAACCGAAACGTCACCTATCCATCTTCTCCAGAGATGCTGCCTGACCTGCTGTTACTTCAGTACTTAGTGTCCTATGTTTTTATCGAACTGTTTTAAGCAATATTTATGGTGCTAAATAATGACTTTTAAGATAAAAGTTGAAATGTTTTTGTTTTTTTTAAGATCCCTTATATTTTAAAATATTCTGTGTAATTCTCTGCCTCAGAGAATGAGCCTCTGCCTCTGAATCGGTGGAGGCCCGTTCTTTGGATACATTCAAGAGAGAGCTAGATACGGCTCTTAAAGATAGCGGAGTCAGGGGATATGGGGAGAAGGCAGGAATGGGATACTGATTGGGGATGATCAGCCATGATCACATTGAATGGCGGTGTTGGCTCGAGGGGCCGAATGGCCTATTCCTGCACCTATATTGTCTATTGTCTATTGTCTATTGGCTATTGTCTAAAATATAAATCTGAGCCAATTACAATGCTCAAACACAAAATTGGGTGGAAGGGTTAGAGAGGTTGTCAGCCAGTAATTAAGGCCAGGAAATGCCCACATGAAACAGAAAAGCATTTTCAGGGGCTGAAGACACAAGAAACTGCAGATGCTGGAACCCTGAGCAAAAACAATGTTCTGGAAAAATGCAGCGGGTCAGACAGCATCTATTGAGGGAAATACTGTTTTGAGTTGTGTCTCTTCTTCAGACTCCGCATAGTTTATAAATGGTTCAATTCGAGTTCTTCCCTTGATTGCATTGGAGAAGTGTTGAGTTACTAACAATAGCTTTAACTTTTCTGCATGAAAGTGCGCGTCTATAGAGAGCTTAAAAATGCTGTTGGTTTATAAATTAATGATGTGTAACAGCATTAACTAGAAAAATGTTTTATTGAGCCCAATACATTTCGAATGTAAAATTTCTGATGTTAATTGCTGTATTTAATTTAAATGCAAAATATTTTTAAAATAATAGAATAGGGAGATTCTTTGTCCTGGCCAAACCACCATAACATGCAAAGCAGTAACTCATCTGTGCAGTGCTTGTGGGATCTTACTATATGCAAGTTGGTATAGTTCTTGGTTCTTGGTTCTTGGTTCTTGGTTACTTGGTCCTCCAAAATATTCCAACTGGAATTTAAACTGGAGGTTTATAGTTATTTGTGTGAACAGCATTTTGGATTAAACTTGAAGAATTAACTGATTATGTCTCAATATACTGAATTCAGAAAGGTTGAAATACATAATGCATTTATGTAGTCAGAGTAATTATGTGAAAAAAGGATAACTATTACTTAATACACAATAATAATATAAAATTATTTTCTTCTGCAGTTGTATAGGGCTCTGGTGAGACCACATCTGGAGTATTAAGTACAGTTTTGGTCTCCTAATTTGAGGAAGGACATCCGTGTGATTGAGGCAGTGCAGCGTAGGTTCACAGGATTTATCCCTGGGATGGCGGGACTGTGATATGAGGAAAGATTGAAAAGACTAGGCTTGTATTCACTGGAGTTTAGAAAGATTAGGGGGGATCTTATAGAAACATATAAAATTATAAAAGGACTGGACAAGCTAGATGCAGGAAAAATGTTCCCAATGTTGGGCGAGTCTAGAACCAGGGGCCACAGTCTTAGAATAAAGGGAAGGCCATTTAAGACTGAGGTGAGAAAAAACGTTTTCATGCATGTGGAATTCCCTACCACAGAGGGCAGTGGGGGCAAAATCACTGGATGGATTTAAGAGAGAGTTAGATAGAGCTCTAGGGGCTGGTGGAATCAAGGGATATGGGGAGAAGGCAGGCACGGGTTATTAATTGGGGACGATCAGCAATGATCACAATGAATGGCGGTGCTGACTCGAAGGGCTGAATGGCCTCCTCCTGCACCTATTTTCTATGTTTCTATGTTAAAATTATGGATTCAATATAAAATGAATACATTGCATTGCAGTGCAGAAAACCAGTTACTCAAAGCTCTTGAAAGACGTGGTGGTGAAGTGCGTGCTCTGTACGGTGATCTGACCGAGGTCAACCACCAATACGATGGCGTGCAAGACTGTCACTGGAAGGTAAGGGGAAAACATCAAGGCTCGTCTGTACCTTTAAGACACCCCTTTCCCTCAGTGCAGCGCCAGGGCTGGGTCGAGTGAAACCTTTCACAAATGAGGAGCATATCAGTCGCCTCGCAAATGAGACGCGCCTGGAGATGTAATGAATCCTCCATCAACCTTTCCTACCAGGGTGACAGCTTGCTTTGAGGAAGGTTGTAAATGCAAGAGAGATTGTGATATAATTCCTCAGACTGGCATTTCTGCCCCCCAGTCACCATTCGATAATCTTCCAAATTGCTGTGTTTCAGAGAGATAAAGATTTTTTTTTATGGCTTCCCGTCTTGAAACATCCAGTACAGCCAGAGAAGCAATGGCAATCTTGCCATGCATAGCAATTCTATTGGTGAAAGACAAGATCTTCATTTATATAATTGTAAACTTATGACAACTGTGGGTGATGGGAGATTGCTGGGAGTAAAGGGGGGAGAAGAAATAAAATAAAATATCATGTTTGGCATGCAAAATTATCAAAATTTATTTTCACACAAAATTTGTTGGGGGTGTTTAATTTAGAATGTGTTTAATATCCTTAGACTGCCTGCACCAGTAATCCTGCCTAGAGGTTTTAAATAAAGATTACCTCCATTTTTCATATAATGTTAATTTTAGGTTTCAGCAAGCAAAATATAAAATTTGGATTTTTTTTCTCCGTTAATTAAAATTTTGCAATTAGAATGAAGATAATTGACGTCGCTCAGTGCTTTAAAAATGAGACCAGTGCACAAAAGGATCTGGAAGTCGCAGATGATTTCTTGCTGAAATTTACAATTTGTAACCTTTAAATGTGTGAACTAATACTGCATAAAATCCAAACCAGCTTTGGGAAACACATCCCATGAATTGCCCATGAAATCCTGGAAGGATATTATTACATAGTAAAACAATGTTCTTTACACACCATTTGAAGGAGGAATTCTGGAGCAGGTTTTCAAAGACACATGCTGTATAAAAGCCATTTTTTTTCCAAAGGAGAGTAATTGCTTGCAACATATTTAGGCTTTGATTTCGAGAGTCTCATGGGTACACTGATTTTCTACCCCAGAGGGTTGTGGAGGTTAGTTCACTGGGATATTTAAAAAGAAAATAGATGCAATTTTCAAAGATCAGGGAATTGAGGCCTATGGGGAACTGGCAAGGGAGATAGGCCTGGCGCAGGGCAGCTATGACTATATTGAATGGTAGGGCAGGCTTAAGGAGCTGAGTAGCCCCTATTTTTGCGTTTCAATTGCTGCCATTCCCAGCTAACTGACTTACATTATGAAGTTTGCAAAACAAAAATGTAAAACTCACCAGATCAGGCAGCATTCATTGGGTAAATAAAGTGGATTTAACACTTAAGATTGAGGACTGTATAGGACAAGTTTGGAGGAATATAGACCAAATGTGGGCAGGTGGGAGACTATTGTAGCTGGGACATGTTGGCCGGTATGGGCAAGTTGGGCCGAATAGCCCAACTTGCCCATAGCGGTTTCCACACTGTATCACTCGATGACCATGACTCTATGACTATTCAACAAGGCTGGGAATTGCATGGAGTATGCAGCACACTGGATGGGCCAGAAGTAATATTTTTGGCTGAGGCTCGGGTTGCTATGTTGATAGGTTATCGAAAAAGCCATCTAATTAATGGGTTTATGAGATAAGTTAGAAAGAACACAAAGTAGGAACATATAAAGCTGTGAAATACCCTGTGAGTTGTAAGAAATATCCAGCAGGTCAGTCTTTGCTAGTGGAGAAAAGGTAGAATGGGTACAGAATATATTCTGGGTGAGAAACTTCAATATTCATCACCAAATATGAGCAGCACGGTGACACAACTGGTAAAATGTTAGTTTTGGACCAAGCAGCTCAGCCTGAAACATTACTTAAGGATTTCCTTGAGATTGGGTCTTGGACCTGGACATTTTAAGCTGCCTTATCATTGATGTTTCCTCCTTCAGGGCACCTGAAATGCGGATGAGCGTTCTGAGTGAAAAGACTTCTCCTGATCATTATCAGCTTGGGTCATCAGGTTATTCTTCCTCTCCACTCTAGTATCCACTAAGGAAAGTAACCCTGTGACATAGTTGTATAGTACATAAACAGGCTATTTGGCTTATCATTATGTACCATGCCTATATTGACCTCATTTACTATTTATTTACCTGCCTATTGAAACTTTCTTCATAGCTAAAATTCCCCAATTCTCTAAAAATGAGGGAGAAGGATTTTACATGGGTGTGCTTTGCATTTTTGAATATTGTGACATGGTGTTTGGTCTTCTGTGCTGTAGAAGTGTTTTTACTGAAAGCATTGTATTTAGGTTGAATGGTCTGGGACTCCTCAGCCGGCAAATATCCAACTGAAATGTCTACGGGGCGTAAAGGACAAACTACCTAAAGGGCGGTACATCCTCAGAGTTTCCCTGCTCAGTCGGCTTGGAGGTTTTCCACTGCGCTGGTCTAATTCACAGCATCAGCACTGGGCAGAGGTAACTTCACCAGTCTACCATGATGGCAACTTTTATGATGTCGAAATGAGTTTTAATCAAAGCATTGCTGTGGTAAGTATTGTTATCTTAAAGTGTTTACTATTGGAAAACTCTTCCTTGTTAGTGGTATGTTGTACGTTCAAGAGAGAGATCAATAGATTATTGAATGTTAAGGGGTCAATAGATATGATTTAGTGCAGGAAAGTGATGCTGAAGTAAAGGATTATCCTGTCATTGGCACAGCATCAGACGTCAGTGCTGCCCCTGCACACATCCAGCCACCCAGGTTCATTCCTGATCTTGGGTGCCCTCTGTGTGGATTTTGCACACTTTAACAATGTTTCACTTGGGTGCTCTGATGAACTTTCACATCCCAGCGATGTTCTGGTAGATTCATTGGTTGCTGTTAATTTATACTTAGTGCAGGTAGATGATGGGAGAATCAGTGGGGGGCTGAAATTGGGAGAATAGATTGCTGAGTGTTACGTGTGGGAGTATGATTGGTGCAAATGATGCAGTACAGTGGCACAGTGGTAGAGCTGCTGCCTTATAGCGCCAGCGACCTGGTTCAATCCTGACATGGGTGCTATCTGTATGGAGTCTGTATAATCTGTGACCACATGGGTTTTCTCTGGAGCTCCGGTTCCTCCCACACTCCAATGATTGTAGTTTGTAGTTTACTTGGCTTTGGTAAAATTGTGAATTGGTCCTGGAGTGTAGGATACGACTAGTGTTCGCAGTATGCAGTGATTGCTGGTCAGCACAGTCAGTAATGGTACATGCACCATACAATCATAAAACTGTGTTTAATGCTGCCTCTGAGATCAAGTTTCAGGGAATGATTTTTGAATCAGTGGACAGTGCAATGACCTGACTATGTGGAGGGGTATGAGTGTGTCTGCACATGCTCTCGACTTTCTCACAGACTACACGTTAATGGTGGAAAGATTAAACAAAGCAATCAAATGGAAAAAAATGCATATCGCTAGAACTGATGATCAAAAGTATATTTTGCATTTACTATATAAATTATTTGGAAATGCAACAACTCATTGCATTAATTGGCACATACTGTAGCACCTACATTCATGTTTGCTCGTAATCCACAGATTATTGGAAATAGAGTGTCTACTGTTTTACTTATCGGGTGTTGGCACAATTGACAAGGTCGGCATTTGTGGCTCATCGCTAATTAATTTTGAACAAAGTGACATGCTAGGTCATTTCAATGAGCATTAAATTCAACCACATTGTCGTGGTCTAGCGTCAGGTAGTATGTGTTTTTTATGTTTTGTATCTTCTGCCCATTGTGAGAGGGGAGCAACTGAGGTATAAATGTTCCTTGACTGTGTTGACTACATTCTCCAGTGTAGATTAGTTAATGAGGGGAGAGGTTTGGTTGTGTGACGGACAGTGTTACATCCACAACTAACTCCCTGCAATGCCACACTTCACCTGGAATTTTTTTTCCACCTTAGACAAAGTTAGATAAAAATGGGAAGCCTATAAATGAATGTGTCAAGAAATGCAATGTATACACGAGAAGAAGATCCTGTCATCTTGAGTAAAAAAGTAGTGTCGGAGGAACTCAGCAGCTCAGGCAGCATCTGTGTAGGGAAATTAATAGATTACATTTCAGGTTGAGACCCTTCTTGAGACTTAAGAAGGGTCCCAACTCGAAACATTGTCTGCTAATCTCCCTCCACAGATGATGCCTGACCTGCTGAGTTCTACCAGCATTTTGATTTTTGAGGAAATGGCATTAGTTGGAAGCAGTCATCTACCAAATCAACATTAAAAAAAAAATACTGTAATAGAAACATAGAAACATAGAAAATAGGTGCAGGAGTAGGCCATTCGGCCCTTCGAGCCTGCACCGCCATTCAATGTGATCATGGCTGATCATCCAACTCAGTATCCCGTACCTGCCTTCTCTCCATACCCTCTGATCCCTTTAGCCACAAGTGCCACATCTAACGCCCTCTTAAATATAGCCAATGAACTGGCCTCAACTACCTTCTGTGGCAGAGAATTCCAGAGACTCACGACTCTGTGTAAAGACAGAGTAATATTCCTGTATAAACCATATAAAACATGCATGGAATTGTACAAAATAATTATTCTGAAATTAGTTCAGCCTCACCAGGAATTGTGAATTTAACTGCTTATTCTAAATTTTATGCAATTGTGTATCTTGAATTAATTTTATATGCATTACAGATTATTAGTTTATCCATTTGAGCAGGAGTGGGATATATCCAATTACATTTTTAAGCTACTGCCATGGTGTACAATGTTAGTCACTGAGCACGTACTCTCAGGTTTGTCACTTTCACTGGATTGTTATTCCACAGAAGCATACAGTACCCTCCATAATGTTTGGGACGAAGACCCACCATTTATTTATTCGCCTCTGTGCTCCACAATTTGAGATTTTTAAGAGAAAATAAAATCACATGTGGTTAAAGTACACTTTGTCAAATTTTAATAAATGTCATTTTTATACATTTTGGTTTCACCATGTAAAAATTACAGCAGTGTTTATACATACCCCTCCCCCTCCCCCCCCCCCTCCCCATTTCAGTGCATCATAATATTTGGGACACAGCAAAGTAATGTAAATGAAATAATTCATGTTCAGCATTTTGTTGCATATCTTTTGAATGCAGTGACTGCTTGAAGTTTACGATTCATGGACATCACTAGTTGCCGAGTGTCTTCTCTGGTGATGCTCTGCCAGGCCTGTATTGCAGCTATCTTTAGCTTATGCTTGTTTTGGGGGCTCGTCCCCATCAGTTTTCTCTTCCGCATATAAACGGCATGCTCAATTGGGTTCAGATCGGGTGATTGACTTGGTCACTCAAGAATTGACCATTTTTTAGCTTTGAAAAATTCCTTTGTTGCTTAAGCAGTATGTTTGGGATCATTGTATTGCTTTAGAATGAACCGCCAGCAAATGAGTTTTGAGACATTTGTTTGAATGAGCAGATAGGATGTGTCTGAACACTTCAGAATTCATCAGCAGTTGTATCATCAATGAAGATAAGTCAGCCAGTACCTTCAGCATCCATACATGCCCAGGCCATTACACCCCCATCACCGCGATTCACAGATGAGGTGGTGTGCTTTGGATCTTGGGCAGCTCCTTCTCTCCTCCATACTTGTTGGAGAATGTTGTGTTGGATGTGGAGGCTTGCTGGGGGGTGGAAGGTGAGGACATGGGGAACTCTATCCCTGTTCTCTCTGGGGAGAGGGGGAACGAGGACATCTCAGAATGCAAAACCGCTGCTTGGGAGCAGATGTGGCGGAGACGGAATTGAGAGTAGGGATAGCGTCTTTGCAAGAGACAGGCGGGAAGAAATGTATTTCAGATGTCTGGGAGTTGGTCGGTTGGTAGTAGATATCAGTTGATGGTTGATATAGGAAGGATCTGCAGATGCTGGTTTAAACCGAACATAGACACAATAGACAATCGACAATAGGTGCAGCAATAGGCCATTTGACCCTTCGAACCAGCACCGCCATTAAATGTGATCATGGCTGATCATCCCCAATCAGTACCCCGTTCCTACCTTCTCCCCATATACCCTGACTCCGCTATTTTTAAGAGCTCTATTTAGCTCTCTCTTGAAAGCATCCAGAGAACCTGCCTCCACCGCCCTCAGAGGCAGAGAATAGTAAGATTGAACGAGAACTTACCAGTTCGAAGGTTGATCTTTATTTTATGAGGAGTCGAAGTGAGGGATTTCGTGAAGAGCCCGCCGGCGCGCATGCTCGACATACTTCAAAGTAGCGGCGTGGAATCACAGAAACCAACAAAGAAATGACTTTGCATAGTAAGATTGAAGTGACTAAGATTACCAGATGAAGGTGATTGAGGGTTGGGCGAGGAGGGCACGAAATCCCTCACTTCGACTCCTCATAAAATAAAGATCAACCTTCGAACTGGTAAGTTCTCGTTCAATCTTACTATTTCATTTCGGAGTCACGTGAGTGACTTCGTGAAGACTTCAAAGCTTCTGTGATTACACGCCCTGGACCACGTCCATGCTGACACACCACTACCAGGGATGGATGGGAGGAACAAACTTGCTCAATAGTTCATACTGCAAAACAAGAGCAGAGTTATTAATAACAAATCAAAACCCCTCATGCGGGGACATCTCCACGTTCGTGACCTGCATTCAGCATGGCTTCTGCAAACTGTAGAGGAGCAGCAAC
The DNA here is from genome assembly GCA_963514005.1 of Raja brachyura. Next base: position 84,515,469 of record OY740784.1, read on the forward strand.
AGGCTTGTTATAAAAACGCTGGAACACAGCTTCATTAGCCCATCCTGCTGTGGCGAGAATTTGGTCCATGGGCACCTCCATGACCCTCGCCGTTGACGTCGATGCAGCCCTGTTGGAAAGAGACTTGAACACATTAGTGTCGATACCTGACTTACCCAAAACGATTGGAAGCCACATGGATATCGTCTGGACTGTCACTCGATGATGAGGTCTCTTATGAGTGACAAGCAGGTATCTCTCCATTCCTCTGATGCGTGCCGTCACCTTGACATAGTGGCGGATATGTGAGGCTACACATAGCCTAGCATCTGCGGGGTATGCCGGGAACTTCAGCTGCAGCCCTGTGCACCCAGGTCTATGCTGCTTTAGTAGCTCGTCAATGAAAAAGACTACTTCTGTGGGGGTAGACGTCATTCTGTCGACACGAAGTTTGTGTAGTGTCTGTACCCTCTGAGCTGAAGTCAGCGCTAGTAACATCACCAGCTTCATGGTGCGTTGGTCCAGTTGGAGCCCTTCCATGGTGTAAAGAAGTTTACACGTACACAGTGTTTCTTTACCGAGTCTTTATTAATCACATATATATCGATGCCCTAGTTGTACATGGTCTGCACGTTTTACTAGAGGAGGTACCAGGGATGGAGAGACAGTAATATACTTGGTGAAAGGGGAGTGGCTACACAACCTACAATTAAAGGGACATGCACTAAACATCTACATCCTTCCTCTTGCAAAAGAAAGGAACGTGACAGCCGACCATGTCTCATACACTAGAGCAACTGGAAAAGGATAGACAGCAAAATAGCAGCAATCAAATATAACCATAACGGTCAGGCGCCCTTACAATCCGCCCCGAGCGGGTACGAACCCCGCTCACACCCTCTCCCCCCAAAGAAACGGGCACCGGGGGAGACCCCACGACAGGAGGACTACAATGTGGGGACTTGCGTGGTGACAAAGGGATTGGAGGCGAGCGACCTGGCGATGGGGAAGAGATGGCTGGAGACACGGGAACAGTCACAGGGAGAAGAACCGGGACAGGGCGAGCAGGCACAGGCTTAGCGACCGCTACAGGCGGGAGAGCGGACAGAGGGGGAGCATGGGGGTCAGCAGGAGGAGGAGGAGAGGGCTCGTTCACCAGGCGGAGGTGCCGCCTGGACCGACGGTAAACAGTACCATCGAGGTTCACCAGATAGGAGCGAGGTGAACCAGCCGTCCCAACAACAACCGCAAGGCCAGGGTGACCGGAGGTGGAATGCATGCGGACAACCTGACCAGGAGACAGAGGAGGCAGGGCACGGCAAGACCTGTCGTGGGATCGCTTTTGAATGGACCGCTTGGTAGCAATACGCTCACGGACCACGGCAGGTTTTACAACAGCTGGGGTAAGAGTCTGCTGGGCCACCGGAATGGGAGGTCGAGTAACCCGGGACATGAGGCGCTGCGCCGGGGATCCCAGAACACCGTCACGGGAAATGTTTCGCAGGTTGAGGAGGGCGAGGTAAATGTCAGATTTCGATGCGCGGCAGCGATTCAACAAGTCCTTTGCGCTGCGAACAGCACGCTCGGCCAGGCCATTGCTCTGAGGGTACTCAGGGCTACTAGTGTAATGCCGAAAGTTCCAGCGGTCAGCAAAGTCCTTGAACTCCGCACTGGTAAATTGGCTGCCGTTGTCTGACTGCAGGCTCGCTGGTGATCCAAAGGTCGCGAAGTGGCGGCGCAGCTTCGTGATAACAGCAGAAGAGGAGAGAGAAAACAGCTGGTCGACCTCATACCAGTTGGAGTAAGAGTCGACAAGCACCAAGAAGTGCTTGCCGTGCCACTCAAAAATGTCCGTTGCCAGCGCCGACCATGGCAGGTCTGGTGCGGGCTGCTGCAGAAGGGGCAAACGCTGCTGCTGCGGGGCGAGACTGTTGCAGGTAGGGCAAGATGACACCCGGTCCCGAAAATACACAGCCATATCAGGCCAATAAAACTGGCTTTGGGCGATAGAGAGAGTGGCCTCGGCGCCAGGGTGACCCCGATGCGCGGTGTCGAAATACTGTTGGCGAAGAGCCTCAGGTACCACAACCTTGTGACCCTTAACGATAACTCCATCTCGTAGCACCAGCTCGTCACGGACCAGGAAGTAGGGCACTGCCGCGGCGGGCAGGGAAGAACGTCGCTCGGGCCAACCCCTTTGAATGACCGCAGCTAGCTGTTGGAGCGAGGCGTCAGCAGCAGTGTGTTTAACTAAGCATTGTAGTTGTTTTGAAGGAACAAAGTTGACGTTCAGAACAATCATACCTGAAGCCTCGTAAGGGTGACGGGTGGTCGAAGCCAGAGGAGCCCGAGACAGCGTGTCAGCAATAAACATGTCCTTGCCTCTACGGTACACTACGGAGAAGGTAAAACGCTGCAGCTGCAGCATCATCCGCTGCAGCCTGGAGGAGGCAGCGTGAATCGGCTTGCCGAGGATGGTGACCAGAGGCTGGTGGTCGGTCTCAATAGAGAATTCAGTTCCCAGGATATAGTCCTTAAATTTTGAACATGCAAACACAACAGCCAGCAGTTCCTTTTCGATCTGGGCATAGCGCTGCTCAGCTGGAGTCATCGTGCGAGACGCGAAGGACACGGGTAACTGGACCCCATCATGAACTTGCAAACAAGCAGCACCCAGCCCGAACTTTGAAGCATCGCACGTGAGGACAATAGGACGGTTCAAATCGAAATATTGCAGCGTCGGAGTGCAGACAAGCTTCGAACGCAGCATATCGAAAGCAGCCTGGTGTTGTGGGAACCAGGACCATGCAGTGTCTTTCTTCACCAAGTCCCTTAAAGGGGCACTCAACTCGCTCAGATCGGGGATGAATTTTCCCAAGTAATTTGCCATGCCAAGGAAACGCTGGAGGCTAGGCACATCCACAGGAGCAGGCATCTTCGAGATAGCAGCGGTCTTCTGTGGGTCGGGCTTCAGCCCGGACGCTGTGAAGACGTGTCCCACATAAGTGACCTCCGGGACACGGAACCGGCATTTACTAGGGTTGAGCTTTAGATTTACCTCCCGAGCTCGATCCAAAACTAGTCGGAGGTTGTGGTCGTGCTGTTCCACATCTTTACCATACACCAAGATGTCATCTACAATGATAGCGCACGGGAGCCCCGCAAACAGCTGTTCCATCGTCCTCTGGAAAACTTCACTGGCGGAGCTGATCCCGAACGGCATGCGCAGGAATCGGAACCTCCCAAAGGGAGTGGCAAAGGTCGTCAGGTAGGACGATTGTTCATCTAGCGGTATCTGCCAGAACGAGCTCTTAGCATCCAGCACCGAAAACACAGTGGCAGGGCCAACCTGTGCAGCAACATCTTCGACAGTACGCATGGGATAGTGCGGGCGCTTGATAGCCAGGTTCAAATCTTTGGGGTTGATGCAGATCCGTAGCTCACTCTTGTCCTTCTTGGCAGCAACCACCATGGTGGAGACCCACTGAGTGGGCTCGCTCACCTCTTTCAGAATGCCTGTAGCCACCATGTCCCGAAGGGTGGACTCGACCCTATCCTTCATCGCAAAGGAGACCCGGTGTGGAGGGCGTATAACTGGATCCACGTCAGGTTTTAGAGAGATCTCATAACTGCAGGGGAGCATCCCCAGCGCATTGTCAAACCGATCGGGGTACTCGACTAACGGGTCCAAAGGCTGCTGAACTAAACGGATCTCCCGGTGAAAATTGACCAATCCGAGGTCTTGGCATGCCCGAACGCCGAGCAGTGTAACACATTTCTCGTTAACCAGGAAGAAGGAGAGGGGCCGAACGGTCTCTAGCACTTCACAGTTCAGGGTAGCCTTCCCCACAGGGACAAGCAACCCTCCCCCATAAGCACGAAGGACAGAGCGCTCAACAGTGACTCGCTCATTATTCCTTATCTTCTTGAAAAGGCTAGTAGACATAACGTTCGTGGCGGCCCCAGTATCGACCTTGGCAGAGAACGTAGAACCATTGACAGTAACTTGCACAGTAGGGTCTATTATCCGAGCAGGTGCCTTCCTAACTGAAAACACGCTGAGCCCACTCTGAGAAGAGTCCGAATCAGACAGTGGGAGGTTGTCAGGAGAGTGATAAGAACCAGACGCAGTACCATCCCGTACCAGGTAATTAGAGTGCCTGCGCTGTTGCTGGGCAGGATTTTTTCTAGCTCTGCATGCTGACGAGAAGTGGTTAGGCTTGTCGCAGAAGTTACAAATCTTTCCCACCGCAGGGCACACGTTGAAACGATGAGTCACAAAGTTACAGTTCGGGCAGCGCTTCTCCAGCTTGGAACTTGAACCATAGCTGGCCCCACGGCTAGTTTGCTGAGCAGGACGGCGGGTTGCGACGGTAGCTGCCCGAACCTCATGATCAGGGGGTGGTGCAGCAGAGATAACAGCCTCAGACATCTTTGCAGCATGCAGGGCAGCCTGGAGAGTCAAGTCTGCCTTACACAGGAGCTCCGACCGCAGCTTCTCATTTCGTAGACCATACACCAAGACATCGCGGGTCAGGGTCTCTGGGGTAGCGTCATTCAGGTGGCATCGCCTAGCCAGGTGCCGTAGGTCAGCGTAGAAGTTGCCGACAGACTCACCGGGTTTCTGACGACGTCCAAAAAACTTAAAACGCTCCAGAATAGAGTTCGTGGGCACATCGCACATCTCGTTGAACTTCCCCAGTAGACAGTCAAGGTCCTCAGGGTCCTCATTCGGCCCGTACTCAAAGGATTCAGAGCGCTCCAAAGCCTCGGAGCCAGCTAGATTCAATAGCAGCGACGCTTTAATGGCAGAGGAAACTCCCGGGTGCACGATAGCCACATAATGCCGAAAATCCCGGCGGAACGCATTCCACCGGTGAGCGATGTCGTCGTCAAAGACAAGGGACTCAGGCTTGCGGCAGGAGGAAGCCATGACCAGGCAGGGAAGGGTAACTGGGGCAAAAACAAACTAAACCCGATAAACAGGAGGCGCGCAATTCGAAACGACTGACACCATGTAAAGAAGTTTACACGTACACAGTGTTTCTTTACCGAGTCTTTATTAATCACATATATATCGATGCCCTAGTTGTACATGGTCTGCACGTTTTACTAGAGGAGGTACCAGGGATGGAGAGACAGTAATATACTTGGTGAAAGGGGAGTGGCTACACAACCTACAATTAAAGGGACATGCACTAAACATCTACACATGGGTGACCACGTTCTGAGCAGGGTTAATACGTCCCTGACATCCAAGGTGATATTATAGCGTGGTGTAGGCGGATTCATATTGAATATACCCCGCATGAGTCTGGACACTAGCCTGTTGGATCCTACCTCCAAACTGAGGTAGAATGATAGCGCACTTCTGGCGCTGTTGATGGCACTGTAACTTAAGTGTTCATCATGGTGCAACCCCGCGAGGAATTCCAGGACGTCGGTTGTTGTCACGTCATCGTACGTGATGCGAGAGCGGCTGCAGTAGGCTTCCCACTTCTTAATATGCGAGCGGTATCTTCGCCTTGTAGACTCTCGACACGACGCCCCGGTGGTATCCATGGTCCGAGCCGAGAGGCCGTATTGGACTAACGGCCTGTTCAGAACCTGCAAGCCAACAAATTTAAATAGCCATGGCAGGGATGCGGCTCCCCTGAGACAGGGTGAGTAACCAATTGTGGGCAACCCTTCAAAAGGACCCAAGGTTCGTTGAGCATGTCAAAGACCACCGGATACCAAGGCTGTGTGGGCCAGTCGGGTATAATAAGGATGCCCTTGGCAGCATCTGCCTGAATCTTTCCCAATACCCGACTGATGAGGCAAAATGGGGGGGAAGGCATAGAAACCACTTCCCCCAGTCCAGCGAGAATGCATCTAGCGCTATTGCCCCAGGATCTGGTTCCCATGAAACGTAGGTTGGTACCTGATGGTTCCACCGTGACGCAAAGAGGTCAATGTCCGGTTTACCAAATTTGGCTGTGACTTTAGAAAAGATCTCAGGATGCAACATCCATTCAATATTGTCATTAAATTTGCATGACCTGGTGTCCGCCACAGTATTAAGCTCACCTGGCAAATAGGTAGCTGAAATCCAAATGTCTCTTTGAACACACCAGAGCCAAATTGAGTTAGCCAATTTGTCACACGAAACTGGCCTGGTACCACCCATATGGTTTAAATATGCTACTGCTGTGGTGTTGTCTATTTGGAGACGGACATGTGCTCCAACAAGCTTAGAACAATACGCACGAAGTCCGTGGAATGCTGCCAGCAACTCCAAATAGTTAATCCCTTGAGTTAACAACATCGTTGATTCAAGGGTGTCCCATCTGCCACCACAACTAGAGCAATTATTCGTGGATCCCCAACCATTGGAGCTTGCATCAGTTTGCAAATATACCACCGGATTAGCCTCCCTAATAGGCTTGAATGAGTTGCTAATGTGACACACCCACCATTGCAACTCATTTATCGCTTCGGGCGGCAGCTGCATGGACCGATCATAATGACCAGCGTTCTGTTTTAACGCAGCAATTTTAGCTCTTTGCAAATTCTGATAATGCAAAGGTCCATATCGCGCTGCCGAAAACAAAGCTACCAGCTTCCCAATTATTGTAGCTAAGTGCCGAATCGATGGTATATTGGTGCGGATTAAATCTTGACACACCTGGGTAACCTCCTAAATCTTGTTAATTGGAATGGTAACCCTCATGCTTATAGAGTTCACCGTGAACCCTAGGTAATTAATCACCTGGGCAGGGTAGAACTTTGATTTCTCTGGATGGACAATAAACCCCAATTGTTGAAATATATTGACAGCAGCTGCAACACCCTGTTCAGCCAATTCCAGGGTGTGGCCCACAATTAAGACATCATCTGAATAGGCCATACTATATGGTGTCGTTGTCTCAAATAAGCCATAATTGGCTTCACTAATTTAGTGAACAATCTAGGGCTGTGGTGAGCCCATTAGGCAAAGCCTTGTACTGCCAGAGTTGCCCCATGCAGATGAATTTTAAAACCTTCTGTCACATTTCTGGACGGATACGGAATAATATGCGTCTTTTAAATCGATGCATGCCATAAAACAACCATGAGAAATCAATGATTTGGTTGTTTCAACGTATCCATTTTAAAATGAGAATATGTTACAAAAGTATTCAAACGGGTTAGATCAATAATGACACGACAACTTCCATCCTTCTTAGGTCTGGTGAATATGTTCGAAACAAATTCAACTGGCTCATGCACCACTCTCTTAATCACTCCTTTGCTCAAGACTTAACAATTCCTTATAGCCGGCTGCCTGTTCTGCAGCAGATAATTTTAAATGTTCGAGCGGGCATGTGCTGGGATGGAGGAATGTCGCCATTAATAAACTCAATTTTATGCCCCTGAATATTCTGCAACACATACTCGTCACCAGTGAAATTACCTCATGCACCCAAAAAACCACCAAAGGTGACCACCAACATGTGAAGTTAAACAGAGAGAAAAGAGAGAACCAGACCCCCTCACCTCCGTGGTTACCGGCGGTCTTTGACACGCGTGTGTGGACGTGGAGGTGCTGGGTTGGCTTGAGGGCGCGGCGTCTTCGTTTTCCACCAGGGTCTCTGCCGACCCTGTCCTAAAAAAGACCCCTGGTGCTGGGTCTGATGTTGCTGTCGTTGTGGAGCTTGAGGGTGGGTCCTCGTCGAGGTACTGGCAGACCCTCGTGATCGAATGTATGGAGACTTTGAGCCTGACGGTGTGGGGGCACTCCGAGGGCGCATGATCCCCACCGTTTTGGCTTGCTCGTCAAGCTCTTTGACTCTCTTCGAGAGGTCCTTCCCAAAGAGCTGGCGGGGGCGGCGGCGGTGGTTTGCACACTCCTGCAAACTTTGGATTGAGCGCTGGGCGGATGCTGGTTTTGCGAAACCCATTAACTTCGTGCTGGGTCGCGCACAGGAGGGCCAGGGCATCTCCCTGGTCCAAATTCAATTCGTCCCCGTCCACCGACCGCACAAAGGCGGTAATACCGGCCGTGAGGAGCTTCAGGATCCGCTGCAGTTTTACCTCCTGTTGACGGATAGCCGCACTGATGTTGCCCCATATCGGCGTATTGACCACAGGCACGTTGAGGGAGTTGCAATTGGATGGAGCCTTGTGACGGCTCATTGCCTGGATGAGGACTTCTTCCTGCTGCTCCAGGCTGATAGTAGATGTTTGTGAAGACGCCCTGTGCCTGTTGCTGCCCTGCTGTTGTTGACGTTGAAGCAGGAGCTCCAGCAGCCGCTCCATACGGTCAATACGCCCTTCACCCTGAACACTCAGGTGGTCGGAGTCCTCCGGCTCTGAAAAGAAAACCGGGCTCCTGTCATCGGCCCGCACCTCGTCGAGGCCCTGCCGGTGCCGGTAGTTGTCGCTAACAGCCGCCGAGGCGAACTGCGCGATTCCTGCGCGGGCGTGTTCAACCGCCTCCGTTTAGCGGGAGCTGAAGCCGCTGCCACTAAGGGCACTTGCGGCGAGGTGTCGGCACCAGCCGAAGCATGGCTGCCTGGGGCCCGCGCAGTCTTGCCGGCTGCCCACATCGTGGACGTTGCCGACGCATGGTCTCGCCCACCCATCCATGGGGGGCTCGGCGACCGTGACGAGACCCGACTCGACCGACCCGTCCCGGCGTCGAGAGTCGGGGCGTGCCGGCTGGACCTCACAGCCGCCCCGGGTCTTTTCCTGGAACCTGACCGCTCCTCCGTGTCAGGCAATGCCTTAGCCCTGGTAGGGTTAGGCTTCTGGGCTCCTGCCCTTCCCCTTCTCGGAAGGCTGAGTGGAACAGGCCATGCAGCCGCACGCACCCAGCTCAAGGTCGCCAGCGAGCCCGCTGACGACCTGACTGCCATGGCAGGGTCCCCCTGCTCTGGCGGCACACCACACTCCTCCTCGTCGAACTCCTCCGAGCTGTGGTGTGCTGGCGGATCTGGACCTGTAAACACAGGGCTTACCCACATCTCCGCCTGAGTCCCGGCCTGCGATGCAGGTACTGCCGATGGTAAAGGCCCCGGAACTGTTGACCGGCGAACTCGTCCTGACGTCCTCCGGCCCTTGGAACTCCCATCCATGTCCTTGCTGCAAGACAAAACCAACAACAAGGACCACCAACTAAAGGTAGAATACTTACCTCCGTGGCCCCTTCTGAAGGGCTGGCGAGGAGCGCGCTCCACCGCCAGCCGTCGCAGCAACGCGGTACGACGATATGTCGAGCATGCGCGCCGGCGGGCTCTTCACGAAGTCACTCACGTGACTCCGAAATGAAATTCCATAGACTCACCACTCTCTGTGAGAAAAAGTGTTTCCTCGCCTCCGTTCTAAATGGCTTATTCTTAAACTGTGGCCCCTGGTTCTGGACTCCCCCAACATCGGGAACATGTTTCCTGCCTCTAGCGTGTCCAAGCCCTTAAAAATCTTATATGTTTCAATGAGATCCCCTCTCATCCTTCTAAACTCCTGTGTGTACAAGCCCAGCCTCTCCATTCTCTCAGCATATGACAGTCCCGCCAACCCAGGAATTAACCTCGTAAACCTACGCTGCGCTCCCTCAATAGCAAGAATGTCCTTCCTCAAATTAAGGGACCAAAACTGTACACAAAACTCCAGGTGTGGTCACACCTCAGTACAACTGCAGGAAATACTCGAGTAACTCAGCGCGTCAGACAGCATCTCTGGAGAAAAGGAATAGGTGACGTTTCGAGTCGAGTCCATTCTTCAGGCTGGTGAACGGTCTCGACCTGAAACAACACCTATTCCTTTTCTCCAGAGATGTTGTCTGAACCGCTGAGTTACTCCAGCTTTTTGTGTCCATCTTCAATCGATAGTTTGTCCCCTGTGGTGGATGCAGAGCGATTAAGAAAGGGGAGAAAGGTGTCAGAGATATTTGAGGTGAATTTGAGGGCAAGGTGGAAGTTAGTGGTGAAGTCAACTAATTCTGCATGGGTGCATGAGGCAGCTCCTGGTGCAGTCATCAATGTAGTGGAGAACGAGTTGGGGCATGGTGTCAGTGTGCATCTAGTACTAGGACAGTTTGTGTAACTGACATAAAGTGAGAGGAGTTGAAAGAGAAGTTGTTGAGGGTGAGGATATGATCTGCCAGGTGGAGGTGAGTGCTAGTAGAGGGAAATTGGTTGTTCAAGGATGAATGGGAGAGCTTCCTAGTGGGGGATGGGGGTGTAAAGATGAGGCAATGGGGGTGTCGAAATTGAAAGTTATTGAAGAGTTAAAGGAGGTGTCTGTGATGTAGGTGAGAAGGGACTGGGCAAGGGGGTTAGGATGGAATCAAGGTATGTGAAGTTGCATTCAGTGACGCATGAGCAGGCAGAAATAATGGGTCTACTTAGGCAGATCTGTGGAGATTGGATTTGAGGAGATTGAAGCAGGCATAATGGGACTAGGAAAAAATACGGTTTGAAGCTGTGGGGGGGGGGGGGGGGGGAATCGCTGGAGGTGATGAGATGAGAAACAGTCTGGGAGGTGATGGCCTGGTGTTTATTTGTGAGGTCATGGTCAAGTGGTAGGTATGAGGAGGTTCTGAGAGCTGGTGCCTGGCCTCAGCACAGTAGAGGTATGGAAATACCAGAACAATATGAAACAAAAACAGAAAAAGCCAAAATCACTCGGGTCACTCACGGCAGGTCAGACAGGGTATCAATAGGGAGAGAAAGATTGTCAATGTTTTGGGTCATTGTACCTTCACCAGAATGATGAAGAATGGTGTTTTTGGTGAAAGGTTACTGACTGGAAGAGTTGACAGAATCAATGTATCTGATTGTAGTTTTTTTTCAACATTTTTGTTTTGAATTTCCAGCATTTAGTATGATTTGAGTCCACTATCCTGTTATTGTGGCCATTATTCAACTCTCACTCACTATTAGTAAAACCTTTATTGTAGGCAGTTTGTGGGAATTTGCTGCACAATGATGGCTAAATAATGTGCTTTAGTTGTGGTTCCGTGTTTTTTATGTCATTACACTGACATGTCAAAATGTAGTTTGTTGGATATTCAGGACTTGAACCTATGTAGAATTTTGAAATGTCTTGAAAGGGATGTGGAAGATTATAAATGTACAAGGGATTTTTGTCATGCTTAAATATTCTGCATCTATCTTTTCAGTCATTTATTTCTTAGCTGCCAACCATGGGTAATTGGGTAGCATTCCTTTGAGAGTCAGAATATTGTGGGCTCAAATCCCACTTCAGAGAACTGAGCATAAAATATGGTTTAATACTATAATGCAGTGCTGAGCGAATGCTGGTTTTCCATGCTCTCTCTGAGATGAAGACGCAAGAAACTGCTGTTGCTGGAAGCCTGAGCAGAAAATAAACTGCTGGAAGAACTCAGTGGGTCAGGCAGTGTCTGTGAAGGGAAATGGACAGATGATATATTGGGTCAGGACCCTTGTTCAAGACTGGAGTAGAGAGGAGCTATCTTTACTATATCTCCCTTTTCACTACATAGTTGCTGACGTTCCCTATCTATTCAGGTTCTATTGATGTAAAATATTATATCACACAAATGAAAGGAGGAGCTGGAGAATTCAGTTCAGTGTCTCAAGCAATCCCTTCACCAGCATTTCTGAAAATAGTTTCTATGTAATTACTCCCATGTTTCTATGTATGTGTAATTTCAAGATATGTGGAACAGAAATGGAAGTCCCCAAAGTACTGACAGATGTTCACCAGCAATTGTTGCCTGTGGTTCACCATTGCCCCTAGTGGATCTGGCACAGGAAGCTGAATGGAGGATGTCAATCTTTTGTTTTTATTTTAATTTTCTTATTTGTGTTTATTTGTAACTTTATCAGTATTTTTAAGTACTTGTTTCATTGTTTTGCTTTTAAAGCATATTATTGCATACTTTAATAATCTTTATAACAAGTTTGGAATGTCTTTGATTGCTTCCAAACGTCGGAATCATTCATAGTTGTTTGCCAGCCTTCTTGGCTGGCAGAGCTGGGGACTATGGTTGGGCTGCATGTAAAAATTATTTCTCAGCTGTTTTGTGGGCAGGGCTGGCCTGGCTTGTTTCCATCGAAGAAAGAAATAAGGTATCTTCAAAGTTAGTCAAGAGGAGGCTGACAGTGAGAATATGTGGCTTGTCACCAACTGTAAGAACTAAGCAGTCGTGATTTATCAGTAGGTGGTTGCAAATAATAAGCACCAGGATTGGAGGACTTTATGGGGAAAGTTTGGATAGGTTGGGCTTTTTCCCTGGAGCGAAAGATGCTAAGGATGACCTGATAGAGGAATATAAAATCATAAGAGCCATACCTAGGGTAGATAAGACAAATCATACGTTTAAGTAAGGAATTTTAAAAGGGTTTTTTTTTTGGGGGGGGGGGGGGGGTGTGTGTTTAATTTCATGCAAAAGGTGGTCGATATCTGGAACGTGTTGCCAGAGGAGGGGATGGAATCAGATACAATTACTATGTTAAGGGACATTCAGACAGCATCTGAATAGAAAAGTTATAGATATGGATCTTATGGTCCTATCCATTCATTTTCCCATACTTCATGGGATTTTAATCCATAATCTCTCACAGTGGGGCAGGGGTAGAGTTGCTGCCTTACAGCATCGGAGACCTGGGTTTGATCCACATTTGGAAAGTGGTGAAACATTTGGAAAGTGGTGAAATCATTGGACAAAGTCAGCATGGATTTGCGAAAGGTAAATCATGTCTGACGAATCTTGTGGAATTTTTCGAGGATGTAACTAGTAGCGTGGATAGGGGAGAACCAGTGGATGTGGTGTATCTGGACTTCCAGAAGGCTTTCGACAAGGTCCCACATAAGAGATTAGTATATAAACTTAAAGCATACGGCATTGGGGGTTCAGTATTGATGCGGATAGAGAACTGGCTGGCAAACAGGAAGCAAAGAGTAGGAGTAAACGGGTCGTTTTCACAATGGCAGGCAGTGACTAGTGGGGTACCGCAAGGCTCAGTGCTGGGACCCCAGCTATTTACAATATACATAAATGATCTGGATGAGGGAATTGAAGGCAATATCTCCAAGTTTGCGGATGACACTAAGCTGGGGGGCAGTGTTAGCTGTGAGGAGGATGCTAGGAGACTGCAAGGTGACTTGGATCGGCTGGGTGAGTGGGCAAATGTTTGGCAGATGCAGTATAATGTGGATAAATGTGAGGTTATCCACTTTGGTGGCAAAAATAGGAAAACAGACTATTATCTAAATGGAGGCCGATTAGGAAAAGGGGAGATGCAGCGCGACCTGGGTGTCATGGTACACCAGTCATTGAAAGTAGGCATGCAGGTACAGCACGCAGTGAAGAAAGCGAATGGTATGTTAGCTTTCATAGCAAATGGATTTGAGTATAGGAGCAGGGAGGTTCTACTTCAGTTGTATAGGGTCTTGGTGAGGCCACACCTGGAGTATTGCGTACAGTTCTGGTCTCCAAATCTGAGGAAGGATATTATTGCCATAGAGGGAGTGCAGAGAAGGTTCACCAGACTGATTCCTGGGATGTCAGGACTGTCTTATGAAGAAAGACTGGATAGACTCGGTTTATACTCTCTAGAATTTATGAGATTGAGAGGGGATCTTATAGAAACTTACAAAATTCTTAAGGGGTTGGACAGGCTAGATGCAGGAAGATTGTTCCCGATGTTGGGGAGGTCCAGGACAAGGGGTCACAGCTTAAGGATAAGGGGGAAATCCTTTAGGACCGAGATGAGAAGGACTTTTTTCACACAGAGAGTGGTGGGTCTCTGGAACTCTCTGCCACAGAGGGTAGTTGAGGCCAGTTCATTGGCTATATTTAAGAGGGAGTTAGATGTGGCCCTTATGGCTAAGGGGATCAGAGGGTATGGAGAGAAGGCAGGTACGGGATACTGAGTTGGATGATCAGCCATGATCATATTGAATGGCGGTGCAGGCTCGAAGGGCCGAATGGCCTACTCCTGCACCTAATTTCTATGTTTCTATGATCCTGACTACAGGTGCTGTCCGTATGGAGTTTGTACGTTATACCTGTGACTGGGTGGGTTTTCTCCATGTGTTTTGTTTTCCTCTCAAACTCCAAAGACATACAGGTATCTAGGTTAATTGGCTTCTGCAAATTGTAAATTGTCCCTAGCGTGTAGGATAGTGCTAGTGTATGGGGTGATCACTGGTCAGCATGGACTCGGTGGCCCGAAGGTCTTGTTTCTATACTGTATCTCCAAAGCCTCCTATATTCCAGGACTTTTTGCAGATATCTTCAATCCTGCTATCTTTCCCAGTGTACCCAGAAAAAACAGAAGCTTTTCAGTGCCACCGATCCTAGACCTTTAAATCCTGGTGAACCCCAAAAATGCCATCAGAAAATACCAAGCCTGTGACGTGAATAAATCAATATTCACGATAACACAATTTGACATAATACCTCTTCTCACAGAATATTGACTTACCGTGAGCAGTGCCATAAGATATTTGCAATTATACAAAATCATGTCGTTTTCATAAGAATATTTAAATGTGCACTGAAATATTTATGTGAGAATGACGTTTCTTTCTGCCCTTTGGGATACTTAAACGCTTCAATCACTTTTGGTTTGTCTCTGGGTTATTTGCCACTTCCACTACCTGCTGTCTTTTCTGATGGATTGATTAAATTTGCATGCAAAGTTTTTCTTCTTCGCTGTGTATGTCTACTTTCCGTTAGTTCTGAAATTTCAACCTGCAGCTGTTCAGTCGGCAGTGAGTACACTCCAGAACCAAGGTTACACAAACATCAGTCTTCAGTTGCTACATGCAGGCAATGCTTGTGTTTGCCTACATTCAAAGGCTCCAAAGCATTGCCGCTGCTTTCAGCAAAACGTAAGAGAAAGCAGGCATTACATACAACGTCTGCAAAGAGAAAGATTATCTACTAACTCATCTCAGTTGCACCCCACTTTTTCCAAAAAATAAATTTCACAGTAAAACTCTAGAAAATGTCGACAGCGTCCCATATCTGGCCAGCCACCACTTAATAGAAGAATATCATATCCTGTGTTTAGTTTGAGTTTAGTTTATGGTCACATCTACCAAGGTACAGTGGAAAGCTTTTGAGTACTCACTAGTCAGTTGAAAAAAAAATACGTGATTACAATCGAGCCATCCACAGTGTACAGATACATGATAAGAGAATAATGTGAGTAATGTTTAGTACAAGATAAAGCTAGTAACGTCCGATCAAAAATAGTCCGAGGGTCTCCAATGAGGTAGATAGTAGTTCAGGACTGCTCTCTCATTGTTGGTAGAATGGTTCAGTTGCCTCATAACAGCTGGGAAGAAACTGTCCCTGAATCTGGAGGTGTGCGTTTTCACACTTCTATACCTTTTCCCCTTTCCCCAATGGGAGAGTGGAGAAGAAGAAGTGACCAGAGTGCGACTCATCCTTGATTATGCTGGTGGCCTAACAGAGGTAGCATGTGGTGTAAATGGAGCTGATGGAAGGGAGGTTGGTTTGTGTGATGGCCTGGGTTGCATCCCCAATTCTCTGCAATTTGTTGTGGTCTTGGATGGAGCTGTTCCCAAAACATGCTGTAGTGCATCCTGATACAATGCTTTCTACGGTGCATATGTAGAAGCTGGTGAGAGTTGTTGGGAACATGCCAAACTTTCTAAGCCTTCTAAGGAAGTAGAGTCGTTGGTGTGCCTTCTTGGCCATTGCTTCAATATGGGTGGTCCAGGAGAAGTTATTGGTGATATTTACTCCTAGGAATTTAAAGCTTTCAACCATCTCTACTTCGTCAATGCAAACCGACTATGTGTACCGCTTCACTTTCTGAAATTGATCACTATCTCCTTTGTCTTGCTGACATTGAGAGAAAGGTTGATGTTTCAACAACAGATGATAATGTTCTCAATTGCCTTCCTGTATTCTGTCTTGTGTTGCCTTTAATATGCCAGCGTTGTGACCAATAGGGCTGCCGCCTCACAGCAGCAGAGACCCAGGTTCAGTCCTCATATTGGGTGCTGTTCAGGTGGAATTTGCATGTTCTCCCTGCGGCAATGTGGGTTTACTCTGCGTGCTCTGGTTTCCTCCAACACTCTGAAGACATTTAGGTTGCTGGGTTAATTGGCAACTGTAAATTGACCCCAGTGAGTACATGAATGGTAGAATCTGGAGGAAAATGGGGAGAATAAAAAAGGCATTTGTGTAAAGGTTTGAGAAGGAACTGCAGATGCTGGAAAATCGAAGGTAGACAAAAGTGCTGGAGAAACTCAGACTGGAGTTTGAAGGTTTTTGGCCCAAAATGTTGGCTATTTCCTTCACTCCATATGTGCTGCCGCACCCGCTGAGTTTCTCCAGCACTTTTGTCTACCTTTGTGTAAAGGTTGGTTGGATGATTACAGTAGAATCAATGGGATGAAGGATCGGTTTCTGTGCTGTATCTTTCTATGATTTAATGACCTTGCACAAAACTTATGGTCAACCAGGGAGAAGTAACATTTGTTCTTTTATATGCGTTTGAGACCCTATCTACCTCCAGCAGTCAATTCAAGGAATAGAAAAGAACATGACAAGTAAAGTCCAAATACTCCAAATTCACTGGAAGGGCAAGGGGAACAGTCAATGAGTTCTCCCAAGCCAACAGCCCCTGTGTTGAGGCCCTCAGTCGGCTCGGTGAAACAGGCTGCCTCAACCATGCACACTGTACCACATTTTTGCAACGCCAATCTGTTCTTAGCTCTAGCACAAGAACGAAGAAAATAATCGAGATAAGAAAGAATTTATTTAACCAGATGGTGTTGAATCTATGGAATTTATTGCAACGGACAGCTGTGGAGGCCAAGATATTGAGTATATTTAAAGTGGAGATTGATAGGTTCTTGAGTAGCAAGGGCATCGTAGGTTACTGAGAGAAGGCAGAAGAATGGGGTTGAGAGGGGAAAAGTAGATCAGGCATGATTGAATGGTGGAGTAGACTCGATTGGCTTATTGACCTATTTCTGCACCTATGTCTTAAGGTCTTGAAAACATTGAGAATATCCTCAAAGCCCTCTTGATGAAATGCAACATTCAATTGTCTGCTTCGAACCTTTGGCATATAACCTCTTGAAGTGGAGAAGGAGCATTTGGAATGGTATTGAAGACCTAGAATTCATGCATTAGGAGAGTAAACTCTGAAATGAATGGAGCAGCTCTCAAACTACCCACCAATCCATCACCCCAGCATTCTTCATCCCCATCTGAGGAAGAGCCTGCAGTTCCCACGTTGGCCTCACTAACACTTTAAAGCTCAATCAACAAGAGTAGAAACAAGTCTTTCTCAATCCTTCGGGAATGTCTAAGATGTGAGGAAACATGTCAACCGCAGAACCTTTTACAGGTGAGAAATCGCAGCATAGTTGGTGAAACAATGGATTTAGGGAAGAAGTGTGAAGATAAATTGGCTAAATGACACTTAAGGACTATGTACAGAGAGAATTAGAGGCTACATAATGAAATCTCTAATGGGTTTTGATGAGGTTGGTGATAATACATGTGGAATCTATAACTTCAGAGAGATACATAGCATTGGTTGATAGCAAGGATTAAATACAACATGCAATAAGATGTGCACATTATGTTTTGTTTCAAAAACCCATTCTGAATAATGGTAGACCACAGGCAAATTGAGTGTTTAGTGCAAGCAACTGTGGGCAAAGTTGGAAAGAGAGGTATAGGGGCCCAGGTCTTCAAGGTTGGTGATGTTTGAAAGAGAAAATGGTGTTGAATGCAGAACTGCAGTCAGTGAACAGTAGCCTGACATATGTGTTCTTGTTCTCCATATGGTCCAGATCAGACTAGTGAAATAGCATCTGCTATTGACCTGATGTTGCAGTGGTCAAATTGAAGCTGACCCAGGTCATTTCTGAAGCAGGAATTGATTTGTGTCACAATCATTATTTTGAAACAGTTCATTGCAGTAGACGTAAGTACTACTAGATTGTAGGTAGGTCACGGATAGATGCGTTGGAACAATAAAATCTTCCGGGAAGCATATTTGCAGTACTTAAAATTGCAGGGTGCTGGAAATAATGTTTGTACTGGCGAAAGAGTCGGTATTTCAAAAACATAGATTCATGATATTTAAAATAGAATTGGAGGGGGCTTAAGAAGACAATATGATATGGAATGCAATCCCGGACAGTGCAGCAGAAGCAGATTTAATTATACAATTTGGAAAAGTGGGAAGAATTTATAGACCGATGATGAAATTCTTATGTTGAGCTAACACAGACACGATGGGCGCAGCACTTTCCTCAGTGCTTTACAATTTGTCAATTTTAGATAAGACACATTGTCAGATGATGAGCTCAGGAGAACTGATCATCAGAAAGAAGGGCTTGCGTCCATTCCAATAAACACGGCAATGTGGATTAAACTCCATAACCTTGTGAGATTTTACTGTCTGTTCCAAAAGAGGAATTTGTTTCTTCCGTGCTAACCATCACATATGTTTTGTTAAGTTTCTGATAAGGACCCAGTGTGCATGCTGAAGTAATTCAGCAAGATTTTAATTAAACCCAGGCATTTTAATTGTTTTAACCACATCCTGAAAACAAGCTCTGGAGTAATACTACTAATGCAATCAAACATGGAACACTTAATTAATTCAGTCTTGCAACTATGTTTGAAATTTGTCAGATTAAATGATTTCTCTGTCACATTGATAATCCAGCTTTAATTAATTTTTACTGTTTGTCAGAGAACCGAATAAATAGAATAATTTGTTTTTAAAAACAAATGATTTAAAGCAGCTCCTGCATTGTGTCCCACATAGATCAATAATTTTAACTTTTTGCTTGTTGTTTCCTGAATTTAGCTTTTTGCCCTGTTGGTACAAGTCCTCCCCGTGTTACCACGGGGTTCTGTTCCTGTGAACCATTGTAACCCAAATAGTTCATGAGCCAGGTATACATACAGCTGTGAACAGAGTTCCCACACGGCAGAGGATGTTTTCAGCTCCGCAGTGGCTGGCCTGCCAAACGCTCGTTCATATGCATGCGATGTCAGCAGCTCATAACCTGGATAGCTGTAAAATTTACCTCTACAGTTTTGTGATAAAACAGAATTTTTGCTTTCGTACATTTTCTTTTTCTGCCATTACAACAATGCTTGATATTGAAAGAAGATCTAAAGCAAAGGAAGGTATATACCGGTCATCTCTTAATTTGTGCAAAAAAGGTGCCTTTCAAGATGTCCCAAAGAACATCATAGCTAATAAGGAACATGAAGTGAGTCACTGTAGTTCAGCTCCCCCCCCATCCCCCCACAAAAAAAAAAGCACTATTATAATCACCTGAATGTCAAAGAACTGATCAAAAGTGTTAAAGAAGGAACTGCAGATGCTGGAGAATCGAGGGTACACAAAAGGCTGGAGAAACTCAGCGAGTGCAACAGCATCTAAGGAGCGAAGGAGATAGGCGACGTTTCAGGTTGAGACCCTTCTTCAAAAGTGAAAGTGGGCCAAAGTATAGTAGATGGAATTTAACTTGAATATATGTGAAGCATTGTATTTTGGCAAATTAAATCAGAGCAGAGCAAGCACAGCAAATGGCAGAGCCCTGGAGAGTGCTGTGATATTGAGAGACCTATGGGTACAGTGCATAGTTACCTGAAAGTGACAACTTAGGAAGACTGGGTAGTTAATAACCTATCAATATTAACTTTCTCAAGTTCCCCAGTCTTTATGTCTTTGCAGTAAAATTGGAAGAGATTTATTCATTGAGGATCTTGCCCATCTCCTACGACTGCACATATAGATGACCACTTTGGTTTTATGGACCCTATTTTCTATCTAGTTACACTTTTTCTCTTAATGCATATAATCTTTCTTTGGATTCTCCTTGATATCTGCCTGAGCTCTCTTATGTCCCCTATTGTCCCTCCTGAATTCATTCTTAAGTATGCTCCTCTTTCAATTAAACTTCTACAGAGAATCACTCGATCCCTGCTTCCTATGCCTGACCCATGCTTTTTTCCAGATTGGAGCTTCATTCAGGAACTTCAACCTTGTCATACAAGGTTCCTTAATCCTACCTGCCTCACCCTTCACTCAAACAGGGGCATGCATGCCTTGAAATCTCATGAGTACTCTTTTAACAGCATCCCATTTTTTTTTGCCTGCAAACAAACTACTCCAACTTTTGCAAGTTGTTGCCATATATCATCACATTTTGCCTTGCCCCAATTTAGAATTTTAACGTGCTTCAGCCTTGTCCATATTCGTAATTATTTTAAAGCTAGTAGAACTGTGGTTGCTGGTCCCAAAGTTCTCACACAGTTCTAGTCACCTCACTGTAGGAAGAATGTCATTAAGCTGGAAGGAGAGTGGAAAAGATTCACAAGAAAGTTACCAGGCCTGGAGGGTTTGAGTTACAAGGAGAGACTTTTATATTCTAGGACTTGTGTCTGTGATGAAGCTGGCACAGGGTGGATCTCTGGCTACCAGTGATCTAGTTGGTTCAGGAATCAATAAAGTTGATGCAATGGGTCAGGAGTGATGCACTCTGGTAAGTTTGTGGCTTCAATGGAATTCCCCTGCAAATTTTAAATTCCATTCTGTTTTCATGTAATAATACACTTTGCTCGATATATCTTCTCGATTTTGCTGTAAAGTTTTACTGCAGTGCTTTAATTTGTGGTATAAGCATGTCATAAAGGTCCACTTATTCTGCATTTGGTGCCCAAGGGTGATTGATAAGAAGCACGTTAAAATACTTTAAATATTAGCTATTTATACTCAACAAATGGTGCCGAGTAATAATACTGATTGAACACCAGATCACTACCTCAGGAAGGATATGCTTTTTGTGTGCTGAGATATTGCTGGAACCAAATTAAGTTGCGGACAGTGAGGAAATCAAAAGGCACAGCAGTATGCAGATCTGTTGCAGATATGGGTGTAGAAATGGCAGATGGAGTTTAATCTGGGAAAATGTGGTGTGGGAAGTAAAATGTTGGGGGAAAATATACAGTTAATAGTAGGATCCTTTGCAGCATTGATGTACAGAAGGATGTTCAACTATGTCCACGACCATAGTTCCCTGAAAGTAAAGGGCCTGTCCCACCAGCATGTGACTCCATGCGGTGAGCGCGACCAAACTGGAAGCGGGGGCCGCGTGGAGGTCGGGTGATCCCCGTACGGGGCTCGTCCCACCACCATGGTCCTGCATGCGGCGAGCATGACCGAACCGACAGCGGGGGCCGCGCGGAGGTCGGGTGAGTGGCGCGAAGTTGCAGTGAAGTCCGCGGTAAGTTCGCAAGGACAGATAGAGTGGGTCACGAAGGCACAGAGAGTGGGTCACGGAGGCACAGAGAGTGGGTCACGGAGGCACAGAGAGTGGGTCACGGAGGCACAGAGAGTGGGTCACGGAGGCACAGAGAGTGGGTCACGGAGGCACAGAGAGTGGGTCACGGAGGCACAGAGAGTGGGTCACGGAGGCACAGAGAGTGGGTCACGGAGGCACAGAGAGTGGGTCACGGAGGCACAGAGAAAGGGAGAACGGAGGCACACAGAGAGGGGGCCACGGAGGCACAGAGAGAGGGTCGACGGAGGCACAGAGAGAGGGTCGACGGAGGCACATATAAAGAGGTTGATGGAGGCACACATATAGAGTGGGTCACGGAGGCACAGAGAGTGGGTCGACGGAGGCACATATAAAGAGGGTCACGGAGGCACGACGTCGAGGCGGTGCGTAATGTGTCGAGGCGGCTGCGGGCGGAATTTTTGAACACGGTCAGTTCATCGGAGCCCCACGTGATGTCGGGACCAGCTCCGCACAACTCCTTACGGCTCCGGCAATCGAAGTGGGACCGGCCCCGCGAGACCGGACGGCTCAAGCGACCACGTTAGGTCACGCTCACCACATGGATTTGCATGCTGGTGGGACAGGCCCTTAACAGCACAAGTAGGTAGAGAGGTAAAGAAGGCCTATAATATGCTTGCATTCATTAATCAGAGCATTGAGTATAAGAGTCAGGAAGTCATGTGCAGCTTTGTAAAACTCTGGGTAGGCGGCATTGGAGTGTTGTGTGCATGTTTACCAGGATGCTGGCTGAATTAGAGGATATTAGATATAAGGGGAGATTGGACAATCTGTTCTCTGGAGCATTGGAAGCTGAAAGGATTCCTGATGGATGTTTATATAATCACGAGAGGAAATATGTAAGGTTGACAGTCACAACCTTTTCCCCAGGATGGAAATGTGAGAGGAAAGTGAGTGAAGTGGTGCAGAGCAAGTTTTTACACAGGAACTAGTGTGCGCCTGAAACGCGCTGCCAGAGATTGTGGTGGAAGCAGATTCAATGGTGGCACATGAATATGCAGGAATGAGGTCTATCACTCATTTGTAGGCAAGTGTGGACTTTAAATGGAGTGGTTAGAGAGCGAATGGAGGCAGCTTCTACTCATGGTAAGAATCTACGCATGAAATATATCATGGCATCATTGGAAACATCAAAGTGCTGACAATTATATGCACACTCATGTGCACACATAGAAAAACACTGGACACACAAGATCAGATGGACAACTACAGATCGAGACAGGCACATAAACATACACACACAGGAACACATACACATGTGTGTGTACACACGTGCACACATACACAGTCACTCTAGGGCACAGACACACATAGAGATAGATGTGAACACACAGATGTAGACACAGAGGCATACACAAGTTTGGACAAATGCACACAGACACAGAACACACACTCAGCAGTCCCTACTGCCCCTTTCTTCCTCCACTCTCCAGCTACAGTTTTTGCACCAGCCTCCACGCAGAGATGAAGCTTGAAGCAGAATCTGCGAGGAATAGCAGAGAGGTCACCTGATGAGAAGAGGCTTCTCAAATGCATTATCTCACCAGACTGGAGCAGAGGGTCCTCAGGTTCACAAGGAGAAGCACCACGTTACTCAACTATTAAATCTTCCAAGATGTACACTTTGCTGGTTTTGCAGCATAGTCTGTGCAATATGGGAAATATTAGCATTTCTGATGAGTTTTGCAGGTGCTTTGTGATCTTTAAATAGCCTTTCAATCAAATTGTTTTATTTGTTTAAGAAAGAACTGCAGATGCTGGAAAAATTGAAGGTAAACAAAAATGCTGGAGAAACTCAGCAGGTGAGGCAGCATCTATGGAGTGAAGGAGTAGGTGACCTTTCTGGTCGAGACCGTTCTTCAGACTCCAGTTTGAAGAAGGGTCTCAACCAGAAACTTCACCTATTCCTTCGCTTCATAGATGCTGCCTCATCCGCTGAGTTCCTCCAGCATTTTTGTCTACCTTAAATTGTTTTCCTTGCACTTTTGTGACTGTCATTTGCTGGAGTTGGGAGCTAGGAGCTCCAGTTTACACCACGTGGACTTCAAATTTGTTTAATTGAACAACTGATGCCGTGAAATACGTGTCTGATGCAGTGAGAATGTAAGATGCAATACCATGGATCCTGATGGAATGTGGCCCATACAGTTTGGCTAATGGCATAATATTTCACCAGGAACTTCTCATTAACGAGGTTTACTTCTGGTTACATCAATTTGGATCACTTTGAACTGAAGAAACAAGCACCGCACAATACCATTTCTAGACTGTAACACATTAAGTTGCATGTTGATGGATAATATTGCTGGACCTATATAATAAATGATCTGGATACATGAGTTCAAATCTCACTGCAGCAAATGTGAATGTTAAGTAAAGCTAATGAAAAGGATGAAAAGCTAATTATTGTGCTTGCGATAACAATTGTGAAGCTATTTGATAGATATATCGGCTTCACAATCATAATTTTCCAAAATGAAACAACAGTCTATATCTTGTCGACAACTCTAGATCTTCAGAATTGTGGTTAATTTGTAACTCTGAGGTGGAAGCCACCCAGTTTGGGGACAATGAGGCGAGTAATAAATGCTGTCGCCGGTATATCCCTGGAATGCATCACATTCTGTATGAGAGTTGCATCCTAAATGTAACTTGAATATATTCTGCACTGCGTCTTTCCCTTTGCTCTATCTATTGTACTTGAGTTTTACTTGATTGTCTGTATATTTGGTGGATCTGATCTATTTTGGGGGCATACAAAACAAAGCTCTTTACTGTACCTCGATACACATGACAATAGTAAACCTAAATGAAATTGGAATCTGGAGAGAGAAAATAATATATATTTGTGCTGATGAAATAACTGGAGTGATTAGTTGCTTGTCAGTGCTGATTAGCTGAGAGAAATAATTGACAAATGTAATTTTTAAACCACAGAGTGTAATTTCCAAGCACATATTTTTGAATATTCAATTAATATTTTTAATTTAAGCTTGTTAGTTTGTACCTCACTTTGACGTTAACAATATATACCACTGCATTGTTTAAAACAATCATCAATAATTGCAATATATTTTCTATTTAAATATGGAATCTGAACAAGTACAGAGGATTGGGTGGTATTTGGATACTTTGCATGGTTCACCCTAGGGGGTCCACCATGATTTAAACAGCAGCTTTTCAAACTTGACATTTAATCCTTGTCTATAAATCACTCAAGACCTATTATTCATTATTATAAGGGCACAATATTTTTTATTATGAATAAAATGAAATTCAAAAGCAGTGAAAAATGGAATGTCATTTCTGCAGATTTCTCGATACCACCTCACAAGTTTTCCCAATCACACATCACATAAGTACTGTAGGCAAGACCATAATGTATCGGAGCAAGGGATATATAATTTTTTTCTTGGAAAAGGAAATATATTTGTAAAATAATGTATTTTATATTTGATTTATAGTCCAGCGGTAGCCTTAATGCTTGGAGACAACAATGAATGAACATTGTTCATTTACTTGTCTATTAGTTATGCCAATACTTATAAGTTGGATGGACTTCAGAAAACTGTGGTATTACAGCCTAATTAATTCTTTCTTTGGAATTAAGAGGGGGAATGTGATGCTTTTTTCTGGTTTTCATCAATCATGCAAACATATTTCTGACAAAGTGCAGCAATGATCATTTTTTGTAAAATAATTGACAAATAAATGGCAAATAACATTTGTGTTACAAAAGTGCCAAATAGTGATAAATGTTGTCAAGAAAGTGTTTATCCACCTCCCCTTGTCAATCAGTGGTCCTCCAGTCACTGTCATTCATCTTTAATATCCTGAAGTTTGTAACCGAGCAGAATGTCAACTAAACCCGCCACATAAATCCTGGGCTTACAAAAGATCAGAGGCTAGGTATCCTCTTCATTTTCTGTTATTGCAAATGTTTCCCATCATTTACAAGGCACAATTTGTGAGTACGAATGAAGATTCTCCCCTTGTCTGGATGATTGCAGTTTCATCACGAACCAGGACAAGGCATCCTAGTTATTATGTAGACAGTGCATTTCGCTCATCTGGTTAGCAGTAATGTTCATGATTTACATAAGGTCCTGACCTCTCTGTATACTTCATCTTTATTGGCACTCAATCGTTTGAATAGTATCTACAGTGTATAACTTCTACAAAATGCAATGATTTAGAAATAGATCATTATGTTTTTATCACCGCTCGGTCTAAATCCTGGAACTTTTTCCCCATTATGCGAGCATCTTCACCAGAGGATTGCAGCTATTGGTTCACCATCTCCTCCTCAGGAGCATCTGAGGATGGCTGATAATTTATGTTGGTCTTGTCACTGAACCTCAAAATTGAATATATGACAAGAAAGTTTTGAAATCATGGGAAATTGGTCTCACCAGCAAAATGTATCACCCATTCCAAGTTGCCCTTAGCCATGAACTGCCTTATCGAACGTCTAAGAGCTTGTGTTGAAAGTACTCTCACACTGAAGTTTGATAGAAAGTTTTAGCATTTTATTCATCTAAGGAGAAAGAACATTGCATGTTCAAGTTTGGCTTGTGTATTTGTTTCCAAGTTTATATATAAATGCGAAAGGCATTATTGAAGTACAGTGTAAATAAATGGAGGAGGCACCTGGTGCGAACCACATTACACAGCCAGTCTAATTTTCATAATACAGTTTTCAGAGGGGTTCTGTGTGATAGATAACAAAGTTATGAACATTCAACACAACAATGGCTCAATATCTTGCAGTGGGTGTCCTTCCTTAAACATGTTTGGATACATTTGGGTCGTAAAATATATTGCCCTGCAAGTTGTTGCAAGTGTAAGCTGATGAAATCTGGTAAACATGGGAGTTAAGGATTGAGAAATAAAGGACCAAGAGATGAATTAGAATGGATGAATTCAGAACCCATCAGGGATTTAAAGAGAGATTAAGACCAAAGAAAGAACAAATACAATTAGAAATAGAGAAAATACAGCAAAAATAATGTTTTGACATTTAAACAAATCTCCAGCAACAGCTCACATTGAGGGGAACGAAACTGCAAACTTTTAATTATTCATATTCTGGGCAAAAGAGATTTTTTAGCAAACAATTATCACAATGCTTCAAATGTATTTATGTAGTTACATTGTGCACTGGACACTCTGGTGTTTTGCAGTCAATTCTGGACCATGCTGAGTCTCACAGCATGATAAACACACATCAATTCCTACCACCATTCTGCTGCAGAGAAATGACTTAACACCTTTACAACCAACAATCACTTGTTTGAAAACAGCAGCTTAGTTTCAATCTATTTATTACTCTATTACATAAGCAAACTCAAGGAACATATTTACTGACAGCTTGTTACATCTACACTCACAGAATGTCACGATAGAACATTCTATTGCATTATTCTAATCAGATTAGAAGGATGTTAGTTAAACAGACAACATCTGAATACTTGCTTTGTTTAATATGCACATTAGGCAGGGTAAATTTGCTGTCTCTTAATTTTCCATCTTCATTGGCCGGTGATTTCACTAAATACCATGTTTATTTCCTGGCAATTGAGCCAATGTTTCATTTGGACAGAAGGTGAAGCTTGATGTTTATGAAACACTTGGCAATGAGAGAACAATAATGTTTCTTTGTTCAGTTTTGGTAAACGCTTTTCACTATTGACTATTTGACATTTAAGATAATGTTTGGTTTCAATAGATTACTGAAGAATTCCACGTACCTAATTTGGGCATTGATTTTTATAATTAAAATATTCTTTGAGGTTCTGTAAGTTGCAAAAAAATTAGAATGTCACACTTTCAATCAAAAGTCTTGTAAGCAGGTTCCGTGCTAATACGTCTTAATATTCACGCTCCATGTCTCCATGCTGAATGAGTTTCTGGGAAATCTAGCTTGGGGAGATTGCATTTATTGCACATAAGATGATCTAGAAGTTGTCATTAACAGTTTATGGCTGCAAAATAAATTTTCTGAGGCTTTCATGAAGAGCTTCAGGATAAAGGAGAAAATGGAACAGTTCATGAGAGATTCCTTAATCTATGAAAACGGTTAAGATATGGATAAATGCAAGGTACACGTTAACGTCATTACTTGGGACCTCGGTGGTACATGACTGATAGATTTTCTCCACCATTGGATCTTATTCCTATTAATATCTCAACACACGTTTTGAAATCACTTTTTCTTTGAAAGTCACACATAAAACAATATATTTTTCAATGAACTCTGCTTGTTTAAAGAGAGCACAGGTCACAGGGCCCTGGTGAATTTTCTTCACACTCCCTTTAAATTCAACTTCTAGATCATCTTATGTGTCACCGGAGAGTTTCAAGGGAGCACAGGAAATGGTCCCTGGCGAGTTACAAGGGAATGCCACATGTCGAACCATGGGGATTTCTGAAGACTAAAACTGTTTTTCTGTTTCTATCTCCGTCAACATTAGCTGTAATACTGAGAAGGGGAGCAGGATCTTCCTGTATGCACATGTATTATTTGTGTACATTTTTATAATCCAGACACTGGAAATGTTACTTGCTACTTGGCTCATTGTGTTGTTCTAGTTAATTGGTCCCTATGAGGCAAGTGCTGCTTGGAGTTTTAGACTGTAGAAACACAGAGGCCCTACGGCCCACTGAGTCAGCGCCGACCAGCAATATCCCACATACTAACGCTATCCTTACACATGGGGCAATTTACAATTTTACCAACCCAATTCACCTACAAAACTGTACGACTTTGGAGTGCGGGAGGAAACCGACGAAGACCCACGCGGGGTCTTTCACAGGGAGAAAGTACAAACTCCCTACAGACAGCACCTGTGGTCAGGATTGAACCTGACTGAAAGGTCTGGCGCTGTAAAGCACAAACGAGGGCGGCACAGTAGTAGAGTTGCTGCCTAAAGGGCCTGTCCCACTTTCCCGAGTTACTCACAAATTCTCCCGAGTTTTCCTCTTGATTCAAACTCGGAAAATGTCCGTAGCAAGTCCGTAGGAGGCCGTAGGAGTTCGTAGATATTTCGTAGCAGCTCGTAATGCCAACTGTAGGTACTCGTGGCATCAGGTAAGTCGGGACGTTTTCTCAGCATTTTGAAAAATGTCCACGAGTAAAACAAAAAGCCCCGAGTACCTACAGCTGGTTATTACCGTAATTCGCCGAGTTTGAATCAAGGGGAAAACTCGGGAGAATTTGTGAGTAACTCGGGAAAGTGGGACAGGCCCTTTAGGCAGCAACTCTATTACTGTGCCACCCTCATATGTGATGTTGTGAGCGCTTTATTGAGAATGGGGAAGAATACAGCCAGGAAGGAGGCCGTTCAGCCCATTGTGCGTATGCCAGAAACAAGTGTAAGTCTAAATTGCATAATGTTTATCTTTCCACAAGGTGTTACCTTCTACGAATGACGTCAAAGCAGGAATGACCTTAATCTTTGAACTCTTCCTACTGCATGGAATTAATAGCAGCATTGACCGGGCAGTGGCATGGGGAGCATTTCCCGTCTGCAATGGCAAGTTGGAGATTTTGGAAGGCAAATATAAATGTCCCTTTTTAAGAGGCCATCAGGACCATAGAATAGATGAATTCCGAAAAATCGAGGCTCTTATGTCATCAGATGTAGATCACTGGGTCTGCAACCTCTATTTGCAGGTACGGAGTTGTGAAATGGTAATTGTGAATGTTATCAAGCTGAAGTACAGTGAAACTACAACACTTTCACCTTTGCGTGTCTAGCAAGCAATGAGCTTCAGTCACCATTAACACCTTGGCTATTCCTTAAAGGATGTTTTAACATTTCATTTTCATTGCTTAAGTAGCCTGGTGCTTTGTGCGTTTATAGTTTGTACTGAAGCTGTGGAGTTTTTAATGCAGGCTAATATTAAGATAAAGATGAAGGTGATGTGTTTCCTTTACTTTGTCAGGAAAGCAAAAGTGGGGGCAGACATGGTGGTGCAGATCTGCCACCCTACAGCATCCCCTTGTGAATTCCACTGTGTTCCCACAAGAAGTGTGACTAGCCCTGAACGTGAGAGACACAAAAAACTGCTGTTGTTGTAATCTTGAGGGAAAAAAAAACATTGCTGGAGGAACTCAGTGCGAGGAAATGGACAGACTATGTTTTGGATCAGGCCCTTCTTCAGACTAACAGGAGTAGGGGGGAGAAATCTGAAAAAGAAAGGTGTGGATGGGAGAACCTGAGAGCGAGATGACGTGAAGCAGGCTGAAGTGTAATCCCCTGTCTTCACAGAATCCCTGAGGTTTTAACACAGAAAAATGGCCATTTATCCCATTGAGTCTGACTACCCTTTAAAGAGTGTCCTCTCATTTCCCATCTCCTTCAAATTATTCATTTTCATCTGTCTATCCAATTCTCTCTTGAATGAACTGACAAGTTCCTTTTCCACACCCCCGTACATTTAACAAAAAATGATATGCCCAAAATTATAAATCTCTGCTTCCCTGTCATGAGACTATGCTCTATACAAAACTACTTTCTGTATTTACGCATTCAAGATCCAACACTATCTGGTTCAGGTTTCTTCTGCTCTCTGACCTTCTATTGACTGTATCAGTGGGGAATTACAATAAACTGGGCACATAAAGGATGTTTATGCGAGCATCTGTTGTATAAATGTGGTTGGGTCAGTGGGGTTTAGATTGCAATGCCACCTCACTGAGAACCCAATTTTAGGTTGGTGTGAGGAAATCTTGTCAAGAAGCTCCCAATGATGATTGGTATGGGGAGACCAAAAGAGTCGCGATCGTTTGCCTTAACTTAGGAAGCAGAAGATGAGAGTTAAGGAAGTTCATGAGGATTTTTTGCTAGCGATTGAAGTTATAGTGTTTGCTATGGCAAATAGGTTGGGAAGCAAATGCTATAATGAAAGGACTTAACAAACAGTGGGAGTGAAGGGATCGACAGTGGGATTGGAGGGGCTGACTGTGAGAATGGAGAGATTGACAGCGGAAATGGAGAGACCGACATTGGGAATGGAAGGTTGACAGTGGGAATGAAGGGTTGACATTGGGAGTGGAGAAATTCACATTTAGAGTGGAGGGATTACATTGGGAGTGGAGAGACTGACAGTGGGAGTGGGGGGACTGAATGTGGGAGAGCATTGAGTGGAGAGACAGTATGGGAGTTGGGGTTTTGACTAGCTGAGGCAACATCATCACTGAATTATTGCCTAACTTATTTTAGAAACTACAGTATGAAGGTCTACCAGTGTACAAATGGTTGAAACATGGCCATTGATATTGTTGAGTCGGTCTTTTTTAAAAATCATTTCTCATCTAATTATTTCCCAGCTAATTATTTACTCAGCTCTCTATCCAATTCTCTTTTGAAGGAATTGATAGGCTCCTTGTCCACACCCCAGTATATTTATGAATTGATAAATAAATGATATGCCTAAAATTATAAATTGGTGTATAAATTGTCCTCTTCCGACCTACTTTTATCCAAATCAAACACACGTTTATCTCAATCCTGTTTTAATGATGTATGTTGTGTTAAGTTTGATTTTGAATGTAATTCATTTAACTTCATCCCTTTAAATTAATCAGGCTTAAGCAAATTGAAACCCAAATTCTAGGAATAAAAGAACACCATTTTAAACAATTCTGCCATCAGATCAACAACAGTGATGATTATCATATAAAAAACACCAGCGACATTCTCCCAAATCAATACAAATAAATTTAATACATGAGTTTTACACAAGGGACTTGTAAGTTAGCCCTGGCTAGGTAATTATCATGGAAGCAAAACCGTAATTTATCAACGTTATATGCTAGAAAGATTAAAGATTTTAATAATAAGAAATCAAATTAACATAATATATTACCCTCTATTACCAGTGATAAAGTATAAATGCTAAAAAGCTAGTGCATAGGTTTCATGCTGATATAGATTGGCTGTGTGAATTTATACAGAGGAACCATATGGCAAAAAGTGGACGCAGAGCTTGCATTATATGATTTTTTGCGAGAGCATTCTGTGCAAATTATATCAAATTTCCAACACTGTGGTCAGGGGTGAAAAGGATGACCTTAAACATGCCTCTGCACTGCAGGACGTAACAGGGGCTACAACCTGAGCAGCACTGGCTCAGAGTGAGGACCCTGTATTGCAATCATTTCACTTGCACCAATTCCAAGGAAGGGATTGCTGAGGATCCCAGGATATCTCTTCCACATGTCTGCAGTGCAGCAAGTGCTTGCTTTTTCCCCACTGCCGTACTGCTCTTCCAATAACCCTTTTTCTCACTTACTGTTCAATAAGCAGGCACTACCAAAGGGGTGAGATAACCATTCAATGGCCTGTCCCATTATGGCGACCTTATTTGTGAGTTTAGGTGAGTTTGCGCTCACAACAAGCTCGCAGCATGGTCGACACATGGTCGTAGGTGGTCACTGGTACGTCTCCTTCATGGTCGAGAGGAGTTCCCGCATAATGGTTACTACTCGCGGCCTCAGTTTGGTCGAGGAAAAATTGAACAAGCTGAAAATATTCTGCGAGTAAAAATTGGTCGGCATGGAGAAAATCAACACTTTTGAACTCGTAATGCAGTGGTGGTGGGGTCGCCATGTCATTGTAGATGTGTCGAGGTAGCCGTAGGTAATCTCCTTTGCTGACCGGGCATTTTAATTGGCTCATTGGGGAAAATAGACGTAAGCACGAGTTTTCAGAACCAACGAAAACCCACCGATAATGTTAAATGGCCGCTAAACTTCACAGCTGTGTATCTCTGGCTTATTAAAAATTGTATGGCTTCTTAAACGTTTCTCTACTCCTTCTCCTCCCCCTTCTCCCACCTTCTCTCCCCCCCCCCCCCCCCCCCCGCTCTTTTAAAGGAATTACCGTACACTGTGCCAGCCATCTTTAACCTTCCTGTTCATCACGGGTATCACCTTCGCTTTAGACCTTGTGAATTTCAGACAGCGCTCCCCGTATTCCATGGCCCCGGCGCGTGTGCGCGCGTGTGTGTGTTCATTCATTGCTGACGGTCCATCCAGCTCGCGGTTTTTCAGGCAAGTGTCCCCGAGCTTGAAGGTCGCAGAAAAATTGCACAAAAGTCGCGTAAGCGGAACAGGCCCTTTATACTTCCAGCCCTTATACTTCAGGAAACCTTTGACATCCGTGGCTTAATAGAAATGGCCTAAACTTTACGGATGTAATAATACATAGAATCATAGAAAATAGGTGCAGGAGTAGGCCATTCGGCCCTTCGATCCTGCACCACCAATCAATATGATCATGGCTGATCATCCAACTCAGTATCCTGTACCTGCCTTCTCTCCATACCCCCTGATCCCTTTAGCCACAAAGACCACATCTAACACTCTCTTAAATATAGCCAATGAACTGGCCTCAACCACCTTCTGTCGCAGAGAATTCCACAGACTCACCACTCTCGGTGTGAAAAATTATCTTCTCATCTCGGTCCTAAAGGAATTCCCCCTTATCCTTAGACTGTGACCCCTTGTTCTGGAGTTCCCCAGCATCAGGAACAATCTTCCTGCATCTAGCCTATCCAACCCCTTAAGAATTTTGTAAGTTTCTATAAGATCCCCCCTCAGTCTTCTAAATTCTAGCGAGTACAAGCCAAGTCTATACAGTCTTTCCTCATATGAAAGCCCTGCCATCCCAGGAATCAGTCTGGTGAACCTTTTCTGTACTCCCTCTATGGCAAGAATGTCTTTCCTCAGATTAGGAGACCAAAACTGTACCCAATACTCCAGGTGTGGCCTCACCAAAACCCTGTACAACTGCAGTAGAACGTCCCTGCTCCTATACTCAAAAATCCTTTCGCTATGAATGCTTACATACCATTTGCTTTCTTCACTGCTTGCTGCACCTGCATGCCTACTTTCAATGATTGGTGTACCATGACACCCAGGTCTCGTTGCACCTCCCCTTTTCCTAATTTGCCACCATTAAGATAATAGTCTACCCTCCTGTTTTTGCCACCAAAGTGGATAACCTCACATTTATCCACATTATACTGCATCTGCCATGCATTTGCCCACTCACCCAGCCTATCTAAGTCACCTTGCAGCCTCCTAGCATCCTGCTCACACCTAACACTACTCCCCAGCTTAGTGTCATCCGCAAACTTGGAGATGTTGCATTCAATTCCCTCATCCAAATCATTAATATATATTGTAAATAGCTGGGGTCCCAGCACTGAGCCTTGAGGTACCCCACTAGTCATTGCCTGTCATTCTGAAAAGGACCCGTTTACTCCTACTCTTTGCTTCCAGTCTGCCAGCCAGTTCTCTATCCACATCAATACTGAACCCCCAATACCGTGTGCTTTAAGTTTGTATACTAATCTCTTATGTGGGACCTTGTCGAAAGCCTTCTGAAAGTCTAGATATAACACATCCACTGATTCTCCCTTATCAACTCTGCTAGTTACATCCTCGAAAAATTCTATAAGATCCGTCAGACATGATTTACCTTTCGTAAATCCATGCTGACTTTGTCTAATGATTTCACCACTTTCCAAATGTACTGCTATCCCATCTTTAATAACTGACTCTAGCAGTTTCCCCACTACCTATGTTAGACTAACTGGTCTGTAGTTCCCCATTTTCTTTCTTCCTCCTTTTTTAAAAAGTGGGGTTACATTAGGTACCTACCAATCCTCAGGAACTACTCCAGGATCTAAAGAGTTTTGAAAAATTATCACTAATGCATCCACTATTTCTGTGGCTACTTCCTTGAGTACTCTGGGATGCAGCCTATCTGGCCCTGGGAATTTATCGGCCTTTAATCCATTCAATTTACCCAACACCACTTCTCGGCTAACCTGGATTTCAGTCAGTTCTTCCACCTTATTTGACCGCCGGTCCCCTGCTATTTCCGGCAGATTATTTATGTCTTCCTTAGTGAAGACAGAACCAAAGTAGTTATTCAATTGGTCTGCCATGTCCTTGTTCCCCATGATCAATTCACCTGTTTCTGACTGCAAGGGACCTACATTTGTTTTAACAAATCTCTTTCTCTTCACATATCTATAAAAACCTTTGCAGTCAGTTTTTATGTTCCCTGCCAGTTTTCTTTCATAATCTATTTTCCCTTTCCTAATTAAGCCCTTTGTCCTCCTCTGCTGATCTCTGAATTTCTCCCAGTCCTCTGGTAGGCTGCTTTTTCTGGCTAATTTGTATGCTTCCTCTTTTGTTTTTATACTATCCCTGATTTCCCTTGATATCCATGGATGCACTACCTGCCCTGATTTATTCTTTTGCCAAACTGGGATGAACAATTGTTGTAGTTCATCCATGCAGTCTTTAAATACCTTCCATTGCACATCCACTGTCAACCCTTTAAGAATCACTTGCCAGTCTATCTTGGCCAATTCACGTCTCATACCTTCAAAGTTACCTTTGTTTAAGTTCAGAACCTTTTGATTCTGACTTATTTATGTCACTCTCCATCCTAATGAAGAACTCAACCATGTCATGGTCACTCTTGCCCGGGGGCCCCATACAACAAGACTGCTAACTAACTCTTCCTCATTACTCAATACCCAGTCTAGAATAGCCTGCTCTCTCGTTGGTTCCTCTACATGTTGGTTTAGAAAACTATCCCGCATACATTCCAAGAAATCCTCTTCCTCAGCACTTAAACATTTTGATTTGAAATTCTTTCACAGATAATAAAGCTCCCCAAATCTCTTGTTGGACTGGAGACGCATGCAGTGGAGCTGCAGCTCCCGTGGCAACTGCTCCGCTCCCCTGAATGCTCTAACGCCAATAAACGAATGGAAACCAGTGGGAACCCTGTGGATACCATTCCTGATCTGAAGGCAGCGCAGCCTCAGCACACTGATTTTCGACATCTCCATCTGCAGCCTAAATGCAGTTCGCCTTCAGTTCCTGCACAAGGTTAGTAACCTTGCCTGATTTATGGTTCTAATTCATCCTAAAGGAAATCACTATGTGCCTTTGACAGTGATTTCACAGAACATTCTCTGTGAGGGGATGTAGGAAGTGTTCATTGGAGCAAGATGAATTACTCATCTGGACATTATTTCCACCACTCAATACTGTGCTCATCATTTCATTTAGTTTTGTTCCCTCTTCTAAAACTCTTAAGTGTATTTATAAGGAGGCTTACTGGAAAGACTCAATATTAAATTACTTGGCACAGAAAAGTGAAACAAATATGATCAGATATTTAATAATGGCCGAACAATATAAAACATGATAAGAATTGAATTTAAATTAATTCAAATTAAAAGATTTTGTTTGGCAAATCGTTATCATTAAAATGGTAGGGTGCAATGGTAGGATTACTATTGGCAATCAAACCTTGCTGATTAAAATATGGCTGAGTGCTCTTTTTAAGTAGGCATTACCTGATTGCTCCGGTCTATATATACTGTAATTATAGATGATTGTTTTGTTGGTTATTCTGTGACAATGCACATCAGTGGTACCTAGGCCACAGTATTTAATGGTTGCCTAGTCCTTGAATTCTTGACTATTTCATTTGCGTTGCTTTGTATTTCTGTTTACTGAAAAGATTAGCATTTATGTAGCACCCTGATCATCTAAAGCACATTACAGATCTGACCAAGGTATTTTGACCTGAACCATTAACTCAATTTCTTTTTCTTCAGATACTGCCTGATCTTATTTTTTTTTCTAGCCTTTTCTGATTTCAGATTTCCAGCGCCTGCATCTTTCTGATTTTCATTTTACAGTTACTTTTTAACAGGAATGTAGGAAATGCGTGGTAGCTAATTTTGGTATTGGCATGTTTATTATTGTCATGTGTCCCAAGATGCAGTTTTGTGGTATCCAGGCAGATCATACTATACATGAGTGCAATTTTGCCATACATGACTACAATAGGTAGTGCGAAAGGAGAAAGGAAACAGAGTGCAGAATATAGTGTTACAGCTGCAAAGGAAATGCAGATTTTAAAAAAGGTCAAGTCCCCCAACCAGCTAGATTTGAAGATAGGGAATACATCTTCAGCATTTGAGAGGTTTGTTCAAGTTTGATAGTGGGGAATAAGTTATACTTGAATCTGGTGATATATGCTTTCAATCGTTTATATATTATCGATGACCAGTGTGTAAGTGGTCCTGTATTATGTTTGCTGCTTTCCCAAGGCAGTGTGAAATGTAGATTGAGTCGATAGGGGGGAGGCTGGTTTGTGTGATGGACTGGACTGCGCCTATAACTCTGCATTTTCATGCAGACTTGGCCAGAGCAGTTTTCATACCATGCTGTGATTCATCCCAATATTACGGTTTTTAAAGGGCATCTGTAGAAATTGATAAGATACAATGGAGACATGCTGAATTTCCTTACTCCTCTGAGGAAGTAGAGGCATTGGTGTGCTTTTTAGGCCATATTCTGGATATGGTTGAGCCAGGTCAAATTGTTGGCAATATTTATGCTTGAGAACTTGAATATCTTGATCATCTCCACTTTGGCACAATTGATACAGATTTGTGCATGTGCTCCACCCTGTTTCCAGAAGGTGATAATCAGTCCATTTGTTTTGCTGATATGGAGGGAGAAGTTGCCTTTTGACATCATGCTACTCAGCTCTCCATCTCCATCCTATTATAAAATGATAAATTATCAATTGACCACTAAGACCAAGGCAGACTTGGTAGATGTGAACATTGTATGCACTTTCACAGTAGAAGGAAAGAATGAAAATAATGCAGTGCAAAGAAACTTAAATTAAGGGGAAGAAATAACTTTATTGGGCTAAATTAAAACAGCAGGTGGAAATTATCGGACATAAACTAGGCAGATCTCCAGAAGCTGATTGGTTTAAAACACATGCAAGGAATGGAATAAAAGTTAGTTAGAAAATGCTGAAGTAACTCAGTGGGTCAGGCAGCATCACTGATTGAACTCAGTGACTTGAACTTGATGAGTCAAAGATAGACACAAAATGCTAGAGTAACTCGTTGAGTATCACCGATGCTTGCTGCCTGACCAGCTGAGTTACTCCAGCATTTTGTGTCCATCTTTGATTCATTGTGTTCAATTCTTTATTGGTGGCTGGCTGAATGTGGTTCAGATAGACTTACACAAAACTTTCCACAAGAGATGTTATGAGCAAAAACTAAAATGCATAGAATGGGATGTAAATTTTGAGACAGTTTACAATTGATATATAGGGGAAGGACCAAACATAGTGGGAAAGGATTAATTTTCTAATTGACAATAGATAACAAGATCCGAAAGATCTAAAACTGAAATGTACTGCTTAGCCAGAAACAGTTAACCTTTAGCTGGAGACTGGTGAATCTGTGGAATTCATTGTCATCAATGACGATGGAGGCCAAGTCATTGGGTATCTTTAAAATGGAGATTGATAGATTCTTGATTGGTAAGGGTGCCAAAGGTTATGGGGAGAAGGCAGGAGAATGGTGTTGAGCGGTTGGATCAGCCATGATTGAATGGCGGAGCAGATGATAGGCTAAAATGGCCTAATTATGCTCCTTTGTCTTACGAACATGATCTGTAATATGCCTTAATTTAAACCATTTACGTGTCTTGAATGAAGGATTATAGTTATAAATATACTGAAAATAGTCATTCATCATGGTTTATCTAGATATAGACAAAACTCTGGCGCATGGAGTTCAGTGTGGTCAACCATGTTGCTTCTGATACAGACAAATCAGAAGTTTCCTGTAATTATGTAAGACCTGGACCTGGATTTATTGCCTCTGCTTTTTGAATGTAAAGTGCACAATTTTGCAGTAGGATTCCCACTGCAAAAATTTCCAAGGTATTTGTCCCTCAGACAAACTTGTGAGCCCATATTTTACTTGTATTCGATGGATACATGGATAGACATTCTGCTTCTTGTAAAATTATTAGTTTCAAGGCCCAATACAAGGCTCCTCTCATGGAGTAGGACCTGGGCAGTTGTTCACAAATTGTAAGC
This sequence comes from Raja brachyura, assembly GCA_963514005.1. The sequence continues at coordinate 84,553,742 of OY740784.1, forward strand.
AGTGGGTGAACAGCCCAACACTCAGATTTCTAACTTCTGGGTTGAATCAGCAACGAACCCTCGGGTCCTTGAAGAGTACTAGGCGTCTGAGGTGAACATAAGCCTTTCTCATAATTGACTAATATTATGGATAAACTTAATGATTTTCCTTCCATCTTCTCTGCCAAATTATATTCTGTTGCAGATGTTTTTTTAACTAAATGTATCGGTCTGAATGGGAAATGAAAATGTTAATCATGGTAATTGAATTATTTTGTTGTTGCTGGTTCTGGATTACTGGGTTTAAAAAAAAAAAGATTAATTTGATTAGATGGCTTTGCAGTGCTTGCTAATTGATGGTTGGTAGCTTTTCCCATGAATTGTCAATGGAAATGTTTTTTTACTTGGGTCATTGGGTTGTTCAAGCCATTGAGCGTGGTTAATGTACTAGATAGTTATCTGAAGTAGACATAATATTGCCTGATTTTTATGTGTTATTCTTGTCTAATGCCGTACAGAGGCGTTAAATACAAGCCTTTTAAGTTCATGGATAGATATTCACGACTGTTGAGCTAAATGCAATTGTCTTAGTTACAACGTTTTTGATGACTGTTGTGCATTTAGAAGAAAGTAAATGCAACGTTATCTTTGCAAAAGCCTCCAATTTCTATGGAAGGACAAGCAAACCAATATCAATAAGTGGGCCAGGCAGCACTTATGGAGTGAAATGGACAGTCAGTGTTATGAGACTAGACCCTTCACCGAAACTGCAGACTGTACATTTCCCTCCACAGATGCTGCCTGACCTACTGAATTCCTCCAGATGAATTTGCTCCTGACTCCAGCATATGTGGCTCTAGCTTCTCTAAGTGGCTATGTGGCCAGAGGACAGCAATCACATGCCACCAACAGACTCCTGAAAGAGCCACTTTGTACTGAGTTCTGTCCTGAAAAAAAGATTATCAAATGATCAGAGGAAAAGATTCCTGGGAGGTGAGAACACCATCACTGACTCCTGGAAATCCCTGGCCCATGACCATTCAAACTGCCGAAGGAGCATTGGGGACAGTGTTGAGGACATCACTGCCATTTACCATGAGCACAAGAGGGAGAAGGAACATACTGCCTCACCATCCACCCACCTGCCTTCTCTGTTTACTACCAACTCCCTCAGTTCCCTTCATTTCCATATCTTAAAATCCACACGACCAGAGTGGAAATAATGGGCCTGTCCCACCTACGCAACTTTTTCAGAGACTGCCAGCACCGGTCATAGGTCTTTGCAAGTCACCGAAAGTTTTCAACATGTTGAAAATCCAGCGGCGACCAGAATGATGCTACGACTCTTTGGGCAACTGAGGAGACTACTCATGACCATACGGGCGACAGCCTGGCGACATGTTGCAGGATGAAGCCTGTATGGTCGTGAGTAGTCGCCCAAAGAGTCAAGCCTTGTTCTGTTCGCTGCTGAATTTTCAACATGTTGAAAAATTTTGGTGACCTGCAACAAACTATGATGAATGCCGGCAGTCCCATGTCATTCTTGATCTAATAGGATTACATTAGAGATATAAGACGCTCTTACATTATAAAAATGGCCACTTGAAATTGTATAAATAACCTCCAGTGAGTGGCTACATTTGCGCTAAAAAGGTGTGAAGCAATGGCCATCTTCACCAAGGATATGTCTGATCACACAGCCTTTAATTACCATCAGTGAGTTCTCACCGTTAACATCCTGAGGGTAACGATTGCTCACAAAATCAATTGCACCAGTCACTTGCAGCACGATGCATAGCATTCGATCTGCTTTTATATGATTCTGTGATGCCAGGTGTCCTGCAGAGTGTGGATCACTTCGTTGACACCATAGAAGCTTTTCCATCATCAGCAAATCATGCCAAGACTAATAGAATACTCTCCACTTGCCTGGACAGGCACAGCTCCAACAACGCTTAAGAAGCTTGATACCAAATGGGAGACAACAGCCTTCTTAATGGGCTCCCCATCAGTCATTCCCTCTACCAGCAGTGCACAATGACTGCAGTGCTTATCATCCGCAAAATGCACTGCAGTTTGTTACTCTGACTGCTCCTCCAAAAGCAAAAGTCCCTACCACCAAGAAGGACAAGAGCAAGAGAAACCTGGGAATACCATCACAGGTATTCCCCCATCTCGACTTGGAAATATATTAACATTCCTTTGATGTTACTGGAACTCCCTGTCAAACAATATTGTGGGAGCAATTCAATAAATGTGTTTTACCACCATTTTCTTAAGGGTTGTAATGTTTGGGCAATAGATGCTCTCCATGCATGAGTTTCCTACGTTGAAAAAATGGTTCAAATAACTATTGTGATATAAGACCTTATCCCGTTTTTGTGGTGGTAGCAAGGCATCATGGTGCACTATTGGAATCTGGGTGTGGCTGTCCCACAGATTCTCCAACAATTAAATGAAATTGCCCTGTGATTTCACTGCAATATGAAAGGCAGTTTTCTGGCCAACAGGGGCTTGTTTGTGCATCTCCTAGTTTGTTGAAGTAGGGTTTGCAAACAGGCAGTAATTTTCATGACATCTGCACATCCTAAAACCAATGAAATAATTAATGTAGCTATACATTAATGCACACTTACCAGTTTCCAAAATAGAAAGCTCTCGTGAATAGCAAGGGCACAATACAGCACATCCTTAGCACCATCTTGGAACATCAGGTTAAAAGTTTGTGCGTCTGTAGTGGGATGAGCCTTCAAGTCTCTGTCTACCCTCAGAACTACTGATGACACATAATTGGCTTACCTATACTCCCAATGAAACATACGCTTCTTTACAGAACAAAAGCTTAACTTGGACATTGAAGTTTAACATATTGAAAGAAAAACTGGTGCACTTCAATTGTTTCTTTTAATTGACAGTGCTAAACTCGGAAAGCATTTGGATTAGTTCATGTTTAAAGTTCCTTTAAGGACAGTAATACAACAAATACTTCAAGTTCCTGGTTGTCTGTTTCCAAATTGATCTCTGGTGTGATATTAATATGTTTTAATCTCTTAGGAGACAAATGAACTCTTGCAATATTATATGAAGCAGCCAAAGAAAATAGTGGGATACAAGGGGTTATAAAAATGTGATAACCATTATTGGATTACATTGTAATTATTGTATTTGTGATGGGTTGCAAGGGAAATCTAAAATTACTGCTGGAGTACAGCTGTGGCACAGAACTTAAAGTTTTGTTAAACTCAGGACCTTTCCCAGATTAAAGCTCTTGCAGAGCAGACTAGCAGTCATTTATATTAATGCGTAGGTCCACTTAGGGATCATTATGTTGCCTCTGAGGTTCAGAGGTCTATGCTAACTTGAGTAAGATCCCATTAAGATATCAACAAGGAGCCTCTGATGTGTGTGGTCACTTGACATGAATATTACTTACATCCTCATCTATTGCGGTGAGGTTACGAAGTTGCTTCTGGCGGTTGGCTCTTATTCTCGAAGGACAGTTTTTCATCTTGCAGTAGAACAGTTTTGTAGATCTTAAATGTAATACATTTTTAAATGTGTTGTCTGAAGAAGATATATCAAATACTTTGGTTAATTTCTAAACACATTATTTGAAGAAGATTATTTAAACCAAGGTGAAATGCCTTTGCGTCCAAATTGCCTCCTTATCTTTGCAAGGGTTTGAAATTAAGTCTTCTGTCTCACAGGCACAAGGTCTCATCTTTAGGATTTCACTGCTTGTTGTACAGGCAGAAAGTAAAGAAATGGTTTTATGTTTCAGAGAGATCCATCTTCAAAACAGTCAAAATAGAAAGTGACATTGAAGAAAAGTTCACTGTTATTCTGAGTGTCAGGTTGTGATACCTGTCTAGCAATCCAGAAAATTCAAATAAAGAACTTTATTCACATCAGTGGCCTTATCAATCATAAACATGCTTTCTTTGCAGTACAGATTGCGAAGTATGCTATGCTTTTCCAGGCATATCCTATTGTAACAAACATCACTATGAGCACAGATTGTATTACGTTTTGGTAAATAATATTCATATGTTTGGTACCCAGTTCATTTTCCTTGTTATATCAGGCAGATTAATTTATTGGACACAAGGTTGTTTGTGAGAAAGCAATTGGAGCACTTGCCCACCATATTTTTCCTTGGGTGACAGGATATGTGTTCCCTTCAGGAGATATTCACCTGTAGAATCATAAATAGGAGGACATTCAGCCCATTATACATATGCCAGCCCTTTGAGAGCTATCAAAATTAGTCTTATTCTCTTGCTGTTTCATTGCAGCCAATAATGTTTTTCCTTTAGCGTGTATATTACTTGACAAATAACACCACAAAACAATTGACATGTAACTTTGTATATGAGGCTTGTGCAAAGTGCTAGTGTCGGAAACAGTTACGCAAAGCTGTTTAACAAAATGTATATATTTCAAATTCTAACAATTAGGACCCTCCGTTACCATGTTAATCCACGAGTTTGGAATTGCTGTTGGTAAACTTGAATTTTTATAAGTTCACACTTTAAAGTTGGTTCTCAATGCTCGAAGAGCAACAATTGGTTTTATGGAACTCAATTTATTCGTTTAACATAATTATTATAAAAGTTGGATGCCAGCGGGGTTTATATTTATGAAGACAAGTCGCATGGAGATGTATGGGCCATAGTGGACGAGCCTTCTTTCTGTCACTGGAGGTGGTCCAAGATTAGCTGGATTATTCTGTTTAAAGGTGCATCTTTACGAAAGGATGAAGTAAGAGAAGGTTTCCTTTAATGATCTTTGAAATTGATACATTCTCCTGGCCCATTTCTGAGTGACTTTATCTATTTGCATCTGTACAATGAACATATGAATTGTAGTGTGATGTTGAAATCAATGAAAAAGCATTGAAGATTACTATCTCAAATTGTCAAAGCCACAGGTACAAATCTTGTTATGTTTAACAGGGAAACTAAACATTGTATAGGAAGGAACTGCAGATGCTGGTTTAAACCGAAGCTGGACACAAAATGCTGGAGTAAGTAGGAAGTAGATGAGTAAGCAAATGCTGAGTTACTCCAGCATTTTGTGTCTATCTTCGAAATAAATATTGTAGTTGTATTAAGGACAAAGAACAGAACAACGGAATAAGTAAACTGATTAGCAGTTTAAAATTTCTCTTAAGTATAAGGGAATTTCCAGTGTGCTTTGATGAATATGTGAGTTATGTTGAGTTTTACTTATGAAACTTTTAAATTAGCCATCTGGACAACTTGGAAGTCCTAACATTGTAGGAAGATATGTTGCTTTCTTCTGGGCGGATGCACAATGGTCTAACAGGAGTCCTTCTCCAAGGAGCCATTTTTGACATCTCCTATAAATGCAAATATATGCGACAAGGTACTGAACAAGATTATTCTTTTTCATTCTACTCTTAGTCCCAAAGGAAGTAAGTGGATTGATTTATATCCTGCAGTTAAAATTGATCCTTGAGCAAAAAAGAAAATTTATTTTCATGCTTAAACAACTTTGAAAGTTTTCAAAGCTAACTTTGAGCACCTTTTGCTGGTATATGGTATGTAGATTTAACTTACTGGAACAGTAAAACTTCATAACTAAATACAACCACTCTAATTATAAATTGAATTTGACAGGCATGTTATATTGTAACCTGGTCCATTTTAAAATGATGTTGGCTGACAACCCCATACTGCTTTCAGAGCACGAGAACATGTGGAAAAAATTGTTCTTTTACATTTCGCAGCTTGTCACTTCCTACCCAGGCCAACCTTTGACCCTCCCAAAGAGATCCTATCACCCACAAGGGAAGTGTTCCCACTAGTGTAAAGGAAGTGGAGAGAGATTTTCATGTTATTGAGAGAGGGAAGCAAAGCAAACACAAAGAGAAAGTGAAAGGTAAAAGGGAAAAGATCTTAAAGTGGTTCCATTAGGTTTTATTTTGAAAATATAAGATTTTTGTGAATTTAAGATTTTAAGGCATAGTTAAATGCATTGTGGGCCTTGGGTGTAATCATAGGATTGTGCAGCATAGAAACAGGCCCTTCAGCCTACAATGCCCATATTGACAATCAAATGCCCATCTATTGTAACTCAGTAATTCGTGTTCATGTCATTCTAAACCTGTTCAATGTGTTGGAAATAAAACAAGTAAAGCTAAAACGACAGAAACTGAAAATCCACAGTTTTTGTTCAGCAAATCATGTTAAGTGAATAATTTCATCCCTGTTTGTGTTTGGCCAGATGTTTGTAGTTGATGTACGCATCACCTTCTGCAACACATAATTTGGTATTGTTGTAGCAAACAAAATTACAGTAAACCGATTATTAAAAGAGCATGCATCAATTTACAGTTAAAAAAGTCTTCCCTTGCAATTTAAATTACCCAAGAAATCATCTGACAGAAATTCCCTCTAATCACCACTGTCAATTCTTGGCAATGAGCATTCCTGATGTGCGAATCCTGTTTTGTGGCATATGACTTATTCAGCCAACGGGATTTAATTTTTTGCCTCAGCGCATTGGTCTTTTCAATGCACTCTTATTCTTACATACTTCACCATTTCACATTAAGGGGATTCAAGGGGATTGCAGTTTAATACATTATAATTATTTTCCCCCTGTAACAATTGACTATTTAAAGGTTTGATTGATTTCTTTGGAATTGTAAATTGTGTGAGAAATTAATGTGCATTACTCCAGTTCTTGCATAAAACAACAGCTGTGGTTAGCGAGGTTTCTTTGACGATAGAATGATTTTAGCAATCAATTTTCCAGTCTAGCTCTGAAGAAAAGTCATTAACTCAAAATGTTAGCTCTGTTTGTTTCCCTGCAAACACTGCCTGACCTGCTGATTATTTCACAGTTTTTATTAGAATGATATAGTTTAATTGCCTGTCATAAGATGAGGGTATTGCTGACAATGGCCTGTCACCTGTTTATTGGCCCTGGGCTTTGATTGTAGTTATGAGCCCATCATGTAGGTGAGTCCAGTTTCTCAAACGGACTGGACAAAGTAGGGAAAGCAAATTTCCTTCCCGCCTGGCCGTGTCTGAACTGGATGGGTTTTCACAAGAAGTCAACATTTCATCATTATTACTGCTAACACTAACTTGAAAAAAAATTAAATCCAGATTTATTTAATCATTTGAATTTGCTTTTTCCTGTACGAGTTGCAGACTTGCATCTCTGATCAGTAGTACTCATCTCTGGTTGCAAAACTTAAATGCCATGTTATCATTCTCAGGTCACACCAGTAGCTGAACAAACTTTATTCCACTGGTGAGGAAAATGGTGCCAACTTACTCATGAGATGTCAATTCTTCATCACACACACAGAGTAAGCAGACATGCCATAGTAATTGAGTCATATAGCACAGAAATGGCCCCTTCTGGCTACCATGCCCATTCTGATCTTTTTGACCATCTCCCCAAATCTCCCATTTGTCATCACTAGGACTGTATCCTTCTGTACCTTGCCTGTTTAAGTGTCTGTTTATTAGTTTAACCTCTCAACTGCTGGAATGTCGCAAAAGCACAAATCTTTGTATTTTCCGCTGTTTAGTTGCTGAAGAAAATTCCTGTTAAAAATGCACAGCTAAAATATTTAGCTAACTATGTATGGATAATTGTTGATGACAGATTTATTATTCCAGTTTGCACTCATTGGTCATGCAAGAATGATACTTTATCTGGAACATGAATTGATTGTTAATTTTGTTTGAACATTTTTTACTACCTAAAGCAACTGACTGCTGGGTGAGGGTGAGTTGTTGCTGGTCCTGTAAGCTTTTGTTCAACTGACCAGTCATGGGATTATAGAATTATGCAGATTAAACATGTGGCATGGTGGCATAACGGTAGAGCTGCTGCCTTACAGTGCCAGAGATCCAGGTTCGATCCTGAGCAGTCTGGAGTTTGTACGTTCTCCCCATGACCTGCGTGGGTATTCTCCAGGATCTACGGTTTCCTTGCACACTCCAAAGGCGTACGTTTGTAGGTTAATTGGCTTGGTAAAATTGTTAATTGTCCCTAGTGTGTGTGTAGGATAGTGTCAGTGTGCAGGGATGGCTGGGCGACATGGACCCAATGGACCGAAGGGCCTGCTTTTGCGCTGCATCTCTAAACTAAACTAAACTTCAGCCCAACTCGTCTCTGCCAACCTAATTGAGCTAGTCCAATGACCTGCATTTAACCATATCCCTCTAAACCTTTCCTATCCATTTACCAGTCTAAATGTCATATTGAACCACATCTACAGCTTCTTCTTGCAGCTCTTTCCATATAAAAACACCCTTTGTGTGGAAATATTTGCCTTTTTGGTTCCTTTTAAATCTTTCCCCTCTCACTATAAACCTATGCCCTCTAATTTTAGATTAGATATTTTCAGCAGATATATGGACTTAGAAACCTTATTTCTGTTTGCACATCTATGCTGTTCAACACCTTTATAATTTTACACTTCTTTCAAGGCACAAGAGCGCCAACTGTTCAATCTGTGATCTTGCAGAGCATTAGATGTTCAAGATCATAGTCCTGAAATGTTACCCCTACCTATTCTCCTTAAATCCATCATTGCACTCAGATCTGTTTACGCACTTACAGTATTTTAGGTTTTCAATTCCAATTTTGGGCAACATTTCTGTTTTTTAGTTAGATTTCATTCAATGAATTTGCCCTTTTATTGGCAATTGAGGAGTTTGGAAAATAAATTCGCCATTGATCACATGCGTTAAATGTTCAATGTAATTGTGCCTGTGCACTGCTTCTGTCGAAGTAAATGGGGCCAAATGTTGGAAATGCTTTAGATTGCCGAAGCCTCATCACATAGCACATTTAACGGCCCTTTGTGCTGCAGAAGAGATCATACAGCAAAGTTATTGTGTCACGCAAAGTTGAGATCTTTGGCAAGTAGAAAATGCCACAGATAACTAAGTTTAAACTTATGTTTTGTGACTACTGTGTGTGAAATGCGATATTCATTTACTATTACACAAAGTATGTGGATGTTAACCTAAGTGCTTTAGGTCTCTTGCTGATTGTTTGCCTTTATTCCAAGTAGCTGATTATAGTAGATATATTTGAATCCTGAAGCAAAAGAAAAATTATATCGGTTTAGAATTTTCCATATTTATTATATTGTTGGGACTGACTGCAAAAATAAATTTCTTGTATTGCAATTTTTGCATGCATCAAGCAAAGGTTTACTTAATTAGAACCTCCAGGCAATGAAGAATTCTTTTTTTTTACATTCTGTGGGTCTTAATATGCTAAATAATGCAAAGCTTCAACTCTTCAAGCATGAGACACACATCTGGTGGCTTAACATTTAAATTACAGAAAAAACACTTTGGTAGTAATTTTCTAGCAAGAGAAGAATGGAAGTTGTATTACAACTAAATTTAATTTCTTTTTAGATTTTTCATCTTCTCTAATTGCGAGTGTTTGACTGATTTTCCTTATATGTTTTATTCAGATCTCGGTGCAAATTATATTGAACTTCAATTTGAGGAGCTCTTCGCTGTTGTTGCGGGAGAGAAATTATTGTTATTGCGTTTTATTTAGCAAATTATTACAAGATATTTGGAGAGTAGGAGTTGAAATGAATTCAGCCAGCCAATCTCGCAGCATTAGATAATATTACTGAATCTCAAACAAAAGGAAGAAAAGGAATATGGCGATCATGTTAAAAAGAAATTGCACTTGCAGATTAAAAAGAAATTCTATCACTGTATGCAATGTCTGTGCAAAACCAATGCATACAAAGAAAAACTGCCCACAAAAGCAATAATTGCTTTGCTTGTTAGTGTGCCTTGCTTTACAATGTTTTAAATGGGATGCGACACCCTCCAGTTTAAGTTTCATTAGTGTAAGGTCCTGGACTGGATGGGACCAATTTCACTTGAAAAGGAATAACATGTAACCTGAGAGGCGAGCATGGTTGCCCTGAACATTTGTTATAGTGCTCTTCCTATCAAATCACAATGCCATTAACTATTTGTGTCAGCTTGTAGGTCAAACGATACATTAAAACATTGTAAGTGAATAACTAATTTTTGTTTGATTCATAGGTTTGGTGTATCCTTCTGATCTAAGGAAACATGGAGAAATATTTAACAAAATCACAAGTCCAATACAAATAATTAATTTGGATGCGCCATTACCTACTGAGCAGATTTTTTGCTTTCATTAAGCTGAGTCAGATGTAAAGTCTGCAAAGATTTAATTTTTTTTGTTTTCGAGATACAGCATGGAAACAGGCCCTTCAGCCCACCTATTCCCTCCCAACCAACAATCACACATACGCTAATTTTGCCTGCACACCAGAGAAAGTTTGCAGAAGTCAATTAACCTACAAACCCGCACGTTTTTGAAATGTGGGAGGAAGCCAGAGCACCGGAGAAAACCCATGCGGTCACATGGGAAACTTACAAACTCCATACAGACAGCACCTGTGGTCCGGATCGGGGAATCTGGCGCTGTAAGGCAGCAACTCTACCACTGCACCACTTTGTCGCCCTAAATAATCCACATGGGGAATCAAACAATAAGTAGTTGCTTCTTGATTAAATTATTTTGTTAAATTATTGAGCTATTGCATTTCCTCCTCAACTTTCAAAATACGAATCTACTATGTTTGCAAATGCTGTAAAATTCCACAAAAAAAAACAATGTCATAGATGCTTTTTATTGAATGTGTTACAATATTCTTGGAGACCCACAAAGAAAACGTGATAACGCTGCATTGGCACAGTAATTTTAGCTTTTAAGTCACAGACTTGGCAATTATTTCAGAATAATGGCTGAAGGTTTTTACTGGTTGTTGTGTGCAAGCAATAATCAAGGTCCTAATTTAAAAATACCAAGTTGGAAATCTTCGCAGCTCTAACCACAGAGGAATTTTTGCTCCCTTTTTCTAATACCTCCAAGAACAAAAGTGGTTAACAATCTTGTAACATTAGAAACTTATCAGGCCCAGCTAAAATATTTAACACTAGTTTGGTTTAACAGCGTCATGCTGGCGTTTTAGAAACATAGAAACAAGGTGCGGGAGTAGGCCATTCGGCCCTTCGAGCCAGCACCGCCATTCAATATGATCTTTGCTGATCATCCAGAATCAGTACCCTGTTCCTGCTTTCTCCCTTGATTCTGATAGCCCTAAGAGCCATGTCCAACTCGCTCTTGAATACACTCAGATGTTGCACTCTCTGTCCTTTCTGAGATCAACGTTAGCTCTGTTTTAAAATGTAACATCTCAATAACTGCTTAAATAGGAGGTCACCCAGATTTTCTATGAGTATCCATTGAGAGAACTTGCCAGGGATGTTTCTATTATACATTCAGCTCGCTGAATCCAATCTGAATGAGTTTGTAAGAATAGATTGAGCCTACAATAGAAAACTCTTCATGATCAGCCTCTTATGTAAAGGTAAGTACGTGGTCAGTAGTCCTTATGGTAAATGGATGCTGGAAATTAGCCACTTGTTCTATTCTCCTCGTGGACAGTTCCTTCGAAGACAAAGGGCGCGGTCAACAGAGTTTCGGGGCAATGGCCAAATGTCCATTTGCAATGAAATGTCTTGACTACATTTTGTTGCATTTTGCATTGCAGAGCAAAACACCTGTGGAAGCAGCAGTGAGTGTGCAAAGAAATCCGATGAGCTAATCATAACCAGTGGTGAGAGTGGAGTATTCCTGAAGGTGAGAATACTGTCTGTAACCTTGCATGCATGACTGCAATTGTCAGCTCAAGACATGTCAAAATATATTTCACATCTATTTGCGGTCTTCAAAGGTGGATTTGATATGTTTGACAAGGTGAATTGAGTGGCACTTGGTGAAGTCGACAATGCAGACAACTTTTTTTATTGTTGAGAACACACCTATTCTTAGGCTGTAGGATTATTTTGCTGAAATTAATCAATGTTGCTAGTTAGCTTGCGTGTCTTTGAGCTGCCAATCACTTTATTAATTCAAAATTGTTACTGCATATCTTCAACATATTCTTATATTGGGGTTTACACTTTGTATAACACCACTGTATTAAAGGAGATGACCATGAATTTAATCAGCTCACTATTCTGTCCCTCGACAGTGTTGTTTCATCAAATAATTTTCAATTCCACAATTTTTAATCGGGTGGCTTTGCTCCAACTACCTCCTTTAGGCTGTACCACCTTTATCTTGGAATGTTCTGATGGACTGACTGCCTTTCGGTGTCTTTTGGAGTAAAGTGCCCTCAATATCCCTCAAACATCAAGACCCTATTTCTCTTTTGCTAGCCACAGGATTTTGGCTGGCTTTCCTTGGTTGGGAAATTCACTACATTTTCTAGATCTTGAAGCCCTGCCTGCAACAGCCTTCAGCTACAATAAAAATAATATAACCGCAGCTTCCTAATAAATAGTGCCACTACTGATTCAGGCAAATCCCAGGCACAAATTAGAATCAGCAGTTTTCAGAGATTACAAATGATGCTTCTCTGCACATTGACTGAAAGTTCCTGCAAAAAAAGGCTGATCTCTGCATCTCCTCATGATAAATCCTACTACCCGTAGGAGACCTGACACCATCCTATTTATTGTGTGGGAAGCAGGTGAAATGTAGTTCTGGTCACCAGCTTCAAATACATTGTAAGCATATTATGTTAATCACTAGTGAGGTCAGTGTAGCTAACATAAGCATGCTTTGATAGCAAACTATATATAATCTCCTCGCATGTCAGTTAATTTAGTGTACACCTTTGAACGTCATCAGAATTGGCATGCTGGAGACTTCTTATGGTCTTACTTGTAGCGGAAACTGTTCCCCATTCTTCCTCCTGTTGGAACTTCCTTGAACTTCTGCCCCCTCCCACTCTCCATAGACATATACCTTCCAATTTTGAGGACGTCAGATTTTGTGAAGTTCAGGTGCTAAGCTGGCTCAGGGTGTGAACTCATCAACACTCTTGGTCCCCATCATTCCATCCTGAGTTACACTTAATGAGGCAAGAGTGTCTTAAGTGTCACATGCACCAGGACCGGAGCAATGCTATTCTTCCTTGCTCTTTTAAATGACTCTTACCCGCCATCCCCTCCAAAACTTATCTCAATGGAAATTACATAACGTCTGGCTGTGTTAGTACAAATGTAGGCTTTGCTATTCAATGAATGCCACTGATGGATTTGAACTTAAGATGTGCCCTGCCTTCTAGATACATATTATTTATAACCAGCGTGTTCAACTGATCCAGTCCACAATGAATTCTGCACCAGCAGCTCTCTCAATTTCAGAGCAAGGGCATGCTGCATAGGAACACCACCCAGAGGCAGGTTCCCCTCCATGACACCAAACATTCTGACTTGGGGCAATTGCTGTTATCCCTTCGTCGTCATTGGGTCTATATGCAGGTTGTTGGAATGAATGGCAGATGCTGGTTTAAACCAAAGATAGACACAATTGTTGGAGTAACTCAGCAGGAGAGGCAGCATCTCTGGATAGAAGGATTCGGTGCTGTTTTAGGTTGAGACCCTTTCACCTCCTTCCCAGCCAATAAGTATGACAGTGTCAGGTCTCCCATGCATACTAGGATTTATCCTGGAGAAGGGTCTCGATTCAAAACGTCACCCATTCCTTTTGTCCAGAGATGCTGCCTGTCCTGCTGAGTTACTCCAGCATGTGTCTATCTAGATCCTGGTAGTCTATATCCTTGGCCTTGAAACATATCCCAGGAATGAGTGCAAAAGTTCTAATTATTATGGAATTAGTGTAAATGAATGTATGTTGGTTAGCTCTGGCTCAGTAGATCACATGGCTGTTTCTGTGCTGTATTACTTCATTCAATCTGTGCTGTTAGAGTTAGCTCTAGAGTGTTGGAATTACAGAGAGGTCCAGCACAGAAACAGGTCTATTAGATGACTGAATCCATGCTGATCAAAAAATACCCTTTTTTAAAACATTATTCCTAGTATTTTATTTTCCCCACATTCCCATGAATTTCCCTCTATATTCTCCCCTTACCTCCACACTAGGGGAAATTCTTACTGGCGAGTCGAACTATTACCCGCACATTTTTGAGCACCTGGCGAACATGGTCACAGAAAGACTGTGCAAACTTCTTACAGATAGCATCGAAGGTCAGGATTGAACCAGGTTGCTGGAGCTGTGATGCAGCGGCTCTACGGACTGCACCACTGTGCTGCCCTACAAGGATCTGCAAATCGCAACTCATAAAACTGCGGGATTAGTGGTGACTAAATCTGAGTTCAGTACACCAAAATATATTGGCATTCGCCGTTTACGCTGAATGCAAATTAATGTGAACATTCACTAAAACTTAATAGTCTAGAAATTACTGTTGGCAATATTAGCAGATTTACATTTAATTTGCTTCTCAGGTGATTGTTCTAATACTACTGTTAACCCTCTTCCTGACTTCGACTGTTTCTATCACTGTGCTTCTCACTTTATGTCCCTTTGATTTGGCTACAATGTATTCTGTAAACTTTCAATTATATCTCTCAACTATTTCCTATACGCTTTCCTCTGAGATGCCATGGAATTATATATCGGAACACAGTGGGCCAGTTTGGAGTTGGAATGGCAGTGAAAATATCAGCATTTGCTGGTATGAATCTGACTATCTTCTGGATTTCTATTCCCATGCATATTTTAATACAGAAATCGCAAATCTGACGTCAGTTATCCAGTGCTCCTCCACAGGTTGTACTGTTTGCAGCCATCTTCAACATAACCAAGGGGGGCACAGTGGTGCAGCAGTAGAGTTGCTGCCTTACAGCTATAGAGACCTGGGTTCGATCCTGACCACGGGTGCTGTCTGCACGGACTTTGTGCGTTCTCTCTGTAACGGGGCGAATTTGCTCCAGGTGCTCCAGCTTCCTCCCACAACCCAAAGACATGCAGGTTTGTAGATTAATTGGCTTCTGTAAATTTTCCCTAGAGTGTGGGATAAAACCCATGTACGCGGATCGCTAGTCAGTGTGGACTCAGCGGGCTGAAGGACCTGTTCCCACGCTATATCTCTAAATTTAACGTAACGTTTAACAAAACATGTAAACAGTTACATGGATACAACTGGTTTGGAGGGATATGAACCAAGTGTAGACAGGTGGGACCTGTGTAGATGGAACTGTAAATTGCTAGTTTCTAAGCTTTCCCCAGTCTAGTTTCAGTAAAAACACTGAGTCAAGCACTTGAAACGACTACATTTTATTTTAATAAAAGCGCGTCACATTTCAACTACTGTACCTATCCCACGCGGGTTTGACCTCGTGTCTGCCTGTTCAAACCCTCTAGGCCTTGCTCAGACAGAGATACTCCAGAAGATCGTTGCTGGACCTCGTGGTAGCAGACTTTTATATGACCTGGGACCTCGAGGGGCCAAACCACATGGGGGTGGTCTCTTAAAAACCCAATTACAGATATTGATTAACCCCATACATAACAGACATTCCCCTAACCCAATAATACAACAGCTTAATACATTTTATTCAAAACGGACTTCGTA
This sequence comes from Raja brachyura, assembly GCA_963514005.1. Next base: position 84,569,235 of record OY740784.1, read on the forward strand.
AGGAAGCCATCTTAGAAACATTTACCCTGATCTACAGGAAACACAAACAAGGCTCAATACCTCATCCAATCAACACTTGGCAAAGTCAAACTGTGCAACATTATTTACAGTTATTTACAAGGTGTATGTCTGGTTTGCAGCCATCCAATCCATTCTAGAAATGTTGCACCTAATTGACAGGGTTTGCAGATGTTCTTATTCTTTGCTTGCAAATTGTTTCTAAGCTTTAGGCACACTGGCACCTCTTTGCAGCTTGTCACAGCTCTGCAGAGAGCAACTCCAAATTGATCAAATCTTCCAGCATCCCTGAAGTTTTTACCCCATTTTGAACTCCGAGCCTGTCCAATTTAGCCAGGATTAACATTCGTTCCTTTTTTTTAATCATATATGATAACCCATCATTTATGATAACCAAAATGGCTCAATCAGCTAACCAGATATACATAAGTGTGCTTTACATTTTCCATCTATCAGCAACACAAGATGATGATGTTTCTTCCCAGAATCTTGTCAAGCGTCACGAGTTTTCATGGGCATAACTTTACAAGTTCTGCCTGATGAGTCTTCACCTCCCGAGTTATTGTTGGCGCGAATTCCTTCCATCCGCTTTACTGCCCAGTCTTCCAGCACCTTCCACAGCCAAACCTAAAACCTAGAAATTCTTGAGAAACTTGGGACAAAGCAAGTTATTATCATGCACTCATGCTTTCCCACACATTCGCTATATGATCCCTATTTGAACCTATTATATTACTAGATCCCTATTTCCATTCTGTTCCCTAATATTCTCTTTATTATTCTAGGATCAACACTAATTAGCCTTCTTCATATCCACACAATGTTATAATATGTATATCTGATGACGGGTAATCATATAAATTTCATCTGGGTTCAGTCCAGATTTCTATATAAACCATATAACCATATAACCATATAACAATTACAGCACGGAAACAGGCCATCTCGGCCCTTCAAGTCCATGCCGAACAACTTTTTCCCTTAGTCCCACCTGCCTGCACTCATACCATAACCCTCCATACCCTTCTCATCCATATGCCTATCCAATTTATTTTTAAATGATACCAACGAACCTGCTGCCACCACTTCCACTGGAAGCTCATTCCACACCGCTACCACTCTCTGAGTAAAGAAGTTCCCCCTCATGTTACCCCTAAACCTCTGTCCCTTAATTCTAAAGTCATGTCCTCTTGTTTGAATCTTCCCTATTCTCAAAGGGAAAAGCTTGTCCACATCAACTCTGTCTATCCCTCTCATCATTTTAAAGACCTCTATCAAGTCCCCCCTTAACCTTCTGCGCTCCAGAGAATAAAGACCTAACTTATTCAACCTATCTCTGTAACTTAGCTGTTGAAACCCAGGCAACATTCTAGTAAATCGCCTCTGTACCCTCTCTATTTTGTTGACATCCTTCCTATAATTGGGCGACCAAAATTGTACACCATACTCCAGATTTGGTCTCACCAATGCCTTGTACAATTTTAACATTACATCCCAGCTTCTATACTCAATGCTCTGATTTATAAAGGCTAGCATACCAAAAGCTTTCTTTACCACCCTATCTATATGAGATTCCGCCTTCAAGGAACTATGCACGGTTATTCCCAGATCCCTCTGTTCAACTGTATTCTTCAATTCCCTACCGTTTACCATGTACGTTCTATTTTGATTTGTCCTGTCAAGGTGTAGCACCTCACATTTATCAGCATTAAACTCCATCTGCCATCTTTCAGCCCATTTTTCCAACTGGCCTAAATCACTCTGTAGACTTTGGAAATCCTCTTCATTATCCACAACACCCCCTATCTTGGTATCATCTGCATACTTACTAATCCAATTTACCACCCCTTCATCCAGATCATTGATGTACATGACAAACAACAAAGGACCCAACACAGATCCCTGAGGTACCCCACTAGTCACCTGCCCCCAACCCGACAAACAGCCATCCACCATTACCCTCTGGCTTCTCCCATTCAGCCACTGTTGAATCCATCTTGCTATTCCTGCATTTATACCCAACAGTTGAACCTTCTTAACCAACCTTCCATGAGGAACCTTGTCAAAGGCCTTACTGAAGTCCATATAGACAACATCCACTGCTTTACCCTCGTCAATTTCCCTAGTAACCTCTTCAAAAAATTCAAGAAGATTAGTCAAACATGACCTTCCAGGCATAAATCCATGTTGACTGTTCCTAATTAGACCCTCTTTATCCAGATACTTATATATATTATCACTAAGTATCTTTTCCATTAATTTGCCCACCACTGAAGTCAAACTAACCGCTCTATAATTGCTAGGTTTACTTTTAGAACCCTTTTTAAACAATGGAACAACATGCGCAGTACGCCAATCCTCGGGGACTATTCCCGTTTTTAATGACATTTGAAATATTTCTGTCATAGCCCCGGCTATTTCTACACTAACTTCCCTCAATGCCCTAGGGAATATCCTGTCAGGACCTGGAGACTTATCCACTTTTATATTTTTCAAAAGTGTCAGTACTTCTTTTACTTTGAAACTCATAGTATCCATAGCTACTCTACTAGTTTCCCTTACCTCAGATAATTCAATATCCTTCTCCTTGGTGAATACCGAAGAAAAGAAATTGTTCAATATCTCCCCCATCTCTTTTGGCTCTGCAGATAGCTGTCCACTGGGTCTCTCCAATGGACCAATTTTATCCCTTGTTATCCTTTTGCTATTAATATAGCTGTAGAAACCCTTTGGATTTACTTTCACCTTACTTGCCAAAGCAACCTCATATCTTCTTTTAGCTTTCCCTACAGGCGTGACTCTAATTTAAAGCAAACCATGATAAATGTTCCAATTTAACCAAATTCAGTCTCAGCCTTCAATTTACAATTTCAAATTTCAATGGCCATCTCATCCTTCTCATTCCACAGCATTGTAGCCGATAATACAATTCCATTCCAATTCCTGTGGAATTCCCAGCTGTTCAAATTTAAACAATCAATTTCCATTGCTATCAATTTCATCCTAAATCCAATCAAGAATGCGAAATCCAGGGACAATTTCTTTCCACCTTGATAATATAAGCCGCTTTACCATCAAGGGTTAAACAAATCCATCGGGCAAATATGCATCAGCTCTGCTATTCTTAATACCTATTCAAGTTTCTCCCTACAGTTAACCAAGTCTTTCCTCCAGTACCTCCTCATAGTTATGTATGCACTCCTCACTATGATAACTCGTTATTATATTGATTCTCTACCATGTTGGTTCTTTACTATGTTGGCTTCGTTCTCTGTCTAGGGGTTCTCGCTTTAACTAGTTTCTTTTCCTATCAGGTAATTTCCTAGATGGTTAGCATTGATCTTCCGAGGGGAACTCATTATCTAAAATTTCAATCTACCTCATCATTTTATGTACCACCTTATGTTTCCAGGGTATGTCTGAATTCCTGATATCCTCTAGGGTCTGTCCCTTCCTTGATAGTAACTAAAGAGTCCAGTCCTATCTTTGACTATCCTTCTATGGGTGAGACAAAAGAAGAATGCCAAATTAACAGTCAATTCTCTAACAATTTTAAGACTGTATCCCATAAGCCCTCTTTAAATTAATTTACTTATAACTAAATTTTGGCCCAAAGTGAGTATTTTGCCCCAAACCACAGAGAAATTCCTTTTTCATTCAGATCCAATTCTAAAGAGGAGCTATCCCAATAGTTGTTACAAGTCGTCAGTGTTATTTCTTTTGAAGGTGATTAAAGTGTCCTTTATTCTCCTTCCTTTTTGTTCTCCAACAGCTAGGTGATATCCAAGTTAGGCACTAGGGTAGGTCCTCTTCTTCTTCCTTTCTGATGGTAGTTTCAGTTACTGGGGAGCGGCGATACTGAGGAGCATATTGCTCTGCCTGCTGGCCTTCCCAAATGTCTTAAAGGGGCAGGACAGTATCCATTTCTCCTGCTGGTTCCCTGTTTCTGGGGAGCTACATTACCTTTTGCTGTCTTCTTCCCATTCTTAAGGGCTCTGTGTATTCTTTTACCTCTCTCCTCAGATAGTCTCTCGTCGATATACTGGCCTGCAGGCACAAACTCAGCAACACATTAATTCAATATCTTCTTTCCACACTCCCATTCCTCCTGCACAGTAAGTTTGTTTCTTCTCTCCCTAGCGCCATTTCCATTCCTTAGTTACCATCCCTTCTCATGCTAGCTACTATGTTCCTTTTCTTACTTTCTTTATTGCCGCTTGGTTTTTCTTCAATCCTGCTATGTCCTGCCGTCTTGCTGGACACTTCTTGCTCCAATGACCTAATTGGGTGCAGTTGAAACAAGCGCCTTGATTTACAATCTTCTTTGCTCTAAGGGGTTTTCTGGGGTAGTCATAAGATGGTTTATAATTTTCTTCCATAAGATTTTCAGTTTTTACTACAATAGTACATCCAATTTGTTCATTCTGGTCAATTACTTGAGGGGTGTCTAGAGTAGGGGACATGTCTCCACGTCAGGGTGGGTTGGTGAGGTAGGACTGAGAAAATGGGTTAGCTTAAGTAAACGGTGGGTGACTGACATTCCTGACATTTGGACAATCTCTCTCTCTCTGGTTTCTTGGGTCCCAGTAGTCTCTGGAATTAAAGGACCTCTCATTATTCCTTGGATTTTGGAGGTGTCTATATTCTCGAGGATCTTTAAGTTCTTTGTAATCCTGGAAATCCCTTCTTTGACCCCTCTCTTTCATTCTTTCCTTTGTTGGCCAGGCCCGACTCCAATGCCCCATTCCCCCACAAGTATAGCACTGATTAGGCAACAATGTTGGTCTTATTCTACCCCTGGGTTCCATTGGAATGGGCTCGAAATTGGCAGTGTAGCGGTGATAGTAATCTGAATAATCTGGGACCCTAAATTCTCCCAATCCGTAATTTGCTGGTACTCTAGGAATCCATGATTCAGAGTTAAATTTTGGTAATTCTCCCTTCGCTGTGCGTTCACTTTTTCTCCTAGTTACAGGATAATTTTCCTGGTTCCTACCTTCCTTCCAAAAATATCTCACAGCTCTGGCTATCTGACTGGGTCGGTTCTCAGACCAGTTCCTGTTATTAGTTTTAATTAAATCCGCTACTTTAGTGGGGAGACAATTCAATAAGATAGCACAATATTGAGTGGAACTTGCTCCATTCTGATAATCTAAATCACCTGATTGGTCCATATATAATATTGAAAAACGGTCTAGAAATTCGTCTGCTCCTTCACCCTTCTCTGGTTTTATTTCCAGAACTCGACTTAAATCGCCTGGTTTCTGAAACTTTTTTTTGGCAAGGGCTGTTAAAACAGCATCTTCTCTTGCATTGTCATCCATTACTATGTTTGCCAATGTTTCATAAGTCGGGTGTCCTAGGGCTACTAGAAATTTGGTATTCTCAGCTGGAGTAATTGTCTGTTGGATAGTCTCCAACAAATCCCGGGAATGTGCATGATATACACGCACTGTGGTTCGCAAATACTCTATAAAGGCAGTAGGCGACTTCTTCATATCGGGGATTCTGTTTAGTACGCTTGTAAGCTTTCGTCAAAGTCTATTTCGATATCTAAAATCACTGTCTCGCCCTCAAATAAATCTTCCGGTTCACTGGGGTTTCCCGATACTGCCCAAATAAATAATTCCTTTCCACTCGAGTGATCTGCCTAGGTTGTGGCTCACAGAAATACTGTGGCGGTTGCACTATATCTAACATACCTTTCTTTTCTTTAAACACCGGAGCTAATCTTTTCGTTCTACTCCAGGTGCCATAAACCACTGGACGATCTAGCAATGATGACATGGATAGCATCGAAGGATCTGGTACCTCAGTATCTGGTGTTGGTAGAACCTGTTCAGATGTAGAATCTGCAGGAGTTATAGATTCCGCAGACCTAAAATATTTATTACGGACACAAGTCATACACAGCGCTAGTGAAGCCTGGGAAATGCAAGAGGAACATGGTGGGAGCTATGAACTTTCACTGCCGTTAACATTTGTCCACTCTTCTAAATACTCATCGTCTTCCCCCTCGAAATCAGCACTAACCATCGGATTCCTAATCTTTAATTTTACAGGGACTACTTTTCTTCCAGAAGATCCACCTTTCCCTTGTTCTGAGTGTTTCACTTCATCTCCTCTCCTGTCCTTACTAGTACCTGGAGGTCGATCTACTTTACCTACTTTTAGTTCTAATCTAAGTTTAGCGATCGCTTTTTCCCAACTAGCCATTCTCTTGACCTCCTTATTCGCCTTCCGTTCCTCTAAATATTTTCTCCATAACCCTAATAATTATTTTGCACCTTCATTATTACTATGCTGCCAAATGATCCGTTCTATGTATTGTATCCCTCTTACTGTTCTAATTCCCCCCCGACGGCCGTAGCTTATTTCCTAATTTCTTATTTAATGCTCCTGATAAATTTCTTAATTTCTCTGCCTTGTGAGGAAACTCATTACACATTAGTTGCAATGGGCTATTTTCCTCTTCTGTTACATCTCTCGCTACATTATTCCCCATGCTTCCGAACACCTGAAACATAATTTTTAAATCCTTCCTTTTTATCCCTAAATTTACCAAGCTCGCTCCTCGACAATGGCTAATGGTTCAAAGCGATCGCAGCCTTTCGACTCGTTACTCCTTCGCTCTCACCAATCCTATTTTCTTATTCAAATTCTTCTTCTATCTCCCACAATTCCACACCCTTTAAACTTTATAACTTTCTCAATCCACAGTCACTCAAGAATCAGAGTACTCAGGGCAACAATCAAGCACATCCAAACACAATCAAACACACTCCCGCACTCATTTAATCCTCTATCAAAACATCCAAAGATGATCTTCAGACACGTAAGTAACACCGTCCACAAGCAGGATAACACGCTACATATCACTATCAGCCACACTTCTAAATAAACCACAAACATCAGTTTATTTTAAATCACGCATTCTAAGCGTGATGACTCCTCCCCCGGCGCAGCGATCGAAGGAGTACAACCCCTGATCAAACCACCCCGATTCAGATTCTTACATAACAATCTTAAACAAATACGAATATCTAACTTAAACACTCTTACTTCAAGTTTCTAAATCTGCAAACACACGATCTAAACCTTAACTTTTAATTACTCTGTTTATTTACATACATAGAATATTTACAAAATCCGGATCCTATGAAAATGAATACGAAAAGCTAGATTTTTACAATTTACAAAAATGATTTAAAGCACTAGTGCACAGTTCACGAAACCTCGATCTCGATGCCGCGTCACACTGTTATCACACAGTGAACCTCCCCTCTGATACCGAAGATTTTCCCCTTCCTAGTTGACTCTTTGCTGCCTTAAATGACTGCTTTTCCTCCTGAATGTTACTATCCCTCTACTAAGACTGGACTTCTATAGCGGGCCCTCTATCCCTCCTCTCTAAGTTTGACAGAATAAGGGGTACCCTTCGCTATTCGGATTACTTTTTGTCAAGTAGGGAGGCTCCCATCTCTCAGGTACTCTTCGCTATCAGGTACTAATCAACAATTGACCAGAGGGTTACTATTCAGTGTTGATCAGCTGCTATTCGGAATTGATCATGAACGTGCGCGAACTTCGAAGTTCTATATACAGGAATTCTAATTTCACCTTACTGGCAGAACTTCAATATGAAATTCAGTATTTGAAAATTTGGCTTTGCAAATATAGACTCGAACTCGATCTCCTAATTTTAGTGCGAATCTCTTCTACTACGCAGGCACTCGAATCAACTAAAATTGCCCAGTTGAATTCTTGAACGGACTAGAGTATTCCGGCCAATCTATACTCTGTCCATCCAAGCCCAGTACCTTCTCGAGGCTCTTCGTCTGTCACTTCAGGGAGAGACTCCGGTACCTACACACAGACACTCCTCTCTGCTGGGCACCGAGGATTCAGCGCCTAACCGCTTCGTGCTGCGAGTTATCGATGCCGATTTTCAGAGCGCACCTTTTCAATTCATGCTCCTGGCAACGATCCGATCGAAGGCAAGACCTGTATTTTATTATCCCACCAAATTGGATACCAAGTCTAACCCTGGGCCACTCCATGCCAGATGAAGCGCATTTTGGCTCTCGTTAAACCAGCTGCAGTCTGCCAACTACGACCAAAGTTTTGGGCCTCTAACCCAGGAAAGGGCCTCTAACCCAACCCGAGCAGGGCTTCTAACCCCACCCTGATTTTATGGGCCTCCAACCCAAAGGAGTGCTCACCACTCCCCCGTGCTTGCTAGACTCTGTTCTAATGATCTCGATTAGACCCTTTACCAAGCCCATAAATCGATCCGTTCCGACTCACGAAGTGCTGAAAATCAATGTGAAAACCGCACCATGGGCCACGATTTCTGCACTCGCGATCGAAACAGCTCAACACCAAACTTGTGTTTGGGGGTCTTTTGAGATCCCGGACGAGCCCCCAATGTAAATTGCTCATTTCTAAGCTTCCCCCTGTCTAGTTTCAGTAAAAACACTGAATCAAGCACTTGAAACAACTAAATTTTGATTTACCAAAAGCGCGTCACAGTTTATCTACTGTACCTATCCCACCGCGGGTTCGATCCTCGTGTCTGCCTGTTCAAGCCCTCTAGACCTTGCTCAGACAGAGACACTCCAGTTCTCGCAGTCCCAAGCCCTCTCCCAGAAAATCGATGCTGGACCTCGTGGTAGTGGACTTTTATATGTCCCAGGACGTCGAGGGGCAGAACCACATGGGGGTGGTCTCTTAATAACCCAATTACAGATATCGAATAACCCCATACATAACAGACATTCCCCAACCCAATAATACAACAGCTTAATACATTGTATTCAAAACGGACTTCGTAAGGAAGCCAACTTAGAAACATTTACCCTAATCTACAGGAAACCCAGACAAGGCTCAATACCTCATCCAATCAACACTCGGCAAAGTCGAACTCTGCAACATTATTTACAATTGTTTTCAAGGTGTATGTCTGGTTTGCAGCCATCCAATCCATTCTACGCAGTTTGCACCTAATTGATAGGGTTTGCAGATGTTCTTATTCTTTGCTTGCAAATTGTATATAAGCTCTAAACACACTGGCACCTCTTCGCAGCTTGTCCCAGCTCTGCTGAGAGCAACTCCAAATTGACCAAATCTCCCAGCAGCCCTGAAGCTTTTACCCCATTTTGAAGTCCTAGCCTCTCCAATTTAGCCAGGATTAACAGAACAAGTTGGTTGGCGTGGGAAAGTTGGGCCGAAGGGCCTGTTTCCATGCTGTATTTCTCTGACTCCATAACTAAAACTGAAAGGGAATTCGTTGAAATGAGGCATAAATTGGATAGGTGCTGTAGTGTATCTATGTGTGTGATCATACCATGAGCTTGATGTATTAAAGAGTCAGGTTGCATGCTTCCATTGTTACAATGTTAAGTAAAACTCAGATAATCCATCATCCGATCATTTGGAAATCTTGATCGCTCTGCATCTGGCTCACCAGCAAATGTTTGAAATTTCCACTCACCAGGCCCCTAGTTTCCACACTTATCTATTCATTGGGGCTTCAGTTCCTGTAATCCCTTTAAGATCGCCTGGCTGTGTTGGCAATGCTTCCTTGAGATTTACCCAGTTCTGTTTCCCACACTTAATGGGTTCACAGTAATGTTAACTGTGTAATGTCTTTTAGAAAAGTGAATTAAAAGAGTATTGAAGTATAAATAAAATAACGTCAGATAATCTGGAAAATTCCTAGTTAGTCACATTATTTGAGTTTTACTGTAACACTGACGGGGAACACTCAGTCTCTAGCAGAAGTTTGAAGTCGGTTTATACATATAAGTTAAGTTTACAGTCTTGTGTATGAATCATTATCTTTTATAGGACTTGGCACAATGTATTTGTAAACATTACAAATCAGTCTTGCTGAATTGTGCTTTCTTACATTATATTGTTATAACCTTTTAAATAAAGAGAGTGGTGAATCTGTGGAATCACACAGAGAGTGGTGAATCTGTGGAATTCTTTGCCACAGAAGGTAGTTGAGGCCAGTTCATTGGCTATATTTAAGATGGTGTTAGATGTGGCCCTTGTGGCTAAAGGGATCAGGGGGTATGGAGAGAAGGCAGGTACAGGATACTGAGTTGGATCATCAGCCATGATCATATTGAATGGCGGTGCAGGCTCGAAGGGCCGAATGGCCTACTCCTGCACCTATTTTCTATGTTTCTAAAATAATATAATTACGGTTATGCTGCAGTGTAAATGACTGAAGAGGGATTATTGCTCCAGTCTATCCACCAAATTGTATTTTGATTTTCTGATCTCTTCATTAAAATCTACACTTGATCACCTCTGCATCTTCTAAAACTTGGACTTGTTAATTTTCAATAGAAAAATGTCCCTTTTGTGCCAAACATATTCTGCAGCTTGGGTTCTTACAGTGTAGCCAATGTGTAGAATCTTAAGAATTATTTGGTTACATACATTGAAACATCATAGAAACATGCAAAGCAGAAATAGGTGCAGCTCGTCCATGACGACCATGATGCCTTTCTTTGCTTATCCAATTGTTTCCACATTGGACCTGCATCCTTCTAACATCTTGTGATTTATCATCCAAAATGGTGCCAGTGTGCAGCGATTCTTTGCAAGTTGACACAAGTTTAGAATGGACCTCATAAGCTGGAGATAAATTTCCTAACATACCTCATTATAATTATTTCATTTATTTTTACCTGCATTGTTTCTGTAGCTGTTTTACGGTATTCTGCATTCTGCTTATTTTCTTTTGTGCATTACCTGATGTACTGGTGTATAGTATGATTTGCCTAAATAGGGAAAAAAAATTTCACTATACCTCAGTATACTTAAAATTTCACTATACCTCAATAATAAACCAATATCAATACCAATCCAACTACCTGTCAAAATGCATTTGAAACCTTGTAATTGTATCTTCATCCACAACCACCTCTGGCAGCTCCTTCCAAATAACCACCATCCTCTGTGTGAAAAACATATCCCCCAGATCTTCTTTACATTTCTCGCCACTTACATGAATCCAGTGCCCTCTAGTTCAAGACTATATTCTGATAGAATATTGCTTTTTAGAATTTAGTATAAATGGTTCTGTTTTGTCTTGCCATCTTCGCAGCAGGCACATCCTCCAAACTTTTTCGGGGGGGGAGGGGTGGGGTTGTGAATTATTTTTTAAAAGTTGGGTATATGACAATAAACTGACTATATCTAATCAAATGTTATAAGTATGGCCTATTTCTGCTCCCATTTTCTTGTGTTCTGTGCCCTGGACCAGTCCAATGAATCTTTGTTGTACTCCCTCTATCCCTCTATACCCAGTATATCCTTCACATAAGTTGCTCTTTAAAACATCTCACTTAGATCATATTGTTGATTTCCCTCACACCTTCCCAATAGGTGGCTTTACAACAGATTTAGTTTGATAATAATGCTGATGCCAAGGTGTGTTTTCGCTGCCGTTGTTGGTAGTGTCACGATATTACGGTAGGGAGGCATTCCTCATTTTGCCTTTTGTTTACAGGAAAGTCATAAAAACCTGGCTGAGTTTAACGAGAAGGATAAATGCCAGAGCACTGTAGAACAAAGCACATTCCCTCCAGAACCACTGTGCCTGGAAGACTTGGCCCAATACCGATTTTCTGTTGTGTGAGTGGTGGTTTAAAACTATTTGTTCTTAAATATAGTCTGCTTTCTTGTGCACTGTTCAGAAATGCTTTCATTACCTTTATCTAGGTTATCCTTTTGGCACCTATAACTGTGTTTAATTGTTTCCCTTCTTAATTTGCTGCACAGCTCAAAGCAGGGGGATTACGGTTCTTTGACTGACATGAAAAGATGTGTTAAAAAAAAAGTTAATTAGATTAGCTAAGTACAAGAATAAAGTTAAAATGCCATTGTCAAAAAAAAAGTAAATCCTACCTTTCAACGTTGATAGTGTGAGGAAAGGTATATGTTTGTGGTTTAAGCATGCACAAACCAGAACAAAAACTCTGACCTGACATGATTCTTGTTGGCCTAGGAACACATAGCAAAGAGACACTCTCTACAGCCGTCCCCATTTTACTAGTCTGTAACACACTATGCGTTGCCCATTCAAATGTGCATCCAGATATTCCTTAAATATTGTAGGAGTACCTACCTCCACCACCCAATCAGTCAATATGTTCCAGATTCCAACCACCCTCAAGACAAGTTCTTCCTCTGATCCCCCTCTAAACCTCTTATCACCTTGCCCTAAATCTATGGTTTGGGCAATCGCATCCCCTCTCTCTCCATGCCTCCCCAGTCTAATTGTCCTGTTAGTTTTACTGTTCGTATCCCCTTGTTATCACCTCCTCCATAGCCAACAATGGACCAATGTGGGCTCTTTGGTCATCTGATCTGTTCAGTACCTTTTAATTCCTTTAGTTTCCCTCTCCCCGAACTATCAGCCTGAAGAAGGGTCTCAACCCAAAACGTTACGTATCACTTTTCCCCAGAGATGCTGCCTGACCAGCTGAGTTACTCCAGCATTTTATGTCTATCAGCAGTGTTTAAAGGCATATTATTCAGGCATATAGCAGAGATTGTGCAAAGGTAAGTGATGCTGGTGTGGCAGCTGCTGGCATTGCCACAGGTGGTGGAGGGTCAGCACTGAGCTACCTATTGAATGAACACACCAGCAGTTAACTGTTGGCTGCTGATAAAACATTGTTAGTTGCCGTGCATTCTACTAAGCTTTGAACATGTTTGAGAAGCCTTTCAGTGGTTTCTAAAATCACCCAATCAGCCCAATGAAGTAGCTATTTAAAAAACGAAACAAAATAAATGTAACAAGATAGCGCCATCTACTCCCAGTTGTACCATTCACAGTGCCCTCCATATGTTTGGGACAAAGACCCATCATTTATTTATTTGCCTCTATACTCCACAATTTGAGATTTGTAATAGAAAAAAATCACCTGTGGTTAAAGTGCACATTGTCAGATTTTAATAAAGGTCATTTTTATACATTTTGGTTTCAGCATGTAGAAATAACAGCAGTGTTTATACAAAGTCCCCCCATTTCAGGGCACCATAATGTTTGAGATACAGCAATGTAATGTAAATGAAACTAGTCATGTTTAGTATTTTGTTGTATATCCTTTGCATGCAGTGACTGCTTGAAGTCTGCGATTCATGCACATTGCAGTTGCTGGGTGTCTTCTCTGGTGATGTTCTGCCAGGCCTGTATTGCAGCCATCTTCAGATTATGCTTCTTTTGGGGGCTAGTCCCCTTCAGTTTTCCCTTCAGCATATAAAGCCATGCTCAATTGGGTTCAGATCGGGTGAGTGACTTGTCCATGAAAGAATTGACCATTTTTTAGCTTTGAAAAACTCCTTTGTTGCTTTAGCTGTATATTTGGGATCATTGTCTTGCTGTAGAATGAACCAATGAGTTTTGAAGCATTTGTTTGAACTTGAGCAGATAGAATGTGTCTATGCACTTCAGAATTCATTATGCTACTACCATAATGATGATATCTTTTATTGTCATTACACATAAGTGCGACGAGATTTGGTTTGCAACTTCGAGATTTCGGTTAGCAACCCTCGAGGACAAGGTTTGTAAAAACGAACATTTGACCAGTAACATCAACACAGACTAAAGTGCGAGGCCGGGGGAGACAGTCTAAGGGGGGGGGGGGGGGGGGGGGGTGGTACTCAGCAGGGCCGGTTCAGAGCCGCTATAGCTCTGGGAATGAAGCTGTTCCTGAGTCTGGTAGTGCGGGCGTAGAAGGCCTTGTAATGTCTGCCGGAAGGGAGTAGTTTGAACAGTCCATTACAAGAGTGAGAGGAGTCCTTATGTATGCTGACGGCCTTCCTGAGGCACCGTGTGCGGTAGATGCCCTCCAAGGCTGGTAGAGGTGTCCCAATAATCTGTTGCGCTCTGTGGACAACGCGCTGAAGAGCTCTCCTCTCTGCCTCCGTGCAGCTGAGATACCACACAGAGATGCCATACGTTAGTATGCTCTCTGTGGTGCAGCGGTAGAAGGTCGTCAGCAGCTGTTGGGGCAGACCAGTCCATTTCAATGTTCTCAGGAAAAACAGTCGTTGCTGTGCCTTTTTGACCAGCGCAGCGGTGTTGGTGGACCATGTGAGGTCCTCTGAGATGTGAGTGCCCAGAAACTTGAAGCTGGACACTGTCTCCGTAGATGGAGATTGGGGCGTACTCCCCATTCTATGACCTCCTGAAGTCGATAATCAGCAGTTGTATCATTAATGAAGATAAGTGAGCCAGTACCTTCAGCAGCCATACATCCCCAGCCCATATCACCCCCACCACCGTGTTTCACAGATGAGATGCTTTGGATCTTCGGCAGTTCCTTCTCTCCTCCATACTTTGCTCTTACCGTCACTCTGCTATAAGTTAATCTTCATCTCATCTCATCTCATCTGTCCACAAGACCTTTTTCCAGAACTCTGGTTGCTCTTTTAAGTACTTCTTGGCAAACTGTAACCTGGTCATCCTATATTTGCGGCTAACCAGCGGTTTGCATCTTGCAGTGTAGCCTCTGTATTTCTGTTCATGAAGTCTTCTGCGGAAAGTGGTAATTGACAAATCCCCACCTGACTCCTGGCTTCTGATCTGTCAGACAGGTGTTTGGGGATTTTTCTTTACTATAGAACAAATTCTTCTGTGATCAGCCATGGAGGTCTTCATTGGCCTGCCAGTCCCCTTGCGATTAGTAAGCTCACCAGTGCTCTATTTCTTCTTAATGATGTTCCAAACAGTTGATTTTGGTAAGCCAAAGGTTTGGCTGATGTTACTAACAGTTTTGTTCTTATTTCTCAGTCTCATAATGGCTTCTTTGACTTTCATTGGCTCAACTTTGGTCCTGATATTGATAATCAGCAATAAACGTTTCCAAATGTGATGGAAAGACTGGAGGAAAGACTAGGTGCTGAGAGCTCTCTTATACCTGCATTTAGGAGGCAATGTGAAGCCATGTGTCCCAAACATTATGGTGCCCTGTAATGGGGGGGACTATATATAAACTCAGCTGTAATTTCTACATGGTGAAACCAAAATGTAGAAAAATGGCCTTTAATAAACTCTGACAATGTGCACTTTAACCACATGTGATTTATTTCTATTACAAATTTAAAATTGTGGAGTACAGAAGCAAATAGTCTTTATCCCAAACACTATGGAGGGCACTGTAGTTGCTGATGTACTCATTCAAGAGGTGGTTCAGTGGTGACTATTCCACTGATTGCAGTTTGCTTCCATAACAGTTTATGTTGGGAAGCGTGAACATGAGCCTTATATAGATGGCGACATCATGCGTGTCCGGAAAATGTAAGGTGTGATGACTTGAATGGAACACTGAAATGTCCAGTTCTTTTTTTGCGATGGGCATGATTTCACATGGAAATTATTGCACGATTTCCTCCATGAAGAAAAGATTGTGAGTGATTGCTATGCAAAAGAATGCAAGTTAATTGATCCAGTTTCTAAAATTCAATGTCACATCCTTGCATGCACTGAGCTCACGTCAATATTAGGAGACATTGGATTCTACCCCATCCCGCCCCCCCCCCCCCCCCTCCTCCTGAGACCAGGGCAGTACTGAGGGAATGCTGCATTCCCATCTTTCAGTGAGAAAATAAAACAAGGTCTCCTCTGTCTATCTGGTTGATTTGATAGGTCCAATGTCACAAATTCAAAGAAGACTGGAAAGTTATAGCCAGTGTCCTGGTCAATACTTGTCTCTAAACCAACACCTCAGAGCAGATTAGCTCATCATAATCCTCTTGTAGTCAGTGAGAGTGTGCTGTGTTTAAATTGGCTGTGGCATTTCTAACATTACAAAGGTGACCACAGTTCATTGACTCTGATGGGGTTTGGAATGTCCTAAAATGGTGTGGAAGGTGCTTTTCTTACTTTTCCTCATTCTTTCTTTTTTAACCCAGCTGTGGAAGTATTGTGTGCCTTGGCTATGATTTGTTGTGGTACAGATTTTTATATATAAATTGAGTTTCTTTTGCATACCAGCAACCGCTTTACAAAATGTCCCCACACGCCACAAATGTAAGGGCAGGTTACAATTCCATATTTTCATGCTGTATTTTATACCCTCCTCGATAGGTCCACTGGATTAATGAGACAATAGTTTCCTTCGGGCAACTATGTTGGTTCATAACATTTAAGTGATATTTACACACCAATTTGAAAAATTACTATGCTGTGAGGGCAAATTATTGACTAATGTAATATTCCCCTGAATTCTTGCCTCCTGTTGCACGGAGACCTTGGTGCTGCAGTTTGTTCATTCAGATGCACTATGTATTCACAAATGTGCACCACAGTTGCAAACATTAATATTAATGATTTGCAAAATTTCAATTGCACAGTTAAAAACTATTCTGCCAAGCCACAAATGTACATCGCAATAGTGACATGGATGATTGCAAAGAAGATTAAAGACACTGTGATTAAAAAGCTATGAACATTTTTTTGTAATCTGAGCCTGTTAAATTAACATGGGTTTAATGAAATGAATTAGAATGAATATCAGGTCATTTTTAATCTTCAGTGCCTGGGTAGTTGGGCATTTGCTCGTTAGTTATATGCAAAGTTAGTAGAGTTAAAAGGGGAAGGGACATAGTGTCTGTTGGAACACTTTTCTGTACTTATACCAGAACATGGGCTGAGGAAGGAATGTGTGGCAGTCATAAGGGGTGTTAGCTGGTTTAACAGGGTCACATTGTTTGATGCACGTGGTTCCCACACCCAGTAACTCTGGTCCATTATGTAAGTTTAAAGAAAGCACAGATAATGATACATGGTATAGAGTGCACCATCTATCTTTCATGTGCTCCCTAAGAGGTAAGTATTTTAGGTGCAGTATAAAGGGTGATGCGGTCACTTAAGATCAGTCATGATGGAAGCTCATTACTTTACGACATGACGAAAATGATTGTGCTGCCCATCTCGATTATGTCGGTTATCGTATATCTATAAGTTGAGCAAAGTAAAGGCTTTAGAACAAGTTCATTTAATTGCAGAAAGTTCGAGAATTTCATCACCGTTAGCTTTCCAGGCTCAATATTGCTTCAGTAATTTCAGGAAATGATCCTGCTTTGCCATCTACACCTCCTCCTGACTCCTCGTTTCTGTCTTAACTTCTCCCCATACCCACACCCCACCTTGCATGAAGATCCCTTTGCATTTTATCTCCACACTTTTCTTTTGTTCTCTGCTCTTCTTTCTTTGCATCTTAAAACTTTCCCCAGTTCTGATGAAGAGTCAGCAAACTTAAATGTTTATTCTGCTTCCCTCTCCACAGTTGTAGCCTGACCTTTTGAGCAATCTGGGCATTTTCTGCTTTTAATGCAGTATATAATTGAGCTCAAAATGTTGGAGTATCTCAGTGGATCAGGCAGCATCTCTGGAGAACATGGAGAGGTGATGTTCCTTAGAAACATAGAAAATAGGTGCAGGAGAAGGCCATTTGGCCCTTCATAAAAACATAGAACATAGAAAATAGGTGCAGGAGTAGGTCATTCGGCCCTTCGAGCCTGCACCGCCATTCAATATGATCATGGCTGATCATCCAACTCAGTATCCCGTACCTGCCTTCTCTCCATACCCTCTGATCCCTTTAGCCACAAGGGCTACATCTAACTCCCTCTTAAATATAGCCAATGAACTGGCCTCAACTACTCTCTGTGGCAGAGAGTTCCAGAGACTCGCCACTCTCTGTGTGAAAAAGTCTTTCTCATCTCGGTCTTAACTCATCTCATCTCGATTTCCCCCTTATCCTTAAGCTGTGACCCCTTGTCCTGGACTTCCCCAACATCGGGAACAATCTTCCTGCATCTAGCCTGTCCAACCCCTTAAGAATTTTGTAAATTTCTATAAGATCCCCTCTCAATCTCCTAAATTCTAGAGAGTATAAACCGAGTCTATCCATCTTTCTTCATAAGACAGTCCTGAGATCCCAGGAATCAGTCTGGTGAACCTTCTCTGCACTCCATCTATGGCTATAATGTCCTTCCTCAGATTTGGAGACCAAAACTGTACGCAATACTCCAGGTGTGGTCTCACCAAGACCCTGTACAACTGAAGTAGAACCTCCCTGCTCCTATACTCAAATCCTTTTGCTATGAAAGCTAACATACCATTCGCTTTCTTCACTGCCTGCTGCACCTGCTAGCCTACTTTCAATGACTGGTGTACCATGACACCCAGGTCTCGCTGCATCTCCCCTTTTCCTAATCGGCCACCATTTAGATAATAGTCTGCTTTCCTGTTTTTGCCGCCAAAGTGGATAACCTCACATTTATCCACATTATACTGCATCTGCCAAACATTTGCCCACTCACCCAGCCTATCCAAGTCACCTTGTAGTCTCCTAGCATCCTCCTCACAGCTAACACTGCCCCCCAGCTTAGTGTCATCCGCAAACTTGGAGATTTTGCCTTCAATTCCCTCATCCAGATCATTAATATATATTGTAAATAGCTGGGGTCCCAGCAATGAGCCTTGTGGTACCCCACTAGTCACTGCCTGCCATTGTTAAAAGGACCCGTTTACTCCTACTCTTTGCTTCCTATTTGCCAGCCAGTTCTCTATCCACATCAATACTGAACCCCCGAGCCAGATGATTCATTGTGATCATGGCTGATCATCATCCACAATCAGTAACCCGTGCCTGGCTTCTCCCCATACCCCTTGATTCCGGTAGCCCCAAAAGTTCTATCAAACTCTTTTAAATTCATCCAGTGAATTGGCCTCCACTGCCTTCTGTGGCAGAGAATTCCTCAAATTCACAACTCTCTGGGTGAAAACGTTTTTTCTCATCTCAGTTTTAAATGGTTACCCCTTTATTATTGGACTGTGACCCCTGGTTCTGGACTCCCCCAATATTGGGAACATTTTCCTGCATCTAGCTTGTCCAGTCCTTTTATAATGTTATACGTTTCTATAAGATCTCCCTTCATCCTTCTAAATTCCAGTGAATACAAACCCTGTCTTTGAAATCTTTCCTCATATGACAGACCCGCCATCCCGGGTTTAACCTCGTGAACCTACGCTGCACTCCCTCAATAGCAAGGATGTACTTCCTCAAATTAGGTTCGGGACCCTCTTCAGACTGATTTAAAGGCGTCTGGAATGAAAACCGAAAGAGTGGAGAGAGCATGGTTGGCAATAAGTGAACACAGGTGAGGGTTTTTTGCCCTAAAGGATAGAAACGTTGCCAATTGTGTTTAGTTTAGTTTAACTTAGAGATACAGCGCGGAAATAGGCCCTTCGGCCCATCGAGTCCATGCCGAGCAGCGATCCCCGCACATTAACACTGCCCTACACGCACTAGGGACAATTTACACATACACCAAGCCAATTCACCTACAAACCTGGACGTCTTGGTGTGTGTGAGGAAACAGAACATCTCTGAGAAAACCCACGCAATCACGGGGAGAACGTACAAACTCAGTCCAGGCAGCACCCGTAATCAGGATAGAACCTGGGTCTTCAGCAGAATATGAGGTGCTGTCCTTCCAGTTACCATTTGGCCTAACTCTGGCAGTGGAGGAGGCCCAGGACAGAAGTTTAATTTAGTTTGGTTTAATTTAACTTGGATATACAGCATTGAAACAGGCCCGTTCGGTCCACTGAGTCCATGCCAAACAATAATCACCCGTACATTAGTTCTATGTTATCCCAGTTTCGTATACATCACATTAGCGGCAATTTTACAGAAGCTAATCAACCTACAATTCTGCACATCTTTGGAATGTGGAAGGCAAACAGAACACCCGGAGAAAATCCACGCGGTCACAGGGAGAACGTGCAAGCTCCATACAGGCGTCACCCACAATCAGGATTGAATCTGGATCTCTGGCGCTGTAAGGCAGTAAGTCTACTGCTGCACCACTGTGTCACCCTAAGAAAGCTCAGTATGAGAATTTAAATGATTAGCAACCGGGAGATTCAGTAGGCCGTGGAGGACCGAGCATAAGTGTTCGGCAAAGAGGTCTCCGAGTCTACGTTTGGTCTCATCGATGTATAGGAGGAGACATTGAGAGCACCAGATGCAGTAAATGATGATAGAGGAAGTGGACATGCGCCTCTGCCTCAACTGGAAGAATTGCTGGGGTCCTTGGAAGGAGACAAGGGAGGAGGTATAGGGACAGGTGTTACACCTCCTTCGTTTGCAGGATAAAGTACCTGAGCAGGAGGTGATTTGGGTGGGAATGGATGAGTGTACCACCGAGTTGAGGAGGGATTGATCCCTGCAGAATGCGTAATGGGGTGGAGATGGGAAACTGTGATTAGTAGTGAAGGTGTCAGATATCTCGGAGGATGGTGTGTTGGATAAGGAGGATGGTGGGGTGAGGTTTGAGGACCATGGGAACTCCATCATGTTGTGTCCAATGGGAAGGGGAGCAAGAACAGAACTATGGAACAAAGAGAAGATGTGGATGAGGGATCCATCAATGACAGCTGTGGGGGAAACCAGCTTTACTAATGAATGAGGACATTTTGGATGATCTCAAATGGAAAGCCAAATCTCTGAAGCAGATTGGAGGAGACAGAGGAATTGAGAGTAGGGGACCGCATCTTTGCAAGAGGCAGGTGGAAGGAAGTGTAGTCCTGATAACTGAGTGAGTCAGTAGGTTTGTCCTAGATAGCAGTCGATAGTCTATCCCAGGGACAGAGAAATCATGAAAGGGGAGAGAGGTGTTGGTGATAGTCTAACTGAATTTCTGGACAGGGTGGAAGTTAATGAAATCAAATGAGTTTTGCACGGGTGCAGGAGCAGCCCCAATGCAGGCTTTCTTGCAGCAGAGAAAGAGTTGGGGGTTCGTGCCTGTGTACGCCTGGAAAAAGGACTATTAACTGTAACCCGAACCAACAACAAGATACGCATAGCTGGGGCTCATACAAGTGCCCATGGCTACACCTTTCATAGAAAATCATAGAAAATAGGTGCAGGAGGAGGCCATTCGGCCCTTCGAGCCTGCACCGCCATTCAATATGATTATGGCTGATCATCCAACTCAGTATCCTGTACCTGCCTTCTCTCCATACCCCCTGATCCCTTTAGCCACAAGGGCCACATCTAGCTTTATCTTAAATATAGCCAATGAACTGGCCTCAGCTACCTTCTGTTGCAGAGAATTCCACAGACTCACCACTCTCTCTGTGAAAAAAGATCTTCTCATCTCGGTCCTAAAAGACTTCCCCCTTATCCTTAAACTGTGACCCCTTGTTCTGGAGTTCCCCAACATTGGGAACAATCTTCCTGCATCTAGCCTGTCCAACCCCTTAAGAATTTTGTAAGCCTCTATAAGATCCCCCATCAATCTCCTAAATTCCAGCGAGTACAAGCCGAGTCTATCCAGTCTTTCTTCATATGGAAGTCCTGCCATCCCAGGAATCAGCCTGGTGAACCTTCTCTGTACTCCCTCTATGGCAAGAATGTCTTTCCTCAGATTAGGAGACCTAACTTGGAGGAAGTGAGAGGAGTCAAAAGAGGACTTGCTGAGGGCAAAGACTAGTTCTGCCAGGAAGAGGAGAGTTTTATTATAGGGAAATTGTTTGGAAGATGAAGATGTTGACCATTGCTACATTTAAATAGACATTTAAGTAGGCAATGTAAGGATGCAGGTCCACCATCAAATTTCTGGCAACTGACAGTCTGGCGCCCCCTTAAATCCAGACAAAATTATGAGAGCACACTTGAAATCATCCCCCCCACCCCCCTCCCCCACCCCCCCAGAAGTCCCTCCCGAAAAAGTGGCGCCTGGACCGGGTGAGGCAGCTGAGACTTCCATGTTGATTGGCAGGTAGAATTTGCTACTTGCGGCCGGAGCACTAGAACTCTGACCCAGCCAAAGCCGTCAGATCCGTTCCCAAAGCCGACTTCCACGGCCGACTTTGTGTGCCGGTATCTCGGCCTCCCAAGACCATGACATCTGTTGGTCTGGCTCAACGGGTAATATGGCAAGGCTCTGGAACCAAGGGTGCTGGAAAATCGGTAGTGGACCCGTACTAGCCTATTGCCTGCAAATAAGCTGAGTGTAGATAGGCAAAAAGGTTGGCATGGATATTGTGGATCCCAAAGGGCCTGTTTCTGTGGCGTGCAACTATGACTCTAAATGTAGTTTGCTGTTATTGTTTTCTTTGGAGTTGGGAGTGGTCCTGTTTGAACTTTCTGACTATTCAGAAGAGTTGCAGGGAATTAAGAACTGTGCTGAGTACAATGTAGAAGAAATTAAGGAATGAGAAAAGAGAAACGTGCCTTAATACTGACCATAGATTTCCGCAGAGACCGCTCCCTCCGTAACTCACTGGTTAATTTGTTCCTTCCCATCCATACCACCCCCTCTCCTGGCACTTTCCATTGCAACCACAGGAAATGCTACATTTGTCGCTTTACCTCCCCCTTTGACTCCATCCAAGGACCCAAGCAGTCTTTCCAGGTGCGGCAGAGGTTCACCTGCACCACTTCCAACCTCATCTATTGCATCCGCTGTTCTAGATGTCAGCTGCTATACATCGGTGAGACCAAGCATAGGCTTGGCGATCGCTTCGCCCAACACCTCTGCTCGGTTCGCAATAACCAACTAGATCTCCCGGTGGCTCAGCACTTCAACTCCCCCTCCCATTTCGAATCCGACCTTTTTGTCCTAGGCCTGCTCCATGGTCAGAGTGAGGACCACCGTAAATTGGAGGAGCAGCACCTCATATTTTGCTTGGGTAGTTTACACCCCAGCGGTATGAAAATTGACCTCCAATTTTAGGTAGTCCCTGCTTTTCCTTTCTTTCTCCTCCCCTTCCCAGCTCTCCCACAGCCCACTGTCTCCGCCTCTTCCTTTCTTCTTCCCGCCTCCCCCCCCACCCCCACATCAGTCTGAAGAAGGGTCTCGACCCGAAACGTCGCCTATTTCCTTCACTCCACAGATGCCGCCTCATCCACTGAGTTTCTCCAGCATTTTTGTCTACCATAGATTTTGTCTGGTTAAATTGTCTGTAAAAATAGATTTCCATGCCTGAAATCTTGACAGGATAGTGGCCTCTGGTCATAATGTAGCAGTGCCCTTCTCAAACCATATTTCAGACAGAAATGATGATCCTGGGTCCAACACAGACAATAATCGAGTTTTGAATTCTGAGTGCGCATACCCAGGTCATAGGTCACAAGCGAAAAACACTCTCTGCAGCTGAGCGACGGCATGGACTCAGACCTGCTGCCAGGATCGATCCTGGGTCTCCAGCGCCGCAATCGCTGCCTGTCCCGCCGGGTTAACCTAGACGCCTGCCTGGACTGACGGGTCACCAGCCGGGAGCCGTGGAGCTAGCGCTGCTTCTCCGCGCTGGCTGTAAGTCTGGGCCATCGTTCCCGTAAGTCCAGGCAGGGCTGGTAGGTTAACCTTGTGAGACAGGCAGAGTTGAGCTGGATTTAGCACTGCTAAATGGGGGAGGATGAGGATGGTCCAGTGTCGGTTCGGCAGTGATTGCAGAGCCAGAGACTCTGTTCATCCCTGGCTGCAGATGAGGCGCAGGTCTGTGTCCATGCCGTGGCACACCTGCCGAGAGTTTTTATCGCTTGTGACCTTTGACATGTCCCATGATTCCTAGTGTACTTCGGAGTACCAAACTCACTTATACTTGGAGGACCAATGTGACATTGCTAAAACTGCAAATAGCATTACTACCTCATGGAGTGATAGAGACATACAGTGTTGAAACAGGCGCTTCGGCCCAACTTGCCAGCACCAACCAACGTGTCCCATCTTCACTAGTCTTTCCTGTCTGCGTTTGGCCCATATCCCTCCAAACTATGTTGGTTGGTGCGGGCAATAGACCCTGCCTCAACTACCTCCTCTGGCTGCTCATTCCATACACCCTCCACCCTTTGTGTGCTCTTAGGAGCACTGAACAATTGACAGACATTAAAGCTGCATAACTGGACGGTGTGGTGCTGATATTGTATTACAATGTGGCCTTTAGCAAATCAATAGAGAAAGGATTCACAGCGGTGTGTTACAATATTCTTTGTGTACTCCACGTGGAAATGTGTGGAAGTCACTCATCTCACTGAGAAATTCATTAGATATTTGATCCATTCTATTCCAAACATATTTTAATTGCTAATTGATACAGGGTCGTTTTTATATGCTAAATAATACCATTGAACACTGGAGTCTGCTGTCTATCACTGTGGTGTCAGAATGCTATAGTTCATTGTGTTAGCAGAACAGCTGTGTTGAAGTGGTATTTCATTTGCTTGCTATAAAAAGTGACCTCAGTGCCTTGCTGTCACGAGGCTGACAGAGGCACGGAATTCAGGTCTTGATTACGGAAGGCTAGGGGTTGACTTTTTCAGATTATTATTTTTTGTTTAGTTCTGCATTGGTTTATCATTTTCTATTTGTGTTTGGCAAAATTGAAGTTTCTTTTGTTATTAAAAATATTTAAAATGTACCAACATTCGAGCTGCATATAGTCAAATCAAATTGAAATTGAAGAAATAATAAGTTGTAGATTAGTGTAGATATTCACTGATTTATTTATTCTATAATTTCTTTGTTTTCCTTTTGTGTAATTGCTAGGACTTCTTACTTTTTGCCCCAGTTGCACCCACACTTCAGCGCTTCTGGCCTTTTACACCACCTATTGGTTAGCAGTCTGTATGAACACTTTCAAAATCAGATTCAGATTAGTTTATTATCATACCAGGGTGCAATGAGATTCCCTGCTCACATGAAGGTCATCAAGCTAACATTAGACAAGGTAAAGTTAAATACAACAACATATACAGAACAATGAAATTCTTACTCTCTGCAGCTTTGCAAGTACATTTAACACAACACAGC